>OZ007554.1:232575592-234975592 GCA_963931855.1 Philhelius festivus
AACCCTTTCTTGCAAGATTATGCATCAGTAGGTTATGCCAATCAATTTTTTTTGTCGTAATGAAGCTGTATGCTAACAGAAGTTTCAAGGAAAGGTCTTACTTGCATATGTGTACTTTAAGTTTATTTAAAAATTGATTGTCCAATTTGACACAGCTTGAGTAGAGTGTATATGAAAATGAAATCCCTTATCATGACACAAAGAACAAAGTTCCTCTAGGAAGTAAGGAAGCAATCTGAACATGCTAGTGTGCACTTAATTTTCATGAATTTCAACACAAATCTGAACACCAGTCCATGATAAAACTAAATGTTCTGACCCAGATTTTGTTGAAGGTATTTTTTTAGGAGAAGGTACCTTTAAAAACAACAGCACTATGTATTTGAACAAAGCAAAATCAACAAAAGCAAGACTGGCAATTAAAAAATGGAATGCATTTTTTAGTTGCCTGAGGAAGAACAAAGCAAAAATAATGTCCTTTCATTAATAGCTTTTTTTATAACGCAGACTGCCTTAATTATTACGCTGAATGTGGTTGGTATTTTGCTATGAAATTAATAGCTTGCCATATTGCACATGAGTAATATTATTTGATTAAAGTACCTATTGGATTAATTTATTCTTTTCGATTAAATGAAAATTCTTTAATTTCGAAATAGGAATTTTTGAAGCACATATTTATTTAAGCTAGATAAAAGTTAATGGATATAAGAGTTAATTGGAAACAGTGAAAAATTATAGGTTTTTTTTTCAGAGATTTTTGTATCATTAATTTAAATATATTACATAATCGTTTAAACGATAAACAACAAGAGTCAACGACTTGGTTTTTTCAATTAAGCATACCAATTATTTATGAAAAAAACTATCCACTGATAAAATGAATATTCGGAAGTTAAAAAGGAAAGCTAAAACATTATACGAGTATATGCAAAGCTTCCCTTGAGATAGTAATACTGAAAACACCATAAAGTAAACAGACTTTGTTGACGTTTGTAAATGTTAATGAGTCTTGTGAAGTTAGCACGCTACTAAAAAAAATAGCTATTTGATGATTTTAAATTTGATAAAATACTAGAGAAAGCTTAGCATCATAGCTCAATTAAAATTTGCAAAATTGTGGTTTTAACCAAGTACTCGTATCATACTAAAAGGTTTTAACATCTTTCTAATTCGCCTAAAATTTTGCGCTATTGTTTTTTTTTTATTGAAGAAAATGATATATTAAAACTAAAAATTAACAAAATATTCAAAACAACTAATTTGACATCTTGTTCTTTTAGATTCAAGTCTCTCGGATTCATTAAAAATCAAACCTCTGGTAACACTGTACTACAGAGCTAGTTTTACATTTAAATCAAACCTAAAATGATGATAAGGAACTCGAAATAATGTTTTGTATTCAAACATCTACCTTAAGGCTAGCCGCGCACTAGCAATTTTTAGTTGCGAAACTGTTTGGTTACTTATAGAAAATAGATGAACTATTTGGTTGAATGTCTGTGAATTTGCAGATAATTATATGTTCAATAAAATGGCGAACTTATTTTAGGCAATCGTTTAGTTTGTGTCAAAACACAAACTTTTTAGTTGCTCGAACCAAGCAGTTTCGCAACTAAAAATTGCTAGTGCGCGGCTAGCATAAGCCTTAAGTTTGAGTTTTGCTCTCTGCTTTTTCGATTGCGATGGATTCATCGCTAGTGGGGATGGCACGTAAGGAAATTCCACATCTTTGGGAAAAATAATTCGTACAGCTCTGGGGCAAAATGTCCATTGTGGAATCAAATGTGTGGCACGAGTATCGTGTTGTCAGAACCACATGTCCTTCACATCCATAGATACCATTCAATTCGGGCGATATAGTAAATTGCTAATCTTCGATCGGAAGCGCTGTGAATTGGTGGTGATAGCAATGCCCTTATAGTTTTCGATAAAAGTACGGACCGATGATGCCGTGGGCTTACAATCCACACCAAGCAATGACTTTCTGCCAATGCATTAGAATGCATTGCACGCACCATCCCATAAAACAACATGGCTGCCATGAACTTTCAAAATCTACTCTTCCCTATTGGACAAGTAGGTATTTTAAAATTTTCTTACTACGAGTAATAAAAGAACGGTTATAGACGTTTTTCTTTTCAAGCTCGGAGCAGGGAATTGAGCTGTCAAAAAAAATCTGTGCTTCTTTTTAAGTCAAAAAGCTATCAGTTTCAGTTTGCGTTTCTTTTATTTCGTTTAATATGACCGATAGAAGCGAAAAATAAAACAGACAAACAAATTAAAATGGAAATCAACGCCTTTGACAGTTCAGTGCTCTATGGCGTGTTTCATAAATAAATCGGAGAACTCTGTTCAAACTCTGCTCAGAGAGTACTCGACATGCTCAAGCTCAAGCTCAATGCTTTTCTCAGAGTTAAAAAAGACAAACCCCTAATATATCATTCACTACGCTGATTTATTTGACACACTGTGCATCTAAAATTTCAATGAGTTTATAAACAAAAAACCTGCAAGTGAAGATTAAATTCAGTTTGGGCTTAGATTCCGGCGATACATCATGAAACCAACGCTTTACTACGAAACGATCGGAGTCAAGAGTTAACCGGTCCGAAGTTGTTTGCTTCTCATTAAGATTCTAAACATAGATGTGGAATTGAAGTTCATAGATTTCTTGGAGGTACATAGTAAATAAATTGAAATCGAATCCATAACACTCTCATGGTTTCGATAAAGCTTTATTTTAACAAATATATTTAAGTGTGTATATTCATCGTTTTATCTCTCAGAAAAATTCAGCCCACTCTGTGCCGGTTTTACAACCACCACAATGGCCTCACACTAATTAATAGTCATACAATTTTAATTTATTTATGTGAGCATTTTGAAGGTATAGTCGATTGGTGGCCCGAAAAAAAGCTCTAATGGATTGAAGTATCAACAAATTGTTCTTTGAGTGTTCGTTTTTATTTCGGAGAGACTGTGATATGATGGTAGATAGGTCAGAAAAGAAATTTAATTTTAAATATTAAATAAATTTGTAGATATGTATGTAAATGTATACAGATCCAGACAAGCATCTGAATTCCAAAAGGCTTTATCTGTTTCATAAAGGGTGTTATGTTGACTTATCCCAAATCCCTTAGGTAAAACCTTTATTGTGGTACCTACTTTAAATTCAAATCGATAGATACATATATGTATAGGTTCTTACGTTGTTTAATATTGTTTGAATACTTGAATCTTTAATGCATGTACGTACATTATACATAGTTAGTAGGCTCTGCACATGGACCTTATCCCATGCAACCGATAAAAATTAATCAAAATTGTTAAAAAACATAACATATCAAATATGAACCTACCTATGTATATATTTTGTTTGATATTTATGGACTACAATTCTGCATTATGGGTGATTGTAGTTATCTTTGCCTAAAAGAAGATCTCGTAGATCAACTTTGTACGCAGAATTAGCAAATGTGATTCAAAATGAAATTTGTCATGATTGTCAGAAAATTTCAACGGGGATGTAGCTCAGATGGTAGAGCGCTCGCTTAGCATGTGAGAGGTACGGGGATCGATGCCCCGCATCTCCAACTTGTTTTTTTTTTATTTTTATTTAGTACAATAGGGGGCATGTTATCATATATACTTATAATAAAACGGCAAACATGTTTTTTGCGGTACACTTTTCGCGGCCCACAAAAACCGAAGGGGCATAAATTACATACTAAACGAAAGCATTTTTTGCATAGATGTGCAGAATGCCAAAATTATTTAAATATAGTACACAGAAATTGCTAAAAAATATAAATAAAAATTGCAAAAAATGCCCGGAAAACAAAAACAAAAACATTTAGAAATGTCAAATCGACTAGCGACATCTGTTGCTGAACAGAGCATACATTTACACATTACACTATAGTGTCATACAGTTTTACCACAGATAATTATATATATATTTAACTGTGGTTTAAGTTTAGTAAAAGTTAGAACCAATTTAACTTTTGCTTTTGTTGTTGTTTGGAAAAATACAGCACATTTTGTTAACTTTTCTCACTCTTTGAAGTTGAATGTAGTTAAGTCTTAAAGTATTAACTACATCTATCGGTCAATTTCTGTGTTAGGCTAGGCGCGCACATTCAATTTTTAGTTGCACATCACTGTTTGGTTGCTTATAGAAAACAGATGAACTATTTGGTTGAATGTCCGCGCAGGTGCATATAATTATATGTTACACAAAATAGCGAACTCTTTTTGGGCAATCGTTTAGTTTGTGTCAAAACACAAACTTTTTATTGAAAATTAATTTAAATGAAAAAACGCCATTAAATTTTTAATTAATTTGAGTGCATTTCGACCAATGTATCGGTCACCTTCAGCAACACGACAGTCGTGTCCTCTATTCGTCAAGCCATAAACTGTCAAATTCCATCAAAGGATGGCTACGATGTCGATGGATTAAGAAACGTCCAAAAATCCACATCAAACATACCGGATTCTGATACATCAAATAACATCATTTCAACCCAACAATTATTTTTGGGGCCTACAACATCAACAACCAATCTGCAACGTGTCAAAAATCTGCAGTATACAGAGAAAGTATAGAGCTTCGAACAGGACATCAGCAGTCGAATCGGGAAGACAAAGGCTGCTTTCGATATGCTTAGAAATATATGGAGGAATAAATTTCTAAGCTTAAAAACCAAGCTACGGCTTTTTCGATCCAACGTAGATTCCGTTTTATTTTACACTTGCAGCACTTGGAAAGTAACAGTAGTTGTCACTAAGAAGCTGCAAACGTTCATTAATAGATGCCTACGAAACATCCTTAGGATTTTCTGGCCCAATCGTATATCAACTGAAGTGCTCCTCAGGAAAATGGGTCAGGAACTTATTGACTCTATATTATACGACGGCAAAAGTGGCAGTGGATCGGATACATGGGCCTATCTCCGACTTGTATTTTGTATACCATATATATCGGGTAATTAAGTATAATGATAGAAAAGAGATAACCAGCCTCTAGCATGTTCCATTTTTCCTGCTAATGTTTTGACTTTGGTTTTTTTTATCTATTTTATTTCTATTTTGCGTACTAAACATAACATAAACATAACGTTTTACTATTTTTGTTTGTTGAATCAACGTTATAATTCCCATCACAAATTTTAAATTCGCCTCTAACCTGGGATAAGTTTGCTCTTATTCGTAAATACACTGTGAATAATACAGAGTGTCGGTTTTTGTGAGCAATTATCGGTCGGATAGTTAGCACAGCGTGATTTTCGACGTTGATTTCCTATTCGTTTCACGCCAACTGGGCAAAATTTCCAGCTCTTAGCTACTCGACTTGAAGAGACTTTAACCACCGAAGACCATGCAGGGAGTGACTGCTACGGGACTCGCCGTTTGACCAAGAATATCGCGGCTGTTGCTGCGGATGTCGCTGAGAACGAAGAAACATGAATCAGACGACACGGGACATGCAATTGGACATCACCAGACGGATTCTACAACAAATTTTGTTGAAACACTTATAACACAATGTTCCCGTTACAAAGTGCAAACAGTGCATCAGTTAATGCTTCCTGGCTGTCCGTCCAATCTCGCTTGTGAATTACTGCCAAGCCATCCTCAATCTCAACAACGAAGAGGACGATTTTTGTTGAAAATTATCATGAGCGAGGAAGCGCTCAGTAAGCATTAACGTCAATAAGCAAAATCTTCGTTTCTGGGGCACTGAAAATCCGCGTCTCACGCACGAAGTGCGATTGCATTCACTAAAAGTCATTGTGTGGTACGGAGCTCACACGGGATGAGTGATTGGGACATATTTTCTTGAGAACGCCATCGACAATACGGTAACTGTTACTGGCCTACCCTCCAAAGCAATGATAAACGACTTCTTACTGCCGGAATTGGATGAGCCGGAGTTGGTGAACATGTGGTTTCAACTTCACTGTGCAACCGCACACACAAGCATGAGCCACAATGGCTATTGTAAAGGAAGCGTTTCCTGGTCGCGTAATCTCCCATTTTAACGACTTGGCATGTTTTGTTTAGCAAGATCGCCCGATTTAACCATCCCAGATTTCTTTATTCTTCAGACCCTTAAGGTAAACAATAGTTGTGGTGCAGATGGTATTGCGTCTAGTATTCTGAAAAAAAAAAATGCATTGATTCTCTTTGTTGGCCTCTGGTAAAATTATTTAACAAATCTTCATCTGAGGGTTTATTTTTATCTGAATCTTGTCCCCATATTTAAGGCGGGTTGTATAATTCTAGTTGAAAATTATAGAGGAATTTATAAACTCTCAGCTATCCCCAAGCTTCATATGTAAAGAATAAAACTCAAAGCGTACTGATTATTTCCAAAGATGCAAGAAGTATTAAATTTAATTCTGGGGTTCCACAAGGAAGTCGTCTTGGCCCCTTCCTTTTTAAATTATATATTTATGATAAAGTGGATGTAACAAGAAATTGTGTTTATTTTTTAAAATTGAATATATTGATGACTGTATAAAAGTTCAATTGGATTAAGATCGTATTTCAAATTGGTGTTCATTAAATAGCCTAAATGTTAAGATCAGTAAATACAAGGATATTAATATTTCCAAATTTGGATCTCTTTCTTATTTTCGATAATGTTATTAATTCCAATCCTTTGATTAGAGTTAATGGCGCAAAATTTCAAACATTTGAAACCTACTATAAATAAATTTTAGAATGGGAGTCGACTCTAAATATTGAGTATAAAACGAGAACCGACTTTTGGTTAATTTTAAACGACATAAACTATACTTTAACGTTAAAGAGCTCGTCTAACTTTGACAGCAGCAAATAGCTAGTTTATCTTTTAAAAGTATACTTTATCCATATTGACAATGGTCATTTCATACCAAATCAAATTGAAGAAAAAATGTTTACTGATGTTTTATTCGATTTTTTAAAGATGTCTTTTGTAAATAGACTGAATCACTGAATATTATAAATTCGAAACAATCGTCGAAAGTGCTCTACGATTAACAAATCTGTACATACAAATGTACATTTATCTTATGTATGCACGCAGCCGGCCGAGACGAGTATACGTACTATAGCTAAATGAATCTGCACCTTGCAACAACAATTGAGTTTTTTATGCTGTGAATTTGCGATTCATACTTTATTTTCATCTTAAATAATGTAAATAACTTATAAACAATCAAAATCTGTACCGATGTAGTATATTAAATGTAATTTTTTCGGCGAAAAATTATTTGGTTTGAAGTTGTCTGTTTTTTTTACTTTTTTTTAGTGTTTTTGTAGTTGTGTGAGTTATGTATCTGTCAAATTAAGGGTTGTTCAACGCAAATTCGCTTAGGTTCTGTTATAAAACCTACATTAGTTAGAAGAGTTGTCTAACGTGATTAAAATTATGAAAAAGCTAGACATAGGGCCTTACCAACAATTAACTGCTAAACGCCAGGTTAAATTTTAAGCACGAGTCAACTTGTGCGTTTACCAATAACCAAATTAAACACGCCTTTTACTAAACAGCGGCGGTCTATTACAAAATCCACTACATTTGCCGTCCAAGATACAGCTGTTACAATGACATTTGTGTTATTTTGAAAAGCAGAAATTTATTTTGTTTCAATTTTCAAATAAATAATTTTATTATAATAATGAGTTCCGACGATCAGGACATAATTGACGATATAAATATTTTGGATGGGGTGGCACAATCTCGGAGAACTAAAGTGTATAAAAGAAGAATAGATACTTTCGAAGAATATGACGATGTAAATTTTTTTGAGCACTACAGGTAAGATTTTTTTATAGCACTATCATAAATCATTTTAAAATAAAATAATTGCAATATTATTAGATTTGACAAATCCACTCCGAGGTATATTATTGACCTCGTCCGAGCAGAGATCATCTCTCCTTCCAATAGAGCAATTTCGGCAGATTTAATTGCTCTCACTGCAATAAGATATTTAACTGCAGGATCATATCAAAAGGATATCGGTTAGTTAAAAAAAATAGCTTTTCGTTATGTACAGCATATCGTGGGTGTACAAGCAGAAGGCACTAAGTCAAAAAACATAGTTTTGAGTAAATTGATATTTAATGTTTGTTTAGTCATAAAAATTCAATACCGATTTTAATTTTACACCTGATTACGTGAAAAGCTCTATTGATATTATGACTTAAGTTTCTAATCAAAAATTTTAGTTTTCGCCAAACCAATTCGAAAATATTGCATTAGAACTACAAAATATGCTGACTTAGTGCTGTTTAGCAGAAAAGATAATGCAATTATGTAATTATAACTAAAAATACAAATTAAAAAACAATTTTTTCTTAATGAAATATTTAAAAGTTTTATTTTATTTTTTTGTGAGGGCAAAGATTCAAACCAAGAATGGAAAACTTCAGAAACCACTCCTTTTTGACACATTTCTATTAAGTCTTTTTTGTCTGCACTTATTTTAGGAGGTTCTTGATACAATTTAGGCCTTTGTGTTAGAGAAAGATACTTTTGAACAGCGTTTATTCCTCTTTGTAAAGTTTTTATTACGTTCGTTGTTCTAAAATTGTCCGCGAAATCGTATTTGAACTGAAGGATTCCTGGTTTTGATGACAGCTAAAACGCACTAAGTCACTTTAATGCCTTCTTGCTGTATTTTTATAGCATATAACTAACTTTTTCTATGACAGCCAAAAGGAACTAAGTCAACTTAGTGCCTTTTAGCAGTATTAAAAATTATTTAACTGACTTAGTTCAAAACAAAACCTCAAAAAATTCATGTTTAACGATGAAAAATCATTAAGGAGGTGATTGGAGTACAAAGATATCATCATTCTTGATCACTTTGCATTAAAATGTAAAAATCCTAAAAAATTGACTTAGTGCCTTCTGCTTGTACACCCACGATATATGAGTATACTTTTAAATACATAATTATTTCCAGGAGATTGCCACAACATTTCACAACAAACAGTAAGAAACTGTGTTAGAAAATTTGTGAGAGCTTTAGCATCGAAGGCGAGCCAATTCATCAAGTTCCCTTCTGACCCTGCGGAAATTCGACAGATAAAAAGAACATTTTTCGATATCGCGGGATTTCCACAATGTTTGGGTGCTATTGATGGTACACACATAAAAATCAAGAATCCTGGTCATGAATTCGGGGCACGACACAGATGTAGGAAAAATTTCTATTCCATCAATGTTCAGGTATGTCTTTATTTTTATTATCATTTAAAAAGAACATTTTTAAATGAGGCATGGGTATTTAGTTTTGATAAACCTATTTTGCAGTTCTGTTCTATATACAAAATATTTAGCATTAAGGCTATATTATCCATTTTTTAAATAGTTCTTAAAATTATTTCCACTATCCAAATAAATTTTTGATAAAGTTTCATGAAATTGATACTCATATGATCATGTCACTTGAAAACCACTCGTTCAATATTAATGATTTTGATATTTCTGGATAACAATTATCGCAACCTGCTGAATTACGAAAAAAAAATTTCATTTTAACAAATATTTGGAAAAATTTTCAAACATGACTATTTCCATCAACATAGTATCTACAAATTTTTTTTCGTTATTCAGCAGGTCGCGATAATTGTTATCCAGAAATATCAAAATTATTAATATTGAGAAATTGGTTTTTAAATAAAAAGCTCATAAGGGTAGCACCTTCACCAAAGCCATATGAATTTTAGATGAAAATGTTGAAATTAGTATTCTCTTCGCCTTACTAATCATTTTTTAATTAACCCAGAGTTAATGTATGTAAGCTAAGGTAGAATTTTGTACCCTCTACCTCTATATTGCATTTACTCATTTTTGATGTTACTAAAAAAATAGAGACTCTAATAAAATTTTTATTTCTCTTAGATTGTATGTGATGCGAAGCAGCGTGTAACTGATGTTGTGGTGCGTTGGAGAGGTTCGGCGCACGATTCAAGAATATGGTCGGAAGAAAGCATGCCCTGCCCGATGAATGAACCTCAGTATTGTCTGTCCGATCCTCAAGAAAGGAGACCCTCTGAACTGCGCCAACTACAGAGGCATAAGTCTCCTGAACATTGCGTACAAGATCCTTTCTGCCGTATTATGTGAACGTCTGAAGCCTTTCGTCAACAACCTGATAGGTTCATACCAGTGCGGCTTTAGATCAGGAAAGTCCACCATCGATCAAATATTCACATTACGGCAGATCTTGGAAAAAACCCAGGAGCTACAAATCGACACATACCACCTTTTCATCGATTTCAAAGCCGCGTACGATAGCATCTATAGGAACGAACTATATAGAGCAATGTCTAGTTTTGGCATCCCTGACAAACTTGTCCGCTTGTGCAGGATGACGATGGAGAATGCACGCTGCTCCATCAAGGTCGGAAAAGATCTCACCGATGCATTTGATGTCAAAAAAGGTGTTCGGCAAGGCGATGCTCTATCGTGCGACTTCTTCAACATAGTTCTTGAAAGAATAGCGCAAAACTCACGCGTCAACACATGAGGCACAATCTTTCAAAAGTCCGTCCAATTACTCGGATACGCCGACGACTTGACATTATTGGAAGAACAAAGCGTGATGTCAGTGGCGCTTTTGTGAACATTGAGACGGAAGCGAAGAAGATGGGTTTAGCTGTAAATGAGGGCAAGACCAAGTATATGCTGTCATCAAGAAAGGACACACAACACCGACGTCTTGGAGAAAACGTCATTATAGACAGCTATAACTTTGAGGTAGTGAAGGACTTCATATACCTAGGTGCCGCTATAAACTCCAGTGCTGAAATAAAACAGAGAATAACTCTTGCCAATCGCTGCTTCTTTGGACTAAGAAGGCAATTGAGTAGCAAAGTCCTCTCTCGAGCAACTAAAGTGTCCCTCTATAAGACCCTTATCATCCCGGTCCTTGTCTATGGTGCAGAGACATGGACTTTGTCGGAGGTGGATGAGAGCGCTTTAGGCTGTTTCGAGAGGAAAATTCTTCGTGTGATCTTTGGTCCCGTCTGCATAGAGGGGGAGTGGAGGAGAAGATTTAACCACGAACTGTACGGGCTGTACAGTGAAACTGACCTAGTCAAACGTATAAAAGTCCAGCAACTGAGATGGCTTGGTCATGTAGAGCGAATGGACCCGAATGCTCCGGCCAGGAAAATCCTAGAATCAAATCCCGAGGGAAGGCAAAGTAGAGGAAGACCGCGACTCAGGTGGCGCACACAAGTGGGGGAGGACCTCAACCAACTTGGCGTGCGAAACTGGAGACAGCTAGCTAGGGACCGAGCTAGCTGGAGAAGCTTGTTGGTTGAGGCCCTGGTCCACCTCGGACTGTAGCGCCACCTTAAGTGAGTAAGTAAGTGTCCAAATAAACTTTCGATGTGATTTCTAGTGCGTATGTGGACTTTATTGTAACGCCTTTCTGGTTCGGAAAGTGTGGCAGATACTCTGAACGGCGTCAGTAATATTTTAGACGCTGAGTACCCACCGTATCGCCTGCCGCTTTAACGCCATCAGTACTGCTTAATACAAGCATTTGTAACAATATTTCTTTTCTCTTCGGGTTTTTTCACCTTTAGATACTGGGAAACATCAGCTTGTCACAGTCATCATTTAGCGTGGTGTTAGTTGTTAGTAAATAAATATACATACATATAGCCTAACACTCTACTAAAAAACGATCAAATATGACAAACAAAGAAATAATAAGTATTAATCTACTATCTGTAGCTACAAAAATAACTACAAGTCAAATACTACTTGCTATAAAAACAATAACGTTACGAGTAGTTTCCAATACTTAATGAGAACGCCCATACAACCTGTGCTTAAGTGTAAGCTTTGAGTAACTTAAATCGAAAACATCATGGTTTATATTAGCCCCATGTTTCATACGTGTCAAAGGCTCATTGAGACCACAATTGGAACGGTGGAATTCTATATGAAAAATTTCAGAGTTCCGAGAACTGTGGCTTCTAGCTTTAAAATGGATTTGTTCTAGAAGAACCGGTGAATCTATGGAACCAACCAAGAGCTGGTGTAAAAACATAACATCGCTGACTTTCCGGCGTTTTTCTAGAGAATTCATGTTTAAAAGAAGAAGGCGACTGCTGTATGGAAGAAGATGATTTGGGTCACTCCAATTAAGATGACTTAATGCGAAGCGTACATATTTACGTTGGACAGATTCGATTCGATCAACGTGTATTGAGTAAAGTGGCGACCATACAGAACTAGCATATTCTAATTGGGGACGAACAAAGGTGTTGTACAACGAAGATGTTATAAGACTACAAGAAAATTCCTTACTCCAACGCTTAATAAATCCAAGCATTGAGTTTGCTTTACTGACAATTTTCTCAATGTGGAGTGAAAAGTCTAGATTTTGCGAGAAGTGAACGCCCAGGTCGCATGTTGTTTCTACCTTACTTAGAATGGCTTGATTAATGCTGTAATTGTAACATATTGGGTTTTTTCTTCTAAAGAAGGACATTGATTGGCACTTTGAAACATTTAGAAAAAGATTGTTATATGAGCACCATTCAGAAAACATATTTATGTCATTTTGAAGAGAAACACAATCGGATTGGCTTCTGATGATTTTAAATAATTTGATATCATCTGCGTAGATAAGAACCCTACATGATTTTACAATTGAAATGACATCATTGATTGATACTATGAAAAGAAGTGGACCAAGGTGACTACCTTGTGGAACACCAGAGTCAGCATTAATTGGATCAGAAACGATTCCTCTAAAAAGAACTTGGTATGTCCTTCCCTTCAAATAAGACCTGATCCATTGAACGAATGCAGAAGGGAATCCAAGAGATGAAAGCTTAAATAAAATTAGATTATGAGACAACTTGTCGAAGGCCTTACTGAAATCTGTATAAATACAGTCAACTTGATGACCATCCTCGATAGTTTTATTTGTAAACGACGTGAATTCAACGAGATTAGTAACAGTAGATTTCTTTTTCATAAACCCATGTTGTTCGCTCGCGAGGAAAGGTTTGCAGCTGAACAATTCGGCAACGAGGCCGTCAGCTCCAGCGGCTTTGTTGGACTTGAGATTCGATATAGCTATCTTCACTTCGTCCAGGTCGGGTGGGCTGTATTGTTGGTTTGCGTCGCCTAGGTTGAATGGTGCTATCTCTATAGCAGCGGCATTTTCTTCTTCATCGCCGTTATAAAGATTGGAGAAATGTTCTTTCCATATTCTCAGCATGGACTGCGGTTCTACTACGATATTCCCGTGATTATCCTTTGGACAGCTGAAAAATAAATTTAGATGTTGTTTCAACGGTATTCAACTAAATTATCAGATAGCTAAGGCTTCTATAGTTGCTATTTGCATTCTGCATAATATTTCAAAAGACTTTTCGAACGGTATGTAAGCAATGAAAAAAAAATATATATTGTAACACAAACAAATTTGTTTCTCGACAGTGGGATTTTTGAATTCTTCAACACTCAGCACCTCAGAAGAAGAATTCCAATCTGATGTTGGTAGCGATTATGGCTTGGTTGTGCTGCCTGTGGTCTATTTCACCAAATTACAATTACAATCACAAATTTGTAATTGTTACCTACAATTACAAATTTGTAAACTGATTTTCTGTTTCACAAACTACAAACATAATTCCAACAAATTTGTTGGAAAAAGAAAAGATTAAGGGAAATTGTGTTTGTTATTTACAAATAGAAGAAAAAGCCGTTTCACCGTTTAATTTGCAAAGTTGTAAATAACAACTGTTTCTGTACAAGTTTGTTAGCATTCGACACATCATAACAAAAATGAATAAACAAGATAAAATTTTTATCGCCGATTTAATTCGTGATAAGAAAGATATTTTATTCGAAAAATTTTCCGATATCATAACACATAATCTTAAAGTTAGCGAGTGGCAAAAAATTTTCAGCAATATAAAATCTAATGGATTGGAAATACCTAAGAGATGTCGTGTGGCAAAATTTAAGACGAAATACTGTGGTAAGTAAAAATAATTTGTTAGGTAGATTATATTTATCGGCAATATCAAAGAACCGTTCACGAATGCTTTCGTGTTCTTCTGGCCAACGTACAGTATTTTCAAAGAAAGTCTCAACAATGGCAGAACAAACACGATGGACAGTTCTGCATACCGTAGATTTAGATATACCGTGCCAGCCTTATTAATAAAAAACGCTTATTCCACCTACTTATATTCCATGGTTTTGCTAAACCATGGAATAGGAGTTAAGCCATGGCTTAAATATTTACATTAATAAAAACAAAATGTTCCCGGAATAGTAAAATGACGTTTATCAAAAATCCTTTTAAGAAAATCTTCTACAAAAGTAAGCAATCTCTTTTTTATATTCTGTGGCTACCTAAATTGATTGTCAATTGTTTGTTTCTGACTGTGGACATTTCTATTTCTTATTCCTTCGCTAAACCACCTACTTCGGTGGTTTAACTTAATCATAATTAGTAAACGTCTCTTAACAGAAAATTTGTTTTATTAATGAAATTTCGCACTTAGTCCAGGACTTAACGATAAACCTCCACTAAACCATCTTTATTAATATGGGTGTGCATGTCTGCAATCCCGTGGTACTGTCCACCATTTCCAAGCCAATGTAAGGCTGTCAGAAATTATTGTGTCGGTGTCAGTGAAAAGTTTTTTTTAGACTCATTTGCAATACGAAGTCCTATTTGACTTATTATTTCCTCTGCTTTAGAACGTTTTAACCGAAACTTTCGTTGAAAACAAAAGCATTTGAAATTTCATAGTTAATTCGCGGTCGATATATTTTTCTTCGTCTATTAAACACAAAATATATACTTATATCACTATCGGTGCTACTATGCCTTCGACGTAAGGACATTTTTGGGTTTGAAATGCGATTTTTTCCGAAAATTACAAATTGTTATCAAATCGGCAGACGATCTTTCTTCTGCAAAAAATTTTCAGTAACTGAACAAATTTGTAAAATTTCGTGATTCCGTGAAACAGAAACTTACAAAAAAATATAAATTTTAACAAATTTGTACTTGTAAGCAACAAAAAAAATTTAGTTTTGGTGAAACTGAAATAATGAAATTTCTACAAATTACCCTTTGTAAACAACAAACACATTTTTGTAATACAACCATTTTGTGAAACATAAAAAAACGATTTTTGCACAAATTTGTTAAAAAAGTGCTTGTAATCTACAATTTGTAAGTTGGTGAAATAGACCACTGGTCGAAGATTAACTGGGCGTGGGCGATACTATAGAACACAGTTCATACAAAAACATTTTACGTAGAAAATAAAATGGCGGGCTGGGTACCTACATATGTAATAAACTTAGAAGGTTATTAGAGAAAAATGTTCATAACAATACAAATAATTTAGTCTTGACGATCCGATTAATAGAACTCCATATTTACGAATGTAAAACTTACCATGTACATTAGACTGGGCCAACAAAATTGACTATTTTTTTTTTGAAAGATATATCGAGAATATCATTCAGAATGACAAAAAAAAATTTTCGTAAAAGTTTGAGCCCTTAATATCAATTTTAAGAGGGCTATCATCGCTAATTTCGATTTTTAGTCATAATTTCATGTTTTGCGTCAGAACTGACAAAACATTGAAGTAAAAAAAATTCATTTTGACTTACTTTTATATAAAATTAAATTCCCTACAAAAAAGGTCTAATTGAAAATTTTAGTCAGACAAGCCGTTTTTGAGTAATTAAGCTTAATAAATTGTTATTTTTCGTTAGTTACAAAATTCCAAATTAAAAAAGTAAAATCGAAGAAAAATAACAATTTATTAAGCTTAATTACTCAAAAACGGCTTGTCTGACGAAAATTTTCAATTAGACCTTTTTTGTAGGGAATTTAATTTTATATAAAAGTAAGTCAAAATGAATTTTTTTTACTTCAATGTTTTGTCAGTTCTGACGCAAAACATGAAATTATGACTAAAAATCGAAATTAGCGATGATAGCCCTCTTAAAATTGATATTAAGGGCTCAAACTTTTACGAAAATTTTTTTTTGTCATTCTGAATGATATTCTCGATATATCTTTCAAAAAAAAAATAGTCAATTTTTTTGGCCCAGTCTAATGTACATAGTACCTAATATCACAAGAAAAAATATGCAAATAAAGAAAAAACTTAAATAATGTTCGGAACGCATTCAACTCATTTTATTCATTATGAAAATTATTATTTTTTAAATTGTAGCTAATAAAACAAAAACTATAACAAAAACAAAAAGAAAAAACAGATGCATGTTTGTACATACACGGAGAAAAATCGGCCACTTTAAAATAAGGTGATGGTAATTTAAATACCAATCTACTTAACACAACAGGATTTCAAATCAAAATAAATAGATTCCGTCCAAACTGTGTTAAATTTAATGAATTTCAGCATTTCATTGTCATGAGAAATTTCTGCTTAGACTTACCATACTTTTTCGGCTTAAAATTAACTCATTTCTTAATAACTCAATGCGGTGACTTATTGATTTAATAAAATTTTCTTGAAAAGGTGAACCATTTTAAATTAAGTTGAACATCTCCTTAACATAAGTAACCACAATGATAAAAAAAAACATTCAATGTTTCTACCGTTAAACTAAGGTGAACATCTTCTTAAAACTGAGTTTGTTGCTACTTTTCTTTTCTTTTATTTGTGTACACGATCATCTACGGTAGAGAAACTAACGGATTTTTCATTGCATGTTAGCTGTGACTCTCTATTTTGAGCGGATGGCATCCTTAATTTAAGTTGTGGCTCCCTTTTTTTTAGTATAAGTTCAGCTTAATTTAAGATAATTTCATTGTTTTTGTTCTGTAGACGCATTGTTCTTCTATTCTTTCACTAGTGCAGGAAGTCGATTGCGGTCGTAGTTATATTTTTTTGCGAAACGTGTTATAATTGACTATAAAGTGAATAAGAAATGTCGAAAGTCAAGAAGAAGGTATAGTGCATCAATTTGTGTATACAACTGGGGATGATGAAATGGAAGGCCTCCTTTCTGAAAGGGGTATCTCAGAAACTTCAATAGCATTGCTCCCACACGCAGGGTGTTGATGAAAATATGCTTTGCAAAATGGTGCGAAGTGATATAGAAGTGCTTTGTTTCAAGATGAACTTAAGTTTTCCAACTGAGAAAAAGCTACCTATAATTTTGTTTAATTATCTTAAAAAAAAAATCTTATTGAAATTTTAATAAATAATTGTTAAGAGTCATATTTTATGCAAGGAAAACAAGAATCAAAAAACCCGACTAGAAAACTTCATTCCAAATGGTCAAACATCAAAATTCGTATGAAGTTTATGAAACGAACTAAGCCCAGCAGCACTACTGTGTCCACATCCCACAAAGATGGCAATACTTCCGACTCAGATAAGAAAAGTTGTGATGAAGACGGTATTTTTTTTTATTAATTTAGGCACTCGAACTATATACTAATATTAGTTACATATTTATTGATATCTAGATGAGTCAGACCAATGTATTATTTGGTTGGCAAATCACGTTGCTGCCAGGGAAACTGTTGTTGAAAACTGGAGGAAAACAAGCGACCTTCGAATAAAACAACTAAAAAATAATGATAAATCATTAAGAGAACCTCGTTACAACGATGAATTAGGATATTCATTATTATATTCATACTTTCTTTTTTTTTTGTAATTGTAAGAAATATCATGTCTCTGTTTACATTGAACCCGTGTAACTAAATTAAAAGTTTTATTTTCATGTTCCCACAGATTGATATAGATTTTGACAAAATATATCCAAACAAGTCAAATTGTTTGTTGTCACACAGTATCCATTTTTTGTTGACAAAATGGAAAAGTACTATGCATTAGAACTTAATGACAAACACAGCAAACAGCTTTTGAAAAAATAAAAAAAGGAAACCTTAATAAAAGGTAATACCTACATATTCAAAAAGTAAAAATTCGTATTTTAAATCTTTTAATAATTTATGTCTTTTTTATTCCTAGATTCAAAAGATTGTATAATTGCACGCTGTTCTAAAACCACACAGACTAAAATCAGGCGCAAAACCTACAATTGAAGACGCCCATATGATTTTGTTTTACATGATTTTCTTGTAAAATGTTTGTAAACGTGTGATACTAAGGTGCCGGATATCTTAATTTTAAAAGAACGCACTTAAAATCAATAATGGCGCAAAATTTTAAACATTTAAAACCTACTCTAAATCAATTTTAGAATGGGAGTCGACTCTAAATATTGAGTATAAAACGAGAACCGACTTTTTGTTAATTTTAAAGGACATAAACTATACTTTAACGTTAAAGAGCTCGTCTTACTTTAACAGCAGCAAATAGCTAGTTTATCTTTTAAAAGTATACTTTATCCATATTGACAATGGTCATTTCATATCAAAGCAAATGGAAGAAAAAATGTTTACTAATGTTGTTTTCAATTTTTAAAGATGTTTTTTGTAAATAGACTGAATATTATAAATTCGAAATAATCGTACGAAAGTGCTCTACGATGAACAAATCTGTAAATACAAATGTATGTAGGTACATATATATGTAGGTACATGTATATTATACATATCTTATGTATGCACGCGCGCCGCCGCGCCGGCCGAGACGAGTACCTATAGCTAAATGAATCTGCACCTTGCAACAACAAATTGAGTTTTTATGAGGTGAATTTGCGATTTATACTTTATCTCCATCTAAATTCTAAAATAAGGTAAATAACTTATAAACAATCAAAATCTGTACCGAGGTAGTATATAAAATGTACTTTTTTCGGGAAAAATTATTTGGTTTATAGTTGTCTGTTCTTTTTACTTTTTTTTGTGTTTTTGTAGTTGTGTGAGTTATGTATCTGTCAAATTAAGGGCTGTTCAACGCAAATTCGCTTAGGTTCTGTTGTAAAACCCCCATCAGTTAGAAGAGTTGTTTAACGTGTTTAAAATTATGCAAAAGTTAGACCAAGTCTCCAAGCTAAACGACTGCGTTAAGTAGAGCCGGTTTAATTTCTTAAACGAGAACTGTTTAAAATGTTGCGCCAATGTATGTTTCACTTAATAGCAACGTTTAAAAAGTCTTGAAAACAATGTGACTATAATAAAAATCAATTCGAGAATGACTTGTATTAAGGTGGAAGGCACCATATTTTTATTCAAATGCGTTTCAAATTAAAATGCATTCCAATTAAATTAAACTGATCAAAATCTCAAAAAGACAGTGTTTTTCTCATAACATTTAATAGATTCTTCTTAAATAAACCTTTAAACATGTGATCGAAAATAAGGGGATCTGGCCGCTTAATTTAATCTAGAAGTCTGCTTGGCAAAAAACCATGCAGAAATCCACTTAATTTAATACCGATTCTATTTGTTTTTAGCTGGACTTTTTTCTCCGCGTATATATGTAGTATACATACATATGTGTACATACATACTACATCTAAGGAACTTAGAGCATAGCTTAATGTATAATATTAAAAAAAATACAGTTCAATCTGTTTAAACGGAGTTAACAAAAAAAAAAAAACAACAAATAAAAGAAATATGAACTTAATTCTAATTAATAATAGACTAACATACGGAAATTAATATCACATGAAAATTCAATAAATTACTTAGATTTAAACATAAGCAAAAACAACAACAAACTCCAATTCAAAATATATAGGAAACCAACAACAACAGACATCACAATACACAACGAATCCCACCACCCTTCTACACAAAAATATGCAGCTTATAATGCTTTCATAAATAGGTTGCTAAAAGTACCAATGTCCAAAAAACACTATGATGATGAAGTTAACACAATAAAACATATAGCAATAGCGAACGGATACACACCAGAAATGATAGACAAACTAATCAAGAAAAGGTTAAAGAAAATAAAAAACAAAAACGACAATATCAACATTAATCCACCTAACATTAATAAATACATAGCAATAGAATACACAAACCTACTACCACAAATTTTAAAAAACGAATTCAAAAAGATCAACATTAATATATCATTCAAAACTAACAACAATATACAAAAAATATTAAAACCCAAAACAATAAAAGACAAAAAAACTAGCTCTGGCGTTTACAAAATTAATTGCGACGACTGCGACAAATTCTACATAGGACAGACAGGGAGAACTTTTTACGAAAGATTTACTGAACACAAACCAAAACAAAACACAAAATCCACATACGCCTTACACCTAATAGACGAGAACCACAATTACACAAACTTTGACAAGAACTTAACGCCAATACACTTCTGTAAGAAAGGCACAAAGCTCGATGCACTGGAAGAATATGAAATTTACAAAGCGTGCAAAAGAGATCAAGACAATATAATGAATGATAAATTGACAATTAAAACAAACACACTATTCGACACCGCAATTTACTATAACGCAAAAAAAGGATAAACATAACTACATAAAAAAAAAAAAACCTAATGACACAACGGCAACGAAACAAGACGTTAATAACAAAAAAATTTTGATAAGCCCGATGATGGAATAAAATTCCGAAACGCGTCACTTTCTACGTTTAAAATTATCATAAATGTTGTTAAAAATTGTAAAAATAAAAATATTTAAAATTGTTTATATAAAAATAAAATTTATTTCTTTTACTTAAAATTAAATGAAAATTCAGTTTAGTCTCTTGAAAAAAAATATAAAGTTAACTAAAGATTTTGCTCTTCTGCGTTAATTTTTAAATTCAAAAGTACAAGTTTTCGTTCTTGCACTTCTAATTTTTTTAGTTGAACTCTCTCTTTCAACATAAAAATATTCCTCTTTTTCTCAGTCTCCATTTCTATTTGGTGTATTCTTTTTTTTCAGGAGCCCATCTGATGTCAGTAAGGTTGGCAGTCTTCGGCTTTTTGCTCTGAATTTTGGGGTTCTTACTGTTGGTTTATGTTTTGCAGGTGGAGTATTTTCTTTTGATGGTGGAGTTTTTTCTTTTGTTGGCATGTTTTCTCTGAAATATAAATGTTTTATCTAAATAAATCGTAATTGTATTAGAAAATAAATAATCTACTACTCCAAAAATGCATCGCAATCGAACTCTGCCGTATCTTCTAAGAAGTCCATTGGTATGATCTCGGCTATTTCATAATCGATCTCAGAAGGTTCTTTAGGCGGAGGCGCTTAAATTGGCTCTTGGGTCAGTGTTATATCGATTCCATCGATCTATCATACCCATTGGCTTTAAATGTTTCCGCAATATGGCTTGGCTGTCTCCACCAGCAATTTCTTCATTACTGTTGTTCAGTTCGAGGACCGACCGCGTTTTTCCCTGTTCTCAGCCATTTTAATGTACCCAGTAATTCTTTCTGAAATTTTAATTTATAAATAATCAAGAAAATGGAAATAATCAAATACTAAATTGTTTATTTCACTTACCTACTTCTTAATTGAACCCGCACGAAACAAACAAAACAAACAACATGAATTCAACATGAAGAGACTGAAAAGTAGAATCGCTTTTTCTCTTTCTTTTATTTTGAGTTGTCACAATGACAGTACAAACGTGGCGTTTACACTTAACGGCGGAGTTAAATACGAGTTTCTTCACTTTAAAATTTAAGGTGACGTTTAGCGTTAAGCTGACTATTAAATTGATTGTTGGTATGGTAAATTTTTAAGAGCCCACTTAAGTATTTAACTCATCTCTTAATTTGATTGTTAGCCTTACTAAAGTCTCCTTACCAAAGTCTCCAAGCTAAACGACTGCGTTAAGTAGAGCCGGTTTTATTGCTCAAACGAGAACTCTTTAAAATTTTGCGCCAATGATATTAAAAATCTAGACGTTGCATTGAATGTACTTTTTCTCCAAAAAAACATATTGTATAGTTAAACAGTTTAGTTGGATTCCCTTAAAGAAATAGTAAGGATTTTACAGAATCTTATATTTGACTAACTCTTTATAGCTCACTGGTAAGGTAAATATGACGATGTAATTTGGAATATTTGCTATTGAGTTAATTCGGATAGAAGTGAGCAAGTGTAAAGGCGGCTTACCAAATATGAGTTCCGTGAAATGCCTTGGAATTTTAGTCCCGAATATAAATTTAGGTGTTATTTACTAGGGACTAGATCCCTAGAATGAATAATAAGAATTCATTACGTAATGCTTGAGTTAAATGTACTTAGCTATTATATAAAAAGTCAGCTTTTGCTTTCGTTGATCTATATATATGTGCCAACTAGAATGTAGAGAACAAGAAGTTCCCTTTTCGAACATCTCCATAGAATAAACTATGGGAGAAATTGTTTAAGGGGAGGAATACAACTGGCTATTTCAATTGAACATTGACGATAGTAAAATCGGTGTACAAGAGACACAAAAGTTTCCGTTGGTGGATGTGTCACCTATAAGTCTTAGGTCTCTATTCTGAATTCTATCCAACACGTTCAAATGAGTAATGGGAGCACTTGCCCAGATATGAAAGTTATACTTAAGTTTTGGGTAGATAGATCAGAAGGGGAAAAGAATTTCTTGCATCTTTTAAGATAACCTAAGCATTTCGCTGCGTTTTTAGATATATACGTCGAATATATGTATGATCATTCCATAAGAGATGGCCATTAACATACATATACCGACTATGGAATGTTTTTCAGTTTCTTTGATGCAAGAGCCATTCATGGATAATGGCATAGGTGGTATATTTGACTTGGCCGACAGAAGACAGCTTTGTGTTTTCCAAGCATTTTTAGTACCCCATTGTAAAATGCTCTTAAGATAAAAATCCACAGCCGAAGAACAGGGTTGTGAGTCTGGAAATAAATATGAAAGCAGAGGGTAATATCATCAGCGAAACAATGAAGTGGATTAGAAGTTTCAGACAAAAGATCATTTATGAAGATACGTAAAAGTGTTGGGGACAAAACGGAGCCTTGGGGCACACCAGCATTGTTTTTGTCTATTTAGAGTATATGTTCACACGCATACACATACCGAGTAGTGAAAGCTTTTCGGCTTCTTCAATGTATATAAGTGCCATTTAAGGAAAATGGCATAAGGTTAAGGTCTCAGATAATTTGAGTACAAAAGTTTCCTAAGGAAGCAACTAATTAAATTTAGATTGCTGTTGAAAATGAAAATAGTATTAATAATGAATATATTTCTGACTTTTAAAAATAAAAGAAAACTGCACCAAATTAAAACTTCCGCATGTTTAATGAAAAACCAATGACACAGAGTCAACTTGGCCATTAGACAGAGAGGAAAGATAATACTTACGAATGACATGTGTTATAATATTTATATTGATTAGGCATTTTTATTAATTTTTTTAAATCGACAAAAATTAAAAACGGTATTTTGAGCACTTTTATATATGAAGAGGACCCACTGTGCGACGTTCACAGCAAAAATAAGATTTGCTCGCGAACATGGCCCTGCACGGCGAACATCAATGCCAACGAACACGACAAAATCGAAATTTTTCGCCAACAGCGAGCGGCTCGCGAACCAGCCCCTACACGAGCACGAACAAGTTCGGCGAGCATGTTCGTCGTTTAGGGCTAGCTTTAATGGTGATGGCAATGCCATTGACTTTTTTGAAAAAGTAGGCCCAAGAACTGATGTACCACCGAGCGGTCGCAATTCACATTAAATATTAACTTTCGGCAGATGCATTGGCACTTACTGAATCCCGTATTGATTGTCATCATCCTATACCTATTACGCGATTTTGCTTGTTGACGTTACCCGTTAATCCAAAAACGGAGCTAGTGGAAGACTATCTCTTTTTTTCTGAAATAGGTATCCCCTACCCCTACCAACTGCTCTTGAAATCAGTCAGCGAACATTCAGCATTGTTCATGATGATGTGTTTTCTGCGTAAAAAAATAAAAACAAACAAATGAAACAACATGGCCGCCATTAACTGTGAGAGTCTACCTGTCTCTTTCTGTAGATTCAGAGAAAATGCTTTTATTTCGTACCTCTTCAAGAACTCGTTATGATATTTTTGCCCCTAAATAAACGTATTCCTTTCGAGTGCTTAAAACTACCCATATTATCGGCCCAAGCTGGTTCTGGCTACTCCGGCTGGGCATGCTTGCTTTTAAGTCAACGGCTTACCTAAAGTTAACGTCTGTTACTTTTATTATGTCATGCCTAAAAAGTGGAATACAAAAATGTGGGTTTGAATTTAAATCGAGACCAAACATTAATCAAGCTCGAAACGAAAAATACAGATTTTACTATCTGAATTTAGACAGATAGTACTTTACTAATCATATCCCATCCCTTGTCTAAAACTTCATAAATCTGAAAATTAACACACATTTGCATGATAATCAAAAGTGTTGTTTTGAGAACCTAATGTTGGTATAAGAAATACGTATGTAGAGTAGGTAAATATGTAGAAACATTTTATTGAAATCAAATAAAAAAGAGAAACACCATATGAATAATATGAGATGGAAAGTATTTTGATAAGCAAACAGAAGAACTAATCCTCGGCGACATTAAAACGTGTGTTTGCTTTTGTTTTGTATTTAAACACAGGTGTCTTATTTACCTGATTGTTCTAAGGTATAAAAGAGCATTCAAGAGTTCAGTTAGTCGTCAGTATAGTTCTGTGGTTTTGAATATGAACTTTTCGGGATATTTTTGTTTGGTTGCTGCTGCAGTCTTGGTTGTTTTTTGCCATCAATCAGAGGCTATTATTACACACCTTGCCCCAGCCAATTCTTCTGTTGATCCATCTATAAAAATTAGAGAAGGATATTTCAATGGTACACAAATATTGTCAAGTGCTAGTAGCACAATCTTGGATGGAGTCCTAGCAGCCGAAAAAATTCTTGCTAAGAACCCTGAAGGTGCCAGAAAACTTGTGCAGCAATCATGGGCGGATGGCACATCGACAATCTACACTGCCGGCCCACCCTTCTTTCTAGGACTTGGAGAAGCTATGAGTCTTTTAAATGGTGGAGCTTACCAAGGTCTTTTATCCGCAAGTAAATATATTCAAAATGGAGGAGTGACATTGATAAATACATTGAAATCCGGGGAGAGCTTATTCAATGACGGTAGTAAAGCTGGAGGCAGAGCGGCTAAAGCGTCACTTACTGTATATAAGTTAGCTATCAAAACTGGATTTGCAGCTATGTTCTACGATGCTAAAAAATCCGCCAATGAATCATTACAAGCAGTCAGAGATGCTCAAAGCAGCCCAATCCAACTACGAATTGAAAATCAAAGTTGTGGAGTTGCCGCAAAAGACGATCCTGACTGTTCAGATGCCTTGCAAGATATTAATCAAGTTGTTAAAAATGCACTAAGGAATGGTGCTCATCCTGCTTTAGTTCAAGAATTAAAGGAAATCGTTAAATGTGCACTTGATTCTGTTGCTCAAGTTGATGTTGACGCCAAAATGGAATTAGCAAATATTAAAAAAATTTCAGAAATTGATACCTTTGCTGCCACGGCTATGTCCTCTAAAGTCTCCCAAGGTTTTGAGAAATTAGTACATCAACTATATGCGCAGTTCTTCTTAATTTTTGGAGATATTTGTGCTAGAGCTGGTATTCAATCAGACGAGGAAGTTCAATCAGCCTATGTGGACTTAGAAAAAGGAAGTGTTAGAATACTTAGAACAATTCAATTTTCTGGACAGATATTAGTGAATGGACTACAAAATGGAGGTGATGCATCTATGTTAGCTTTTGAAAGTGTCGAGCAGGCTATAAATTTGGCGAAAGTTCTTTTCATCGAAAGCCTAGTCAAATTCGTAAAGATTGTATTTCCTCTACTTTAATATTTTTGCCTACCAAACATATCTGCTTTGCAGTAATGAGGCTATTTATTGTTTGATGTAAACTTTTTTTTAATAAAGTCGACCGTAGAAGGAATTTTTGTATTTTAATGTTCCTTTTTAATATTTCTTGATTTTGAACCACACTTATCGCTTTGGTTATGAATTGTGACAAATGATATGTTTTCAAAAATACAATTTTTAAAGAAAAACATTTAGATAAGTATTTCGATGTGAGAGGACCCCAAGGCAGAAAACAAAAACGAGGGCTTCAAGCAGTATATGGGTTTATATATAAAAAAAAAATGGAAAATGTCCAGCCTCTTCGCTGAACAAGATTTTTCAACCGAAATTGAATCAACTGCTCGAGAGCGCAGTAAGCGGACACACTTCACTTAGTATAAGATCCTGGCCTGGGTTCCTGGGTAATTCCTAAGTTGGTTAAGTTGTGGTCTGTAAATGGTCGATTTGCCACGGTGTGGAATTGACTGCTTCGGATTGTCCTGCACACTCTCGGACAGCAGGCGTTGGCAGATTATTCATTGAATCGATCAACTCAGATTTATTGCGAAAAGTATAGTAAATGACAGCCAATTTGACAGATGTAGCTTCAGCAATATGGTCGCAATCACCGGCCGGATATCCATATTGGAAAACCCTTTGAACCCACAACAGTAGGTAACCAGACATAATAGCTGTGTTTTTTTTGCAAGTCCATTTAGAATTGTAGAAAAAAACGACATCGGGGCTTATAAACTTTTTTGTAAAAAAAATGGAAGCACTGTGCAGTGGCGCTATGGCATTTGTCAGCTGTATTTAGACTAGCATCAACCAGCATCCAAAAACGTCACTTTTGACTTCTCTGAACAAACTATCGATAACATGTAGATACTCGTAATATCATTTTGGTATCACCGTTTTTATCACGAGTTAGGTTAAGTCTTAAAAATTATCTGGACTTAGCCCCGATGTCGTATTTTTCTACAGTTCCTTATGGACTTGCAAAAAAACACGACTAATGTAATGAAGTTTTACTTGCTATATATAAGTTATATATACATCTGTAAATATATGGCAAGTTTTGCATTTGTAAAATAAATAATACTCAAGATTTTGATTTTAATCTGTGTGCTAAATTCTCCTAAAAAGTTTGAAAAGTTTTGTATATTCAAATCAATGTACAAAATTGGATTCGAACCCAATGTTCCATTTTTTAAAATTTGATAGTTAATATCTTAAGACGTAGGAAAACATATTTTATTGTATTTGAAAATAATGAAACCCACGACCATTAATTTAAAGAAAATTATTCGAAAATCATACTTTTCTCGCTAGAATTTTGATGAATTTTTTCTGTTTCGCTTTTCGATTTTAAGATCTGTGTGATTCATTAGAAAAATTGATTTCAAACATTACTGACAGTACTTAATGACTTTTGCAAAAGATTCCATATCAAAATAAAAGCAAAATTTCCTCAATATTTTTTCTTAAGAAAAATTTGTTCAAAATTAATGTTCTTCGAGCCTGTGAAATTTGAGCATCTGAGTTAAATTTGTTAGCACCAATTAAATATAAATTAAGTGGACTTTTTTTTAAATATTTGATCGAGAGTATTTAATACAGTACATTTTAAGGTGAATTTTGTAAGTTTAATGAATGCTATGCTTTTTGATTTCATATTACTCGTATTTAAAATTGCTAACGAGGTTATTTCCGATATCGGACTTGAAATTAAATAAGGGACAGGTTATTAAAACACAGGACTGTCCAGGTAATACAGGGCGGTTGGCAGGCCTGTTTAACAAAATATTGAAGAAATATTTCATAGCAAAAGACGAGGCTAAGGAATTAAAAGGGAAATCACAGTGACGTTAATTGTCCGTGAAAATGGAAATAACCCCAGTAACATCGGGTCTTTTATAAAGCAACCTACAAAATATGGTAATAATTTATTTCTAATTTATTTTTTACCTGTAATAGTATTTTTTTTTAATATTTTTAATCTTCTTTTTTTTAAGGTTCATGATTTTTATTTTAAATTTTGGTTTTAATTGAAGCAAACTGTTAAAACCGGCAAACCAGATTTATTTTATTAAGATGTGAAAGGAATTTTTATATATAGGGAAACTGATAAAAAAAATTTTTATTAATTTCGCATTTTTTTTTTCAAGAAACAATTTTCTTGACAATTTAAGAACTGTTTTAGCAGTTTAAAGAATGAATATATCCAATGGTTTTTTTAGTTTTTACTTGTGACTTATAGGTAATATAAGGCAAGTTATGCATTCCGAAAAAAATCGAACTCGAGATTTTGATCAAAGTTGACATTACGATGATAGCGAAGACTAAAAAAGTGGGTCTCGCAATTCTATCTGTCTGTCTGTCTGTTCGACTACAGCCTAAACGGCTCGGCCGATTTTCTTTAAACGTGCTAGATATCATTTTTAATTTTTGCTTTTTTTTAAGACCAAAAATAACGGTAACCGCCATACGATTTTTTTTCGAAATTTTATAAATATTTTGCTTCTCTCAAAAACTGCTCCACAGATTTAAAAAAATAAAAACACAAAAAAATTCATTTAGTTAAAGCTAGGTGATGTTTAAAAAAAAAAATCCGAAGAATGGTTATTTTCATTTGTTGTTGCCCCCCATGGAACCATTTTTTTTTGTTTTTGATTTTCTCGAAAGCGGTACAACTGAATCTGATCATTTTTTTTTTTTGCTAAAGGTCCCAAATTAAAAAAAAAACTTCTTTTTTTTTCAAAACTCAATATTTCGAAAACCCCATGCTAGATTTTTTCAAACTGGATAAATAAAAGTTTCTAAATATAATCTACAAGATGTGAGAAAAAAAATTTTATTTTACCTAAAAATTAAGGTACCCACCATCCAAAGAATAAGGGTTTCGTTGATGCCAAACGCATGCATTTTCGATAAGAGAGCCTGGTGCCAAACTCTATCAAATGCCTTAGAAATATCAAGCGCAATAATCTTACTTTCTCCAAAACAATGTAAAGATCTGTTCCACTCTTTGGTGAGATATGCCATCAGATCACCAGTGAAACGATTACTGCGAAAGCCGTATTGCCGGTCAATAAGAAGCGTTCGATCTTCGAGATATTTCTTGAGCTTGATGATTTATCAGCGATTCCATGACCTTGGAAAGAAGGGACGTAAGTGCGATTAGTCAATAGGACGAGGGGGAGGAACGGTCCCTTTTTAGGAATAGGCTGGACAAATGCCGTTTTCCATCTTCTAGTGAAGATTCCAGAAAAGCTTACGCAATGGTTTTGCCAGCGATGGAGAACACCTCTTCAGAAGAATGGGGGGTATACCATCAGCACCAGCGGATTTGTTTATATCAAGAACTCGAAGGGCTCCTGTAACTGTACGATTGCGGAAATATACCTGTCCCATTGAATGATTTACGTTCTCAAGTACAGGAGGGGCAATGTTGCTAACAGGCAACGTGGAGCTAGCAGCAAAATGAGCTGCAAGTACATTTGCCTTCTCTAAAAGTTTTCAAAAATCGTATTTTTCTCGAAAACGGCGCCTAGAATTTTGATAAAATTTTTTTCTTTCAATTAATTTTTATGATCTTTAATTTAATAAAAAAATTGAAATTAAGATATTACAGCTTGTTTCTACCATAGAACGATTTTTTCGAATTTTGAATTTCTCATTATAGACACAACGGATCTTAATGAAATTTTTTATAGAGCTGCATCCAAAAAGTTTAAAAACATTGCATTTAAAAACTTTAAAAAAATTATTTTTTTTTTTAATTTTTGGGAAAGAAGTAATTTTTTTTTCTTGGAAAATTCGATATCTCAAAAACAGCTTAATATTTTTTTAATTTTTTAATTTATTAATTAATTTAATAGTTTAATTTCCATTCGTACAAAAACTTAAAGATGGCGTACCATATTTTTTTTATTAAAAATGATTTAAGGATTTTGTATATATATAGCTTATTTTTTTAAGGAAACCACTACAAGAACTTATAATTTTTGTTCTTGCATAAATTCGTATTTGCATAGCATTCTGTTTTTATCTCTTACTACTAAGAGAATTAAAAAAAAAATTATTTTATCTTTATGAACACTTTTCTCTAATAACATTCGTTTTTAAAATTCCTAGTCTATTACATAGGAGCAAGTTCGTGGGACTCAGTTGTGCATTTTATTTTTTAAGTATTTTCAATTCCAGGGTTCGGACTTCATAAATCGCAGATCGCAGTAAATTGGTCAAGAAATCGCAGTAAAACGAAAATTTTCGCAGTAGAAATAGGCACATATATTTTTTTTTGATTAGGTAACAAAAAATTATAAGCAAGGGAATCAAAGTTTAATCACATTTACATCATCGTTGATTTTTAAAACAACATAAGTGATATTTTAATTTTTTACGAAAAAAAAAACATATTAAAAAATCCTTAATGGTTTAAGAGTCGAAACACTCTTATAAGATTTTTGGGTTAAAAAAATGGCAATGACTACACGGCCAAAAATTAAAATTTCAGTTATGTTGTTTAAATAATCACCGATTCATTTACGAGTACATAGTATGTGTGAACAAATATACTCTTACTCGATAGTGAAAATGTATAGTTTAAGCAAAAATATATAAAATTAAAGAGTAGTGAAACTAAAAACGTATATGTATAGCTTACAAGACTTGCACTAAAGAGACGAGAATCTTTTTAAATTTTGACATTTTGTTATGAGCACATTTATTACTATGACCAGTGCTGCTATGATTGGGGGAAAAGCGCAGTGGTGCAGTAGATTTAAAAAATAAGAAAAAAGTGTAGTAGATCTACTGCTTTCGCAGTAAAGTCCGAACGCTGCTCAATTCGATTTAGGGCTTTAAAGCCCCATGAATCATGTAAAATACTCAAACAATATCTGAAGCATCTCCAACTAGATTGCACACAGGTTACTCTTGTTTACACATAATGTTATGACATTTCTTCTCTATCTATGTTTTTGCTCTCTTGTTAATTCTTGAATTTGAATTCGTTATACATATATTGAACTGTATTACACCTAATAATTATATTGGGTGTAGCTGCACTTGTACATACTGTTTTGAGCTTGGATGTGCAATTCATTAAATAACATTTCTCCCTCTAACAGAGATTAGTATTAAATGCAATTGATGTTAGTTGTAAGCTAGTTTTAAGTTGAGTTATAAAACAGAAGTGAAACTGAAGGCATCGTGTACCTTATTCCTCCCGATATACATAACAGAATTCCGCTTTCCGCCTTAGTGGCTTACTAAATTATTTGAAACTTCTCATTAAATTAAATTTATATTAGTTATAAAGAAACAAAGGCGCAACATTTTAAACATTTAAAACCTGCTTTAAATCGATTTTAGAATGGGGTCGACTCTAAATTTTATGTATTTAATCTGATCTGGTTAAAGCGGGCTTTAGGTCAATAAAAGATGTTAATTTAATGCAACGTTTCGAACGTGTATGGGCATATCTACAGAACTTTTAAACTTGTGATTTTGAAACTTTTTTTTTTCAGATACTTCGCACACCACTGAGACTTTGCGCACTTTTTATTGAACCTATCAGTATGTTGAATAAATAGTCGTGCATCGATTTTATCGCGGGCCGTCGAGGTAGGGTATATATACAGTATTATAAGAGCAGGACCCGAAATTTCATTTATTTGAATAAATACTCTAATTAAGGTTGATAATTTTAAAACTACAATAATTACTTTTGTGGCCCATTGTTTTTCTAGAAATTTATAAGCATACAGTAAGATCAGAAGCAGAAAAGATCGATTTTAAGCCTTGCGAAAGATGTGCTATACATTTAAGTGCAAATTTCCATTCTTGCAGAAATTCGATCTCTGATTGAAAACCTTTCTAGTCTCGAAAATTTATTGCGCACATACTTGATTCATGGCTTGATTTCTTCGTTTTTACTTGAGGAATAAAGATAATTGAAAATTATAGTGATATTCCTTGGGCCGTCTTCAAAAAACAACGAAACATCGAAAAAACATATTTTTATTAAAAAGTTATTACACTTATAGAAAGATCTATAAGTTATCACAAAACTGGCGCACACTTACGAAACTTGATAATATTTCTTATAGGTAAAGACAACATTTTGCTTGTAAAAGTAATGACTCAAGTGGCGGGCCGCGAGTACATCAGAGCATAATTTAAAAATAAACGAGATTATTACAATTGAGATTTTTTAAATTTAGCTTGTTTAAGAAACTATAAAAGCGCAGATAAATACTTACATAGATGACTCAATTTGGAAAATACATATTCTTAATAAAGTAATTCACTGGAATAAAAAAGAAATTCAAGTAAATTTTAACTTGGAGCTAAGATATTCATAGCTATATGCTCATAACACAGTTTAAAAGTTCTGTAGAATTGCCCGTATACGTCCTTCATCAGGCAAAATTTTTTTTTTGTTAAAAATTTTCTTAAAAAACACAGTAAGAATCAAAAATTAATACAAAGAATTAAATGCATTGCAATTATTAAAGTGCAAGCAAAACGTACTATAAGATGATGCATCGTAAAAAATTATTAAAAATTGTTTAGTTGTGTGAAAAAGCGAAAATGTTTAATTATGTTTTTTTTTTTTCAAAATCTTGTCATACTCATTCAACTGAGTATTGGGACAACAAAATATTAATTTTTTTTTGCATATCATAAAATTGAAGTTTAAGAGAAGGCCTTTCAAAATTAAAAAAAAAATCATTTTCATCATTAAAAATGTTAATAAGACTGATTAAGCATCAAAATCACATCCCAAAAAGGCCACGGAGATTACCACATTATTAATTACCATGGCTATTCGTTACCATCAATCGATCTGCAAATTTTTTCTTATAATGCTGACATATAAACACAGTTCTATGCCAAATTTTAAGTCTTTAAATTAAAGTGCAAAAAAAATAGAAGCTATAACGCTAAAAATGTAATTTTTTTAAAACGACCCATGTAAGTTATACATGCATGCCAAGACGAGTATAGCCAAATGAATTTGCACCTTGCAAAACCAAAATTGAGTTTTTATGCTGTGAATTAGCGATATATGCTTCATTTCCATCTAAAATAATAATTTCTAAGCAATCAAAATCTGAACCGAAGTAGTGTAGATATATAGTATATAAAATGTACTTTTTCGGCGAATTTTTTTATTTTTTGTGTAGTTGTGTTTGAATTATGTATCTGTCAAATTAAGGGTTGTTAAACGTAAATTCGCTTAGGTTCTGTGGAAAAAACCACATTAGATAGAAGAGTAGTCTAACGTGTTTAAGATTATGAAAAAGTTAGACACATACTCCAAGCTAAACTTCTGCGTTAAGTAGAGCCAGTCTTATTCCTTAAACGAGCAACGTTTAAAATTTCGCACCAAAGTCTTTTAATTTAAAAGAAGGGTAAGACACTCCGTGACCGATACCCTTAAGAGAAATTTTAAGTTTGAAAATTCATTACTTTTCCTTTGCTGGGTCGATTTTAATGATTTTTATGTATTACTAGCTTTCCCGGCAGACGTTGTTCTGCCCTTTTTTTCTAAAACAACGGTAATAAAACATATTTAGGAGTGATCACTTTTCATATTTATAGATTTATGTCTCCATGATAAACAACGATTACTTACAATTATAAGTGTCCTATTTTGTCAATTGCAAGACTTTAGTAGTAGTAGTATAGTCATAATCTGGTATTTTCAATGTAATGCCTTATCGTACATGATATTTTTTGTTTGATTACCTGGCGCGAAAATAAATGAAGCCGTCGGTTTTCCGGTTTCCAGTTTGACGCCGCCAACACTCAACGACTGACCATGTGATTTATTTTATTTTATTATATATAGCGAAAGCAAGCCGCACTGGAAATTGCAGTCATTTAAATTCAAACGGTACGTCAGTTGGTACCATTGGGATGCGTAGTATCAATACATCCTCTCCCTTATATTTTCCCCTCAGAGTAGTTGCTTCTATTATACTGTTCATTAATATTTTCACTGCTAACCGTGTGCCGTTACAAAGTCGCGGTTGGTTGATATTTCTTAGCATTATGACCACCGATCCTACTTTTAATTGAAGATTATGGGGAAATAACCCCGGAAAATCCAATGAGTTTAAAAATTCTGGTTGATAATTGACGACATCATCTTGGTTAGTTGCGCAATCAATTGATTTATATGTCCTTAATTCAACGGAAATTTCATTTTGGATTTTGAAATTTATTTCATTTACATCCGTGTTTTTGGCAGCTAATATAGCTCGTTCACTCAACCAACAACGATCTCTGTAATTTTGAGCTACGTTTGGGAACACCTTCTCTATAAGCTCAGTTTTCGATTCTGTAGACTGACAAAAATTGACAGGAAATGTAATGCAGCCATTCATAACATCTACAGGGATTTTACCATTACCAATGTCAATGAGTTGTTTTGAAAATATTTCTCCAGATCGATCATTTTGCAATTCGACACGCATATTCTTGCTCAAATTTAGTATCTTAACTTTTGTCCACAAAATGGACGACTTCAAACATGCATTCAGTTCATCTGCTGGTGTAGACCGTGGAATAATTGGTAATGTTTGACGAAAATCTCCTGCTAACAAAATCATCGCTCCACCGAATTGGTTTTGATTGCTTCGCAGATCTTTGAGAGTTCTGTCTAATGCCTCCAAAGACTTTTTATGTGCCATCGTGCATTCATCCCATACTATCAACTTGCATTGCTGCAAAACCTTTGCCATTACAGAGCTCTTCGAAATGTTGCAAGTCGGAGTTTCGTTGCTTTGAGTATTCAATGGTAATTTTAGCGCTGAATGGGCTGTTCGATCGCCTTCCAACAATGTAGTTGCAATACCAGACGAAGAAAGTGCGAGCGCAATTCCATTCTGTAGGCGAATTGTTACTAAAATCAATGCAATTAAAAATGTTTTTCCTGTACCACCAGGAGCATCCAAAAAGTAAAATCCTCCAGTTCCATCATTTACAACTTTCATAATTGTATCAAATACAATACTTTTGTTGTTTGTTCAACAACGGAACATTTATTCGAACCGATTCCCTTAAAGCATCGAGATCGAACAGTTTTTCACGATGCAACTCTTGATTAAAAGCGTCGTGCATTGGGCGATTAGGTGCGGCCATTCCTAATTGAGATAATAATTTGTTCGACATCATCAAGCACATGTCTTCATTTTCATGAATCATTAGGCGATAGGAGTAATAGATCACTCAACTAACTTTTTTATTAGTTTGAGCACCTGTCAATAAAATAATGTCTAAATGACAGTCATTCAACATGGACAAACAGTTTGTACAATTCGGTGGCACATGATAATATGTTTGTTCGTTGAGCCCTGAAGTCACCCTGGGGTCGCCCTAAATCGTTTTTGGAAAAACCTGAAGTCACCCTGGTGAGTAAACTCTGTGTTTTTTGAGACCTGGGGTCGCCCTGAACTCGCCCTGAAGTAGATCGAGTTTTCGTTCATTTTTAAAACTTAATTATAACAAATTTAAAGTTTTATCAGAGCACAAAACTATTTTGTCTGTCTTTTAGTTGTCAACAAAACAGTTGACAGCCTTTGGGTGTTTTTTGAAAACCGAAAACCTCAGTTTTTGTTGACAACTCTGAGGGTGGCAAGAAAACCTGGGTCAAACCTGGGTAAAGTTGAACGAACGAACCTAATACATACTGTAGTCAATTGAAACATCGTAACTGAAAGCCGCTCGTAAAACTGTGAAAGCAGTTTGAACACGACGCGTTGCTCGTGTTTGTAATATCCTAATCCTTTCAATTTCATTTCGCTCTTCACGTTGCAGTGAAGTGCGATTTGATTGAAAATAAGCTTGGTTTCTAGCGTTTCGATTTCTTCGACTCAAATTGCTTCGCCCGCGTGTAATAGGCGGCATGGTTCTAAAAGCAAACACAGTCGACAAATAAAACCACAATTGGCTTTCGTTTTTATAGATTATAGATTACCCTTATTTATTATTCTCGTTAATTTTGTTGTTTGTTGTAGAATTATTAATTATTATTTAAATCAAGAAATTATTTCCTTAGCTATAAAGTTTTCTTTTATTTTTTTTTGAGTCAGTGTATTTCAATAAGCAAACGATTTTTTGTAACACTTAACTTTCACACACCCACAATAAACGTTTTTTCTCTCCATAAGAACCATCCATGAACCTTTACAAAAACTTAAAAAAAAAATTAGGCGAATTGGTCAAGCCGTTCTTGAGTTTAACGCTTAGCAACACATTTTGCGATTCATTTTTATTTATATAGATTGTAACTGTTAATAATATTTGTTACAATATTAAAAAATAAATATGTACGAAATTCCAAAAATAAAAAAGAGGCTGGGTGCGACCCACACTGATAACTTCCCATTTGTGGTCTTGAAAACTTTATATTTAGTTTTTTTTCAAATAACCAAATTTTCAGCGAAACAAACTTTAGCTGTAAAATTCAAACAAACATTATTTTGAGATTGAAAAGTATTTTAATTATTTAAAGAGATTTGAAATTGAGATTGTTGATGTTGATCGTGAGCAAAAAAAATTTGTTAGATGTCACTAAGTTTAACCAAAATTGTCTCTTAGCACACTATGATTCAACTAGAACTTTCTTCGTTTTTTTCGTTTCCTGAACAATTTTAGAAATGTCGCTTAGTACACATTCTTACGGGAGGTATCGATGTATAAAACAACATACTTTAGAAGGCACTATCGGTGTTCATTCCCAAGAAATTCGACTTGAAATACAATTTTAACTAGTTTTCACTAGAATTTTTAATAGTTTTTTTATTTAAAAAAAAAAAAAACTATTAATTCAATATTTGTCAACATTTTACCAATTGTACAAAATTATACTATGTATAAAATAAACTAAATTAGAAGTCAATATCACTACTAGTTCTCGAGAAATTTGAGTCGAAAAACAATTTTTACCAATTTTCAATAGAATTTTATATAGTTTTTTATTTTTTGTAAAAAAACTGTAAACTGATTTTTTTTGAAATTTTCACCAGTTGTCACACACATTATTTTTCGGAAAATAAAATTATTTTGAGTTTCAAATTGTTTTCCGTTCTTAGAATATCTGGGTTATGAAATTTTTTTTTTCAGTTTTCTTAATTTAAAAAAATAACGGTAAGTTCATTTTTTTCCATATTCATATCAAATCTGTATGACCTTATAATGAGTACATTAAATTTTATTTGAAGTCAATAGCATTATTTTTTCGTGAGATATTTGAAACTAACCAAAATTTTTACTTTTTTTTTAAACCGTTATAGTGAAAAAACTACTCACTGAATTTTAATAAACGCCCTTTCAGCTTCTTTCGAAGTTATTATCTATTAAACAAAATTTATTTGAAGTCGATATCTTTACTCGTTCTTGAGATATCGACGACGAAAAATGGTACAAGAACGTACGGACGTACGAACGTACGAACGTACGAACGTACGAACGTACGAACGTACGAACGTACGAACGTACGAACGTACGAACGTACGTACACACACACACACAGACATCTCTCTAAAAATGATTGATATAGCCTCTAGAGACCTTGAAACGTCGAGAAATGTCAAAAATTCCAATTTGACAAATCGGACCGATTACAATAACTCCCTATGGGAAGTTAATAAAACACAAAATCGTAATAGCTTATTACTTTTTAGTTACGGAAACCTTAATTTCATTAACCTACACCCGCAAAATACTAGTTATGGACATCTTTTTTCTTGTCAAGCTTTAAAATCGAATAAGTATTTAAAAGTTTTAATTTGACATTTCAATTGTTTTGACACCTAGCTGCATCCGGTTTGAAAAAAAATCGCAGTGTCAAAGTAAAAGGCACAAAAAGAAAAATGTATAATGCAAAACTGAAAGAGAAATATCAAGAGTTGTAACTAAAATGGGAATACAATGAATCCTGACTAATGATCAGCGTTGCCCCCTACTAGAATTGTTGTGTTTAACTACATTTTTTTTTTCAAAAGCACACACTTCGCACTCCTCCAAACACTACACTTTTTTTTTCATCAGAACATCAGAGCAACAGCTGATGCAATTATGCAATCAAAAGAACTCTTGAAAGACTTAAAGGGAAATTTCGAGCCACCCGCAAAATTAATAAATTTTGCACACGAATTCAATTTTTTCTTTTTTATAATCTACCCGCGCTCAAGGGATTAGATTACCCTTTAAATGTTTCAACACAGCGCGGGCGTGATGTTAAGAAGAGAAAGAAGGATAGGAAAGATGTGTGGCACGATGTTCTGAGACTGTAGGTTGTTGTCTCAGATATTTTATCTCCAGGGATGGCGGCTGAACTAAAGCGGAGAATGCCGTGTCTTATGTCGCTATGTCTATGTCGCTATGTGTCTATGTCGCTTATAATTCACATTATTTTATTCGTGTTCATCCTTGTTGGGCATACTAGTTTAACTCAATTACATGTTGTTAGTGTTATGCCTGAACAACATGTAATGAGTAAACCAGCAACCCATTGATGACAATTTTAGAAGGTTTTTAATGGAATTAAAACGACATAGACGACGGCAGGGATCGAACCTGTGATCATGAGGTTCACAGGCGAGCACACATCCATCGCGCCACGGCCACCCCCAAATTACCACAGTGTAAGTCTTTTTAGAAAAAAATAATCCTTAAATGTATATTTTTGGTTTGTAAAGATGTAAATAGTTTATTATTTATTATCATAAACGAATTTTTTATGAGTTGTGTAGACATATAGTCTTTTTTACCTATGTATGTAGGTATATTTAAAAGTGAATTAAAGAATTAGAAAAATTGTAAAATTATTTGCTTTATTTTTTAATACGTTTCTACTACACTTTTTTTCCTAAACACTTCACTTTTAATCAGTTGGGGGGGCAACACTGCTTAATCTTAATTCGTAAGAGAACCGGCTTGCTTAGTAGTAGGGATAATCGATCCCGTGTCGCTTATATTGTATTCCAGCAGTAAAATTTATTTCGCTGGCCAGCATTTCGTCAGGTGTTCTTTTATCTTTAAATTGAACGCTGATTGTTTAAAAAGTGGTATTTGTTTTTTTTTTCATCTTTTAATTTGAACCTGATTTTGATAGGTTTTATCAAAATTTGTGGTTTATAAGAAATTGTGGTTCATCAAAAATGTAAGCGAAAACTTCTGTTTTTAATTTCTTTTTCACCAAAACCGATATTTTCGTGTAAGCTGCGTTTTGGACTTGGTGTGAAAATGAAAAACCCTCACGTAAGTGGTTTTTAAATTACCAAAACTAAGAGAAATAAAAACAGAATATATTCAACTTGGAAGGTATTTCAAAATACTATAATTTTTGTTTAATATGTAAGATAAATAAATATATACAAAAAGATACATCTACCTAAGTATGTATACAAGAAATCCATTTAATTACAATTCGTTAATGCGGGGATATTATATATAAAATCTTTCTATGTAGTAGATAGGTACTTATGAAGTTATGAATAAAATGTAGATAAATTATTATTTAAATAAAAACAAGCAAACAAAAATGTATAGTCACTTAAACAGTTTTCAACTAGTAATATTACTAATTTAAAAAACAAATCAATTTTATATAAGCAAATTAATATAATTTGAATGTTAGTTATAGTTAGTTACTAAATTAAAAATATTATATAAATATTGCAAAAAATCAATACGTTAATGTCACAAAGTAAAGTAATCTATCTTAAAGATGGGCAAAGAAAAGTGTTAATGAATTTTTCTGTTTTTGCACATGTATCATTGAAGTTTCTGAAAGTAAACTTTATTTTTTAACTGCATTTCTTTATTAACTAATTTTTCTCAGGCATTTTCTTATAAAATCCTGAAAAAAATATGGTAATATAGCAAACTAATAAGCGGTTTGTAAATAATGACAGGAAAAAAGAAAGACAAAACGATGGTGTCCGTAACTAACATCCTCAAAAACGTACAATCGCGCCAGTAATAGACGCCCCTGTCCCTGTCGGTCACTGAATTTATTGAACACACCACGTTAAATTAAGTTATTTTATTATATTAATAAAAAAATAGCAAATAGATACTGATTTATATTTAAAGTGCTTTGCACATGAGCTGCGACCTGCTAATGCGAATAAATTGTTTTAAGCAATTTTCACAGCTAATATCATATTTTGTTTTTTTTTTTTAACTTCACGACGAATTAAATTAATCATCGAATCAAATATTTAAAAGAAAAACTCTGCATAAAATAATTTATAAATTGAAATATTTTGTATTTTTATATTTTTTACGCATTAGTTTGTGACTTTAAGGCTCGTATTCACCGAGCGCTCCTAAACGTCTATTAACTTTACGAGGCTCTTAACTTGAAATTTCTGTGGGGTATTCACCAACCACTCGCAAGTGTTTTTCGAAGTTCGAAAATGAGAGCCACTCTCTCTTGTTCAGGCATATCCAAACTGTGAAATGTTGTGGAATGTTGGTCTTGACAGCAAATGGATACTCTTCTACTTGGCATTGCTCACATGGATTCGAGTCAAATGCGTGCGTGGCACACGCACAAGCGAAGAAACTTTCGAAGAGAGCGCTCGTAGATCTTCACTAATATTGCTTGGTGAATAGGTTTATGACCTTCTTAAGTTATGAGCGCTCGGTGAATACCGGCCTAAATATATTCAAATCAAGCCAAATTTTTCCCTTTTCTACGTTCATATAGTTGTACATAACGCTTTCCCCTAAAATCAGGGGCGTATTTACCCTAGGGCTAAAAGGGCTACAGCCCGGGGCGGCAAGGCTGCTAGGGGCGGCTTGTGCTTGGCCAATTTATAATAATTTTTTGAAGCGATTGAACTTTCAAAACATACAAGCAAAAGGGCGCAAGCCGCCCCTAGAAATTGGCCAATTTATAATATTTTTTTGAAGCGATTGAACTTTCAAAACATTCAAGCAGAAGGGCGCAAGCCGCCGCTAGCAATTAGTCAATTAATAATATTTTTTTGAAGCGATTGAACTTTCAAATCATACAAGCAAAAGGGCGCATACCGCCCATAACAATTGTCTAATTTACAATATTTTTGAAGGATAAACAAAAAATACAAAGATTTATAAAAATGCGATTTTTTGAGTTTTTCAAGCATGACAATTTTTTTAGTGCCGTGAGTGTCCGGCTGTGAAAGAGTTCACAGTTACATGTCACTGACTTTTTCACCATTTACTATTCTTGTTTTTTATAAACGATTTTTTATAATGAAAATTCATAATAAAAATATTTACAGACATGTAATATTCTTTCCAATGAAACTTAAACATTATCTAAAAAAAAACACTTGTTGCTATGTAGGATCTTAATTTTTTGTTTCTAAGCCATCTACAAAAAGTCCCTTTTTATTAAAAAAAAAAAATTATAAAAATCCATCAAGCCGGATTCTAGATATAAGGTTCACACACAAATTTTTAATCTTTATATATGGACCTAGCAAATCATGCCTCAATTTTTTTTTAGTTTTGGCTGACTCGTGTTCCTATATACAAATACCCTTCCCTTCGTCAATAGTTTTGAACGACTTAAGAAACAATATAATGATTGTTATATGTACAATATTTATTAATGATGGATAAATAAAAGGATAGGTATTATTTTAAAAACTATTGGCGCAAAATTTTAATCAAATTTAGCATCATGCTATTTCTAAAATTTTTCTAAAGCTAAAATCGTTGAATACATATTTTATCTTTTTAGTATCGTGCTCACTTGTCCCAATTGAAGTCCCTTGAGACAGAAATATTGTCTTAATTTTGGGGTTCTATACTCAAGCAATTCAATATTGTATCAAAAAAAATTCAAGGTGTTGATACAGACGTTGAAACTGTGTCCAGGGGGTCAATTCTGTATCTGTGAAACTGTGAAGTGATAAGTTTTTTCACAACTTCACACCCTATCTGATTCGCAATTTATGAAAAAATTTAATAAAATGTCAAAATATTTTCAAATATTAAATTTGTTTTCACACTCAAACGATTTTGTGAAAAGCCCTGATAAAATATGAAAATTACAAAAACAAAATTATACTCAAAAATGAGTATCGTATATAAAAAATGAGAGCGTTTCTCATTTTAGTACTTTTTAGTACATGTTTTGACAAACTTATCAGAATGAGTTCCAGAATCGCATTATGTGAGTTCATGAAATGTAAAAATGAAAAATGGCTGTGAAAACTGAAATGATAACTTGTTTATCACTTCACAGTTTCACAGATAGAGAATTGACCCCCAGGCTCTACGAGGCACTCATATCGTTTGTGAGAGAAAAACGAGAATGCTTTGATGTTTTTGAAGAGATGGGAAAAAGCAAAACCTTTGAAAATTACAAAATATTGAGTGTGCTGAAGAGAAAAAATTCATCTTATGAAGCAAAAACAAATGTTTTTATTTTTTTTATCTAAGCTTGATCACATGAGTGAAGAAGCAATTCGAAAAAATGCAACCACTCTTCAGAAATTATACCCGGTTGATCTTGGGAAAGATTTTCAAGAAGAGTATGTCTCACTTAAACATTTTCTGGAGCAAAACAACACTGAAAATATGAGTTTGGCAGCTTAACCTTCATATAAGAGAAAAAAAATTGAAGGAAGCATTTTTATATGCTGAGGTTGCCTTAAGTATATTTCAAATGATCGAATCGTTCAACAATCGATAACGAAAAAGATTCGATCATTTAAATCGATCGATCATTCAACCATTATTTTCATTTCACTCAAATAGTTCAATACTGTTCCGATTCGATTTTCATTTCGATTTCGATGATAAGATTGAGTTGAGGTTTTCACAAAATACTCTATATTGTAAGCCAAAGCCATAAATTGCGAAATGACATCGAATGATGGCTACTATGTCCATTGATTAAAAAGAGATTTCATTTATTGCTCCTTAAAAGATCAATTTTAGGACCAATAGTTACTGAATGACTTGGTACTATCGAATAAATTAACTTTTAGATACTAACGCATATGTAAGTCGAAAGTTTTTATTCGATAAGTCCCACAGTCAGTCCCACAAATCATGGGCCCGTATTGCGTAAGAGTAAAGTGATCACTAAATTAATTGATTGTCGTTTTGATTTCTTTATTGATATATATATATATATATTGATCAAAAAATTGACAATCAACTATCACCTTACGCGATTCCACCTCGATACCTCAAATAACACCAAATCGAATCGAGTAAATCATGGTTAATCCAGTTTACTGATATTAAAGATCGAGACTCATTGAAATGATTGAGATTGAAATAGAAAATCAAGAAACGAGAATCATCTAAATGATTGAGATTGGGATCGATTAAAATTAAAATTTGTGATTTCGATCATCAATCCTTTTCGATGATCGGATCGAAAAAAATCGAATCGATCCTGATTGACACATCTTTACTGCAGTGACGAATTGTAGTGCAGAAAGATCGTTTTCCGTATTGAAATGAATAAAAACCTATTTAAGGTCTCGCATTAGCGCCTTAATAGTTTAGCTTTATTGAATATAGAAGCTGAACTGACAAAAAATTAAGATAACGAATCTATTGTTAATGAATTTTGTAATGAATATACACAAAAAAAATTGAAAACATCAAATATTATGCATTTTGTGTTTTTTTATTATTATTTTCATGGTTCTAAATGGCGGCAAAATTTATCAGCCCGGGGCGCCAAATCCTTAAATACGCCTCTGCCTAAAATACATATGTATTTTTGGACCATGCTATCGCATCGATAGAAATATGGGCGACGGAAGCATTAGGTTATACGCATGTATAGTATACGAACGTATACGTAGCCATCATTTAAACTTATGATGATGATGAATTATGATTGACTTTTTAATCTTTAATTTCAAGACAGTGTTCACATTGGAATTGAACTAACTCCTCAGACTTATTTTCACGTGTCTGTAGTAGAGTTTCAAAGTAAAGAAACAAACTTTTCGGTTTCATAATTTAAATATTGTAAGAAAAAAAAAGCACCATTGGACTCCGCTACGTAACGTAAAGTTTGTTTGACTTATGTTTAAACAAAAAAAAATTCTTTAAGTACGATACCAATTAGAAAATGTTTAAAATTAAGAATGAGTTAGTAAACTACTTTAAAGTTAGCAAATTGTTAAGTAGTATCATACTAATGCCTTAATAAAAGGCTGTTTAAAATTTTGAGCAACTGTTTTTACACGAAAACGATTTTTAATCTCTGTTTCTCTTTTGGCTTCCTTTCGATTGCATGGGTGCTCTTAAAAAAAGCAATTTTTACTATAAGTTACCTTTGTTCAAGCGAAACTCTTTTTCGCACTCCTTACTCTACTCAGTTTAAATATAAATAAAGTAAACCAGAAAGAAGAATGAACGATAACTCTGCATTTTTCTCAGCTCAGCCATTGCGTTTAAAGTCAGATATTATGTACATTATCAAACGTGTAGATGTAGATTGGATGTAGACTTGAAGAAAATCAAAATCTTTTGATTTTTCTTCAATCTAGCGTACTGCATTTAAATAGTGTATTATACAAGATTGATGATTGACCATGCATTTATTGGTTCATTTACGTATAGTACGTTGAAGAGATGAGAACATAGCACAGCATAAGCACTGATTAAAATATTAACAGTAAATAAAAATTGTATGATGAAATGCACAGACATATAATAAAACAAATTACTCGGATAAACTTACAAAAATCTCAAAGAAATTCGTAAAAACACATTTTTGCCGAAAAAGAAACTCACAAAGGGCAACGTCCTCTCGCCACTCCTCTGATGTAAAAATAAAAGATTGAAGACTCATACTTGATGTGTGTATATGCAACTTCAACCAGAATTTACTGATAGACTTGCACGTGCTTGTCATGCATTTGAACAATGTAGGTATATCTGGCTTCTCGCCACCACATACATACGTCGCAAACATGCTTACAAATTGCAGAGTGATATCGCATCGTTTAAAAGCAGTTATACTACAACTACTTGCTCGGAGCATTAATAGGGGCGTTCACATTCTCAAATTTGTTTGACAAGCACGTCATGATGAAAATTTTATGGATAAAAAAGAGAGCTTTCACATTCGTCAAACATGCTGTCAAACATCAATTTTCATTAGAATTTTGACCATCGTGGGCCAACATGCTTGACGAACATGCGATCACATTCTCAAATATACTTGTCATGCAGCGAAAACGTCAAAACAATTTTTGGTTGACAAGCCACTAGATGGAGCGCTCACCTTATCAAAATCAAGACAATTCTCCAACTTTTGTTTTTAGCTTTCTGTACTTACTCCTCTGTCAGAGATTTATAATCTGATTGACATCATTCCCACATGGCTTAACTTCCCACATGGCTTAACAGATGGAGAACGATCTATATTTTGATATAACGAATGCTAAGAGTATGTTTTGATATAATATAGAATATTTAATTCGATAATTAAAATAATTATGTGGTATGACAGATAAGGGACAAATTAAATTTTGACGTATCGAGAATATTTCGTTGCAGATGTCAACTGATTGCCCTGAACAACATTTTTCGGATTTCTAAATGTCAACTCCGAAACGGCATTTTTTGGGAGCGTAAAATAATATGTAATGGTCCATCAGTAATGTGAAGTATGAATTTGTTTAAAACATTGAATGAACCCGCTATGAAATGTTACACCAGTTGTTTTGTCTTTCGTCTTTTTGACATATCGTTCGAGAGGTGAAGAAGTGTTGATACATGGAACGTGTAACCGTAACGTGTAGCCGTTATGTGTAACCGTAACGAGCTTCACGGAACGTGTAAGTCTTACCCACGTTTTCGGTTCCCCCTACCGCCGACAAAGATGTTTACACATCAATAATTTGTTTCTATTTCCAAACATTCGTTACGCCGCACCTCCATTAGCAATATTTATTTCTGACATTATGTCAGACACTATATCTGAAGTTTATATTTCTTTAACACCGTGGGCAAATTATGTCGTGATTATTCATTCTTCGCCATGATCTCACCAAGTAAATCACGTCGTTTGAATTTAGCGATAAACGCATTGGAAAAGCTGGAAGAGGCAAAACGGGAAGAATACAAAAGGAAGCACAGGTTTTGGGTCAATCCATTTTTAAACAAAAGAGATTGCACGACCTTGAAGAACATTTGCTCCAAGCCTCCAAGACATAATTGAGTAGTACAAGCATGGAAGGTCTCTGAATACCCTAATTAATTTAAAAATATTAATCAAAATACTTACTATATATATATATATATATACTATATATACTATATAATTCTTTTAATGTTAATTTTGGCCTGCAAACAACCAACCAACATTGTACGTACTTCAACAGACAGTAAATGGTAGAAAAATAAGTGTCAAATTACATCTTGGCTTAATTTCTATACGAAGTGAAAACATAACATGAGTTTGTCAATGAAATGAAAGAATGTTACGTGAAAATGTGGGAATTTGTGTCAAGACTCGACGTCTTGTGAGAAATTTATGTCTAGTGAAGTTGGGGTGTCGCGAAACGTCAAAATTTATATCTGCATTTATTTCTTCTACGAAGACAAGAAATAAATACACAAAATTATGTCTAAAAATAACAAAAATCGAGACATAAGGGGGCTCCACAAGAAATATTGGCTACATGACACATTTCTTGCAATCATTTATTTCAAGTGGAGGCTCAGTGTTACAGCGAAAGAAAAATATTTCCTTCTTCTGAACATTATGACCGTTTTCCTATGTGCTTAATCAAAAAAAAAAAAACATCAAACTTATTTGTATGGAAAATGTATCAAAGGAAATCATAAAATAGCTTTATTTCTGTCGTCTTCTTCTCAATCTTCTGTTTGCCTTAACTGTTCCAACTCTACGAGAAATAATGTGAAATACACCTTTCTAGGTGGCGCGTCGTTCGTTCCTCTTCATCAAAGTACCATAGAATTTATATAAAACGGCATTTAGCAGTTTGTTTGTCTGTTTCGCGAATATGTTCACACACATACACATACCGAGTATTGATTCAAGTAGAATGGCATAAGTGTACACTTTGCTTCAACGATAATAGACAGCATTGAGTTTTCGAAGCGTTAAACTCTACACGATTGTTTATATTAAATTAAAAATGCTACCACATTTTTCAAGTTTTATAAAAACTAGCCGACCCAGCTCTCGAAATTCGAGTGCCAATTTATTTATTATTTATATTATTGGCAGTGTTTTCAATCAAATTTATTAAATTAAATTTTATTTTATGTAATATGCAAAGTGTTCGACAGTGCAAAAAAAAAAATGACCCACAGTGTGTAAATGCGTATCTCAAGTATATTCTGCACATCTCCGTAACTGTGGCTTTCCAACCATATAAAATTTATCGAAATCGGTTAAATACTTTTGGAGAAAAGTGTACCACAAAAAACATGTTTGCCGTTTTATTATATGATTTTATTTTAACTTAAAACTAAACTTAACCGTTTCAACACCAAAATGAACATAAATGACCTTACACATTTGTGGCCTATTTATACTTCTTAAAACAAATAACTATTATTCACAGTTAATCATATTAATCAGTTCCTACGAACTTCACAAATCTGTTGTCTATAATTCAAATTTGAGAACATATTTCTTAAGTTCTTACTTAGCATATGGTTCATTCGGTGACCAATTTCCTATTAATTACGTTGACGTTAACTTATTATTGCTGAGTTCGTATTTGCAAAACTTCCGCAGTCCTGCAAAAATTGCGTTCATAATTGCAAACAAACAGCCTGTATCCCATTTAACAATACTATAAAGATTAGATTTAATGAGCTTGTCATACGTTACCGTTGCAATTGCACTTCCGAAGGAGAAGTACTTACGTAAATTTGAGAACGAGTATGAAAAGCTGAGGGTAGATGGTAAAGTCGTCGGCAAAATAATGAATTGGATTAGAAGTCTCAGACAAGAAATCATTTATAAAAATAAGAAAGAGAGTCGGATACAAAACAGAGTCCTACGAAAACTACCATTTATTTTGTGAGGATATGACTTGAAACCATCCAATGAAAAAATTATTGAACGAGCCATAAGGTTATTTCTAATACAAAAATATGCGTTTCATTGATACCAAACGCACGTATCTTCGATGAGAGAGCCTGGTGCCAAATTCTATCGAATGCCGCAGAAATATAAAGCGAAATATACTAGTGATCTTTTTTTCTTCAAACTCATATAAGGATCTGTTCAGCAATGCGCTGAGATCGTCCTTGCAACAATTGCTGAAAAAGCCGTATAGTCGGTTATTAAGAAGCTTTCGATCTTCGAGATATTTCTTGAAGATCTTGAGATCCATAGAGTTTGGATTATTGTTCACCACTCATGGACCAGTTTAAGGAAGAATTGATCGACATAATATGGGTCAGATAATTCGATTGCAAATGTTTCCTAAGAAAACAAATAATTAAATTTATGCGAAATGAAATTGGTTATCAGCGATCTCCGTTAATGCTGATGGCAATGCCATTGACTTTTTCGAACAAGTAGGCCTAAAAATTGATGATGCCACCGAGCGGTCGCAATCCACATCAAATACTAACTTTCGGGACTTATTGAATCCTGTGTTCATTGGCATCGTCCCAAATTGCGCGATTTCGCTTGTTGACGTTACCCGTTCATCCAAAAATGGATCTAGTGAAGAAGATTATTTTTTTTGCTGAAATAGGTATCCCCTCCCAACTCCTCTAGAAATCATTCAGCGAACATTTGGCTTTGTTCATGATGATATGTTTTCTGTGTAAAAAATAAAAACTAACAAACAGCATGGCCGCCATTTACTGTGATAGTCCTAAGGACTATCGTAATGGATACATTTTATAAACTAAATATCCATTACTGGATTTTATAAAAAGTGGAATACAAAAATGTGGGTTTGAATTTAAATCAAAACCAAACATTAATCAAGTTTGAAACAAAAAATACGGATTACTATCTGAATTTAGACAAAAGTCAGGAAAAAGAGGGGAGGAATACCAGTTGCCGAATCTGAAGATAAAAAAGACTATACTAATGTTAAAGTACTAAAAGGGCGATCCCATCTACACATCACTATTGCGGTTCGTCCATGTCCACTGCGACCTAGCAGACTTCTTACAGTAACCCTCTTATTTGAACTCTATATGGTAAATTAAATACTTACCATTTTCTCATATATTTCCATGATTCTGCTTAAATGTTCCTTTAAATTTGTCTAATCCAAATACATATTTTAGCAATCCATTATTTTAAATTAAATACAAAATTAATTAGAGGTCATTTATAGTTCATTACGGTTCGTAATACAATTTTCAATTACTCTTCGCATCGGAGTAGAATCTCCAACTGTAAGAAGACGGTCAAACGACTTGGAAGTCGGAATTGGAAGGAACTCAACGACATTGAACGAAGACGTCTTCAAAACGCTCGTGCTTTTCTGGCGAATGATCCTAAGAAGACAGGAAGGGTACTTTCCCAGCCGTCCATAGAGGTGAATTCTACAGAGGGTACGAGCGTGAATACTCTAATGGGACCGCCCAATCCGCCGACTGTTAAAATCCAATCAATGGAAAGTCCGATCTCATTGGAGATCCCCTCGATGAATACGCCTACGACGACGCTGCTGAAGCAAACAGCGGGACCACTTCTCCCAACCAGACCTGTTATGGAGCCACTTGCTCCATCGGGACTGGATGGCGGGAAGGTGGAACCGTTGGAGATGGATATGGTGGGGCCGTGTGGGAGTGGCGCTAGGGACACTAGCCCCATAGGCAACTCCGGCACGTCTCTTCCATCTCTATCGAGTGGAAGTAGTGTCATAGTCTTAACAACAAACACGACAACGAACACGACAATGAACACGACAAAGAACACCGTAATAGAGAAGAAGGCTTCACAGAGTGCCGGAAATCTCACACAACGGGTTCTGAAAAAGAAACGACGGAACGCTGAGAGGATTGTCCGGCGTCTATCTAGCAAAAATCCCGAATCCTTAACGGCCAGGGAGAAGCTAGCGCTGGGCAATGCTACTCAAAAACTAAAGACCTTGACGACCACTGACATAACGAACAACTCGACGAAAACAAAGGCAAACGAAAGACGGCACAGAAGTGGTTGTGCAGCTCAGTCACAAGTCTATACCACTTTTGAGGAAAATTGGCTTCAAAGTTCGGATCAGGATAAACCGGTGCAAACTGCGATTAATAGCCAACAAGAACAAGCAAGTAAGTAAGGGGCGGGAGGTTTTTAATAAACTATGAACATGAAATTAGTACAAATTAATCTCCAACATAGTAAAGCAGCCAGCGCCAACCTTGTCTACCTCATGGAGAGTAGGCAAATAGACATCGCCCTTATTCAAGAACCCTGGATCGCAGGTGGCAAAATTAAGGGCCTGCACTCAAAAGGACTTACACTGTTCAAAACTGCACAAGTGGTATCAAACAGTAATTTTAGAACTTGCATTGTAGCTAGGAAACAGTTTAATCTTTTTCTTCTATCTACATATAGTAATCTAGACCAGACTGCCGTGAAGCTAGAGCGGATCGGGCTCCCACCACTCATCCTGGCATCTTGCTATATGCCATATGACGGGACGGAGGGACCACCTGCAGACCTAACAGTCCAGCTAGTAGAGCGAGCAGCAATCGAAGGATGGGACGTGGTTCTAGGATGTGATGCTAACTCACATCATGCTCAATGGGCAAGTACCGACACCAACAGTAGAGGTGAGTCTCTTTTTGAATTTATTATAGAACATAATTTACTGGTAGCAAATAGGGGCAGTGAGCCCACTTTTGTTATAAAAAACAGGGAAGAAGTGATTGATATAACTTTTACTAATAATTCAGATACAGTTTCAATCGACCAATGGAATGTTCTCAAAGAAGAATCATTCTCAGACCACAGGCTTATAGGCTTCTTAATAAATGATACAGTGGAAACTCTGAAACCTTATAGGAATTTCAGAAACACCAACTGGAATCTCTAGGGAATTAGAGAAAAAACTCAAAAATTTCAATAACACTGCGATTCAAGAACCCAGGCATATTGATCAAGCATCAGAAGAACTCAGGGTGATTCTTAGTAACGTCTTCGAGAAAAGTTGTCCACTGAAACATATAGGGAAAGGAAAAAAGAAACCACCCTGGTGGACGGTAGAACTCGGTAACTTGAGAAAAGAAACAAGAAGACTTTTCAATGCTGCCAAAAACACTAGAAATGAGAATGACTGGGAAGTATATAAAACCAGTCAACGAAAATTTAAAGCAGAAACGCAACGAGCGAAACGAAGCTCATGGAGAACTTTTTGCAGTGAAATCGAAGGGACAAACGAATCTGCTAGACTAAGGAAAATTCTTTCCAAAGATTCAATCCCTCTAGGATCTCTTAAAACGCCCACTGGGTGCTGGACAGAATCCTGCAATGAGACTCTTGAGCACTTGATAAATACTCACTTCCCGGGTTGCGGGTCAAATGACATCAACCTGGAAACAGAACCCTACACGGAACACTTTATACCATCGGATATTATAACGGAAGAAAAGATAAGATGGGCAATCCATTCCTTTTCTCCGTATAAATCCCCTGGCCTTGATGGCATCTTCCCAATGATGCTACAGAAAAGCGAAATCCAAATAATACCGCTCCTGAAAAACATATTCCTTAACAGTCTAAAATGGGGATATGTTCCTTTATCATGGCGCGAAGTCAAAGTGGTTTTCATTCCAAAAGCTGGCAAGCCCAGTCATACAGAAGCAAAAGATTTCAGGCCAATTAGTCTGACATCGTTTATTCTTAAAACGTTTGAAAGACTGATAGACCTACATATTCGTGGCACTCTGAAACTGGTTGATTTATCCCCAGCTCAGCACGCCTACACAAAGGGGAAGAGTGTAGAAACGGCACTTCACAGCGTCGTTAGCACGATTGAGAAGACATTGAGCGACAAAGAATATACCCTTGCTGCGTTTCTCGATATTGAGGGAGCCTTCAATAACGTGAACAATAAAGCGGTAGAGGCAGCTCTAGTAGACAATAAAATCGATAATTCGATAATACGTTGGGTTATGTGCATGCTAAAGAACAGGCAAATTAACTCGGAACTGGCAGGGATACAGATGAGAGTGTCCACATCCAGGGGCACCCCACAGGGGGGAGTTCTCTCACCACTCCTTTGGGTGCTGGTTATGAACACAATTCTCATTAATTTAAAACACTGTGGTGTAAAGATAGTAGCCTACGCTGACGATCTTGCGTTAATAGCTACAGGTAAATTCTTACCCACTATCAGTGAACAGATTGAATAAGCCCTTTCTAAGGTTAATAGATGGACTAGAAAGTGCGGCCTGATGGTTAACCCGTCAAAAACAGAATTAATCCTCTTCACAAATAAAAGGAAAATACCAAACTTCAGAATACCTTCAATTGAAGGCACCCCGCTGAAGATTTCAGATCATGCAAACTGGAGTCTTAACACTAAGGAAAGAGCGAGAAAAGGAATGATTACATTCTACTCCTGTAACAGAATCTTTGGGAAATCCTGGGGACCTAGTCCAAAAATTATCAGGTGGATGTATTTGGCGATAATCAGACCAATACTAACATATGGTGATTTGGTATGGTGGAATGCAACGGAAAAAAGCACGAACCTCAAAACTCTGGCAAAAGTACAGAGACATGCGTGCATTGGGATTACGGGTGCCATGAGATCCACACCAACTGCAGGGTTGGAGGCGATACTCAACCTGAAACCCCTAGACCTTTTCGTACAAGAATCCGCAGCATATAGCGCCTTAAGGCTAAGCCAGACTAATACCTGGAAAAACAGCGCAATAGGACATGCTCAAATTCTTCAGAAATACTTGGGTGATAGCATCATTACAGATTATACAACACCCGAGCTTGACTTTTATAAACCATTCCAAACTGCCTTTCCAAGCAGAGAAGAATGGCTGAACAACCAACCCTACACCAGTGAATCAGAAATAGCAATCTATACTGATGGCTCCAAAATGGACACAGGTGTTGGTGCAGGCTTTTTCTCAGAACCTCTTGAGCTAAACAACTCACTTAGGCTCCCAGATCATAGCAGTGTCTTCCAAGCGGAGACCCTGGCAGTGACAACAGCTGCTAGACAGGTATCAATGATGGCGAATGGCGATACCACGGGCTGATATCACCTTTTTCATTGACAGCCAAGCGGCAATAAAAGCGATTTCTGCCACTGTGATAAAATCGAAGCTTGTGTCCTGCTGCCGCGAAGAGCTTAAGGTTCTTGGCACGCAGCACAATATTAGACTCTGCTGGGTACCGGGACACAGCGGCATACCAGGTAATGAAAATGCCGATGAGTTGGCAAGACAGGGATCAGCGGTCGACGCTAGTCAAGCAAAGATGGTAAGCATCCCACTCTGTAACATTAAACAGAAAATTTCAGACATAATCCTAAGGAAATCCAATGAAAGGTGGAATCTACTTGACACCTGTGATACTACTAGGAAAATATGGCCCTGCTTTAACAAGCAGATAACTGACAAAATTATACAACTTAGTAAGAAGTCCCTTCGCTCTCCTACGAGCATAATCACCGGACATAATTTATTGAAATACCATAAATTTAAAATGAAACTAAGTACAGATGACCTATGCAGAGGATGTGGTGATGAAGAGGTACATGAAGACACATCACACTTTCTCTGTCATTGCCCGTCACTATGCCACCAGAGAAGCAAATGGCTTGGTAGCTACTTCTTTGATAATCTAGAAGATATTTCTAATATTTCAGGAATACACATATTGAACTTCGTCAATGCCTCAAAATGGCTTGACTGATTAATAGAATACATAGGTTTTATCAGGAAAGAGTGATAACACTCACGGGTAACAAAATGGATCTACATTGATCTAAGTGTGACAATAGCAACATCAATTGTCAGCCCAACAACCTAACCTAACCTCAGGGAACCCCACAAGAAAAAGTGTAGCGAGATCAAATCACATGACCTTGTTGACCTTGTTGACGTCACCTCTGCGAGATATAACATTATCCTTTAATCGAAAGAATGTCAATCATGGCGTCCGCTGTGTGGCCCTTAGCGCCGTCCTGCTGGAACCACATGTAGTCTAAGTGCAAAAGGTTCAATTTGGGCCATACAAAATTGGTTATCATCATTCCTTAGCGCTCGCTATTTGTGTTGACCCCCTCACCATCGTCGTTTTCGAAAAAGTACACACCAATGAAGCCGTTGTTATAAGACCAACACCAAACGGTAACTTTTTGAATTTTTGAAGATACATTATCAGGCAGTTAATCGAACCCCGAGAAGCAAAAACAAAGGTGTATTTGTCTTGTTCGGAAATGAAAGCTTTATTTGATTTTAATGGGACTTCTAGTCTAGAGGATCGGATAGTACTTTACTAATCATATTTCATCCCTTGTGTAATAACTTATGTTTAATGTAATGTACTATTTTATACTCTATATAGAAAGCTCTTAAATCTTTCTATAATATCGAATAGTTTATGTAAATATTGTTTTAGGAATTTATTGAAAAATGATTATTATCAAATTATATACCAACAGAGATTGTCATATTAAAATAAAATAATATTTCTTTAAAATATTCTGGGGAATTCTTGAACTTATACTTGTCTAAAACTCTATAAACCTGAAAACTAACACACATTTGGCTCCGACGCATGATAATCAAAAGTGTTGTTTTGAGAACCTAATGTTGGTATAAGAAATACGTATGTAGGAGTAGGTAAATATGTAGAAACATTTTATTGAAATCAAATAAAAAAGAGAAACACCATGTGAATAATAGGAGATGGTAAGTATATTGATAAGCAAACATAAAAGCTAATCCTCGGCGACATTAAAACGTGTGTTTGCTTTTGTTTTGTGTTTAAACACAGGTGTCTTATTTAGCTGATTATTCCAAGCTATAAAAGAGGATACAAGAGCTCAGTAAGTTGTCAGTATAGTTCTGTGGTTTCGAATATGAACTTTTCGGGATATTTTTGTTTGGTTGCTGCTGCGGTCTTGGTTGTTTTCGCCCAACAATCAGAGGCTGATGCCATTTTTGATAAACTTACCAATTATATCGAAGACGGGCTAGATGCTATCGAAAACAAGTTAGATCCAGGAATTAAGAGATACCGTGATGCAATCGCTTTTATCAAACAACTTGTCCAAGAAAATATAAACGCCAATACCGATGTGGATTCATCAATAAAACAAAGAGAATCATTTTACAATGGTACACAAATTTTGTCAAATGCTAGAAGCACAATCTTGGATGGAGTCCTAGCAGCCGAAAAAATTCTTGCTAGGAACCCTGAAGGTGCCAGAAAACTTACGCAGCAATCATTGGCGAATGGCACATCGACAATCTACACTGCCGGCCCACCCTTCTTTATACCACTTGGAGAAGCTATGGGTCTTTCAAATGGTGGAGCTAGCCAAGGTCTTTTATCCGCAAGTAAATATATTCAAAAGGGAGGATTGACATTGATAAATACATTGAAATCCGGGGAGAGCTTATTCAATGACGGTAGTAAAGCTGGAGGCAGAGCGGCTAAAGCGTCACTTAATGTATATAAGTTAGCTATCGAAACTGGATTTGCAGCTATGTTCTACGATGCTAAAAAATCCGCCAATGAATCATTACAAGCAGTCAGAGATGCTCAAAGCAGCCCAGTCCAACTACGAATTGAAAATCAAAGTTGTGGAGTTGCCGCAAAAGACGATCCTGACTGTTCAGATGCCTTGCAAGATATTAATCAAGCTGCTAACAATGCATTAAGGAATGGCGCTCATCCTGCTTTAGTTCAAGAGTTAAAGGAAGTCATTAAATGTGCACTTGATTCTATTGTTCAAATTGATGTTGACGCCAAAATCGAATTAGCAAATATTAAAAAAATTGCAAAAATTGATACCTTTGCTGCCATGGCTCTGTCCTCTAAATCCTGCAAAGGTTTTGAGAAAATAATAAATCACCTATATGCACAGCTCTTCTTAGTTTTTGGAGATATCTGTGCTAGATCTGGTATTCAATCAGACGAGGAAGTTCAATCAGCCTATGTGGACTTAGAAAAAGGAAGTGTTAGAATACTTAGAACAATTCAATTTTCTGGACAGATATTAGTGAATGGACTACAAAATGGAGGTGATGCATCTATGTTAGCTTTTGAAAGTGTCGAGCAGGCTATAAATTTGGCGAAAGTTCTTTTCATCGAAAGCCTAGTCAAATTCGTAAAGATTGTATTTCCTCTACTTTAATATTTTTGCCTACCAAACATATCTGCTTTGCAGTAATGAGGCTATTTATTGTTTGATGTAAACTTTTTTTTAATAAAGTCGACCGTAGAAGGAATTTTTGTATTTTAATGTTCCTTTTTAATATTTCTTGATTTTGAACCACACTTATCGCTTTGGTTATGAATTGTGACAAATGATTTGTTTTCAAAAATACAATTTTTAAAGAAAAACATTTAGATAAGTATTTCGATGTGAGAGGACCCCAAGGCATCAGAAAACGAGGCCCTCAAGCAGTATATGGGTTTATATATAAAAAAAAAATGGAAAATGTCCAGCCTCTTCGCTGAACAAGATTTTTCAACCGAAATTGAATCAACTGCTCGAGAGCGCAGTAAGCGGACACACGTCACTTAGTATAAGATCCTGGCCTGGGTAATTCCTAAGTTGGTTAAGTTGTGGTCTGTAAAGGGTCGATTTGCCACGGTGTGGAATTGACTACTTCGGATTGTCCTGCAGGCGTTGGCAGATTATTCATTAAATCGATCAACTCAGATTTATTGCGAAAAGTAGTAAATGACAGCCAATTTGACAGATGTAGCTTCAGCAATATGGTCGCAATCACCGGCCGGATATCCATATTGGAAAACCCTTTGAACCCACAACAGTAGGTAACCAGACATAATAGCTGTGTTTTTTTTGCAAGTCCATTTAGAATTGTAGAAAAAAACGACATCGGGGCTTATAAACTTTTTTGTAAAAAAAATGGAAGCACTGTGCAGTGGCGCTATGGCATTTGTCAGCTGTATTTAGACTAGCATCAACCAGCATCCAAAAACGTCACTTTTGACTTCTCTGAACAAACTATCGATAACATGTAGATACTCGTAATATCATTTTGGTATCACCGTTTTTATCATGAGTTAGGTTAAGTCTTAAAAATTATCTGGACTTAGCCCCGATTTGAATTTTGATGAATTTTTTCTGTTTCGCTTTTCGATTTTAAGATCTGTGTGATTCATTAGTAAAATTGATTTCAAACATTACTGACAGTACCAAAATTATGTTCTTCTGAGTTAAATTTGTTAGCCCCAATTAAATATAAATTAAGTGGACTTTTTTTAAATATTTGAACGAAAATAATTAATCCAGTGCATTTTAAGGTAAATATTTTATAAGTTTAATAAATGCTATGCTTTTTGATTTTATATTATTTAAAATTGCTAACGAGGTTATTTCCGATATCGGACTTGAAATTAAATAAGGGACAGGTTATTAAAGAACAGTACTGTCCAGGTAAATACGAGGGTAGTCCCAAAAGTACCCGACCTGACGTATACATGGCGGTTGTTATTTGAAAAGAATGACTTTGGTAGAGAGTACCAACTTTATAAAGCTTTAGATTGAAGTTTGACGACGCTACGTTGTTCAGTATTTGTTTGGCAGCCATCAATAGTGAACGCACTCAGTGAATTTGTGAACATGGAAAAAATTGGTCATCGTTATGTCATACAATATTTTCATTTGAAAGGCCTCAGTCCAACCAATATCAAAGCGGAGCTAGATTCTATTCTGGGGGAGTATGCTCCTCTGTTTACAACAGTAAAATATTGGGTGGCAGAGTTTAAACGAGGTCGTACGAGCTGCCAAGACGAACATAGCAGTGGTCGACCAAATGAGGTGACAAAGCCAGAAATGATAAAGAAAATCCACAAATGGTATTAGGTGACCGTCGAAGTGCGCGAGCTAGCAGACATGGTAGGCATTTCAAAATTTTAGTCAGTAATCATTAAGTAATAAAATTTCTCTATTACATTTTAGCTGTTTCAATATTATTCTACTTTAAATATTCGGTATTAAACCTTCATGAATTAAGAACTTGACGTACTTTTAGATCTCACTACTTTTCATGGCTGACTTGTTACACAAAGGTTTTTGTATAGAAGAACTTGGCTCTTTTTTAACATTTATGTTTTTGGTCTGATATTTAATTTCAAGACAGTGTACACATTGGAATTGAACTAACTCTTCAGACTTATTTTGACGTGTCTGTAGTAGAGTTTGAAAGTAAAGGAACAAACTTTTCTATTTCATAATTTAAATATTGTAAGAAAAACAAAACGTACCATTGGACTCCGCTACGTAACGTAAAGTTTGTTTGACTTATGTTTAAACAAAACAAAATTCTTTAAGAACGATACCAATTAGAAAATGTTTAAAATTAAGAATGAGTTAGTAAACAACTTTAAAGTTAGCAACTTGTTAAGTAGTATCATACTTATGCCTTAATAAGGGGCTGTTTAAAATTTTGCGCAACTGTTTTTACACGAAACCGATTTTTAATCTCTGTTTCTCTTTTGGCTTCCTTTCGATTGCATCTGTGCTTTTAAAAACAGTAATTTTTAAAGTTGTCTTTGTTCAAGCGAAACTCCTTTTCGACTCCTTAATCTACTCAGTTAATTTCACTGCGCGAACGCCAAATTTAAATAAAGGAAATCAGAAAGAAGAATGAACGATAACTCTGCATTTTTCTCACCTCAGCAATTGCGTTTAAAGCCAGATGACACATTATTCAAGTGAATGACAAGCACGTGTTAGTATATTAGTGAAAAAGTCACATGTGTAGATTAAATGTAGACTTGAAGAAAATCAAAATCTTTTTATTTTCCTTCAATCTAGCGTACTGCATTTAAATAGTGTAGGTATTATACAAGATTGATGATTGATCATGCATTTATTGGCTCATCATTTACGTATAGTACGTTGAAGAGATGAGAACACAGCACATCATAAGCACTAATTAAAATATAGAAAAAGTAAATACAATTTGTTTGATGAAATGGACAGACAAAATAAAACAAATTACTCGGATAAAACTACAAAAATCTCAAAGAAATTCGTAAAAACACAATTTTGCCGGAAAAGAAACTCACAAAGGGCAACGTCCTCTCGCCACTCCTCTGATGTAAAAATAAAAGATTGAAGACTCATACTTGATGTGTGTATATGCAACTTCAACCAGAATTTACTAATAGACTTGCATGTGCTTGTCATGCATTTGAACAATGTATAGGTATCTGGCTTCTCGCCACCACATACGTCGCAAACATGCTTACAAATTGCAGAGTGATATCGCATCGTTTAAAAACAGTCATACTAAAACTATTTGCTCGGAGCATTAACAGCAGCGTTCACAATCTCAAATTTGTTTGACAAATTATATTTGATGGATAAAAATGGGAGCGTTCATATTCGTCAAACATGCTGTCAATCATCAATTCTCATTAGAATTTTGACCATGGTGGACCAACATGTTTGACGAACATGCGTTCACATTCACAAATATACTTGTCATGCAGCGAAGACGTCAAAACATTTTTTGATTGACAAGCGACTAGTTGGAGCGTTCCGTTCACCTTATTAAGCCAATTCTCCAACTTTTGTTTTTAGGTTTCTGTACTTTATCTTACTGCCTCTGTCAGAGATTTATAATCTGATTGACATCATTCCCACATTTTAATGGAAAAACAATTTTTTTAATCTATTGTAGTCGTAGTCATCATCCATCATCCAGTTCATGGCTTAACAGATGGAGAACGATCTATATTTTGATATAACGAATGGTAAGAGTATGTTTTGATATAATATAGAATATTTAGTTCGATAATTAAAATAATTGTATGGTATGACATATAAGGGACAAATTAAATTGTGACGTATCGAGAATATTTCGTTGCAGATGTCAACTGATTGCCCTGAACAACATTTTTCGGATTTTTAAATGTCAACTCCGAAAATGCATTTTTTGGGAGCATAAAATAATATGTAATCGTCCATCAGTAACGTGAAGTAGATTTGTTAAAAACAATGAATGAACCCGCTATAAAATGCTACAAAAGTTGTTTTGTCTTTCGTCTTTTTGACATATTGGTCGAGAGGTGAAGAAATGTTGGGGGATAGAATTTAGTTCTAGCCAGCAATGGAAAGTAATAAAATCGAGATTTCTGTACTCAAAGTTTCCAATGTAAACACGATGTCGTAAGTACGCAATATTTACAATGTAAACAGGGTCCTAAATGCAATCTTCCGTAAGGTAAGTTGCCACACGGAACGTTTAACCGTAACGGGATTCACGGAACGTATGTATAAGTTTCACCCACGTTTTCGGTTCACTCTATCGCCGCGCCGGCAAAGATGTTTACACATCAATAATTTGTTTCTATTTCCAAACATTCGTTATACAGCGAAAGTAAAATATTTCCTTCTTCTGAACATTATGGCCGTTTTTCTATGTGCTTAATCAAAAAAAAAAAAACATAAAACTTATTTGTATGGAAAATAAATCAAAGGAAATCATTGTTATATTCGATTTCAAAAAGAAATATATTTTCTGGTTCAGTATAATAAAACTTATTTTTATTTTCCGCGATAAACTTTCGTGTTCACCAGCACGTTCTTCCAGACAAATACAATATGGACAAACCGGAAATAGCCTTTCACATGGTTTCTATTTGGCATTGCCAGATGCCCATTTTGGTGTTTCTTTGAGAAAAGGTCGGTAGATGGCGTTTTACAAAAAATAAAAGGTTGATAGATGGCGTATAAAAAATCATTACAACTCGGCCAAACTGACATTATTGATTGACCTCAATCACAAAAACAAAATTACTTATTCTAATAGTTCTTCTGACCTTCCATCAACTTCGGGTGGCATGTGGTTAATGATCTCAGTATCTGGCAATTCTTTTGGTGTTACCCAACGTCGAATTCTTATAGCTTCAACTACCCCATCATATGGTAACTGACTTAGCTGACAGTTTTCAACATCTCTGATGACGTAACGATCATTTCCTAGCTCCTTGTGAATGACATAAGGGCCACGATATTTTTGAACAAATTTCTTATTTGTACCAGTTGTAGTATCAATATGTTTAACAACAACAAAATCACCAACGGAGTATTGCTTTACCGGTCGACTGTGCTTTAGAAAATACTCAGAGCTATAATCTTGGGATTTCTTAATAGCTTTTGAAGCCTCTTGTCTAGAACGTTCCAAATCACGATCTGCCTCATTATAAAACTTGTCTTCTAAATATTCTGTTAACTCATCAATAATTATACCTCTTTGGTTTACCCCGAATAATAATTTAATAGGTGATTGCTTCGTGGTACTATGAACAGTATTGTTAATGGCATATTCAACTTGGGACAACTTTACTGACCAGTCTGCATGAAGAACTGGTTCCGACAATTTACTTAACATAACTTTCAGTACTCGGTTTACTCGCTCAACCTGACCATTTGCTTGGGGTGAAGCTACTGCAACCTTTACATGATCAATATTACATTTATCCAGAAATGTTTGAAATTCACGGGATGTAAAACAAGTGCCTCGATCTGAAATAATTCGTCTAGGACGACTGTAGTAGTTAAAGTATTTATCTAACGCACAACAAACTTCTTTAGTGCTAGTCGATTTCACAGGATAGAGTCGAACAAATTTGGTAAATGCATCAATAACTACTAAAACATGCTTACGGCTAGATGCAATCGAGGGCAGAGGGCCAAAGTGATCAATATGTATCGTATCGAAAGGAATTGATTTCTTTGGTATACTATATAGGTTGTGCTCGTTCGAGCGGGCTGGTGGTGTATACATGATACATTTAATACAATTTTGTATGAAAAGATCGATTTTATGCCTCATATTGGCAAACCAATAATTTTCTTGTATCTTTTTATGACACTTGTCAATGCCTAAATGGCCTATTTTTTCATGAACCATACGAATTACATTGTCTTCCATTTCATTTGGTACACACAAGAGCAGGTGACCCGACTTATCCCTGCGAAAAACTAGGCCATCATGCAACTCAAATTTGTCATCTCTGTCGGTTTCAAGTTTTATTTTCATTTCCTCTATCCACTCATCTCGACTCTGTGCTATCTGAATCTGAAAATCTAACTCATCTGCATCAAGAGCTGCGAGTAAGTAACGTGCAGAAGCAGGTGCTGCATCACGTACTTCAACTTCATAATTGTGATTGTCATTCAGAAAACATCGACTCAAAGCATCGGCATGTCCCATAGAAACCCCACTACGGTGTTGGATTGTATAATTATAGTTTTCCAATTCGAGAGCCCATCGGGCAATTCGTGGATTCACATGTCTTTTATTCAATGTCATTGTAAGTGAATTACAGTCAGTCATAATTTTAAATGGAATTCCCTCTAAATACACACGAAACCGTCTCAGTGAATGAATTATGGCAAGCGTTTCCAACTCGAAACTGTGATACTTTGATTCGACATCGGTAGTGGATTTTGGAAAATATGCAATAGGGTGAAATCTTTCATCGCTTTGGCGTTGCACTAACACTGAACCGAATCCTCGTATGCTAGCATCGCAATGAAGTTCCGTGTCACGTGTTGGGTTATAAACAGATAAAATCGGTGCATCAATAAGTCTGTTACGCAATTCAAGGAAAGCACTTATACAATCCTCAGAAAAGTCAAATGAAATATTTTTACGTAACAAATTTAACAATGGCCTAGCAATTTTCGAAAATGACGGAACAAATTTACGGAAGTAGGAAAACAAACCAATGCACGAATGTAATTCCTGTTTGTTCTTTGGTATTGGATAATTTTTAATGGCACTAATATGAGCATCAGTAGGTCGAATACCTGAAGAACCTACCACATAACCGAGATATTCGATTTCGTCGTAAGCAAATTTACATTCGGCTAATTTTATTTCTAGCCCCGTCTCATGTATTCTGCGCAAAACCTCTTTTAGTATTTCTACATGCGATTTGAAATCAATCGAAGAAATCAGTATGTCATCTATATAAATAATTATTTTTCTTGCGTCAATCAAATCACGAAAAATATTATAAACAAATCTCTGGAAATTCGCAGAGCGTTCTTTAAGCCAAATGGCATCTTCAAATATTCAAATTGACCATGGGGTGTTACAAACGAAGTAAACATTACTGAATCTTCATGCATCTTGACCTGATTGAATCCATCTTTCAAATCGAGCAAAGTATACCATCGCTTACCAGCTGTATATTCAATACAGTCCTCGATTAAAGGTAATGGAAAATTATCTCGAATTGTTTTCTTATTTAACGCTCTATAATCAATGCACATACGTACGTCACCATTTTTCTTTTTAACTAAAACAATTGCTGAAGCATAAGGTGATTGACTTGGCCGAATAACTTGCCTGGATAAAAGATCGTCGGTTATTCTTTGTACCTCAGCTCGATCATGAAATGATAAACGACGTGGTGCACAATGAAAAGGAGTGTCATCAGTTAATCGAATTTTCATCTCATAATCGGTGGTTCCTTGTGCTACACATATTGGTTTTAAGTAGTATTCATTAATAACTGAGCTAATAATCTCAAATTTACTTTGCTCTAACCGAGGGCAAATATCAAAATCATACCGCGGTCTACCTACATCAATACAACACATTTCCATAAAACTATTTTGAACACTATCGATAGGCAAAACAATCTCCTTTCGGGCTACCAGGACACAACCGTCAGCCAATTCAGCTCCACATGATTCATCGACTTTTTTTTGAAATTTAATCGGTTCACCGAGATCACTACTCACTTTAATAAAATCATTCAAATCAGATGCACTTTTATTCAAATTTGTATGTTTATTAAATTCATGTTTTTTAAATTCATATTTTGTTTTGACAGGTTTCATTTGCATTAAGCAAATATTAAAGCTATTCATAAAATCACGTCCGAGAATTAAAGGCGTCATCATTGTTTCATTTGGTGTAACTAAAAAAGAAACAATTTTAACTTCATTGCGAAATTGTACTTTACATGAAATCATACCGTAAGTATGTAATCTATGCTTTCCCAAACCGAAGAATTTAGTTGGTACAGCAGAACTTGATAATTTTAAAAAGCTTGGAACACTCGAACGTTGTATAATACTAATTGGACTGCCAGAGTCAAAAAGAGACAAAAAAGTTTTAAATTCAGTGCATCTGCTTTGATTACAAAAATAAATAAAAGCCACCCTTACCTTTTCCATAAATAATACATTATCAATATCATCATTATAGTTGAATGCTTCATCTGTTGACAACGAGGCGACAGTATGCAATTTTTTTTGTTCTTTCATCGGGCATACATTATGGAGGTGTCCCATCTTGTGACAAGTGAAACAGGAACCTGGTGGACGAGTCGGTTTCGGACAGGCACTTTGGTAATGTCCAAACTGCGAACAATTAAAACACCTGATTTCTCCTTTATTTACAATGGGAACGGCAGCAGCACTTCTTGATTTTGTTACAGCGATTATGTTGGTTTTAGTTGTCCGTGAGCGGCGTTGTTCATAGCGATCCATGCGACGTACAAGGTCATCTATGGAATTTGCACCATACAGCATTGTGATGCCATTACTGCTGTCAGGAATTCCATCAATGATCATGTCGACCAGCTCCTGCTCTTCGATGTCGGTTTTCGCTGCGATAGATTGCATCGCTATCACATAACTCAAACAGGATTCGCTACTCTTTAATCCACGAGCCCTTAGTTGCCTATATATTTCTTGGCGGGTAATAGTCCTTTTAAACATGTTCACGAGACCAGACTTCATCTCGTCATAGGCAACTAGGCCGAGATTAAGGACATATTGTTTTGCCGTTCCTTCTAAGCACCGACGAACAGCTTGGCACTTTTCTTTTGCAGAATAACCACAAGTGTCGGTGAAGTCATCAAATTGTTCGAACCATTTTATGACATCATAATGGTCATCTCCACTAAATTTTGGAACAGCAGCGTCCAGTTCTTCATAATTGACTCGTCGACAGCGGGTGGGCCCGTCGTTCATCTCGATTGCATGTATTTGTTTTTGCAATTCTAGAATTTCACGACGCATACGTAATATTCTAAGCTGTTCTTCAAGTTGGTATGCTTCAGGAGATGTCATTTGTGCTTCCATGGAATTATAACTTGAATACGCGGCGGATCCGTGGCGTACATCAGTGAACGTATTAACAGCAGTAGCGGAAGGAAGACCAACAGCAGCAGGTACTGCAGTTGCAGCAGAGACCTCGGCAGCAGCGACAACAGGAGCACGAACAGCGGAGAAACCAAATGAATTGGTGGCCTCGGATGTTTCGGCAGCAGAGACGGCAGCAGGGACGGCAGATGAGACAGCAGATGTGGCAGTAGACATAATTATGGCAGCAGGAACTTCAGTGGAATTGGTAGCACGTGTGTCCACCGCAGCATTAGTTAAAACCAATGAATTGGTGCCATCGAGCTGTACAGCAACAGCAGTTTTTCCATCTGTAGGCACTTCCGCAGCGGGTGCTTCAGTGATTTCAACCTCGTCGGAATTAATGCACTCTTTGTATAAAGCACGTAATTGGGAAATGGTGGCACCTGAAGGAAACTCCACTTTGGCCTCAGTGAGTGCATCAATTATATTTTGCTTGGTTAAACGAGTCATTTTTGTTAGACCCCACATCTGAGTTGTTATATTCGATTTCAAAAAGAAATATATTTTCTAGTTCAGTATAATAAAACTTATTTTTATTTTCCGCGATAAACTTTCGTGTTCACCAGCACGTTCTTCCAGACAAATACAATATGGACAAACCGGAAATAGCCTTTCACATGGTTTCTATTTGGCATTGCCAGATGCCCATTTTGGTGTTTCTTTGAGAAAAGGTCGGTAGATGGCGTTTTACAAAAAATAAAAGGTTGATAGATGGCGTATAAAAAATCATTACATCATAAAATAGCTTTATTTCTGTCGTCTTCTTTTCAATCTTCTGTTTGTCTTAACTGTTCCAACTCTGCGAGAAATAGTGTGAAATACACCTTTCTAGGTGGCGCGCCGTTCGTTCCTCTTCATCAAAGAATTGGATTGTATATAAATTCTTATAGTAGTCTCATGACGAGGAACGCCACGTAATTTACCAAGCGGCAGAGAAAACAACCAAACCAAATAACCAAAACGTATCTTAGCAAATTAATTTAACATTTTCTCATATGCTATCCTTTTCTCGGCAGAGAGAGACATAAACAACAAACATGCTATATTAGTATAGCTATAGCTATTCAGAGCACACTGACTTGCACCAGACAGTCAGCGCAGGCGCACACAAGCATGCATTCATTATATTTATAATATGCAGAAAGCCTACTGAGAAGGACAGCCTACGCACGATTGATGGTGAAGGCGCGGCGGCGGTGCGGTGGCGACGGCACTTTGTGAATGAAATTTTGTGTATAAGTTTTTTTACAACGTTGCTTTGTTTTTTGGATACCTCTATTAGAAATGAAAATATGCATTAGGTATATGAATGAGCGAATAAGGTAGCAATATATTGCCAGAGAGGGGTTTGCGATTGATGGCGGTCCATTGTATTTAGTTTTTGCATATACATGTATGTACTTATATAGGGAAAGACATGCATTCGTAAAAACAATCGAACTCGAGATTTTGATCAAAGTTGATACAATAACGATAGCGAAGACTAAAAAAGTGGGTTTCGCAATTTTGTCTGTCTGTTTGACTACCTACAGCCTAAATTGCTCGGCCGATTTTCTTTAAACTTAGTGGATATCACTTTGAATATTTCCTCCCCACGTTTTGTTTTTTGTTATGACCAAATATAACGGTACATGCCATACGAATTTTTTCGAAATTTTATAAATATTTTTTTTTCTCAAAAACTGTTCGACAGATTTTAAAAATAAAAATACAAAAAAATTTCATTTAGTTAAAGCTAGATAGTATAGTTGAAGAAAAAAATGTGCGAAAAATGGTTATTGAGGGTATACTCCCCCAGTGGCGTGGCGTCCATATAACACGATTCCTATCGTCTTCCCTTTTATAAAATCCACATATCTATAACACAATCTAACAATAACAAATAAACATCGAATAATTAAGTTTTCCATTCTGCTTCTCGTTTGTATCTTATACTTTATCCGAACACATTCCACAATCCACAACCAACATTAACCAAGAGAGTCACAAAAATACCCTGACATAAACTTTTCAATCACCGTCTTATTTATTTGATTTATATCCCTTTCTTCCCCAAGCATTGTGTTTCGGATCCTCTTTCTTCAACATACGCGAAAAATAAGACGCTACATTCCGTCTTATAAAATTTTCGATTGTATACCAGTAGGATGTAGGAGTTGGAATTATTTGTATTTTATTCTCCCTTTAGCAATTAGCATTGCATTTCAGTAGGAAGATAATACATTGCAGGAGTTTAGGTGCTCGCCTTTTTTCAACCTTGTGTGAGAAATAAGACGGTGTTCTTCGACTTATTTGTTTTTGTTTTTCTTTAATACATACATATGTCATATATGTAAATATAAATATGGCATGTGGGTATTGTTGATTCTTGATTTTGAATTTGATGTTGATTTGCATGCTAAGCTAATGTAAAATGCTTTAATTTTTCTCTCTCGTGATAGTTTATAATATATGTACACGATTGATATTTTAGCAAATTTACTGTGATAATTTTGAATTATGAAATAAATCATGGTAGAATATATGGCAATTTGTCAGCAGTGTAAATTTAGCATATCGCTGAAGAACACTTCTGGTCAAATAAAATGCATTTGTTTTTTTTTAATAGGAATTTAAATTTGGATTCAACTGGCATTCAATAAAAGACTGTGTTGCACAGGTTCAATAACTTCAAATAAATTGAAAAGCCAATTTGAACTTAATTAAAAATAGAGAAAAGTTAGATGTTAAAGTGAAGATTTAATTCCTTTTATTATCCACTATACTGATAAAAAAAATTGGCTTCTTAATTTAAGTGCAGTTCTAGATTTTGTTTTTTGTCTTTGATAAAAGTAGATTGCTGTTTAACAAATTACCTATCGGAGAAACCAAAGAATTTTAGTAAGGATAGTTGATAGTTTATATTTTATCCTTTTTTCCTTTACACACCAGGGATTTCGATCCCAGATCGAAATTTTTTGTTTAGTGTGCGTGTTTCATGAATACATGTAAATTCCTCTTGATACATAGTATCGCGGCTGTTATTAAATCTGAAATTAAAACAGAAATCATAGAAGCCCGGTTCGTGTCGATTATGATCGACGAAACATCAGATTTAAGTCATAGGGGACAACTGAGTGCCATATTTCGGTTGTTGTCAAAGAATGGAATACAAGAAAGATATCTTGTATTTTTTGACGTTAGGGCGAGTCTAATGCAGATGAGTTGTGTTCTTGACACATATGATTGCAAGGAAAAATTAATAGAAAATTCCTAGGAAGGTGCCGCAGTTATGTCCGACGAAAGGGGTGGTGTCTAAAAGGAGGTCATTTTTTCGTATGTTTCAAGCTCATTATTGATTGAAATATTAATGTCTTGAAGTATAAAAAATATAGCTACACATTTTTTGCTAAGTCAATGTGGAATGCATTTTTTGTAGATACCATATCACTACTAGAAATGTTGTTTTTAAGGTTCTAAGATATTTTATTTTCATTTTTACAGGTGACAAAATCTTATAACGTCTTCCCATTTAAAACTATCCACGCCACGCCAATGCTCCCCATGGAACCTTTTTTTCGTTTTTGATTTTCTCAAAAACGGTACAACCGAATTTGATATTTTTTTTTTGCTAAAGCTCCCGAAAAACTTTAATAGAATTGTGTAAGTATTCAAATTTTCAAAAAATTTTTTTTTGGATTTTTAAAAAAAACTTCAATTTTTTTTTTCAAAACTCAATATTTTGAAAACCCAATGCTTTTTTTTAAACTTGATAAATGAGAGTTTCTCAATATAATCTACAAGATGTGAGATTTTTTTTTTTATTTTACCTAAAAATAACGGTACCCACCATAAAAATGTTAAAAAATGTTAAAATATTGTTTTCGAAAATCGTATTTTTCTTGAAAACGGCGCCTAGAATTTTGATATTTTTTTTTCTTTCAATTAATTTTTATGATCTTTGATTTAATAAAAAAAAATTAAAATTAAGATATCACAGCTTGTACTTACCATAGAACTATTTTGTCTAATTTTCAATTTCTCACATATCGGCATTACGAATTTTAATGAAATTTTTTATAGAGATGCTTCTAAAAAGTTTTAAATAAAAGTTTAAATATCAAAGAATAGAAAAGCTATGAAGCTGTTTACGAACAAGAATGCTAGCAACTTTGACATCGCTTTTTGATGATTTAAAAAAAGGGTAACTTTGGTGTACCCTGACCCATGTTAAAATAAATTTCTCTGTCAGTACTCACAGTAGGGACCTCATTCTGCACTTTTTCTTAGTATAATACTAACTTTTAAAACTACGTTTAAATTGAGCTGATATGTTTTTAGGGTTGCCAGATATTCGATTTTAAATGGTGTTCAATTTTTCTTGCCCGAGCAAAATTTTGACTTTGAGGCCAATTTTTTTTTTAATGCGTCATAAACACAAAGTTTTCTTATTTTTACCTGATGAAGAAAACAATAATAAAAAAAAACTCATTAAGTGCACCCAAACACCCATACATCTTTTGATACATGGGAAAATCTTAAACAGGTAAAAATTTTGGGTTTTTTACCTACTTTTATTGCAGCACTTGGCAATCGGAGTGGTTTTTCAAAAATTGATAGTTTTTACCTACAGTCTTGTGCAAATTAATTGGGACAAACAAATTTTCAAATGAATGTGGTAGTAGGCTTTGATTTTTGCGTTAACTTTTTATTTTGATAAGTGCTCCATGAATTTATTAGTTTTATTTAAATATTTCTGATGAATTTTTGAAGGTCGGTCGTATTTTTTCTAAGGGTTTTGAAAAGAATGGCATTATTTTTGAAATCATGTTACTAGGTACTCTGTATATCAAAATTTCGGCTTCAAGAAAAATATGGATATCTCGGTGGAAAACAGAGCATACAGGAAAACATACAGGAAAAACCATTAGGGAGTTATCCATTGCTGTAGGTGTAGCAAAATCAAGCATCGGTATCACAAGGTCTGTTACACAAGGCAACAGGATCAGTTTAAACACGGAGAAAGGGCAAATGTGGTTGAAAACGGAAAACAAAGGCCAATGACGACAAAATGTTGGTCCGAAACAGCGTCATAAATCCTGGAAAGACAAGTGGTGAGCTCAAAGGGACTTGGAGACAGCTGGAGTACATGTGAATTCATCAACAGTGCGAAGGCGTCTTCTAGAAGTGGGCCGAAAGGCTCGAAGACCATTAAGGAAACAGCTTTTGACAGACGCTATGCGCAAAAAAGATTAAGATGGGCCAAAATGCATAAGGATTGGACTGCAGAGTGGGAAAAAATAATTTTCTCGGACGAGAGCCATTTCGAGGTCCAAGGATACAGGGTAAGGGTCGTGAGGAAAAGTGACAAAGAAAAACTCCGACCTGGACATATCGTCCAAGCCCCTAAACACCCGCCAAAAGTTATGTTTTGAAGTTGTTTCACGTCTGAGGGTCCTGGAAGTTTAAAGCCCATCAAAGGCATGATGAACAGCGCCAAGTATGCGGATGTCCTAACGCATATGCTCCTTCCTACTATCCAAAGTCGAACTTCGATGCAGGAAACCATTTTTCAGCAAGATTTTGCTCCGTGACACACGTCCAAAAAAATGAAGCAATTCTTCGCGGAGAAAAATATTAAGGTGCTGGAGTGGCCTGGCAACTCACCTGATTTCAATCCGATTGAGAATCTATGGGCTATTATAAAAGCGAGGCTCAAGAAAAAAGACTGTAGGACTAAAAGCAAACTAATTTCAGCAATTATTGAGGTATGGTTCCACGACCAACAAATGAAAAATATATGCGAGAAATTAATTTCATCAATGCCGAAGAGAGTTAAAGAACTCAAAGATGCTAAAGGGGGGCATATAAAGAACTAATTTCATATTTTTATACTTATTTATAAACATTATTCAAAATAAATGCAAAAAATGCTCAAAAATCTGCTTGTCCCAACTAATTTGCACAAGACTGTAATTTTTAATACTGTGCAATCATGAAGAGGGTTAAAAGTATACTTATAGAGCAAGAGCCCGTGAACCCCAAACCTTCTTTATTTTATAAGAGCTGAAAGTTTGTCAGTGCATGCTCCCAACAAAGTTAAGAACAATGAACTATTATGAAGTTTGTATTTTACTTGTATTAAAAAACAGTTGAAATATGCACGACTGGATCGCACTAACTTGCTCTTATGTAAACAAATTTTGAATTTTAAATACATTTTAAAAATTTACAACATGGATTTAATGAGATAAAAATTTTCAAATGCATGGAATGACCGTCTGATTTCCAAAAAAAGTATAAAATTCTGCAAACGAAGTTTGTAAATCGTTTTATTATAAAAGTTATTTTTTTATATAAGAAATATTGAATATTTCAGGCGTATACAAATTTTCTTTTTTCCAAGAAATGTTCATACTTTTTTGAAACCCAATATTATAATATAAGTTTTTTTTATTTAAATAAATTAATAATTCCCAAATCGCGACCTTAGAACAATAGGGTTCTTACTGACTTTTTTTTTTTCAAAACTGAGTTATACATGTGGTCGTAGCAAATCGAGTATGCTCTTTCGATCTGTTTCATCCATATTTGTCTCCATATTTTTTGTCTCCTTTTTTATTTAATTTCCTATTAAGTCGATAAAATGCAGGAAGCAGAGTTCTATGTACATCAATTTATTAAAAACTAAGTTCACAAAGTTCTAATTGGTAAATAGAACCTAATGTAGTTAGAAAAATTTAAAAAAAAAATGCACATAAAACTTTGTTACACAACAGGATGTAGATTGAACTTTGTTGCTTCAAAAGGCTATGAATTTTGTGTTAAAGTTGAATTTTATCTGTGCTGTGTGATTTTCAAAATGTTTGTTCTAAATATGCATACATTTTAATAAGTAAAGGTGAGTATTTCTATTTCAAAAGAAAATAGGAAATCAAAAGATGTACTGTATTAAATATACCACTCATTTAAAATGTCCTGTTAAAGATAGCTTTTACAGGAATGTTTTCAGTACGAACTTTAACCTTGATTTTCACCATCCCAAGTTTGATAAATGTGTTTGATACATTAAGTAAAAAATTTACGATGGAACATGAACTTAAAAAAGATTTTATTATATCATGTAAAGGTGAAAAAACTTGCCATATTTGCCAGGCTTGGATGCATCACAAAGCCCGTGTAGGGCTTACTAGAACGGAATATCAAAAGATAAGCAAGCTAAATTCCAATGAAATTGTGCCAGATACTCTAGTTGTTATAATGCCACTTCGTTAAGAAGGATTCAAGGCTGTTATCTTGCCAAACGTATTATAACTTTCAATGAAAGTTTTGCGCCTCTTGGAACGAAAAGCAAAGAAATACCTTTTACTACAATTTGGCATGAAGGTACTTCCAGTCGACACTGAGTTCATAGTACTTAACTTTTAAAAAAGTCAATATATAAAGTCAACTTTTGTTGAACCATCATCATTTGTTCGCTCCCAGCCAATAGAAATATCAATCGACAGAATAAATGTTATTGAAAAAAATCTCTCCCAACTGTTTCCTGAAAATAGAAAACAATTCATCAATCTTCCTGTGATCGAGCTTAAAAATGGTGCAAAAACAATTTTTTCTTAATAAATGATTAAGTTTTGTTGACATAAATTTATGTTTTCTTTTTTTATTTACAGTTCAGTTAAAAAAGAAGGAATTTTAATAGAAATAGTTTACAAATCGGTGTATAATGTACATAGGGCTTTTTAAATATATCTCTATAATTAATTTCTATATTCGGGTTGCTGTAAAAGATTTAGTATTTTCCTTTATAACTCGAAGTATCAAAAATGTAGTAGCCTTTACGATATTATGGGCAGTGTGAGCTTTACTATTAATTAACTTTTCTTTAATAATGTTTATTCGTTTTCCTTTATAAGAAATTCAAAAAAAAGGAATAAAAACTTCGTTCAACAAAAATTCTTATTTCTTTCACATAACGGGGTTCTATCTGAACAATTAAATTTCTTATCATGACACTTTGTATCAGGTAATTAGAACCTTATTGTTCTATGGTCAAATGACTTAGCGTTGAGAAACAAGGTTCTATCCATTTTTTCAACCACCAGTTACTGCAAAATTATGAATTACATAATATGTTGTAGATTTTTAAATTCAGATCAACATAACTTAGTACAAAATTTGTGTTTTCAAAAAATCATGTAGATCCGCTTCCCATCGATCAGCGAAATCAAGCATCATTGCGCATGGTTAGTACTTGGATGGGGGACCGTTCAAATACCAACCGTGTGCTGTTGACATGTGTTTCTTCTGTTGTTCTTTCTTTCTGTCTGTCTCTCTCTGTTGTGTTGTCTAAGCCGATGGCCTCAGTTGCCAGTGCTTTAAGTGTGTCTACTTCGTAGATTTATCTACGGAGTAGTGTAATATGTAATGTAATGTAATGTTATTGACAAACAAAATTCAATCTCTGTTTTCTCAAAAGTGACTTAAGTGTAGTTAGAACCCTATTGTTCTAAGGTCGCGAAATTTGCTCAAAATTCGTAGATAAACATGAAAAGAAATATTTGTTAGTAATTTGAAATTGGAACGCCAAATATCTCCTTTTTTATTTCTTTTTAACAAAGTGTTCTAGGTATATGCATACAAAATATTTTTTGCAAAAGAAGTTATCTAATTTTATTTTCTAAATATTAGTTATGTGTATATCAATAAATTTCTAAAATTGGTATACTACATTTTTTCTAATTTTTTTTTTTTAATTAATTTAAATTTTCCATACTACATTATGTTATGTTTGCATGCCGAAACGAGTATAGTCAAATGAATTTGCACCTTGCAACAACAAAATTGAGTTTTTATGCTGTGAATTAGCGATTACTTCATTTCAAAATTATTATAAAAACAGTGATGGTGGTGGTATAAATTGAAGCAGTTCAATTTAGTCTTTCATAGTTTATTTTAGGTTGTTCAATCTGTTTTTTTAATATTAACTTGAAATTCACACACTGTCTATTTTTGGTCTAATTAGGGAAAATCTGAAAAAAAAATTTGGATAAGCTTTCAGTTTCCCGGAAAATTCACGTTGCGTTTTCGCAACATCCGCCGAATGTAGAGCAAAATCTTTGGAATTTTTTTTTTATATACTTACAGCCATATTTATAAACTCATTATAGTGAGTACATAAGGCTATGCAACCCTTATAATGCCTCTAAACGCAAAATCGTTATTTATAAAACTTATGTGACGTTGAATAGGGGCATTATAAGCTAAACGCGTTTGGAGGTTGAATAGTGCCTACATAAGGACATTTTAGTATTGAACTGTCACATTCACTTTGACATCACATTGAATTATAAAGATTATCAACAAAAAAAATGCCTTTGACTTAATATTGAAACTAAAACTTTGTGTTATTTTTATTTATTGAAACAAAAATGTTATACTAATATATTAAAAACAAATTGAATTGAAAATTGTTTGTAATTAAATAGATAAATATACTTGTTTGTGATGTCTCTCCACGCATCCTTCTTCAACCGGTGTGTTAGTGTTGTAATTATTATCTTGCATTATTGAATTGTATCCTCAAGAACTTGTCTGAGGAGTATTCCAGCTATAATGAAATGAATAACAATTTGGTTTCCAGTATTGTGCTAGAGATAATAACATACTTTATCTGATGAATCAAAGTTAATTGTTGGAATTATTTTAGCTTTTGGTAGTTTCCTTTTTGTTTATTAAATTCGATAGACAGACAAGATGTTTTTTTTTTTGTTTTTTGGTAAACAGCTGAGTGTTATGAAGGCTAAATGTAATAGATTCTTACTTTTTGGTACTTTATTTGACACAAGCTCATTATAACTATGCAGGGTAGGCAAATGTTTTATAAATATGAATTTGCATAGTGGATGAATAAGTCCTTATGCACTGCATAACTATTCACGCGTTTAGGGAATTCTAATAAATACGGCTGTTAGAGTTTAAATCAAATTTAATCAAATATTTGTTTGATAAAGCGTATTAAAACAGAAAATATATTAATAATGGATTATAATTTAAAAAATTTAACATTATAGGGATGTATATAGCCTATGTACGAGCCCAAACGCAAAATAGTTGGACTACCTATGATAAAAAACAAAAATCTTCTGATTCTTAAATTCCATCGGATATAAAATCAATATTTTGGTATTTTTCTTAAGATATATTTATTTTGAATAGGAATAAGTAACAAAAACAAATTGACTTCAATTAAATAACGATATAGAGCAATAATACAAAATAAAATAACGATTGATACTTTTTTTAAGCGCAAAATAGTTGGCCTATGGGTCTTAATTTTTATTTTACCATTGTGTTACGTCGCCTTTGGCCTTGATAACTGCTTCTATGCGCCGTGGCATTGTGTCAACTAATTTTTGACATTCTTCGGTGCCAAAATATTCCCAAATATTTATGATTTTAGCTTTAAGGTCTTGAAGAGGTCCGGCATGGTTCTTTTCGCGGTTTTTGTTTCATTTTATGCCAGACAGTTTCAATTGGTGAAAGGTCAGGGCTGCTGGAAGGCCATTCCAGTAAAGGAATAGCTTCAGCAGATAGCCACGCCATTTTAGACCTTGCTGTATGGCAAGAAGCTCCATCCTGTTGGAAAATATAGTCTCGATCACTAGCTTGAAGTCGTGGTATTGATGGGAGAAGCTCATTTTCCAGAATATCCCTGTACCTGGCAGCATTGACACTTCCATTTACAAAATGCAAATTGCCCAAACCCCGCCCCGACATGCATCCCCATATCATTAGAGATGTTGGAAACTTGACCGTTTTCTTAAGTTAATCTTTGTGAAAAACCTCTTTTGAATTTCTAATGATTCTAATAATCCCGTTTCGAAGGCTTTATTTATGGATTCCCTAAGGTCTCTTGATAATGCAACGCCACGCACCATGGTTGACATTAAATTGTTGCTGGCTTGCATAAAACAAGAGATCAATAAACAACAAAACAAGTGCATGTCATTTTTTTAATAACGGTTAACTGAAAATCTATTTAAATCTTCATAGGCTAACTATTTTGCATCCCAGAGATAGTAGTCCAACTATTATGCTCTATCTTTTTTTGAGAGAATGCAAACTGGAGCCATATGTGCTTTCTCGAATTTAGTTCTGTTTGGTCTAATTTACTTATTAAATGTAATTTATTACATCGACAAAAAAAAAATTAAAAAACAACTGCTTGGGGAGCAGAAAATATAGGCACATAAAATATGTTAATTTGTTAATTGATGAGTAGGCCAACTATTTTGCGTTTGTCTTCGTATGCTCATAAAATATTAATTTTTGTATGGTAATCGCATTTAAAGATAAACATTTGTTTTTCGTTACATGCGATACGTGGATTGATAGGTGGCACTCCCTAGATCACGAATATGCAATTTTTAACTCGCTAAGATGCCAAGTTTAGCCAGAAATCACGTTTAAAATCACATTGGGTGGCAAATTTTTGTCAAGAAATATTTTTGAAAAAAAATGTATGAAAAATCAAAATTTCTTAAAAAAAAATTGTTGAAAAAAAATTTTATTGGAAAAAAGTTTTTTGAAAAAATATTTTTGATAAAATGTCCAAAAATATTTTGGTCAAATGTCCAAAAATAATTGGCCAAACCATTGAAATTCATCTTATCTCTCTAAAGATGGAGGAGGTTTATCTCCTCGGAGTTCAAACATTTCTTTCCATTTGTTAAAAAATAAATCAAAATAAAATATTCTGAATTCGTTTTATTTCCAAATTCTGTTTGGCATTATTTCGGTAACCATAACGAAATAAAGCCAATTTGAAATTATTTTGTTTTCAAAAATGAAATAAAACCAAATTAAGAATTTGAGTTTATTAAGTTCAAATGCCTATGGATCTAATTACAAAGTCGAAAAAATGGCAACCTCGCTGATTAATCGTATCAAAATGTAATCAAACCAGATTGTATGAGTAATGAAACAAAATTCACAAAAACTCTCATACACTCTCAATACTATTTGCTTGTATTCATCTCGCACCTGGCATATAAGTTAACCACATTTACGCTGGCACATGCCGCGCCGCTTCTCCAGGTTCATATCAATTTATGCTGAGTTTCACTCCCACGGTCAACAGCACTCGAAACAAACTCAAAGCTGTTCCTGGAAGCAACATCGTGCCAGACAAGCGACATCAGCAACTTTAGTGGGATACCTATTGCAACAAGTGTAGGTAGCTAAGTTATAAATTCTATTTTTAGGATAGAATTAAGTTGAGTTTAATTTAATAAGTCAATAAAGAACGTTGAAGCAAAGAACAGAATTGTTTTTTTTAAATCTCTCTGCGGAAAGAAACCTAACTTATACAACTTTATATACCTACCTACAATTGATTCTGACAGCAAAGAGAAGCGCAGATAGGATTTGCTCCCTTACCCTCTTTTAAAAATATATCGCTACCACATCTCTTCTTTTGCTTATATTTTTCCCATAGTCCCGTAGTCTCTGCACTGTTAAATATGGCGATACTAACGGTGCTGCGGCAGAGATAGGAAACTTTTAATTCAGTTCCATGAGACTACTATAGAGTTACAGCCGTATTTATTAGAATTCGCTAAACGCGTGAATAGTTATGCAATGCATAAGGACTTATTTATCCACTATGCAAATTTATATTTATAAAACATTTGCCTACCCTGCATAGTTATAATGAGCTTGTGTCAAATAAAGTACCAAAAAGTAAGAATCTATTACATTTAGCCTTCATAACACTCAGCTGTTTGTCAAAAATCAAAAAAAAAAAAGAGGCTGGGTGCGACCCACACTGATAACTTCCCATTTGTGGTCTTGAAAACTTTATATTTAGTTTTTTTCAAACAACCAAATTTTCAGCGAAACAAACTCTACCTGTAAAATTCAAACAAACATTATTTTAGGATTGAAAAGCATTTTAATTATTTAAAGAGGTTTGAAATTGAGATTGTTGATGTAAAAGTTGTTTCAAAATGTATTATATTATAGAAATTACTTTATTATTTCGGTTCCAAACATTTAAATTGAAAAAAATTTAAAAACGAAATATTCAAATATAAAAGATATGGTTTGGTTATTGATGGAAGGTCACTTACAAAATATATCCGCTCTAAAACTAGATATATGTCAAATATAAACCATTTGTTAGAAATTGTATTATGTATAAAATTAAATAATGGCAAAGTCAAAATCATTGCTCGTTCTCAAGATATTCTAGTCGAAAAACAAATATTACCACTGTTTAGTAGATTTTTTTTTATATTTTTGTTAAAACGGTCAATTCGATACTTGTCAAAATTTAACCATCTGTTAATAATTGTATTATGTCGATACCTTCCCGTAAGAATGTACTAAGCGACACTTTTTTCGAAAATGACTTTTTGATGAGGAAATACTTATACTATATGTTAAGGGCCACGTTTTGGCCTGGGTTTCGCCAACCTATTATGCATGAAAAGGAAACTAGAGTACAAATAAAAAAAATTATCAACTGCCATGTTTTCTCAATAAAATAATGTTGCCCCCTGAAATTTGTATTATCCGCCAAAAAAATTATGCTAAGCGACATTAATAAAGATCTCATTGTCGTGAGCAACACAAAATTTTGTTAGATGTCACTTAGTTTAACCAAAATTGTCTCTTAGCACACTATGATTCAACTAGAACTTTCTTCGTTTTTTTCGTTTCCTGAACAATTTTAGAAATGTCGCTTAGTATACATTCTTACGGAAAGGTATCGATGTATAAAATAACATACTTTAGAAGGAACTATCGGTGTTCATTCCCAAGAAATTCGACTTGAAATACAATTTTAACTAGTTTTCACTAAAATTTTTAATATGTAGTTTTTTTATTAAAAAAAAACTATTAATTCAATATTTGTCAACATTTTATCAATTATACAAAATTATACTATATATAAAATAAACTAAACTAGAAGTCAATATCACTACTAGTTCTCGAGAAATTTGAGTCGAAAAACAATTTTTACCAATTTTCAATAGAATTTTATATAGTTTTTTATTTTTTGTAAAAAAACTGTAAACTGAATTTTTTTGAAATTTTCACCAGTTGTAAAACACATTATTTTTCGTAAAATAAAATTATTTTGAGTTTCAATTTGTTTTCCGTTCTTAGAATATCTGGGTTATGAAATTTTTTTTTCAGTTTTTTTTATTTAAAAAAATAACGGTATGTTCATTTTTTCCAAATTCATACCAAATCTGTATGACCTTATAATGAGTACATTAAATTTTATTTGAAATCAATAGCATTATTTTTTCGTGAGATATTTTAAACTAACCAAAATTTGTACTTTTTTTTTAAACCGTTATAGTGAAAAAACTGCTCACTGAATTTTAATAAACGCCCTTTCAGCCCCTTTCGAAGTTATTATCTATTAAACAAAATCTATTTGAAGTCGATATCTTTACTCGTTCTTGAGATATTGACGACGAAAAATGGTACAAGAACGTACGGACGTACGAACGTACGAACGTACGAACGTACGTACACACACACACACAGACATCTCTCTAAAAATGATTGATATAGCCTCTAGGGACCTTGAAACGTCGAGAAATGTCAAAAATTCCAATTTGACAAATCGGACCGATTACAATAACTCCCTATGGGAAGTTAAAAACATTTTGTCTGTCTATCGAATTTAATAAACAAAAACGAAACTACCAAAAGCTAAAGGAATTCGAACAATTAACTTTGATTCATTAGATAAAGTATGTTATTATCTCTAGCACAATACTGGAAATCAAATTATTATTCGTTTCATCCTAGCTGGAATACTTATCAGACTAGTTCTTGAGGATAAAGTTCAATAATGCAAAATAAAAATTACAGCACTAACACACCGGATGAAGAAGGATGCGTGGAGAGAGATCACCAACAAGTTTATTTATCTATTTTATTCTAAACAATTTTCAATTCAATTTGTTTTTAATATATTAGTATAACATATTTGTTTCAATAAACAAAAATAACACAAAGTTTTAGTTTCAATATCAAGTCAAAGGCATTTTATTTTGTTGATACTCGTAATCTTTATAATTCAATGTGATGTCAAAGTGAATGTGACAGTTCAATACTAAAATGTTCTTATGTAGGCACTATTCAACCTCCAAACGCGTTTAGCTTATAATGCCTCCATTCAAAGTCACATAAGTTTTATAAATAACGATTTTCCGTTTAGAGGGAATATAAGGGTTGCATAGCCTTATGTACCCACTATAATGAGTTTATAAATATGGCTGTTAATATACAAAGGACTGTATAGTCGAATACGAGTCATAAATACGAGTTTCAGAATTTTTATTTATTTTTATTCTTGAAATGCTTATATACTCGTACATCAAGACATATTGTCTTATAAAATAGATACAAGCTTAAAATTATTACAATAATTATAGAAATATTGAAAGCTAAGATTTTATTATAATTAAGATGATTTTCAAAAAAAAAAAATTAAGAACATTAAGAAATACAATATAAAGTAATTTAAATGTATTAAAAAAAAAGCAATTAACGACAAAATATAAATAAAAGGATGAACAAGAAAAGAATATTATAACTGAAACAATAAATATTAACAAGAAATAAAGAAAGAAGAAAGACAAATCAATCTTAGACGGTATCAAAGATACATACTTTCATAGAAGGGAATAGTCAGTTTTGATTTCTGCTTTAATCTTGTAGCATCATTTATTTCTCTCAGGTTACGAGTTAAAGAATTCCATAAACGTGTAGAATATACAAAGAATTGACGTTCGGAATTCGGATGTGTAAGATAAGAGTTGTCCTTCTCTCTCTATTTCCTTCAGTGCTGTAGTCACTTACTGGCTGAACACAATGGAGACGGAGCTGCAACTGGAGCTGCAACTGGAATAGCTGTCAAAATATTCAATACACGTAAATTCAATGTTACGAACACAACACAACGCAACTGCAGTCGGTGCTGCAGTCGGTGCTGCAAGAGTTGGCGAACTTTTAACTTTTTCGTGCAGCATTTTTGACATTTCAAATTTTATATATCTGTCTGTGATTTTAAGTGTTGTTTTGTTGTATTGTGATTTCGTGGTTAAATTTTAATTAAAATAATGGACGAAAATCTTCAATTTCAGTGTCCATTTTATAGTTTCAATTACTTAAAATATTTACAATTTGCCAAAGATTCAACACCTGACCCAACCAATGACAACAAAACAATGAAAGCTGTACAGCCTCATTGTGGGCACATAAAAAAAAGTACGTACGACACTTTTTGACAGCTCTTCCAGTTGCAGCTGCAGCTCCAGTTGCAGCATTCTATTGTGTTCAGCCAGTAAGTCTGTTAGTCAGTTGCTACGGAATCTTTGAAGAGAACGGAGTACTTTTTCGGATCGTGAATTAATATAAAGAATAAATAAAGAACTTGTTAATTTGTTTAATTTTTTTAATTTGAATATAACAGATGTAAGAGATGCATAGCGTGGTTGAATCAACATTCGCGTTCTCAATGAGGATGCCGAACTTAACACATCTCTTAGAGACTGGGGTTGACTGTTCAGGAGAATATTTGTGAGCATAGAAAGGGCACGAAAATTAAGGTAATTCTCGAAGCTCATATTAAGAACACACTTGGAGAAGTTAGAAACGTGATCATATCTTCGTAACCCAAAGATGTAACGGACAAGACTATTGAATACGACATTAAGTTTTCTTTTGCTGATCGAATCACAGTGCGAAAAGATTTCACAGCTATAAATAAGGGTTGGAACGATTAGTGTTTTTCCTAAAAGCATGCGTATTTTAAAGGGAGTGAAGAACTGCGTTGGTCCATAAGGTGCGAAGAATGCCATATGTTTTACCCACAACATAGTTGATGTGGGTATTCCATGTTAAGGTGCAGTTGAAAACTGCTTTCAATTCAATTCAATTCAATTCAATTATTACGATGGAAACTGATTTTTTCGGGTTCAACACAAGGCTGTTTTGTTGAGACCAACGGGAAATGTTTTCAAGATCTTCATTAATGCAACACACAGCATGTTCTAGAAGCCCGAGAGGATAACTAATGTACAACTGTACATCATCAGCATACATTTGTATAGAACAGTATTTAACTAGGGACGGCAAATCATTAACATACAGACAGAATAAAAGCGGGCCAAGAATTGAACCCTGCGGGACACCACGTGAAGTTGGAAGAAGATCGGTCAAAACGTTGTTCAATTGAACCGACTCACAGTGCGTTGTCGGGTGGACAAAAATAAAAAAAGTAAATATGAAATTTAAAGCTAAAATTCTTTGGAGTCCAACTAGAACATGTTAAATAACTGTTATTTGTTATTTTTAATCGTTTCTTCTTGTTTGTTTGGTGGATTAGCGGCTTTAATATCAGCAGACAAGGTAATTTTAGCTTCAGTTGGAATTTGTAATACGATTTTGTTGTGTCATAATCGATCTCGAGTAAAAAAATTACGGCTTTTATCAATTTTTTTATTGTGAATAATAATTATGGATACCTTTAGAGCTGGTATGAGTATTTTATATTTTAGTTTTTACTGAAATTAGTGTCAAAATTAATTAATCAAAAAGAGCCCTGTTTTGAGGCATGAAAAATTCATTTAAGTTGAGTTTAAAAAAAATATATATCAAAACATATCGAAATATTTTATGTCATTGTATTGCTCTACTATTGTACTTTATGAAATAAGAAACTTTCATTGCTAATTTTTGCTAACCTTCAAAATATTTAACTTTTGGTAGGACAAGGTCAAACCTTAAAAAATGAAGAAATTTTTGAGAAATGGATTTCTCTTCCTAAAAGCTCTAGAATTGAAGTTGTTACAACCTTTATATTAAATAAATTAAATATAACCAACTGTTCCAGTTCAAATAAAAGTGATTTGACCCAAAAAGTCAATTTTTTTGACTTAAAAGGTAAAAAAGGTATTTGAAACAATGCTCACGAAACCGTGCTTTACTTTTCAATGCTGTTAACAATGATTGATGGGTCTGTTTGTAATGTATTTTAAAATACAAGTTTTTCAGCAAAATGCTATAGTTTTTTTTTTAGTTTTAGTTGTGATCTTTATTCAATATTCATTCTATTTTCATACATACATTATATAGTTCACAATTAGAGCATGGCGTTAGCCGTCAGCCGAAAAAAAAAGAGAAAATATATTAACATCGAATTGAAATAGTTGTTGTTATAGTATTGTAATCTAAGAACATATAACTTCTCACGGGTAATTTAAGAGTTAATCAGAAACTTTCATTTATAATTTGGGAGCGGTATTTCCATGCCGTTTTAACGTAGCTGACTATAGTCGGCCAGCTAGTGTCACCGTTTAATATATTTTTTAGTTCATCCATAGTTAGACTGATTTTATTCCAGTGGGCACGTCTAATGGCATTTAAAACAGGGCAGGTTCCAATAAAATGTATTACATCCTCTGCTGCGTGTCGATTACACAGTGTACATTCAGTGGATCGGTCGCTGCGATGCACAGTGGTTCCACTCCCGAACAAAGGCGGCTATAATTACTAACTCACTTCATAAAATCTTAAAACGAATGGTGCTCAAATGTTTTGAGCTCTCTGATTTTGAATCTGCAATCAGTTTTAAACTATCTCGTCACGACTTTGAGATACGTTCGATAAAAGGGTTGAAGATCGGTTTAATAGTTTTATTTAAATATAATTTTTTACTTGCAAGTTATGCATTCGTAAAAAAAATCGAACTCGAGATTTCGATCAAAGTTGACATTACGATGATAGCGAAGACTGTCATCTGTTCGACTACAGGCTAAACGACTCAGTCGATTTTCTTTAAATTTGGTAGATATCACTTTTAATTTTTCCCCCCCACACGTTTTTTTCTTTTTTTTTAAGACCAAAAATAACGGTACCTGCCATACGATTTTTTTTTTTTTGACAGATTTTAAAAATAAGAATACAAAAATATTCATTGAATTAAAGCTAGGTAATGGTTGAAAAAAAATTCCGAAAAATAGTTATTGAGGGTACCCCACATGGAACCATTTTTTTTTTGTTTTTGATTTTCTCAAAAATGGTACAACCGCTAAAGCTCCCCAAAACCATAAATAGAATTGTGTACTCAAATTTTCAAAAAAAACTGATTGGATTTAAAAAAAAAACTTAAACATTTTTTTTTCAAAACTCAATATACATATTTCGAAAACCCCATTCTAGATTTTTTTTAAACTTGATAAATAAAAGTTTCTCAATATAATCTACAAGATGTGAAAAAAAAATTACTTTACCTTAAATTAAAGGTACCTACCATACAAATTCTTACAAATTTAAAAAAAATGTTTTTTAAAAATAGTATTTTTCTCGAAAACGGCACCTAGAATTTTGATAAAATTTTTTTTCTTTCAATTAATTTTTACGATCTTTAATTTAATAAAAAAAATTTGAAATTAAGATATTAAATAATTGATATTTTCAGAAATGATACATATCGTCAGTTAAAGTGCAGGACCTCGTAAGTCAAAAAAATCAACAAAAATATTTGTATATCAAAAAAATCAGAAAAATAAGAGCCACCTTTTGGCATTTTTAGTGTACTAATGTTGTTCTGAACATTTTGTAGAAAAAAAGAAAATCTTAACCTCGTATAAAACTCCGCGCCAAAAGTAAAGCAGTACCTCGTAAGTCTCCCACTATCAGAGTTAATTGATTGATGTTCATATCGGTGTAAAGTTTTTATGTGTTTTCATTTAATTAAAGACCGTTTATTTTAAAGACGAAGTTAAAACTGGTGAGATTAGGTGTTTACATAAATTTTTAGATAAAAATTAATGAAATATCTCCTTGCATTTCCATAATTATTGCAGATTTCAATTTACCAAATAAATACGAGGTCCTGCTTTTGATAAGCTTAAAATATTTTACATTCGTACGAGGTGCTGCATATGAAAAATGACCTCTCGTGCAAGGTTAATGTTTAGCTTAGCTTTGAAAAAGGGTGAAGTTTCGAGCTCAAGCAGTCAATTTATGGATGAGGCTGTGCAAAACTCGTTGAATGATTTATTGAACAAAGGTAACCACAACGTCTTGGGAATCATTTTTGAAAAAGACAGTGATTATTAAGTGTTTTTTTTTTTTAACTTTTTAAGTTGATGATGTGATGGAATCTCAATATTTTCCCAGCGCTGGCGCTGAAGAGAAACACAATCAAAATTTAATTGCCTCTTGCGAAGGTATTTTAAACGAGAATCAGAGTGAAAATTTGAATATCTCATACGAAGAGCCGGCCAATGAGAATCAGAATTTTACTACCTTCTACGAAGAATGTTCCAGCGAAGTTACAATGCTCGAAATGAATGAAGACGAAGATCTTATTTCAAGTCTGGAAAATACGGAAGGTGACAATTTATATAAAGTAATTTAATTCGTTTACTTATTTGTTTATTCCTATATAAGATATTAATGAACCGGGACCGTCTAGGAAGCCCAAGAAAAATACTAGAAAAGAAAACGCAGAGCTCAGAATGAGAGGAAAGGCATTTTTGGGATTTTCGAAATCCAAACCACAAAAAAAAACAATCCAAAATAAAATCAGGGAAGCCCGTGTAATGGGAGAGCGCTGCAAATGTAAGGTAAAACCTATGGGTATTAAAACCCAATGCCACAAAGTATCTACTGATGAAAGGCAAATAATTTTTGACCGTATCTGGGAAAATTTAAATTGGGAAGAAAGAAAAGCTTTCGTGTGTGCAACAGTTACACTCATAAATGAAACGGAAAGACAACGAAGAAAAAATACATTACAATACTTTTTAAAAATTTCAAACGGAAGTTTAATACGGGTATGTAAAAAAATGTACATAGCTACTACAGGGATAAGAGAATGGTCAGTTTTAAATTGGTTAAAAAGAAGCAAACTGGGAATAAAAGACAAAACTTCTATTAAAGAGAGACCTCTTGAACCCAAAGATCCTCGATTATGCTTCATGCAAGAATTTCTGCAGAACCTTAATAAGTTGCCTTCCCACTACTGTAGAAAGAATACTGCGAAATTATACCTCGAACAAAATTTTCAGAGTGTTATGGAAGTTTATAGGGCTTACATCAAGAAATGTCATGAGACCAAAAATGAGATCCTCTCTCACATCGTTATGAGAAAACTTATAAAGGAGTCAAATATTGGACTGTATAGGCCGAAAAAAGATTGGTGCGACATCTGTTTTAAATTCAAGAGTGGAGAGCTACTTGAAAATGAGTATGAACAACATTTGAAGGACAAAAACCGTTCTAGGGAAGAAAAAGAAAGAGATAAAACTAATGCCGAAAATAGTTTGTGCCATGTCCTGACAATAGACGTTCAGGCTGTCAAAGTATGTCCATCGATAAATGCGAGTGCACTATACTATAGAACGAAATTGTGCTGTCATAATTTTACGGTTTATAATTTGGTTACAAAAATTGCTACTTGTTATTGGTTCGACGAAACAGTTTCAGATGGCCAAGCATCGACATTCGCATCTTTTCTTTTACATTATTTAGAAAATAACTTTTTGGAATCAGGTAGCAAGATCCCTATAATTATTTTTTCAGATGGTTGTACGGCACAGAATCGTAACAGTATTATGAGCAATGCACTTTTGTTTATATCAGAAAAATATCAAGTTGAAATTATTCAGAAATATTTAACAAAAGGACATACTCAAATGGAATGTGATAGTGTCCACAGCACAATTGAAAACAAGTTAAAAAATAAAGAAATCTACATCCCAAATGATTATGTCAGGTTGACAAAAGAAGCGAAAGTGAACAAACCGTTTTACCAAACTGAAGTCCCTGGTTTTGATTTTTTTAAAAACTATGGAGCTAAAGAAGTTTTGAAATATAGTTCGATCAGACCAGGAAAAAAAACGAATGACCCGTGTGTTACGAATGTAAAATCTTACCGATATTTCAAAGGAACCATTTCATACAAATTAGATTTCGATGACCAGTACGAAAACTTACCTACAAGACCCAGAAAAGTAAATTTGTTGAAAGCTAGTTTCGAACAACTGCATTCATCAGCATTGAAAATTCCAAAAAAAAAGTTTTGCCATCTGCAGGAAATAAAAGCAGTTATACCGAGAGACTATTGGCCTTTTTACGATTCATTGCAGTTTAAAGACAATTGAGTAATTTAAAAAAAATTATTTGTAATTCGCTGCAAATTATCTACTTGTTCATTATTATTTATTTTCTTTCTATAGTTTTTTTGTGATTTATCTACATTATTTGTTCCTTACTACTGTGAAATGATCGGCTCAATAATTTGCAAAGCATTTTTGTTTGCCATTGAAGTGCAATTTTAGTTTATTAATTTTTTTTAATAACATAACCTTTCTTTTTATTAAATAAATTTATTTTTTATTTGTTGTGCATTAATTGCACTTTAACATTTAATTTATGAAATATCGTAAATATTTGATTTTATATAATTAAATATTAAATGTTTCACTAATAAAAAGGAGTTTTAATTATTTTGATTTCTATTTTTAAACCATACAATTTTTAAATGACAGGAATCGAAAAAGCTGCATTACCTCGTACGTATTGAAAACAAAATTGAATATTATAATGCAATACCTCGTAAGTGCCCGTTAAATGAGAATAATGCATTACTAAGACATTCATTTTTATTAATATAATCAATTAACTAATAAATAGCACAAATCAATTACTTTGTTATTATTTTTTTTTTTAAATTATTTTTTTAAGAAGTTTTTTGTGATTTCTGCAAAACATGCAAAAAATACTTACGAGGTCCTGCACTTTAACTGACGATATGTACTTCCTTTGTATTAAGCCACCCTGAATAATTTTTAACAAGAAGGCATCTCTTTCGGCAAGTTTTGTTTGCAGAAATACGTAAGTTTTTTACAAACACTTGGAAATGATGTCTAATATTGAATGGGACTTATTTTTTTCGGTTCCATCAGCATTTAACCAATGCTGAAGCAGAAACATTCTCGTAAATGAGACTTTAGTTAAAAGCCCTAAACTACAAAAAATGAGACTTTAGGTGGTTCAAAGATTAATCAAAAGTGAATTCGCAAGTAATCGCAGCTAAGTCAACGTGGATTAAAAAGTACATGAAATTACCTTTCTGGTAATATATAACTTTGTGGGGGCGTAACGGGGCGTAACAGTTAAAAGTTTAAAACAAACAATATTAAGCTAATTTATTTTTATTTTTATTTTATTTAGTCCCAATTTATAAACTCTTATGCTTAGTCGAAAAATGAATCATAAAAAATAAATAACAAATATCTTACCTTCCACTAATATATCCATTATAAAAAAAAAATAACGCAAACAGATGAAAAAAAAGTAATTAAACAAATGTAGTCGCACTTGCTCTTAGAGCACTAAAACTCAAATGCCATGTGTTTGCAATGTTATTACTCTGAAGATACAAATCTAACGGTTTTTCTTTTTCTATTTCTTATTAGTTTGGAATGTTCTCAGCTCATTTTAACCGTTTTATATAATAATCGTTACAGTAATTTTTTTAGAATTTTGGCCTACGGTGGAACCACAGTGCGATGGGGCATATTTATAGTTTAGGTGCAAAAGCTCTCCTCTTGCTTTAAAGATTGTTGAAATAGTATCTATACTGTTGTTGTCGTGAAAATAATTGCTTAATAGGTTGTGATCCAGCACTCGGTATAGGTTCCTGGATTCACTTTGTCTTGCTCGTTCATGGAAATGTTCAAATTTTGTTTCCTTAATAGTGTTCCACAGGACATCTAAGGTTTCTTCCCATCTTTCGGGGGTATTATTGTCCAGATTTAGGTTATTTCCAAGCATAATCTTGACCACTCGCCAAAGAACTGGGACTTGCGTTGCACGATATAGGAGGCCACTATTTTAGGAAGTCTTTGCGGGGAGTATTCCATGATTTTTCTTATGTAGCTGAAGTGGAGTTTCAGAGTGTACAAGAAGAGAGGAGGAAGTCCAGTCTCTAAATGGAGCATGTACGTTGGAGTGTTTTCTGGGAGACGGAAAATTTTCTTTAAGAAGTATCTTAAGAGTTTTTCAACGTCATCGTATTGGACAACTCCCCAGACCTGTGCGGCATAACACATTATTGATCTTACTACCGTCTCAAAAAGTTTGTATTTCACGCTTGTTGCGACGTTCTTTTTACCAAGGAGCCCTTTCCAGTTGCAGTTAATGGCCATTTTAGCATCATGTAACTTGGCTCTGAAGTGTTTCTCAAGAGAGAGTTTGGGAGTCAGGATTACTCCTAGATACTTGTATTCTTTGACTTTTTCAAGTTCCTCACCTTCCCAGGTCCATTTCTCATCCCTAGCGTATCTTCCGGTGGTGTTTCTGAAAACCATAATTTTTGATTTGTCGGTGTTTACTTTTAGATTCCATTTACAGCAGTATTGCTGTAATTTGTTGGCCATGAGTTGCATCATATTTGCCGTTTCTGGCAGTAGGACGATGTCATCTGCGTACATTAAACATTTGATGTTTATTCCATTGAAATCAATTCCTCCTGGGAGATAGGTAGTGATGTCATCAAGAAATATCGAAAAAAGCAAAGGACTCAGTAAACACCCTTGTTTGACGCCCATTTTTGTATCAAACCAGGAAGGCAATTGTTTCCCATCCCAAACTGCCGCTTGGTTTTGCTCGTACATACTTTGCAACACTTTAAGGATCTTCGTTGAAACTCCTACATTGCTTAGTTTAAGGAATAAAGAATTTCGGTCTATGGAATCAAAGGCAGCCTTAAAATCCACGAAAAAAGCATATAGCTTCTTTCCGTTATCAAGGTATGTCTTAGCTATGCTTGTTAACGTGAAGATGTTATCCACAGTGGAGTATTCCTTGCGAAAGCCTGCTTGAAACTCACTAAGAAGTCCATTGTCCGTTATCCATTTCGTTAAGCGATTGAGAAGTACAGCAGAGAAGATTTTCGTTACAGTGTTCAAGAAAGATATTCCTCGGTAGTTACTCGCCTCTTCTGCACTTCCCTTTTCAAAAATTGGGAAGATAATGCTTTTCCTGAAGTTTTCTTCCACCACACCTTCATCGAAAATATGATTAAAACATCCAGTAAGGTATTTTTGGAATTTATTCGAGGAGTACTTATAAAACTCGTAGGGTATACGGTCTATTCCTGGAGCCTTATTCAGCTTGCAAGCGCCAAGTGCATTTTTTACCTCTAAAAGTGTGATAGGCGCATCTAGTTCCACATTTTCTATGTAAGGAAGGGCAAATAAGTGATGATTTAGGTTACCAGGAGAGTTTAACAAGTTTTTAAAGTATTCTGCTAACACCTCAGCTTTTACTTGTATTCGACAGCGATTATTTACTTCCTTGCTATTTAATCTTCTGGCTAGCTTCCAAAAGTCACGACTGTCTCTAACTTCATTTAACTCTTGCGTGAGATTTTGCCAGTATTGCCTTTGTTTTTCCTTGCAGATACTTTTATATTCACTATTTGCTTTTTGGTAAGCTAATTTGGTAGCAGAGGTTGGTGTTTTTTTTTGCCAAACTTAAGCAAGAAAAGGATTTTTTCCTAGCATTAAGGCAATCTGCGTCATACCAGAGCTGTTTTTTGGTTGATCGTCTCCCTCCATCAGCTTGAAAAGGTTTCGCCGCAACAGCTATACAAGACGTTAAGGTATCTATTCCTTGGTTGGTTTGCGATTCGGAGAGGTCAATTGTATCAAGAGCTCGGTCTAGTTCTGTTTGGTATCGCTGTGCAAATTTGTCATTCCACATTAATTTGGGGAGTAACTGTCTTTCTGGCTCGGTATTCATGTTTTCAGTGGTAAGTTTGACCGTTACCAATAGTGGAAGATGATCGGAGTATGGATATTCGCCTATCTCAAGATCAGGCATGCATTTTAACCATTCATCTCTTACTAGGCAGTAGTCTATCGTTGAAGCAGCATTGCCTCTGAAAAAAGTAAGAGAGCCATCTTTGTCGCTCTTTGTTCGACCATTGAGAAGTGACAAGCTGATTGACTCACACATTTCAATGAATTTCCTGCCATTGCTATCGATTGTTTTGTCTTTCGTTTTCCTGGGGCTGTAAGCAGTATCACTACTGAAATCTGGATGGAACAACCACAGTTGTGTGTCCCCGACCCTAGCATTACAATCTCCAACTAGCATTACATTTTGTTGTTTAAATTCCAAGAAGAAGTTGTACAGGGAACAGAAATCTTGCTGCCAAAAGTTGCAATTAATATAAACTGGAATGATGAAGAATGATTGTCCGTTATTTATGATTTGTACAAAGGTTCTGTCTAATTCATGAACGAAGCAGCAGTGGAAGGTTTTCTTAATGCTCTTTCTTAATCCATAAAGGCATCCTCCGCTAGCCCTTCCATGGTTTGATGTTCTTGATGCAAAGATCCAGTACAATTCATAATCATCAAAGCAATGCGTGAGAGCATCTTCGTTCGATTCAATAAAAGTTTCATACAAGAAAAAGATATCATACTGATTGATTAACTCAAAAAATTCCCTAAACTGTGTTTTGCTACGTAACCCTGCAATATTATATGATATTATTTTTAAATTATAAATATTTTCATTAAAATTAGTTTTAAGCTTAGAGCATACATTATTTTCTTTAAGATTAATTTTTATTTTGCTAAAATTATTTATTTTAAAGTTATTCGATAGGCTGACGGCTTTATTGTTAAAAGCTGGGTTTTTGAGCGTTGCCCGCTGTTTTGTAATGTTTTTTTCAATTGCTTTCTTAGCTAACCAGTTCATCTGTTGCTCGAGATCAAAGCATTTCGACTCCATTTGATGCAGCTTGTCTTGAAGAGCTGCGTTATTTTGCTTCAGGTTATGGATTTCGGCACATATTCCGTCTAGGTCTGACTTTGTGGCGACATTTTTAAGCTTCTCATCAAGGAGCGAGCAGCGAGGAAAGATCGTTGAGCGACATGTTAACGACGGCAATATTCTCTTTTGGTGGCATTTTTTGTGGTGGATATAATGGGGATGTAGAAGATAATTTTCTTTTTGGGGTAGCACTATTATCACTTGAGGTAGATTTTACCAGTGTTCTTTGCATATCTACTTTGCGCTCTTAGTTTTATTTCGTGTTGGTGATCTTGGCTTGAAAGATAAAGTGAATTGTGACTCACCTCGTGAGTTTTATTGAATAATTGATCACTTGAAATAATATAATACTCAAGTTTAGTGCAATAATTTAAAAATTAATTCTTTTTTACTTGGAGCTGATCAAAAACACAACCACTTCACACACTCGCTCTCTCTCATCTTCAAAAGCAAAATGCTATATTTGCGGTGCATCTTCTAAAGAGATGAATACGTTAAAAAAAAACCAGAAGCCCACAAAAGAAGAAAATTATCGTTTTGGTATATCTAGCCTACACAATTAGATAAGATGCTTTGAATGTTTGTTGCACATTTCTTACAGGCTTGCTTTCAAAACCTGGCAAGTTCGCGACTCAGAAAATAAAATTGTATTTGCCCAAAGAAAAAAAGATAGCCAAGAATCATTTGAAACTAGAATGGGTCTTATCGTTCACAAGCCTAAGCCAGGATTCGGATCAACAAATGATGAAAATACTGCAAGACGTTTTTTTAAAGATTCAGAGACTACTGCACAAATCACTGGAGTTGATGAACGGCTTATAAAAAAGTTATCCATTATTTTAAAAGTTTTGGTTTCTGGGCTTAGTATTGACGTACAAAAATTTTCTGCATTGCTCGATGAAACAAGAGATTTCTATCTTCAACTTTATAGTTGGTATTGTATGCCAATCAGTGTTCAAAAGCTTTTAATTCATGGCCCGGATATAATTTCATTTTTTGATATACCCATTGGTCAACTTTCGGAAGAAGCCCTATGTTCACGCTCTATATCGCGTCCTATATAGCCATGAATTATTTTTATATACTTTGTTTAAATTAATATAATATTTTGAAATCTTAAACTAAAACTAATTAAATCATTGAATTTTGTACCATTACTGTACCAGCTTTGAAAATATAATTTGATTATTTATGAACATATCCAAAACATAGAATCATAGTAAAATCGAACTGCTGTAATGTATTTAGAATTTAGCTGCAAATAAAAATATGGAGAATCGTTCTCTTTGCTGATTGACCACCCACTAGACAACATCGTCTTTACTTCCGAATAAATTAAAGATAAATTAAATTAGTTGAAGTCCCAAAAAAGCTTGTGGACACCCTAGAAGCAAGTCAAAGAATTCCGAAAGCACCGCCTACCTCACACTAGAAAATCATCCCGAAAGTTCGCAAACGAAGACTTAATGATTGTATTGCTGCTTAGATCTGTTCCTATTTTATCACAATATAGGAACACAAATTTAAAAAAGGAAGATGACAAAGGGCCTTACCAACAATCAAATTAAGAGACGACTTTAATATTTGAGCGAAATGAAGCATTATTTAATGGACTCTATATAACTGACCATATATGCTGCATTTTATTTTTTAGGTTCCCTACAATAAATGGTTCATAATTAAGAGTTCCCATAAATATTAAATTCATAACATGTATGGCAAACTTTATAGAGCTCTTTCGTCTGGTCTATTTCGCTCAAATATTTAAGTTCTCTCTTAATTTCATTGTTGGTTTGGTACGGCCCAAAGAGATACAAGAATAAACAATGATTCCAGAAAATTCGAATTCACAATCGCAAATTCAAACAAAATAACACAGATAGTGAAGACTCGAATGGTTTTTAATTCTAAATAAAGTTCACTAGTTTAAAATGTATTTATTAATAATTTATTTTATGTAGTTATTTAAACTTCAAACAAAACAAAAATGTTCATTATGTTATCTTCAAATTTGCAAACTAAAATAAATTATACATAGCAAAATTATTAACTTCCCATAGGGAGTTATTGTAATCGGTCCGATTTGTCAAATTAGAATTTTTGACATTTCTCGACGTTTCTAGGTCTCTAGAGGCTATATCAATCATTTTAGGTAGATGCCTGTGTGTGTGTGTGTACGTACGTTCGTACGTCCGTACGTTCTGGTACCATTTTTCGTCGTCGATATCTCAAGAACGAGTAAGGCTACGGCCACGCACTGAGCGACGAGCGACTGAGCGATTGAGCGACGAGTCGCTGAGCGACGCAAAAAAATTAAAACACATGAAATTGTATGGAGGTGGCCACGTAAACCCTGAGCGACTTGAGATTTTTTCAAGCGACAGAGCGACGTCGCTCTGCAATCAAATCTGTTTTAATTTTTCAGTCGATCGCTGAGCGACGAAGTTAGTCCATGGAGAAAATATGTAAGCATAGAAAGTTTAAAATATGAAATTTTTCAAAAGTCTTTTGCCATTTAGGGCAAAATTTAACGAGCTTTAAAAAACTTGAGATGGAAAGCGACATTCAGAATGTTATTTTGGCAAAAGTAAACAATAAAAATAAAGAATAAATAAAATGCATGACTGGATCGCACGAACTTGCCCTTTGTAAAAATACTTTGGAATTAAAAATGTTTGTATAAATAAATATAAAGCATGGATTTAATGAGACAAAAATGTTCAAATGCATGAAATTGCCGTCTGATTTTCAGAAAAGTATGAATTAATGCAAACAAAGCTCAAAAATCGTTTTATTATTAAAGTAATTTTGTGTACAAGAACTTTCTTTAAAATTTTTTAAGAACGATATTTTGGATAGATTCAAGGACATGATTTGAAAATAAACGTTTTGAAGATTGTTTAAATTTTTGATCATATGTTAAAATTTTAATTTAAAATTGATGTTTGGGCTTAATGATCGTTTTAGTGGATGCAATTAATCAATACAAATTAATTCATTTTTCACCCTACGTTTCGCCAATTACTTGTTGGCTTCTTCAGGGGTTAATATTTATTATCTTTAAAGATACAAATACAAAGAGATGATACTTATTATTAATTAAAATTTGAAAAAAACTATTTACTCGGTCTATTGCACTTACTGTTTTGGATTTATAGATTTGTGTTTACATTATGCTTTAAATAATAAATAAATTGGAATAAATTAACATTAAGGTAGGTGCGGGTAATAAGGCCTAGCTAAGGGAGACTTGAAATTAAACAAAAACTATTTATCAGAACGGACACATTTTATTGTTAATTAATGTTTTAGATATATTACTATAAAAAAAGAACAAAACATGGCAAATTCTGCCTTAAACAAAAACAATATTCAACATTTTTCAAAACCTTGTCAATAGGCTTTATTAAACTATAGTCGGGTAATAAGGCCTAAGTTTTTGAAATTACTCAATAAACCAAAGTTGAGATAAAAAAAATATAAATAAATTAATATTGCTTTAAGCTTTAAATACAAGACATTATTTCTTTGTCTAACAGCCATCAGGACAGTCAAAATTGTCGTTATCATCCGCTGATAAGACAACGCACTCTTCGTGATACCACCTAGCGAATATATGTATGCATAACACTGCCTCATATCCGCAATTTGGTCTACCTCACAGCCGTAACAGTACCAACTCATCTGGATTCTTTTACCACTACTCTTAACTTTGGGGGTTACCGTAGATATATTTTATTGCATTCTTTACTTTGTCAAATAGATCTTTGGTGACTGGAGTTCCTCTGTAATTTATGGCTTTTCTTCTGATTATTGTGGGAAAGGAGGATAATAAGGCCTGCCGTCAAATTTGATAGGCCTTAATAACCCCATACACTATTTGTAATAGAAAATTAAAAAAATAAATATTAAAATTATAATACATTTTTGAAACGTACAAAATAAACAAAATATTTAATAATGGAAAACATAAGCTCAAATTTATAAACATTAGTGTAATTTTAGAAAAATTACTTACGACTGAATAATTGGATTTCTTATTATTTGGACCGTAAAATCGCCTCTGGTAATAAATGACACAACAAAGACGACGATTACCGAGCGAACACGTAGCGGCAATTCTGATGAGTCATTTACGGCTGTAAGCTACATATTAGGCTGACCGTTAGTGCCTACTACTACTATAACTTACTTTTTTTAAATTTAGGCCTTATTAACCGACAGGCCTTATTACCCGCACCTACCTTAATTAAACAACACATAAATAAATTAACACTTATTGGACAACAATTTGAAGATATTCAAACCCAAAAACTATGTTTTCGAAAAATTTTGTAGACCATTATAGACCATATTTTTTCAAAGGAGCTGCTGCATAAAAATTTGAGTTAAAACCGTTAGAGTCGTTGATAAGAAATTCGAAAATCAAATAAACGGTTCATTCGTTCATTCATTCATTCATTCATTCATTCATTCATTCATTCATTCAATGTAGTCCATGCCTAAATATGATTTTGCAATACGGGTGTATACCGCCATACAGTTACTTTTGGAGATAAAAAAATTTCAATTTTATCTCTAGGGAATCATCGAAGATCCTTATGTACCGAGTTTGAAGAAAATAACTCCAGTAGCTTAAGGTGCAAATCAAGGAAGAGACAGACAGACGGAATTTCCGGACCCACTATTTGTCTTCGCTATCATCGCAATGTCAACTTTGATCAAAATCTCGAGTTGAATTATTTTTTCCAAAAGCAGAACTAGCCCTATAGTACCTAACTTTGGTAATAAAATTAGTCACTTTTCTGCACTAATTGGCTTTCTTTGTTTTGTTAATCTTTGCCGAACTTTTTCCAACAGCAAATTGAAAGATTCTTTTGACATACGACAGTATTGATAAAATAGGTCTGGATATTTGCGAAGATTCAACATAATTTGCCCTTATACGATTTATTGGGTATACATCAAACCTTCGTTTTCTTGATCGTATAATAGCTCTTTAAATATGAATGCGACTTTCAACTTAAAGACTACGACGAACTACACTACTTGACAATTGCATTTTCGCAACTAATCGCTCAGCGATGACGCTCAGTAAATGGCCAGCCATCGCTCAGACTCGTCGCTCTATCGCTCGTCGCTCAGCCGCTCAGTCGCTCGTCGCTCATTGCGTGGCCGAAGCCTAAAGATATCGACTTCAAATAAATTTTGTTTAATAGATAATAACTTCGAAAGAGGCTGAAAGGGCGTTTATTAAAATTCAGTGAGTATTTTTTTCACTATAACGGTTTAAAAAAAAACTAAAAATTTTGGTTAGTTTCAAATATCTCACGAAAAAATAATGCTATTGACTTCAAATAAAATTTAATGTACTCATTATAAGGTCATACAGATTTGGTATGAATTTAGAAAAAAATGAACATACCGTTATTTTTTTAAATAAAAAAAATTTCATAACCCAGATATTCTAAGAACGGAAAACAATTTGAAACTCAAAATAATTTTATTTTACGAAAAATAATGTGTTTGACAACTGGTGAAAATTTCAAAAAAAAAAACAGTTTACAGTTTTTTTACAAAAAATAAAAAACTATATAAAATTCTATTGAAAATTGGTAAAAATTGTTTTTCGACTCAAATTTCTCGAGAACTAGTAGTGATATTGACTTCTAATTTACTTTTTTTATACATAGTATAATTTTGTACAATTGGTAAAATGTTGACAAATATTGAATTAATAGTTTTTTTTTAAATAAAAAAACTATTAAAAATTCTAGTGAAAACTAGTTAAAATTGTATTTCAAGTCGAATTTCTTGGGAATCAACACCGATAGTGCCTTCTAAAGTATGTTGTTTTATACATCGATACCTTCCCGTAAGAATGTATACTAAGCGACATTTCTAAAATTGTTCAGGAAACGAAAAAAACGAAGAAAGTTCTAGTTGAATCATAGTGTGCTAAGAGACAATTTTGGTTAAACTAAGTGACATCTAACAAAATTTTGTATTGCTCACGACAATGAGATCTTTATTAATGTTGCTAAGCGTAATTTTTTTGGCGGATAATACAAATTTCAGGGGGCAACATTATTTTAATGAGAAAACATGGCAGTTGATAATTTTTTTTATTTGTACTCTAGTTTCCTTTTCATGCATAATAGGTTGGCGAAACCCAGGCCAAAACGTGGCCCTTAATATAGTATATTTCCTCATCAAAAAGTCATTTTCGAAAAAAGTGTCGCTTAGTACATTCTTACGGGAAGGTATCGACATAATACAATTATTAACATATGGTTAAATTTTGACAAGTATTGACAGTTTTAACAAAAAAAATAAAAAAATGTACTAAAAAGTGGTAATATTTGTTTTTCGACTAGAATATCTTGAAAACGGCCAATGATATTGACTTTGCCATTATTTAATTTAATACATAATACAACTTCTAACAAATGGCTTATATTTGACATATATCTAGTTTTAGAGCGGATATATTTTGTAAGTACCCTTCCATCAATAACCAAACCATATCTTTTATATTTGAATATTTCGTTTTTAAATTTTGTTCAATTAAAATGTTTGGAACCGAAATAATAAAGTAATTTCTATAATATAATACATTTTAAAACAACTTATACATCAACAATCTCAATTTCAAATCTCTTTAAATAAATAAAATGCTTTTCAATTTTTGGTTATTTGAAAAAAACTAAATATAAAGTTTTCAAGACCACAAATGGGAAGTTATCAGTGTGGGTCGCACCCAGCCTCTTTTTGTTTATTATGCTGAACTTAATTTTTCTGTTTTGCACTTTACGGTCAACTTGTAAGTATTACATTACCTTTAAATTGTCTGTGTTCATTAAATTTGTCTTTCTTTTGAATTTTCAAGACTTATTTTACACTCAAAAATCTTATTTTTTGGAAAACAAATTTTTGGCTACCATCTCCATACATTCGACGCACTGTGCGACCTGTCAAATAGGAGTATAAAAGTTTTACAGATGTACTTGAAAAGTTGAAGGTTCGTAAAAGTTTTTCACATAATACGGTGTGGTCAACCATGTCAAATGCCTTTGAGAAATCTAAAAGAACAAGAAAGCTTATACATTGTCTCTATCCAAGGCCTGACGAATGTCTTTCGTAACTTTTAACAATGCAGTTATGCAACTCTGTTCTTTAGGGAAACCAGCTTGTTTGGGTGTAAGGAGGTTCAAAAATTCGAGGTATAGAGTCATCTGTTTTTGTAAAGTTCTTTCAAACACCTTAGAAAGGAAGGGTAAAATAGCGATAGGTCTGTAATCAGATTCTTTAGAGTTTTTCGGAACAGGTATTATTTTTGCTAATTTCCATTGTAATGGATATTCTCCAGTGGTAAGTATGGTGTTGAAGATATGAGTAATGTACGTTAGGATAAAAGGTAATAAGGTACAGAGATAAACTTCTTGTTGAGTTCATTTCCATCCGTTTCATACACTGATGTTTTTGCTTTTGGCGAAGATTATTCCACAGATCTCGTACCCTCAGCGATGGATTTAACCTGTTGAAGTACATTTGACGCTTCGCGGAGCGTAAAATTGTCGCTTAGCACACTATGATTCAACTAGAACTTTCTTCGTTTTTTTCGTTTCCTGAACAATTTTAGAAATGTCGCTTGGTATTCATTCTTACGGGAAGGTATCGATTTATAAAACAACATACTTAAGGAGGCACTATCGGCATTCATTCCCAAGAAATTCGACTTGAAGTATAATTTTAACTTGTTTTCACTAGAATTTTAAATTGTTTTTTTATTTAAAAAAAAAACTATTAATTCAATATTTGTCAACATTTTACCAATTGTACAAAATTATACTATGTATAAAAAAAAAACTAAATTAGAAGTCAATATCACTACTAGTTCTCGAGAAATTTGAGTCGAAAAACAATTTTTACCAATTTTCAATAGAATTTTATATAGTTTTTATTTTTCGTAAAAAAACTGTCAACTGATTTTTTTTTAAATTTTCACCAGTTGTCACACACATTATTTTTCGGAAAATAAAACTATTTTGAGTTTCAAATTGTTTTCCGTTCTTAGAATATCTGGGTTATGAAATTTTTTGTTCAGTTTTTTTTATTTAAAAAAATAACGGTATGTTCATTTTTTTCAAATCCATACCAAATCTGTATGACCTTATAATGAGTACACTAAATTTTATTTGAAATCAATAGCATTATTTTTTCGTGAGATATTTGAAACTAACCAAAATTTTTACTTTTTGTTAAAACCGTTATAGTGAAAAAACTACTCACTGAATTTTAATAAACGCCCTTTCAGCCTCTTTCGAAGTTATTATCTATCAAACAAAATTTATTTCAAGTCGATATCTTTACTCGTTCTTGAGATATCGACGACGAAAAATGATACCAGAACGTACGGACGTACGAAGGTACGAACGTACGAACGTACGTACACACACACACAGACATCTCTCTAAAAATGATTGATATAGCCTCTAGGGACCTTGAAACGTCGAGAAATGTCAAAAATTCCAATTTGACAAATCGGACCGATTACAATAACTCCCTATGGGAAGTTAAAAAGAAATATCATGTGAATAATAGCAGATGGAAAGTTTTTTGATAAGATACTCAAGCAAACAGAAAAGCTTATCCTCGGTGACATTGAAACGTGTGTTTGCTTTTCTTTTGTATTTAAACACAGGTGTCTTCTTTAGCTGATTGTTCTGAGCTATAAAAGAGCATTCAAGAGTTTAGTTAGTCGTCAGTATAGTTCTGTAGCTTCGAATATGAACTTTTCGCGATACTTTTGTTTGGCTGCTGCTGCGGTCTTGGTTGTTTTTGTCCAACAATCAGAGGCGATTATTACACACCTTGCCCCAGCCAATTCTTCTGTTGATCCATCTATAAAAATTAGAGAAGGATTTTCCAATGGTACTCAAATGTTGTTAAGTGCTAGAAGCACAATCTTGGATGCAGTCTTAGCAGACGGAAAAAATTTTGGTAAGTACCCTAACGGTGCCAGAAAACTTACGCAGCAATCATTGGCGGATGGCAAATCAAAGATCTACAATGCCGGCCCATCCTTCTTTATAACACTTGGAGAAGCTATGGGTCTTTCAAATGGTGGAGCTAACCAAGGTCTTTTATCTGCAAGTAAATATATTCAAAAAGGTGGATTGGCATTATTAGATACATTAAAATCTGCTGAGAGTTTATTCAATGACGGTAGTGAAGCTGGAGGCAGAGCAGCTGAAGCATCACTTAAAGTATTTAATTTAGCTATGGAAACTGGATTTGCAGCTATGTTGTACGATATTCAAAAATCCGCCAATGAATCATTACAGGCACTCAGAGATGCTCCAAGCAGGCCAATCCAACTACAAATTGAAAATCGAAATTGTGGAGCTGCGGCGAAAGACGATCCTGACTGTTCAGATGCCTTGCAAGATATTAATCAAGCTGCTAAGAATGCACTAAGGAATGGCGCTAATCCTGCTTTAGTTCAAGAGTTAAAGGAAATCGTTAAATGTGCACTTGATTCTCGTGTGCAAATTTCAACTGACGTTAAAATAGTATTAGCAAATATTAAAAAAATTGCAGAAATTGATAATTTTGCTGCATCGACTATGTACTCTAAAATAGCCAAATATTTTGAAAAAAGGGTAAATCAACTATTTGCGCAGCTCTATTTAGATTTAGGAGATGTATGTGCTAGATCTGGAAATCAATCAGACAAGGAAGTTCAATCAGGCCTTGTGGTCTTAGAAAAAGCAAATGTGAAAATGATTAATACAATCAAATTTTCTGAGCTGGTAGCAGTGAATGGACTAGAAAATGGAGGTGATGCATCAATGTTAGCTCTTGAAACTGCCGTGAAGTCATCACATTTTGCGAAACTTGTTTTCATCCAAAGCGTACTCGAAAGCGTAAAGGTCTTTTTAAGTCAACTCTAATATTTTTTGCCTCCGAAATAGGTATGCTTTGCAGTAATAAGGCCGCTGTCGTTCTGGTGCAATTTATTTTTTGATGTTAGCTTTTTTTTTTAATAAAGTGGAGACTAGAACGAATTTTTGTATTTTTATTTTTAAGAAATGCGAACAAATTGCATTATTAGTTCTGTCATTTTAACATTTCGTGATTTTGAACCCGGTATGGGTTAGGTGCATTTGTTATGAATTGTGAAAATGATATGCTCAGAGAAATACAATTTGACAGAAAAACATCTAGGTAAGCCGATATATTATGTAGCTTCTGTCAACTTTTGGAAGACATACAAATTAGTGGTGGGCGCATTTGAATGATATAATCGATTCAGACAACATCTCGAGATATCTCGACTCTTCACTCAAATCATTCGGATGATTTCTCACATTTACTTACTCTAAGCGACACTCGAGTGCCTATTCGACACCGATAAGCGAATATTGAACGAAAAGATAAAAAATAAATCACATAATTGAGAACTCGAGAAGTTGGTTAATTGCGTGTCTCGTGTGTGCGTATTCAACGACTTTGGGCCTATATATTTATATTCATTTTAGCATTTGATGTATGATGCATGGTTGAATATGGAATTGTAAAGCAAAGGCGAGAATCATTACGTTATGATTTTTTTTTTATTTTGTGTTTGCTTTCTTTTTTACCTTGAAATGAAGTGTTTGTTTCCTACATTTTTTTACTATGACATTAATTCGAAGATCATTCGAATGATCATTCAATTCTTGAAATCATTTGAATACTCATCTCTCTATTCTTTAAAGTATTCGATTATGCCCAACACTAATACAAATGCACACGCAATTTTAAGCTACACAATTTTCACCTAGTGTATTCCGTATCCGCAATTATATGTGGGAGGGCCCTCAAGGCATAATACCCCCCAAGCAGTATATATGTTTATGATCGCCCAAAATTTGGCAATTTTGTTTGTGGATGAACCCATTCAACCAGATGTGGGCCTCGCGATTCGCTGTATACGATTTTTCAACCGAAATAAGTCCTAAACGGGTTAATTTGTGGTCTGTAAAATCGATCAACTCGAATATATTCACCACGTTGCGAAAAGTAATAAATGACAGCCAATTTGATGGATGTAGCTTCAACAATATGGCCGCAATCGCAAGTCGGAAATCCATATTGGAAAACCCCTTACACCCACATCAGGTAACCAGATATATGTGGTTGGAAGACGACCAATTACATCATGTCAGAAGACGTTTGCTGCAGGAAGTATGGTAAATTTTACACTCTTATCACGAGCGAAGCACATTAAACAATAAAATAAGCACTATTCGGGACATTTGTAATCTTCATCTGAGAGAGGACGGAAATGTTGAGATCTGTAACGTTGCAATGCTTCTAAGCAGCTTACTTCGCAGTTTTGATACTTTGAAAACGGCATTAGAATCAAAAAAGGAATCAGAATTAACGATATGTTTTGTGACGTCATCCAACTAAGCAAAAGGAATCTCAAAATGCAATATTATTATATTATCAATACGGAAACCAAGAAATTTCAAGAAATTTAATTCAGAAGCAGAATGTTATTTTTGTCATTCTAAATGAAACTTGAAACGTGAAAACAGCCGAAACAAAAAGTTAATGTAGCAGCTGCTTATTACCAATTCTGAGAGCTCTTATGGAAAATGGTTTTTAGACTCGGGAGCTTCATGTCATATTTGCAAAAATAAAGAACTATTTTGTAAATTCGATTCAACAGTAAAGAATTTGGTGATTCTTGCAAACGGATCACAACTTGAATCCCAGGGACAGGGAGAAATTCTTCTTAAACTTCTAGACGGATTTCATAGACAAACAAGTCCTAAATTTCAAAAAGTTATATCGGTAAAGAATCTAACTTCAAAGGGTTGCGAAGTTAATTTTAAGGATGATACGTGATACATTTACGAGAATGGACAATCGGTTGCTATAGCTAAAGTTAAAGAAAATTTATACTCTCTTTTTCAACATGAAAAAGTTTTTCTAATGAATGTGGAATGTACAGGCAAGTATATTCATTATTGGCACATGCTACTTAGTCACCGTTCAATTAATGCGAGATGATTTCAGAAGATATTGTCATGTATACTTAAGTATAAGTCTGAAGCATTCGAAAAGCTAAAGGAGTTCACTAGTATGATTAAAAATACAATGAATAAAAAAACAAAAATAACACGATCAGACCGAGCGAGGAGGCGAATACACAGCGAAAAATATAGTTGATTATCTCAAGCATGAAGGAATATTTATGCAATATACCGCCGCATACTCATCGGAACTAAATGGAATAGCTGAGCGAAAAAATCGTTCGCTTATCGAGATATCAAAGTGCATGCTTGAAGCAATTTCAACAGCGAACTATTGCAAAACCGGCTAGTGACTCGATCTACAGAAAAACCGCCACATGAGCGGTGGTTTGACATAGTGCCTAATTTGGCACATCTTAGACTTTTTGCAAAGAAGGGCTTTGTACATGTTCCAAAGGTAAAACGAAAATAGTTTGACAATAAGTCAGTCAGGATTATATTCGTGGGATATGATTCAAACTCAAAAGCCTATCGCATGCTTCAAGGAGACCACCGTGACCGTATACAGATATCAAGGGAGAGAAAAACAACATTTGGAGCTTGGTAGATATGCCTCAAGGCCGAAATACGGTTGGTTTTAAATGGGTTTTCAAGCTTAAACATGAAGTTGATGGTATTCGATTTAAGGCTCGATTAGTTGTGCAAGGTTTCACTCAACGTTATGGAATTGATTACGTTGAAGTATTTTCACTAGTGGTTTCTCATACAACTCTGAGAACATTATTTACAATAGCAGGGAAACGAAAACCTCTAGCTCATCCCATTGATGGCAAAACAGCATTTCTTAATAGTGATCTGAAAGAAATAGTTTGTATGAAACAGTCTATCAAATCAAGAAAATAAAGTTTGTTTACTGAACAAGGCGATATACGGATTTAAGTGATTGCTCAGCTCGTTCGTTTAACAAAAACATCCATAATGCACTAACAAAATTATGTTTCAAACAAAGTCAAGCGGACCCATGTTTTTACAATAATGTTAAAGAAACCAAAAGCATATTTATACTGATGAATGTTGATGACGTACTTATAGCTGCAAATAATGAAAAAGACATACATTTTTTTAAAGAACATCTTAAAATATATTATGAAATCAGAGATTTGGGACCATTAGAAAATGATTTAGGACTAAAAATTTAAAGAGAAATAAATGGTGTATTATCAATTTCACAGACGTATGTATGTTATTAGGGGTACCTGCCATAGACCTGTTTTTTGATTTTCGACTTTCTCATTAATGGCTCTAAGGATTTTAACCCAAAATTTTCAGCAGGAGTCCCCTTAAGTTTAAAATAATATTGTATATAAAAATATTCAAAAAAATATTTGTTGGGTTTTTTTTTTTAAACAAATTTTTTTAAATCAATATTTTGAAAACCTATAAACGATTATTTTCTGAAATTATTTCCTAAAATCAGTATTATTTAATACTTAAAATTCGCATCCCACATTTTTTTCTTGAAAAATTTTAGAGAAATTTCTTGTATAAAAAATTTATTTAATAATAAAACGATTTTTTAAAGTTTATTTGCATAAAATCATATTTTTCCGGAAACCAGACGACAATTTTATGCATTTGAACATTATTATCTCATTAAATCCATGTTTTATATTTATAAAATGTATCTTAAATTCCAAAGTACTTTTACATAAGAGCAAGTTCGTGCGATCCAGTCGTGCATTTTATTTAGAAATCTCATTATAAAAAATCATGAATTTTTTTTTTTTGAATCGGCAACACTGAACACAATGTCGTAAGTACGCAATATTTCCAATGTAAACAGGGTCTTAAATGCAATCTTCCGTAAGGCAAGTTGTCACACGGAACGTTTACCCGTAACGGGCTTCACGGAACGTATGTATAAGTTTTACCCACGTTTTAGGCCCGGTGCACACATGCGTTCTTTTGACGCGCGGTACCGCAGCGTCACCGCCTTTGCGTCTTACAATACTCAAAAATGAATTGAGTGGTGCACACATGAGTGCGATGACGCTGCGACATCGCGCGTCACTCTTGCGGGTAAAAAGACTCGCAGGTTTCCGCGAGACCGCTGCGTCACCGCACACGCGGTTGCGTCTTTGAGTACACTGTTTGTTATTGAATAGTGCACACATGCGTGATTTTGACGCTAGTTAAATTCGAAAGAAAGATGTACAACATGAAAGAATTTGATATAGAATTATTTATCAATGAGATAAAAAGTTTCTAGAAATATGGAGTGTTGCTTCCACACTTGCTTGCCCGCAAAAGAAAAGATCTACGTTGATAGCCGAATATTATGTGAATTCACCAAATGATTTTACACTCATTCGAAAATAGTTAAAAAACTTGTCAGAATTTTTTCTTATAATTGTAAATGATGTTTAAAATATTCCTTTTGTTAGCCGATGATCAACATAAGGATGTACCCAATAAAGTCGTTTATTTTTAAGCACTAGGTACGCGAAAATTACTCGTTTCTTTCTATAAACTTCCATTGCTGCAGGCGAAATGCGAACTGCAGATTGAATCCTGCGAGAAAAACCCGCATGTGTGCATTGAATTATTGCGGCACCTCAACGACACCGCTGCGGGACCGCGCGTTAAAAGAACGCATGTGTGCACCGGGCCTTAGGTTTACTCTACCGCCGCGCCGCCGGCAAAGATGTTTACACATCAATAATTTGTTTCTATTTCCAAACATTCGTTACAGCGAAAGAAAAATATTTCCTTCTTCTGAATATTATGGCCGTTTTCCTATGTGCTTGATCGAAAAAAAAACATCAAACTTATTTGTATGGAAAATGAATCAAAGAAAATCATAAAATAGCTTTATTTCTGTCGTCTTCTTCTCAATCTTCTGTTTGCCTTAACTGTTCCAACTCTACGAGAAATAATGTGAAACACACCTTTCTAGGTGGCTCGTCGTTCGTTCCTCTTCATCAAAGTACCATAGAATTTATATAAAACGGTATTTAGTAGTTTGTTTGTCTGTTTCGCGAATATGTTCACACACATACACATACCGAGTATTGATTCAAGTAGAATGGCATAAGTGTACACTTTGCTTCTACGATAATAGACAGCTGCATTGAGTTTTCGAAGCGTTAAACTCTACACGATTGTTTATATTAAATTAAAAATGCTACCACATTTTTCAAGTTTTATAAAAACTAGCCGACCCAGCTCTCGAAATTCGAGTGCCAATTTATTTATTATTTATATTATTGGCAGTGTTTTCAATCAAATTTATTAAATTAAATTTTATTTTATGTAATATGCAAAGTGTTCGACAGTGCAAAAACAAAAATGACCCACAGTGTGTAAATGCGTATCTCAAGTATATTCTGCACATCTCCGTAACTGTGGCTTTCCAACCATATAAAATTTATCGAAATCGGTTAAATACTTTTGGAGAAAAGTGTATCACAAAAAACATGTTTGCCGTTTTATTATATGATTTTATTTTAACTTAAAACTAAACTTAACCGTTTCAACACCAAAATGAACATAAATGACCTTACACATTTGTGGCCTATTTATACTTCTTAAAACAAATAACTATTATTCACAGTTAATCATATTAATCAGTTCCTACGAACTTCACAAATCTGTTGTCTATAATTCAAATTTGAGAACATATTTCTTAAGTTCTTAATAATTATAAACTTTTATTACTTAGCATATGGTTCATTCGGTGACCAATTTCCTATTAATTACGTTGACGTTAAAGTATGTATATTATATCCCATTTAACAACACTATAACGATTAGATTTAACCCTTAGCTGCACTTGTGGGGTCCAGGTGACCCCAGCGCTATTTAAATTACAATAAAACATACTATTTTCAAAAAATTGGAATTGTGGCTCCATCTGTTATTAGTTGATTCATACCTCTTTCCCCTGAAACCCATAGTGCGATGATATGCGCGCTAGTATCGTTCTGGCAGTCGTTGGAAGTGGTGTGGTGCCGTTTAAGACCGCAGTGTGGCAGTTATGATATATTAAGTAATTTTTTGTTTTGTTTTACTCTGTTTTGGCTCTATTTCTTTTTAATAATCGTAAGTATAATATTTTGACTGCTCAGAATTTTTTACAACGTTTATAATATTTATATTAGTATATTTATTCGTTACCATTAGATGGCATAAAATTTGCGCAATAGGACATTGCGACAAGAAATGATCGAAGATGATTGTAACAATGGCGTTGCTGAGAATATTTCGGATGCTGAAGTCGATGATAGTTCTGAGTCTGAATTTAATGTATCTGATAGTTACAGTCTCGAGCACGCGGTCGACCTACGTCGAAGCTCTTCATAGTACAAAATAAATATACTTTTTTTCTAAGACAAATATGAAGTATTTTTTTTCTTGAAGGTATATACATATTGAGAGTATCTCATTAAATTTTTAGCTCAAAATATTAAAAAATGAAAAAAAAAATAGATTTTTTTTGGTGAAAATGATCATTTACACCACTTTTTTTCAATTAACAATTTTTTTTTTAATAATAAATATGAATATTTTTCTTTAAACCTACTTCATCTTATAAAATACATATTAATGATCAACACAGAAGCAAAAAAATTCAATAGCTGGCTCACAATACGATATTTTGTTGTTGGGGCATTTCGTACCCCAGTGTGGCAGCTATGTTATTCTACAGAAGTGTGGCAGCTAAGGGTTATAAGCTTGTCATACGATACCGTTGCAATTGCACTTCCGAAGGAGAAGGTGGTTAATTTGAGAACGAGTATGAAAAGCAGAGGGTAGAGTCGTCGCAAAATAATGAATTGGATTAGAAGCCTCAGACTCTGGCGAAGAGGTTAATAGTGTTGCTTGTCATGTCCAAACTTACGTCGCAAGCGTTTCCCAACATATGGAGACGGTACATTGCTTCTTCCAAAATCTTTTAAACATTAATTGTCGTCAACCGCAGAGTCCTTAAGACAACACCGAAAATATGAATTTCATTAAGTTCATAAACAATTATATTTGACAATTCCAAAGGAGTCTGACAATATCCTAATAGTCTGCCAATAACAAAATTTTGTCTTCAGGAGATTGTCCGAACACTGCCAATTTCATTGTCATATGGCAGTCTATAGCCATGGTCCAAAACAAATCTTTCCTTGCCCCAAACTCCCTAAGATAAACTAATACGAGTTGTTTATCATTGTGTGATTCATCTCGCTAAATGCTGATGATATGTAAGATGTAACTCCTGACGACTTTTCTTTCGTTTCCATTCCAAACGGCCAACATGGGAGAAACTTTTCGTGACAAGAAATGCTCAAGGATTTGTCACATCCTCTCAAGAGGCAACACTCCCGAAAACAATGGCGCAAAATTTTAAACAGCATATTATTAAGGTATTAGAATGATACAGAGTTGCAAAAGCTTAAGTCATTTTTTAGCTTAAGCTTGGCTTTAATTCACAAGCTAGTGGTTGCCTTATGAATTAAGAAAAATGTAATTCAGCAGCTAGTTACTGATTTATGAATTAAAAAAATTAAATTCATAAGTCAGTTGGTGACTTGTGAATTAAAAAAATTTAAATCATAAGCTTCTTAGTAACTTATGAATTAGGAAAAATTATTTCAGGACCTACTAAGTGATTTATGAATTAAAAAACTTTAAGTCATGAGCAAGTAAGTGACTCAAGAATTAAAAAAAAATTAATTCAAAATTTACCTAGTGACTTATGAATTAAAAAAAATTTAATTCATAAGCTAATGGATATATTCTGGTTAAAAAATTATTAATTGGAAAATTTATAAGCTAGCATGATAATTTTATGACACACAAAAGCTTGAAATCTACTTTCGTTAATAATTAAATAATTATGTAGTCAAAACAAGCTTAGACATTTCCAATTTACCAACTGGCTTATGAATTATTTTTTTTTTAATTCACAAATCATCTACAGACTTATGACTTATGGTTTATTTAATTCAAAAATTCGCAACGCTGGTATGATACTACTTAACAATTTGCTAACTTTAAAGTACTTTACTAATTCATTCCTAATTTTAAACATTTTCTAACTAGTATCGTACTAAAAGAATTTTCTTAATAAATAGCTTCTGAACACACCTAAAGTGACATTTCGTGTAAAAAAGTAACTACACGAACCTTTTTTGATGTTTGCAAATGTCAAAAGTCATAGAAGCTAGCACAATACTAAAAAATAAAGTAGGTTTTCGATGATTTTAACTTTAATAAAAGGGTAAAGAAAGTATGATGCTATATTCGATCAAAAGTTGCAAATTCGTTGTTTTAACCTAGTATCTTACTAAAACAGCCTTAGCACCGTACTAATTCAATTAAAACTTTGCGCCATTATTCTTTTCCTTTCTTAGTTAGCAGCTAATCGAACCCTGAGCTCCGACCCTTACCCTCGTTGGAAAGCAAAAACGAAGGTGTATTTTTCTTGTTCGGAATTGGAAGCTTTATTTGAAGGAAAGGGAACTTCTAGCCTAGAGGATAATATTCCATTCCTTGTATAAAACTCCAAAGACCTGAAAATTGTCACACAAATTTGCCTCTGATGCATGAGAATCGCAATTGTGTGCTGTTGAGAACCTCATGTTGGCTTAAGAAGTACGTAGGAATACATAGAACATAGGTAAATATTAAATAATATGTAGACACATTCCATTTAAATCAAATAAGAAAGAATAATATAATGTGAATAATAATAGGAGATGGAAAGTTTTTTGATATGGTACTCAAGCAAACAGAAAAACTAATCCTCGGCGACATTAAAACGTGTGTTTGCTTTTGTTTTAAATTTATTTAGCTGATTGTTCTAAGCTATAAAAGAGCATTCAAGAGTTCAGTTAGTCGTCATCGTCAGTATAGTTCTGTGGTTTCGAATATGAACTTTTCGGGATATTTTTTTTTGGTTGCTGCTGCAGTCTTGGTTGTTTTTTCCCATCAATCAGAGGCGATGATTACACACTTTGCCCCAGCCAATTCTTCTGTTGATCCATCTATAAAACTTAGAGAAGGATTTTCCAATGGTACTCAAATGTTGTCAAGTGCTAGAAGCATAATCTTGGATGGAGTCTTAGCAGCCGGAAAAATTCTTGGTAATAACCCTGAAGGTGCCAGAAAACTTGCGCAGCAATCATTGTTGGATGGCGAATCAATAATCTACAATTCCGGCCAACCCTTCTTTGAAGCAGTTGCAGAAGTTTTGGCTCTTTTAAATGGTGGAGCGCGGCAAAGTCTTTTATCCGCAAGTAAATATGTTCAGAAAGGAGGATTGGCGGTACAAAATACATTGAAATCCGGTGAGAGCTTATTCAATGACGGTAGTGAAGCTGGAGGCAGAGCGGCTAAAGCGTCACTTAATGTATATAAGTTAGCTATCGAAACTGGATTTGCAGCTATGTTCTACGATACTGAAAAATCCGCCAACGAATCATTACAAGCACTCAGAGATGCTCAAAGCAGCCCAATCCAACTACGAATTGAAAACCGAAGTTGTGGAGTTGCCGCAAAAGAAGATCCTGACTGTTCAAATGCCTTGGAAGATATTAATCAAGCTGCTAAGAATGCACTAAAGAACGGCGCCAACCCTGCTTTAGTTCAAGAGTTAAGGAAAATCGTTAAATGTGCACTTGATTCTCTTGTTGAAATTGTAACTGATGCCAAAAGAGTATTAGCAAGTATTAAAACAATTGCAGGAGTTGATACCTTTGCCGCCGCCACTATGACCACCAAGGAAGTCGAAAGTTTTGAAAAAAGGATAAATCAAGTATTTGCGCAGCTCTATTTAGATTTTGGGGATGTATATGATAGATCTGGAAATCAATCAGCCGAAGAAGTTCAACAAGCCTATGCGGTCTTAGAAAAAGGAAATGTTAGAATCATTAATACAGCTAAATTTATTGAGGAGATAGCAGCGAATGGAATGGAAAATGGAGGTGATGCATCAATGCTAGCTTTTGAAAGTGTCGCGAAGTCTATATATTTTGCGGAACTTGTTTTCATCCAAAGCCTAGTCGAATGTGCAAAGATTGTGTTAAGTCTACTTTAATATTTTTTGCGTCACAAACATATCTGCTTTACAGTAATGGGTCTGTAGTCGTTCCGGTGCAATTTATTCTTTGATGTAATTTTTTTTAATAAAGAATTTTTGCATTTTAATTTTCAAGGAATACGAACAAGATTGCACCTTTAGTTCTGCCTTTTTAATTTTCGTAATTCTGAAGCAGGTATCACTGTGGTGCATAGGGTTTAAATTGTAATAATGGTATGTTCTGGAAAATACAATTTGAACAACAAAAACATCTAGGTAAACGCGATCATGCCAAAAATTATATATTGTGTGAAGCCTCTGTCAACTTTTGGAAGACAGAGAAATACACTCGCAATTTTGAACTACACAATTTTCATCTAGAATTTCTACTTCGTATCCGTAATTAGATGCGGGAGTGCCACAAGGCAGAATAAAAAATGAGGGTCCCCAATTAGTATATATGTTTATGATCGTCCCAAATTTGACAATATTGCTTGTTCACGAACCCCTTCAACTAGAAATGGACCTCGTTGCTGTATATGATTTTTCAATCGAAATTAGAATCAACTTCCAACTGCTCGAGAGCCCAGTTAGCGGCCACAAGTCTACTATGGTCGTCTACACGGCGCGCGCGGAATTCACAGCTTCAGATTCTCCAGCACACTTTTACAGACAGCAGGCGCTGATCTTTTACCGATCACCACGTTCCGAATAGTAATAAATGACAGCCAATTTTATAGATGTATCTTCAACAATATGGCTGCAATCAATTTTCATTCGTAGACCAAGAAGTGATTCTGATCAATTTTTGGGGGCTAAATTCTCCCAAAAAGTTTGAATAGTGTTGTGTATTCAAATTTAGAAAACAAAATTGGATTCGACACCACATGCTCCATTTTTCTGAAATTTGATCACCATTCCACCAATATTCGAAGATCATTTTTATCCCGCTAGAATTATGAATTTTTCTCTGTTTCGCTTAGATTTTACGATCTGTAATTCATTAGAAAAATTAATTTCAGATATTACTGACAGTACCTAATTACTTTCGCAAAAGATTCCAAAACAAAATGAAAAAAATATGATTTGGAGTTTTGAAAAAAATCTCAAAAACGGATTAATAAGTTTTTCCGTAATTTGATTTTAATATAAATATTTTATAAGTTTAATGAATGCTAGGATTTTTGATTTCATATTTTTAAAATTGCTAATTTCGTAATTTTAATAAAGTTATTATTATCGGTGTGAACTCCACTCTCGGTCGGTATCAGTACGCTGAACATGTTTTTATTAGCTAATGCAAAATTCTAGGACGTGAAATTGAATTCGGGATAGGTTATTTAAAAACAAGACTGTCCAGGTAAGTACAGGGAGGTTGGTAGGCCTGTTTAAAAAAAATATTGAAGCCATTTTTTGCAGCAAAATACACAGTTAAGGAATTGAAAAAGAAAGAACAGTGAAGTTAAATGTCTTTGAAAAATGGAAATAACTCCAGTAACATGAAGTTTTTTTTTTTTAAAGTTACATAAAAATATGCGGTAATAAGTCCGAATTTGAAAAGGTAAAAAGTCACAATATATTTGGCGAGTTTGCTTCATTCAAGCCCCAGTTTTTCTAAATACGTTTTTTTAATGAAGTTCTTGCTGCAGGAATGCTGGAAGCTAAGATGTTCTCATGATTCCCTGGAGAGGAAATTGGATTTTGTAGCATTAAAACTATCGATTCCTACCATATAACAATAAAGAAACTGGTTCTTTATCTCAAAAACGGCTTTGATGATATTGATAAGAATATAATTCGGAGTATTTATACCGTTGTTGGGTCATGCCAATTTAGAAGGGACCATACAATCCTTATAACAAGCACACAATTATAAGTCTAGTGACTTACTCGTACGCTTAGGCTCGAATTTATTTACCTTCGTTTCAGTACCAGTCAAACCTGTCTAAATACAGCACCTTTTAAATTGTTTCAGATGCGAATGGCAATCCAATTCAATAAGTTTAATAAGATCCACCTCCTAATAAATTCTGTGATTATACCACATAACATAACTCACACTACTAACTTTGAACGCCAAGTCGATCGGACGTGTTTCAAAGTTGCTCCCTTGTCTGTTGATTTTTATTTCGTTCACACCATTTGTGTACCCACTCGCAAGCTCGAACTGACTAATAATTATTTTCGCTACCCCATTAAAGTGTATATTGACAACCTGTGCAGCATTTTCAGTGATGAATTTATGCACCTCCAATACTGAACAACTACTGTTCTATAAAAAAAAAATTGTTTGTTGTTTGGTTCCTTTCCTTTGGCCAACCTAATTTTGTGAAACAAATTTTCTTGAAAATATGTCGTGTACCAAAGATATTTGTGTCAACGTTGATGTTAACGCGGATCTTTTAAAATGTAGTGGTCTTTGTGGTAAATCTCTCCACCCTTCCTGCGTTGGCCTCAGTAAACGTGCATGCGTTTACTTGAATGATTATAAAAATAATTTCTTGTTTTATTGCGAGGAATGCAAAATTATTTCAATTGCGGATATAATGATAGCAATAAAATGCCTCAGAGAAACATTATCTAATGACAATACTACAAATCAGAAAAAAATCCAAACCCTTTCTAAAAAATTCCATCTCCTTTTTAAAAGTGTTGAAGAATCTAACTCGCAATCGCAACAATCGGCTACACAATGTTTGACGAAAATGTGTTCGATTGAAAAACAATTTATTGTCATTAAATCCCAACTCCCTCTTCGTGATAACGCAACGGTATCTGCAAATGATTTCAACTTGCTTGACAGTAAGCTTAATTCCTTAAGCAGTTCCGCGAAAGAAATTATTAACAAAAACATAGTAGCCAACCTAAGCCAAATCCGGTCCGATATCGATCTACACGCGCAAAGCTCCTCGTCTCGCATAGCCCCTTCCAACCCTAATATTCTTAAGGAAATCAAAAATATGAACGATATGCTTTCGCGAGTGTCTTCCGCTCTTATAACCATTGCGTACGAAGTAAGAGACCAAGAACAAAAGTCTGCGTGTGTACAACGTGATATCGAATCATTAAATGAACACTCGCGGAAAATAGAATCCCTTCTTAATGAAGTGGCTGATGTTTCAAATGGTCCTATTTCTAACAAAAACAACTTATCAATTCTGGATGAAATTCTGTCTGTCGACGACGTGACCCCCGCCGCTATTCACTCTACTAGCGCGAACCCAATCCCTGAAACTTCTTCAACCGAAAATCTCTCTGCTGATGCTATTAATTCCGCCGTGGTGAACCCAACCGCTTCTATTCATCCAAATAAACCGCAACCTAGTACCAACACTTTTGAAAAACGCATTACAAAATTTTGTACCTTGTGGTCTACTACAGAATGGAATCAAAGACTTGATAAAATAAAAAAAATAAAAAAAATCGTCATTCTTCCTAAGCAACACTCCTAGAAATGCAAGTTCTGAATGGGTTCAAGCATTTTTTGTGAAGAATTATTCAATCCCGGATGTGGAATGTCATCGAATTCAGCCCAAAAAATTCAAGGTGTCGATACCTATTAATTACGAGTGGCTTTTCCACCGGCCTGATAAAAAAAAATTTTCATAAAGAATTATATGACGATGTCGAAATGGGAAGAAAATTCATCCAATGATACATCACGCTCAACACGGAAGACCAAAACGTCCAGAAGACCCGCAACAAAAAGCGCCAGCTACATCCCCAAATCTAACCACAACTGGAGTTTCAAAATGAGTGTATTTCCCGATTTTACAAATAATATCTTTAAGAATCTTAATGTAAATGCCCCAGAATTTAAAGCTCCCACAACCTCCCTAAGTGTACCTTCAACCTCTCATTGTACTTCCGCCCCATCTAAAGTAACAAAACGAGTCTCTTTTAAACTCACTAACACCGCAACACCACCGCCTCCGCCGCACAGTGGGGAAACGGCGGAAAAAACCCATATTTCTGAAGTAGGATTTATTTTGATATTGCACGTGTTTCTAACAGTAAATTGGTTGAAGAATCAGGAAATGAAAACTGTTTTTCAAAAAAAAATTTGTGGGCCTGGAGATTTTCGCTCAAAGTTGAAAAATAGTGAAAACTGATAAAAATAAGCGTAGTTTTAAAATGATCCATTTACCCTAAAATTTCAAGGTTTGTAACCATTTTTTTTGTAAATAGGCTTAAAATAAATAGACAAACAATATGGTACATTAGTTTAGCGAAAAAGAATTTTATAAGATTTTTTTGACAAGAAAACATTCAATTTTAGTGACTTTTTAAGTTCACATAAGGTTTTAACTACTTCCTCTGTTTGCCTCTGTTGGCGGATAGGTTTCGTTAGATAGTGTTGAATCTCAGCAATAGTTTTCAAAAAAAATCTCACCCGAAGACGTCCGTATTTGGTTTTTAAAGCAATTCCAACCTGAAAAAGTCATCCAAAAATGCAAAAAAAAAAAATAAAGCAACAACAAAATAAAATGCACGACTGGATCGCACGAACTTGCTCTTATGTAAAAGTACTTTGGAATTTAAGATACATTTTATAAATATAAAACATGGATTTAATGAGATAATAATGTTCAAATGCATAAAATTGCCGTCTGGTTTCCGGAAAAGTATAAATTTATGCAAATAAACTTTAAAAAATCGTTTTATTATTAAATAAAATTTTTATATAAGAAATTTCTCTAAAATTTTTCAAGAAAAAAATGTGGGATGCGAATTTAAAGTATTTAATAATATTGGTTTTAGGAAATAATCAAAAAATAATCGTTCAAAGGTTTTGAAGATATTGATTTAAATTTTTTTTTTTTTTTTAAACCCAATAAATATTTTTTCGAATATTTTTATATACAATATTATTTTAAACTTAGGGGGACTCCTGCTAAAAAGTTTGGGTTAAAATCCTTAGAGCCGTTAATGAGAAAGTCGAAAATCAAAAAAACGGGTCTATGGCAGGTACCCCTAATAACATTTTGCCCCAAAATTTTTGTTGACCAAAATGTAGTCCATGTCCATAATATCACACTTAATTTTTTTTATCAAAATCGTTAGAGCCGTTTTCGAGATAAATAAGATTTTGCATTACGGGTGTATGGGGGGTACCCTTAGTTTTGGAGCTAAAAAAAAATTTCAATTTCCCCTCTAGGGAATCACCGAAGACTCGTAACTACGGAGATTGAAAGATATAGGTCTAGTGGTTTAGGCTGTAGTGAGAGGTACAGACATACAGACACACTGAAACATGTTTTTTGTGTACTAAATTTTCCTTAAAATTTTTATAAAAAAAATTGATATGCAAATTGTTAATATTTAATAAAATACATTTTAAAACGTAATTTAAAAATTAAATCGTGTATCGGTTTTCAAGATATTGAATTTTCAAAAAAAAATATGTATTATTTTTTTAAAAATCCAAAAACTATTTTTTCGAAAAAATTTTTAGTTTATATTTTTTCCAATGCAAAGCAGCTCCTGTATAAAAATTTTGGTTAAAATCGTTAGAGCCGTTGGTGAGAAATTCGAAAATCCAAAAAAACCGTTCTATGACAGGTACCCCTAATAACATTTCCCCCCAAATTTTTTTCTCACCAAAATATAGTCCATGTCCATAATATCACACTTAATTTTTTTTATCAAAATCGTTAGAGCCGTTTTCGAGATAAATAAGATTTTGCATTACGGGTGTATGGGGGGTACCCTTAGTTTTGGAGCTAAAAAAAAAATTTCAATTTCTCCTCTAGGGAATCACCGAAGACTCGTAACTACGGAGATTGAAAGATATAGGTCTAGTGGTTTAGGCTGTAGTGAGAGGTACAGACATACAGACACACTGAAACATGTTTTTTGTGTACTAAATTTTCCTTAAAATTTTTATAAAAAAAATTGATATGCAAATTGTTAATATTTAATAAAATACATTTTAAAACGTAATTTAAAAATTAAATCGTGTATCGGTTTTCAAGATATTGAATTTTCAAAAAAAAATATGTATTATTTTTTTAAAAATCCAAAAACTATTTTTTCGAAAAACTTTTTAGTTTATATTTTTTCCAATGCAAAGCAGCTCCTGTATAAAAATTTTGGTTAAAATCGTTAGAGCCGTTGGTGAGAAATTCGAAAATCAAAAAAACCGTTCTATGACAGGTACCCCTAATAACATTTCCCCCCAAATTTTTTACTTGCGATATAGGTACTATAGGGCAAGTTCTGCATTTGGAAAAAAAATCGAACTCGAGATTTTGATCAAAGTTGACATTACGATGATAGCGAAGACGAATAAAGTGGGTCCGACAATTCCGTCTGTCTGTCTGTATGTCTGTACCTCGATCTAGAGCCTAAGCCACTGGACCTATTTTCTTCAAACTCGGTAGTTATGGGTCTTCGGTGATTCCCTAGAGGGGAAATTGAAATTTTTTTTTTAGCTCTAAAACTAACGGTACCCCCCATACACCCGTAATGCAAAATCTTTTTTATCTCGAAAACGGCTATAACGATTTTGATAAAAAAAATTAGGTGTGATATTATGGATATGGACTACGTTTTGGTAAAAAAAAATTTGGGGCAAAATGTTATTAACGGTACCTGTCATAGAACCGTTTTTTTGATTTTCGACTTTCTCATTAACGGCTCTAACGATTTTAGCCAAAAATTTTCAGCAGGAGACCCCCTAAGTTTAAAATAATATTGTATATAAAAATATTCGAAAAATTAGTTGTTGGGTTTTTTTGAAAAAAAATTTTTTTTGAAAAATCAATATCTTCAAAACCTATGAACGATTATTTTTTGAAATTATTTCCTAAAATCAATATTATTAAATACTTAAAATTCGCATCCCACATTTTTTTCTTGAAAAATTTTAAAGAAATTTTTATATAAGAAATTTATTTATTTAATAATAAAACGATTTTTAAAGTTTGTTTGCATAAATTCATACTTTTCTAGAAATCAGACGGCAATTTCATTTTAAATTCATGTTTTATACTTATAAAATGTATCTTAAATTCCAAAGTACTTTTACATAAGAGCAAGTTCGTGCGATCCAGTCGTGCATTTTATTTCTCACCAAAATATAGTCCATGTCCATAATATCACACTTAATTTTTTTTATCAAAATCGTTAGAGCCGTTTTCGAGATAAATAAGATTTTGTATTACGGGTGTATGGGGGGTACCCTTAGTTTTGGAGCTAAAAAAAAATTTCAATTTCTCCTCTAGGGAATCACCGAAGACCTTTAACTACCGAGTTTGAAGAAAATACCTCCGGTAGTTTAGGCTGTAGTTCGAGGTACAGACATACAGACATACAGACAGACAGACGGAATTGTCGGACCCACTTTTTTCGTCTTCGCTATCATCGTAATGTCAACTTTGATCAAAATCTCGAGTTCGATTTTTTTTCCAAATGCAGAACTTGCCCTATAGTACCTATATCGCAAGTAAAAATGAGCAGCTCTTTTCGCCAGACAAATCGTTCTAAATGTATTTTGGTAAGCTGAATCTGAACGTGAAGTCCGTTTTGCGAAACAACTCAAAATTGTTGATTAAATTGCAAAAAACATTAAAAAAACGCACAATTTTAAAGTTTTTCGCAATTTAGTCAAACATTTTGGGGTGTTTAGGCAAAATGGATTTCACATTCAGATTCAAAATATACCAAAATACATTTAGAAAGCTTAGATCGATCAAAGGAACTACATATTATTTTCTCTTTGTCTGTCGCTGTTGGCATCAGAACTTTGTATTTTGAAACCTGCATTGCAGATTTACCTATTGAAATGAAAGTTTTTCATTAACCCACTTTTTTGACATTATTTACAACTTTCGGAATACAGTAAAACCGGTTATTTGAAGCCTCTCTTATCTTTAATTCTACTGGTCTCCAACAGAGATAGAATGATATGATATAATGCTTAAGATGATTTATTGACCAATTTGGAATATCATAGATGAGTGGAAGTGATTAATAAAATCTTTCCTTCGGCTTTTTTTGGTCACTGTATTTTTGGCAATGAAACAACGAAGTTACATTCGCTTTCCCGACGTTTCGACAGGGGTTGCTGTCTTCTTCAGGGGAACTTTATTGAGACAAAAAATACAAAAGTTACAATTTAATGTGTAATAACAATTAAAACAATAAAAAATACACTCACTATTTGTAAATTATTAAGTTTTAAAATTAATGTGATTGTGTTATATCATTAAAATAAAATATAGCACTTCAAATGAAGTTGAGTCTTAAAAAAGAAAAAACGAAAAAACAACAAAGAAACTATTGGAATGACATTTTTTATGAAGATGAGACGAGAGAACAATAGATAGCAGAGATGTTTTGTGTGTCTTGTTTTCTATTCATGTTGTTGTTATTGTTAATTATATGTAATGTTTCAAGAGTGTAACGTTTTGATACATGTTTCTCTGTCTGTAAAATTTTGACACCTTCAAAATCCGGAGAATGACCGCTTTCGATGCTGTGGCTAGCCAGGGCTGTCTTTGCAGGATTATTTGATTTGATATCCGATCTATGATTGGAGATCCGTTGGCGAAGATTACATCGGTTTGTTTGTCTTTGTCCGGTTTTGGTTTAAGGTTTGTGAAAAGGTGACCGAGGGTTTTGTTAGATTTAAAAGCTAAGCGAACGTCCGTTAATTTTTTTCCGATGACTTCTTTGAAATTCTCAGTCAACCTTGGAACGTAAACCATACTTTTAAAGTAACCACTGTTCTGGTCATCATTTGTCTCACGGGGAATTTTGTGCTTATGTTTTAAAACCAAACCGCGGATCACTGCTGATGGATATCCATTGTCACTTAGAATCTTCCTAACTTTCTTCTCGTTTGCATGGTGGAATCGTTCATCACTCAGTGCAAAAACTTTACTTATAAGGTTAGAAGCAGTATTCATAATAATGTGTCTGGCTTGGTTAGAAGTATGTGACAATTTAAAACAATACAGTAACTCACAAAGAACGTTAGCATCACAAAAACAAAATTTAAAATTCCTATTAATATGCCGACAAACAGGACTTATACCTAACCATTTAAAAAAAAAGATTGTGTGTACTGACGTACGCGCGGTTGAAGTAAAACTTATTATTATTATTATTATAACTTTATTGAAATCTAAAATAAATTACATTTCAATAATTAACAAATAAAGCGTTAGCTACCAGGACTTTTCGCTATTAGATATTTAAAATATTGTTAAATTAAGTTTTCTAGTTTAAGTTTTAAAATAATTTCATATACAGATCTTATATTACTATCGGTTATGTTTGTCAAGAGATGTTGAAGGTGGTTACCAGAGATGTTTTTGCATATGATATCGATTTTTGTACATTGTAGCATATGAGATACGGTGAATGTTGGTTTTTCATCACAGTAATCGCAAAGTGGGGCAGGATCTTTGGTGATTAAGTGTTTGTGTGTTATTTTGGTGTGTCCCAGTCTTAGCCTTATATAGGGCTTAATCATTGAAGCAGGTACCTGTAGTGGATATAAGGCTTTTTCAGCGGCTGGATTCAGCATTGAATAATGGTGTTGATATTCAGACCAAGTATCTCTGGCCTTGTTTTTCATTGTCGTTGAGAGATATTTTTTAAGATCTTTTTGGTTGAATTGATAGAACTCAAAAAGGGGTTCCATGAGAGCTAGTTTAGCTTCTCTATCTGCATTTTCGTTGCCAACAATGTCTGTATGTCCTGGTACCCAGGCCAATTTGAGAGTGTTTTGTTTGGCTATAAGTTTGTCACGGATTTCTGCAACGATAATAGAAGAGTTGTTTATATTTTTGATGGCGTTAATTGATGACAAGCTGTCAGTAAAAATGATGGTTTTTTTAATTTTTGCAGCTTCGATTGCTTTTAGTATGGCAAAAGCTTCAGCCGTAAAAGTGGATGTAGTAGCATGCAGCAAGCCCTTACTAATAATGGAACCGTTTTCATTGACAACAGCGAAGGAAGTTCTGTCATTTGTTTTCGATGCATCAGTAAACCAAAATTGCCAACCTAGCTTTTGGTAATTTTCTTTTATTTCCAGAAACATGGTTTTGTAGATTGTCTTGTTGGTAGATGCTTTTAGGTATGTTGTGAGTTGAGAGATTAAAGAGTGGTTGGATAAATTCCATGGGGGTAGGTTAATTTTCAATTTGTTTTCTGTGCCAATTGGGATGTTAAGGTCAGCAGCTGCTTTAAGAGCCTTTTGTAGAGCTGAAGGATATTTCGGTATTTTTTTCCTTTTCAGTAATTTTTTGACATCATCGTGAATAGGTGTTGTGTATGGAGAGCTGATTTTTTGAATTAATTGCCATATGAGGAATTCAATTCTGTCTTTTAAGTGAGGAAGTCCGGTTTCTGTTATAATATTTTTGATGGGGGTTGTACGAAAAGCTTTAAGACTGGTTCTTATGGCTGAATGGTATGGTGTTGAGATCAGCTGCAACGATGTTTTTGAGCATTTTCCATAAATTGGTAGGCCGTAATCGATTTTAGAGAGTATTATAGATCGGACAACGTTACCGATAGTATTTACATTACAATTACTTTTTTTTGAGGACAAATACTTTACTAAATTTAGCCTGGTAGTAAGACTTTTTTTTATATATGTACAATGATCCTTAAAGCTATATTTTGAATCAAACATAATTCCTAATATTTTTGAACAATTTACATTTTTAATAACAATATTATTAAGGCTAACTCCATCGATACATTTTTGGCAACTATATTTATTACATATGTGTAAGAGCTCACACTTTGAGGTTGATATCTTGGAGCCAGATATTTCACCCCATTCTGATAAGTCATTAATTATTTTTGAAAAAGTTGTTGCTAGGACTCTTAGGTCTTTACATTTTGAAAACAAAATTAGATCGTCTGCATAAAGAACGTGAAATATTTGTAAGTTGTTTTTAATAATTTTACTTATTTCGTTAAAAGCAATTATAAATAAAGTTACTGATAGTGGCGATCCTTGTGGAATGCCGTTCTTTAAACTGTAAATAGAAGAGTTAATGTTGTTAGTTTTTAATCGAAATTTTCGGTTTGTTAGAAAAGCCTTAACATAGTTTAATATTTTTGATCCAACTTTCCATTGTATTAGTTGCTTTAAGATAACATGTGGGCCGATTCTATCGAAAGCTTTTTCAAAGTCGATTGAAAGAATCGAAACGTGGTTTTTTTCAGAGAGAGCCGACGATACGAAAGTATCCAGATGTAGAAGTGAATCTATCGTATTTCTTCCCTTTTTGAAAGCTAGTTGATTTTTGTCAATTAGGTTATTTTTTTCTAGGAACCAGAATAAACGTTTAGAAATAATTTTTTCTAAAATTTTTGAGGTACAGGGGAGAAGGGAAATTGGTCGGTATCCTGATAGTTTAGAGTGGTCTTTGCTTGGTTTTGGTATGGGAACTATAGTTGCAACCTTCCATGTTTGGGGGATTATTCCTTTATCGAAAATACTGTTGTATAAAGACAACAACCTTAATTTGAGATCAAATGGACAGTTTTTAAGCATTGTGTACGAGATTCTATCGAATCCTGGGGTTTTGCCTTTTGCAGAAAATATACTGCTTTCAATTTCTAACATGTTTATAGGAGATTCAATCAATTTTGCTGAAGGCGAAGCTGTGTAAAGCAGTTCGTCCTTGTTAAGTGATTCATACTTTTCTCTTAAATATATTGGATGAAAATTAGAATCATCTTGAGATTTTTCCCAACATTCTGCAAAGTATTTATTTATTTCTATTGGACAGGTTAAATTAGTTGTTTCTGTTTTTATAACTTTAATTGTGTGGGGAATGTAATTGCCGGTGAGGCATTTAATGTCTGCCCACATTTTTTTCGGGGTCGAGTTTTTATTAATTTCAGAAGTAAACTTACTATAACAGGCGGTTTTTTCGATCTTCACAGCTTTTCGGAACTGGGCGTTTGCCTTACGGTAGCAAATAAGGTTTGTTTCAGAAGGTGACTTTCTGAAAAGTTTAAATGCTTCTTGTTTTTTTTGGCGCAGATTATTAAGGTTTGGGTTCCACCAGGCGACAGTTTTATTATGTGTTTTTATTGTAGTTTGGGGAATCGATAGGTTAGCTGCAGAACGAATTGACTTGAGAACGCAAGCAGCTTCTCTATTAATGTTACTCGAAGTTGGCCTAAGCGATATTTGTTTTGTGACTTCGGTCTGGAATAAGTCCCATTTAGCTAAGTCTGTCAGGAATTTGGGTTGCGATTTTGGTAGTTTAAGGCTATTGTCTGTTGCTATTGTGGTGAGGATAGGAAAGTGGTCGCTACCGAACAAGTCATCGGAGACCTTCCAAGTAGTTTTTGGGATGAGGTGTGGTGATATGAGAGTAAGATCGACATGAGAAAATGTGCCATGCGTAGAAAAGTGCGTGGGACGTCCGTCGTTTGAGATTGCAAGACCAGTATTTGCTATGAAGTTTTCAATTATTTTACCACGGCTATTTATGGTGGGAGAACCCCAAGAGGGGCTCCAAGCATTAAAATCGCCTGTTAAGATGATTGGGGTTGAGATATTTCTCAGAATGTTTTCGAGATCACTGACTTCGAATTTTTGTTCCGGTGGGATGTACAATGAAACGATAGTTAACTTAAATTTCAGTTCGATTTCAACTGCAACTGCAGATATGTTGGAATAAATGTTGATGAACTTATGGGGAATTGCTTTATGCACAAGAAGACATGTACCTTGTTTTGAAGTTGTATTACAATCCAAATTGTGAAAGAAAGATGAATATGTTTTTGGTGGAATTGGTTGTAGGTTATGTTTTATATGCGTTTCTTGAATAGATATTATAGATGGGTTTATTTCTTTTATGAGCAATTGGAGTGCATGATAGTTATTGAAATAACCATTCATGTTCCATTGCAAAACTTTAAGATCATTGTAGGCGGTGGAGTCAGTCTTATTATCTGTACAATTTAATGTACAGACAGAAGCCAGGTTTCCACCTGATGTCAAAGAATTCCCGCGCCCCCAACGATGATGGGAGCCCCCTCCATCTTGGAGAGGGCCTCCATCACCGGTAGAAGCGCGGGGTGTTGGGTGGTCAATGTTCTTATTAAGAGGTTTCATATTCATTATCAATGTTCATAGAGAAATTTGTTTGAGTTAAAGAGGAAGAATTGGAAATGGAATTGATGTGGTTATTGTTGTTGAAATTAGATGTGGATGCTGTTTGAGTGTGTTCGATTGAATTGATGATGCCGTCAGTCGAAATGCTTTGGAGATGTGCTCTTGAGTGAGCGTTATGAGTTTGAGTTTTTATGCTATCAATGTAAGCGTTTGAGATAATTTGAGGATTTTGTCTTTGAGTCAAAGAAGAGTTATCGTTATTATTTGTTAATTTAATGGGAGCTTGATTATGAGTGATTTGAGTTAGTTTTGAGTTAAAGTTTGATGTGGTTGGGTTGTTGAAAGAATTTTGGTTTGTTGGTTTTTCTTTGGTTGTAGTATTTTTCTCGTTAGAAAAGAAAGAGGTGGGAATTTTAGTGGTGTTTGTTTCGTGAGAAGTGTGTTTAAGTTTCTCTGAATAGAGATCTGAAGAGAAAGTGGGACGAATTGGGTTCCGTTCTTTTTGGATGCGTCTAGCTTCAGCTAGGGTGCACTTGTTTTTTGTTTTAATTTCAAGTGTTTCTTTACTTTGGATATATTTTGGACAGGTTTTTGAGGAGGCGGGGTGAGGTCCTGAACAATTAGCACACAGAGTGCGAGTACAGTTTTTGTCATCGTGAGGGGGGAAATTGCATACTTCACAAGAAGCAGCACGTTTGCACCATTTAATAGTGTGTCCAAGTAGTTGACATTGTCTACAACGCATCGGGTTTGGAATATATTCCGAAATTTTTGTTTTGTACCAACCAATTTCGATTGTGTTGGGAATTTGAAACAAGTCAAATGTAAATATCATGAGGCCGGTGGGTTTTCTTTCTTTGTCTTGAAGTTTGGTAAATTTGTATACGTCTGTTATATTTTGACTCTTTAGTTCCGAAATGATTTCTGCCTCAGGGACATTAATCAAGCAAGGCGCATATGCTATGCCTTTTGAGAGGTTAAGGTTATTATGGAGCTTAATATTGACTGGGCAAATGTTATCGAGGGCTTTCGATTTGATGAATTTATCGGCTATATTTTGATCTTTTGCTAAAATTAAGATTGAACCGTCTCTCAGTTGCGAGATTTTCTCGTACTGAGTGCTAATTGCGTCGATTGTTTTTTTCAAAATGAACACACTGATTGAGGTTAAGGGTTTGGATTCATCTTTTGATGTAATATGCACAAAACGTGGATTTTTATATATGGATTTTGTTGGTAGGTCTGGGAATTCACTGAAAATACTACTTGAGGTTTTTATTTTTTTATGGGGGGGAATGGGGTCAGGGGGATCGGATAGCGCACATTCGTCAAGAATACCGTATCGGTTGCCCGATAAGCGATTAGGCTTCGGGCCCATCCCGATAAAAAGTTTGTAGTTCGTTAAGATAACTTTTTTTGATTTTAAGTTGACAGTGCAGAACAAAAAAAAAGAAAAAAAAAAAAGTAAGGTATTTAATAAATTGATGGCGGGAAAAAAATCAAGAAAATGAGAAATAACACTCTTTGTCTCAATAGATAGGTCTTTGCGGTTGGAAGGTCAGCCGATGACTGTGAAGTAAAACTTCTTTTTCCTCAAGCAAAGCTTCTGTAAGATTATAACCTACGAACAAACATTTTGTATTCTAAAAACATGTCGCTGTCTTTGACGGATAACGTGACGTTTTGACATGTCACTGACAGCTTTTTTTACCCCCAACGCCGGAAAAGAAGTTTTACTTCAAAAAAACATCAAAAAGATATGTTTGTTTTTTTTTTTTTTTTTTTTTTTTTTTTTTTTTTTTTTTTAAGGATAGTGGTTTCTGCTTGTTAAATTGGTCGACCACATAATTCACAAACATTTTGTATTTTTAAAACATGTCGCTGTGTTTGACTGATAACGTGACGGTTTGAAATGTCAATGACAGCTGCATAGAGAATTTTTTACCACCAACGCCGGAAAAGAAGTTTTACTTCAAAAAAATTGAATGTGCGCGCCTAGCCTTAAATGAAATCGAGAAGAAAAGTACAAAAGTCCCATGCCACTTGACAAGCAAGTTGCCTCGCTTTGTTTGTATTACCCTACGGCTGCACGTGCAAGTATTGGCAAGCATGTTGTAATCTTGTAATGTACACAAGCATTTCTTATTAACCCGTACAAACCCGAGCAACTTAGTAGTCACCTGGCATTGATTCAGTATCCAGGCAACTTGGAAAGCAAGTACACTGACAGCGGCACTCTTGTAAAATTAATTATTAAAGTATTTGATTGATTAGTCGGGTGACGTTCAAATTTATAAATACCAAAACAAATGTCGGTGGCGTGTGCGATTAAGCGAATAAATATTATTAAAAAGTATAATTTCAAAACTTTCAGGCAACCTGATGGTCATATGGCATGCCGTCTATGACAGCAAGAATACAAATGGTAGTGGATATACCCAACTTTTTGGCCAGTACTTTGTATGCGAGGGTTAGGTGTTGGTAAAATTTATTTGGATTGCAATATGCTTGTCAATAATTATTCGGTTGCATAGCCATTGCGCGTCTGAACCTATAGTTTTATGTTTATCTTTGAATGCAGCCATTTGAAATATGTAAATTCTAAATCGTATCCAACTTCATGTTTTACTTTGCACATGCTAAAAACATGTCGCTATCTTTGACGGATGGCGTGGCGGTTTGACATGTCACTGACAGCTGCATAGAAATTTTTTTACCCCCAACGCCGGAAAAGAAGTTTTACTTCAAAAATCCATAATTAACACTAAACAACTCCTCTCCAGCAAGGAATCCCTCGACATTTATGAAAAAATAGAACTAAAATTTCATCAAAAAGTTCTCAACGTAGAAATATCCGAAATACACCACAAAATCAAACGTACACAAAATGCACTTCGTCTTCATGACCGACGCATAAGAGAGAACATATCTCCAAATGAATATAAACAATTCACAACAAAACAAAAACAAGTTTTCAAAGATATATATAAGAAAAAAGATCAATCAAACACACAGAAAATAGACGCACTTAAATCATTGCTCTGGAAAGAATTTAATAGAGAGATGCATGAGAAATGGTTTGAAAATCGAACTAATATTAAATTTCTTCTAGAAGTCAAATGGCTTTTATCGTTGGGTAAAAAATTTGCACTACCAATAGCCAGGGGCGTATTTACCCTAGGACTAAAAGGGCTACAGCCCGGGGCGGCAAGGCTGCTAGGGGCGGCGCAAGCCTCCCTAGCAACTGGCCAATTTATAATATTTTTTTGAAGCGATTGAATTTTCAAATATACAAGCAAAAGGACGCAAGCCGCTTCTAGCAATTGGCCAATTTATAATATTTTTTTGAAGCGATTTCAAAACATACAATAAAAAGAGCGCAAGCCACCCCTTACAATTGTCTAATTTACAATATTTTTGAAGGATACACAAAAAATACAAAAGATTTTAAATAATGCGATTTTTTGAGTTTTTTAAGCATGACAATTTTTTCAGGGTCCCTACTATAGGCGTTTTTCTTTTTTAGCTCCGAGCGGGGCACTGAACTGTCAAAAAAAGAACTATGTTACTTTTTTAACCCAGAGCGCCCTGAGCGCTCAACTTGCATTTCTTTTTTAGCTCAGAGCTTGAACGGGGCTCGCTCGATGAGCTCGATAATAAATGACCGAGCGGACGGAGCAAAAAGCTGAGCGCGGCTAACTTCATTAAATTTTTTTGGAAGGGATGATAGTAAAAGAAAAAAAGAAATACAAAATCAAAACAATGGAAATGGCGGGCGAAGCTGGTTGTTCTCCCAGTGAAGGTAAGGAAAAATAAATATATGTAATTATGAGCAGTGTATAATATTTTTTGTTTTCGAAGGGGTAAAGGGGACGAAACAGATGATGTTGTTCTTGATAGAATCATTAAAAAGGAACAAGTTGCGGATAGACACCGGAGTGAAAAAAAATAGCGTTCCAGGAAATTTCGCTGGAGATAAATTCGGCATTTGGTTTATTTGAAAAATGATACAATGACAATTCAGTGCTCAGATGTGTTTCTTAATTAGCTCAGAGCGCTCAGGTCACACTCGGTTCGGAGCGAGCTCTGAGCGCTCAGGCCCCGCTCTGTGCCCTGCTCGGAGCTAAAAAAGAAAAACGCCTTATGTATCTCGATTCTACAATGAAAATGTTCGAATTCGTAAAACTGCAACTCTGTAATTCTTTAAGAAATGTGCGATAATCGAACAGCTCGAGTAGTGCCAACTATGTTTTATGTCGATTTCCTTTACATACTAGGGATTTTAGGGATTTCGATCCCTTGTCAAATTTTGTCTTTTTAGTGTGCGTATTTCGTATAAATGTAAATCCCTCTCCAAATACGGATTCGAAAGATTTGATCTCTGCCAAAAAAATCGATTTTTTTGGTGTGAAGGAACGTAAAATCTGTCGTAAAAGTCAAAATTTGACAAAGGATCGCAATCCCTAAAATCCCTAGTGTAAAGGAAATCGACATAAGTGTACTACTTTCGCATAATTGAGCAACCATCTATCTCGAAAGTTAATGTCAAAACAAAGCGAAATCGCAAGCAACCATTCTACATCAAATGTGTTTGCGAGCAGTTCGAGTCAAGAATTTTTTTTCCCAGAATGCAAGTAAATTGAGGTTGTAAATTTTATTCAATATTTCAAAGAAGTAAGTAATATGTTTATGTTTTCTTCGTAGGGAATAATCTAAAAGTGTAAACACGAAGTCGTCACAATTTGAGATTTTAGTGCAATATTTTGAAAATTATCCAGATTTGTCCAAGGGTTATTTGAAAACACCCGAAGCCAGACAAAAATCGAAAAATTTATGGATTAATATCTCCAATTCTTTGAATGCTGAAGGTCCACCGCAGCGTGATGTATTGGATGGGTAAACGGTAAACCTTTTATCGATAAGCTCTAATATGTTGGATTTGTCTCTAATTCGCCTTCGTTCAATTTGTTCCGGATTTTCATTTGAATTAAACTAAATTGCGACAATGTCCCATGTTTATTTGTGATTATTATTGTTTTCAATTTAATTCCTTCGTTGTAAATTCTATTTTTTTTACACCAGCTGTTTCTTGTCTTTACTTTGGTTGTCTAACATAATGCGAGACTCGTTCGAAAATCGGAAATTTTGTGGGAAATAATTGGCATTACCGGCACCCGATTCTACTTTCTTAGATAATTCTATTTGAAAGTAGAATCAGAAATGACTTTCGAATAAAACCGAAAGTAGAATCGAGTTACATAGTAGGGCCCCAGTGCCGTGAGTGTTCGGCTGTGAGAGAGTTCACTGTCACATGTCACTCACTTTTTTCACCATTTACTATTATTATTTTTTATATACGATTTTTTATAATGAAAATTCATAGTAGATACAAATATTTACAGACGTGTATCTATTCTTTGGAAAAAATTCCAATGAAACGAAAAAATTATCAAAAAAAGACACTTGTTGCTATGTAGGTCTAAAAAATTGGGCCAGAAAAACTTTGGCTACGGAGTCGTCGTAGCTGTCAAATCCTCGGCAACCCGTGGTCTTTCTTTTCGTGGGAAGATAGATCAATTTGGATCTATGCACAACGGGAATTTTATGATGATCTTAGAAGCAATATCGGAATTTGATCCATTCTTTCATAACATATACAAAGTCTTGGCAATCCAGGAAAAGGAAACACATCATATTTTTTTGTCTTTTGCCACCTATGAAAAGATTATAAAAATTATGTCAGCTAGAGTCACAAAACCGATTATGGAACAGCTTCAAAGGTCTCAATACTTCTCGTTGAGCGTTTATTCGACTCCTGTCATAAGCAATGTGGACCAGCTTTCATTAATTTTAAGGTATGTTCAAGAGAACGCAGAACCCATTGAACGATTTCTCTGCTTTTTGTCAAATACAGGCCATAAAAAGAAGACATGTTACAAGCAATTGTGGATACTTTTAAGTCATTAAACATTAACATAGAAAATTGCAGAAGTCAATATTATGATAATGTAACATGCAAGTAACATGTCAGGGCAATATAACGGCTTACAAGCAAAAATTAAAGAAAAATGTAAGTATGCAACATACGTACTATGCGCCGCACATTCCTTAAATTTTATCGGATCATCAGCAGCTTATTCTTGCCCAAAAGCTGCAAAATTTTTCAGCTTATTAGAAAACATATATGTACATATGTTTTTTTTCACGGCATCAACTGAGCGAGCAAAGCTTCTTAATTAATTTTTTAATGGATCCGAAAATGTCACATTAAAAAATTTGTCACTTACCCGTTGGTCAGCCCGAGACGATGCCTGTAGGAGCTTAAACAGAGATTGGGACCAAATAATATCGACTCTCAATGCCATTAAAACTGATTCCCACCAGAAAGCTTTAGTGAAAACTTAAATTAAGCTAGCGGTTTATTGTCCCAATTGAAGTAGTTTGAGACAGCAATATTGTCTCAATTTTGAGGTTCTATACTTAAGCAATTCAATATTGTATCAAAAAAAATTCAAGGTGTTGATACAGACGTTGAAACTGTGCCCAGGCTTCACGAGGCATTCATATCGTCTGTGAGAGAAAAACGAGAATACTTTGATGTTTTTGAAGAGATGGGAAAAAGCAAAACCTCTGAAAATTACAAAATGTACCAAAAAAGAATCGTTAAGAGGAAAAAACGAGATGATAAGTGATGATGCTGAAGAGAAGACATTCATCATATGAAGCAATAACAAACACATCAGTGAAGAAACAATACGAAAAAATGCAACCACTCTTCAGAAATTATACCCGGTTGATCTTGGAGAAGATTTTCAAGAAGAGTGTGTCTTACTTAAACATTTTCTGGAGCAAAACAACAAAAAGGAAGGAAGCATTTTCATATGTTGAAGTTGTTTTAGGAATATACTTTTGACCTGCAGTGACAAATTGTAGTGCAGAAAGACCGTTTTCCATATTGAAACGAATAAAAACCGATCGCCTTAATAGTTTAGTTTCATTAAATATAGAAGCTGAACTGACAAAAAAATTAGATAGCGAATTTATTGTTAATGAATTTTGTATTCAATATGCATTTGTGTTTTTTTTATTAATATTTTTATTACTTTATTTTCATTGTTCTAAAGGGCGGCAAAATTAATCAGCCCGGGGCGCCAAATTTTCAAATACGCCTCTGCCAATAGCTAATCAAAGCTTCCCTCTTTTCCAGTTGATAGCTGATGGAGAAGAAGTGATTCGCAACGTGCAAGACGAAAGAGAACAGGAACTCATCAGGGCACAATATAGTAATATGCTTCACTCGTTTCGACGTCACCAACAAAATGATCGATTTGCCAAGTACGTGCTTAAAGTGAATACACAAACAATTAATTTCCTCAAGCAGCACAGAAATATTGTCATTGTGCAAGCTGACAAAGGCAACGTCACCGTGGCGATGGAGCGAGCAGAGTATGACGAGAAGATGTGCGAACTTTTGTCTGATCGTAATATCTATAGACGGGTGAGGAATAATCCAACAACAACTTTACAAACTCGCAACAACGATCTAGTGAAGTGGTTAAACAACAACAATTTTATCGATGACAGGGAAAGAACAAAAATGACAACATACACAGCGCAGCTTTCATCTATTTATGGGTTGCCAAAAATTCATAAGGCAAACATGCCTCTGCGCCCTATTACGTCATCAATGAAGCTGCCATGTTATGAGCTTTCAAGATTTGTTGGCAAAATATTACAGTGCGCATCGACTAATTCAAGCTACTCAATTAAAAATTCTTTTGAATTTATTGAGAAAGCTAAAAATATCAAACTAAACAGCAATGATATATTAGTTTCATTTGATGCGGTGTCCCTTTTTACTAATATTCCCATCCTACTAGCTATCACTATGTCAAAAAGAAATGGGAAATAATTAGCAAAAGCACCAAGATCAATCAAAACAAATTTCTCGAGATCCTTGACTTTTGTCTCAAAGAGAATAATTATTTTCAATTCAAAGAAGATATTTATAAGCAAATCTTTGGAATATCCATGGGAAATCCTCTCTCACCCACCATTGCAGACCTAGTATTAAATCACGTATTAGAGGAGTGTTTTGACAAAATGGATGAGAAACCAACGTTTGTCGCGAAATATGTTGACGACATATTTGCAGTTATCGATAAAAGGAATATTGACAAAGTGCTGGTGATCCTCAACGGATTCCATCCGAAAATACAGTTCACTGTTGAAATGGAACGAAACAGATCTATAGCGTTTCTCGACGTTAAAATCCATCGCGAAAATGGGCATCTGGTATTCGACTGGTACCAAAAAAATACAGCTTCGGGCAGATTGGTCAATTTTCGTTCTAACCAAGCCAGACACATTATTATGAATACTGCTTCTAACCTTATAAGTAAAGTTTTTGCACTGAGTGATGAACGATTCCACCATGCAAACGAGAAGAAAGTTAGGAAGATTCTAAGTGACAATGGATATCCATCAGCAGTGATGTTGTTTATTAGTTTTGTACGTGTTTCAGTCGTTTTAATAAAAAAAATATAACAGTTATTTTAAAATTTTATAAAAATGGGTCGTGGAGAGCATTGTACTATTACTGAGCGCAATTTAATAAATAATATTTAAGTTAAAGAGAAAAGAAAAAAAAAATAATAATAATAATAATTCAACGATTTGCCAAATACTTAAAAAGTAAGGATGAGAATTTCCTTGTGCTTCTTATTCCTCTTATGGTGACTGGCAGAGAGTTCCAAAGGTTAATGACATGAATATAAAACTGCCGTTGAGTATTCAGATATTTAAATCTTGGCTTTATGAGAATGAGAGACCTATTTGAATGAGGGAAGTTCAGTCTACTGTGCAGATAATCACGTTGTTTTGTTTGTATTAACAGTTGAAGGTATTTAAGTGACCGAAATTTTAAAAGTTTATTTAGACTACAACCACTTAGTTGATTAGAAAAAAGAGAAACATGATCAAATGGGCGGAGATTATATACGAACCGAGCAATGTTTTTATAGACTACATTAAGTTTTCTAGATGTTGCATAGTCCAAATCGCCAAAAACTTCACAACAGTAAAGCAGCATTGGAAGCAAAAGCGTTTTTGCTAACAAGAGCTTAGTATTCTGAGGAATGAAGCCTTGAGCGATTCGAAGAGCTCTAAGACTTCCATAAACCTTCCCTATAGCGCTGTTAAGATGGTCATTCCAGGTAAGAGTTCGATTGAAAACCACACCTAGGTTACGGGCAGAGTCAACATAAGAGATGGTTTGATTCTCTATCTGCAGGGGGCTTGGTATGGTTTTGTCGAAAATCTTCCGATGGATAGGCAATGTTTTTGACTTAGAAGGGTTAAGGTGAAGATTGTTTATTAAGGACCAACGTGTGATGTTTCGCAAATCAGTGTTCATCAGAGAGACTGCCTCGTCCTTCGCAGTCAAGGGCCGGCTGATCAAGAGCTGCACGTCGTCAGCATATAAGTGAATAAAACAGTTTTTAACTAAGTGTGGTAAATCATTAATGTACATGGAGAAAAACAGTGGGCCCAGTATTGATCCTTGTGGGACCCCGTGGAGTACATAAGCGAAGTTGGAGGATCTACCATTTGCTACAACACATTGTTGCCTGCTATTAAGATATGAGTGGATCAGTTTGCACGACTCAGTTGAAAGACCAAAACTTTGGTGTAGTCTTCTACAGAGTATTGAGTGATTAACGGTATCAAAAGCCTTGGAGAAGTCTAATAGCGTAAGCAGAACAAAATGGTCTTTATCTAAGGCAGCTCTTATTTCATCAGCAACGAGAAGTAATGCCGATTTACAACTACGTTGTGGTCGGAACCTAGACTGACATATACTGAGAAGGTTGTTAGAAGTAAGATGATTTTGAATTTGTTTGGAGATTGCCTTTTAAAATACTTTTGACAGAAAAGGAAGAATGGCTATTGGTCGAAAATCTATTGCGGAGCCTGTACATTTCTTGGGAATAGGAATGACTTTTGCTTTCTTCCATTCTGTAGAAAACTCAGATGTTGTCAAAATACTGTTAAAGATGTGTGTTACAAATCTCAGAATATAGGGAAGCAAAAGTTTAATAAACTTTGGGTTAATTAAGTCAAGTCCTATGGCATTTGATTTAATAGAAAGTATAGCCTCCACAACATCTTCCTCGGAATCTGTCAAAACTAAAAGAATTGGCTGAAGATGATTGTTCAACATTGAGAGGTTCACTGAAAGACACATTGGATGACGAACAAGGCAGTGTAGTAAACTTTTTGTTAAGGTCATTCCAGTCAATGCCATCAGTGAGAAACTTTTGTTGTTTCCCGATACCTACTTCTCGGAGCTGCTTCCAAGTGTCTTTCATGGATTTAGAAGTTCCAAGCTTCTGTTCATAAAAAATCAATTTAGCCAATCTTATCATTTTGACTACCCTTGTTCCGTAGTTTGCAGTAGTTTTGGTGTAGAGATTCAATTCGGTATCTTATCCACTGACTGTAAGCGGCATCACGTTCTGACATTGCAGAAATGATGTCGCCATTCACCCAGGGAGAAGTTTTATGTTTTATCAAACGAGTTTTGATTGGAACATGGATATCAAATAGTGAGTTAATGTTATGGTTAAAAAAAGATATTTGTTCATCCACATTCTGCATGAAATAGATTGAATTCCAGTTTAAACAATGAAAATCAAGCAATAACTCCGAAACATTCAAATTTTTAAAATCACGAAATTGGAAACTTTGTTGGTCGACCTGGCAAGATATATCAATACATGTGAAAATCATATCGTGTTTAGAAAAACCGGGAGCTTGAAGTTGGCTATAATGAAGAACTCTATCATTATCGCTTATTATGAAGAGGTCAAGTAATGTACTTGAGGATTCAGTAAAATGGGTTGGGAATGTACAGTTGATTGCATGTAAATCTAGAGCTTCAAAAGTACTTACAAATGAATCAGAAATTTTGTTATCTAGGAGATTACAGTTAAAGTCACCGCATAGTACTGTGAATGAAAAATTGCAGGAAAAGGTCTCTAGAGTAGTTACTAATGGTACTAAGCTGATGTTGTTGTAGGGTCGGTAAATGGAGCCAACCAGGAAATTTTCAGAGTTGAATTTGATATTGACAAATATGAATTAAAAAGGACATCCATCATCTGATTTACAAACAAGTCTACAATTCAACCCATCCCGAATGTACAGAGCGCATCCCCCACCAGTTCTTGAAATGCGATCAGCCCTAAAAAATGTATAGCCCTCAACTCGATAAACATTGTCACAAATATCTGGTTGGGACCAAGTTTCGGAGACAGATAGAATGTCGATTTGAGAATCTACAAACAAGTATCTGAACTCCCCTAATTTTTTGGTCAAGCTTTGTGCATTAAGATGACAAATTCGCAAACCGTTATTTTGGTGCCGTAAAATTCTTATCATGTGATGTATTAGGCTTGTATTCGTGTCATTGCCCATGAACCCTCTGATATTGTTAGCTGCGCTTATAAGACAGCATATAAAGAAAGAATATGAAGCAAAAGGAGATACGGTTAAAATTAAGAATAGAACGTAGAAAGTGAAAAATACTTTTTGGCAAATCATCGTTACAATAAATAGAAAAACTAGTAAGAAATCAAGAAAAGAAATTAAATAAGGAAAGTTTGTTAAAGAGAAAGAATATTTACAAATTATTTTAATAAAAAAAAAAATAAAAATGAAATTGAGAAAAGGATAGATGAAGATAAGAATAAATTATTATTGATGTATAAAAAATGTAATGAAAAAAAATATAGGGTAAACATCATAAAGGCATACACAAACTTAGTTAGTCGCCACTGCAGCTTCTAATTCTCCCACGCTGTGAACAGCAAAACTCCCTCCATCAGCTGCTAGTTTTATGAAAACATTACCATCAGGGTTCAGACTTTACTTCGATCGAAGTAGATCTACTTCGATTTTGAGAAAAAAATTTAATCTACTTCCCTACTTCTCTTTTTTAGGATCTACTTCACTTTGAAAAAAATTCTTAACCAACATATCCAAAGACAGCGCTGATCACTCTGTATTACACAATTTTATAAACAACAGCACTGTATTTTTGAAATTGATTTTGAAAATCAAAATTATCATGTTCCTCTTCAAAATATATTTTCTGGAATTGAGTTTCAAAGATATGAAAACAATGTCCCGAATGAAACTATTTTACAAATAAAACAAAACATTTTAAGATATTATATTGCTTTGTGTACTCAAATCAAATCAAGATTTGAATTTGAAGACAATAAACTTTGTTTAATACAATATTTAAACCCAACTAAAATTCAAGATGGTGATTTAATATCTATTTTAAAACTAGCTGAGGTATTTCCTTTTTACAAATCGTCGGTGAAACCAGAAAAGTGTGTAACTCCAAATTTTCTGAAAATGAGATTTGAATGCCATCTGTTAGCCAAACCTAATATCTACCGTTCCTCAAACTGGGAATCCCTTTAAAGTTCATACTTTTTATTCTATTGGCAAATTAGAAAATGGTGTAACTCCATGCTCACTTAACTTTGTGAGAAAACCGTGTATCTCCCCCTTATGCGGTAGTACAAGTGTGGGTGACATCGTGCTCTTAAAATGTTTGTAATATACGTAAATAATAAATAATATATTATTTGTGATTAACTTATTTCAATATCCCACAAATTTGTGTTAAAAATAAGTTGGGGAACCAACAGTAAATGATCTTAAACAAATCAAATATACACCAGATTCTGTAATTCAGTACAAACTGAGACACACAGATAACGATTGGACTACATTGGATGTAAGACGATCCACAAGGATACAAATAGACCGAGAGCCCACAGTAATTTTTGGGTGTGATTGATAACAAAAAAAAAGAGGCTGGGTGCGACCCACACTGATAACTTCCCATTTGTGGTCTTGAAAACTTTATATTTAGTTTTTTTTTTCAAATAACCAAATTTTCAGCGAAACAAACTTTAGCTGTATCTGTACTGTATCTGTTGTGGTAATTGGTATGATATTTTGTATATATACCTACTTCGATCATAGAGCAGTAGATGGAAGATCGAAGTAGATGGTTTCATAGTGCAATTGTTGTTGCGGTTTTCCGGATTGAAAGGCTGTGATCTGCACTGGATATACAATGACTCCTGTTTTAAAAATCGATGATGCTTGTGGCATACTATGATATTAGGAAATTTGCTTTGTTTTGTTGATGATGAGGATACTTTACTTAGTCGCTCATTTTATTTTTTTTTTTACAGAAAATGTGTTTAACTAATTTTAAACTTTTCTATTTAAAATGTTAAATTTCTTGTTATAATTACGAAGGTTGGTAGGTACATACTTTATACTGAATTATAGATTTCCGTGTTTTTTAATATAGCTGTGTTCCTACACCTAAGAAAACCTTGAGTAGAATTTTACATCTTTTTCATGGACAAAAAGATAAAAACAAATTGGGACGTTTTCTTCAATTTTACCATAGCTATTAATGGAATTTGAATATGTGGGACTTGGGTACAACTGAACAACCTTATTCATATACGTATGTACAGTACATACATTCTTCTAAAAACTAAGTTGATAATACTCGTAAAATTATAAAATTATGTATTATATTATAGAAATTACTTTATTATTTCAGTTATGTATGTTTTCTCATTAAAATAATGTTGCCCCCTGAAATTTGTATTATCCGCCAAAAAAATTATGCTAAGCGACATTAATAAAGATCTCATTGTCGTAAGCAACAAAAAATTTTGTTAGATGTCACTTAGTTTAACCAAAATTGTCTCTTAGCACACTTTGATTCAACTAGAACTTTCTTCGTTTTTCTCGTTTCCTGAACAATTTGAGAAATTTCGCTTAGTATACATTCTTACGGGAAGGTATCGATGTATAAAACAACATACTTTAGAAGGCACTATCGGTGTTCATTCCCAAGAAATTCGACTTGAAATACAATTTTAACTAGTTTTCACTAGAATTTTTAATAGTTTTTTTATTAAAAAAAAAAAAAACTATTTATTCAAAATTTGTCAACATTTTACCAATTGTACAAAATTATACTATGTATAAAATAAACTAAATTAGAAGTCAATATCACTACTAGCTGTCGAGAAATTTGTGTCGAAAAACAATTTTTACCAATTTTCAATAGAATTTTATAGAGTTTTTTATTTTTTGTAAAAAAACTGTAAACTGATTTTTTTTGAAATTTTCACCAGTTGTCAAACACATTATTTTTCGTAAAATAAAATTATTTTGAGTTTCAAATTGTTTTCCGTTCTTAGAATATCTGGGTTATGAAATTTTTTTTTTCAGTTTTTTTTATTTAAAAAAATAACGGTATGTTCATTTTTTCCCAAATTCATACCAAATCTGTATGACCTTATAATGAGTATATTAAATTTTATTTGAAATCAATAGCATTATTTTTTCGTAAGATATTTGAAACTAACCAAAATTTTTACTTTTTTTTTAAACCGTTATAGTGAAAAAACTACTCACTAAATTTTAATAAACGCCCTTTCAGCCTCTTTCGAAGTTATTATCTATTAAACACAATTTATTTGAAGTCGATATCCTTACTCGTTCTTGAGATATCGACGACGAAAAATGGTACAAGAACGTACGGACGTACGAACGTACGAACGTACGAACGTACGAACGTACGAACGTACGAACGTACGAACGTACGAACGTACGAACGTACGAACGTACGTACACACACACACACAGACATCTCTCTAAAAATGATTGATATAGCCTCTAGGGACCTTGAAACGTCGAGAAATGTCGAAAATTCCAATTTGACAAATCGGACCGATTACAATAACTCCCTATGGGAAGTTAATAATTAGCATAATTAGATAGGCCTTTAGTAGTTATTTACAAATGTGAACGTCTTGCATGCTCTAGTGGGAGATATAGTGCATAAAAGTGCATCATATATGTAGTTATTTCCAAGTCTAAATTAGTGTGATAACAACTCTGCCAAAACGTAGAGTTAAGCCCCCTGATTGAAAGTATTGAGGTCTAAGACGTTTTGCAGACAGGCTTCTGCCTGCAAGACGCGATAAGAATTTTTGGCTTTGGTAAGAACTGCATATCTGATGCACTCTTATGCACTATTGCTCCCACTAGAGCATGAAAGAAGGAAAATCAAGAAAGAAAAATATGACCATTTACAGATTCTGAAGAAAAACTTACCATCTGATCTGATACGTTCTACGATGCAATTCCTTTTACTACAAAGTAGATTGCTTCATTTTAAAAAAAAATATTTTTTCAGTTTTATTCCTTTTCGTTTATTTTTACTTTGTAATTGTTACTTATGAATGAAAAATTTTTGTTAGAGTTCTTTTGTTTCTGTATTAAAAAAAAAAGATTTTGAAAGATTTCAGTTTGATTGTTTTTTGTTTTTTTTTTATGTTTGAAAGTTTGATGAAGAAATACCTACAAGAACCTAGAGATTCGTATGCACAAACTGATAACAGCGTAGGAAAAATGTGAATCTCCTCATAGTACCCGTAAAATTTCCAAGTGAAAAGTGTGTATCTCCAAAAAAAGATAAATATTGGGCAACATTTTGATTTTGAATCATTTCCAAATATAAATAATATTACGAAATATAATTTCTGAAAATTTCAGGCAAATCGTGCCAATAACTTCAAAACTATGACGTTTTAATGCTCTCCTGTAAAATTTGCTAATATGGAGTTACACACTTTTCTGGTTTCACCGACGAAATGCTCTATCGAAATTTTAAATGATGAATGGAGGTCATTCCGCATTTACGATATAAGTAAACTAGAACAAAGTGATTTGCCCAAATTTTGGTATTCTACATATAATGAATACAAAAAATATATTGGAGGAATTTGTTTTCAAAAATTTGTCAGAATTCATGCTGAACTTAGCTATTTTGCCTCACAGTAGTGCCGCAGCTGAAAGCAAATTTTCAGAAATGAATTAATAAAAAACAAATTTAGGAATCGCTTAAACGTAAGCACCGTGGAAAATTTAATGTTTTCGAGATCACTTGCGGAAAAACGTAACGTTATTTATGAGCCACCGTTTGAATTGATAATATTCATGCAAGAATTCAAGTTTGTCGATGAAAAATTTACTATAAAATAGTCATATTTATTTTTTTAACCAGTCTGATCTGAAGTCTGAATTTACTTTTATATGTTATGTTTATATAATTTATTTTTTGTGTTATTTTTTTAAGAAGTCTTTATTTACTTTGTTTGTTTAAAGTTTGTGTTATAGTAATATATATTTTATTTTAAGTAATTAAGTTACTTGTACGCAATTAATTATTTATTTTTTAATGAAAAAAAAAATCAAAGAAAACTTAATAAACTTTTGTTAAGAATTTTGTTTCGAATTTTTTGTTTTTAATTTCCTAAATCTACTTCGAAAATTTTGGATCTACTTCACTTTTTTTCCGTATCTACTTCGAAAATATATAACCTAAGTCCGAACCCTGATTACCATATGAAGTATATGCACTGAAAAGTTGGTGATTGTTCCTCATGCGCACTGCTTGATGAAGAAGAGTGCGGGTGGTCTTTGGTAGGCTTTCATTTAAAAAACATGCATTGTTTGATTCTATACCCAGATCTCGTAAGGTTAGTTGATGACGTTGTTGTTGTTTTCGGTAGATGGAAATGCATTTCAATGTAGAATTCCTCTCTCTCTTGCGTGTTCATAAATTTAAGTATAATACTCGTAGGTGTTGGAGTTAAGCTTTTTATATTTCGTGAGCGAGAGCGAAAAATACTCTTCAGGCAAGGGGCTTTGCATTTGACGTTAAGACAAAGACGATTAAAAAGCAATGTAAGATTTTCATCCGGTAAAGATGGAACACCAAACAATATAGCATCTGCTGCAATCTCTTTTTTTCCATGGCATCAACTTGTTGTTGCAAAGATGAGAGCTTAGAGACGAAATTAGTCATACCGATTGTGTTTTCCTCTATTTGGTTAATTCTACTCATGGTGTTAGCAATGGTAGTGTTTGCGTCATTCAACTTGCCGTCAATGGCGAGTGCATTTGAGGAATTGGATTCGAGGCATTCAATGCGACTTACAATGTCTGTAATTGTTTTGTTGACTTGTTGAAGCTTTTCGTCCCATTTATTTTCGGTTTGTTCCAGTCCAGCAAAGAACTCAGAGCGAATTTTTGACAGTTCGTCCGTGATGCGACTGACGATCGTGTCCGTATGTATGCTTAGGTGTTTTTCAAGGGTTTCGATCGTGAGGTAAGAGTCATTGCCGCTTTTAAGATTTGATGCTGCTGGAGAAATGGGGCTGGTTCGAGGTGGTACGGAGAGCGGTGTATGTTGTTTGGTTTTCTTTGTAGCAGTTAGAGCTGGAGAATCGTTGCATGAGGGTGGTGGTGTGGATGAAGGTGTGTTGAGCAGAGCAGTTCTTGAACGTGTTGACATTGTGTATAAAATGTAGGAATATTGTGAAATTGGTTCTGGTTTATTTAATAATTTTAAACACTGTTTTCTTGATATTCACTGGTTAAACCGTGTTGAATCTTTAATTCACTTAACACGGCTTACATGGAAGGGACTTTTCATGACAAGAGATGTTCAAAAAGATGCACTACTCCTGAAAAAAAATATTTTTTGCCTTTTTTAGTTAGCAGCTAATCGAACCCTGAGCTCCAACACTAACACTGGTTAGAAAGCAAAAACAAAGGTGGATTTGTCTTGTTCGGAATTAGAAGCTTCTTTTTAAGGAGAGGGAACTGCTAGTCTGTACTTTAATAAACATATTCCATTCCTTGTATAAAACTCCATAGACCTGAAAATTGTGTGTAGATTATAAAAAAAAAAAAAAAAAAAAATTTGCCTCTGATGCATGAGAATCGCAATTGTGTGCTGTTGAGAACCTCATGTTGGCTTAAGAAGTACGTAGGAATACATAGAACATAGGTAAATATTAAATAATATATAGACACATTCCATTTAAATCAAATAAGAAAGAATAATATCATGTGAATAATAATAGGAGATGGAAAGTTTTTTGATAAGATACTCAAGCAAACAGAAAAACTAATCCTCGGCGACATTAAAACGTGTGTTTGCTTTTGTTTTAAATTTATTTAGCTGATTGTTCTAAGCCAGCGTTACCGCTGTGCCACTTTAGTGTCAAATTGCCAGGCTGTGCCACCGAGCCACCACCTTTCAGTCGGTGCCACTTTTTATTCCCCACAAGTAAAACTAAAGTTAGCAATTCACCAAGCAATTTTTCCATACCTTTTCATATCTTTCATGCGTACGATACTTATACCATCAAAATTTTAAAATTCAACATAACCCACACATTGAAAAAGTGGGTAACATTAAAAATAGTTTGAATAAATATCTACCTATTTTCCAACTTATATGAATTTGTTGCAAAAATTTTAACCTTGCCTCATTGGCAGTGCCTGCGCTAAGAGGGTTTTTTCCAAGCTAACTTTGATGAAAAACAAACTCACCAACAGACTAAACACTGAAACTTGCGAAAATATGTTGCCTTCTTTAAATTTAGTAAGCAACTGTGATTTAGCTGAGTGGAGTCCAGATGAGCTCCTCATAAAAAAATATAGGGAAACCATCACAGGAAAGTAAAATGTGATACGAATTCTTTTAAATAAATTATTATTTATTATTTATTCAAACTTTTATTTATTTATTTATGTTGAATAATCAATACAAAATGAACTGTTAAATTTTTAGTTTCTAGCTTACGTTGCAATAAACCTTAAAATGATTGTTTAAATTATGTGTTTCCTTCAACTCCTATAAATTCGTTGAGATGAGTGTGAAATTTGTTCCCTTAAGTCAATTTTCATACATATATGGTGTTGTTTTGTTTTTAATTTTAAGTGCCACCTTTTTTTCTCGAGTGCCACTCTTTTTGCCACTTTTCCAAAATATCCTAAGGTAACGCTGTTCTAAGCTATAAAAGAGCATTCAAGAGTTCAGTTAGTCGTCATCGTCAGTATAGTTCTGTGGTTTCGAATATGAACTTTTCGGGATATTTTTGTTTGGTTGCTGCTGCAGTCTTGGTTGTTTTATCCCATCAATCAGAGGCGATTATTACACACCTTGCCCCAGCCAATTCTTCTGTTGATCCATCTATAAAACTTAGAGAAGGATTTTCCAATGGTACTCAAATGTTGTCAAGTGCTAGAAGCATAATCTTGGATGGAGTCCTAGCAGGCGAAAAAATTCTTGCTAAGAACCCTGAAGCAGTGGCGTAGCGTAGGGGGGGCGGGGGGCGGGCGGTCCGCCCCGGGCGGCAGGCCTAGGGGGGCGGCAAAATGTCGCCGGTGATGCAGGTAGAGTAGAAATCATATGTTTTATGACAGATCGTTTGACAAGTCAACAAACAACAATGATGTAAATTTGAAATTTGCCACCCTATCTGTGGTTCGTCGTTGACCGCTTTCGTGAATTCGTAGACGGTGAGTAGGGCCGTAAGAGTGCATTCCGTATTGTCGCGCTGATCGCGAAACTAAAAAAAGAGGCTGGGTGCGACCCACACTGATAACTTCCCATTTGTGGTCTTGAAAACTTTATATTAAGTTTCAACTAGAACTTTCTTCGTTTTTTTCGTTTCCTGAACAATTTTAGAAATGTCGCTTAGTATACATTCTTACGGGAAGAAATCGATGTATAAAAAAACATACTTTAGAAGGCACTATCGGTGTTCATTCCCAAGAAATTCGACTTGAAATACAATTTCAACTAGTTTTCACTAGAATTTTTAAGTTTTTTTTATTTAAAAAAAACTATTAATTTAATATTTGTCAACATTTTACCAATTGTACAAAATTATACTATGCATAAAATAAACTAAATTAGAAGTCAATATCACTACTAGTTTTCGAGAAATTTGAGTCTTAAAACAATTTGTACCAATTTTCAATAGAATTTTATATAGTTTTTTATTTTTTGTAAAAAAACTGTAAACTGATTTTTTTGGAAATTTCCACCAGTTGTCAAACACATTATTTTTCGTAAAATAAAATTATTTTGAGTTTCAAATTGTTTTTCGTTCTTAGAATATCTGGGTTATGAATTTTTTTTTTTCATTTTTTTTTTATTTAAAAAAATAACGGTATGTTCATTTTTTTCCAAATTCCTACCAAATCTTTATGACCTTATAATGAGTACATTAAATTTTATTTGAAATCAATAGCATTATTTTTTCGTGAGATATTTGAAACTAACCAAAATTTTTACTTTTTTTTTTAAACCGTTATAGTGAAAAAACTACTCACTGAATATTAATAAACGCCCTTTCAGCCTCTTTCGAAGTTATTATCTATTAAACAAAATTTATTTGAAGTCGATATCTTTACCCGTTCTTGAGATATCGACGACGAAAAATGGTACCAGAACGTACGAACGTACGAACGTACGTACACACACACAGACATCTCTCTAAAAATGATTGATATAGCCTCTAGGCAGTGGCGTAGATAGCTTTTCGCTATGGGGGGGATAGATATAGTTTGCTCATTTTTTTTTAAGTTTTAATAATTAAAAAAAAAAACAAATAACAAGACTTCATTGAATTTATTATGTATGCCATAAAAAAATTATATTTTTTAAAGATAATATATTATACGAATTAATTTGAATATGAACTAGAATAAATATTGATATACAGTGCCTTGCATAAGTATAACCGCACCTGTAAAAATGCGTTTTGTAGAAAATTAAAATGGGAATGACACTTTACTATTTTTTTAATTGAAGGCATCACTATAATCAAATAAATTGAGAAGAAAATAGTTCCGTTATTTTCTCTTCTGGTGTTTAAAAATTAGAAACAGATTTTTATATATTGCAAAAGTATAACAGCACAATGCAAACCTCTCTGAAGCTTCATTCAGTTATGTGCTTCGAAATGACAAGAAACAATGCCGCGTGGTAAACATTTAAGCGATACGGAAAAAGTCAAAATTCAAGCTTTTCGGTTAACTGGCCTAAGCCTAAGGGCTATTGGTAGGAAAATTTAAAGATCCGATCATGTCGTCCGAAATTTCTTACAGGATCCAGAATCTTATGAGACGAAAATAAGACCCGGGCATCTGCAGAAGCTGACACATCGAGATAAGAGGCGTTTAATAAATGCTGCATCCAATTCGGCGCATTCTTTGCCGCCGCCGGACGTTCGTGACGAATCGGGCTTAGGAATTTCGGTTTCAACGGTTTTTCGTGCCTTAAAAAGCAGTAAAATTATTGTTCGGCCAGCTCTAAATTTGACAACAGTCTACAAAAAAAGTAAGAATTTGCCCAGCAAAACATAAAACGGAATTGGAAAACCATAAGTAACATTCCATTAATTTACACTTAACTTTTGTTATGCCAAATGGCATAATTCAATGAATGTTTTTTTTTAAATTATTTTAGATTATTTTCAGTGGCGAAAAAAAGTTTAATCTTTGATGGGTCAGTTGGTTTTAGCGGATATTGGCACGATCTGAGAAAGGAAAAAAGTTTGTTTTCAAGAGGAACTTTGGCGGTGGCAGTTGTAAGGTTTGGGGGGCCTTCTGCGACCGTGGTAAGGTTGCACTTGCCTTCACCTCTGCAAAGATGAACAGTTCAGCTTGCACCCAGGTGCTTCAGGATATTTTGATACCCTACTTAAGACGATTTCGTCAAGTTCGGCATGTCTTCCAGCATGATACTGCCCCAATTCACGTTAGTCGTCAAAGTTTGGGATGGTACGAATCGAATAACATACATTTTATGGTGTTCCCGACACGTTCTCCAGATTGCAACCCCATTGAAAATCTTTTGGGAATTTTGACCCGCAAAATGTATGATCATAATAGGCAATTATACAGTGTTGCTGAGCTGCGAGAGGCGATTGTGGAAGAATGGAACTGTAAAGACGATTCCATATTAAATAACCTTGTCAACAGTATGTCAAAAACAATTTTTAGATTGGTCGAAAATAGGGGCAACAATGTCCTTTACTAATTTAGCCGAAAAAATGTACTTAACATAAAATAAAACAGATCAAAATAAAAAAGCGGTTATATTTTTGCAATTGAAAAAAAATATGTTTTAATTTTTAACCACCAGAAGAGAAACTAACGGAACTTTTTTTTTATGCTCAATTTACTTAACTAGTGTTGCCATTCAATAAAAAATAGTAGGGTGTCATTCTCATTTTAATTTTCTACAAAACGCATTTTTACAGGTGCGGTTTTACTTATGCAAGGCACTGTAGTAAGTAAAATAAAATAATATTAATTTAAAAAAATAAAATCCAGTTTTCTGTTCTTTTTAGATAAAACACTTATAATCTCGTCTGCTAGGATAGGTATTTCGCGATGAATAGCTAGAGCAGCCAAATCATTCAAACGATCCTGCAAATAAGTAAACATCCAAAGCTTATCACACTGTTATTAAAATAGACATATTTTTAATAATCTCACTTCGTTGGTCATGCTTCTTTGTATTGTTTTTATTCTCTTTACTGACTGGAGAAAGTTCTTTCGGGAGTTGACGTTGAAACCGGCAGTGTAGCTAATATCTTTAATAAAATATTTATAACTGGATGGAAGCGATTTTTCTTGCACGTTTACCTATTATCAATTGGTGAGAGACGTAAAAAAAAATTCAGAGTGTGTTTCTTTAACTTATTTGGTTCATGACTGGTTATGTTGAACAATTATCGATCCAAATTGGGGGGGTGGGATATATCTCCCTGATCCCCCCCTATCTACGCCACTGCCTCTGGGGACCTTGAAACGTCGAGAAATGCCAAAAATTCCAATTTGACAAATCGGACCGATTACAATAACTCCCTATGGGAAGTTAACAAAACGTTCCGAAACTCTCGCGAAACTGAAAGGGGGTGTTCCGAAACATATGATATGCATATGCGAGATATGATAAGATAACTATAGGATTCGACGGAAACGTTATTCTAGTCTCAGCCAGCTCAATGTTTTTGCTCCCTCCCGCATCACAGAAAGTTATTTCGATTGTGTTGTTTATAGTTTAAATACTGTTGAATCTTCTAAAACTAAGCACTTAGTACTTCACTCAACCTTTGAACTAGTTTTTGAAAATGAAAAGAGTTAAAGGAAGCGGCGCGGAATACCACAAGAAAAAGGCTAAGAAAGAAGCAGATGCGAAGACGCGAAATATTTCAGTTCTAGTTCTGGTTCAAAAGCTACGTTAACGTCTTCGGCGGCATCCAGCAGCAGCGGAAGTGATTCCAATGTAAGTAAGATTCCTCCATCTACAATCGTGAGTGGCCTAGAATTGTCCTCCGGCCAATATTCATGGGAATGCATAACTTATTTTACGGGCAGAAGGAGAAGACGTGCCTGCCGTCGAAGTTGGAAGTCGTTCTGGTCGCACCACAGAGCAGGGTCAAGACGAAGTCGACTCACCAGAAGTATCTCAAGCATCTTCACAAGCCTGCAGAAAAAGTGAACCTCGTGAAGCATTAAAGACGCTTAAAAATAAGTTTGTGGAAGTTCTTCAGGTACTGGAAGAATTGACGGATCGGTAGCCAGTCTTCTTCTGACAGTCATGCAGTCATTCAACTTCCTCACTTTTCTTGGCTTTTGGGCTGCAGAGCTACCTGAAGAAGATGACGCACAGATTTACCTGCAGCAATATGGACTGACTGTGGATAAGTGTGCTCAGAAACTCTGCGTTTTAAAAGCTCTCCTGGTGGAGAGCAGAGACCGTTTCGTCCAAGCCGCAATCGACTTTTCTAACACTTTTTGGAAAAAACTCGGAATCGATCTCAAAACGAGTACAATTCGCAGGAAAAAACACATGCATGGAGATGAATCCGCAGATGCAGCTTTGTCTCACGAGCCTTATTCGTAAGGCTCGTAAAATCCGTTTATGAAACCGCTAATTCTATTTTACTTTCAATAAAAGATACTTCATTGCCTGTTAAATGATGTCTCGAAATTTAATTTTAATTAAGTATTGAATGGGGCGGCAAAATGGGTCTTCCGCCCCAGGCGCCGAGATGGTACGCTACGCCACTGCCCTGAAGGTTCCAGAAAACTTACGCAGCAATCATTGTTGGATGGCGAATCAATAATCTACAATTCCGGCCAACCCTTCTTTGAAGCAATTGCAGAAGTTTTGGCTCTTTCAAATGGTGGAACGCGGCAAGGTCTTTTATCCGCAAGTGAATATGTTCAGAAAGGAGGATTGGCGGTACTAAATACATTGAAATCCGGTGAGAGGTTATTCAATGACGGTAGTGAAGCTGGAGGCAGAGCGGCTAAAGCGTCACTTAATGTATATAAGTTAGCTATCGAAACTGGATTTGCAGCTGACTTCTACAATATTCAAAAATCCGCCAACGAATCATTACAAGCACTCAGAGATGCTCAAAGCAGCCCAATCCAACTACGAATTGAAAACCGAAGTTGTGGAGTTGCCGCAAAAGAAGATCCTGACTGTTCAGATGCCTTGAAAGATATTAATCAAGCTGCTAACAAGGCACTAAGGAATGGAGCTAATCCTGCTTTAGTTCAAGACTTAGAGGAAATCGTTAAATGTGCACTTGATTCTCTTGTTGAAATTGTAACTGATGCCAAAAGAGTATTAGCAAGTATTAAAACAATTGCAGAAATTGATACCTTTGCCGCCGCCACTATGAACTCCAAGGAAGTCGAAAGTTTTGAAAAAAGGATAAATCAAGTATTTGCGCATCTCTATTTAGATTTTGGGGATGTATATGATAGATCTGGAAATCAATCAGCCGAAGAAGTTCAACAAGCCTATGCGGTCTTAGAAAAAGGAAATTTTAGAATCATTAATACAGCTAAATTTATTGAGGAGATAGCAGCGAATGGAATGGAAAATGGAGGTGATGCATCAATGCTAGCTTTTGAAAGTGTCGCGAAGTCTATATATTTTGCGAAACTTGTTTTCATCCAAAGCCTAGTCGAATGTGCAAAGATTGTGTTAAGTCTACTTTAATATTTTTTGCGTCACAAACATATCTGCTTTACAGTAATAGGCCTGTAGTCGTTCCGGTGCAATTTATTCTTTGATGTAATTTTTTTTTAATAAAGTGGACCGTAGAAAGAATATTTGCATTTTAATTTTCAAGGAATACGAACAAGATTGCACCTTTAGTTCTGCCTTTTTAATTTTCGTGATTTTGAAGCTGGTATCACTGTGGTGCATAGGGTTTAAATTGTGACAATGGTATGTTCTGAAAAATACAATTTAAACAACAAAAACATCTAGGTAAACCCGATCAAGCCAAAAATTATATATTGTGTGAAGCCTCCGTTAACGTTTGGAAGACAGAGAAATACACACGCAATTTTAAACTACACAATTTTCATCTAGAATTTCTACTTCGTATCCGTAATTAGATGCGGGGGTGACTTAAGGCAGAATACAAAAATGAGGGTCCCCAAGTAGTATATACATATGTTTATGATCGCAAAAGATTCCATATACAAATGAAAAAAAAAATGATTTGGAGTTTTGAAAAAAAATCTCAAAAACGGGTTAATAACTTTTCCCGTAATTTGATTTTAATATAAATATTTTATAAGTTTAATGAATACTAGGATTTTTGATTTCATATTTTTAAAATTGCTAATTTCGTAATTTTGATAAAGTTATTATTATCGGTGTGAACTCCACTCTCGGTCGGTATCAGTACGCTGAACATGTTTTTATTAGCTAATGCAAAATTATAGGACTTGAAATTGAATTCGGGATAGGTTATTTAAAAACAGGGTGGTTGGTAGGCCTGTTTAACAAAATATTGAAGCCATTTTTTCCAGCAAAATACAAAGTTAAGGAATTGAAAGAGAAAGAACAGTGAAGTTAAATGTCTTTGAAAAATGGAAATAACTCCAGTAACATGAATACTTTTTTTTTATAAAGTAACATAAAAATATGCGGTTATAAGTCCGAATTTGAAAAGGTAAAAGGTCACAATATATTTGGCGAGTTTGCTTAATTCAAGCCCTGGTTTTTCTAAATACGTTTTTTTTAATGAAGTTCTTGCAAATGTTGCAGGAATGCTGGAAGCTAAGATGTTCTCATGATTCCCTGGAGAGGAAATTGGATTTTGTAGCATTAAAACCATCGATTCCTACCATATAACAATAAAGAATCAGGTTCTTTATCTCAAAAACGGCTTTGATGCAGTGGCGTAGATAGGGGGGGGATCAGGGAGATATATCCCCCCCCCCCCCCATTGGGATCGATAATTGTTCAACATAACCAGTCATGAACCAAATAAGTTAATGAAACACACTCTGAAATTTTTTTTACGTCTCTCACCAATTGATAATAGGTAAACGTGCAAGAAAAATCGCTTCCATCCAGCTATAAATATTTTATTAAAGATATTAGCTACACTGCCGGTTTCAACGTCAACTCCCGAAAGAACTTTCTCCAGTCAGTAAAGAGAATAAAAACAATACAAAGAAGCATGACCAACGAAGTGAGATTATTAAAAATATGTCTATTTTAATAACAGTGTGATAAGCTTTGGATGTTTACTTATTTGCAGGATCGCTTGAATGGTTTGGCTGCTCTAGCTATTCATCGCGAAATACCTATACTAGCAGACGAGATTATGATGAGTGTTTTATCTAAAAAGAACAGAAAACTGGATTTTATTTTTTTAAATTAATATTATTTTACTTACTACAGTGCCTTGCATAAGTAAAACCGCACCTGTAAAAATGCGTTTTGTAGAAAATTAAAATGGGAATGACACCCTACTATTTTTTATTGAATGGCATCACTAATCAAGTAAATTGAGCATAAAAAAAAGTTCCGTTAGTTTCTCTTCTGGTGGTTAAAAATTAAAACAGATTTTTTTTTATTCCAAAAGTATAACCACTTTTTTATTTTGATCTGTTTTTTTTTTATTTTAAGTAAATTTTTTCGGCTAAATTAGTAAAGGACATTGCTGCCCCTATTTTCGACCAATCTAAAAATTGTTTTTGACATACTGTTGACAAGGTTATTTAATATGGAATCGTCTATACAGTTCCATTCTTCCACAGTCGCCTCTCGCAGCTCCGCAACACTGTATAATTGCATATTATGAGCATACATTTTGCGGGTCAAAATTCCCCAAAGATTTTCAATAGGGTTACAATCTGGAGAACGTGTCGGGAACACCATAAAATGTATGTTATTCGATTCGTACCATCCCAAACTTTGACGACTAACGTGAATTGAGGCATTATCATGCTGGAAGACATGCCGAACTCGACGAAATCGTCTTAAGTAGGGTACCAAATTATCCTGAAGCAGCTGGGTGCAAGCTGAACTGTTCATCTTTGCAGAGGTGAAGGCAAGTGCAACCTTACCACGGTCGCAGAAGGCCCCCCAAACCTTACAACTGCCAACGCTAAAGTTCCTCTTGGAAAAAAACTTTTTTCCTTTCTCAGATCGTGCCAATATCCATTAAAACCACCTGACCCATCAAGATTGAACTTTTTTTCGCCACTGAAAATAATCTAAAAAAAACATTAATTAGATTATGTAATTTGGAATAACAAGAGTTAAGTGTAAATTAATGGAATGTTACTTATGGTTTTCCAATTCCGTTTCATGTTTTGCTGGGCAAATTCTTACTTTTTTTTGTAGACTGTTGTTTTTTTTGTCAAATTTGGAGCTGGCATCATTTTGCACCGAACAATAACTTTACTGCTTTTTAAGGCACGAAAAACCGTTGAAACCGAAATTCCTAAGCCCAATTCGTCACAAACGTCGGGCAAAGAATGCTCCGAATCGGATGCAGCATTTATTAAACGCCCCTTATCTCGACGTGTCAGCTTCTGCAGATGCCCGGGTCTTATAAGGTCTCATAAGATTCAGGATCTTGTAAGAAATTTCGGACGACACGATCGGATCTTTAAATTTTCCTACCAATAGCCCTTAAGCTTAGGGCAGTTAACCGAAAAGCTAGAATTATGACTTTTTCCGTATCGCTTAAATGTTTACCACGCGGCATTGTTTCTTGTCATTTCGAAGCACATAACTGAATGAAGCTTCAGAGAGGTTTGCATTGTGCGGTTATACTTTTGCAATATATAAAAATCAGTTTTTAGTTTTTAAACACCAGAGGAGAAAATAACGGAAATTTTTTTTTCTTCTCAATTTACTTGATTTGTGATGCCATTCAATAAAAAAATAGTAAAGTGTCATTCCCATTTTAATTTTCTACAAAACGCATTTTTACAGGTGCGGTTATACTTATGCAAGGCACTGTATGTCAATACTTATTCTAGTTCATATTCAAATTAATGCGTATAATATATTGGTGCTTATTTTGACATTCTCTTTCGTTCAAAAGTGAGTCGAATTCGTTGAAACTTAATTTTGAGACTCGGCGATTAGAATGTTAATCGAACAAATCGAAAGTTCACCCAATCCATAGAAAGTTCATTCATTTGCGAAAGCTAATTCAATTTTGACCTTCGAAAGAATAGAATTAAATGTCATTTTTGTGTCGTTTGAAGTTTTCTCTCGAGTAAGAAACAAAACATATAAGTTTTTAATTATTTCATGGAAAATAAAGTACTTTTATTAATTTTTTTGTTGTTTTATGTTTAAAGGTCGTATTTCAACTGGACAAACTGCGAACAAAAGGAAAAGTTAATCAAAATAGTGGAAGAAAATCCGGAGGTAGCAAAGGGTTTTTTTTTACCACCCGCGTTGATACGGAAAGCATCCACTATCCTTCTCCTCTGCACTTCTTCAACACCATCTTCATTTATAAACAACACAAATGCCATATTTTTATTTTTTATTTATTATTTTATGGTTTTATCAAACAAATTTAAATTTTTAAACAATAAACAAAACAATTACAATTTAACAAAGATTTCACTTTTTGGTTTTGACATTTCACAAACACTTCTCTTTTGTTTTCGATATGTTAATGTGACCAAGCGTATACGAAAAAAAATAAAAAATTAGAACGCGTCATGAACAACTTATTTTTTTAAGAATAGTTTCAAAACAGCTGAGTTGACACAAAAAATGTAATGAATATGTAGTTCTTTATGGTTAAACTTTACTTTATAATGAAAAAGTGTATTATTTACTTTGTTTCTTGATTCTTTATCCAACATCTATAAAATGTTTAGAAACAAAAAAATGTAAAACGGTCATACTAATTCAAATGGAAATATAGTAAATGTTAAACGGCTGACAATGAAAATGAATCTTTTTTGAAGTTCATTTTATGCTATCTTTCGCAAATGAATGTTATTCGTTCGAATCTCAAAATTAAGAAAAATCATTCAAAGGAATCGAATCATTCTATTCTTGTCTTGTTATTTGTTTTTTTACTTGCGATGTAGGTATTTTTGATTATTAAAACTTAAAAAAAAATGAGCGAACTAGATCTATCCCCCCCTATAGCGAAAAGCTATCTACGCCACTGGTGTAGATACGTTGATACAATATTTAACACTCCTCTTATCAATGTATCTACACATAATATTTAAATGTCTAAAATAGTAAGTTGACTTAAATACAAAAAAAAAATGTAATTCTTATTTAATTTTTAATTCAAATAATAAAGTTTAAAATTTAGTCATTCATTTAAGGCAATTCAAATGTTTAGTTTTATCTAAAGACTTTGTTAAGATATCGGCGACTTATTCGCAAGTTGACTTGTACATATGTAACTTCGATTACATTATTATTTTGTGCCTCACGAGAGAAATGATATCGGATGTCAATATGTTTGGATTTCGAATCTTGAATGTAATCCTTAGAGAAACGAATGGCACTCTGGTTATCACAAAAAATGACTGTTGGTTTCTTCACCTTGCATACATCAACTTCTTTTAGTAATTGTTTCATATGAATAACCTCCTTTGTAGCTTCAGAGAGTGCCATGTACTCTACCTCCATCGTCGAAAGCGCTACCAATTTTTGTTTTTTAGATTTTCAACATATACCTAGGATTTCCCGCAAGCACTAAAATGTACCCGGTCTTCATAATTGGCCCAGTCAGCATCGGCGTATGCAAAAAGGTCATCACTTGTCTTCTGGTAAGCAAGCTTGAAATCGGCTGACCCAGTTAGGTATCTAAAGACTCTTTTTGCTCTAGTTATGACACTCGCTGCGGAAGCAATGTGGGGACGTAAAGCGCTTACAAGATATATTAGAGATCCAATCAGTTCCCGGTAGGGTACTTTGACTTTCGCTGGATCATCCTTTGTTGTCAACGGATTTTGATTCGCATACGTTCTTGTTGTTGAAACAGTTTTGGCATCAGACATACCTTTTTGACTGATTCCAATTTTCCCAGTATCTCCTTCTCGTTGACATTTAATCCAAGGATGCTCTTGACTCTGCCCAAATCCTTGATTTCGAATTCCTTCGACAATGCTTCTTTTGTTTCGTTCAGTACTTGCAAATCCGATGCAATTAGTAAATCGTCTAAGTAAATGACGATGATGATAGTTGCGTTTTGGCGTCTATTGTAATATAAACATTGATCGGATGAAGCTCGTTTCAAGCCTATCTTCTTTAAAAATGCATCCAACTTCAAATGCCATTGTCGCCCTCCCTGCTTATGGCCATAAAGTGGGCGAAGAAGTTTACATAACTTTTTCTCGACTATATCTGTTTGGGTACATAGATTGTTCCATATACATACACTTCATAATTCAGCTCCCCTTAGGCATATTCTGTGATAACATCCAAAACGAAGAGTGTACGAAGCAAACACCTCGTTACAGTCCACTAGTGCCTTCTGCTCGCAACCCCTAGCCCCAAGCCTAGCTTTGTATCGTTCGATTGATCCATCTTCTTTACACTTGATACGAAATACCCATCTATTGCTAAGAACTGTTTTCTTTTGAGGGCGATCGACCAAAATCCAAGTGTTGTTTTTATTTAAAGACCGTAACTCTAAACTCATCGCGTCTACCCATAGTTGATGATCGTTTCTGGATAAAAAGTAAAAAGATAAAGATTCAATTAGTAAATCATCAAAAGCTAAATTTACCTCGTGTTTATTTTTTTTCTTTCCACATCGCAAAGTCTTGAAATGTGATGGCTCATATTCTCCTATGTCACTGTTCGCTGAAGATTAATTTTCATCAATATCAGAATTGAGTTGTAATTCTTCATGTTTGTTAGATGTTCACATCTTCCTGTTCATCGAATTCTTGCATATTTACATCTTCCTGCTTTAATTCTTCAAGTTCTTTAATTAATGGTGGTGGCGTCAGGTCATTGTAGAGTTTTGTGTTGAGTAACCCTGTATTTTCCAGTGTGTAATTCTTGGGATTTATCTCTTCAAAGAATTTAACATCTGTGCTCCTTATTACTCGTATTTTCTTTGTTTTGAAATCCCATAGTCTATACGCTTTTGACTCTTGGGAATACCCAGCGATTAACTTACTTCCAAACGCGCTCAGAAAGCTTACAACAGGTTTCTTGCGGCTTCAGGCTTCAAATGGTGTCCTATCTATCCATCTATTCCGAATGAAGGTAACTGTGCTTACTGCTTCAGCCCACAAATATTTTGGGTGACCGGCTTCTATTAACATACATCTTACCATGTCTGAAAGCGTTCTGTTGAATCTTTCGGCTACTCCATTTTGTTGTGGGGTATGTGGAACCAAAAGCTATCTCTGAGTGCAATCATCTCTTAGAAGTTGATTGAATTCTGTTGACAAATATTCCGCTCCGTTGTCACTTCTCAGGAACTTAATTTTTCTCCCAGATACACGTTCCACTTGTAATTTGTAATTTCTGAATGCATTTACTACTTGACTTCTGCAATGTTTTCTACTTCAACGTATCTTTATTTATCGTCGGTAAAAGTCACAAGATATTGCGCACCTCCGAGGGATTTGACGTTTATGGGACCACAAACATCAGTGTGCACTATGTGAAGGATTTCTTCAGCAATATTTTGCGCAGATTTAAAGGCCTTTTGGCAAATATTAAATTTCAAATTCAAGTTGTGGGTCTTGACAAAGAAAGCGACGAGTACAAATATAGAAAAGAGTGAATTGTATTATCAAATGGCAGATGGTATTCCGCTAATAATTTCTGCCAGTCTAATTTTTTGTGTTCTATATAATCACATTGTGCCGTTCAAACTGACGCGACGTAGGAAAAGTTGAGCGGCCCTGGAAAGAACGTTTTACATTTGCCCAAAGAAGGGCACAGGATTCAGTGAATAGATTAAGAAACTTACTTTAGCGCAGTTGACTGCGCGAATGCCAAATAGAAAATTAATCAAACCCGAAGAATAAGGAAAAGTGCAAAGAAAAAATGATAACTCTGCAGATTTACCAACCTCAATAATAAAGAATTTTCATCACAGATTTTGAAATGGGTTAATACCCTGGGCGATAGTAGGAAGAAACTCTCCCTCAATCATTTATAGATTCGAACAATTTGGAAATCAAAATACCATTCTTGATGTTCCTTTTTGCAAAAATTCAACTCATTGGGCAAAGCGTAAGGAATGGTGGCCGCTTCGGCAATCCCCATCTTCATCTTTTTCTCACATCTGTCTACATTTACCTACCATTATTTTGTTTACTGTTACTGAAATTCTGAAATATAGATACATGCAAAAAGTATCGTATTTCTGTCGTCAAAAATCATTCCATCATCATTGAACGCATTATTTGTCATTCTCATCATTCACAATCATTAAGTATTCATTATTATTTTTAGTTGATTATTTTTAATGAATTAATGGAGACACATTTTTTTTTCTTTTGTTTTATAATTGAACGTCTATTACTGAATAATAACGTTAAAGATTGGCACACGAATTTCGAGGGATGTGTCTGCTAGTCTTATTAAATACTAAACATGATCAATCAGGTTGAAAAACAACCATCAGCTAATTGATAAATTATACATGAAATTTTTACTGAGCGGTTTTTAAATGAGCACTTCTGTACATATGCATACAAGCTCTTAAACACTTCCTTTCAAATTCTCGAAGCTTTTCCATATAAGTACGAGGGGTTAATATTCCACCATACGGAACTCGCATAAGTCAGAATTGGACAAACGAAGGCCTAGTAACAAACAATCTTCACATCGGGTGTATTACCCTTGAGTGAGCGATCCGACGAGATCCAAAGTGAACAGCAGAATGACAAGAGACGAGAAACCAGAGATCATTTATTTAAAGATACACACAGGCGCGGATACAAGGGGGGGGGCAATGGGTGCAATTGCCCCCCCCCTGGGCAATTCTTCGTTTCACAATTATTATAAAGTAAATTTTTTTCAATCCCAGCCTTAACCTATAACAACCAACACGCAAACGCTTACGCATCACTTTTCACTTTTCATGTTATTTATGTAGATACCTTTATTCACATTCTTGAAATTGCGTACAAAAAACCATAACACTTTTTTCTTTTTTTCCCAAAGGCAGAATAGAAGTTTGGAGTGCAGCCTGCAACTACGCATTTTAGATATACCTAAGTTCTCTGTATGAAAGTATGTATATGTATGTACTCGTATATGTATATATTTTACGATTCCATAAGTTATTTCCTTTATTTGCGTTCGGCGCCCGCCTGTCGCGTGCGTCGGTCGTTGAAATGTCGATCAAATTTTGAGTAACGTTGGGGCCTCACGTTACTATTCCATACTTTTCGATGAGACAACGGATGTATCTCACCTTTCCCAGCTGAGTGTAATCTTACCATACGTTCATGAAGGTCATATTCGTGAGGATTTTGTAACTTTCGTAGATGCATTTGAGGAAATGACTTGTTCCAGAACTGACGAAGAATACGAGTCCGATGAGGAAAACTGGAGAGAAACCAGAAAAATATTATCTGCCGAAGAGAAGTTGGAGGGAAGTTCTACATCAAAGGAGGTGTCCTTAACTGGCAAAGCTTTAGGGCAAATTATCTTGTTCCAGCTAAAAAAGAAGCTCAAACTTCCTCTTGAATCATGTGTGGGAATAGGGACAGACGGGTGTGCTGTTATGCTTTCAGAAGTTCGAGGTGCTGTGAAGGTGATTCAAAAGGAAGCGAAAAATGCTGTGAAGACTCCATGCTACAGTCATAAGCTTAACAACTCTATTTCTCGAAGTTCGAAAGTACCTGCCATTCGAGACGCTGTGACAATCATGAAAGAGGTAATAATGTTCTTCAAATCGCACCCAAAGCGAAAAACTGTCCTCATGAGCACCTTGGGGTGTGCACTCACATCACTTTGTGAGACTAGGTGGGTAGACCGGCATGAAGGTGTACTCCAGTTTTCCTTAGACCTAGCCAAGATTGTGGAGACATTGGAAACGATTTCACAGTGGCGTGACCCAAGTACAGCCAGCAAAGCTTCCTCGTATGTAACAAGCTTATGCAATACCCAGTTTATTCTATCAGTATTGTGTTTAAGTGATGTGTTGTCTTTAACACAGTCCTTGAGCAAATTGCTACAAACGAAATCTCTTGACCTTACCAGCAGCGCTATGCTGGTGAAAGACACAATTTCCATTATTTCAAGTCGCCGGGAAAACATAGATACTAATTTCAAAAATATCTGGCAGAGAGCAAAAAATTTAGGTGATCAATTGAATGTTGAGTTGAAGATTCCTCGTATCCCACGTCATGGTGGACGCCAAATCTACCGAGTCAATTTTGACACAAATTCAGCTGAAGAATACTACAGAATATCTTTATATGCACCTGTACTCGACTTTGTTCTAACTGATTTGCGTGAAAGGTTTCAACCTGAAACATTAGATGTGTTTAAGCTCACGATTTTCATCCCAGAAAATATAATCAAATATAATACTGATGAGTTTGATACCACCGTTAAGTCCCTATTGGATCGCTTTGGAAAACTCCTAAACTTAAATAAAGATGTTGCCCTTTTTTTGCTTAAAGATGAGCTGGTGATGTGGCGCGAAAAATGGGTAAGAGAAAATGAGCAGAAGAACAAGCTTCCCGACACTGCCCTGGATTTAATTGACAAATGCAATAAGGATGTGTTTTGTATTATACATAGTTTCCTTCTTATTCTTGCAACGCTTCCAGTTACAAATTCTTCGGCAGAAAGGTCTTTTTCTTCGTTGCGGCGCCTTAAAACATATTTAAGATCAACAATGGCTGAAAACCGCCTCCGCGGTCTGGCACTCATGCACATCCACAGGCAAATCCCGATCGATGTTGAGAATGTTATTACTAGGTTTTCAAAAACCGGCCACCCAAAAAGATTAGAATTAAGTATTTAAGAACTATGCATATCATGTATAATAATGTATAATGTAATAATGTACTATAATTCCTTTATTTAAATTAATTAATTTATTTATTTTTTTTAATACGTACGAGTTCCTATTTAATACTTTAAGACATGCATACGAGTTCCTATTTAATACTTTAAGACATGCATACGAGTTCCTATTTAATACTTTAAGACATGCATACAGAGCATTATTAAAAGATGCTAAAGTAATGTAAACGAAGATGTTTGATCTACTATTTAAGAGTTATTTACATACGAACTTTATTATGTACCTGCACATGCTTTCCTTCAATTAAATTAAATTAAATTAATTCAATTAAATAAATTGCTATTTTTATATTCGATTGTGTTTATACCTTTTAATATTTTAAGACAGAAATGCAGAGAATCATTAAAAAAGCGTAAGTATTCGATGGACCATTTTTTTTTAAAGTTAAGCAAAATATTACGAAAATTGCCCCCCCCCTGAACGAAATCCTGGATCCGCGCCTGGATACACATAATGTATAACTGGAGTAGATACTGTTACTGTGCCCTCTGGACTGAAGTAGAGACTGCGCCCACTGATAATCAGTTGTCATTTTTAGGTTGCCACATCGGGTATAAAATATTCGGAGTAGAAAAGTCTTTTGAGAGACATACAAAAATGCTGCTCTAGCCTTCTCTAACTGAGTATTTATGTGCTCATTGTAGTACAAGAACTTGTCCAAATAAACACTTAAATACCTCACAACAGTTTTGGCTCGATATGAACCATTTTAAACTCGTTTTTCTTAGATTTTTTTAGTTACGTCTCAAGTCCGAATTACCGCGTCTTACTGGGGTGCGAGACAGTATGGTTTCATATTTCACATAGTTGATTTGGAGCTTCTAGTCCGAACAGTCGTTTTCAAAAATATTAACTTTGGTTTGGAGTTGTGTTTGAATCTCTTCAAATTTTGAGCCACTCGCAAACAATGTAGCATCATCGCTAAATGCTATCGATTATCGAGCTCCCTGAGTATATCAGAAATGTATAATGTTGAAAAGATGTGGCGCAGTCACTGTGTCCTGCAGAAGAGCATTCATGACACTAAAAACCTCAGTTGTCGTGTATTCTCTATATGTTACGAAAAATTTCTTTCCGTACATCATAGATATTATCATCTTTGTAGGATGATTTGGAAATTCATATCGAATAAGTTTGTAAATTAACCCGTCGATCCACACAGTTTCAAAGGAAAACATTTTTAACTATTGTCTTTAAGTTGGAGGGAGTTGTTAATATTGAATTTGTCAGATATGAATAGAAAGAAGAGTCTTTCAAACCCATTGCAGCCATTATGTTATTTGGTTGAACAATAAGTTCACCTCCTTATAGAACCACCTTTGTTGCAGTTTTTGGAAACAGCAGATTTCAAAACAGTAACCAAGGACGTATGTAAGTGTAAAAAATTTAATTTCACCAAATTTCCAAGACAAACGTAATCACACCAAAAAGGGATTAAACTGAAGACCGAAGCCGCTCTTTCGGAAAACTTTTCTTACAAATTCTTAAACCTGAGACCCTAATACAACTTTTGAGCACTTTTAGGTTCAAAAATAAGAATTTTATTTTGTTCACCATACTAAGTGACACACCCCCGTTTAAATACCTCTGTATAAACATAGGTTTGTATGTAAATATGTACCAACTACTATGACTACAAACACTGAATTAATTTCATTGGTAATATATTATACTCTATTTACTTGTAAACACACTTCCCAGTATTTGCTCTTTATACAAGATTACAAAGTTTGCCGCTAACGAGTATACAAACATTTTAGGTAAACGGTAGGTTGGTACGAGTACAATGAGAAGTTTATTAAAAATCATTAAGAACCAAGAAAAAAGTTAAAGGCAGCATCTGTTTAACAATGTTTATTTCCGCTATCTTTTATTTGTTCCAGACTTATTTTCTTACGAAATTTCAACAAAATGTCTTTGATACGAATTTTAATCAAGATCGTGCGTAACACAGAACTCAACTTTCCTCCAGCCGGTGCGTGTGGAAAAGAACTTAATCCCACAAGCTTCTTTTAGCTAGCTTGGTGCCTTGTTATTTGGTTCTCACATAAAAGTTGATTTAGTTGATTTGCAGTTAGGATCGAAAAGTTTCATCTCAAAACAATGTAAAGAGTGATCACTGATCATCCGACTTTGACAAACCATGCGAACGCAATCTGCTAAACATATGAACATGGGGATACCAATGCTGTATTAGGCGTGTTTTATAGGTAATCTATATCTAGTGCAGTAATACAAGCACTAAAAAACGCTTTATTCACTCTCTAACTCACTCTTAATTATTTCCCAAAGTTGGTATCAGGGTATTTTGTGCCAATACCTTGCTACTTGTTGAATTAACTTATACGGGTGTGTTCGAAAGATTTGTATCTCGTTTTTAATCTGGAATGGAAATATTCATGAAAATGCAGATCGAGTTGATTTCGAATTTTTTTCACTATTAAATTTTGCATTAACACTTCCAAAAGTACGAAAATATATCTTTTGCATTTGAAAAAATATTTGTTCTGTAAATTGCGGAGCGATCACACTTTGGACTAGTAAATGCAAAGTAACAAAATAAATACCAACGAACACAGCCTCAAGCATGCAAACATAATTATATTTTTTTGTACACCACCTAAACACCTCCTACATTTCAACATTTGAAACTCCATCTTAAGTAAAATATTCTTTTCAATTACTAGGTTATTTTTATTCACTAATCGTATGTTGTTGTTTTCCATGTTAAATTTTGCGATGAAGCGTATTCACTAACCAATAAAACCCGGCTATTATAATAATGGAGGTCACACTTCTCCCCGTGAAACCAGACATATTCGGGATTAGCTTCAAAGGATGTGAGTTATGTTATGTGGTATTATTACACAATTTATTAGGAGGCAGATCTTATTAAACTTATTGAATTGGATTGCCATTCGCATCTGAAACAATATAAAAGGTGCTGTACTAGACAGCTTTGGCTGGTACTGAAACAAAGGTAAATAAATTCGAGGCCTTGTACAGGATTGTAGAGAGCCTAAGCGTACGAGTAAGTCACTAGACTTATAATTGTGTGCGTGTTTATAAGGATTGTATGGTCCCTTCTAAATTGGCATAACCCAACAATGGTATGAATATTCCGAATTATATTCTTATCAATATCATCAAAGCCGTTTTTGAAATAAAGAACCTGTTTCTTTATTGTTATATGGTAGGAATCGATGGTTTTAATGCTACAAAATCCAATTTCCTCTCCAGGGAATCATGAGAACATCTTAGCTTCCAGCATTCCTGCAACATTTGCAAGAACTTCATTAAAAAAAACGTATTTAGAAAAACCAGGGCTTGAATTAAGCAAACTCGCCAAATATATTGTGACCTTTTACCTTTTCAAATTCGGACTTATAACCGCATATTTTTATGTAACTTTATAAAAAAAAAAACTTCATGTTACTGGAGTTATTTCCATTTTTCAAGGACATTTAACTTCACTGTTCTTTCTCTTTCAATTCCTTAACTGTGCCTTTTGCAAAAAATTGCTTCAATATTTTGTTAAACAGGCCTACCAACCTCCCTGTATTTACCTGGACAGTTCTGTTTTTAAATAACCTGTCCCGAATTCAATTTCAAGTCCTATAATTTTGCATTAGCTAATAAAAACATGTTCAGCGTACTGATACCGACCGAGAGTGGAGTTCACACCGATAATAATAACTTTATTAAAATTACGAAATTAGCAATTTTAAAAATATGAAATCAAAAATCCTAGCATTCATTAAACTTATAAAATATTTATATTAAAATCAAATTACGGAAAAACTTATTAATCCGTTTTTGAGATTTTTTTCAAAACTCCAAATCATATTTTTTTCATTTTGTTATGGAATCTTTTGCGAAAGTAATTAGGTACTGTCAGTAATATCTGAAATTAATTTTTCTAATGAATTACAGATCGTAAAATCTAAGCGAAACAGAGAAAAATTTATAATTCTAGCGGAATAAAAATGATCTTCGAATATTGGTGGAATGGTGATCAAATTTCAGAAAAATGGAGCATGTGGTGTCGAATCCAATTTTGTTTTCTAAATTTGAATACACAACACTATTCAAACTTTTTGGGAGAATTTAGCCCCCAAAAATTGATCAGAATCACTTCTTGGTCTACGAATGAAAATTGATTGCAGCCATATTGTTGAAGATACATCTATAAAATTGGCTGTCATTTATTACTATTCGGAACGTGGTGATCGGTAAAAGATCAGCGCCTGCTGTCTGTAAAAGTGTGCTGGAGAATCTGAAGCTGTGAATTCCGCGCGCGCCGTGTAGACGACCATAGTAGACTTGTGGCCGCTAACTGGGCTCTCGAGCAGTTGGAAGTTGATTCTAATTTCGATTGAAAAATCATATACAGCAACGAGGTCCATTTCTAGTTGAAGGGGTTCGTGAACAAGCAATATTGTCAAATTTGGGACGATCATAAACATATATACTAATTGGGGACCCTCATTTTTGTATTCTGCCTTGTGGCACTCCCGCATCTAATTACGGATACGAAGTAGAAATTCTAGATGAAAATTGTGTGGTTTAAAATTGCGTGTGTATTTCTCTGTCTTCCAAACGTTAACGGAGGCTTCACACAATATATAATTTTTGCCTTGATCGGGTTTACCTAGATGTTTTTGTTGTTTAAATTGTATTTTTCAGAACATACCATTGTCACAATTTAAACCCTATGCACCACAGTGATACCAGCTTCAAAATCACGAAAATTAAAAAGGCAGAACTAAAGGTGCAATCTTGTTCGTATTCCTTGAAAATTAAAATGCAAATATTCTTTCTACGGTCCACTTTATTAAAAAAAATTACATCAAAGAATAAATTGCACCGGAACAGCGGTCACATTACTGCAAAGCGCATATGTTTGGGAGGCAGCAAATATTAAAGAAGAGTAAATAAAATCTTTGATAATTTGGCTAGGCTTTGAATAAAAACAAGTTTCGCATAAAATATACCCTTCGCGTAACTTTCAAAAGCTAACATTGATGCATCACCTCCATTTTCAAGTCCAATTTCTATCATCTGTTTAGAAAATTTAATTACACTAATCATTTCAACATTTGCTCTTTCTAAGAACACAAAGGCTGATTCAACTTCCTCGTCTGATTGATTTCCAAGTCTAGCACATACACCTCCAAAATCTACATAGAGCTGCGCAAACAGTTGATTTATCGTTTTTTCCAAATCATCGCAGGTCTTGGAGGACTGACCCATGGCAGCAAAGGTATCAATTTCTGCAAGTTTTTTAGTAGTTGTTAATTCTCTTTTGGCGTCAACATCAATTTGAACAATAGAATCAAGTGCACATTTAACGATTTCCTCTAACTGTTGAACTAAAGCAGGATTAGCGCTATTCCTTAGTGCATTTTTGGCAGCTTGATTAATATCTTCCAAGGCATCTGAACAGTCAGGATCTTCTTTTGCGGCAACTCCACAACTTCGGTTTTCAATTCGTAGTTGGATTGGGCTGCTTTGAGCATATCTGAGTGCTTGTAATGATTCATTGGCGGATTTTTCAACATCGTAGAACATAGCTGCAAATCCAGTTTCGATAGCTATATGATATACATTAAGTAACGCTTTAGCTGCTCTGCCTCCAGCTTCGCTACCGTCATTGAATAAGCTCTGACCGGATTTCAATGAATTTAGTAATGCCAATCCTCCTTTAATAATATATTTACTTCCCGATAAAATACCTTGTCTAGCTCCAACATTTGAAAGACCCAAAGCTCCTCCAAGTGCATTATCGAAGGGTGGGCCGACAGTGTAGATTATCGATATGCCATCCACGTATGCTTGCTGTGTAAGTTTTTTGGCACCTTCAGGGTTCTCAGCAAGAATTTTTTCGGCTGCTAGGACTCCATCCATGATTGTGCTTCTAGCACTTGACAATATTTGTGTACCATTGAAAAATCCTTCTCTAAGTTTTATAAATGGATCATCAGAAGAATTGGCGTTTATATTTTCTGGGGCAAGTTGTCTAATAAAATTGATCGCATCAAGGTAACTTTGAATTCCTGGATCTAACTTGTTCTCGATAGCATCTAGTCTATCTTCGGCACCTGCTGCTGATTGTTGGGAAAAAACAACCAAGACCGCAGCAGCAACCAAACAAAAATATCTCAAAAAGTTCATATTCGAAACCACAGAACTATACTGACGACTAACTGAACTCTTGAATGCCCTTTTATACCTTAGAACAATCCGCTAAATAAGACAGCTGTGTTTAAATACAAAACAAAAGCAAACACACGTTTTGTTATTTTATTTATTATTTATTTTATTAAATAAATAAATAAAATATTCATATTCATATTCTTAAGCCAACATGAGGTTTCAACAGCGCACAATTGAGATTCGCATTCATCAGAGGCAAATTTGTGTGACAATTTTCAGGTCTATGGAGTTTTATACAAGGAATGGAATATGTTTGGTAAAGTACAGACTAGCAGTTCCCTCTCCCTAAAAAAAAGCTTCCAATTCCGAACAAGACAAATCCACCTTTGTTTTTGCTTTCTAACCAGTGTTAGTGTTGGAGCTCAGGGTTCGATTAGCTGCTAACTAAAAAAGGCAAAAAATATTTTTTTCAGGAGTAGTGCATCTTTTTGAACATCTCTTGTCATGAAAAGTCCCTTCCATGTAGGCCGTGTTAAGTGAATTAAAGAGTCAACACGGTTTATTTTAAGATGAGCACAGAAAGGTGGGTTATTCGAGAATGAAAGAATGAGAATAAAGTTGGAATTCATAATGTTTACATACATAGATTAATATACTTTACAATATGCATACAAAAGTAGTCTTATGTATGTATGATTTATATTAGTAGGCGTGTTTTTTTTGCAAGTCCATATAAAATTGTAAAAAAAAACGACATCGGGACTAAGCGCTTTACATGCAAATGCAACAACTACTTAAATATATACCGAGTTAACTAAGACAAGATAATTTTCGAGAGTTTATCTAAGACCCGATAAAAATGGTGATGCCAAAATAGTATTATCTATATGTTATCGATAATTTGCTCAGAGACGTCAAAAGTGACGTTTTTGGATGCTGTTGATGCTAGTCGTCAATACAGCTGACAAATGTCATAGCGTACACAGTGCTTCCAGCTATGTGGAAAAAAGATCCTAAATCCCGATTTCGTTTTTTTTACAATTCTATATGGATTTGTAAAACAAACACACCTAGTATAACGTGTAAGATGTATATGGTCACGGCCACGAGAAATGAAACCAAGCAACAATTTTTTTTTTTAGAATTTACCGTCATTTTTAGAAAGAATATATGTATCATACTTATGGTTGATTTCATTATCAATAGCAAAAACATTTTTGGTGTAATCTAAGCCACACTTTAAATTTGCCTGTTGATCTCTTCACACATAGCCGGAAATTCAAGTACTCGAAAAAAGGTAATATAAATTACCTTTTATTTATTTTTTTTTTACCTTCAACTATAATTTTTATGGAAAAGTCTTACTTTAACTAAATATCTCGTTTTTTGGTCAAAAAATATTTAAACTTTTAAATTTTACAAAACGAAAGCGCTCTTCTTTCGTGTAACGTTATAAGACCAAATTTATTAAAAGTTTTATTTATGACTAGCTTAAATACACCCGCTTCGCCGGGTGCTAGTAAATAACTAATTCAATACAACAAACAAAACATTTAATTTATATTGTGTTTAAATTTTAATACATTTTATTAAAGTGCTTTTTGATAACAATATTTTTTGTTTTTCCATCGGTTAAAATTATTAAGGCAGATGGTTTGCCTGCACGTGAAGATGCAACATATTGTTGCCCATGCGCAAATACTGGAACCTCTAAATTAATACCGCATAGCCCGAAAGATTGGCCTTGTGCCTTATTAGGGGCCAGTTATAGCTCATCAGAAAAGTTAATCAGAAAAAATTTTGTCTTCCAAATTTGACCATATTACAACTCGATTTTGAATAAAATTTGAATGCAATTAGACGAATACTTGCTTGGACTAATTTTTACAAAAAGAATTACAACATTTTGCTGCTAAATTTAGTCAGAAAATGGATTTAAATATTTTTTCTGATGGAATTTAATTTTTCTGAACAGCTGATTGCCAAAACTCAAAATATATTCCATTTCGTTTTTCTTTTGTGTTCCGATTTTTTTCTGTTCCGAATGCATCAGAAAAATTTTTTCTGATGAGAAAATTTTTTTCTGAGGATATGACAAGAAAAAATTGTTTGTTTTCTGACGTAAAATTATTGGTAGCTATAACCGGCCATCAGAAAAATGTTTCAGATTTCGATTGTTCTAATTTTTCTGATGGATTTTTCTGTTGAGCTATAACTGGCCCCTTACTTGAATTTGGTTTTGATGACGTTTGATGTCGACTCTTGGCGTTTTTACGAAGAAGGTTTCACGACCTATAAACTGGGTGATAAGTCCAGAGATCCCACGATTCCCTCTTGGATAGGAACTAGCGTAGAGTTTTTGTCCGACGGTGATGCTAATTTCGTTGGACATCTGTAAATATGGCTGAAAATATTGTGCGAGGTTAACGGCCGTGCAAGTATTCTGACGGTGACTTTTTTATGATTGGTGTTGCTCGAGTTCTGATCAGATATTTATATAACGCCATCTCCCGGTCATTCTTCTCGTGCACTATTTTCTTGAAAGCTAGCTTGAAGAAAAGTTAACTTAAAATACGGGATTAAATTCACCTGTGTTTTTGGTAGCTACTGAGGTACAGATATGTTGTACCGGCGCACCGGCGGCGGCGGCCGCCGCCGCCGTAGATTATTTAACTGGCTTCTTTTTCGATTTGAGAGTATTTCGTCTGGATCTCATTTAAGGTTTTCAATGCAAACGAAATTGGTTTCTCTGAATTATCTGGTTAACGGTGTGAGAGAGCGTCACCGATACCCATTTACGATGCGTTAGTTAGTGGAATTAGAGGAATATTTGCATCGACATAACCAATTGAACAGCTTTAATGATGTCTTTCTGAAAAACAGAATTTTGTTCTCGTTCCCATACAGAATGAGCTTATGCTAATAGTTGTTTTTACTATAAGATTCTAGTTCGTTTGTTGTTTTTCAGTTTTGGCATTAACTTAACAGCTTCTGTTCTCTTTTCAGATGGACCGATTCCCTTTGCGTCTAGGTATTTCGGACCCAGAGCTCCAACACTAACCCTCGTTAGAAAGGAAACACAAAGGTGTTCTTGTTCGAAATTGGAAGCCTTATTTTAAAGAAGGGGAACTCTACTCTAGAGGATACTAATCATTAGGCTTCGGATTCTCATGCACTTAAAATCTGAAAATATGCGCTTAAAAATACAAAATATGCACTTAAAATATGCACTTGAAACCAATTCAACCTAATTTCTATTCAATATAAAAACACATTTTCTTCATCTTTTAAAATAAGTTAAAAATTAGACTCAAAAACTAAGCATGAATGCATCACTCAACATTTTTCAGTTTATATGTAGTGGTTTATGTGTAATCGCAACCGAAAACGGTTAGCTGTTGTACATGAAACGTGTTAAGCTTTATGCGCGAAACAGATTAAACCAGCAACATCACCAGCGCCGTCAACAGCAAACAGCACGCTGGCCAGCAAATACTTTTCAAACACATTAAACCAACATCGTGTTGTAATTTTTTGACATTTATACGTCTTATTGTTGTTGCTTTTTGTGTTATTGTAACCAGCAACAGCAAATTTTGGATTTTGACCAAACGACGCTGTTGACGTTGCTGGTGCTGGTCTATTTTGTGTTGAACGATTAAAATACATTGGCGCAAAATTTTAAACAGCCTATTGTTAAGGTATTAGTATGAGACTACTTAACAATTTGCTAACTTTATAGTAGTTTACTAACTCATTCTTAATTTTAAACATTTTCTAACTAGTATCGTACTAAAAGAATTTTCTTAATAAATTGCTGCTGAACACACCTACAACAATGAAATTTCGTGTAAAAAAGTAAGTAGAGGAACCTTTTTTGATGTTTGCAAATGTCAAAATGTTAGCACGATACTAAAAAAATAAAGTATGTATTAGATGATTTTAACATTAACAAAAGGGTAGAGAAGTATGATGCTATATTCGATTAAAATTTGCAAATTCGTTGCTTTAACCTAGTATCATACTAAAACAGTTTTAGCATCGTGCTAATTCAATTAAAATTTTGCGCTTTACCACGTTATACCCATACACTTTCATTTTTGATAGATGATCGTTTAAATTTCGATCTCATTTATACAGTTTCAAACAGACGGACTTAATTTTTTTTCATTTCAATGTTTTGCCGGCACAATCTAGTCAAGTTCATATATGGGTCGTTTTAAAAAAATTACAGTTTTAGCGTTATAGCTTCTATTCTTTTTGCATTTCAATTTAAAGACTTGAAATTTGGCATAGAACTGTGTTTATATGTCAGCATTATAAGAAAAAATTTGCAGATCGATTGATGGTAAGGAATAGCCATGGTAATTAATAATGTGTAATCTCCGTGGTCTTTTTGGGATGTGATTTTGATGCTTAATCAGTTTTATAAATATTTTTAATGATGAAAATGATTTTTTTAAACATTTTCGCTTTTTCACACAACTAAGCAATTTTTAATAATTTTTTACGATGCATCATCTTATAGTACGTAAAAAACCTTCAATTTCATGTTTTATTATAATTTAATTATTGCAGTTAATTCCTTAAAAAATTACATACAAAATAATTTTTTCATCCGAGTAAAAATTCAGTGTAATCTTCGTGTCCTTCTTATCTTTGTACTAAATTAATATTTTTTAGTCTAACCACCGCCAAAAGAAAGGTATTTAATCATACTTGAACCTAATATAATTTGGATAACATTGAATTACATTTACTATATAAAAATTAATAAATAGTCGATTTTGTAATCTCCGTGGCCTGTAATCTCCGTGGCCATTTTCGTATTTGTTTTTATAATATTTTCTTTTAGTTTATAATGGCTCATATTATTATTAATTTTTTTTATATTCTACTGAATTTCATCATTATTAATTTTAATTTTAATTTTTTCATTATTATAAATTTCAAAGAATAAAACAGTTTTCCCCTGAAGAGTATGATTTTGAATTTATTTAATTTGTATTTTTTATTTAATTATCCTATTAAATTTATTTGCTTTCCACAAAATTTCAACTATTTATTGTTACTATTTATTTTGTGGATTATTGTTATTTTATGCAAGAAAAGAACATTTTTAATACATTCGAAATTTTAAATTTAAATTTTTATCAAAAAATACTCGTAAAATGGAAAATATTTGAAATTATTTTTGCGCAACTCGGTGAACTCCTTTTCTACTTGTTTACTATAGATTTAGAAACTAAAACCGAAGAAAAACTGAAAAAAAAATTGTTTGAAACGATCAATAAAAAATGTCAATTTTTAAAAAATGAGCCATATTATGCACCTTTGTTTATATAATGCTTTATATTGTGGTGTTTGAATATGGTTCAAGATTTTGAAATGAATAAAAGAAATAGATAATAGTCTGAAAGTTCGTTTGCACTGACATAAAATTTATATTTCTCTTACTGTCTAGTTTAGTTTTTGAACAATATAGGTAGCTACTCTAAAAATATAAATTTATTATAAAAAATATGCATTTATAGTAAAATATGCAAAAATATGCACTAACGGTTAAATGCCATTTTAAAGGAAATTTCCTGATTCTTATACATAATTAGTTGCCTTGCTTCCTAGGTGTTCCTAAAAAAATATGCATTGGCATGGAAATCCGAACCCTACGTAATCATATTCTATTTCATGTATAAAACTTCATAGACCTGAAAATTGTCGCACAAATTTGCCTCTGATGCATGAGAATCGCAATTGTGTGCTGTTGAGAACCTCATGTTGGCTTAAGAATATGAATATGAATATTTTATTTATTTATTTAATAAAATAAATAATCATATAATAAAACGGCAAACATGTTTTTTGTGGTACACTTTTCTCCAAAAGTATTTAACCGATTTCGATAAATTGTATATGGCTGGAAAGCCACAGTTACGGAGATGTGCAGAATATACTTGAGACACGCATTTACACACTGTGGGTCATTTTTGTTTTTGCACTGTCGAACACTTTGCATATTACATAAAATGAAATTTAATTTAATAAATTTGCTTGAAAACACTGCCAATAATATAAATAATAAATAATAAATAAATTGGCACTCGAATTTCGAGAGCTGGGTCGGCTAGTAAATAAAATAACAAAACGTGTGTTTTCTTTTTTTTTGTGTTTAAACACAGGTGTCTTATTTAGCTGATTGTTCTAAGCTATAAAAGAGCATCCAAGAGTTCAGTTAGTCGTCAGTATAGTTCTGTGGTTTCGAATATGAACTTTTCGGGATATTTTTGTTTGGTTGCTGCTGCAGTCTTGGTTGTTTTTTCCCATCAATCAGAGGCGATTATTACACACCTTGCCCCAGCCAATTCTGTTGATCCATCTATAAAAATTAGAGAAGGATTTTCCAATGGTACTCAAATGTTGTTAAGTGCTAGAAGCACAATCTTGGATGGAGTCTTAGCAGCCGGAAAAATTCTTCTTAAGAATCCTGAAGGAGCCAGAAAACTTGCGCAGCAATCATTGTTGGATGGCGAATCAATACTCTACAATGCGGGCCCACTCTTCTTTGAAGCAATTGCAGAAGTTTGGGGTCTTTCAAATGGTGGAGCTCAGCAAAGCCTTTTATCCGCAAGTAAATATATTCAGAAAGGAGGATTGGCGATAATAAGTACATTAAAATCCGGTGAGAGCTTATTCAATGACGGTAGTGAAGCTGGAGGCAGAGCGGCTAAAGCGTCACTTAATGTATATAAGTTAGCTATCGAAACTGGATTTGCAGCTGACTTCTACGATATTCAAAAATCCGCCAACGAATCATTACAAGCACTCAGAGATGCTCAAAGCAGCGCAATCCAAATACGAATTGAAAATCGAAATTGTGGAGCTGCCGCAAAAGACGATCCTGACTTTTCAGATGCCTTGCAAGATATTAATCAAGCTGCTAAGAATGCACTAAGGAATGGCGCTAATCCTGCTTTAGTTCAAGAGTTAAAGGAAATCGTTAAGTGTGCACTTGATTCTCGTGTGCAAATTTCAATTGACGCCAAAAGAGTAATAGCAAATATTAAAAAAATTGCAGAAATTGATAATTTTGCTGCATCGACTATGTACTCTAAAAAAGCCAAAGATTTTGAAAAAAGGGTAAATTAACTATTTGCGAAGCTCTATTTAGATTTAGGAGATGTATGTGCTAGATCTGGAAATCAATCAGACAAGGAAGTTCAATCAGGCCTTGTGGTCTTAGAAAAAGCAAATGTGAAAATGATTAATACAATCAAATTTTCTGAGCTGGTAGCAGTGAATGGACTAGAAAATGGAGGTGATGCATCAATGTTAGCTCTTGAAACTGCCGTGAAGTCATCACATTTTATAACACTTGTTTTCATCCAAAGCCTACTCGAAAGCGTAAGGGTCTTTTTAAGTCAACTCTAATATTTTTTGCCTCCGAAATAGGTATGCTTTGCAGTAATGAGGCCGCTGTCGTTCTGGTGCAATTTATTTTTTGATGTTAGCTTTTTTTGATGTGTAAACATCTTTCCCGGCGGTAGAGTGAATCGAAAACGTGTGTAAAACTTATACGTCCCGTGTAACCCGTTACGGTTACACGTTACGGTTACACGTTACGGTTACACGTTACGGTTACACGTTCCGTGTAGCAAACTACCTTACCGACGATTGCATTTAACACCATGTTTACATTGTAAATAATGCGTACTTACGACATCGTGTTTACATTGGAGACTTTGAGTACTGAAATCTTGATTTTATTACTTTCCATTGCTGGCTAGAACTTAATTCAATCCCTCAACATTTCTTTACCTCTCGACCAATTAGGCCTATTCTGCCACATTTGTTATTCTGCTATAGATTTTCTGTTATGAATCATAAAAGATCTCCACGTTAAAAGATCTTTTATGATTGGTTTTCAGAGGTTCGAACTTTTATAAAAGTCTGTTAGGCTAGTCGCGCACTGGCAACTGTGATTGAAATCAAATAGTTTAATCACCAGTTGAAAGAGAACCGCGCACTGGCAACTCTTTACTCACGCTCACACTCTTTTCTCTCTTGCGCTTATGGAAAACAGCTCAACTATTACGAATTAATTTTAGGCAATTGTTTAGTTTGTGTCAAAACACAAACTTTTTAGTTGCTCGAATCGAGTTACTTTAAGTGCGCGGTGTCCCATATAAGCCTATATGTTTCATTTTACCAACTAAACAGTTGCGAAACTAAAAATTGAATGTGGCGCCTGGGCTTATGCTACTTCGAAAACGAGATCTGTTATAAAACTGAACTAAATCTGTTATCATAGTCAGCTGCGATTATGTAAAATATTTCATCTGACATAATTTAAATGGATGACGAGCAAAAAAGTAAACTCTTAGGCTAGGCGCACATTCAATTTTTAGTTTCGAAACTGCTTGGTGCGAGCAACTAAAAAGTTTGTGTTTTGACACAAACTAAATGATTGCGCGCACATTCAATTTTTAGTTGCGCAACTGTTTGGTTGCTTATAGAAAACAGATGAACTATTTAGTTGAATGTCCGCGCAGGTGCATATAATTATATGTTACACAGAATAGCGAACTCATTTTAGGCAATCGCTTAGTTTGTATCAAAAGCAGTTGCGAAACTAAAAATTGAATGTGCGCGCCTAGCCTAAGGCCATTTTGTGTAACATATAATAATATGCACCTGCGCGGACATTCAACTAAGTATTTCATCTGTTTTCTATAAGCTACCAAACAGTTGTGCAACTAAAAATTGAATGTGCGCGCCTAGCCTTACACACTATGGGTATCCATACAATGGGACACGACTTTATCTCATATGTTTCTGGGAATACCATGGCCATACACTACTTATATGTTTATATGATGTGTTTGGATATATTTTCTTTCATTTTTTTGTCTCCTTTATCATTGACGAAATAAAAGATAAATATTCATTATTACTTGATGAACCTGTGTACTTATTGAAATCTTTTATGATAAAAGTAACAGAAGTTTGTCTTTTATTCTTTTATGATTTTTAAAAGATTTCATAAAAGATTTTGGCATGCTGAATACCAAAAATGCTATTCGTAAAAGATTTTTTCTATGTTCGAACGTTTGACAGTTCATTAAAATTTTCTTAGCAGATTTTATAACAGATTTTAGAGTGCTGAATACCAAAATTAAAATTTATAAAAGATTTGTTGACAGCATAAACATTTGTATGGAAATTCATAGCAGAATAACAGAATAGAAGATTAAAAGTTCTCGCCGAATAGGCCTAAATATGTACAATAGACGAAAGACAAATCAACTGGTGTAAAATTTCATAGCGGGTTCATTTAATGTCTTAAAAAATCCACTTCACGTTATTGACGGACGATAACATTGTTCTTCAGGGCAATCAGTTGACATCTGCAATGAAATATTCTCGATATGTCAAAATTTAATTTGTCCCTTATCTGTTATACCATATAATTATTTTAATTATCGAATTAGATATTCTTTATTATATCAACATATAGTTTTACCATTCACTATATCAAAATATAAATCGTTCTCCATCAGATCAGATCAGATTCTGTCAAGCCATGAACTGGATGATGACTACGACTTCAATGTATTAAAAAAACTAATTTTTGCCAGTTATAATTCCATTACAAGGTGGGAATGATGTCCATCGGTTTGTTTGTTTGTTTGTAAGATAAAGTACAGAAACCTAAAAAAAAGTTAAAGGATTGGTTTGATTTTGATAAGGTGAACGCTCCATCTAGTTGTATGTCAAAAAAAAAGTTTTGACTTTTTCGCTGCATGACAAGTATATTTGTTGGCGGCGTTAAGCCAGATAAACTTTGTTCAAATGCATGAAAAGCACGTACAAGTCTATTATTTCAGTGGCGAGAGAACGTTGCCCTTTGTGGTTTTTTTCAGCAAAATTGTGTTTTTACGAATTTCTTTGAGATTTTTGTAATTTTATCCCAGTAATTTGTTTTATTTTGTCTGTCCATTTAATCATACAATTTTCGTTTGCTGTTTTAATATTTTAATCAGTGCTTATGCTGTGCTGTGTTCTCATCTCTTCAACGTACTATACGCAAATGAACCAATAAATACATGATCAATCATCAACCTTGCATATACAATATTTCTATGCAGTACGCTAGATTGAAAAGATTTTGATTTTTCTTCAAGCCTACATCCAATCTATACGTGTGAATTTTTCACTAATACACTTCTTACAATTGCTGAGAAAAATGCGGAGTTATCGTTCATTCTTCTTTGTGGTTTTCTTTCTTATATTTGGCGTTCACTCAGTGCAATTCGCTTAACTGAGTAGAGTAAGGAGTGCGAAGAGATGACTCCTTTTCGCATGAACAAAGTTAACTTATATTAAAAATCGCTGTGTTTAAAAGCACAGATGCACTCGAAAGGAAGCCAAAAGAGAAACAGAGATTAAAATCATATTCGTGTAAAAACAGTCTATTTTTTATCAGATAACATCTCTGTTTGAATATAAGTGTAAAAATATGATGCTGTCACAAGCAACATCCCTGGTTAAACATAAGTCAAACAAACTTTACATTACGTAGCGGAATCCACTTACTCCTAACACATGCCACGAACTACTTCATCGAAGCATATTGTCGATAAGGTTTTTAGGTCGTTTGAAATGAATAAGTGTCGACACGGCAGTGCGAACTTTGGGAATCGATGTAGTATGCCGACATGGCGTGTAAGGCTAGCCGCGCACTAGCAACTGTGATCGAAATCAAATAGTTTAATCACCAGTTGATAGAGTACCGCGCACTGGCAAATCTTTACTCACGCTCACACTCTTTTCTCTCTTGCGCTTATAGAAAACAGCTCAACTGTAGCGAATTAATTTTAAACAATCGTTTAGTTTGTGTCAAAATACAAACTTTTTAGTTGCTCGAATCGAGTTGCTCTAAGTACGCGATGTCCCATGTAAGCCCATATGTTTTATTTTAGCAACTTAACTGTTGTGAAACTAAAAACTGTCGAGCAACTAAAAAGTTTGTGTTCTGACACAAACTAAACGATTGCCTAAAATTAATTCGTAATAGTTGAGATTTTTTCCATAAGCGCAAGAGAGAAAAGAGTTTGAGCTTGAGTAAAGAGTTGCCAGTGCGCGGTTCTCTTTCAACTAGTGAAGTAACTATTTGATTTCGATCACAGTTGCCAGTGCGCGACTAGCCTAACAGACTTTAATAAAAGTTCGAACCTCTGAATACCAATCATAAAAGATCTTTTAAGGTGGAAATCTTTTATGATTCATAACAGAAAATCTATAGCAGAATAACAAATGTGGCAGAATAGTCCTAATTGGTCGAGAGGTGAAGAAATGTTGAGGGATTGAATTAAGTTCTAGCCAGCAATGGAAAGTAATAAAATCGAGATTTCAGTACTCAAAGTCTCCAATGTAAACACGATGTCGTAAGTACGCAATATTTACAATGTAAACATGGTGTTAAATGCAATCGTCGGTAAGGAAGGTTGCTACACGGAACGTGTAACCGTAACGTGTAACCGTAAAGTGTAACCGTAACGTGTAACCGGAACGTGTAACCGGGACGTATAAGTTTTACACACGTTTTCAATTCACTCTACCGCCGGGAAAGATGTTTACACATCAAAAATAAATAATTATTTAATTGAATTGTTGTTTTTATTTTGTTTTTCTCGTATATCTCTAAATTATAAAAATGGCACTTAGACCCTTTAGACTTACAACCCTTCAATTATCATCCTCCCTTATTACTAACGTTCTAACACGTTCTAACGTTCACATCCTATTTTGTATGATTTTCATAAAGCCCAATTCTCTAAAATTAACGATTATGTTAACCGAATTTCTTTTAATTTTGAAAATATGTCTGTTGAAGAAGCCACTAACATTTTTTATAATGAATTACATTATTCAATTTCGTTATTTGTCCCTTCGTACCGATGTAGAGTTTCTCCTTCATCACCGCCTTGGTAATCAAAGGAACAAGCTCTGGGAAATTTTCCTACGCTCTCAGTGCCCAACTGACTACTCAAAGTACCTTGGTGCTTATCTTCAATTCAATGAACTGTATAGTTTTCTCTACCAACAATATTTACATAAAACTCAATCTAACCTTATGATATATAATAGTCGTGTTTTATTGGTTAGTGAATACGTTTCATCGCAAAATTTAACATGGGAAAACAACAACATACGATTAGTGAATAAAAATAACCTAGCAATTGAAAAGAATATTTTAGTGAAGATGGAGTTTCGGATGTTGAGATGTAGGAGGTATTTAGGTGGTGTCCAAAAAAATATATGTTGGCATGCTTGAGGGTGTGTTCGTTGGTATTTATTTTGTTGTACTTTGCCTTTACTAGTCCAAAGTGTGATCGCTCCGCAATTTACAGAACAAATATTTTTTCAAATGCAAAAGATATATTTTCGTACTTTTGTAAGTGTTAATGCAAAATTTAATAGTGAACAAAATTCTAAATCAACTCGATCTGCATTTTCATGAATATTTCCATTCCAGCTTAAAAACGAGATTCAAATCTTTCGAACAAATCCGTATAAGTTAATTCAACATGTAGTAAGGTATTGGCACAAAATACACTGATACCAACTTTGGGAAATAGTTAAGAGTGAGTTAAAGAGTGAATAAAGCGTTTTTTTAGTGCTTGTATTACTGCGGTAGATATAGATTACCTATAAAACACGCCTAATACGAGTACAACATGTGTAGCAGATTGCGTTCGCATGGCTTGTCAAAGTCGGATGATCACTCTTTAAATAGTTTTGAGATGAAACTTTTCGATCCTAACTGCAAATCAACTAAATCAACTTTGATTGGAGAACCAAATAACCAGGGACCAACCTAGCTTAGAGAAGCTTGTTGGCTTAAGTTCTTTTCCACACGCACCGGCTGAAGGAAAGTTGAGTTCTGTGTTACGCACGATCTTGATTAAAATTCGTATCAAAGACATTTTGTTGAAAATTCGTAAGAAAATAAGTCTGAAACAAATAAAAGATAGCGGGAATAAACATTGCTAAACAGATGTTGCCTCTAACTTTTTTATTGGTTCTTAATGATTTTTAATAAACTTCTCATTGTACCAACCTACCGTTCATCTTAAATGTTTGTATACTCGTTAGCGGCAAACTTTGTAATCTTGTATAAAAAGCAAATACAGGGAAGTGTGTTTACAAGTAAATAGAGTATAATATATTACAAATGAAATTAATTCAGTGTTTGTAGTCATAGTAGTTGGTACATATTTACATACAAACCTATGTTTATACAGAGGTATTTAAACGGGGGTGTGTCACTTAGTATGGTGAACAAAATAAAATTCTTATTTTTGAACCTAAAAGTGCTCAAAAGTTGTATTAGGCTAGGACCGCACTTGCGATTTTTCGTCGAGGCGATTAAAAAGTCGTAGTCGCTACAAATTATTGTCATTAACGCACTTGCGATTTTTTTGCCGCGCGATTATTTAATCGCGAAAAATAAAACACACTACTTTTTATGTGAGTGCACGCATTTGCTACAAATAAGTAGCGACAGAAAAATCGCTTGAAAAAATAAAACTTGTTTCATTTTTATAAACGCTACGATTTTTAAGTCGCATGTGCGTGCATTCACATTTAAGGCCATGTGTCTTACTTTTTGCGACTAAAAAATCGTGGATTAAAAATCCCATGTGCGTGCATGCCAATTTCTCTTTGCGACTACGATTTTTAAGTCGTAGTAATTTAAATCGCAAGTGTGGTCATATCCATTTGAGTACATGTGTTTCATTTAAGTCTACGACAATCGCATCGCAAGAAAAATGAAACAAATTGCGACTTTTAAATTGTCATGATTTGTTGGTAGCAAGTGCGTTCATTCTCATTTAAATTCATGTGTTCTATTTTGGCGACTAAAAAATCGTGCGATTGAAATCGCAAGTGCGGTTCTAGCCTTAGGGTCTCAGGTTTAAGAATATGTAGGAAAAGTTTTCCGAAAGAGCGGCTTCGATATTCAGTTTAATCCCTTTTGGTGTGGTTACGTTTGACTTGGAAATTTTGTGAAATCAAATTTTTTACACTTACGTCCTTGGTTACTGTTTTGAAATCTGCTATTTCCAAAAACTGCAACAAAGGTGGTTCTATAAGGAGGTGAACTTATTGTTCAACCAAATAATATAATGGCTGCAATGGGTTTGAAAGACTCTTCTTTCTATTCATATCTGACAAATTCAATATTAACAACTCCCTCCAACTTAAGGACAATAGTTAAAAATGTTTTCCTTTGAAACTGTGTGGATCGACGGGTTAATTTACAAACTTATTCGATATGAATTTCCAAATCATCCTACAAAGATGATAATATCTATGATGTGCGGAAAGAAATTTTCCGTAACAGATAGAGAATACACGACAACTGAGGTTTTTAGTGTCATGAATGCTCTTCTGCAGGACACAGTGACTGCGCCACATCTTTTCAACATTATACATTTCTGATATACTCAGGGAGCTCGATAATCGATAGCATTTAGCGATGATGCTACATTGTTTGCGAGTGGCTCAAAATTTGAAGAGATTCAAACACAACTCCAAACCAAAGTTAATATTTTTGAAAACGACTGTTCGGACTAGAAGCTCCAAATCAACTATGTGAAATATGAAACCATACTGTCTCGCACCCCAGTAAGACGCGGTAATTCGGACTTGAGACGTAACTAAAAAAATCTAAGAAAAACGAGTTTAAAATGGTTCATATCGAGTCAAAAACTGTTGTGAGGTATTTAGGTGTTTATTTGGACAAGTTCTTGTACTACAATGAGCACATAAATACTCAGTTAGAGAAGGCTAGAGCAGCATTTTTGTATGTCTCTCAAAAGACTTTTCTACTCCGAATATTTTATACCCGATGTGGCAACCTAAAAATGACAACTGATTATCAGTGGGCGCAGTCTCTACTTCAGTCCAGAGGGCACAGTAACAGTATCTACTCCAGTTATACATTATGTGTATCTTTAAATAAATGATCTCTGGTTTCTCGTCTCTTGTCATTCTGCTGTTCACTTTGGATCTCGTCGGATCGCTCACTCAAGGGTAATACACCCGATGTGAAGATTGTTTGTTACTAGGCCTTCGTTTGTCCAATTCTGACTTATGCGAGTTCCGTATGGTGGAATATTAACCCCTCGTACTTATATGGAAAAGCTTCGAGAATTTGAAAGGAAGTGTTTAAGAGCTTGTATGCATATGTACAGAAGTGCTCATTTAAAAACCGCTCAGTAAAAATTTCATGTATAATTTATCAATTAGCTGATGGTTGTTTTTCAACCTGATTGATCATGTTTAGTATTTAATAAGACTAGCAGACACATCCCTCGAAATTCGTGTGCCAATCTTTAACGTTATTATTCAGTAACAGACGTTCAATTATAAAACAAAAGAAAAAAAAATGTGTCTCCATTAATTCATTAAAAATAATCAACTAAAAATAATAATGAATACTTAATGATTGTGAATGATGAGAATGACAAATAATGCGTTCAATGATGATGGAATGATTTTTGACGACAGAAATACGATACTTTTTGCATGTATCTATATTTCAGAATTTCAGTAACAGTAAACAAAATAATGGTAAATGTAGACAGATGTGAGAAAAAGATGAAGATGGGGATTGCCGAAGCGGCCGCCGCCTTTCCTTACGCTTTGCCCAATGAGTTGAATTTTTGCAAAAAGGAACATCAAGAATGGTATTTTGATTTCCAAATTGTTCGAATCTAGAAATGATTGAGGGAGAGTTTCTTCCTACTATCGCCCAGGGTATTAACCCATTTCAAAATCTGTGATGAAAATTCTTAATTATTGAGGTTGGCAAATCTGCAGAGTTATCATTTTTTCTTTGCACTTTTCCTTATTCTTTGGGTTTGATTAATTTTCTATTTGGCATTCGCGCAGTCAACTGCGCTAAAGTAAGTTTCTTAATCTATTCACTGAATCCTGTGCCCTTCTTTGGGCAAATGTAAAACGTTCTTTCCAGGGCCGCTCAACTTTTCCTACGTCGCGTCAGTTTGAACGGCACAATGTGATTATATAGAACACAAAAAATTAGACTGGCAGAAATTATTAGCGGAATACCATCTGCCATTTGATAATACAATTCACTCTTTTCTATATTTGTACTCGTCGCTTTCTTTGTCAAAACCCGCAACTTGAATTTGAAATTTAATATTTGCCAAAAGGCCTTTAAATCTGCGCAAAATATTGCTGAAGAAATCCTTGACATAGTGCACACTGATGTTTGTTGTCCCATAAACGTCAAATCCCTCGGAGGTGCGCAATATTTTGTGACTTTTACCGACGATAAATAAAGATACGTTGAAGTAGAAAACATTGCAGAAGTCAAGTAGTAAATGCATTCAGAAATTACAAATTACAAGTGGAACGTGTATCTGGGAGAAAAATTAAATTTGTCAACAGAATTCAATCAACTTCTAAGAGATGATTGCACTCAGAGATAGCTTTCGGTTCCACATACCCCACAACAAAATGGAGTAGCCGAAAGATTCAACAGAACGCTTTCAGACATGGTAATATGTATGTTAATAGAAGCCGGTCACCCAAAATATTTGTGGACTGAAGCAGTAAGCACAGTTGCCTTCATTCGGAATAGGTGGATAGATAGGACACCATTTGAAGCCTGGAGCCGCAAGAAACCTGTTGTAAGCTTTCTGAGTGCGTTTGGAAGTAAGGTAATCGCTGGGTATTCCCAAGAGTCAAAAGCGTATAGACTATGGGATTTCAAAACAAAGAAAATAATAAGGAGCAGAGATGTTAAATTCTTTGAAGAGATAAATCCCAAGAATTACACACTGGAACATACAGGGTTACACAACACAAAACTCTACAATGACCTGACGCCACCACCATCAATTAAAGAACTTGAAGAATTAAAGCAGGAAGATGTAAACATGCATGAATTCGATGAACAGGAAGATGTGAACATCTAACAAACATGAAGAATAACAACTCAATTCTGATATTGATGAAAATTATTCTTCAGTGAACAGTGACGTAGGAGAATATGAGCCATCACATTTCATGACTTTGCGATGTGGAAAGAAAAAAAATAAACACGACGTAAATTTAGCTTTTGATGATTTACTAATTGAATCTTTATCTTTTCACGAAGCTACAATACTTGGATTTTGGTCGATCGCCCTCAAGAGAAAACAGTTCTTAGCAATAGATGGGTATTTTGTATCAAGTGTAAAGAAGATGGATCAATCGAACGATACAAAGCTAGGCTTGTGGCTAGCGGTTGCGAGCAGAAGGCAATAGTGGACTATAACGAGGTGTTTGCTTCGTACACTCTTCGCTTTGTGTGCGAATATGAAATTACACTTACACCAAATGGATGTAATCACAGCATATGTATGACCAAGGGGAGCTGAATGATGAAGTGTATGTATGTGGAACAACCTATGTACCCAAACAGCTATAGTCTTTATGGCCATAAGCGGGGAGGGCGACAATGGCATTTGAAGTTGGATGCATTTTTAAAGAAGATAGGCTTGAAACGAGCTTCATCCGATCAATATTTTTATTACAACAAACGTCAAAACGCAACTATCATCATCGTCATTTACGTAGACGATTTACTAATTGCATCGGATGACTTGCAAGTACTGAACGAAACAAAAGAAGCATTGTTGAAGGAATTCGAAATCTAGGATTTGGGCAGAGTCAAGAGCATCCTTGGATTAAATGTCAACGAGAAGGAGATACTGGGAAAATTGGAATCAGTCAAAAAGGTATGTCTGATGCCAAAACTGTTTCAACACCTCTAAAAAAAAGAACGTATGCGAATCAAAAGCCGTTGACAGCAAAGGATGATCCAGCGAAAGTCAAAGTACCCTACCGGGAACTGATTGGTTCTCTAATATATCCTGCGAACGATTCACGTCCCGACATTGCTTTTGCAGCGAGTTTTTAAGTAGACTTATATCGAAACCAGCCAAAACTCATTGGATATCAGCAAAAAGAAGTCTTTAGATACTTAAAGGGGTCAGCCGTTTTTAAGCTTACTTACCAGAAGACAAGTGATGACCTTTTTGCATACGACGATGCTGACTGGGCCAATTCTGAAGACCGGATACATTTTAGTGCTTGCGGGAAATCCTATGTTGGAAATCTAAAAAACTAAAATCGCTAGCGCTTTCGACGATGGAGGCAGAGTATATGGCACTCTCTGAAGCTACAAAGGAGGTTATTCATATGAGATAATTACTAAAGGAAGTTGATGTATGCAAGATGAAGAAACCAACAGTATCCGATATCATTTCTCTCCTTAGGCACAAAATAATATTGTAATCGAAGTTATGTACAAGCCTACTTGCGAAATAGTCGCCGATATCTTAACAAAGTCTTTAGATAAAACTAAACATTTGAATTGCCTTAAATTAATGGCTAAATTTTAAACTTTATTATTTGAATTAAAAATTAAATAAGAATTAAATTTTTTTTTGTATTTAAGTCAACTTACTATTTTAGACATTTAAATATTATGTGTAGATAAATTGATAAGAGGAGTGTTAAATATTGTATCAACGTATCTACACTAAAACATTCTTAACATACATTTTAAATGTTATACTAATATAAATCATACATAAGACTACTTTTGTGTGCATATTGTAAAGTATATCAGACCAAAACATAAATGTTAAAAAAAGATCCACATCCAAGTTCTTCTATGCAAAAATCTTTGTGTAACAAGTCAGCCGTGAAAAGTACTGAGATCTAAAAGTACGCCAAGTTCTTACTTCATGAAGGTTTAATACCGAATATTTAAAGTAGAATGTTGGTTAAAATGTAAAGAAACTTTAACTAAATTAAATTCAAGTAACAACTTTATTTAATGAGTTTCAGAAAAGAAATAAACTAATTACATATTGAAAGTAAGAAAGAAAAATTATTGTTCATGTAGGACCTACATTGTAGGTATGTAAAGTTGAATTCATATTGTGTGGTGTAGGGTTGCCAGATATTTCAACACCTTCTCATACCACACATAATGAGTAATCAAGATAATCCTAACATGTTTGAAAATTTAGTGTGTTTACATTTTTGCAAATTTTTTGTTAAAATGTCAGCGGGCATATCATCAGTTGAAACATATTTCAATTCTATCTGCCGCTTCTGGAATACTTCTCGAACGTAGTGAACTCTGATGTCAATATGTTTGCTTCTGGCGTGGAAAACCGGATTTTTTACCAATTGATGAGAGCTTATTTTGTCGCCGCAAATAAGAGTGGGTCCCTCTATAGTTTTATGAAGACCAAGCTCACCCAATAAACTTCTAAGATCAACAGCTTCCTTTGCTGCCGAAGATAGGGCCATATACTCGGCTTCGGTGGAGCTTAAAGCCACTGAGGTCTGTTTACGCGATTCCCAAACCACCGCCGCTCCAGCAATGTAAAAGACATACCCTGTGTAAGAACGCCTGTCATCAGAACCAGCAGCCCAGTCTGCGTCTGCATATCCCTCCAGAGGCTTACCTGTCTTCTTATATACAATTTTTAGATTCATTGTGTTTCGTAAGTATTTTAGGATATGCTTTGCAGCTGTCTGGTGTTCCATATGAGGATCCATGTTGAACTGTGCAAGCTTGCAAACACTATGCAATAAAAATACGGCTTACGTTATCGAGCAATAAATTACTCCAATTTGACATTTTCATTCGATCACTGATGGGACTCACTCACTCGTCACTGAAGCGGTAATTCGGCCCCTGGTCTTGTAGATATTGATAGATATATCAACGATCCAATTAAAGATTGATAGGACTTTGTATCTACCTTTACACACTTGTCGCAGCTGGTACATTTTTTTAACTTCAGTCCAGGAGCAATTGGAGTGCTACATTTTCTCGATTCCATCATCCCGTATTTTTGTAAAAGGTCGATAATGAATTGTTTTTAAGAAATGCTGATAGTTTTTGAACTAGTATTACGTTAAATTTCCATTCCCAAAAAAAAATCTACTTCACCTTTGTCTATCACATCGAACTCTAATTCGATCTGTCTCTTAATCCACTTAAGAGTTTCGTTGCAAGAGCAAGCTATCAAAATATCATCGACATACACTGACAATATGTTGATCTCGCCATCTTTCTTTAGTATATATGTGCAGTTGTCGCTTTGCAGCCGCATGAATCCAATTTTCGTAAGCACAGAATGCAATTTCTCATTCCATTCGCGACCTGCCTGCTTAAGGCCATATAATGCCTTCTTAAGTTTACACTTTTTTCGGAAAATTGGCATCCACGAACCCTTCCGGTTGTTGCATAAAAATTTCTTCTCGTAGATCACCGTTTAAGTACGCAGCAGTTACATCCATCTGGTGAACAATAAGGTCGTACTCGACAGCTAAAGCGAGAATTGTACGTATAGTCGAGTACCTCGCAACTGGTGCAAATGTTTCACTATAATCGACTCCTAGTTTTTGACTGCAACCTTTGGCCACAAGTCTTGATTTATAGCGCTCTAAAGAACCATTTTTGCCTCGCTTCAGGTTAAAAACCCACTTCGATCGGATAGCACGACGATTCAGGGGTAAATCAACCAATTCCCAAGTCTGTTTTGACATAAGAGAATCATACTCTGACTTCATTGATTCGAGCCATTCATTTGCATCATCCCTCTGCAGTGCTTCTTCGACAGTCATCGGATTTTCAACTTCAAAATTATCATTGTTTGACATGAAAATAAAATTTTTTGTATATATACGACCTGACCTTAAAGTTCTTATAGGAACAATACTTCCATTTTCTACTTGCCCATCACAAGCAACATCACCAGCAATACTTCCATCATCGATCTCTTCTGCAGCAAAGCGCCCTACAACGGCAGTACCGACAGCAGCAGCAGCAGCAACTTCTGTAGAAATAACGTCCTTGTGGTTACCTTCATCAGCATCTACGTCTCCTTCAGCGTCTTGATAATAATCGTCTGCCTCGTCTCTATCGTCAAGGTCAGGTTTCTTCTCCTCCTTGAAGTCAAAAATCAAATATTTGACTTTCTCACAGCTTTGAGGTAGAGCTTCATCGCGACTTTGGACTATTTCATCACAAGAAAAATCAACGAACCGGTCTGAAATGCGTTCCTTCTCTAAAAACCTGACATCTCTACTCTTATTGTACATTTCGAGTTTTTGGATCGTATAGGCGTTATGCCTTTGACTCTGTCGAATAACCGACCATCACGCAAGTTATGCCTCTCGGTTTGAATTTAGATTTGCCGGGTCGTTTGTCTAACATAACCGCCTTACATCCAAAGGTTTTGAAATGACAAACAGAAGGTTTCCTTCCATTCCAAACTTCAAAGGGAGTTGGTTGGAGAGTTGTTGGCGCTCGATTTCTACAATAAATCGCTGTATTTATAGCTTCTGCCCAGAGCGATTCAGGCAGATTTGACCCAAGGAGTAAACATCGCGCCATCTCTACAAGCGTGCGGTTGGCACGCTCCGCCACACCATTCTGCTGTGGAGTGGATTCCACTGTAAGCTGATGTTTTATGCCAGAGTCTGATAGAAGTTTCTTAAACTCGACACTTAAATACTCACGGCCATTATCAGTCCTCAATGTCTTGATGCGAGTTGACATTTGAGTTTCTACTTCATCCTTAAAGGTTTTGAAAGCACTAAAAACATCGCTTTTCTGTTTTAAAAAATAAACAAAAAACATACGGGAGCAATCATCTATGAAAAGTGCAAAGTATTTAGCGCCACCATTCGACTATTTTTAAAAAGCAATTGCAAACTTTCATTATTAATGTGTCCAAATCGATTGTGCCACATTAAATTTTCATTTTGGTTCAACGCACTGAATAATTGAACTCTTTTTGGCACATATAAAAATAAATCACCATCTCTAACACCCCGCATAACAATTTCATCTTTTCATATATGGTAATGAAATTATTTTTCATTTGAACCGTACACTCTCGCGCTGCTTTGGTTAGTGACAAAAAATTACATTTTAATTCTGGAACATAAAGAACTCTCTTCAATAAGATCTTACTGTACTCGGTTTCAATCTCTACGTCACCGATTCCCGTTGACCAAATAAAATTCTCACCAGCAAGTTCTATTGTTTTTTTATGTACTTGCAAGTTTGTGAACATTTCGCGGTAGCAACACAAGTGAGACGTAGAACCGCTATCAAGTACCCATGTACTATCATTTAAATGTAAATTTTTTCGATGGTTGGCATTAAGCAATGCAAATGAGCTGGTTGGTTTGTTTGCTACTGTTGACGAATTATTTCCATCTCTTCTTAAGCGACAACTACTTGATAGATGGCCTCTCTTCTTGCATATGTAACATTTACCTTTGAAAGACTTATGTACTTGCACTTGTGCTTGCGGTTTTGCTTTTTGTTTGTTGAAGAACGCAGCTTCATTTTGTTCAATTTTTGGCAAGTCATTCTGCCGCCTTTGCGCTTCTTCTATTAATTTTGTCTTAAGAGCACTCATCTCAGGCAATTTATCACGGGACTCTATGGCAACTACGAAGCTTTCATACTCCTGTGACAGACTCGAAAGCATGATGATAACTATGAGTTCGTCCTGCAGTTTAATATCTATCTCAGCTAACTTTTCGATAATTTCTGACATACTATTTACATGGTCTGCCATAGAGGAATTTTCAGGCATCTTCAGCCTCATAAGTTGTTTAAACAGCGCACAGTGTGGTATTTTGACCTGAAACGTGGCCATAAATCAATTTTGTCAACTTTCACTCTCAGGATTAAGCATGTGTCCCATAACAGGTATATAACCAGGCTACTGTTTAGTGAAGTCGATTTATAAATTCGTCACCCCCATTCGCGACACCATCAGTTGCAACTTGCACTTGTTGAATAAGCACGAGTGTGTTTGCGATTTTTAAAAAAAAGTGTATTTTCTGTGTGTTTTTTTTTTAATCTTAAAAGTAATTTTTGGTAAAAAAATTTGATATGGATATCGTAAATCAAGGTATGTACAATATTTTAAGCAAAGAAATTTTTATATATTCAACTTAAGTTCTTTATATCGATGAGTTAAAGAATGTACTTACAAAATTTGCACTTTTTCCGTTGTTTTTACCAAACATTAGTGTTTTTGAATATTGGAAAGTTTGTCATATATATTATTTAACTTCTAGATATGTAGAACAATCCTGCATTTCAGAACCATTCACAAGTTTTCACCTAAGAAAAAACAAAGCATTTGAAAAAACCTCGTTTCAAGCGACCATAACTAAACATTTTTGATGTGTAAACATCTTTCCCGGCGGTAGAGTGAATCCAAAACGTGGGTAAAACTTGTAACCCGTTACGGTTACACGTTACGGTTACACATTACGGTTACACGTTACGGTTACACGTTCTGTGTAGCAACCTACCTTACCGACGATTGCATTTAACACCATGTTTACATTGGAAATATTGCGAACTTACGACATCGTGTTTACATTAGCCGTGTTTTATTGGTTAGTGAATACACTACATATCAAAATTTAACATTGAAAACAACAACAAACGATTAGTGAATAAAAATAAGCTAGTAATTGAAATGGAAAATTTAGTGAAGATAGAGTTTCGGATGTTGAAATGTAGGAGGTGTTTAGGTGGTGTCCGAAAAAGTATATGTGGCATACTTGAGGGTATGTTCGTTGGTATTTATTATTTATTTTGTTATACTTTGCCGTTACTAATCCAAAGTGTGATCGCTCCGAAATTTACAGAACAAATATTTTTTCAAATACAAAACTTTAATTCATACCATAATTCCGGCTTTACACTACTGCCATTAATTTTGTCATAAAATATTGAATCAATTTACGCGAAGGCGATTGGTTTCGACTGATATATTTTATCAGTTCACTGGCATTTGTTCAAAAATGTCATGTAATTGCGGCATTATGTTGAATTTATATAACAACTGAAAAAATTGCACATTTTAGTTTAATTAATACGATGTTAGGGCTGTTTTAGTATGGAACTAGGTTAAGACAACGATTTTGCAAAATTTTAATCAGACACAGCATCATACTTTCTCTACACTTTTATTGAAGTTAAACTCTCAGAAAAGGTACCTATTTTATTTTGTTAGTATCGTTCTAACTTCATATTGTAAGACATTTTCATACACTTTAACATTAATGTAAATATATTATTTTGTATTACTTAGTAATATCTTTCATTCAAGTATTGACTACATATATTATTAATAAAGTTTTTGCTGAAAGAAGAAGTCATTGATTTTCAATTAATTTAGAAATATTGCATAAAATAATTCAATATACTTTTCTTGTGTTCAAATCAATTTGAGATTTTTTAAAATAATCTCTCATAATATGACTCTTTAACATTTAAAAACGTCAAAATATGTCTGTTTTCTTAGTTTTTTGGACGAACTACCATTGTTTTAAGGTTGCTCAGAATCAATTTATTAAAAGAAATTGCCTTAGGCTAGGCGGTTTCTTAACTGTTTGGTTTAAGAAACTAAAAAGTTTGTGTTTTGACACAAACAAAACGATTGCCTAAAATGAGTTCGCTATTTTGTGTAACATATAATAATATGCACCTGCGCGAACATTCAACCAAATTGGTCATCTGTTTTCTATAAGTATCCAAACAGTTGTGCAACTAAAAATTGAATGTGCGCTCCTAGCCTTAGGATGATATTAGTTAAAAAATATTTAAAGTTAGAAAACTACTTTAAAGTTAGGAAATATATAAGAAGTATAATACTACTACCTTAATAAGAGGCTGCTTAAAATTTTGCGCCAATATTATTTTATTGAGTACAATGTTTTTTTTCTCCAATACTCCAATACATATATGTGAGAACATTTTGAGTAGATTGTAGAAAAATATATATTTTCGCACTTTTGTAAGTTTTAAATCAAATTTAACAGTGAGAAAAACTCTAAATCAACTCGATCTGCATTTTCATGAATATTTCAACTCCAGCTTAAAACGAAATACAGATCTTTCGAACACATCCGTGTAAGTTAATTCAACAAGTAGGAAGGAAGAGTGAGTTAAAGAGTGAATAAAGCGTTTTTAGATATAGATTACCAATAAAACGCGCCTATTGGAAACTTTGAGTACTGCAATCTCGATTTTATTACTTTCCATTGCTGGCTAGAGCTAAATTCAATCCATTAACGAAAGATTTCATAGTGTGTTCATTCAATGTTTTTTAAACAAATCCAGTTCACGTCAGTGATGGACAATTAAATTTTATTTTATGCTCCCAAAAATGTATTTTCAGAATTGACATTAAATAAAATGTACGATTGGGTCGCACGAACTTGCTCTTATGTATTTGCAAAATCGTCGTTTTAACCAAGTTTCATTGTAAAACAGCTTTAATATCGTACTTATTCGACTAAAATTTTGCATCTTTGTCTTTCTAGAAAAAAATTGGAATTTTGTTTCTAAATCCAAAAAAAATAATACTCAAACTTTTAAGGAGCTTTAGCATATAAACTACGATCAAAATCGGTTGTACCGTTTACGAAAAAATCAAAAACTTAAAAAATGTTCCAAAAACCATTTAAAATGTTGTTCAGGGCAATCAGTTGACATCTACAACGAAATATTCTCGATACGTCAAAATTTAATTTGTCCTCTATATCTGTCATATACCATATAATTATTTTAATTATCGAATTAAATATTCTTTATTATATCAAAGTATACTTTTGGCATTCACTATATCAAAATATAGATCGTTCTCCATCTCTCAAGCCATGAACTGAATGATGACTGCGAACTTCAATGGATTAAAAAAATTAGGTTCTGCCACTTATAATTCCATTACAAGGTGAAAATGATGTCAATCATTTTTATAAATCTCTGACGAAGGGAGTAAGATAAAGTACAGAAACCTAAAAAAAAATTAAAGGATTGGTTTGATTTTTAAAAGATGAACTCTCCATCTAGTGGTTTGTCAAAAAAAAAAGTTTTGACATTTTCGCTGCATGATAAGTATATTTGTTGGCGGCGTTAAGCCATAAAACATTGTTCAAATGCATGACAAGCACGTGCAAGTCTATTATTTCAGTGGCAAGAGGACGTTGCCCTTTGTGAGTTTTTTTTTTCTGTAAAATTGTGTTTTTACGAATTTCTTTGAGATTTTTTTAAATTTTATCCGAGTAATTTGTTTTATTTTGTCTGTAATTTGTTTTATTTTGTCTGTATTTTAATCAGTGCTTATTATGCTGTGCTGTGTTCTCATCTCTTGCAAATGAACCAATAAATGCATGATCAATCATCAATCTTGCATATACAATATTTCTATGCAGTACGCTAGATTGAAAGGATTTGGATTTTTCTTCAAGCCTACATCCGATCTATATGTGTGACTTTTTCAATAATATATGTACTTACACGCGTGCTTGTCATGCATTTGAACAATGTACATATATCTAGCTTTAAACGCAATTGCTGAGGTTGAGAAAAAGGCGGAGTTATCGTTCCTTTTTCTTTGTGGTTTTCTTTTTTTATATTTGGCGTTCGCTCAGTGAAATTCACTTAACTGAGTAGAGTAAGGAAAGTGAAAAGATGTCTCCTTTTTGCATGAACAAAGTTAACTTACATTAAAAATCGCTGTGTTTAAAAGCACTGATGTACTCGAAATTAAGCCAAAAGAGATACAGAGATTAAAATCGGATTCGTGTAAAAACAGTCTATTTTTTATCAGATAACATCCCTGTTTGAATATATGTAAGTGCAAAAGCAACATCCCTGTTTAAACATAAGTCAAACAAACTTTACGTTACGGCAGCGGAGTCCACTTACTCCTTACACACGCCACGAACTACTTCATCGAAGCATATTGTCGATAAGGTGTTTGGGTTGTGTGAAATGAATAAGTGCCGACATGGCAGTTTACAACTGCTTGGCTCGAGCAACTAAAAGGTTTGTGTTTTGACTAAAAGGCTCTGTTTTTTAATAAGGAATAATCATAGATGTCTATAGTTTCTATTTGTAAAGCTACATATGTAGAGATATTTTTAGATTTAAGTACAAGTGAAAGGGTTAAATTGTGGGAAAAAAAGTGGCTTCCATTTGAATATATGTATTATGTACATACATATCTAAAGTCACAAACTAAATAGTACGATTGCATTGTATGTTTATTGAGTACGTTCGATAACAAAAATTTGGCACTCGGACGAACGTTGATGTTTACACATCTTAACCGTGAGTCCTGGCACTCACACTTTTTTTTTTATATTATTCCAGATGACTCCAATTCCACCTTGTCTCTGACCAGGAAACAACTCCATGAGTTGGTAAGAGGAAGCTCACAAAGACTCCTTGACGGTAAACTTAAAGATTTAGATAAAAAATGTATGGATATTACAAACTGTCCCCCAGAGAAAATAGATGAACTTACAAAAATTATCAAGGCGTTCAAAGCGAACTATAAACGGAGATGGCAACCCTGCAACTGCACAGAAAAGCGTTTCTTGGATAAGAATGAAGAGTGGCTTAGCGAAGAAGTAACACTACCTGTTGGCATACTTCCCGGAAGGTGTAAAGGTCGCCCAAGCAAAGAGTTCGGGGAATCAAGTGACCGAACAAAACGTCGAAAAACAGAGGAACTTCAAAAGAGTGTGTCCTTTGATGAACTGACATACGCAGCACAGATGAGTCGACGAGCAGCGGGAAATATTGATGTCGCAAAAGTGATGGAGGTTGTGATCAAAACTCCAACCAGGGCTATGAAGTTCCGGAAAGCAGCTGCGATTGGCAGTAAAACCCTGAAAACTGAGAAACACACTCCTGAAAACGCTTTGAGGATATTCGTCGAAGCTAATTTAACTGCTAGTCAATACGAAGTAATTCATCAGGCCAACAAAGATATATATCCGTGCTATACCTACGTATATAAAGCTAAATTGGATTGTTACCCACCAAAAAGCGTAAGTGAGACAGTTGCCGAAGTGAAGCTCCAAGATTTAGTGGATCACACAACATCACGTTTATATAAATATTTGGAACCACAACTCCAACAGTGCCTTGAGACCAGTGAAACAGATTTAGAGCTCATATACAAGTGGGGATGCGATGGGTCTACTCAAAGCCAGTATAAGCAGAAATTCGAAGATGACGATAATAGTGATGCAAATATATTTTTGAGTTCCCTTGTACCTCTTCGTCTCAAGTATGGGAGTCAAATCTTATGGCAAAACATTCACTCTTCATCACCGAGATGGTGCAGACCAATACGGATTCGTTTTGTAAAAGAAAATAAGGACATAACCAATGAAGAAATCGAATACGTTGAAAACCAGGTCCAAAATCTTCAAGCAACAAAAGTAAGCGACAATATAAGAGTCAACCATGTACTGCTTCCAACAATCGTCGATGGAAAAGTGTGTAACGCAGCTACGAATACTGCATCTACATTACGTTGTTACATAAATAAGCGGAAAAACTTCAAAAAGTTTCAACGACTTGGATTCTACAGAACCGGAGAATCCAGATACTTTCAGATTTGGGCTATTAATATTACACGTCAGGATTAGGTTTTTTGAATTTCTACTGCATCTGTCGTACAAACTAAAAGCGGAAGTGCATAAGGGTCGCGTAACAGAAAAAAGTGACCGGGAAAAAATGCAAGCAGCCAAGAGACAAATACAAAAAGAGTTCCACGATAAAATGGGCTTACTGGTGGACAATCCAAAGGCTGGGTATGGCAACACTAATGACGGCAGATTTTTTAATAGCCAATAAGAAGCAGCTTCCTTTACAAGCGTGGATTTATCATTAATACAAAAATTCAAAATTATATTAGAGGTGATATCCTCTGGTTATGAGATAGATCTAAGCTAAGTATTACGTAAACTTGCATCCATGGCAGCCTATGTCTCCAACAGTGCATAAGATTTTAATCCACTCTACCAGTGTCATATCTCATGCATTGTTGCCAATCGGCCAGTTGTCCGAAGAAGCTGCTGAAGCTAGAAATAAGCATTTCCGCCAATACAGGGAACACTTTTCACGAAAATTCTCCAGGACTGCATGCAACGAGGATGTGCTTAACCGGCTTCTATTAACATCAGACCCTTATCTCAGTAAGTTTAAGGACAAGCTAGACAAAAAAACAATCGTTTTCAAAGGAGGCCCTCGAATTTTTGATTGCAAATACCAATGATGAAGATGTTAATGATGATGTTTCTGATGAAAGATGAAGAATAAATAATAAAATAAAAACTAAAAAATTAAATTAATCCTGGTCATTTTTTATTACTTGCTATAAAACTAAAGTTGCGAAAGGAAAAACAAAAAAGGATTAATCTGTTTATTCAATAATTGACCTGTACTCATAAAATATACAACTAATCCACATCTCGAATTCTTCGTATTTTGGATTAAGAGGGTCGCAGGTATTTTAGACTTGGTTACCTGCATACTGGGACATAAAATTTTGGAATGTAATTTGAACATACGGATTAAGAAAATTTCACTCATAAAAAAAAGGAAAAAAGGGATTTTCTAGGAAAAAGTATCTCTCAGTTTTTTTCTAATTTCTTATAAACTATGACATTTATCGGAATGAGGTTTTTAGTATTTGACTAAAAATATATCAGGTCATTGAATATTGACAAAAAAATGTCCTTGATAAACAAATTTTTTTTAAAAAATAAATTAAAAACCGAAAAAATTTTTTTTTTTTCTAAATTTCAACTTTAAAACTTAATTTCTCGAAAACTATTTTATTAAACAACTTGAATCAAAAAACAAAACATAGAATAAAATAATAGCTTTAAAAAAAATTATAGCGCAGTGTTGTACGTGCGTTTTTTGAATTTTAATAAATTTTTTTCTTTCGGCTAATCGGGATGGGCAGATTTAACACTCAAAATAATTGATGCTAAGGCCTTGTCGTCCTTCCTTTCCCATGGTGGAATCTCGGCTGCCACGGTTGGCTTAGCGCAACTTATGCACTGCCAAAGTTGTTTATTATTTTTTATTTATATCAATTTTTGTAAATTATTGCACTTTAAATTAAGCTTTGTTAAATACCTTCAAATTAACCTTAATATTCTAAGTATTGCAAAAAAGGCACTTTGTTTTAAAATACTTATGTTCAAATAAATAAATACAAATACAAATACAAAAGTTCGCTGTGAATCAGCACAGATTTCATCTGGACTCTCCACCCCTCATAGTTCTCGTTGTCGAATTTCTCTATTTGGTAGAGTGAAGAACTCATCTTCTCAATACGCAAATTGAATTAATAATCTCTAATACAACTTTAAAATTTTATTAAAAAAAAAAAAAAAAACTAACTCTGGGCCCATAACCATTTGTTGGTTAAAATGAAAAGAAGCTTTAACTAATATTAAATTCAAGTAACAACTTTATTTAATGAGTTTCAGAAAAGAACTAAACTAATTACATATTGAAAGTAAGAAAGAAAAATTATTGTTCATGTAGGTATGTAAAGTTGAATTCATATTGTGTGGTGTAGGGTTGCCAGATATTTCAACATAGAATAATATTGAAACAGCTACAATGTAATAGAGAAATTTTATTATTTAATGATTACTGACTAAAATTTGATGGGTTCACCGGTCAAGTTCTTAAAACCTTTCGAATTGGGCATTTTAACTCCTTTTTTAAAATGAAGGTAGCCCACCAATAATTAGTGGTTTGATTATAGTTCACATCACAGTTAAGAGTTCTTTTTATGTAAACTCATAATTTTTTCAGGTATGCAAATGTTTTCTTAGAGTACCAAATCGAGCACTCTAGTTCTAAGAAAAGTCATGAATTTTCAAAATACATGTATAGTTTCAAAATGACAATAAAAAGACACTTCGAATGAAAAATCTTAGATTGTCTATTTTTCGCTTTGAATGTACATTAAGCTATACCGAAACCGCTCTAGCAAATTTCATCATTCTACAACAATCGGAAGTGCTCCATATAATTTACACCAGTTTTGAGGAAGAATACCACGCCCCTGAATGGAAAACCTCAAATTTTATATTTTTTTCTTTGTGTGCTTTACGAAATTTCATCGTTTCATCGCAGTCGGAAGTGCTCCATTCAACCAACGGAGAAAGTGGGAGGATACCACGGGCCTGCATGAAAAACATCAAACTTTCGATTTTTTCCTCTGCTTGCATGACTAGTCCTACCGTTGTGCAAAATTACAAGATTCTACGATGTCCATAATTTTGACGATCTGTCAGTCAGTCAGTTACGGTTTTTGTGATTTTTGAGGCCTTATATCTCAGGAACCGCTTATAATAGAAAACGGAAATTCGGTGAGGCACCTGTGCCTGACTAGTTTAGCAAATATTGCGCTGTTAAAAACCTCACGTTGGCTTAATAAGTACGTAGGAATATTTTATTTATTTATTTAGTTAATAAAATAATAAAATTTTATAAGATACTCAAGCAAAAAGAAAAGATAATCCTCGGCGACATTAAAACGTGTGTTTGCTTTTGTTTTGTATTTAAACACAGCTGTCATATTTAGCGGATTGTTCTAAGGTATAAAAGAGCATTCAAGAGTTCAGTTAGTCGACAATATAGCTCTATAGCTTCGAATATGAACTTTTTGAGATATTTTTGTCTGGTTGCTGCTGCGGCCTTGGTTGTTTTTTCCCAACAATCAGCAGCAGGTGCCGAAGATAGACTAGATGCTATCGAGAACAAGTTAGATCCAGGAATTCAGAGTTACCGTGATGCGATCAATTTTATTAGACAACTTGTCCCAGAAAATATAAACGCTAATTCTTCTGATGATCCATTTATAAAACTTAGAGAAGGATTTTTCAATGGTACACAAATGTTGTCAAGTGCTAGAAGCACAATCTTGGATGGAGTCGTAGCAGCCGAAAAAATTCTTGCTAAGAACCCTGAAGGTGCCAGAAAACTTACGCAGCAAGCATGCGCGGATGGCATATCGATACTCTACACTGTCGGCCCACCCTTTAATAAAGCACTTGGAGGAGCTTTGGGTCTTTCAAATGATGGAGCTAGACAAGGTCTTTTATCCGCAAGTAAATAGCTTCTAAAAGGAGGATTGGCATTACTAAATTCATTGAAATCCGGTCAGAGCTTATTTAATGACGGTAGTGAAGCTGGAGGCAGAGCAGCTAAAGCGTCACTTAATGTATATCATTTAGCTATCGAAACTGGATTTGCAGCTATGTTCTACGATGTTGAAAAATCCGCAAATGAATCATTACAAGCACTCAGAGATGCTCAAAGCAGCCCAATCCAACTACGAATTGAAAACCGAAGTTGTGGAGTTGCCGCAAAAGAAGATCCTGACTGTTCAGATGCCTTGGAAGATATTAATCAAGCTGCCAAAAATGCACTAAGGAATGGCGCTAATCCTGCTTTAGTTCAACAGTTAGAGGAAATCGTTAAATGTGCACTTGATTCTATTGTTCAAATTGATGTTGACGCCAAAAGAGAATCAGCAACTACTAAAAAACTTGCAGAAATTGATACCTTTGCTGCCATGGCTCAGTCCTCTGAAGCCTGCGAAGATTTAGAAAAAAGGATAAGATAGATAGATAGATAGATATATTCTTTATTTTTTCATCAAATTTTACAATATTTTACTCTTAAGAATAGGACATGGCAATACTGCCGTCTGCCTGAGATAACATTACATGATTTAAAAAAATAAAAGATAAATGCAAAAATCTTAAAAATAAGTATAATATAAAAATAAAAACAATCTATTAAAAGGTTAAATTTAATAATTTTTCATCCATAGGTTCGTAAATTGCAAACAAAAATGTTCAATTAATCGCAGCACTAATTATAAAACAATTTTAACTTGATTTGAAACACAAAATATTTAAATTTGTTGTTATTTACATAACTGATTAACTATTTTTAACAAAAATTTTCAATTTTAAGGGTGATTTGAAACACAAAATATTTAACAAAATGTATTAATTATTTAATTCCGAACTGTTTTCAACTAGGATGTCAATTTTATCGTGATTTGAAACACAAAAGAAAAAGCATAAATTTTGAATAGGCTAGCAACACTGAGAAAACTGAATATGTAGCTTAAATATTTGCAGTAACTGGGAAATCGATCGCATATATTAAGAAAAACTATTACGGTAGGTAAGGGCATGTTGGCAATATTTATAGAGGCTGAGCCAGCCGGTTGCTCCGTTTAAAATTTCATAAAGTCTTTGTAATGTTAGATAACTTTCCTGAAAATATAACCGACGAATTTCTTGTAAAATTGGACACGCAGCCACGAAATGGTAGATATCTTCATTCTCTCTTCTGTTACATAGATTACAGATCAGGGGCAGGTCATCTCTGTGAGGTATGAAATTGAGGTTTAAAATTTCAACTCTTGTTCTAAAAATAATGCTTATGACAGATGCTGAATATTCATTGCTAAAGTAATTGGTATCCGATTGCAGTTGATGATTTAAATTTCTGTAGATAAATCTTGATTCAGAAGAAGTTGCTCTAGACAGATTATCTACAAATAATTTATGATCAACGTTAGAAATTAAATCAGAAAACTGGCCTTGCCACTCATCAACATTATTTTCTGACAGATTCAGTGATGTGTCGTGTCGAAAAGCTAGTTGATTCCAGTCTTTGAAAGGGGATGCATTTACTCTGAGCAATTTTTTCAAAATGATTTTGTGAAGACATGAATCACCTCTTTTCATTACTTTAGTAATATAGTCCGCGCTGGCCTTTAGATTTTTAATGTATATAGGGGTTAAACCCGATTCTACGTAAATGGCATAATTTGGAGTTGAATTTGGCAAACGAAAAAGTCTCTTGAAGAAGTTCCTTTGCACGCTTTCGAAAACTTCGAAATGGGTATAACCAAACACTTGCACACCATATGTCATGCATACATTAACTGTCGCATTGAAAACTTTATATTTAGAAGTAAGATCAACATTTTGGTTTGAAAAAAACTTTGGCCACATTATATTTAGCGCAACTTTAGCTTGGTTACTTTTTTCTTTGCAGTGATTGGAAAAACTTAAATTGTAGGTCAGAAGGACTCCTAAATACTTAAACTCCTGCACAACGTCGATATGTGTATTAGTAATAGACCAGTTTTCTTCAGGCCGTCTTCTAGATAATCTCTTTTCAAATACTATAATCTTAGTTTTTTGGGTATTAATTTGGAGACCCCAAGATTTGCAAAATGAATTAAGTCGATTTAATTGCATTTGTAGTGTGATCGGATTGTCAGCGAGTATAACTAAATCGTCAGCGTATATCAAGACTTTGATTTTAATGTTGGCAAAATCAACTCCTCCAGGAAGAACATCACAGACATCATCAATAAATAGGGCAAACAGTAAAGGACTAAGGATACATCCTTGGGGGACACCAGCAGTTGTTTGAAATCCGTTCGAGAATGCAAGACCATCCCATACCCTTGCACTTGTTGATGACATAAAATTGGCATACATTTGCAGAAACTTTCGTGACAAACCTATACATGAAAGCTTATAAATTAAAGCTTGCCTATTGACTTTGTCAAATGCAGCCTTAAAGTCAACAAAGCACGCGTATAGCTTCTTTTTATTATCTATGAACTGTCTTGCAATACTCGAAATAGCGAAGATATGATCCATGGTCGAAAAACCTGGGCGGAAACCAGCTTGAAAAATACTTAGAATATTGTTATCCTCAACCCATTTTATGAGCCTTTCATTTAGAATTGCAGTAAAGATTTTCCTAATTGTGTTTAGAATTGAAATACCTCTATAATTTTCGACAGCATTCGCATCACCTTTCTTAAAAATGGCAAAAATAACAGAAACATTAAAACTCGTGGGAACACATGAATCGTCATACAATCTATTAAAGAAAGCAACGAGATAATTTTTAAATTCGGGAGTAGAGTTTTTGTAAAACTCGACAGGTATTCCGTCCATGCCAGGAGCCTTATTATTTTTCATTTTTTGGAGTATTACCTCTAATTCGGGTAGTGAAATAGCTATATCTAATTCACTCACTCTAGTATAAGGCATCGCATAATCAAAGGTATGAAGGTCTTCATCAGCTGAGAGTAGAGTTTTAAAATGAGCTGCTAACGTCTCAGCTTCTAAAGAATACTTCATACCCTGAATGCGCCCACCTAGTCCACGCACTATATCCCAAAATAATTTAGAGTTAGAACAGTTCTCCAATTTCTTAGCCATACTTTTTAAATAAATGGTTTTTTTACATGAACACATTTTTTTATAATCATTATTGATACGTAAGTAAATATTTTTAAAAAATTGTGAGTTTGTCCTTCTAAACAATTTAAGGTAAACAAATGAGAGTTTACGAAGATCTTTACAATCTTTGTCAAACCATATATTTTTCGGTGCAAATGTGTGTGAATTCTTCACAGCAAAAGGGGCTGAGGCCTTAATGACACGCTCAATACTTTCACATGTCTCCTCAACCGAGCAAAGGATAAATCAACTGTTTTCGCAGCTCTATGTAGATTTTGGAGATGTATGTGCTAGATTTGGAAATCAATCAGACGAGAAAGTTCAATCAGGCTTTGTGGTCTTAGAAAAAGGAAATGTTGAAATGCTTAGTGTAATTAAATTTTGTAAACAGATGATAGAAATTGGAGTACAAAATGGAGGTGATGCATCAATGTTAGCTATGGAAAGTGTCGCGAAGGCTATATATTATGCGAAACTTGTTTATATTCAAAGCCTAGCCAAAGCCGCAAAGATTGTATTTACTCTACTTTAATATTTGCTGCCTCCCAAACATATTATGCGCTTTGCAGTAATGTGGGCCGCTGTTCCGGTGCAATTTATTCTTTGATGTAATTTTTTTTAATAAAGTGAACACTAGAAGGAATTTTTGTATTTTAATTTTCAAGGAATGCAAACAAGATTGCACCCTTAGTTCTGTCTTTTTAGTTTTTCGTGATTTTGAACCCGGTATCGCTTGAGTGCATATGTTATGAATTGTGACAATGATATGTTTCGAAGAAAACAATTTGACAAAAACCATCTAAGTAAACCTGATCAGTAAGGCTTGTCAACTTTTGGAAGACAGAAAAATACACACGCAATTTTGATTTACACAATTTTCACCTAGTATTTGTATTTCGTATCCTGATTTAGATGTGGGAGGGCCTCAAGGCAGAAAAAAAAAATGAGTGCCCCCAAGCAGTATATATGTATAATGTATGTATATGTTGGCAAGAGTACGATAACTTAGGCGCCAAGAAATTATAACGGTTTTTTGTAGAACAGTTCAATACAAGCATTTTTTACTATGGAAGGGGGGGTCTATCTCCCCCCGTTTGGGCGGGAGGGGCAATTTTATAAAAAAGGTACTAAAATGGAAACAAAAATATTAAAAAATAACGGTAATACTTACAATTAAGTATTATACCTTTTTTTAAAGCCAATACTCTGAGGTATTAGATAATTTTTAAATCAAGTAGAATCTATGCACAGTTTTTGAAAAAACGAGTTTTAAACTCAAATTTTGGTGAAAAAAAAACATAAAAAAAAAGTTTAAAGTTTAATTTTTCAAAACTGCAAAATTATATATTATTCTTTTTCCTAAAATTCGTTGCTCTAATATATTCTTATTCAAAAACTGAAAACTAGATGATTTTATGTCGTCTAGTTTTTGAGAAAATTGAAAATAACGAAAACTACTTTTTTATGGGATATTTGCTTTTTTTGCTTGCTTGCGCATTACGGCGTATAAACAGTGAGATATGTATGGGGGGGCATGCTGCCCCCCTGCAACCCCCCTGCCTGGGCACACTATAGGATTTGGGGTAGGTGCGAGGTTGGGTGTATGCAAGGTTTCTTTTGCATTTACAGAATCTGGATTTAAAGAAACTTTGAATTTACCCTAAGGTCTATATCCAATGTCTACTAAATATATGTATGTACGTAGCCCAAAGTTGCACATTTAAAATGTTCAGACATGAAAATTTAATACATTATGAAAAATTCACATTACCTAAGTACTACTGTACGAATGCAGCAAATTTATATAATTTCTTAATTAATATGTATGTTTATTGTTTGTTTTTAATGCTAATATGGTACAGGTTATTGTTTACCAAGGTCAATCGTTATTCAACCTTTGTAAGAGTGAAGTATTTTTTTCTTGGAATAAAGAATGGCGACTAAGCATCCACTACTTCATCCTAAATTAAATAACTTTTCAATATTTCAAAAAAAAATATTTCAAAAGCATCGCGTTCTTAGAAGAAATTGGTCTAATTCCAACTAAAGCGTCAACTCCCCTCAACTCCAACTCAAAAAGGTGACAAAAATTGTAAGAATACAATATTATTATTATTATTTATTCATCAACCAGAGCATATTATACTCTTAGAGACTAAGATACATAAGTAAATATATAGTTACAAATTTGTAGGTGGGTATATAAAATTCAAATTACATTTAAATGATTTACATAGTTAATCTTTTATTTTAATAAATAACGTTACTTAAATTTTGCTTAAAACTAATGATTTAAAAGTTTCTCTGGTGCAATCCATATAAAAGTTAATCTCAGAGCAATAAACCCATCTATCGGCACATTTTTCCATGGCCTCAATATTGGCTAGAGATTCGGGAGGTGCTTGCTATAATTTTTTTTTTGTGATCAAAATGCCTGTAAACACGGTTTTAATACATTGAACATTGAAAAATTGACTTGGCTATTTTTAAGTAACACCTGACTTACTCACAAACTGACTGACTGAGACGCGAAATGCCATGCAATTCTACCTCCTCTGGTGCATTCTTGGTAACCCTAAATGATTTGCTGTACTTTACCTACAAATGAACCACATTAACGTTAATCCTCCTCCTGAAATCACCGTAGTTAAATACCAAAAATCAAAAATTTCATAAAAAGTAGTTTTAGTAATTTTCGATTTTCTCAAAAACTAGAAGGGACAAAACCATTCGGTTTTTTGTGTTCGATTCAGAATTAATAGTAGCATTGACCACAAAAAGCCAATTAAGCTCTTCATTTTACAATTTTGAAAAAAATTGGTCTAAACTTTTTTTTTTCATTTTTTTTAACAAAATTTTGAGTTTGCATGCAAATTTTTCAAAAACTATTGACATAAATAATTTAATTTAAATTTACGATTATAGAACAGACTTCTGGCTTTCAAAACCGGTATAGTATTTTATTGTAAGTGTTGCCGTTGTTTTTTAATATTTTTTTTTTCAATTTAAGTCATTTTTTCTAAAATCGCCCCTACCTCCTAAACGGGGCGAGTTAGACCCCCCCTCCCATAGTAAAAAACGCTTGTATTTGACCCTTCTACAAAAATCCGTTATCAATTTTTGGCGCCTAAGTTATCGTACTCTCCCCTATATGTTTATGATCGTCCCAAATTTGGCAATTTTGTTTGTTGATGAACCCATTCATGCAGATGTGGGCCTCGTCGATTCGCTGTATATGATTTTTCAACCGAAATTAAAATCAACTTCCAACTGACACACGTCGTTGTCTATGGCCGTTTACTTTAAGCTCCTGGTCTGGTTAAGTCCAAAGCGGGTGAAGTTCACCACGTTGCGAAAATTAATAAATGACAGCCAATTTGACAGAAGTAGCTTCAACAATATGGCCGCAATCACCAGTCGCAAATCCGTATTAGAAAACCCGATATAATTCAAAAAGCCAAACAAATGATGTTCAGCCACGCGTAAGAAAAAAACAGCTCCAAAATAAAAACATACCATAACATAACATAATTTATCAGGGGTTGCTCGAGGGAGCCATTTAGGACCACGTTTGTATGTACTCTTCATAAATGACCTTCCCCATTGTGTGAAATTCTCTGAAAACCCACTATTTGCAGATGATAGAGATCTCAATAGGATTTTCCAGAGGTGTGAAGATAACTGTCTTCACTTAAACATCTCGAAGTGTAAGCAAATGTCTTATACTAGGTCCCTTGGGTCTTATTTTGGACAAAAAATTTAGCTGGAAGCCCAATATTCAAAAGAGAATCAACAAAGCCAATATACTCGTAGCTCTATTCTCTTGCAAGAAAGTCGTAAGTAACAAATGGGGTCTACAAACTCATATTTTACACTGGCTATGTACATCTCAGTCATTAGACCGATACTTACATATGGTGGACTGCGCTAGAAACAGCAACAAACAGCGAAAAGCTCAGCAAAGTCCAACGAACAGCCTGCTTCAGAGTTGAACGCAGGTAGGGGTTTTAGGGGTTAAACCCCCCCCCCCCCCCCCCCCGAAACAACCAAAAAATAAGAGTTCATTTTGTTAAAGAAAAAAGAGACAAAGTGCTATTTTCGTGCCATATTAATATTAATGTAATCAATTGATTATTAGAAGTTTTGTGTTTCCCTTTATCGGTTCTCTGCGTTTTTCTTACGACTTATGGGTACATACTATAAGGCAAGTACATAATGCATTCGCAAAATAAATCGAACTCAAAATTTTTATCAAAGTTGACATTACGATGATAGCGAAGAAAAAGTGGGTCTCGAAATTCTGTCTGTCTCTTCGACTACGGCCTAAGAGCATGGGCCGATTTTCGTTAAATTTTCCTTTTTTTAAAACCAAAAATAACGGTACGAATCATCTTTTGGAAGCCATTTTATTTTGTTTGTTTTTGATTTTCTCGATTTTAATCATTATAAAGCTTCTCCAAATTTTAAATATTGAGCGTTTTTCTTTTTTAGTTCAGAGTTATACCTGAACTGTCAAACAAAATATCGTGTTTCTTTTTTAGCTCAGAGTGTATAACAGTTCAAAGATTGTGTTTCTTTTTTCGTTGAGAGTGTGTCCATAGATTGTTCAGAGCGCACTCTATGAGCTCGGTATAAAACAGCTGAGTAGACAGATGAGTTAAATGCTGAAATCATTCTGACAGACAGAAAAAAAAAACTCAAAAACTCGCGTGTGTTTATAAAATAATTCAGAGCTCTTAGAACACACTCGATTCGCAGAAAGTTCAGAGCATGTTTGACATGCTCATGCACTGTTAAGAGCTCTACTCTGAATGAAAATAGAAAAACGCCAATTATTTTTTTTTTGGAAACTCAATATTCCGAAAACCCCTGCTCGATTTTTTAAACTTGAATAAATAAAAGTTTCTTAATATAATCTACAAGATCTGAGGGAAAAAAATTGATTTAACTAAAAATTAAGGTACCCACCATGCAAGTGTTAAAAAATCTTTTTCGAAAATCGTATTTTTCTAAAAAATAGCTCGGATTTCAATGAAATTTTGTATAGAGAAGCTTCTAGTTAAAATGGGCGAACGCAGGTAGGGGTTTTAGGGGTTAACCCCCCCCCCCCCCCCCCCGAAACAACCAAAAAATAAGAGTTCATTTTGTTAAAGAAAAAAGAGACAAAGTGCTATTTTCGTGCCATATTAATATTAATGTAATCAATTGATTATTAGAAGTTTTGTGTTTCCCTTTATCGGTTCTCTGCGTTTTTCTTACGACTTATGGGTACATACTATAAGGCAAGTACATAATGCATTCGCAAAATAAATCGAACTCAAAATTTTTATCAAAGTTGACATTACGATGATAGCGAAGAAAAAGTGGGTCTCGAAATTCTGTCTGTCTCTTCGACTACGGCCTAAGAGCATGGGCCGATTTTCGTTAAATTTTCCTTTTTTTAAAACCAAAAATAACGGTACGAATCATCTTTTGGAAGCCATTTTATTTTGTTTGTTTTTGATTTTCTCGATTTTAATCATTATAAAGCTTCTCCAAATTTTAAATATTGAGCGTTTTTCTTTTTTAGTTCAGAGTTATACCTGAACTGTCAAACAAAATATCGTGTTTCTTTTTTAGCTCAGAGTGTATAACAGTTCAAAGATTGTGTTTCTTTTTTCGTTGAGAGTGTGTCCATAGATTGTTCAGAGCGCACTCTATGAGCTCGGTATAAAACAGCTGAGTAGACAGATGAGTTAAATGCTGAAATCATTCTGACAGACAGAAAAAAAAAACTCAAAAACTCGCGTGTGTTTATAAAATAATTCAGAGCTCTTAGAACACACTCGATTCGCAGAAAGTTCAGAGCATGTTTGACATGCTCATGCACTGTTAAGAGCTCTACTCTGAATGAAAATAGAAAAACGCCAATTATTTTTTTTTTGGAAACTCAATATTCCGAAAACCCCTGCTCGATTTTTTAAACTTGAATAAATAAAAGTTTCTTAATATAATCTACAAGATCTGAGGGAAAAAAATTGATTTAACTAAAAATTAAGGTACCCACCATGCAAGTGTTAAAAAATCTTTTTCGAAAATCGTATTTTTCTAAAAAATAGCTCGGATTTCAATGAAATTTTGTATAGAGAAGCTTCTAGTTAAAATTGGCGTGCCAAAATTTTTTCTTACCTATGTTTTAAAAATCTTTTATAAAACATATTATGTGGTTAGCTCTAACTACTAAACTACTATTTATAAAATAATAACTTAAGGAGTTGTTTTAGTCATTTAACAAATGAATTTTTTGTTTGTGAACATTTTTTCTCTAGAAATATTAATTTTTGAACTTTTTACATAAAAGCAAGTTCGTGCGACCCAGTCGTGCATTTTATCTTATATGTCTTCGTATTTTAACGAAACTGTCCTATTTTGAATTGATCATTAACAAATAGACACACGAAGCCAGCAGCAATTGCGTTTTTGATGATTGACATTATGTGTTTAAGTATATGGGTAGTAACGGAGCAAGTTTGAGTTTTTGATTTCTCCAAGGTCGGAGTGTGTTGTATTGCAGCAAAAAAAATAAAAAATAACTCATTTCGTTTGTTCGAAAGTTACAGTAACTGATGAGTAGCACATAACACCTTCTGGAAGCGTTGTGGTTATAATTATGAAGTATAGTAGTTAACCTATGTAGGTACCAAGTTGAGTGTCCTTATGTTTTCGGTTAACTCTTTTTCGTATGATCGCAAAAGTACAACAAGATATGATTTCACGGCACGAGTACGCCGTGGGGGGTTGCAGGGGGGCAGCATGCCCCCACACACATACTTTACTGTTTATATATTGTAATGTTGGAAGCTGGCACTGATTTATTTATGTAAGGAAGCAAAAAATATCAAACATTTTGTAGAAAAGTAGTTTAAGTTATTTTCGATTTTCTCAAAAACCAGAAGACATAGGACCATGCGGTTTTTTGTGTTCGATTAAAAACTGATAGATACATGAAACACATGTAAGCTAATTTACAATTTCATTTCACAATTTTGAAAACAATCGGTCTAAACTTTTTTGTTCACGTTGTTTTATCAAAATTTGGACTTTAAATGCGAATTTCTCAAAAACAATTGACATGAGTAATTTAATTTAAATGCAGGATTATAGATCAATCTTCTGACTTTCAAACTCAGTATAGCACTTTATTGTAGGTGTTGCCGTTGTTTTTTAATATGTATTTTTTTTTTTTTCAATTTAAACCATTTTTTCTAAAAGTGCCCCTACCTCCTAAACGGGGGGAGATAGACCCCCCCCTCCTATAGTAAAAAGTACTTGTTTTTGACCCCTCAACAAAAACCCGTAATCAAATCTTGGCGGCCAAGTTATCGTACTCTCCCCGATTTCACGTATTAATAAATTCGGGAAATAATTTATTTATGAAAATCTCATATTTTTTCAAAACAGTTTCACATTCACCTTATATGGGTGCCGGGGCATAGAGACATTCCAGGAAATTGTAAAGCCGACGAACTTGCCAAAAACGGAACAATCTTACCTTTGTTGAATAGCAAATCTAACATCGCTATACCCCTAGCTACTTGTAAACTTATGCTAAAGCATGATACCATAAAGAAAGCTAACCATAGATGGTCCAGCACCCCAACTTGCCAGTCTACGAAACTAATTTGGCCATTGTTTGATGCTAAACCCTCAAAACAACTAATTTCTATTGGTACAGATTGCATATTAGCTCCGTTATAGGTGTCCTTACTGGACACTGCCTAATAGGAACATGCTTTCCGTCTTGGAGTTCCTGCAAATGATTTTTGCAGAAGCTGCATGCATGGATGAAGAAGAAGAGGAGTCAGTTCCTAACCTTCTATGTTCTTGTCCTGCCCTCGCACAAAGGCGTGGATTCCACTTGGGAGATTTCTACTTTAACGATTCTAGTGATCTAAGAAATTTCGACATTCACTGCCTCAAACGCTTCATTGTTAGCTCCAAATGGTTTAACGGGTAAGGGTGATTTTTGAAATCCTGTGGTAACACAATGCACCAAATATTGGTCTAAGTGTGTTGGCTTTACAAGTCAGGAGCCACCTTAACCTAACCTAACCTAACCTATACTAGGTCCCGCAATCCTATACAATTTGAATATAAGCTAAATAATACAGTTCTTGAGAAAGTTTTAGTTTTTAAAGATTTGATCATATGATTTCAAAGGTAAATAAAATGCTTGGATTTTTAATAAGAAATTCAAAGGAATTTACAGATCCAAGGCCGTAGCCAAGGGGGCATTTTTGTTTATTTAGCTTCAAATAAACAACTGGAGTCTTTGTACGTATTAGTTTCCACTTCATTTAAATAGTGGAAACATTTTACTCGTTTCATTGTATGTTTTTTTTCTGTCGCCTGAAAGCTGAAAACAAAGCAATCCATCATTGACTTTTTTTTGGTTTTTACTTCTAAGGGGTTGTTAAATTTTAAGGGCCGATGTTGATTTTGAATAAAACACAAATTATTTAGGAAATTATTGTCATTTATTTTTATTATGATAATGTGGTATGGTTCAATTATGTATGGAACAAAATATCGGCCAAATGGCCGCCGCGACCTCGGCGGCACACCTCCATCCGATGGTCCAAATTTTCGATGACGCTGAGGCATAATTGAGGTTCTATGCCGTTAAAGTGCCGAATTATCTCATCATTTAGCTCTTGAATTGTTGCTGGCTTATCGACGTACACCTCTTCTTTCAAATAACCCCAAAAAAAGAAGTCCAACGGTGTCAAATCACATGATCTTGACGGCCAATTGACATTGCCACCATGTGAGATAACACGGCCATTTGAATTTGTCGCGCAAAAGAGCCATTGTTTCGTTATAGCTGTGTGGCAAGTGGCACCGTCCTGTTGAAACCACATATCGTCCACATCCATATCTTCCAATTTGGGCCATAAAATGTTCGTTATCATCTCACGATAGCGAACACCATTCACAGTAACTGCCTGACCGGCCTCATTTGGGAAAAAATACGGCCCGATGATGCCGCCAGCCCATAAACCGCACCAAACAGTCACTTTTTGAGGGTGCATTTGTTTTTCGACAATCACTCTTGGATTATCATTCGCCCAAATGCGGCAATTCTGCTTATTTACGAATCCACTGAGATGAAAATGTGCCTCATCACTGAAGATGATTTTCTTCGAAAATTGATCATCCACTGTTGCCATTTCTTGCCACCATTCTGACCATTGACGACGCTTGAAATGGTCAAGAGGCTTTAGTTCTTGCGTCAATTGCACCTTGTAAGCGTGTAAATGCAAGTCTTTATGTATAATGTTCATCAACGACGAGCGTGGGAGGTGCAATTGTTGGGCACGACGACAAGTTGAGGTGGTTAGGCTCTTAAGCCTAACTATCGTGAACTGCAGCAATATTTTCTGTAGTACGAGCTGTACGAGCATGCACTGGTGTTTTCATATCTCCTACACACCCGGTGGTTTGCTCAAATTTTTGCACGATTTTTCCGATTGTACACACATTTGGACGATTAAATTGACCGAAAAAATCACAAAGTGCACGATATGCATTTTGATTTGAGCGCCCATTTTCATAATAAGCCGGAATAACTTTAACACGTTGCTCGATTGTGTATCTTTCCATGGTTCAAATTGAGTTAGTCTGAAATTGAGAAATGTCAAATGAAATGCAGAAAAAACTTGACGTTTAGGTGTGGTTCACATTCAACATCGGCCCTTAAAATTTAACCACCCATTATAAATCATACGTAAGATTACTTTTGTATGCATATTGTTTTTTTTTTTCTTTTATATTATACGCGCACTCAAGGGGTTATGACTACCCTTATAATGTTAAATACACAGTGCGAGCAATTAAGAAATTAGGATAGGATTAGAAAGGAGATACCGATGCACATTGGTTTTGAATGTCTGCACATTGAAATGAGTGGGAAATACTGAGCCAGGTAAAGCATTCCACATTCTTGTAGTGCGACTAAAAAAAGAATATCTGTATTCAGGGCCGGATCTCCCTAAGGGCTGCATGGGCTGCAGCCCAGGGCCCCAAGGTTACAAGGGGCCCCCAGGACCCCGTTGAAAACAATAGGCGTTAATTTGAATTAAAAAAAAAATTAAATTAAAAAACCTACCATAAGGTTGGCAATGGCAACCCTGAGATCAATCTAATAATGTATAGTCCCCGGCAAGCTAGATGGCACTATTTGAGAGAGAGAGAGAGAGAGAGTAAATTCGCGCGTCGCTTTTACCTGGAAAAAGCGCTGCGCGAACTTACTCTCTCTTTCTAAAATCGTACTCAGTTAAATGCCGAATAGTGTATATGCGCGTCTATGGAACGGAACGGGGATTCCCCGTCGTTTCTTTTTGATTGGTGTATTTTTTCTACTCTAAGGTTAGGTTAGGTTGTTGGGCTGACAATTGATGTAACTATCGTCACACTTAGATCAATGTAGATCCATTGTGTTACCCGTGAGTGTAATCACTCTTTTCTCATAAAAACCTATGTGTTCTGTTAATCAGTCAATCCATTTTGAGCCATTGACGAAGTTCAATATGTGAATTCCTGAATATTAGAAAGATCTTCTAAATTGTCAAAGACGTTACTACCAAGCCATTTCCTTCTTTGGTGGCATAGTGACGTTCAATGACAGAGAAAGTGTGATGTGTCTTCATAAACCTCTTCATCACCATATCGTCTACAAAGGTCATCTGTACTTAGTTTCATTTTAAATTTATGATATTTTAGTAAATTATGTTTATGCTCGTAAGAGAGCGAAGGGACTTCTTACTAAGTTGCATAATTTTGTCAGTCCTCTGCCATACTTTCCTAGTGGTATCACAGGTGTCAAGTAGACTCCACCTTTCATTGGATTTCTTTAGGATTAAATCCGAAATTTTCTGTTTAATGTTGCAGAGTGGGATACTTACCATCTGTCTTGCTAACTCATCGGCATTTTCATTACCTGGTATGCCGCTGTGCCCCTGTACCCAGCAGAGTCTAATATTGTACTGCGTGCCAAGAACCTTAAGCTCTTCGCGACAGCAAGAGACAAGCTTCGATTTTATCACAGTGGCAGAAATCGCTTTTATTGCCGCTTGGCTGTCAATGTAAAAGGTGATATCAGCCCGTGGTATCGCCATCATTGATACCTGTCTAGCAGCTGTTGTCACTGCCAGGACCTCCGCTTGGAAGACACTGCTATGATCCGGGAGCCTAAGTGAGTTGTTTAGCTCAAGAGGTTCTGAGAAAAAGCCTGCACCAACACCTGTGTCCATATTGGAGCCATCAGTATAGATTGCTATTGCTGATTCACTGGCGTAGGGTTGGTTGTTCAGCCATTCTTCTCTGCTTGGAAAGGCAGTTTGGAATGGTTTATAAAAGTCAAGTTCGCGTGTTGTATAATCTGTAATGATACTATCACCCAAATATTTCTGAAGAATTTGGAATTTTGGTATTAGTCTGGCTTAGCCTTAAGGCGCTATATGCTGCGGATTATTGTACGAAAAGATCTATGGGTATCAGGTTGAGTATCGCCTCTAACCCTGATGTTGGTGTGGATCTCATGGTACCCGTAATTCCAATGTACGCAAGTCTCTGTCCTTTTGTCAGAGTTTTGAGGTTTGTGGCTTTTTTCTGTTGCATTCCACCATACCAAATTACCATAAGTTAGTATTGTTCTGATTATCGCCAGATACATCCACCTGATAATTTTTGGGCTAGGTCCCCAGGATTTCCCAAAGATTCTGTTACAGGAGTAGAATGCAAGCATTCCTTTTTTTGCTCTTTCCTTAGTGTTAAGACTCCAGTTTAATTTCCTATCTAGAATCACACCAAGATACTTTGCATGATCTGAAATCTTCAGTGGGGTGCCTTCAATTGATGTGGATGAGGATGTTGTAATTATGAGCAAAAAAACAGTTGTGCAAAATATTGTTCTTAAATCAGAGTCATTTTAATAAGGTTTGCTAATGTCACTGTATCATATATCAATAGAAAGAGACATATAGCAAAAAATTCAAATTTTTAATGGATTTGCAAAACAAAAATATCGAAAACATAGATTTGGAAAGTGCGCGTCATATTATTGATTATTATCCAGAAGACGTAGACGAGCATTTAGTGAATGAGTGCATTCAACTAAAATCGTACTTACTCCAATCTAAGCCAGAATCGTACACCTCTTCCAGTGACATTTTTAAGCTCATGTATGAAAATAAACTTATTAACGTGTTCCCTTACTGCTATACAATTTTAAAGATTTTTTTACTTTGCCAATTACTAGCTGTGAAGCAGAGCGCTCTTTCTCCAAGATGTCCTATGTAGAAAATAAATACAGGACAATAATGTCGAACTATAGACTAAATAATTTATCACTTCTTTCGATAAATTGTGATCTAACAAAACATTTCCAATGTGATGACCAAATTAAGGAATTTGCAGCACAGAAATGCAGAAAGGTTGATTTATAAATTATAATTTATATAACATGTCATACACATAATTCAATTTCATTTACTAATTCATAATAAATAAATATCACTATTTTGTTTTCACTCTCACCCAAAGGTTGCCTGGAAGAGATTGCTACCACAACTAATGCACAACTAATGCTTGTGTAGATTTAAGTAACATTTATGTTTTTTTTTGTGCAATAAAGAATATATAATAATAATATATCACTATAGACACAGTTTTTTGACATGGCTATTAGTTGAGTACTTAGGTAGGCCACTAAATAGTTTCAGCCCAGGGCCCCACAAATTCAAGATCCGCCTCTGTCTGTATTTGACAGTACGTCCGAAGTTGGACTCAAGGGTAAACTGATGGGCATTCCTAGAAGTTCGGGTATTACGGTTGAATTGTTTAAGGGGAGGAATGCATCTGGCTATTTCACTAGAGCACTGTTTATGGAAATAGCGGTAAAATAATGATTGACATGAAACATTGCGGTGGTGCTCGAGAGATACAAGTGTTTCAGTAAGGCAACGGTCGCCTATCATTTTTATAGCTCTCTTTTGAATTCTGTCCAAGAGACTCAAGTGGGTTTTTGGAGCACCTGCCCATATATGGGAATTGTACTCGAGCTTCGGAAGAATAAAGGCTTTATATATAACAACCAGATCAGAAGGGGTAAAATACTTCTTGAATCGGCGGAGAAAACTTAAACACTTAGCAGCATTTTTGGCAACGTCAAATATGTGATCACTCCACAGAAGATGGTCTGTGATGCACATACCTAGAACTGAAAGCTGATCAGTCTCCTCGATGCAAGTGCCGTTCATAGAAAGTGGCATTAGGGGAGGGTTGCGCTTTAACGACAGTAAACAGCATTGAGTTTTTGAAGCATTAAATTCTACACGGTTTTTGATTCCCTATTGCACAATGCTGTCAAGATCAGAATTTAATGAGCTTATCATACGCTGTCGTTGGAAGTCCACATCCGAAGGACAAGGATGTGAATCTAAAAACGAATATGAAAAGCTGAGGGTACTGTCGTCAGCGAAACAATTAAGTGGATTAGAAGTTTCAGACAAAAGATCATTTATGAATATAAGGAAGAGTGTCGGAGACAAAACGGAGCCCTGTGGCACACCAGCGTTTATTTTGTGGATATCAGATTTGAAACCGTCCAATACTACTTGAAGAGAACGGTCCGAAAGGTAATTTCTAATCCAACGAAGAAGAGATTCGTCGATACCAAATGCACGTATTTGCGATAAGAGAGCTTGATGTCAAACTCTATCAAATGCCTTTGAAATATCAAGTGCAATAATCTTACGAGTACTTTCTCCAAAACGATGTAAAGATTTGTTCCACTCTTCGGTGAGATATACCATCAGATCACCAGTGGACCTATTGCTACGAAAACCATACTGCCAGTCATTAAGGAGCTTTCGTTCTTCAAGATATTTCTTAAGCTGAAAATTGATCTGCGTTTCCATGACCTTGGAAAGAAGGGACGTAAGTGCGATTGGACGATAGTTAGAAGGGGAGGAGGATTCGCCTTTCTTAGGGCTGGACCAATTCTGTTTTCCATCTACTTGGAAAGAGACCTGAATACTAGGACAGATGGAAAAGCTTACGCAGAGGTTTTGCCAGCGTTGAAGAACACCTCTTCAGAACAATAGCAGGGATACTATCCCTCAAGATCTTTTAGTACTCTAGCAACTGCACGAGTGCGAAAGAAGATCCGTCTCATATACTCGTTTACTCTCTCAAGTACAGGAGGAGTCATGTCACTCCCTGGTAGCGTCGAATTAACAGCAAACTGTGCTGCAAGCAAATTGGCTTTATCTATCGAACTTACAACAGGAATGTCATTGAAGACGAGAGTTGGAACTGAGGATGACGTAGTGTTTCGTATGTTTTTTACAAATGACCAACAAATTTTACTTCCTTTGGGACATAATAGTATTTTTTGCCGTAATTTTTGATCATGTAAAAATTTAGTTCGTCGGATATGAATGTTACAGGTCTTTCTAGCTTGTTTATACTTATTCCGGTTTTCCTCAGTGGGATTGGCTTTAAAACAACGGAAACTTACTTCTTTTACCTTGATAGCCACTTTACAGCCCAAATCAAACCAGGAGTTTTCTTTCGGTTTGATAGATTTTGTCCTATTCGGAATAAAATTTCTCATACCGTAGATAATCAGATTTGAGACCATATCTGAACTGGAATCTACATCGCTACCGAGGAAGCATAGCGACCAGTTAAATTTCCCGAAGAAATCATTGAGATCGTTCCAGTTGGCTTTCTCGTACAGCCAAACGGTTCTTACAGGTTTTTTTTCTTTAACTGGGGATTGTTGACACGAGAAATTCGCAGATATGACACAATGGTCTGAAGTGCCTAGAGGCGATAAAACATTTATGGTGTATTTATCAGGGTTAGAGGTAAGGAACAAGTCTAGAGTGTTGGCCGATTGACCTGCAACGTCAGGAATCCGAGTTGGTTCGTCAACAAGCTGGGTCAGATTGTTTAACTCAGCAAAAATCTCGACATACCTTCTTTCGGATGTTGTCTGACCAGAATAGCGCAGCCACGAAGAATTGTGTACATTGAAATCGCCCGTAAAAACGATCTCACTGTGCGAAAAATGGGAAACAATTCTCTGGATAGAGTCGGATAGGGCATCGAATTCATTAGAAGTCCAAACTTGGACTGCGATAAATAAAACATGTATGAATGATGCGCCTTTGAACAGTGAATTTGAACTACATATAATTAAAATTTGTATTTATACAGGGACCATACTGAGGTAGAAGCTGATAGGCAACATCATTACGTACGTATGCGGCAAGACCATGGTGAGAAAAGAATAAAGGCACTAAACTATACCCATGTAGGTTAAACTCCGTATGATCGGTGTTTTCACCAACCTGGGTTTCACTTAGTGCCAATATAGCTGGCCTGTTTGAAACAGAGTGAACGTACACAGCACAGAAATTCTTTCGGAGCCCCGAATGTTACAATACTGGAGACAAAACTTACCAGCCATTACAATACACAAACACAAATAAAAACCAAAACTAGACAATAATCTATGCTGTAATTAATTTTGGGCAACAAAAACTTCACATTTGCAATTTACCATTAGTGTTATGCCTAAATGGAAAATCACTCTGATCCGCTCCTGCACAATCAAAATCAACAACCGCAATATATCCAATATTGCTATATGGGTCATTTTTTAAAAATTGACATTTTTTTTTACCGTTTGAAAAATTTTTTTTTTCAGTTTTTCTTGGGTTTTAGTTTCAAAATCTATAGTAAACAAGTAGAAAAAGAGTTCTCCGAGTTGCGCAAAAATAATTTCAAATATTTTCCATTTTACGAGTATTTTTTGATAAAAATTTAAATTTAAAATTTCGAATGTACTAAAAATGTTCTTTTCTTGCATAAAATAACAATAATCCACAAAATAAATAGTAACAATAAATAGTTGAAATTTTGTGGAAAGCAAATGAATTTTATACGATAATTAATAAAAAAAAAGTTGTTTGTTTACGAAATGATTTTGTTTAAAAGCATGAAAGAGTCAAAAAAATATTTTTAAATAACGGCACATAACTTTCTTGGAACTTTTACGGTACCAATAATCATGTAAGGAATGATGAAATTCAGTATATTTATCTAGAATATAAAAAAATTAATAATAATATGAGCCATTATAAACTAAAAGAACATTTATTAAAAAACAAATACGAAAATGGCCACGGAGATTACAGGTCACCGAGATTACAAAATCGACTATTTCTTAATTTTAATATATGTAGTAAATGCAATTCAATGTCATCCAAATTATATAAGGTGGGGAGAGTACGATAACTTGGCCGCCAAGATTTGATAACGGGTTTTTGTAGAGGGGTTAAAAATAAGCACTTTTTACTATGGGAGGGGGGGTCTATCTCCCCCCGTTTAGGAGGTAGGGGCACTTTTAGAAAAAATGGTTTAAATTGAAAAAAAAATATTAAAAAACAACGGCAACACCTACAATAAAGTGCTGTACTGTGTTTGAAAGCCAGAAGATTGTTCTATAATCCTGCATTTAAATTTTATTACGCATATCAATAGTTTTTGAGAAATTCGCATTTAAAGTCCAAATTTTGATAAAAAAACGTGAAAAAAAATGTTTAGACCGGTTGTTTTCAAAATTGTGAAATGAAATTGTAAATTAGCTTATATGTGATCCATGTATCTATCAGTTCTTAATCGAACACAAAAAACCGCATGGTTCTATGTCTTCTAGTTTTTGAGAAAATCGAAAATTACCAAAACTCCTTTTTTTGATTTTTGGTGGTGACGGTGATTCCATTTTAAGGATTAATGTTAATAAACATAATGAATCTTTGTTAGTTCAGTACCGCAATTCATTTAGCGTTACCCAGAATGCACCATGAGGAGGTAGAATTGCATCTGGGTCAGTTATTTTATCAGTTAGTCAGGAGTTAGTCAGTCATAGTTAGTTAAAAATGGTCAAAATGTATTAAAAAGGTGTGTAAGTCTCGTCAATAAAGCCATCGTCTGTACTATAACTGTCGAGTTCGTTGAGTTACTCTTTTATGGTGGGAAGCCGAGGATGTTTTGGCGGTAAAACACTTTCTAAATTTTCGCTCTGAAGGGTGGGAGGATCGATGTCTTTTAACTGTAAACCCTCACATATATCACCATCGGTATAACAAGGGTAAACTTTTTTTACATCTGATAAAAACTCTATTATTTGCGAACCCCAGTCGTCCTTATATTTCCTTTCTAGGCAGTATTTTTGATAGAAAAATAGTGCCATGTATTGGTGAACATGGTCAGAAGTTTCTTTTGGTTTTCAAGATCGTTTATTGTATTTTATATGTATTTAGTGGACATTGGATAAATAGAATAAATTTGAATTTTTGTTAAATACAGATTCTGTGAATGCAAAAGAAACTTTGCATGCACCCAACCTCGCACCTACCCCAAATCCTATAGTGTGCCCAAGCAGGGGGGTTGCAGGGGGGCAGCATGCCCCCCCATACATACTTTACTGTTTATATATTGTAATGTTGGAAGCTAGCACTGATTTATTTATGTAAGGAAGCAAAAAATATCAAACATTTTGTAGAAAAGTAGTTTTAGTTATTTTCGTTTTTCTCAAAAACCAGAAGACATAGAACCATGCGGTATTTTGTGTTCGATTAAGAACTGATAGATACATGAAACACATGTAAGCTAATTTACAATATCATTTCACAATTTCGAAAACAATTGGTCTAAACTTTTTTTTTCACGTTATTTTATCAAAATTTGGACTTTAAATGCAAATTTCTCAAAAACCATTGACATGAGTAATTTAATTTAAATGCAGGATTATAGAACAATCTTCTGGCTTTCAAACGCAGTATAGCACTTTATTGTAAGTATTGCCGTTGTTTTTTAATATTTTTTTTTTTTCAATTTAAACCATTTTTTTCTAAAAGTTCCCCTACCACCTAAACGGGGGGAGATAGACCCCCCCCTCCCATAGTAAAAAGTGCTTATTTTTAACCCCTCTACAAAAATTCGTCATCAAATCTTGGCGGCCAAGTTATCGTACTCGTGCCTATAAGGTTCAAGTATGAGTAAATACCTTTCTTTTGGCGGTGGTTAGACTAAAAAATATTTATACGGGACAAAGATAACAAGGCCACGGAGATTACACTGAATTTTTACTCGGATGAAAAAATTATTTTGTATGCAAATTTTAAAGGAATTAACTGCAATAATTAAATTATAATAAAACATGAAATTAAAGGTTTATTGACGTACTATAAGATAATGCATCGTAAAAAATTATTAAAAATTGTTTAGTTGTGTGAAAAAGCGAAAATGTTTAATTAGGTTTTTTTTTCCAAATCTTGTCACACTCGTTCAACTAAGTATTCGGACAACAAAACAAATTTTTTTTTTTTGGCATATCATAAAATTGAAGTTTGAGAGAAGGCCTTTCAAACGACAAGGCCCAAAATTAAATAAAAAATCATTTTCATCATTAAAAATATTAATGAAACTGATTAAGCATGAAAATCACATCCCAAAAAGGCCACGGTGATTACACGTTATTAACTACCATGGATATTCGTTACCATCAATCGATCTGCAAATTTTTTCTTATAATGCTGACATATAAACACAGTTCCATGCCAAATTTCAAGTCTTTAAATTGAAATGCAAAAAAAAAAGAAGCTATAACGCTAAAAATGTAATTTTTTTAAAACGACCCATATATAGTCAAATGCTACACTGTAACTGTATGGTGTTTACCATACAATGTATGCAGTGGCTATACAAAGCAACTGTGAGCGGAGTTAGAACATGGAGAGAGAGGAGAGGAACACAGTTGAAGCTGCACTGTCACTGCACTGTATTGATGTTTTTTTTTTTTTTGTATGGGGATATTTTATTTTTTTTGATAGTGAACTATTTTTTTTTTTTTTTTTTGATTTTATTGATTACACACGGCGCGCTCTTTATTTATTTTTAATTTAGGTTATTTTATTTTATTTATTGGGTTTGTTTTGTATTTTTTTTGTATTTCTATTGTTTAAACTAAAAAAAAACAACACTACGATGCAATGTCTATTGCTTCATACCCTCCCGCGCTTGGGCTCACGGTGGGATGCAGATCGGCAGTTTTGTAAAGTACATTATATAAATCTATGTATGTAAACCTTATGAATTCCAACTTTATTCTTATTCTTTCATTCTCATATAAGCCGCCTTTCTGTGCGCATCTTAAAATAAAACGTGTTGACTTTTTAGTTCACTTAACACGGCTTACATGGGAGGCGCTTTTCATGACAAGAGGTGTTCAAATATATGCCCTACTCCTGAAAAAATATTCCTTGCCTTTTTTAGTTAGCAGCTAATCGAACTCAGAGCTCCAACACTAACACTCGTTGGAAAGCAAAAGCAAAGGTGGATTTGTCTTGTTCAGAATTGGAAGCTTTTTTTTTTTTTTTAAGGAAAGGAAACTTCTAGTCTCTACTTTACTGATCATATTCCATTCCTTGTATAAAACTCCAAAGACCTGAAAATTGTCACACAAATTTGTCTCTGATGTATGAGAATAGCAACTGTGCGCTGTTGAAACTTCATGTTGACTTAAGAAGTATGTATGAATATTTTATTTATTTATTTAATAAAATAAATAATAAATAAAAGAACAAAATTTCATAAGATACTCAAGCAAACAGAAAAGCTAATCCTTGGCGACATTAAAACGTGTGTTTGCTTTTGTTTTGTGTTTAAACACAGGTGTCTTATTTAGCTGATTGTTCCAAGCTATAAAAGAGCATTCAAGAGTTCAGTTAGTCGTCAGTATAGTTCTGTTGCTTCGAATATGAACTTTTCGGGATATTTTTGTTTGGTTGCTGCTGCAGTCTTGGTTGTTTTTTCCCATCAATCAGAGGCGATGATTACACACTTTGCCCCAGCCAATTCTTCTGTTGATCCATCTATAAAAATTAGAGAAGGATTTTCCAATGGTACACAAATGTTGTCAAGTGCTAGAAGCATAATCTTTGATGGAGCCCTAGCAGCCGAAAAAATTCTTGCTAAGAACCCTGAAGGTGCCAGAAAACTTACGCAGCAATCATTGTTGGATGGCGAATCAATAATCTACAATTCCGGCCAACCCTTCTTTGAAGCAATTGCAGAAGTTTTGGGTTTTTCAAATGGTGGAGCTCGGCAAAGCCTTTTATCCGCAAGTAAATATGTTCAGAAAGGAGGATTGGCGGTACTAAATACATTGAAATCCGGTCAGAGCTTATTCAATGACGGTAGTGAAGCTGGAGGTAAAGCGGCTATAGCGTCACTTACTGTATATAAGTTAGCTATCAAAACTGGATTTGCAGCTGACTTCTACGATATTCAAAAATCCGCCAACGAATCATTACAAGCACTCAGAGATGCTCAAAGCAGCCCAATCCAACTACGAATTGAAAACCGAAGTTGTGGAGTTGCCGCAAAAGAAGATCCTGACTGTTCAGATGCCTTGGAAGATATTAATCAAGCTGCCAAAAATGCACTAAGGAATGGCGCTAATCCTGCTTTAGTTCAACAGTTAGAGGAAATCGTTAAATGTGCACTTGATTCTATTGTTCAAATTGATGTTGACGCCAAAAGAGAATCAGCAACTACTAAAAACCTTGCAGAAATTGATACCTTTGCTGCCATGGCTCAGTCCTCTGAAGCCTGCGAAGATTTGGAAAAAACGATAAATCAACTGTTTGCGCAGCTCTATATAGATTTTGGAGATGTATGTGCTAGACTTGGAAATCAATCAGACGAGGAAGTTCAATCAGTCTTTCAGGTCCTAGAAAAAGGAAATGTTGAAATTCTTAGTGTAATTAAATTTTGTAAACAGATACTAGAAATTGGATTTGAAAATGGAGGTGATGCATCAATGTTAGCTATGGAAAGTGTCGCGAAGGCTATATATTATGCGAAACTTGTTTATATTCAAAGCCTAGCCAAAGCCGCAAAGATTGTATTTACTCTACTTTAATATTTGCTGCCTCCCAAACATATTATGCGCTTTGCAATAATGTGGCCGCTGTTCCGGTGCAATTTATTCTTTGATGTAAATTTTTTTTTAATAAAGTGAACACTAGAAGGAATTTTTGTATTTTAATTTTCAAGGAATGCAAACAAGATTGCACCCTTAGTTCTGTCTTTTTAGTTTTTCGTGATTTTGAACTCGGTATCGCTTGAGTGCATATGTTATGAATTGTGACAATGATGTGTTTCGAAGAAAACAATTTGACAAAAATCATCTAGGTAAACCTGATCAGGCCAAAAATAATATGTTGTGTAAGGCTTGTCAACTTTTGGAAGACAGAAAAATATACACGCAATTTTGATTTACACAATTTTCACCTAGTATTTGTATTTCGTATCCTGATTTAGATGTGGGAGGGCCTCAAGGCAGAAAACAAAAATGAGTGCCCCCAGGCAGTAATATGTGTATGTTTATGATCGTCCCAAATTTGGCAATTTTGTTTGTTAATGAACCCATTCATGTAGATGTGGGCCTCGTCGATTCGCTGTATATGATTTTTCAACCGAAATTAAAATCAACTTCCAACTGACACACGTCGTTGTCTATGGCCGTTTACTTTAAGCTCCTGGTCTGGTTAAGTCCAAAGCGGGTGAAGTTCACCACGTTGCGAAAATTAATAAATGACAGCCAATTTGACAGAAGTAGCTTCAACAATATGGCCGCAATCACCAGTCACAAATCCGTATTGGAAACCCCTTTACACCTACATCAGGTATCCAGATATTCATATTTGATGATTTTTTACTTGCAATATAAGTTATATGTAAATACAGTCGACTCCCTCTAAGTTAAACTTTCACGGGATATCAAAACTAGTTCGAGTTAGAGGGAGTTTTAGAAAAATTCGAGTTAGAGAGAGTTTTTTTTTAATGATTTATTGAATTAAATAACAAGTAAAATAAATAAATAAACCTAAGCTTCTTGCTTTTATCGCTCATTAATCTATAATTATGTATTAAAAAAAATATTTTTTCAACTTAATTATTTAAAAAAAATTGTAATTTTAGACATCACAGTCATCACAGTCGCCGTGTCATCAGTGATCGCCTTTTTAAAAAAGGATTCTATTTTAAAAAGCAATTTTGAATTTCTTCTTTCATTTTAATTGCAGATTGCAATGTACCAATTGCATTTTCAATTTAATTTTTCTCTGGTATTTCAAAGTCTATTATTTCAGCTTCATCTTCTTCTTCAGCTCCATTTTCACCGTCATTAGTATCATCAGCGTCTGCTTCCAAAATTGACTCGTTATCAGGTATTTCAGTGGCTACGATGCCGTCATCGACTTCAACATAGTCCTTCCAATGTACGCCTTCAACATTATAATGAGCTTCTGTTAGCCTTTCCCAGATTATCTCGATTTCTTGGGTGTCTTCGTTGTTACATCTAAGTAAGTTAAGCGGAGTATCATCTTCGTCATCCCACGTCTCAGACTTAAATTCGGCCTTTTTGAAACAATTTTCAATTGTCAATGGAGTAAAGTCCCCATGCCTTTAGGATTTCGCGCACACAATCGAGAAGTGATATTTTATATTGCTCTTTTTTGGTTTCCCAAACCCTTAAGATCTTTGGTGAGAAGACGGCGATTATAGTGTACTTTCAAATTTTGTATTATACCCATGTCCATTGGCTGAACTATTGAAGTCATATTGGGGGGAAATACTAAAGCTTTATAAACTTTAATTTATCCTTAACTTGTTTTGGTGAGCTAGGCAGTTATCGATAATGAATAATACTTTGCACTTTGATCTTCCAAATTTAGTTCGAGTGTGTGCTTTTAATAAGAATTAAAAGGAATAACGAGTTGCGATTTGAGAGATTTTTTTTTTTCGGCAAAAAAAATAAATTCGACTTAGTGGGAAAGAAAATAGGTCAATATTCAAGAGAATGTGTTCGAGTTAGAGGGAACTTCGACTTAGAGGGAGTTCAACTTAGAGGATAGTTTTTGTATGAAAAATTGAGGGGAATGGAAAAATACGGCTAAAAAGTTCGAGTTAGAGGGAACTTCGACTTAGAGGGAGTTCGATTTAGAGGGAGTCGACTGTATATGGCAAGTTTGGAATTCGCAAAATAAATAGAACTCAAGATTTTGATTTTGAATACCAAAATGTGATTTTGTTCCAGGTTTGTGCGCTAAATTCTCCTAAAAAGTTTGAAAAGTGTTGTGTATTCAAATTAAGAAAACAAAATTTTAATCGAAAAACGAGTTACAAATTATGTTCTTCGAGCGTATGAAATCGGAGCTCAGCACCTGGATACTATCTTTGTATATAAAACTTATAGTACTATCAAGAAGACGAAAGATTGTGGCGACATCTTAAGACTAGGGACTGCAATTACTAGACTTCTCGTTGCTAAATTTAAAAATAAAATATTCTCTTTTTTACTACTTGTTTTGTATGTTATTATTGAAGTTTCAGAATAAAACTGACTTTATTTAATAATTATACAATGTAATTCATTAGCATAATAGTTAAGAACAAATTCCATGTAGTTGTAAATAAGTCTAAGTACCTACATACATACATAATGAATAAGTGAAGATGCTGTATAGAAAGATGAGGACAGTCTGTGTTGCCACTTATTATTTATAGCATATATTTTCAACACTCCTCTTCAACACAATGTCGATCTTTTTATGTTCTAGTTTTATATTATACAAATAAATTCCAATATTTAATTTTATAATTAATTTAAACCCATCAAAAATGTAAATCTACTATGCTTTTGCTTAGGAAGATTTTTGGTCAAAACATCAGCGATCATGTTGTTAGTACAAACATATTTCAAATTAATGGAAAATCTCACGAACATAATGGTACTTGATGTCTATGTGCTTACTCCTCGAATGATAGACTGGATTTCGTACAAGTTGTTGTGCGCTGAGATTATCTCCGTTTATGGTCATAGGTGTTATATCATGATGAAGACCTATCTCACTCAGAAGTTTTTGAAGGTAAACAGCTTCATTTGTTGCAGTACACAAAGCTATATACTCTGCTTTGGTGCTACTCAATGCCACGCAATTTTGTTTCTTTGATTCCCATGAAAAGACACAGCCTGCAAAGAGAAAAACATAACCCGTGAATGATTTTCTATCACTGATGTCTGCACCCCAGTCAGCATCAACAAAGCACTCAATTGATTTTCCAGTTTTGTGATAACTAAGTTTATAATTCATTGTTTTACTTACATAAATATCGAAGAATATGTTTTATCCCTGCTATGTGTTCAGCATGTGGTTCTTTATTTCTCTGTGATAACTTGCAAACAGAATGCAAGATATCTGGACGAGTCGATATTGCCAAGTACATTAGTGATCCAACTAAACTTTGGTAGACTCGTTCGTCTATTCGCTTACAATCCTTTGACGTACAGTGCACCTGAAAACCTGAATCCAAAGTCGTAGATGCTTCTCGGCATTGCTCCATGTTGTTTTGTTTAAGTAATTCTCTTATGTATTGTTTTTGACATAATGTTATTGAGCTTGTTTACTTCGATTTCCATTCCCAAAAAATAGTGAAGTTGGCCTTTGTCTACTACATCGAACTCATCGGCAATACTTGCTTTGATTTTGGCCAGTGTAGTTTCCTTAGAACAAGCTATCACTATGTCGTCGACGTAGATTGCAATTATGTTAAACTCGCTCTCGAAATTCATGACATATACACAAGGCTCACTTTCACATTGAGAAAACCCTATTTTCTTCAATGCTTCGTCAAGCAGCGCATTCCATTCGCGCCCAGATTGTTTCAGCCCATATATTGCCTTGTTCAATCTCAACACCATATCTGGATACTTTTCGTCGATAAACATTTCTGGCTGTTTCATAAATACCTCGTTATGTAGATCACTATTTAGATAAGCGGTGGAAACATCCATTTGGTGTATAAACAGCTGATACTCGGCAGCTAAAGCAATAATCATTCTGATGGTAGCAAATCTGACGACGGGAGCAAAAGTTTCGCCATAGTTTATTCCATACTGCTGGCTGCAGCCCTTACCGACGAGTCTTGCTTTAAATCTGTCAATTTCACCATCTTTGTTTTGTTTTAAACTGTAAACCCATAGCAGTTTATTGCCTTTTTGTTTGGAGGTAATTTGCATAATGTCCAGGTGTTATTAGCAATAAGAGAATCAAATTCTTTAGCCATAGCTTTAAGCCACAACTCTTTGTGTGCATTATCTTTAACAGCCTCAAACACAGTCTGCGGAATCTTGATTCCTTGATCAGAATTATTAATCAAATTTACCAAATTGAACTGTTTTTTGGGGCGTCCTGGTTTACCGGTTCGTATTAATTTTGGTCTACCTGGACCTATTCTAGGAACACCTAATTTGTCTGCATTCTTTTCCTCTTTTACACAACCATTGGTTTTTTGAACAATGTCAACAACGTTCTTGCTTTCTCTGTAAACTCTTTCGTTCTCGAAATCCTCGGGTGAAGCATTTGTATTATCATTCGCGACTATAAATGGAATTGATTCACTTATCAAATCTTTTTCTTCAATTTTTCTCTCTTCGAAAAATACTACGTCTCTATCTCTAGTAACTATGATAGATTTGGATTCAACATCATAAACTCGGTATGCCCTATTAAAACATTTTTACTCTTAGAGGCGAATTTATTTTTCTGTGTTTTGTTAAGTGCGATTCCCTTAGAACCAAAAACCTTTAAATGTGCTACGATTGGCTTATGACCCGTCCATACCTCAAACGGAGTGACATCAACCAAAACTCTTGTAGGTGAACGGTTCCTCAAATACACAGCTGTGTTTATGGCTTCTGCCCAGAAATTTTCTTTCAGACCCGCATGAACAATCATACTTCTCGCCATTTCCACAAGTGTTCTATTAACACGTTCTGCTATACCGTTCTGTTGGGGTGTGTAGGGCACAGTTAACTGCCTTTTATTGCCACTTTCAGCTACGAAACTGTTAAAAGCATTGTTGACATACTCTGTCCCATTATCACTTCGCAATTCTTTAATCCTTTCTCCAGTTTGGAGCTCAACTTCAGCCTTAAATTTGTTAAAAGTTTCGAGAACTTGATCTTTGGACTTCAAGAAATATACAAAAATGTACCTCGAATGGTCGTCAATGAAGGTGACAAAATATCTAGCTCCACCGTTTGAAAAACTGTTGATAGGTCCACATACATCCGAGTGGATAAGTTCCAGTACTTGTTTTGAACGATTGTCTGATTTGGGAAATGGTTTCACACACATTTTTCCATTAAGACAACTTGTACATTTGAAGCTCAATACACTTTCAACAATTTTAGAAATTTTCATGCCGTGTACCATATTTTTTCGCACCATTTCATTAAGGCTGTCAAAATTTAAATGCCCAAACCTATTGTGCCATATGATAGAATTATTCACATTATTTTGTGCAACAAGACAGGAGTTGGTTATCCCATTATTAAATATAAACAAGTTGTTCATCTTTTTTGCCTTTAAAACAATATCACCAGTGTTGCTTTTTATCCATGCAAAATTATCTTCGAATAAAACAACGTAATTATTCGATACCGCTTTACTAACTGATATGAAATTGCTTTGCAAGTCAGGTACATAGAGAACATCTTTAAGCATCACTATAGATCCGTTTGTTTTCAACTTGAAATCTCCTCTGCCGTATGCAAGCACCGTTTTGCCACCCGCTACTTGAATTTCTTCTTTGTGATCTTCAAAAGCAGAGATCAAATTGCGGTTGCCCCACTGTCAACGCACCATGCATCTTGTGATAAATTTTCGGTACTTGTCGCCGCTATAATTGATAAAAAAGATGAGTGTTGGTATGATCTCTCGTCTTTTTTTCGCTCTTTGCACTCTGATGCGAAATGCCCCTTGCGTCCACATTTGAAGCATTTTACATTGCTTTTTCGTCTCGTTGGTTTCTCCTTGGTTATGTGCTCTTTTGCTTGTGCTAAGTATGCTTTGCTATCCACCAATAACCCACCGCTACCTTTGTCTACTCTTCGCTCTCCTTCTTCAATAATTTTAGTTTTAAGAACGCTGAGACTAGGAAACGTATCTCGAATTTCTATTGCGATAACAAAATTTTCATACGAACCTGGTAGGCTTGAAAGCAGAATAATTACCAAAAGTTCCTCCATAACAAGAACACGAACTTCACTTAGTTTTTCGACGACTGCAGTAAAGGAATTTAGATGCCGACATTCGCAGCCCTAAAAGCTGCTTAAATAGCGATACTTTCCTTGCAGGACCCTGTCGCTGATATACCTCACGAAATTTATTCCACGCCTCAGATGACTTTTTACTAGTAATGGGAACTATCGAATAAAAACTATCGACTTATTCGATAGTAGGTAAAAGTTCATTCATTCGATAGTACCCAGTCATTCGGTTACTATTTTCAGTTACTATTTTCAGTAACTAGTTTTCATTATACTATTTTCGTTCGATTACTTTTTCACTCGATATTAGCTTTGAACGTTTTTAGTAATACTTTTTTCGTTCAACTAGTTTTTCACCCGATAGTTACTTTGAACGATTTAAGTATACTACTTTTGTTCAATGAACGATTTCAGTATACTTTTTTGTTCAATTACTTTTTTTACCCGATATTGGAACTGAACGATTTTACTGATTTAGTTACTATTTTCATTCATATAATTTTCGATGGTTTATGTTTGTGTTTAGTAAGTTTTGTTTACCTTTGGAATAATATTCTTATCGTCATTTGTGAGATTTGATTGAGACTCGGTAATGTTTGAAATATTATTATGGCTAAGTGTAGGGTTTATTTTAAAATGTTGGGTTTAATATTTCAGTGTTTGGCTATGAAAGATTAAATTTTGGTTTCTGTTTTGTCTTTTGTGTTCCTATTATTTTAACATATCGGTACATGTTTAAATTTTTTTTGCATAGAGCTAGTCAATTATGAAGATACAAAAGTGATCACAAAAGTTACCCATAATATATTTACAGCAAAAATAAAAAGTTTGCATTTTTGGTCGTTTCTTAATCGATCGACATCGTAGCCATCCTTTGATGGAATTTGACATTTTATGACTTGACAAATAGAGGACAAATTCAGCTATGACGTACGTATAGTATTTCGTTCCAAATGTCAGCCGAAAGCCCTAAAATTGCTCTTTTCCGGAGCAATAAATACGAGTAAAATCTCTTTTTTTTGCATTTTTAGAGCTAGTCAATTATGAAGATACAAAAGTGATCACAAAAGTTACCCATAATATATTTACAGCAAAAATAAAAAGTTTGCATTTTTGGTCGTTTCTTAATCGATCGACATCGTAGCCATCCTTTGATGGAATTTGACATTTTATGACTTGACGAATAGAGGACAAATTCAGCTATGACGTACGTATAGTAATTCGTTCCAAATGTCAGCCGAAAGCCCTAAAATTGCTCTTTTCCGGAGCAATAAATAAAATCTCTTTTTTTTTGCATTTTTGGACTTTTCTTAATCCACCCACATAGTAGCCATCATTTGATGTCATTTGGCAATATATGGCTTACAATATAGAGCATTGAGTATAGAGTATTGTGGGAGAACTATCATAAACTCTAGTCAATCTTATTGTAACTATAAGCTCAGACCCATTTAGATTTTTACAAACATTTTGGTAACAGCAAATCAGAGTTGATAAAACTGGATATTTATTAGGTGATGTGACCATTACCATTATTACCAAATAAAATATATTTTAGAAAAAAATAAGAAAGGTGGGGTTAGTGACAATGTTTCCTCATTGCCTTTATATGACCCATTTGTATTATTCAAATAATAAGCAATTAGTAACAAATTCTACTTGAACTGAACGAATGAATGAATGAATGAATTCGTTCGATAGTTCAAATCAATTAGTTACTAACTATCGATAGTTCAAATCATTCGATAGTGCCCATCACTACTTTTTACAATGCCTTATGTGGTTGATTTGGGATGGTTTAATAGAAAGCATAATACATGCCAATGATTTCTCATCCTTTGCTTCCCATGCAGCAGCCGACACAGCCGTAGCTGCTGCTACTGCAGCATCAGCACCGTCATCGATCTCAGGTTTCACCAGCTTCCCGCAAACAAAAGGCCACAACTCAGAACAAATAAGAACGCTCTTCATTTGTATGCTCCAGGAGTCATAGTTCCCTTCATCTAGTTTTTCTATTTGAAAATTAGACCCGCTCATATTTTTACTTTTTAATATATGTATGTATGTCTTAAACAAAATTTACAACTCTTCCGCGATTAAGACCTGGGCCCATAACCTGTTGAAGTTTCAGAACAAAACTGACTTTATTTAATAATTATACAATGTAATTCATTAGCATAATTAGTTAAGAAGGTCTCGAGTTCGATCCTCAGCCGCTGAAAGAAAGTTTTTCCAGGGGTGTCCTGCCTTTTGCGAAGAATTGACAAATTCTCCAAGAGTTTCTCTTGTCATGTAAAGTACTGCTCGTTAGCCGTTCGGAATCGGCAAAAAATTGTAGGTCCCCTTCGTTCCTGGTAACACGTACACAGGAATGGTTAAGAGTTGTAAGTCACTAGGTCCTGGTTCACTCCGAGCTGTTGCACAACCAAATTTATTTATCAATAGCATAGAGGCTGTTCAACGAAGATTTACTAAATATGCTCTTCGGAAATTTAACTGGGTAGACAATATATTATACTATCCTTTAATCAGAGATGCTTACTTTTAGGCATAAAAACACTTGAATTACGAAGAAAACAAAGTCTGGTCTTACTAGCCAGAGATGTTTTATGTAACCATGATTGCTTCATGCTTCTCGCACTTTACCCTATTTATGCTCCCCCAAGACCTCTTAGGTAGATTAGGTAGGTTAAGGTGGCCGTCATTAAAGCATCTGACACACTTAGACCAGTAGAGGTCCATTGTGATACCACGATCTAATAGAGAACAAAAAGGTTCTCCATTAGTTAAAACCATTTGGAGCTTCTGATAAAGCGAAGGAGACTTTTGATTTCTATGTTTATGAGATCGCTTGGTTCATTAAAGAAATATTTTCCTAGATAAAGTTTGCGTCTGTAAGAGAGAGCAGGACATGTACAAAGAATGTGTGGGATTGTTTCCTCTTCCTCCTCGTCCAAGCAACTCCTGCCAAAATCGTTTGATAGTACACCGAGTCGTGCGGCGTGTCTACCAATAAGACAGTGTCCAGTTATGACACCTATTACGGAGCTGATCTAAGATCTACCGAGGGACAATAAACACTTTGACCGCTTTACGTCCAGGTTGGGCCAGATTTGTTTGGTCGCCAAGCAAGTGGTAGTGTTAAGCCATCTTGTGTTTGATTGTTTCAGAGCGATTCGCTTCAGCGTAGGTTTACTTGAAGCTATAGGCATACCTATATTTACCCTGTCGGGCAAGATAGGCATTTCCGTTCCAATTCTGGCGAGTACGTCGGCCCTGCAATTCCCAGGAATATCCCTGTGACCCGGCACCCAGAATAGGTGAATATTAAACTGTTTGGCCATCTCCATCAGAGATGAACGACAGTCTTGGGCTGTAATGGAGTTTGAGGAGACTGATGCGAGGGATTTCAAAGCAGCCTGACTATCTGAGAAGATACGGATATCCGTGCTAGATACCACGTTTTCTTTAAGCCAAGACAATACTTTCCTTATCGCCAGAATTTCCGCTTGGAATACGCTACAATACTCGTAGTTTGGTAGGCGGAAGGAGACACTAAGGTTTAGTCCATCTGAGTATACTCCACAACCCACTCCGGTTTCAGTTTTCGATCGATCTGTATAAAAATGTACAGACAAATGTACTAACGACGGAGTGATGTAGTCAGAGTGACTTGGGAAAGATCCGAATAAATTCAGAATAGTGGGTGGCCAATAGAGTTATTGGTCCATTGAGAGATGGCTTTGAGACGCACGGCTGTGCTCGCGGCCATTTGCTTGCTGTAAATATCCAGGGATGTGAGGTTAAGAAGTATGTCTAGTGCAGCGGAGGGTGTCGAGCGGAGGGCTCCGCTGATACACATACACGCTGAACGTTGCACTTTGCTTAGATTGCGATTTGTCGCTTTGTCTAAGGCCGTCCACCATACAGTCACCCCGTAAGAGAGTATAGGTCTAATGACCGCAATATATAGCCAGTGAGTTTTATGTCTAGACAAGCCCCACTTGTTCCCCACGGATTTCTTGCAAGAAAAGAGAGCTACTGTGGCTTTTCTTATTCTTTCCTGTATATTAGGTTTCCAACTTAACTTTTTGTCTAAAATAAGACCCAGGTATTTAGCTTCGTCTGAGAAAGTAAGTGGAACGCCTTTAATCGATGGAGGATCTAGTTGAGGAATTTTGTATTTCCTTGTGAAGGGGACTAGTTCAGTCTTGTGGGGATTTACTTATAGTCCACAGCGATCTGTCCATTTGAGTAGCTTATTGAGAGCTGTTTGGATGAGTTCTTCTAGAATTTGAGGTTGCTGTCCTGATACGGCAATGGCAATATCGTCAGCGTATGCAATCACTTTGAATCCCTCTTCTTCTAGGTCTATTAGCAGTTCATTAATTACCGTATTCCATAGAAGTGGGGATAGGACTCCACCTTGAGGAGTACCTCTACTGACTGACCTTCTTGTAGTAAAGCTACCTAGTTCCGCATTTATAATTCTGCTTTTCAGCAGACATTCGACATTCTTAAAGGCGCCTTCTATATCTAGGAATGCAACAAGAGTGTATTCTTTGTGATTTAGGGAGTGTTCGATGGTGCGTACCAGAGTATGTAACGCAGTTTCTACCGATTTTCCCTTACAGTAAGCGTGTTGTGCTGTAGAAAAAAGGTTTGGTTCTATAGCACTTCGCAGATGAATGTCAATCAATCGTTCCAGAATTTTAAGAAGAAAAGACGATAAACTGATTGGTCTAAGATCCTTGGGTGTAACGTGGGAGCATTTACCAGCTTTGGGTATAAAAATTACTTTAACTTCTCTCCATATAAGGGGAATGTGAACCAGATCTAGACAACCGTTCAATATTATCTCTAAAGTAGGTAAGATAATATCTGAAGCAACTTGCAGTTCAGCTGGTATTATACCGTCTGGTCCCGCCGATTTATATGGATCGAAGCCATTAATTGCCCATATTAGTTTGTCCCTTGTTATTAACCCTTGGACATTTATAGGTTTCTTGTTTGACTCCATTGAGTTCATGTTGCAAACGTTTTGCGAGCTACCTGGGAAGTGAGTGTCAAGTAGCAAGTTGAGTGATTCTTCACATGAATTTGTCCAGGAGCAATTTAACATTTTCAAAGAGCTTGGCATGACTGGATTTGTTGAGAGGATTTTCCTCAATCTAGATGCTTCAGAAGTATCTTCTATTTGATTACAGAAGTTCCTCCATAAAGATCTTTTGCTTGTCCTCAATTGTTTCTTATAAATCTTTAAGGATTCTTTATATAAGTCCCAATCTGAGGATTCTTTTGTATATTTAGCTCGATTGAAGAGTTTTCTGCAACTTTTCCTGAGCGGTTCTAATCCTGAATTCCACCAATAAGGTTTCTTTTTTCCTCTAACTTGCAGAAGAGGACAGGAAATATTCATTGCATTGTTCAGGGTTAGTGTCAGATCCTTGACTTTGTTATCTAGATCTGAGGTGTTGGAGGGAATATCTAGAGATTCGACTTTAAGCGATCTTTTCAGTATGTCTCTATACGTTTGCCAATTTGTTTTCCTATAATTGCGAAAAACTGGCCGTGTGGTGGGTACATCATTTAAACTGAATTGAATGTATCTATGGTCTGAGAATGAATGTTCCTCTGATACTTTCCAATTCGTTATCATTTGATATACCGTTTCAGAGACAAGAGTGATGTCTAGCACTTCTTGTCGGTTTCTGGTAACAAAGGTAGGTTCATTGCCGATGTTACTGACTATAAGGTTAGTACTTAGAATATAATCAAAAAGAGACTCACCTCTATCATTCATATCCGTACTGCCCCATACAGTGTTATGGGCATTTGCATCACACCCAATAAGGAGCAGGCGCGGATCCAGGATTTCGTTCAGGGAGGGGCAATTCTCGTGATATTTTGCTTAACTTAAAAAAAAATGGTCCATCGAATACTTACTTACGCTTTTTTAATGATTCTCTGCATTTCTGGCTTAAAATATTAAAAAGGTATAAACACAATCGAATATAAAAATAACAAATTATTTATTTGAATTAGTTCGTATGTAAATAACTATTAAATAGTAAATAAAACATCTTCGCTTACATTACTTTAGCCTCTTTCAATAATGCTCTTAAAGTATTAAATAGGAACTCGTACGTATTAAAAAAATAAATTAATTAATTAATTCAAATGAAGGAATTATAGTGTTGTACATGATATACGTAGTTCTTAAATACTTAATTCTAATCTTTTTGTGTGGCCGGTTTTGGAAAACATAGGAATAACTTTCTCAACATCGATCGGGATTTGCCTGCGGATGTGCATGAGTGCTAGACTGCGGAGGCGGTTTACAGCCATTGTTGATCTTTAATATGTTTTAAGGCACCGAAACGAAGAAAAAGACCTTTCTGCCGAAGAATTTGTAACTGGACGCGTTGCAATAATAAGAAAGAAACTATGTATAATACAAAACACATCCTTACTGCATTTATCAATTAAATCCAGGGCAGTGTCGGGAAGCTTGTTCTTCTGCTCATTTTCTCTTACCAACAACATCAACATCTATATTTAAGTTTACGAGTTTTCCGAAGCGATCCAATAGGGACTTAACGGTGGTATCAAACTCATCAGTATTATATTTGATTATATTTTCCGGGATGAAAATTGTGAGCTTTAACACATAGAATGTTTCAGGTTGAAACCTTTCACGCAAATCAGTTAAGACAAAGTCGAGTACAGGTGCATATAAAGATATTCTGTAGTATTCTTCAGCTGAATTTGTGTCAAAATTGGCTCGGTAGATTTGGCGTCCACCATGACGTGGGAATCTTCCACTCAACATTCAATTGATCACCTAAATTTTTTGCTTTCTGCCAGATATTTTTGAAATTAGTATCTATGTTCTCCCGGCGACTTGAAATAACGGAAATTGTGTCTTTCACCAGCATAGCGCTGCTGGTAAGGTCAAGAGATTTCGTTTGTAGCAATTTGCTCAAAGACTGTGTTAAAGACAACACATCACTTAAACACAATACTGAGAGAATAAACTGGGTATTGCATAAGCTTGTTACATACGAGGAAGCTTTGCTGGCTGTGCTTGGGTCACGCCACTGCGAAATCGTTTCCAATGTCTCCACAATCTTGGCTAGGTCTAAGGAAAACTGGAGTACACCTTCATGCCGGTCTACCCATCTACCCACCTAGTCTCACAAAGTGATGTGAGTGCACAACCCAAGGTGCTCATGAGGACAGTTTTTCGCTTTGGGTGCGATTTGAAGAACGTTATTACCTCTTTTATGATTGTCACAGTGTCTCGAATGGCATGTACATATATGTACTTTCGAACTTCGAAAAATAGAGTTGTTAAGCTTGTTACTGTAGCATGGAGTCTTCACAGCATTTTTCGCTTCCTTTTGAATCACCGTCACAGCACCTCGAACTTCTGAAAGCATAACAGCACACCCGTCTGTCCCTATTCCCGTACATGACTCAACAGGAAGTTTGAGCTTCTTTTTTAGCTGCACTATAGCACTATATTGCACTATAGCTTTGCCAGTTTTCCTCATCGGACTCGTATTTTTCGTCAGTTCTGGAACAAGTCAGTTCCTCAAAGTTACAAAATCCTCACGAATATGATCGTCATGAACGTATCGTAAGATTACACTCAGCTGGGAAAGGTGAGATACATCCGTTGTCTCATCGAAAAGTATGGAATAGTAACGTGAGGCCCGAACGTTACTCAAAATTTGATCAAAAATTTCATTCCCACAGCATAAAATAAGTGAGTTCTGTGTTGTTTTGCGTATGTAGTATGTAGGCTGACTGCAAATGTTGTTCTAATTTTTTGTCTCCAGCAGATAATCGAAACCTTAAAAGTTCCCTAAAATTTCCTTCGATCACGGTCACGTCAGATTGGTTTAAATCAACTGTATTTCTAATTATAATTCCATCATCTCTATGACCAAGAAATGCTAAATTTTGTCCCTGTTTTCTTCTACCTTTTTAAGACGCTGTTGGTACGGTTGACTATTTCCAGGTTTGGGTTATTAAAAGTGTGAAGAAACTCAGTTCCGTCCTCAACAGCTCGCTTGTGGTAAATGTTATTAGCATGATTTTCCAAGTTTCCCTTTTGTCCAGAAATATCTTTGAAGTTTATTAAGGGTTTTTTCACAAGGCTTTATAAAGGCACGGTTTTTTGACCACCTCCAACACTTCCAGTGACGAAGAAAGGGCAGTATTTACAAAACAAACCCTGTTTTGACGATGAAAACACAAGCCAAGAATATTTACTGAGATATTTATGGCTAAAATACCTTTTGATCACTTTACCTTTGAGCAAGTGCGAAGAAAATGGATTGAAAAAAAATTACTTTATAATAATTGTGAAACAAAGAATTGCCAGAATTGCCCATGGGGGGGCAATTGCACCCATTGCCCTCCCCCTGTATCCGCGCCTGATAAGGAGGCTGATATTTTGCCATTTTGCCTCAGCGATGATCCTCTTGAGCGTTTCGCCAGGAGGGCCAGGGTTGTCGTGGCCAAGATATGCCGACACTGTAGGAAACGGCGTGAGCCGAAAGTCAGAATCAAAAGACAAGAGGACTCATTTTGAAACCTGTGGTCTCGTGGTATAGATATGTTTCTCACAACTTTCACCATCCCTGACTATAATCTATAAAATCTGGAAAGTTAATCACCTCAAACCTCACATTTATTCCATCTATCGACAGTATAAATTAATTACAGATTCCAGAATATGTTTTTTGCGCTAACATCTTAATCCACAATATTAAATGAACGAAAAATCTCTTCATTCATTAAGTGTTTCGACCAAAGTAAGTTTTCGAAGAAAATCACACAGAATTTCTTTCATCTAGTTTGCGTTAAGAATCAACAAGTCATCGAACACATCTTATTAATGTCTTACGAAACGGATCTAGTGTTTCATCTCTCAAAGTGTTCCATGTAGCCGCGGTTAACTTCACGTAGGTAGGGATATAGTCCTTCATGAATAGTCACGTTCTTTTCTGTCTGACCGTCCATGAAGTAGGAAGCACACAATCATCTCATCGGCTTCCATCCATTTTAGGTGGTAAGTAATTTCAATAATTCTTATTGGTAGAAGAGAGTTAGGAAATCTAATTAGTAAGATCTATTTATTTATTTGGTTTATTTCCTCAATTAGGTTTGGTAAAGCAAATAAAAACCTCGTCAAGATAAAATGTCTGAAAACTTCATAAACATGAAGTACGCCAAGAAGGGGCGTACGAACCAATAAAAGCAACTCTAAAGCGGATATAAAGGTAAAACAATTTTGTTATTCTTGTTATTTTTCGTGGTTAAGATAAAATAACATAATCTGTAAAAAGAAGAAATATAATGAACCCGAAATTCCAAGAAACACATGAATTTACTTACCGGCGTTTAGACAAACAAAACTAATATTTTGTTTTTTGTTCCTTTTTTGGTAGGTTTGGCTACGACTACGACTATTTGAAATTTGACTAATAAAATTCAGAAAAAAATTCAAGAAAACTACGATCTATTTAAAACATCAAAAAGTCACGAGGAAGATTTCTCTAGAGCAGTGGATACCCTGGCAACTTCCGCAACCTGTTTTTTTTTTGGACGGCCAGATGCATTTTTTTTATTGTGTTATGTAAAGTCTGTCATCTTCACAGAAAAATTATAAAGTCGTAAATGAAACAAGAAAACTAAAGTCAAAAAATTCCAAGTCAAAACTTCAGTCAAAGTCAAAGCCTAAACAAATTCGGAAAACTCGAATTCATCAAAGCAAAAAAATCTAAAATTGCCGAGAACCAACCATCATCTTATAATAGAAAGAAAAAGCGGAATCTCAACATCTCTCCAAAACTAACCAACCGTAGGAGAATTCAAAGAATTCCAGATCTTCAAGCAAAACTTGAATCTTATCTACAAAGTGTAATGAAAGTGTAATAGTAAGGTGGTCACGTCATCGTGTCTCCAATAAAATCCTTGTTGAGAATTTTCTCACCTGGACATATGGTATTACATAAGTGTTGTGTTAAGTGTATGTTTTTCTTTTGGAAAAGTGTGTAGGTAAAGATAGTTTATTCATTGCGAGAGTTTTTATTGACCCGTGTGGTAATAGACTCGACTGACACCAACGAAAAAGGTTTTGTAAAGCTTAGAGATCGTAAAGAAAGTATTTGATCGTAAAGTAAAAAGATAGCTAATTTTTCTTTATACAGTAGCTTATTTAAGATGAAAACTAAAATTTGAGATGATATGAAGTAGCATCTAGTGATTTAAAAACACAAAGATTTAAATGTAAAACAAATTTTGAAAAATCGAGAAGCTAGACATAAGATAAAAAGAAAAGAATGTTTTGAGCAGACAGATAATATTGAAAAGAAAGTAAATGAAATAATATAAATATGCATAAGTAAATCGAATAGCGTAAATCCAACAAGATTCAGTAAATACATTAAGCTAAGGATAGAGTTTAGTTCGTTTGAGTAGGAAAATTTTTCTTAGATACAAACAGAAAACTTTGTAAATTTTTCCTCTCAATTAAATAAGTGATATCTCATATAAGTCAATAACTATAAGATCTACAGTTAACATAAATGACATGGATCAATACATCAATCAAGTTTAACATCAAATATAACATTTAAGAATTTCAAAATTGGTAACAGGAACAACAACATATATGAAACCAGATTCATCTGTATGGCATGTGCACATTCCAGCGGAAAGAACGGTGAGTGATATTTTTTTTTTTTTTTGAAGTTCTTTTAAACATTGAAACTTGAATATTTGGTAAATATTTTTGATCATACTATATATTGATAAAGACCTCATGTAAATGATTTTGATGACCATGATCTAAAGTGATGTATAAATCTAATACAGAGTAATCGTAAGACTTAAATTTTTTTTTGTTCGTGGAAATTTCAAAGAGTGATATTGTTTTTTTTTTTTTGAGAAAACTAAAACATAGTAAAGTAAAGAACGAAACGCTAAAGAAAAGATACAAAATAAGAAACAAATTTAGATATAAGCAGGACCGGCTAAATTAGAGCCCTGCGCAAGCTTTATCAGTGGCGCCTCTCATTTGAATTGGATTAGCGGAAAAAGTCATTTCCTCATTACCAAAGTTGTACCCTTTGCAATGCGTTTTTTTAACGAGGGATCCCCAAGAGGCCTATTCCTAGATAATACTTATATTTAATTAAAATAAATACGGTTTTTATTAAAAACTAAGAAATCAAAAATATATCACAAAAATAATAGTAAAAAAATATATCACAAAAATTTAGGAACTGAAAAAAGTATTTTTTGAAGTAAAAAATATTTAAAAACTAATTCAAAATCATAACAACATACAAATAAATAATGAACTCATTAATTGTGTCGTTCATTATAAAAGTGGTGTAAATCCATTTTTTTTTAAAATGGATTTCTTTGCTTAATGGTATTATATTTGTTAATATCTTTCAATATAAAAGAGAATCCACTCCAAATACGAATTATATTTCCGATAATTAATGTTTTTTGTTCTTGAAGTGATTTTATTATTTAACTATAAAAATTAAGTCTGTAAGTCACAAATCCGTTTAATAAAATAATTAATAAAATCTGTAAAGGTTATTATAATCTTGTACTTTTTACGAATAATACAAAATATTAACCTAAAGCGCAATAATTTTGTTTTTTTGTCTATTCATCATTTCGCAAAAACCTTATTATCTCGAAATTCATTTGTATGGAGATACTTCACTATTAAATTGAGCGACACAATTGTTGCTCATGTAGGAAATAATAATAAGATTCTTATTTTAATAAAAATAAATAGAACCGGCTATATTAAGTTTTCTGGCTTCTGTTTTAGCAAACTCAGCTACCAGATCATCATAATAATTATAATGACTTGACAAGCTCTTTCTCTATAGCCATGATTGACTAGTCAACTTATCTTTCCTGAGTCTTTGGGGTCCTGAAGTAGTTTTTTATTAATTTTAGTTTCAAAAAACTGTTATTTGAGGAAACTGTGATGGTATTTATAGATTTAGAGCTATGGCTTCAGCTGATTGCACGTTAGTGAATTGTTCTTCTGATCGCATTTCCACTAAAGAGTTTTTAGTAGCATATTTAGTAGATAAATTAGCAGACGGAGTTTGTAAATACGTACTAGTTATATTGGCGCAAAATTTCGTTTAAAAAAATAAGTACACGAACCTTTTTTGATGTCTGCAAATGTCAAAGTGTCATATGAAGCCCGATACTAAAAAAATAAAGTAGGTATTCGATGATTTTAACTTTAATAAAAGGGTAGAGAAGTATGATGCTATATTCGATTAAAATTATTGTTTTAACCTAGCATCATACTAAAACAGCTTTAGCATCGTACTGATTCAATTAAAATTTTGCGCCATTATTTTTTTCTTAAATATCAAACTAGATTAATAAACTTTAAACTAAAATTTTACTTCCTAAGTACAGCATGTTTCCATTCTCAACGTTTCCAGCCCAAGATATTTCAATAAGAGCTTCATATTATAGCTTCTAAGATTTTTTTGAATGGTTTTAAAGCATTTAGTCTACTCCCATCTGGTTTCAGAAAGGTGTTTTAAGGTCAAACCAGGGAAAGTTTTTGTATATATGTGTGTCCCAACGCATTGTTGAACCTGATACAAAGTTTTATATGCATTGAGCAATGTCAAAAAACTTAACAGCTTCCAATGAACAGCAAGCTGAATCATTAAAAACCAACAACAACCAAAAGGAATGCAAGCAGCCTGAACAAAATAAGCTCTTGGTTCAAAACACTTAATTTTGTTTTGAACACCAGCCACTTTTCCTTTCATGTTTGAACCATTATCATAACCTTGTACATACTCGTATACACTACTGGAATAGTAGCGTAGCAAGTTTTATTGTAAATATAGATTCCCTATCCTTTCTTTTGTTTTGAGTTTTTTTTTTACCATAATACATAGACAAATAACTCCCTATGGGAAGTTAATAAAGTAATTAGACCAGTCAAAAAATCCCTTTTTAAATGTAAACAATAACTAGCAAGAACAAAAAAATAGAGAAAAGGAGAAATTGAATAAAACAGATTCACTCATTAACGACAAACCTCAACATTAATCATCGCATCATCATCACTCAAGTATTTCCATATTTCAACCCTTTGTCTCTTTCTCGACACACGACAGTGATAAAATTTCACTCATAAACAGAGGCCAGTGCCAAACTAAAACATAGTACAAGAAACACTCAACCGGAAGAGTTTAAATTCCTAGACGCAACTTTTAATTCTGCGCACTGAGTATGAATTTTGTACCTCAGAATTTCTGTTTGAGTAACATTGCTGACTTCGATTTCATATAGAAGAATTGGCATCGTGCTCATGTTATCAACTTGCAAACTGTTAACTGTCTGTATTTGCTGTTGAAATTCTGTTTTATGTTACACTGCATAGGGGAGGGATAACAAAATAAAATAAATGCCTTCACTCATACACGCGATGGTGAATGTGAAGAATAACGTAACAGTGGATTGATAAAGAGAAAAATAGCAAATATGTAGGTATCTGTTGTTAAGCGAACAAAATTGTGCACTTTGTAAAGATTTTGTGATGTAGTTTTTTTTACTGTGGGAATGGGGGTGTGTATAGGCAATTAAACATCGACTTATTTTTGGAAAAGTAGATATGTATCTATATATCAGGCACGAGGCGTGACTTTTTCGATAGCGGAAGCATTGAACATAAAACCAAAAATGAAAGACCTTTGAGATCCAACCTTTTAAATTCCACTTAATGATAATATACATAAAATAATATACATAAATAATATATTACAGTAAAGTCTAATTAAAAAAAAAGAGCTTGATGCCTTGCGCAAATATTTATCCTTTTTCTTTTAAGGCAAAATTACCTAAGTACGATTTGATGAGAACTAAGCTACGAGATGAGAACTAAGCTACGAGTAGATAACCTTTCTTGTCTACATTTATTTCTAGAAAAATATTTAATTCTCTTAAAACATGAATATGATCTCTCTACAGATGCCATTATTACGGGATATTAAAAATCTTAAGATTCCTTGAATTTGTTTTTGATTTAAAATTCTCATAATTGAAAATAACCTTTAGTTATATTTCTGCGGCAATGCGGCAATGCGGAAATCTCAGATATGAATACTAGAAATACTATTTTTGACCACTTTTTTTTATAATAACAAAAAATAAACAGAAAATAGGTGGATTGTATTTATCGCCACAAAAATAATTAAAAAACTACAACCTTTTAAATTCATATTTGTTTGTTTTCTGATAGTTATGAATTGCACCTAAATTTGCACACACATTATTTAAAATAAAACTTTTCTATCCCTTTTGTCCATGAAATTAAACTCATTATCAGTTTGAGACAAAAAGCAACTCAATAGATACGTCTTTGCTTTTCTATCTATCTCTTGTAGGAAATTCTCATAATGCATTCACTCAACTCATTCTTCACACATTGGGCAAAAGGCAAGAAACGAGCCAAAATTATTTTGACTTTGGGTTGAGATCTAAGTTAAGTATGCGAAATAATGGAATGCCCAGCTGTTGTGCTTCTATATTGTTTGAGAATCATTTTTGTTTGAGCATTTTGTGAATATTGGTGAGTGATGTTGTAGGTATATTTTCAGTTGACTTGGAGTGGAAGGGTATTTTGAAATTGAGTTAAGGAGGCGATAATAAGGAATGCATAGCTGTTAAGCATTTTAGCAAGAATGTTCATGAGATTGAGCATTATAAATAATGGAGTGATGTTGAGCATTCTCAGTTGGTTTGCAGTGTGGCATGCATTTTAAGTTGTAATAACCAGAGACAGAGAGATCTTGATTTGCTTCAGTAATTTTAGTTAAAGATGATAATGTTGTCATAATGATGCTGGAATGTAATTTACAGAGTAAATGAAGATTTATTAATAGATACAAATAATATAATAAAAATATTAATACAATTTGGAATTTTTAATGTAATTCCTTGCTAGGTACGATTTTTTCCAATGGTTCAACGGAAGCACTCATTCCACTCAATATATGGACGCTTCGTCCTTGCTATATATATATGTATATCTGTCTTTAAATTCAGAATCAGCTGTTAATTATATAATAAATACCAATATTGGAGTGAGCTATAAAAAGAAATGAAACTTAAAAAAGGTGGTAGGTAGTGGTAATGAAGTAGTGGCTTTTTTAACGCTTGCCCAAGGCGCCTTTTGAGTTCAGCGCCCTGCGCATTTGCACAGCTTGCACGTATAGCTTGTCCGGCCCTGGATATAAGACTTTAATTTTTATTTGAGCGAGACGTTATGATAAGATTTTGGAAAGATTTGGAATCTTATGATACGTCGTCTTTATTGAAGAAAATAAAACATATAAAATTTTAAGAGTTTAAAGATAAAGACAACAAAAGCAAAAGAGTGGAAGAATAGTCTCGGTTGTAAAAGATTTTAGTAATTAAAGATACAGTAGAGACAGTTTTTTTTTGAGTAATCCAAAAGAAAAGTATTAGGTATTTAGATAATAAGATTATTTTTAGTTAGCGATTAAGAGTGTTACGAATAAAGATAACAAAATTTGTTAAGTCTGGAGAAATAATATTATGAGTTCATATTGATTGAAGATAACGAGGGGGTGAGATAACATGGAAGAGACATCGTAGTATAAGTTTAGCTATATAAGGAAGGAGTTCAAATACGAACTTCTCTCTTATATATTTTGGTTGGGGAATTCTACAAAAAAGATTATGAAGCCTGAGTAGGATTCCGTGAAGCATAGGAAGAGTTGATTTCCTACAGATTCACCATGGGTATGGGTTTAGAAGGCGAGAGAGTTCCGTGACACCTTGGACTCTAGACCAAAAGGGGTTTTCCAAATTATGAGCAAAAGAAAACAAAGGTTCACATTGAAAGGTACAGTCAATGCGATAGGGAGTGCGAAGTTAGGCTCACGAGACCGTAACATCTGGGTTCTCGACTACCGTGTAGTACTGAAGTCTCCTAAGAGAAAAAAATGAATCTGAAAGTGAAAGGTACATTCATTTGTTCGACTTTTATCTTCAAACAATCGGGTCCCAGCTTAATTAAACATTTTTTTTCTGGTCTATAACACCAAGGTCAGTTAGGTCTGTAAATAGTAACACCCGTCGACGCTCCAGCCGCAAGATCCCCCCCATCCGACGAGCTAAGCAAACGTGCACCCAGCATGCCGTGGTGGTTGTCGAGCGAAGGCAAATTTCTGGAGAGAATCCGGAAATTTATCTTTGTGGATTGAAAGATCGAACGAACGAATTCGAAGTTTTTTGTTGTGGTTATACAGTAATCCCCGCTTAGTTGCACCTCGCTTAATTGAACATCCCGCTTAATTGACCGAAAAAGTTGCATTGCAAAATTTCCCGTATTAGTAGCATAGCTTTTTAGATGGTTAATTGAATGCCGCTTAATTGAATTACTCGGTTAATTGAACTTTAAAATATGCACCCGAAAAAAAAAATATATGGACATTTTTCGGATAATTGGACGTACAAAAAAATTATAATGAAACAGAATATTAGAAATATTTTATTACTTAACCTACGTCTGAATTGTTTTTTTAAAAGACAGGTATTATTCAAGATGAAGAGCAGCCGGAAAATGATATCAAGGTCATAGACAACATACTTAAGTACAATGGTTAACAGACGCCGAAATTTTAAAAACGGTTTAAGAAAAAGAAGAAGTTGAAGCCATATTACCATCGACTTTCGAAATTCTTCAGGACATTGCAATTCTACGTTTATACTTCTTACCACTAAATAAATTTACAGTTGAGCTGAAAAACAAGAAGACATTGTTCGAAACAAAACAATCAATCAAAATCAAATCACAAATTTTTTCAAACCAATGTATGGAAATAACCATTATGAGCCTTTTGAGGTACATACCTGCTATTGTATTTATTATTTTTGTTTATCCTGTTGGAAGTTAACAGTGACTTTTTTTTAAGAATAATTTATTTCTGTTTCATAGTTTTAATTATGTATGTATTATGGTGGGTCAAAAAAATCAAGTATCTTTTTTTTTGGATCCGACACATGAAAACTAGTTCAAATTTGAATCATTTTGTATCAATACTTATTAAATTATAAAATTTCATATGGTGAAATAGAATTTTTTTTCTGCTGACATGTTAAATTATATTTCTTAAATAAAAACCTTCTTTTCCTGAAATAGAACATGAACTATCTTAAAATTCAAAAATTAACTGGGTAAATTGGGAATATTTATTGAAAAACTACTAAAATCAGTAGGCATTGGAATTCTACTGCGAATATCTTTTGAATGGCTAGAGTAATCGGTTAACTACAGAGATCTTTTTTGTAGAGTGTTCAATTTTCTATAGAAATAATTGAAACTTATTTGACAATAATTATTTTTTATTAAGTTACAAAATTCAAAACAAAAAAGTTATTTTCCTTAAAATACTTCAATCTTTGACGTTGAATATCTTTTAAATGGTTGGATTAATGAAAAAAGTATGTAAAACCATTTTTGTAGAGCGTTCAATTTCCTATAAATATTGACTATTCGATTGGTTAAACGATCTATTGTTGATAAGATATGACTATTTTTACATGATACTAAATTGAAAATGGAAAACTATGATGAGCATAATCTTCCCGTCAATATTAAGAGCTATTATTTGGTAAGTACTCCGAAAAAAAAGATACTTGATTTTTTTGACCCACCCTAGTATGTATGTTTATTTTTTAAATAAAACGTGTTCAAATATTTTTGTGTGTGTATTCTTTTTCAGTTTTTTCAAGGTTTTCGTAAGTTGAAAATGAAATGTTCATAGTAAATTTCTGGGATGAATATTTTAATTTTTAGTTGACCGACTCGTGCAATTATACGGGTTTCGTTTAATTGAACAGGTCGGTCAATTAAGCGGGGTTTCGTTAATTGAACCACCCGGATAATTGACCGAAAAATCTGACAAAATGGTCAGTGCAATTAAGCGGGGAATACTGTATATGTATATGTATATCGATATATAATGAAATTCATGCCGTTACAGATGGAGCCCAACGTGGGGGCCTGATATATGTATGTATGTATATGTATGGGTAATAACTGGATAGCAGGAGAATTTCGAGTTCAAGTTCTATTGAATTTATTCTAACAAAATAATTTAATTTAAATTTTTTTCTTTGTTATTTATATATATGTATATATGTTATATATATATGTATATATATATATATGTATATATATAATATATGTATATATATATATAATAACACCATTTTTAATTCGTTACAACACTATCCAATACGTCCCATTTTTGTGTGTAGTCTGGCGGCGGCGGTTATATCTCGATCGCTATAATCAGGGAGTAAATATACACTAGAACTACTTTTAACTAATATGCAGGATCTGGGTTCACCATTGTCCGATGCATACAGCAAGTAGTAACCAGGAGTCCTGAGTCCCTGAATTATAGATTTGGCAATCCATGGTTCCTGGATCAGGACTATATCCTCTCGGTTCTTGTGAAGACGGAGAAGAAGTGAGGCCGAAGCCTTGATGGAATGTTGAAGACTAATCTGAAGTAGTTGCAGCATTTTGGCTACACTCATCCAGACCGACCCTCAACATGGTTTGATTCAGGTCTTCCGATTCAATGGGTTCGTCTTCGCTCAGAAGAGCCTTCCTCACGGAGTCTTCAGCTTCCTACTCGGAGAGATTGTCGACAGTTTCAGGAGCCTTTTCGGCGATATTTGTGGTCTTCACTTCAGACACAGAGCTGCTGGGAGCATCAATTTCCATTGCTGGATCGATGTCTACCGCAGACTCTGCAACTGTGGAATATGGTGTGTCACTTTTATATGGCCGCAAAAAAGTACTCTTATTTTTAAATGTAATAGTGCTCAAAAGTTTTATTAGGGTCTGAGGCTTAAGAACATGTAAAAAAAATGAGATATCGTTCGTCTTTGGCTCGCTCAAATCGGTTGTAGTTGAAAAAAAAAATTAATTTACAGTAAATTTTTTTTTTTACGTATACTAAAAAAAATACAGAAAGAATTTTTGTCTTTACAAAAAGATATACCACGATATTGTAGGTGGTTCCGTTGATTTTTGAGATTTTTTTTTTGTGAAAAAAAAATGATTTTACATAAAAAAATTATTTTTCTTCCTTCTTTTATTATTTCATAGCTTCTTTATCAAGTGTTCAATTTAAACAAGTATAAGCTTAAAAGTGTTTCCTTGCAATTATATTTCACTTGAAAGCCTAAAAATATTTTATATGATTTTTTTGTATCCACACGGCGCAATTTAAAACAACACATATTTCAAAAATCTCGAAAAATCAAAATTTTTTGGATTTCATCCTATTTTTGAGCGAGCCAAAGATATTAATTAAAATGAAAATTGTAAACGCAGGATTTAATTTTGATAAGCAATGCATCTTTTAAAAGCTATTACATTTGAAAATACCATAGTTGAGCACTTTAACACACCCTACTGTGGAAGTACCTATTGGTTGTTTAGGAACGGTGTTACCCTCATCTTTTTTATATATCTTCAGAGTAATCAAAGAGAATCCGTACCCAATCACACCCTTAGTTGCCAGTAGAGGAGCCAAGGACTCTTTATTCACTACAATGATTGCAGATCTTGAAGCGCCCTTTGGTTCTTCCACTATCGCAACTTTCCAGTTATGAGCGGGCAGGTCTGGATTACTACTTTGTATAATTTTAAGTATTATATCCGGACGAGAGGGTTCCTCTGGAATCCAGGCACGAGCCCTTATCTCTAATAACTGGGGGTGGTCATGGATTGGCTTTCATGATGTCCAGGTAGCGTACCGAGAGCTCTTTTGTTACCACTGCCCAGCGATCTACTGAGATCCTGCCATCGATATCGCTTCTGTCGATGACTTGATCAATTATGTTGGATTTTAGCGCATCGCTGAAAGAAAGATCATCCTTTCTTAATACAGTTGATGCCGTGCTGGTCTTCTGCACTTTGGGGCGCTTGGGTTCCGAAGTGGTTCCCTAAATAGACCTTTGTCGCTTTGACGTGAAGTCGCCGCGGGTCTCAGCAACTTGCTGTTTAGCAATGACGCTTTTGGCCCATGCTAGAGATGCTTCCTGCTTTGAGTCACCATTAGTTTCTAGTTTCTTTTGATGATCCTCTTAGAATTCCGCAATTCGCGAGCGCTTTGCGATAAGGGATGTCTCGTAGTGGTTACAGCAGACCCTTTTTTCAAGGGCGCCTTACCACTGAAGTTGGGTTTAATGGTAGTACTGCCACTGACAGTAGTGGTTGCAGCAGACCCTTTTTTCAAGGGCGCCTTACCACTGAAGTGGGGTTTAATGGTAGTGCTACCAATGGCGCGTAGCTTATCAGTCCTGCTACAGTCCGCGGACCCTGTCTTAACAGTAGTTCCGCAAACTGTGTCAGGCTTGATAGCCGTTTCGCCTTTTAAAGCTATTTTAGTCGAGGCGACTTATCCTCGTTAGAGGCCAAGCCCGTGCCGGCAGTCGCGACTCCTGCCGACATTTGAACGTATATCCCCGTTCGAATTTTCTCTTTTTTATTAGCTTTATTCATGGTTCATCGAGGGTTTTGAATTTTGTTTGTTGTCTCTGTTACCGCAGCTGGATTACTGGGGTAGAAAACAGGACGTAAGCCTTTCCACCGCGTCAAGGTCAAATTCACGGGAAGGAAGACCTCTTAGAAAAAGAAACATCTTTTTTTTTTTGTCTCGCGCCATTACTCTAATTATGGAAAAGGTGATCCCATAACTCGATATGTTGTAATGGACCTACAGAGAGTAAAGCTTGAAAATGCTTTGAATGATTTAGTGTTTTAACACATTATTTTTTAAAAATTTGTTAACTAAATATTATTAATAAAAATTGTTAATTTAGTAGGTATGTTAGTCTATAAAAGATTGTACTCGATAGATTGAAATAAATAAATAAATAAAAGTAGATGGAAACTAAAATTGGTCCAAACAAAAAAATCAAAAAAAAAGATCATTAAAATTCAGACTTATTTAAAAAAATATTATAAGAAGTTAATAACTTGCAGGAAGTTTGTAGTCCTGCTTTGTTTACCTAAAATTGATTAAATAAGGAGACTTACAGATTGAAACTCCGAACAATCCGAAGACAAAAGTTTTTATTCTTGTTGCCAAAGCAACAATTTTTTCAAAATTTCTTTTCTTTAATTGTTAAAAGAAACCGAGATGTCTGGTTAAAATAGCAAAAGTGCTCCAGAGAAAAGAAGAAGTCGGCGGATTGAAAACAAGAAAGGCGAAATTAACATCGATCAATCAAGCTGCAGCATTTGTAAACTCAAAGACACAGACAAGATGGTGTAATGTGGGGAATGCCAATTGTGGTACCATTTTGGATGCGTCAATGTCACAGCAGATATCGAAGACAGAGATTTGAAATGTGCAACTTGCGAATACAAGAGCACTGATATAGAATCTACGCATTCACGAAGAACATCGACAACAATGCCTGCCTAATTTTAACGGTAGCCCTGAGGCATGACCCTGGTGGTTTGCAGCCAGGCATGCAATGTCATTGATTCCTGTACGCGGTTCCAGAATACGACCCTCAATGCAAAATGGGAAATCGTAAAAAAAATCGACCTTGCCGAACGTGTCTAACATCCCATCCAAGGTCTCGTTGCCAAGTAAGCAACCTATGTATGTGGTGTAAACGGCTGTGAATATAGACATCATCGGCTGCTGCACAAAAGCACAAGTGAACGAAAAGCAATGAAATCGTCTTACAGTGTGGGACAACATTGTTACCCAAATCATTAGCTGATAAGAGAACAGCCACTCATAGAAGGAAGGCAGTTCAACTGCAATGCACATGGTTCCTATCAGTAAATCAAATATCCAGTGGTCCCTGTCAATTTATACAATAATTAGGAGATGATAGAAACATTTGCGTTTCTTGATGAAGATTCGTCGCTCACCATGATGGAAGATTCTTTGGCAACTGAATTAAATCTAAAGGATAAACGTCAGCCACACTTTCTTAAGTAGACCGAACGTGATACCTTTCGAAACGAGAATGAATCCAGGATAGTGCCCGTTGAGATTTCGGGAAGTAACAATTACAGAAGAAAGGTTTTCGATCGCAGTCGTTAGGACGATGAAATCTTTGATGTTAAAAAACGAGCTGCGAAATATCTTTATAGCCAAACCACAATCTCGCGTTTGGTCGGTCGGGCTTTGACATTTTGAATAAAAACAATAGACTCTTATGAGGCAATCTGAAATGTTACCTCCGGCGTTGCGACCGCTTTATATCGTAATATCGTAAACGTCAGACCAACGCCAGGCCAAAGCAAAAGTAGATCTATTTTCTATTCGGTCGGGCGTTTGACAATTCATTGTCGGCCGTATTTTGTATTTGTTTTGAAAGTTGAAAATTGAAGTTAAATAAGAAGTAAGTAATTGAAGTTCTTTTTTTATAAATAATTAAATAAAAAAAAGTGTGGTTCTGTTTTTATTTAAATAATTATATTGTTTCAGAAATCTTTAACCCGGCTGTATGAATCCTATTAACTTTGAACCACCAAACTATCATTGGAAGCACATCTTGCGATTCTTTTGAACAGTTTGTAGGTAATGTATATCGAAAAAGATAATAGATACACTTAATCATAATTAACTTACAGACACTTGATTTCACTCCACATTTGTTTTTAAATGCCTCATACCCAGCATAGCTTACAACACCGAACAAGGAAAAGTCAAGGAGGTCATCAAGATCATCCATATCGGCCATATCCATCTCTTGTTTAAGAAAATAGCTTTACAAATTAACTATTTTAAATGCCCAAAATTTAAAATACGCAATATTATATACTTTGTAAATTAATAAACAGTAACAAAATTCATTGGAATATAACAATTAAGTAGGTACTTATCAAAGATATCATGGAAATGTCAGTCAACGTTCGAAGTTTGAAGCTAAATTTCGTTTTACAAATGCTACGGTCGCGCTTTTTGACACACAAAATCGTATATACGATCAAACGCCCATTTAACGCCGGACCGACGAACGCGAGATTGTGATTTGGCCATTAATTGCGTGGGTATCCCATCCAATCTTGTGAGAATGCGGTTCCTTGAATGCTGATTGGACTTGATTATCTGAAGCTGGCTTTCAAAAGGTGGTAGAAGAAGGGGATGGAAATCAAGTGCCAACAAAGACACGCCTATGATGGGTTGCATATGGACCATCATTATCCAAAGTCAAAACGAAGGGTGAGTAAAACTTTCAAGTAATTAATTTCCATGAGTGAAAATTCCAAATGAGCCAAATTCCAATGGCGATGACATCCCTCAAAAGATTATGAAGGACTACTTTTCTTTGGACAGCCTTGGGGCCACATAACGAAAGAAATTGCTTTAGTCAAAAGACGAGGAACGCGCCTGTGAGATCCTTCAAAGTCTAATGACTAGAAATGGTGATAGATTTGACACTGGTCTCTTATGGAAATATGACAGAGTGTAACTGCCAAACATGGAAGTGTTGACGTTTGGGACGACTTGTTCTTCCAGCACTACCCAGTTTGTAAAAAACAAGAATGCGTTGGAATATGCAGACGAGTAGCCGAGACCTTTTGAGTCGATCCTTTGAAGATACTATGTAGACGACCTGCTGGACAGTGTGGACACCGAAGAAGAGGCTATACAATAAGCTCAGAAAGTCAAGTTAGTACACCAAAATTAAGGTTTCGAAGTACGAAACTAGATCTCGAACTCATCGACTGTCATTGAGGCACTATAAGAGAAACGACCAGAGGCCAAATGCAACCTGGACATTAACCCAGAAAGTTCTGCCGAAAACGGTTTGAGTATGAGGAGGTGTACTGCTACAGATACTTTTACCTACTCAATATCATCGAAGACTTTTGAGTGAGTTGCTGTCAAAAGATGTTAAGCTAACTAAACGACAAGCCCTACGAGTTTTGATGTACATCTTTGACCGTCTAGGTCTAATTGCCACATACAAATATTAATGCAAGATGTTTGGAGATACATATAAAATATACGTAGAATGGGACGAAAAAATTGACAGCAAGTTAGATGAGAGGTGGCGTATGTGGGTGAACCTAGAACCATCTGAAGAACATTAGCAACTTACAAATTCTTCCTCAATACGGTCATTGTTCTAATACGAACTTGAATTTCATGTGGCTCAAATTTACTGTCCGCAAGTACATCATCCATTATTGTTTCATTTATAGGAGTTCGAATCTTAACAGCAATTCAACTCTTAAAAGAGTTTGATGCATTGTCTGATTCTTTTTCCAACACCCGAAGGAAGATATGTTGAGATCTTTGCTGAGCTGCACCAGCTTACTAAGCTTGTAGATGAGCCCACTCGAATACCAGATATTGCTGGGCAAAACGCCCACACTCTCGGCTTGTTTCTTACTTCTAACTGATAAGTATACCATACCGGTAAACTCTCCATTCAGCACTTCGGACCATTTAAAGAAAAGCATCCCACCAGGACCGTTTAACAATACGAGAAAGCCATCTGGGACGGTCTGAATAACTTTTTTAGAACTTTTAACTGGTCACTATGTTTCCCAACCCAACCGAGGAAAAGCGGAAAAAGTATAAACAAGTTAGAAACCAATGCAACCAAATTCGTTAATACCAAATTCTTACATGACCAGAAATTAAGGCAAAAAATCCTGCAATATCCCAAAGGCAGTAGAAATGTCTGGTATTTGTCAAGAACGTAAAAAAATTTGATTTCATCTTCTGTTCCAACGCTCATCCACAATGACAAACCGATAACTAGCTTTTTAGAGAAGGCAAATGTACTTGCAGCTCATTTTGCTGCTAGCTCTACGTTGCCTGTTAGCAACATTGGCCCTCCTGTACTTCAATGGGATAGGTATATTTCCGGAATCGTACAGTTGCAAGAGCCCTTGGAGATCTTGATATAATTAAATCCGCTGCTCCTGATGCTATACCCCCAATCCTTCTGAAGAGGTGTTCTTCATCGCTGGCAAAACCATTGCGTAAGCATTTCCATCGCTCCTACTGTTGTGGAATCTTCACTAGAAGATGGAAAACAGCATTTGTCCAGCCTATTCCTAAAAAAGGCGACCCTTCCTCCACCTTCTCCTATCGACCAATTGCACTTACATACGTCCCTTCTTTCCAAGGTCATGGAATCGCTGATAAATCATCTGCTCAAGAAATATCTCGAAGATCGAAAGCTTTTTAATGACCGCTGTTGCACTTTTTCTTCGCGACGCGATAATGGGTATCCGACCTCTTTTTTTTATTAATATTATTCTTATTAATTTTATTAATAATAATAACAAATAATTACGCGAAATCGAATTAAAACAAAAGAAAAACAAAACAAAACACGACCCGACTCGCTTTTGACAGATAAGCAAAAAAAAGAAAACTGAGATAAAACAACAAATAGTGCAACTCGCGTAGCTCGTTGATGTAAGCTACCACCGCGGCTGCTCAGCTGGGCTGGGTTCAGTGGAGGTGGAAGAATTCGCGATAAGGATTTTTAAATTGATTATCGCTATAGTCAATTTAATGAAGCGAAGGGATGTTTTTATTACAAGTACAGTGGGAGACTTGTAATAAAAATGGGCGCCAGGAATTTTTGTTCGAACTAAAATTAGTAAAATTCCAAAACTAATTATTAAGCGAAAGAAAATAATTTTAAGGAAATAAAACACCGTTTATATGATTCACTAGGGAATTTCAAAATAAGTTTTATTTGGGAAACCTTGGTAGGAACCAGAATAAAAACCCAAAATTTTTTCAACGAAATAAAATTACAAATGAAATGAGAAGGCAATTGAAAAAAAAAGAAAACGCGATTAGGTCTCTAACGATTCAGAACGAATACCCGAAATAAATTAAATTAATCACGAATAAAAAGAAACAAAAGTCCACTCGAATTTTTAATGCACGAAACAATGAAGTATTTTATATGGACAAGATGTCCGATTACTTATCTTTTATTTCCCGTGTTCCTCTAACTTCTCGATTATCCTATTTCTCCTGTCTTCGCTCCTCGAATTACTTCTTTTTCAAAATTTTTCCTCGATCCTTTTTCTTTTTTAAATGTTCTCGTCTTTTCCTCGATTTTTGTTCTTTCTAATTTTTCTCGAATCCTTATTCTTTTTCTATTTTTTTACTTTAACTTATTGCTTGTTAAGCTCTCGCAAGAGTGAACTTTCCTAGCTTAAAATCTTTCTTTCCTCCCTCGACCATTCCAGTCACTCACACATACACACATCCAGCCAATCGTTTTCGCGATCATCGGTCACGGACACCGGCTTCCTGGAAACCTTTTTCGTTTCGCAGAAAACCACCGTTGTTGAATCTCAAACGAAACTTTTCTCTCACGCACACATTCACGGATTCAGCAAGTTGTTGGGTGTCTTTCCAAAACTTGCCGAATCTAAATGGTCGAGTTCAGACTATTATTAACTAAATTTCTCGAGAAAAATCAAAAAGAATAAAACCGAGGAAAAGCCCTTTTCTAGGCATTTCCCTAGTTACAATTAAATACACGCGAGTGATTCGAAAAGCGAAGCCATCTAAACAATAATGAGATGAAAGAGGAAAGCATAATCTTAACACGAACTATATTCGAAGTGGTCCTTTTTGAAAAAGACGAATTAATATCTTTAAGAAAATAATCTAACAGTTACTCTAATCGTTAAAGACCTTTACTTTACCTTTATTTCTAAGGCATTTGATAGAGTTTGGCACCAGGCTCTCTTATCGAAAATGCGTGCGTTTGGTATTAACGAAACCCTTACTTTTTTGATTAAAAATTACCTACTAGATCATTCAATACATGTTGTATTGGACGGTTTCAAGTCTGATTTTCACAAAATAAATGCTAGTGTTCCCCAAGGCTCCGTTCTCTCTCCGACTCTCTTCCTCATCTTTATAAATGATCTCTTCTGATCTGGCTACAATATAAAACGTGCTTATACGTCCAAAACTCGAGTAAAATTCACATCTTTGGACAGGTGCATCACAAACTTCTCTCCATTTATTGGACAAATTCAGAATAGAGCGTTTATGCTGATAGGAAACAGAGCTATCATGGATTCATTCCCAGCTCTTGAACACTGTCGGAATGTTTCATGTACATATATCTTGTTCACAAGCAATGCTCACTCCAAGTAGCCAGTTGCATTCCTCCCCTTTATCTGTTCACCCGTAATACCCGCTTCGCTAGGAATGCTGATCAATTCGCCATCGAGCCTAATTTTGGGCTCAAAGCTGCAAGACTTGGAGTGCGATTAGCCAACAGTATTAAGCAGTTTCACTTCACAGCATCATATTCTCTGTAGAGGCTTATTGGGCTGATTCGAAAACAGTGCTTTCTTGGATTTAATACGATCACCGGAACTACCGGCAGTACTTTGCATTCAGAGTAAATGAAATTCTTGAGGCAAATGAAATGCAGCAATGGCGATACGTACCTACGAAGATTCTATATATAGCCGATGATACAAAACAGTGGCAGAAGATTCCGGATTTTGACTCAAGCGGCCTATTAATTTGATGCATATTCAGGACACGTTAGAATTGAACTGAAATCATCTATTTTATTCCATTATGTGGTATCTAATCGTACACTGGTGGATCCAGAAATTTTTTCGACTTTGAAAAGACTAGACTCAAGCATATATGTCTTCTTTGATATGGGACATAACAGCAAAGGAAAGAAAGATCCTTAAAAGGAATGATGAATTTCTAACACACGAGGAGTTCGCTGAACAGTGATGCTGTTTTTGGAGTAACTTATGAATCGAAGCGGCCCATATTACTACCCAAAGGGCACTGAATCACCAGTTTAATAATAAATTATCATCATACCGATGCAACTGTTGTGAATGAAATTCACCAAAAATTCTCGATTTCAAATATACGAGCATCTATAAAGAAAGAGCGAAAAAGCTGTCAACAATCCAAGAACGAAAGGGATAGGCCCAGTCTTCCCGAGATTTGTGACTTACCAGTGTGGCAAGATTTTCAACATTTACCAAACCGTTTACATTCATAGGAATTGATTATTTCGGGCTAATGTACTCGTACGTGACAGTAGGACACCATAATGAAAACAGATGAGGCTTGCTGATAATCTGTATGACTATTCGTACCATAAAATTTGAAGTAACCAATAGCCTTACCACGGATTCTGGCATCGTCGCCATCAAGCGTTTCATTGCACGCCTAGAATTCTAAAGGAAATAACATGCCACAAGGGAACTAACTTCAATGTAGCAGACAAAGAATTACATGATACTTTAAAACAACACCAAGTAGATCTGGCAAAGCAATTTTTAGCCCAAATACAAAGTCGGCCTTCAATACTCCAGTCTTTCCACATATTATGGGAGAGGCTCATCCAGTCGGTGAATAGCATAGAGGTGGAACGAATAGTCAACACACCCCGATTATCATATATCTCACTTGAAGATAACACCGAAACTCTAATGGTAAAAAACAGACAGTGTTTTAAGAAACGACAACAATGTTTTGCGGCGAAATTAGATGAAGTCTCAGGTATGCTAGCTCTTTTAGAAGTGTTGGAAGCGAGTATTTGCCAACTTTAACTCGGCGGACGAAGTGGTTTGAGCAAGTAAAGCCTATCGCTGTATAGGAGACATATTGATAGTGGTAGACGAAACAAATACTCGGCACCTGTGGTCCAAAAGACGTGTGGTAGATGTATCGCTTGGAAAGAATGAACAAGTTCGTCGGGCAACCGTCTAAGCTGCATCAGGATCATGTGAAAGACCTGCTGTAAAGTTAGCAGTCCACGAGTTTTAGGATGATAAGTCGACCTTGTGAGTCATGATGATGACTCGTAGATTGCCATACTGGGGGAAGTGTTGGCCACAGTGGTATCGCCGAATTTAAAAACTTAAGTTCTTGCAAATGCTGCCGGAATGTAGGAACCTAGGGTGTTCTTATGATTCTCTAGAGAGAGCATTACAACTATCGGCTCCTAACATATAACCGTAAAGAAACAGGTTATTTGTCCCAAAACCGGCTTTGATCATATTGATAAGAAAATAATTCTTATATAGTATTTTATTTACCATTGTTAGTATGACCTACAAATTAAGTTGGGTTCCATTCCTTATAACACGCACATAGGACTGGTTGAGAATTATAAGTCGCTACGCTTAGGCTTTCTATAATCTTATACAATCCAGTACCTCTCAAAGCAGTCTAGTATTGCACCTTAAAGATTGTTTCAAATGCGAATGGCAATCCAATTGAATTAGTTTACTGAGATCCACCTCCTAATAAATTGTTTATCTAATAATACCATATACCACTAACATAACTCACATCCCTTGAAACTAACCCAGAAGATGCCTGGTTAACATTATTGACCTCACATCCAAACATGTTACTGGACAATCTAACGAAAGGATCAGATCATGCACATTGCCAAGCTTGTTGACGATGATCCGCTAAGGGTTATATCCACAAACCTCTCATCTCTAATCCAATTTCATCCACAGGTCAAAGGAGTTTTTTTTATTGAAATCAAGAACGGACACTAGCCAACAACGAAGTTTTGGACTGAACATCAACCTAGATACCCTCAGATTTCATATTATGGCAGTTTCTCTACCTAGGCTCAGCTATCAATCCAGCTAACGATACCTCAGCGCCAATCAAATTGTCATTTTAAAATATAATTTTGCATCCATATTTTCATATTTGGAGCAGACTGAGTTGGCATGGACCTTGTCAAAGTTGGCTGATCACTCTTTAAATAGTTTTGAGATGAAAATTTCCGGTCCCAACTGTATATATTTACCTAAATCAACTTAAATGTGAGAACCAAATAGCATAGACCAAGCTAGCTAAAAGAAGCTTGTTGGTTTAAGTTCTTTTTTACAAGCACCGGCGCGGCGGCGGCTGGAGGAAAATTGAGTTCTGTGTTACGCACGATCTTTATCAAAATTTGTATCAAAGACATTTTGTTGAAGTTTCGTAAGAAAATAAGTCTGGAACAAATAAAAGATAGTGGAAATAAACATTGTTAAACAGATGTTGCCTTTAACTTTTTTATTGGTTCTTAATGATTTTGAATAGACTTCTCATAGTACGAGTAGCAACGTATATATCTTAAATATTTGTATATTTGTTAGCGGCAAACTTTGTAATCTTGTATAAAAAGCAAATACTGGGAAGTGTGTTTACAAGTAAATAGAGTTTAATATATTACCAATGAAATTAATTTAGTGTTTGTAGTCATAATAGTTGGTACATATTTACATACTCGTACAAACCTATGTTTATACAGAGATATTTACACGGGGGTGTGTCGCTTAGTATGGTGAATCAAATAATATTCTTATTTTTGAATCTTAAAGTGCTCAAAAAGATTTCAGGTTTAAGAATACGTAAGAAAATTTTTCCGGAAGAGCTGCTTCGGTCTTCAGTTTCACCCCTTTTGGTGTGATTTCGTTTGACTTGGAAATTTTGTGAAATCAATTTTTTTACAATTATGTATGTATGTCTTTGTTTATTGTTTCGAAATTTGCTGTTTCCAAGAACTGCAACAAAGGTGGTTCTATAGGAAGGACAACTACGCCTTGCCAATCAGTAATGTCGTAATAGTTTTGACTCTCAAAGTTGAGTGTTGGTATGCCATAAGATTTAACAGTCTTGACTTGCTTCAACACTTAGCTTTCGTCGCACCCGGAGATGATGGTAGGAATCCTATTTTGAGGTTGAGCAAAATATGCGTGCAATTTTCTTATTGAAAAACCATACATTTCTAGCACCATTTGCGCAGGAACTTTTGGTTTCGATTTGAAACCGGAAGCCAGAATGAGCTGTAAGATTAACAACCATAATTTTCCAGTTTAACTGGTTCCTTAGTTGGCTGCTCTGTTAAAAGCTACTTAAAACTTAAAAATGTAGTTTTAGAAGATGATGACGTAATGGTTTCCTTTCATATTGTTTCGTTGTTGGCTAACATTCCTAGTCATTTGGCAATTAAAAATATCCTTAAAGAGTGGAATATAATAAAAAATCACACGAAAACACTGCAACAAAAATGTATTAAAATCCTAGAATTTTGTCTGACATAACGAGATAACAAGTTTGACGATTTGTTGTGCCAATGGGCAAACCCTTTTCTCCTACAGTTAAAGTTAAAGACGCAATTTTGGACGATCTTCTGGACAGCACCATCGAGCAGCTTGATAAATTAGGCATTCATATCAAATGTATCGCTAAATATGTGGATGATATCTTCACTATTGTTAAAGTTAAAGAAAAAGACACAATTCTTAATACACTTAATTTTTACCTTAAAAATCAATTTTGAATAAGCGTTTTTCTTTTTAAGTTCAGAGTTGTCAAAAAATAAAATGTGTTCCTTTGTTCGTTCTGAGCATGTTCTGAACGTATTCAGAGTGCACCTTATGAGCACAAAATAACTGAGAAAACAGAGTTAAATGCTTAACACAAGCATTTGACTGGTACAAATTTAAAAAATTGGTGACAATTGTCTTTCAAAATCAACTAAGATTGCTCAGAGTATGTATTATTGAGAGGATTCTCAGAATATGCTTTACAAGCTCGGATTCTGTTCAGAGCTCAATTTTGAACTAAAAACTACAAACTCCTATTGTTGAATAAAATTCAGTAAATTGTATGACGTTAAGAACAAATTTTGTATTGTGAAAATTGTAAGATCTGACAATAATCGGTACTTAGCCCTTGCAATACATTTGTGTTTATAGAATATTATGCCTGTTTCGCATAATTGGCTTTTTTATTGCTCAATTGAATTTTCAATTGAATTTTATATCTGTGACGGATTGCGGAAATTTAATGTTTAGGCTTACGGTTTAGCAAATGGCGCAGCTTCCTTTCAGCGCTACTAAAAGGGATACCCCCTTGATGCCATAATCGTTCACGCACGGTCATTTTAGGAAGACCTAAATAATCTAGAAGCATTTTTTTCTAGATAAAATGAAGCAGGGCTTAAGCTTTCACCTAAAAAATTTCATCTTTCCCAAAAGAGTGTTAAGTACTTGGGGTATTTATTAAGCGAAAATGGACTACAAGCTGACAAAAACGCCAAAAAAGACAAAATGTCTGCAGTTAAAAATTGGCTAAAACCTGACAATCTTACCGAAGTTCAATAATTCTTAGAGTTCTGTGCATACCTACTTCAGGAAATTTATTAAACAATTTTCGCTTTTAGCAAAACCACTAGAGTATTGAAAAAAAAATATCCATCCACTTAGACTTAGCAATTTGATGATTCCTTCCAACGACTAACTACCTAAACCATCCTTCAGCCAATGGTAAGTTCATTTGGACACCTGTTGGCCCACTAACAAGCTTCTTTTCCAAGTTCTCCAAAATAAAGATCAAATATCCACGCAGATAATACCTAGGATTTCATTTTCTAAATAATGAAAGTAATTTAACAAAAACTATCAAACTTTTAAAATAAACTTACAAAGGTGAAGAATTTTATTATTTCTTTGATGACGTCATTGTGGCTTCATCATGACAGTAAGGCTAGGACCGCACTTGCGATTTCAATCGCACGATTTTTTAGTCGCAAAAATAGAACACATGAATTTAAATGAGAATGAACGCACTTGCTACCAACAAATCATGACGATTTAAAAGTCGCAATTTGTTTCATTTTTCTTGCAAGGCGATTGTCGTATACTTAAATGAAACACATGTACTCAAATGGATATGCACACACTTGCGATTCAAATTACTACGACTTAAAAATCGTAGTCGCAAAGAGAAATGAGCATGCACGCACTTGCGATTTTTAATCCACTATTTCTTAGCCGCAATGAATAAGACACATGGTGTAAAATGTGAATGCACGCACATGCGATTTTAAAATCGTAGCGATTATAAGAATGAAACAAGTTCTATTTTTTCAAGCGATTTTTTTGTCGCTACTTATTTGTAGCAAATGCGTGCACTCACATTAAAAGTAGTGTTTTATTTTTCGCGATTAAATAATCGCGCGGCAAAAAATCGCAAGCGCGTGCATGACAATAATTTAACACTTGCGATTTTTTTGTCGTGCGATTATTTAATCGCGAAAAATAAAACACACTACTTTTTATGTGAGTGCATGCATTTGCTACAAATAACTAGCGACAGAAAAATCGCTTGAAAAAATAGAACTTGTTTCATTTTTATAATCGCTACGACTTTTAAGTCGCATGTGCGTGCATTCAGATCACTTCAACGCAGGGCCGGATCTATCTAAGGGCTGTATGGGCTGCAGCCCAGGGCCCCGAGGTCACAAGGGGCCCCCAGACCACGTTGAAAACAATAGGCGTTAATTTGAATTAAAAAAAAAAATAAAATAAAAAACCTACCATAAGGTTGGCAATGGCAACCCTGAGATCAATCTACTAATGTATAGTCCCCGGCGAGCTAGATGGCACTATTTTAGAGATAGGAGTAAATTCACGCGGCGCTTTTACCTGGAAAAAGCGCCGCGCGAACTTACTCTCTCTCTAAAATCGTGCTCAGTTTGATGCCGAATAGTGTATATGCGCGTCTATGGAACGAAACGGAGATTCCCCGCGTCGTTTGTTTTTGATCGGTGTATTTTTTCTACTCTTAGGTTAGGTTAGGTTAGGTTAGGTTGTTGGGCTGACAATTGATGTAACTATCGTCACACTTAGATCAATGTAGATCCATTGTGTGTGCAGTCCAGCCCTATAAATGCAAAATGTAAATTACTCTAAAACATCGCATACAGCATGTAACCAGTGCCTCACAATTTGATAACGACCTGCGAAATTTCGAACATAGTGAACTGCGCAGCAGTTTAGTTAATTCACAACTCAATTTCCCATTTCCGAATTTCTTCCATGTCTTTTCTCTGCCAACCTTCATCGAAAACGTAACTCGTACCTAGACCAAGTGATTGTAGATTACAAATATCTTTATCGACACGTGATATTCGATCCAGTTAAGTTTACGTACATATCATACAATAAACTCGATATTAATCGTACTTATCAGGTAATTTTATAACTGCGTTTTTCTACAAAAAAAATACCTAAGACTGTCCTTTTATAGTAGTTCTGAGCTGGAATAAGTGAAGTTAAAAAGAATCCAACCCAGGATTATTCGGGTATTGGAAACTTCAACAATCTTCGCGGGCGTCGAGTTTAAACTCGATAAATCAACTCAAGACGAATTGCTGCGATCAGATTTTCAACTCGTGTCGAGCAATTTGCGTTAATGCCAAACAAGCGTGCCGTACTCCGTGCGCTCTTCGAATCAATTTAAAGCCACTGTGAGTCATCACGAAAAAGTACGTTTATAATCGCCTTCAATTTTACTTTATCTTAATCGACAACTATTTACAGATCTGTGTAGAGTGTTCATTGCGAGAGATCGTACTTCCACCTCAGCCAGAGCCAGAACTCTCGCATGATCAGGTGGTTCAGCGTGCTTAACCTTAGAACAAGGGCAAACCATCCAAATTCTGCCTCTCCGAGGTTTCAAGAATTTTGTGATTGTTTCCCTTGCCCCAAGCAGCGTTACCACTCTGATTTTATGTAACCGAAGACAGAAGATATAAGATTTTTTCATGCGAAAAACTCGGCCTCCTCCATCGAATGCTCACACGTGGTCAGGCTACGCATAAAGTAAGCCTCCAACATCCTTCCAAGTGTGCTTTTACCAGACGAGAATCTCCGCGAAACAAATTAGATCCATTACCACCAACTAAGCCAATACCCGATCAGTATTTTATCGACAAAACCACCCAGATTTCCTTCAACAAAGATAGACTTTGAACCTCAATCGAGTGCAGCAAATCAGCATTTATACCAATGAAATTAAAATCATCACAACATATTAATTATTTTTAAGAACGAGAATCAAGCGTGTCGAACGTTCAATTTGCCAGTGTTATTCTTATTTTTATTTTAAATCTCTAACATACATATGTATGTATATAGCCGAGCTACAAAAACAAAAAAAAAGGAAAAGTCAACGCTCAGGTCTCAACAAAGCTGATGTGCACACCAACTTTGGACAGCCGGTAAGTTTTTTTTTTATTTTGAAAAGCTTGACAAACTGAACGTAAGACGATCTTAAAATTTTTGTCATTTGATCTAATGAGATATTTTGCAAAGAATTTTTAAATATTCTCTTAATTTTAGTTTTTTTTTATTCATGGAGTGGTTAATTTTGAGTGACAGAACAAACCCAACAAAAAAAAAGTAAAGCAAAACCACAATTGATTAAGTTATACGTTGAATTTTTGAAGAGCGAATCAATTCTCGCTTACTCTTTTTCTCCTTTGAGTTTTCGGTTTAATTAAGATTGTGTTTCTTTTGTTTTCACTCGAACTCATGACAGAGCTTTCATGTACTCTATTTACCAAACGTAAATTTGACCGCAATTCCAAACATAAGTAAAATTATTATTTTTTTTGATGATCAGATTCCAATAAATTGTTTTAAATCAAGTTCTTGCCTCAAGTCCTTCGTTTCGCCTGGTGGATTTTTTATTTTGTTTTTAATTATGATTGAGTGATTTTTTTTTCTGAGTGTGCAAAGGGAAGTGTTGTGAAATGATGTTGCTAAACGATGACAATAATTTGAGTAGTTCTTAGGGAATTATTCATTTCGATTAGGGGCTATTGAGAAATAATATGGAGAGTGGCTCATTAGCGTTGATAACCACCTTTTCAGATTGTTTTGTATCTTGTTTCCATGATATTTAGCGTATTGCTTTTGTTTATCCCGTTAATATGGAATACGACTTAGACTTAGTTCATGTCAATTTTTTTTCCGAATGAGTCTTATTAGTTAAAACGGATTTTTATCCAGAGATGCACGTGAAGAATTGTTGCTCATGATTTAAATATAAATATAAAAAGGTTATCATTCGGATTTTATTTTTTTTGTTTTGTTTTGTAAAGTCTTGTGTTTGTGATTTATGTGTAATAGAAGTGCGTTGAAATTTTGTGTCCGTGATGTTCTATGAGGATAAATGTAAGGTGGTTAGTGTTGCTAACCACCGTGACGAGTGTATAATTTAGCTAGTTAGTGAATTTATTATTATTTTAGTTTTTACCATGCACCGTAAACGTATGAACAGAGGTGCTCTGAACTGTTTGTTGGAGAACATACCGTCGGATGATAACAGTTACTTGTCAATACGCAAATTTTGTTAAATTCAGTTTATCTTACATACTCGTAAATTTTTTGACAAAAACCAAATGTCAACTATACATAACAAAGATTAAAATTGTTATCATTAACGTTGGAAGATTTTGCCCGTGGCCTGGCATTGAATTTTAATCTTTATTGATTAAAGTTCACATTGGATTTTTGTCAGAAAATGTATGTAAGATGAACTGAATTTAACAAAAATTGCGTATAGACAAGGTCCTCATATGTCAACTGATGAGTCCATGTGAGATCACCGGGACGAAAGACGAAACACCAATTTTTGTGGACTAAAGGCCACGAAAAGCTAATTTGAATCAATAATTCAACTAGTCCAATAATAGTCTTCTGCTTGGCTGATTAATGTCAGTAGTATATGTATAGTTTGTATTATAAAAACCTCTAGATAACAGTTACTGTGATGAAGAGTCAGGTGAAGAACCACATGATGATGATCATCCTTTTGTTATTGAATGACGTAATCAAGAAATCGAATCTGATGGTTTCAATTCAGACGATAATTTGATTTCTAAAGCAGCTCCCAAGCCAGTAATTATAAAAATAAACAAGCCAACAGTTTCAAGAGAAATCCGCTTTAAAAGTAGCCGCCATCAGCCACAACGATCAACATCAAGAAGATGCTGCATATGCAGTACTAAAAAAGATCCAGTTCAAACTATTTGGCAGTGCAAAACATGCTAAATTCCACTTTGCTTGCGAAAAAAATAAAAAATCTGCTTTGAGGTAGGTATTCTATAGAGCTTAATAATTAATTGTTAAGTTTTGGGATTTATAAAAACAAACAATTATTCATGGCTTATTGCATTAGAATTATTTGTTAAGTTTTGAACATTATGAAAATATAATTAAAATTGGTTTATCTGATTTTTTTTGAATTCCGATAGTCAAGGTGGTCCCCGTTGCTAACCACCCTTTTTCTCATAAACCTAACAAGGTAAAAAAAAATGGTTTATATTTTTACGATTTTCTTAACATAACTAATGTATTTATAGACAAAATTTCTAAATTTCATATTTCATTTAAAAACGTGACTGAAAGAGTTAAATATGTGAATTCCTAAATATTAGAAAGATCTTCTAAATTGTCAAAGAAGTAACTATCAAGACATTTCCTTCGTTGGTGGCATAGTGACGGGCAATGACAAAGAAAGTGTGATGTGTCTTCATGTACCTTCTCATCACCATATCCTCTACATAGGTCATCTGTACTTAGTTTCATTTTAAATGTATGATATTTTAGTAAATTATGTCCGGTGACTATGCTCGTAACAGAGCGAAGAGACTTCTTACTAAGTTGCATAATTTTGTCAGTCCTCTGCTTGTTAAAGCAAGGCCATACTTTCCTAGTGGTATCACAGGTGTCAAGTAGACTCCACCTTTCATTGGATTTCTTTAGGATTAAATCTGAAATTTTCTGTTTAATGTTGCAGAGTGGGATACCTACCATCTGTCTTGCCAACTCATCGGCATTTTCATTACCTGGTATGCCGCTGTGCCCCGGTACCCAGCAGAGTCTAATATTGTGCTGCGTGCCAAGAACCTTAAGCTCTTCGCGACAGCAAGAGATAAGCTTCGATTTTATCACAGTGTTAGAAATCGCTTTAATTGCCGCTTGGCTGTCAATGTAAAAGGTGATATCAGCCTGTGGTATCGCCATCATTGATACCTGTCTAGCAGCTGTTGTCACTGCCAGGACCTCCGCCTAAGTGAGTTGTTTAGCTCAAGAGGTTCTGAGAAAAAGCCTGCACCAACACCTGTGTCCATTTTGGAGCCATCAGTATAGATTGCTATTTCTGATTCACTGGCGTAGGGTTGGTTGTTCACCCATTCTTCTCTGCTTGGAAAGGCAGTTTGGAATGGTTTATAAAAGTCAAGAATTTGAGCATGTCCTATTGCACTGTTTTTCCAGGTATTAGTCTGGCTTAGCCTTAAGGCGCTATATGCTGCGGATTCTTGTACGAAAAGTCTAGGGGTATCAGGTTGAGTATCGCCTCTAACCCTGCTGTTGGTGTGGATCTCATAGTACCCGTAATTCCAATGCACGCAAGTCTCTGTACTTTTGTCCGGGTTTTGAGGTTCGTGCCTTTTTTCCGTTGCATTCCACCATACCAAATTACCATAAGTTAGTAGATATTGGTCTGATTATCGCCAAATACATCCACCTGATAATTTTTGGGCTAGGTTCCAGGATTTCCCAAAGATTCTGTTACAGAAGTAGAATGCAATCATTCCTTTTTTTGCCCTTTCCTTAGTGTTAAGACTGCAGTCTATCTAGAATCACACCAAGATGCTTTGCATGATCTGAAATCTTCAGTGGGGTGCCTTCAATTGAAGGTATTCTGAAGCTTGGTATTTTCCTCTTATTTGTAAAAAGGACTGATTCTGTTTTTAACGGGTTAACCATCAGGCCGCACTTTCTAGTCCATCTACTAACCTTAGAAAGGGCGTATTCGATCTGTTCGCTGATAGTGGGTAAGAATTTACCTGTCGCTAATAACGCAAGATCATCAGCATAGGCTACTACCTTTTTATCTACTCTTACGAGGGACTTCCCGCCGCGCTGCTTAACGTAACGCCTGACGTGATTTTGTTTTTTCTTCCGCACTTCTGTTCTCGTCATCAAAGTGACAAACTGACTGTGTTAATTGTTAGAACTGTGTTTAATGAGTCAGTTTACTAATGAGTAAGTGATAACTTTAAAGTTATGTCTAAATAAGTAACATTTGTTTATTATTACAAGATTTCTTGCTTTTATTTGGTAAGTGAAAATATTTATAAATCATGTTTTTCTTCTTTATGGTATTTTTAGGGTTCTGTACAAAAAAATGAAAAACGAAACCCTTGTATGATCACTCGTGTGCCCTCACTCGTCCGCCCGTCTGTCTGTCACAGCTATTTTGCTCCGAAACTGCTGGACCAAATTAGGTGAAATTTGATAGGATGGTATAATTATGAGCAAAAAAAACAGTTGTGCAAAGAATTTTTTTTAATCAGACTCATTTTAATAAGGTTTTCTAATGTCTAATGAGTCATATATCAATAGAAAGAGACATATAGCAAAAAATTCAAATTTTTAATGGATTTGCAAAACAAAAATATCGAAAACATAGATTTGGAAAGTGCGCGTCAAATTTTTGATTATTATCCAGAAGACGTAGACGAGCATTTAGTGAATGAGTGCATTCAATTAAAATCGTACTTACTCCAATCTAAGCCAGAATCGTACACCTCTTCCAGTGACATTTTTAAGCTCATGTATGAAAATAAACTTACTAACGTGTTCCCTAACTGCTATACCATTTTAAAGATTTTTTTAACTTTGCCAATTACTAGCTGTGAAGCAGAGCGCTCTTTCTCCAAGATGTCCTATGTAGAAAATAAATACAGGACAACAATGTCGAACCATCGACTAAATAATTTATCACTTCTTTCGATAAATTGTGATCTAACAAAACACTTGCAATGTGATGACCAAATTAATGAATTTGCAGCACAGAAATGCAGAAAGGTTGATTTATAAATTATAATTTATATAACATGGCATGCACATAATCTGTCAATTTCATTTACTAATTCATAATAAATAAATAAAATGTTTTTATTGTTTTTTTTTTTTTTTATATTCTTATATATATCACTATTTCGTTTTCAATCTCACCCAAAGGTTGCCTGGAAGAGATTGCTACCACAGCAATTAGGTCGCCGTTTGCACAACAAAAGCTTGCATAGATTTAAGTAACATTTATGTTTTTTTTTTGTGCAATAAAGATATATTATAATAATATATCACTACTAGCCGCCCGTGCTCGCGTTGCTAACTACGAATATTTTTTTTTTTAATTGTGAATCTTAACCATTCTCAGATCCCCTTGAACACACACAAAAAATTTCATCAAAATCGGTCCAGTCGTTTAAGAGAAGTTCAGTGACATACACACTCACAGAAGAATTATATATATTAAAATAGGCACAGTTTTTTGACATGGCTATTAGTTGAGTACTTAGGTAGGCCACTAAATAGTTTCAGCCCAGGGCCCCACAAATTCACGATCCGCCTCTGCTTCAACTTAATAAAGCTCGACTGCAGACATGTAACGTAGGTGCTCCTTATTAGCGAGTTGCTTACAACAAAAGGAAACAAATACATTCTGGTTTTAGACGACTATAGAAAGGTTCAATAGAACATATCTGAACTGGATAACTTATCAAAATATGGGAATCATAATCAAAGAGACTGGGACGAACATCTGCCGCTCCTTCTTCTTTCTTATCTTAGAGTAGTGCATAGCAGTACAAAAGAAACTCCAGCAATACTCACCTTTGGGAGGGAACTTTGTCTACCTGTGGAGTTATCAGGGTTGTTCTTGACGAGCCCGTGTCAACATCTTCCTATATTCTTTGCTTATACGTAATTGCTTAGAAAACATCTACAAATTCAACTAAATTAACTCTAACTTGTCAGTAGAAAGATTAATGAACGCTACGACTTTTCATCTCGGGGGAATAGTTTCGTCGAAGGGAATAAGGTGTGGCTCTACAATTAGAAGCGGACGAAACGGATGTGCCCGAAGCTGCAACGAGACTTGGAAAGCCCGTACAAGGTTATTGAAGTCATAAGTGAAGTTTTCTATCGCATACAAAAGGAGAGGTTCAATAAAATTGCAACAGTGCATCGAGAACAAATTTAGGAATGACTACTAAGGTTATTATTCTCATACCTAAGAACCAAACAGTTATTTTTACAGGGTTCCGGCCGATAGCCATTCTTCGCTTTCTCTCAAAGGTGTTTTGAAAAACACGTCCTGAATTAGATACAAAATTGTCTATCGATCAATAACTTGTCGAGCGCAGCTACAAATCTGCCTTACTCTTTGTCACAGATCAAATAAGAACCGCAATGGGCAATGTCCTCATTACACTGCTAAGTTAATTAGTATTTCTTTATTGATGAATGCTTACACATTAAGACATAGTATCTTATTAACTAGTGATAAGCTTTAATATGAAACAGTTTAGAAAAATGAAATGAAAGATTAAGAATAAATAAGAATAAATGAGAACTATTATAGAACAATTTTATATAAGTAAAATGTATATTATGTATGTTTATAAATTATGAATTTACGAGTACCTGATATTACCGAATCAGTAAAAAATTAAGATATAATTAATTAATAAATAGATGTTTAGCTCTTTACGAAAGTTTTCAATGCCCTGCATCCTCGTGACATGCCGTGGTAAGGCGTTCCACAAGCGGATTGCATTGATGAAGAACTGACGTTCGGAGGTCAGGCAAGAAAAACGAGGATGAATGAGCTGTTCCGATCTATAAGAAGAGGTCATACGTAATCTGACAAATAGATAACAAGGTTGGTGTGTTTGAATCACATTAAATAGTAAAATTAAGGTTCTGTAGCGCAACAAGTTGTCAAAGGAGAAATTATAAATTCTTCTTGAAAAATTTGAAATGTGGTCGTATCTTTTCAAGTCATAAATATAACGAACTATGTTATTGTTGGCCACATTCATTTTTCATCTACTGACTGCGTCACTTTTGCAGAATAGTTCACATCCGTAGGTAAGAACAGGAAGAACAAGTGTTTTTGCCAGCAACAATCGCGTTTTTAATGGTGTGAAATATTGTGTAGGTCTTAGCATGCGAAGTATACCATAAACTTTCCCAACTGCCGCATTGATGTGAGTATCCCAACTTAGTGTCCTTTTGAAAATGATGCCAAGGTTTTTTGCAGTTTGAACATATTCAATGGGAGAATTATTTAAGAGTATGTTGGGAAAATACGAAAGATCTAGAGGCTTCCTACTAATAACTTAACATTTCGACTTCTGTGGATTTAAAAACAACCCATTTCTTAAAGACTAAGAGAAAATATAAAGCAGATCCAGGTTTATAGAGTTAGCGCAATCTTCGATGAGACCGAGGGCACAACTTTTGAATAATTGGACATCGTCTGCATACATTTGAACCGATGAAGTTAATATTTGTTTTGGAAGCTTATTAATGTAAAGCGAGAAGAGAAGAGGTCCAATTATTCAGCCCTGTGGGACCCCGCGAGTCGTACTAAGAAAAGCAGATAACTTATTCGCGACAGAGACAGCTTGTTTTCTATCGCAGAGATACGATTGCAACAAGCTCACTGAAGAAGGAGAAAATTGGTATAACGACAAGAGCTTATTTCATAGATTAATGTGATCTATCGTGTCAAATGCCTTAGAAAAATCGAGAAGCACTAAAAAAGTGACACGGTCTTCATCAAGAGCCTGTCTGATATCTTCTACGACATTAATGAGAGCAGTGACCCAGCTATGCTTAGATCGAAAACCAGATTGCATCGGTGAAAGAATATTTTGGGATCTAAGATGAACATTAATCTGCTTCTGCATAATTTTTTCGAACACTTTAGAAAAGAAAGAGAGAACTGAAATCGGCCTGTATTCATTACTATTGGGACTTTTGGGTAAAGGGATTACCTTAGCCAACTTCCACTGGCTAAGAAAAACACTTGTCATTAGGATAGTGTTAAATGTATGTGTAATAAAGGGTAGGATAACTGGAAGAATTGATTTAAAAAACACAGGATGAATTCCATCTATCCCAACAGCATTTGATTTAATAGAAATAATACTCTCTACTACATCAGTACTTTCAAAACGTGAAAATTGGAAAAGTCGTTGCTGCAAATCTAAAGATTCAATATCTAAGTTATGTGTCGAATCGTCTGAAGACACACCATACAGAGACGGAAACGGCAGTGTAGTAAAGTTATGGTTGAGTAGATTTACATCAACATCATCATGAACACGGTTTTGCTTACCAACTCCTAATTCTCGCAAGTTCCTCCACAGTTGTCGCCCACTCATAGGCAAATTTAAGCGACTACTATACACGCGAGTTTTAGCTACCCGGATTTTGCATACAACTTTGTTCCGCAGAACGCGATACATGTTGTGAAGCGCGTTTAACTTGAAGCGTTTCCATCGAATATAGGCTAGATTGCGCTGTTTCAGAAGTTGTCGAATTTCATCAGTAAACCAAGAGCGGTGATGGTTGTTAACAGTTTTGGTAACAAGAGGGACATGGTGATTGAAAAGGTTGACGATATTGTTGTTAATGAATTCGATTTGCTCGGTTGAACATGTTATGCCGTAGACTCTTTCCCATTCGATACTTCGAGTATTTTGCTCAAGTGCAGCATAGTCTATATAATTGAAATCTCGGTACTCATAGCATGTAGGAGAATAATCTACACCAAAATCAAAAGTTAGATATATTAGATCATGCCTGGAAAAAGCCGGCGCAGAAAGTTGATCATAAAATAATACGCTGTTTGAGTTGCTAACAAAGAACACATCCAAAAGTGTGTTTGTATGTGAAGAGAAATGTGTAGTTATGTTCCTACACATTTCTCTTCACATACAAACACACTTTTGGATGTGTTCTTTGTTAGCAACTCAAACAGCGTATTATTTTATGATTCACCGGGAATAAATTAAATGTCCTCAGTCCTCATATTTTCAATGAGAGAACGATCTTCTAGTAGATTATTATTTAAATCACCAACTAAAACAACATTTGAAGCATTTAAAGATATATCTTCCAAGAGGGTAAAAAGTGAGGTAATGTTTATGTTTCGGTTAGGTCTGTACACGACACCTAAGAGTAGGTTATCTTCTCCCGATATTAAGTTGATAAATACATATTCCATCTCACTTTCAGTTCCGGACCTGCAATTGAACTTAAAAGTTATGCCCTCACGTAGATACATTGCAGTGCCCCCACCTCTACTATTTCTATCAGCCCGAATAAGGCTAGGACCGCACTTGCGATTTCAATCGCACGATTTTTTAGTCGCAAAAATGGAACACATGAATTTAAATGAGAATGAACGCACTTGCTACCAACAAATCATGACGATTTAAAAGTCGCAATTTGTTTCATTTTTCTTGCGATGCGATTGTCGTAAACTTAAATGGAACACATGTACTCAAATGGATATGCCCACACTTGCGATTTAAATTACTACGACTAAAAAATCGTAGTCGCAAAGAGAAATATGCATGCACGCACTTGCGATTTTTAATCCACGATTTTTTAGTCGCAAAAAGTAAGACACATGGCCTTAAATGTGAATGCACGCACATGCGACTTAAAAATCGCAGCGATTATAAAAATGAAACAAGTTCTATTTTTTCAAGCGATTTTTCTGTCGCTACTTATTTGTAGCAAGTGCATGCACTCACATAAAAAGTAGTGTGTTTTATTTTTCGCGATTAAATAATCGCGCGGCAAAAAAATCGCAAGTGCGTGCATGACAATAATTTGTAGCGACTACGACTTTTTAATCGCCTCGACGAAAAATCGCAAGTGCGGTCCTAGCCTAAGCCTATACCCATTTAACCTTTACAGTGCGTCATTAACACTGGGAATAAACCAAGTTTCTGAAACGCACACCACATCAACCTTTGACCCTTCAAACAGATACCTGAACTCATCTATTTTCAGATACAAACTCTGCGCGTTAATATGGAAAATTTTCAGACCATTCTTTTTTTCGCTAAATATATTAATCATCGAACCTAAAATCCCATCACTATATCCACCCGTGGAATATGAGCTAGATTGAGAAGCAATCATAAATCAGTAAAAACATTGGAAAAGACATGCAATGAGGAATGCATGACAAATCAACCTTCGCGACCACAAACCCACTTCCCATTCTAGCTAATATACAAGAAACAACTAAAAGAAATTTAAGCATTTAAGTAAAAAGTTATATTCAGATAATAAACAGAATCAAAAATAATAAGTTACAGAAAAAATTTCTATAGCCAAAAATAAATAAATAAATTAGTTTAGAAAAAGAATAAATTTATAAAATGAGACAAAAAATAAATAAATTAAGTTTAAAAAAGTTTGACAATCACTGATTGAATAATATTCCCATATTGAACTGGCAATTTTGTTTAAGTATTCGATGCTCTTGATAAGTTTAGCTTTTTCCTCGTCTCCTGTGGCTGAGATTGGTTTGATGTATACAAGTCCACGTACGGTATAAACAGATTGCAATTGTTTTTGTTTTTTTAATGCAAGCGCAGCTCTTACTCTTAGTAGTTAATTGTTTTTTTTTTTGTAAGACTCTCTCGAAGAAATATAGAGGAATCCGATTTGACACCAATGTCTCTCAGACAAAGTTGTTTACCTTTTTTTTTCGGTGTTCGGCAATTGATTTCAAAACAAAGATTTTATCGAATGGTGAACGAAATTTTATAATGATCGCAGAGTTGTTTTTTTGATTCTTCGGGCGTGTGACTTAGATACGAGTACTTTGTATCTTTCGGATAAATGAAATAAAAACACTGTGTTGTTCGGTTGGTAGATTGAAACTGAAAATGTCTCTCTTTATTAATATTGAAAATGAATGGTCATTTCGTATCATCAGCAAAATATAGTTTGTGTGGGAGCAAACTCCAGACAAGCTATATTTTGATGAATCGCGAAATGCGATAGTTCGGAATTTATCTTAGAATTGGAGTTTATATGGGTTCAGTTATGTGACCGGATGGTAACATAACTTGTGCGGAAAATTTCATTAATAATTGGTGGTTTAATTTCTATACAAACAAAGGTGATGAAAATATGATTTGAGGTTTTCATCGGGTGTAAGAGGAATACCAAGCAAAACAGCGTCAGAAGAAACAAATCTATTTTCTTGGATTTCTTGTGCGATTTTGATTTCGTGGATTTTTTTTGCATTAGTGGCCAACTCGGTTTAGCTGCGGAAAGCTCTGTGTTATTATTTTGAAGTTTTAGTTTAGTGTCTTTTAATTCATCATTTACAACGGAAAGTGAAGATTTTAAGCCATTGATTTCGGTTTTAATAGAATCAAGCTCAGAATTTGTAACTGATGTTATGGTTTCCAGTTGAAATACCCTCTTGTTCATGTCGGTGATATTGTTGCTTATATCGATCAACTGTGCTTGAATTGTTTGTATTTTCTTTCATTTGTGATGTAATTAATGAAATAATTGACTCACTTTGCGCATTTTCTCCCACATCTTGCTGTCATCGGCTGTCATGTTTTGTTTCTGGATCTTTGAAGAGTGTGGTGTTCGAGGTGAGTTGAATTGGGAAGGGGAATCGTTGTTTGTTACTAGGTTCGAACGGGGGCGTTTGTTGGCGGAGTAAGATAGAGAAGGTAATTTGGTTTTAAAGAGTATTTCGAGATGAGGTATATTGCGTTTATTTGTGTGTGACATGTGTGTGCGTGTATTATTGTTAGAATTATAGTTGTATTATTAAATTCGGAATAAGCACAAACAAAGAGCACTGATTCACTTTGAAAAATGATAAATAATTGTATTTTACTAATCGTTGGCGCAATCAATTTTCACTTCACTTAATGCAGTTTTTTTGTTTAAACTATATGTATATGGTTTGAAAGCTGATGGAAATTTATATGCCCTTAAAAACTCAAACTAAATTGCCCGCCAGACAAACACGTCTACACAGTTCTCATTTAACACTCTTGTAGACTTTTCAGAGTCTTTTGACCATTCAATACTCTGTAAAAAAAAAAACTAAAACTGCAAAACTGATTCGTGGCTTTCCTCAGCTACATATGTTTGTTTATTCCGTTCTTACCTTATCTAGTAAAAGGCAACAATGCATGGTGACACATAGACAATCTTGTATTTTTCTGAATGCCTTAGGTGGACTCCCAAGTGAATATATCCTTGTCCCAATCTTCCCAAAATGAACTACTACTATGAACTCTGTGATTCAGTGGCGTAGATAGGGGGGGGATCAGGGGGATATATCCCCCCCCATTGGGATCGATAATTGTTCAACATAACCAGTCATGAACCAAATAAGTTAAAGAAACGCACTCTGAAATTTTTTTTTACGTCTCTCACCAATTGATAAAATAGGTAAACGTGCAAGAAAAAGCGCTTCCATCCAGCTATATATATAAATTTTATTAAAGATATTAGCTACACTGCCGGTTTCAATGTCAACTCCCGAAAGAACTTTCTCCAGTCAGTAAAGAGAATAAAAACAATACAAAGAAGCATGACCAACGAAGTGAGATTATTAAAAATATGTCTATTTTAATAACAGTGTGATAAGCTTTGGATTTTTACTTATTTGCAGGATCGTTTGAATGGTTTGGCTGCTCTAGCTATTCATCGCGAAATACCTATACTAGCAGACGAGATTATAAGTGTTTTATCTAAAAAGAACAGAAAACTGGATTTTATTTTGTGATTTATTTTTTAAATTAATATTATTTTACTTACTACAGTGTCTTGCATAAGTAAAACCGCAACTGTAAAAATGCGTTTTGTAGAAAATTAAAATGGGAATGACACCCTACTATTTTTTATTGAATGGCATCACTAATTAAGTAAATTGAGAAGAAAAAAAAGTTCCGTTAGTTTCTCTTCTGGTGGTTAAAAATTAAAACAGATTTTTTTTTGTATTGCAAAAGTATAATCGCTTTTTTATTTTGATCTGTTTTTTTTTTTATTTTAAGTAAATTTTTTCGGCTAAATTAGTAAAGGAGATTGCTGCCCCTATTTTCGACCAATCTAAAAATTGTTTTTGACATACTGTTGACAAGGTCATTTAATATGGAATCGTCTATACAGTTCCATTCTTCCACAATCGCCTCTCGAAGTTCAGCAACACTGTATAATTGCCTATTATGGGCATAAAGTTTGCGGGTCAAAATTCCCCAAAGATTTTCAATAGGGTTACAATCTGGAGAACGTGCCGGGAATACCATAAAATGTATGTTATTCGATTCGTACCATCCCAAACTTTGACGACTAACTTGAATTGGGGCATTATCATGCTGGAAGACATGCCGAACTTGACGAAATCGTCTTAAGTAGGGTACCAAATTATCCTGAAGCACTTGGGTGCAAGCTGAACTGTTCATCTTTGCAGAGGTGAAGGCAAGTGCAATCTTACCACGGTCGCAGAAGTCCCCCCAAACCTTACAACTGCCACCGCCAAAGTTCCTCTTGAAACCAAACTTTTTTCCATTTTCAGATCGTGCCAATATCCGTTAAAACCACCAGACCCATCAAGATTAGACTTTTTTCGCCACTGAAAGTAATCTAAAATAATCTAAAAAAAAAAACATTCATTGAATTATTCCATTTGGAATAACAAAAGTTAAGTGTAAATTAATGGAATGTTACTTATGGTTTTCCAATTCCGTTTCATGTTTTGCTGGGCAAATTCTTACTTTTTTTTGTAGACTGTTGTCAAATTTGGAGCTGGCATCATTTTGCACCGAACAATCACTTTACTGCTTTTTAAGGCACGAAAAACCGTTGAAACCGAAATTCCTAAGCCCAATTCGTCACGAACGTCTGGCAAAGAATGCGCCGAATTGGATGCAGCATTTATTAAACGCCTCTTATCTCGACGTGTCAGCTTCTGCAGATGCCCGGGTCTTATTTTCGTCTCATAAGATTCTGGATCTTGTAAAAAATTTTGGACGACACGATCGGATCTCTAAATTTTCCTACCAATAGCTTAAGCTTAAGCTTAGGCCAGTTAACCGAAAAGCTTGAATTTTGACTTTTTCCGTATTGCTTAAATGTTTACCACGCGGCATTGTGGCTTGTCATTTTGAAGCACATAACTGAATGAAGCTTCAGAGAGGTTTGCATTGTGCTGTTATACTTTTGCAATATATAAAAATCAGTTTTTAATTTTTAAACACCAGAAGAGAAAATAACGGAACTTTTTTTCTTCTCAATTTACTTGATTAATGATGCCATTCAATAAAAAAGATAGTAAAGTGTCATTCCCATTTTAATTTTCTACAAAACGCATTTTTACAGGTGCGGTTATACTTATGCAACGCACTGTATATAAATATTTATTCTAGTTCATATTCAAATTAATGCGTATAATATATTATCTTTAAAAAATAAAATTTTTGTATGGCATACATAATGAATTCAATGAAGTCTTGTTATTTTTTTTTTTTTAATTATTAAGACTTTAAAATATATGAGCGAACTAGATCTATCCCCCCCCATAGCGAAAAGCTATCTACGCCACTGCTGTGATTCACCTCTGTAAGCGATGATGGTATGTAACTCTTGATGTGGATTCCGAACGGCTAAAATGCTTAAGGATTTGTCACATCCTCGCAAGACTCAATAATCCTGAATAAAATATTCTTTTCCTTTTTTAGTTCGTAGCTAAGCGGAACCAGAGCTCCAACACTAACCCTCGTTAGAAACCAAAAACAAAGGTGGATTTGTCTTGTTCGGAATGTGAACCTTTATTTTACCAATTTGCATCTGATTAATGAGAATCGGAAACGTGCGCTGTTGAAAACCTCATGTTGGCTTAAGAAGTACGTAGAAATACATAAATATGTAAATACATACATTCCATGGAAATCAAATAAAAAAATAGAAATATCATGTGAATGATAGGAGAATTTTTTTGATAAGATACGCAAGCAAACAGAAAACCTAATCCTCGGCGACATTAATGCGTGTGTTTGCTTTTGTTTTGTATTTACACACAGGTGTCTTATTTAACTGATTGTTCCAAGCTATAAAAGAGAACACAAGAGCTCAGTAAGTTGTCAGTATAGTTCTGTGGCTTCGAATATGAACTTTTCGGGATATTTTTGTTTGATTGCTGCTGCGGTCTTGGTTGTTTTTGCCCAACAATCAGAGGCTGGTGCAATTTCCAATCAAATCACTAATTATGTCGAAGACGGACTAGATGCTATCAAAAACAAGTTAGATCCAGGAATTAAGAGATACCGTCACACAATCGCTTTTATTAAACAACTTGTCCAAGAAAATATAAACGCCAGTACAGATTTTGATTCATCAACAAAATTAAGAGAAGAATTTTCCAATGGCACACAACTGTTGTTAAGTTCTAAAAGCACAATGTTGGATGGAGTTTTAGCAGCTGGAAAAATTCTTGCTAAGAACCCTGAAGGTGCCAGAAAACTTACGCAGCAATCATTTGAGGATGGCATATCGATAATCTACACTTCCGGCACACACTTCTTTAAAGCTCTTGGAGAAGCTTTGGGTTTTTCAAATGGTGGAGCCAGGCAAGGTCTTTTATCCGCAAGTAAATATATTCAAAAAGGAGGAATGGCATTACTAAATACATTGAAGTCCGGTGAGAGCTTATTCAATGACGGTAGTGAAGCTGGAGGCAGAGCAGCTAAAGCGTCACTTAATGTATATAAGTTAGCTATCGAAACTGGATTTGCAGCTGTATTGTACGATATTCAAAAATCTGCTAATGAATTATTACAGGCACTCAGAAATGCTCAAAGCAGCCCAATCCAACTACAAGTTGAAATTCAAAGTTGTGGAGTTGCCGCAAAAGACGATCCTGAGTGTTCAGATGCCTTGAAAGATGTTAATCAAGTTGCTAAAAATGCAATAAGGAATGGCGCTAATCCTGCTTTAGTTCAAGAGTTAAAGGAAATCGTTAAATGTGCACTTAATTCTATTGTTCAAATTGCAGATGACGCCAAAAGAGTATTAGCAAATATCAAATCGATTGCAGAAATTGATACCTTTGCTGCCGCCACTATGACCTCTAAAGAAGCCGAAGGTTTTGAAAAAAGGATACATCAATTATATGCGCAGCTCTATTTAGATTTTGGAGATGTATGTGCTAAATCTGGAAATCAATCAGACAAGGAAGTTCAACCAGCCTTTGTGGCCTTAGAAAAAGGAATAGTTACCATCCTTGATACAATTAAATTTTCGGAACAGATAATATTGAATGGACTAGAGAATGGAGGTGATGCATCTATATTAGCTTTTGAAACTGTCACCGAGTCTATATATTTTGCGAAACTTGTTTTCATCCAAAGCCTAGTCGAATGTGCAAAGATTGTGTTTAGTCTACTTTAAAATTTCTTGCCTTCCAACCATGTATGCTTACTGTAATGAGGCCGTTGCCGTTCCGATGCAATTTATTCTTTGATGTAATATTTTTTAATAAAGTGGACCGTAGAATGAATTTTTGTATTTTAATTTTCAAGGAATGCGGACATGATTGTAAGCTTAGTTCTGTCTTTTTAATTTTTGTTGATTTTGAATCCGTTCAACATATGACATATGAATTGTGATTTCTTTTGAAAAATACAATTTTAATAAGCAACATCTAAGTAAGTCTGATCACGCAGAACATAGTATATTGTATGAAGCCTCTGTCAACTTTTGGAAGACAGACAAATGCATACGCAATTTTAAATTACACAATTTTCACCTAGTATTTGTATTCCGTGTCCGTAATAAGATATGGCAGGGACTTAAGGAAGAATACAAAATGAGGGCCCCAAACAGTATATATTGTAATATTTTTACTAGGTTCATTCAATAAAACTTATTACTCTTTTTAGTATTTCTTCTTTATTTACACTTAATCAAATCTAAACAATAAATCGCAATTTATAATCAACTCAATACTTTTATTCAAATTTAAATCACACTTGTTTAATAACACTTTCCACAATCCAATAAGCAAAGCTTTTGCACACTTATATAATCAAAAATCAACTGTCCTGTGCTCACGGTGAACACTTCGTTATATACTGAAGTTGGTTGCTCTCGAAACTAATTCGCGAAGGTTCTCGTCTTAGAATGTTCTAGATAGTTGGAATAAGGGGAAATACATATGACATTCAAAAAGAGCTTTTTGTTCCTTCCATAAAGTAGATATGCAATTTTCCAGCAGATGGCGCTGTAGGAGTATAAAGCTCTGTGTCAGTGTTGTGCATAAGAATTCGTTTATGATCGTATTAAATTTGACAATATTGCTTATTGATGAACACATTCAAACAGAAATGCCACTGTATATGATTTTTTTTACCGAAATTGGAATTAACTACCGACTGGTCGAGAACCGAGTTAGCGGAAACAAGTCGTTGTCTATAATCGTTTAATTTAAGGTCCTGGCATGTTTTGGCTTATGAAAGGTCGATTGTACACGATGCGGAATTCACTACTTCAGATTCTCCTGCACACTTTCACAGACAGTAGGCGTTGGCAGATTTTTGGCTCATCATCACGTTGCGAATAGTAATAATTCGGCTAAGGAATTTTTGTCCCCTTACCAACATGGGTTTGTAAAGGGTAAATCAACTTGTTCAAACCTAAGCCTTTTCACTAACTTTTGTATGAACTCATTAGAGAATGGGAAACAAGTTGATGTCTTATACACCGACTTTGTCAAGGCGTTTGATCGCGTACACCATGGTCTCCTCTTGCAAAAGCTAAAAAGATTAGGTATGAACATAGCTTTTATAAATTGGTTAAATTCCTATTTATCAAATAGAAAGCAAGTCGTCAAAATATATGATTGCTCCTCTATATTTATAGACGTCATATCAGGTCTTCCGCAAGGAAGTCATTTGGGACCACTCCTTTTCATTTTATTTACAAATGATCTGCCCTCAGTATTAAAGTACTGTAAGTGTTTAATGTACGCCGACGATGTGAAACTTTTTCTGGCTACATCTTCACCATTGGATTGTTCACTTCTGCAGATAGATATCAATAATTTTCTTGATTGGTGCAATTACAATCACCTTAAACTCAACTTTTCTAAGTGCAAAATATTTAGTGCATCGAGATCATCATCTCTTATAATCAATGATTATAATTTCTGTAATGTAAACCTGCAAAGAGTCAATACCATCAAGGACCTTGGTGTGCATTTTGATCAAAAACTTGATTTTCGATCGCATGTGGACTATGTTGTCTCCAAAGGTAATTCTATGCTAGGTTTCTTAATACGCAACTCGATCGACTTTAAAGATTCGTATACATTAAAGACCTTATTTATGGCTTTAGTTTTACCTATTCTAGAATACTGCTGTGTTGTGTGGTCCCCTTTCTATGACAATAATATATTAAGAATAGAAAGAATTCAAAAAAGATTCACCAGGTATGCGTTGAGAAAGCTCAACTGGAATGGACCATTACCCGAATATAAAGCAAGATGTTCTCTTATCGATTTGAAAACGCTTGAATGTCGAAGGCAAGTTCAATGCATCTTATTTGTTAAAGATATTTTGGATAATCGCGTATCTTGTTCTGAGTTGCTGTCTTTAATGCCTTTCTATGCCCCAACCCGTGTCTTACGAAATAGAAATGAGCTCTTTTATATTCCTCCTCATAGAACTAACTATGGAATGAATGAACCAATTACGCGTTCTCTTATACTTGTAAACACGGTATGTGATGAAATTGACCTTTATATGAAAAGGGACTTATTAAAAAAGAAATGCTTGCAATTATGTATGTAAATAATTAACTTATAATTGCTTAATAAAACTACACCTTTAAAATTATAATAAAGTTTCATGTGATAATATGTAATTATGTATTTTTTAAGAACACAAGTGCCTGTACTTGTATATACCTTAGATTTAGTTAGCTAATTTTTGTAATCAGCAGATCTTTGATCAATTGATGAAATAAATAAATAAATAAATAAATGACAGCCAATTTGAAAAATGCAGCTTCACCAATATGGCCGCAATCACCTTTCGGAATTCTACACTGGAAAACCCTTTACACCCCCATCAGGTAACATGTACTGAATTTTTACTTGCTATATATAAGTTATATGTAAATATATGGCAAGTTTTGCATTCGTAGATCAAAAAGTGATTTTGATAAGTTTTTGGGTGCTAAATTCTCCCAAAAAGTTTGAATAGTGTTGTGTATTCAAATTAAGAAAAAAAAATTGTATTCGACACAACATGCTCCATTTTTTTTCAATTTGAATTAAATAAAATTTAATTCATAAGCTTGTTGGTAGATTGGAAATTTTTAAGCTTGTTTTGACTATATTATTAAATTATTAACGAAAGTTGATTTCAAGCTTTTGTGTGTCATAAAATTAACATGCTAGCTTATTGTAAAGTTTTTTCTAGGTTCGTTTAAATAAAACTTATCACTCTTTTTAGTATTTCTTCTTTATTTACACTTTCCAATTCAAAACAGTAAATCTCAATTTATAATCAACTCAAATACTTTTATTCAAATTTAAATCACACTTGTTTAATAAACACTTTCCACAATCCAATAAGCAATACTTTTGCACACTTTCATAATCCAAAATCAACTGTCTCGTGCTCACCGCGAGCACTTCCTTATATACTCAAGTTAGTTGTTCTCGAAGGTTGTTGTCTTGGAATGTTCTATATGGTTGGAATAAGGGGAAATACATTTGAGCTTTTTGTTTCTTCCATAAAGTAGATATGCAATTTTCCAACAGATAGCGCTGTAGGAGTATAAAGCTCTATTCGCAACATTGCCCGCTTCTTAAGATTGTTCGTCCCGAACAATTCTATCTCCAGCTTCCACTGTATCGGTGCAGTCGATCGCTATGCCTATGCACAACTTTTAGCTTTCCTCTTGACCCTCTTTGAATTTGGTAAACGGCATCATTGATTTTCGTGACGACAGTATAAGGCAAGGGCCTTCCCAGTTTTGTTGAAGTTTCGGCGGCAATCCCTTTTGACGATGTGGATTATACAGCTATACACGATCTCCTACTTGGAATCCTGTCGTGTTTGCTCTTGTGTCGTCCCTTGTCTTCATTCGATCGCTGTAAGCGCTCATTCTAGTCCTGGTCCTTTCGTGTATGTCGATTAGCCTCTCTTTTAGGTCACTCACGTAATCCCCTGTTTCCTCAGACTCTTGTGATGGGTGTCCAAACCGTATCTCACTAGGCAGCCGTAGGCTTCTTCTGAACATTTCTTCCATTTCAGATGGTGTTTGTCCTGTTGAGCTATGTATTGCACTTCGGTAGGCCATCAAAAATAGTGGTATGTGCCTATCCCAGTTTCTTTGGTAGTCGCCTACGACCTTAGTGAGGTGCTCTTATAAGGTCCTGTTGAATCTCTCGACCATTCCATCAGATTGCGGGTGAAGTGGTGTGGTTCTCGTTTTCTTAATGCCAAGGAACGCGCAGACCTCTTGGAATATGTTCTACTCAAAGTTCTATCTTTGGTCAGAATGTAGCTCCATAGGCACACCGAACCTGCTTACCTAGTTAGACACAATCTTGTCGGCTACGGTCTTGGCTTCTTGGTTCGGGATAGCGTATGCCTCAGGCCATTTGCTGAAGTAATCCATTACCACCAGAATGTATTTATTTCCAGCATTCGTTTCCGGAAATGGGCCAGCCACATCAACAGCAATCCTTTCAAACGGTGAGCCAACATTATATTGCATTATTTTGCCTTGCAGTTTTCTACCAGGGCCTTTGGTTGCAGCACAAGCATTACAATTTCGGCACCACTTTTCAACGTCGTCTCTTGCATGCAACCAGTAGAATCGTTGTCTCACTTTTTCTAACGTCTTTTTGACTCCCAAATAGCCTCCTGAAGGTCCATCATGCATCTCTCGAAGAACCTCTTTGATTTTCGATTGAGGTAACACAAGCTGGATCACATAGGATTTACCATCAGCGGATTCCCATTTTCACCGAAGAACACCTTCTCGCACATGAAGTGAGTCCCATTGTGCCCAATAGGCCTTTAAAACTGGACTCCTATCGGAAATGTCATTCCATGCGGGTTTTTTTTTCATGTTCTTTCCATGCGAGAAGAGGTTCAATGTCGGGGTCTTCTTGTTGAGCAGATCTTATTTCTTCATTGCTTCATCCACAAATGGGGTCAGCCCTTATTCGCAGAGCGTTGATGGATTCCTTTTCTTCTTGTCGCCTGCAATACGTGCTTTCCCCTTCAGTGTTGAATTTCGTAATCGTAAGTCTGCAGTCTTTCTATCCACCTTGCTACTTGTCCTTCTGGATTCTTAAAGTTCAACAACCAGTTAAGAGCACCATGATCGGTTCGTAGAAGAAACTTCTGTCCATAGATGTATTTATGGAAGTGTTTCGTTGCCAAGATGAGTGCCAATAGTTCTCTTCTGGTCACACAGTAGTACCTTTCGGTCTTGGACAGTACTTTGCTGAAATAGGGACCAACCTTTTCTTCGCCAGTGTGAACTTGTGACAGAACAGCGCCGACTCCCACGTTGCTTGCATCAGCATCGATGATAAAAGACTTGCCTGGAGTCGCATAGACGGTATTTCAGTTCTTGGAAGGCTTTTTCACACTCACCTGACCATCTAAACTGCTTGTTCTTTTCCGTAAGCTGATGCAAACTCTTCGCAATTCCGGCAAAGTTCTTAACAAAACGTCGGTAATAAGTAGCAAGACCAAGAAAACTTCGTAGTTGATGTTTGTTCTGTGGTGTTGTCCAATTTTTGACGGTGTCAACTTTTTCAGGATCAGTCTTGACTCCTTGGGCAGAGATGATATCCAAAATACTTCACTTCAGTCTTGAACAGTGCACATTTTTTCTGGGATTAGTTTAAGGTTAGCCTCTCGAAGTCTCTGGAACACACCACTTAGGCTCTTGCAGTGTTGGTCGTATGTTTTTCCATAAACGATAACATCATCCAAGTAGACAAGGCAAGTTTTCCACGTCAGGCCTTGAAGGACGCACTCCATCAAACGCTCAAATGTTGCCGGAGCGTTGCAAAGACCAACCGGCATCACCTTGAACTTCCAGAGCCCATTACCTGTGGAGAACGCTGTCTTTTCTCGATCTTCAGGATGAATTTCAACTTGCCAATATCCACTTTTCAAGTCCAGTGTTGAAAACCAATGTGATCCTTCCATCGCATCTAATGTGTCACTGATTCTTGGCAGGAGATAGCTATCTTTCTTGGTCATGTCATTCAACCTTCGGTAGTCAACACAAAACCGTGTACTTCCGTCCTTCTTTTTGACTAGGACCACTGGTGACGCCCAAGGACTCTTGGAGTTCTCAATCAAACCATCCTTCTTCATGGTGGTAATTTCCTCAGCTTCACCTTGTTTGGCCAGTGGAAGACGTCTTGCGGGCTGACGAATGGGTCTTGCATCTCCTGTATTTATTCGATGCTGCACCATTTGTGTCCTTCCATATTTCCCGTTTGGTGAAGCGAAAATGTCGGCATACTCATTCAGAAGGTTTTCTGCCGTTTTAACCTGATGTTGGTCTAGGTTAGATGAATTGAGTATCTTTGCCTTGATGCTATTGAGCTTCTCAGGGTCTAATGTCTGTCTCGGTGTTTCAGCGTCAATTTGTGTTATAGCTGCGACAGATTCGCACTTACCGATAATTTCGGTATTGTTGTTCGGAGCCACAAGTGTCTTCCCAATGATGCTGCTTCTCCTGTGGCAGTTCTTAGATAGTAGCTATTGGTGTTGTGTAGCCAATTCAGGTGCACTAGGTCTTGACGCACAATGGAAGTTGTGGCAACGGTGTCGATGGTGACCACACGTTTGATGCCATTTAAAGTTGCCTCGACGGTCAGACCTTTATTGTCTCGTTTAGTCTGGGAGACCTGGATGGTGTTTCTGGGGCCATCGATACCAGAAATCAGCTTCTGCCCCTCGAAGTTAGTTCTTACTTGTTGGGAAACTGTTCGGGAAGTAACATTGGTGTTATTGTTACCTTGTTCTGAGTTTGAACCTCCGTGTCCACAATGTTGACAAGCTCTTCTTCGTGGTAATCGACATTGACGCTGTAAATGTCCGGTCTTGTTGCAATTCCAGCACTTTGCAAGTCCGTTTCCTTGGTTCCTTTGGACATCAGTTCTTCGGCATAAGCATTGGAAGGGAAGCTTGCTCTGCTGCTTCCATTGTCAAGGCAAACGCTAATGTTTCAGAAAGCGTTCGGTTTCCAGCAGTTCGCACGGCCCTTTGAAGATGTATGTCGGAAATGGCGTGAAAAAATGCCTCAACTGCAAATTGGTTACAAATTTCCTCTCCAATATCTGGATATGCAAGATGAACAAGCCTTTCAATGTCCGCTTGCAGTTGTTGTAGAGTTTCGCCCCTTTTCTGAACTCTAGAATTGAGTTGCACTTTGAAGATTTCTTTCATGTGGCTGTTACCAAGAAGGCGTTTGCCTATAGCCAAAACCAAGGAATTGAAGTCGCCGCTCTTATCTGCTGGTATGGTTTGCAACAACTCAGTAGCTGCTTCTCTATGAGCAAGGGTTAAAGGCTATATACTTGTCAGCCTCATCCTAGCCATTTGTTGTGAAAGCTGCCTCGAATTGCTTCTTGTATATAGACCAAGAAGTTTGTCCATCAAAGGTAGGAGGTTGCATCTCTTTTTTTCTCAAAGTTTCCCCAGAACTTTCCCGAATCTTTATGTTTCGAACACGTTCTAACTCTTTTGAAAACGTCTCCATTTTGTTGTCGACTTGATTCCCTAGCAATGAAACACGTTCATCTAACTCTTTTAAAAACGTCTTCATTTTGTTGTCGACTTTATTCTTCAGCAATGAAACACGTTCATCAAGTGCAGATACATTATTCTCCATGTTAACAAGCTTGCCTTCTAGCATGTTTTTCTGCTCTTCGAGAAGGTCTTTTTGTTCTTCGAGACGTTCCAGAACATTCTTTTGTTCATTTCGTTGCTCTTCGAGACGTTCGAGAACATTCTTTTGTTCATTTCGCTGCCATTTAAAACGTTCAAGCAAAAGACTAATCATATTTGAAACATCTATATTTTTACTCACGTCTGCTTCATCAACGTTAGCTTCGAAGACGAAAATGTCCGGGTCTTCATTTTGTTGTTTCAAATATTCGGCCAAACGCAAAACAAGCTCATTTTTCCATCCTGCTCTAGAAAGTTCTCGCTTGCCTAATTCACTACGGAACAAACTCACTGTTTACTTATAGTTCCGGTGGGCCTAAGGCTCAGTGATGCTGTTAGTTCTGATGTCAACATAAATAATGTCACTTACACTTTGATCTGTGGATCTGAAATATGGTTGTTGGTTGCTTTAGCACTGGTCTTTGTTCTTCTGTGCTGTGGCTCCGATTCGTAGGCATTTAACAATAGCAGTTGATAGCACTGCATCTATAAGTTGAATTCAAATGGTTCTTTGGGCACATCGTCGATTGTTCTTTCATGCTTCCTTAGGGGGCAGTTATAGCTCATCAGAAAAGTCCATCAGAAAAAATTTTGTCTTCCAAATTTGACCATATTACGACTCGATTTTGAGTACAATTTTAATGCAATTAGACGAATACTTGCTTGGACTAATTTTTACAAAAAGAATTACAACATTTTGTTGCTAAATTTACTCAGAAAATGGATTTAAATAGTAGTAGTAGTAAGTAGTAATAGAAACTTTATTTATTATATTCCATGTATGTATATCTATAATAAAATTTTCATAAGTTTAATATGGTTTGGCTTAAAGCCGTCTACCAGAATGACAATTTAACAACATAATAAATACATTTGGTTTCTTCATAAAATTAAATTTCTTAAAAGTCGCCTTCAACTATTCGGGTTCTATAATTCAAAGCCATCGTTGTGTATTTATACAATTTCTCCCAACCAAGACTTCCATTTAAAATACCTAAAACTTCGTTCATGTTCATAATTGATTTACCGAAGAACCGGATACGAAATTCCCTTAGAATCGGACATCTGGCAATAAAGTGGTAAATGTCTTCTCTTTCCTTGAGGTTGCAGATATCACACAAAATAGGTAGGTCCGGACGATGTGGAATGTAGTTGAGGTTAATCATTTCCCCTCTTACTTTAAATATCACACTTATCAATCAATCGGTTTAAAAAATAGGAGCTTCCTTGTAAGTTGTAGTCCAGCTGGTTATATATCATTCTATACTGAGAAGATTGAGCTTCCAGGACAAAACCACTGTATGCTGAGCGAGCTACACCATCCAGTAAACTTTCAAACATGTTTCTAAGAAGAGCGGGTCCGATTTCTGGTTGAATCTGAACTCTTTTTCCACAATTAACCCCTATTTCTTCCCATTTTTTGACGAGGTTACCTCTCAAAGTAATTATCGACTTGAGGATCAAACTGGGTAATGATTGAGTGATTTTTTTTTCTGAGTGTGCAAAGGGAAGTGTTGTGAAATGATGTTGCTAAACGATGACAATAATTTGAGTAGTTCTTAGGGAATTATTCATTTCGATTAGGGGCTATTGAGAAATAATATGGAGAGTGGCTCATTAGCGTTGATAACCACCTTTTCAGATTGTTTTGTATCTTGTTTCCATGATATTTAGCGTATTGCTTTTGTTTATCCCGTTAATATGGAATACGACTTAGACTTAGTTCATGTCAATTTTTTTTCCGAATGAGTCTTATTAGTTAAAACGGATTTTTATCCAGAGATGCACGTGAAGAATTGTTGCTCATGATTTAAATATAAATATAAAAAGGTTATCATTCGGATTTTATTTTTTTTGTTTTGTTTTGTAAAGTCTTGTGTTTGTGATTTATGTGTAATAGAAGTGCGTTGAAATTTTGTGTCCGTGATGTTCTATGAGGATAAATGTAAGGTGGTTAGTGTTGCTAACCACCGTGACGAGTGTATAATTTAGCTAGTTAGTGAATTTATTATTATTTTAGTTTTTACCATGCACCGTAAACGTATGAACAGAGGTGCTCTGAACTGTTTGTTGGAGAACATACCGTCGGATGATAACAGTTACTTGTCAATACGCAAATTTTGTTAAATTCAGTTTATCTTACATACTCGTAAATTTTTTGACAAAAACCAAATGTCAACTATACATAACAAAGATTAAAATTGTTATCATTAACGTTGGAAGATTTTGCCCGTGGCCTGGCATTGAATTTTAATCTTTATTGATTAAAGTTCACATTGGATTTTTGTCAGAAAATGTATGTAAGATGAACTGAATTTAACAAAAATTGCGTATAGACAAGGTCCTCATATGTCAACTGATGAGTCCATGTGAGATCACCGGGACGAAAGACGAAACACCAATTTTTGTGGACTAAAGGCCACGAAAAGCTAATTTGAATCAATAATTCAACTAGTCCAATAATAGTCTTCTGCTTGGCTGATTAATGTCAGTAGTATATGTATAGTTTGTATTATAAAAACCTCTAGATAACAGTTACTGTGATGAAGAGTCAGGTGAAGAACCACATGATGATGATCATCCTTTTGTTATTGAATGACGTAATCAAGAAATCGAATCTGATGGTTTCAATTCAGACGATAATTTGATTTCTAAAGCAGCTCCCAAGCCAGTAATTATAAAAATAAACAAGCCAACAGTTTCAAGAGAAATCCGCTTTAAAAGTAGCCGCCATCAGCCACAACGATCAACATCAAGAAGATGCTGCATATGCAGTACTAAAAAAGATCCAGTTCAAACTATTTGGCAGTGCAAAACATGCTAAATTCCACTTTGCTTGCGAAAAAAATAAAAAATCTGCTTTGAGGTAGGTATTCTATAGAGCTTAATAATTAATTGTTAAGTTTTGGGATTTATAAAAACAAACAATTATTCATGGCTTATTGCATTAGAATTATTTGTTAAGTTTTGAACATTATGAAAATATAATTAAAATTGGTTTATCTGATTTTTTTTGAATTCCGATAGTCAAGGTGGTCCCCGTTGCTAACCACCCTTTTTCTCATAAACCTAACAAGGTAAAAAAAAATGGTTTATATTTTTACGATTTTCTTAACATAACTAATGTATTTATAGACAAAATTTCTAAATTTCATATTTCATTTAAAAACGTGACTGAAAGAGTTAAATATGTGAATTCCTAAATATTAGAAAGATCTTCTAAATTGTCAAAGAAGTAACTATCAAGACATTTCCTTCGTTGGTGGCATAGTGACGGGCAATGACAAAGAAAGTGTGATGTGTCTTCATGTACCTTCTCATCACCATATCCTCTACATAGGTCATCTGTACTTAGTTTCATTTTAAATGTATGATATTTTAGTAAATTATGTCCGGTGACTATGCTCGTAACAGAGCGAAGAGACTTCTTACTAAGTTGCATAATTTTGTCAGTCCTCTGCTTGTTAAAGCAAGGCCATACTTTCCTAGTGGTATCACAGGTGTCAAGTAGACTCCACCTTTCATTGGATTTCTTTAGGATTAAATCTGAAATTTTCTGTTTAATGTTGCAGAGTGGGATACCTACCATCTGTCTTGCCAACTCATCGGCATTTTCATTACCTGGTATGCCGCTGTGCCCCGGTACCCAGCAGAGTCTAATATTGTGCTGCGTGCCAAGAACCTTAAGCTCTTCGCGACAGCAAGAGATAAGCTTCGATTTTATCACAGTGTTAGAAATCGCTTTAATTGCCGCTTGGCTGTCAATGTAAAAGGTGATATCAGCCTGTGGTATCGCCATCATTGATACCTGTCTAGCAGCTGTTGTCACTGCCAGGACCTCCGCCTAAGTGAGTTGTTTAGCTCAAGAGGTTCTGAGAAAAAGCCTGCACCAACACCTGTGTCCATTTTGGAGCCATCAGTATAGATTGCTATTTCTGATTCACTGGCGTAGGGTTGGTTGTTCACCCATTCTTCTCTGCTTGGAAAGGCAGTTTGGAATGGTTTATAAAAGTCAAGAATTTGAGCATGTCCTATTGCACTGTTTTTCCAGGTATTAGTCTGGCTTAGCCTTAAGGCGCTATATGCTGCGGATTCTTGTACGAAAAGTCTAGGGGTATCAGGTTGAGTATCGCCTCTAACCCTGCTGTTGGTGTGGATCTCATAGTACCCGTAATTCCAATGCACGCAAGTCTCTGTACTTTTGTCCGGGTTTTGAGGTTCGTGCCTTTTTTCCGTTGCATTCCACCATACCAAATTACCATAAGTTAGTAGATATTGGTCTGATTATCGCCAAATACATCCACCTGATAATTTTTGGGCTAGGTTCCAGGATTTCCCAAAGATTCTGTTACAGAAGTAGAATGCAATCATTCCTTTTTTTGCCCTTTCCTTAGTGTTAAGACTGCAGTCTATCTAGAATCACACCAAGATGCTTTGCATGATCTGAAATCTTCAGTGGGGTGCCTTCAATTGAAGGTATTCTGAAGCTTGGTATTTTCCTCTTATTTGTAAAAAGGACTGATTCTGTTTTTAACGGGTTAACCATCAGGCCGCACTTTCTAGTCCATCTACTAACCTTAGAAAGGGCGTATTCGATCTGTTCGCTGATAGTGGGTAAGAATTTACCTGTCGCTAATAACGCAAGATCATCAGCATAGGCTACTACCTTTTTATCTACTCTTACGAGGGACTTCCCGCCGCGCTGCTTAACGTAACGCCTGACGTGATTTTGTTTTTTCTTCCGCACTTCTGTTCTCGTCATCAAAGTGACAAACTGACTGTGTTAATTGTTAGAACTGTGTTTAATGAGTCAGTTTACTAATGAGTAAGTGATAACTTTAAAGTTATGTCTAAATAAGTAACATTTGTTTATTATTACAAGATTTCTTGCTTTTATTTGGTAAGTGAAAATATTTATAAATCATGTTTTTCTTCTTTATGGTATTTTTAGGGTTCTGTACAAAAAAATGAAAAACGAAACCCTTGTATGATCACTCGTGTGCCCTCACTCGTCCGCCCGTCTGTCTGTCACAGCTATTTTGCTCCGAAACTGCTGGACCAAATTAGGTGAAATTTGATAGGATGGTATAATTATGAGCAAAAAAAACAGTTGTGCAAAGAATTTTTTTTAATCAGACTCATTTTAATAAGGTTTTCTAATGTCTAATGAGTCATATATCAATAGAAAGAGACATATAGCAAAAAATTCAAATTTTTAATGGATTTGCAAAACAAAAATATCGAAAACATAGATTTGGAAAGTGCGCGTCAAATTTTTGATTATTATCCAGAAGACGTAGACGAGCATTTAGTGAATGAGTGCATTCAATTAAAATCGTACTTACTCCAATCTAAGCCAGAATCGTACACCTCTTCCAGTGACATTTTTAAGCTCATGTATGAAAATAAACTTACTAACGTGTTCCCTAACTGCTATACCATTTTAAAGATTTTTTTAACTTTGCCAATTACTAGCTGTGAAGCAGAGCGCTCTTTCTCCAAGATGTCCTATGTAGAAAATAAATACAGGACAACAATGTCGAACCATCGACTAAATAATTTATCACTTCTTTCGATAAATTGTGATCTAACAAAACACTTGCAATGTGATGACCAAATTAATGAATTTGCAGCACAGAAATGCAGAAAGGTTGATTTATAAATTATAATTTATATAACATGGCATGCACATAATCTGTCAATTTCATTTACTAATTCATAATAAATAAATAAAATGTTTTTATTGTTTTTTTTTTTTTTTATATTCTTATATATATCACTATTTCGTTTTCAATCTCACCCAAAGGTTGCCTGGAAGAGATTGCTACCACAGCAATTAGGTCGCCGTTTGCACAACAAAAGCTTGCATAGATTTAAGTAACATTTATGTTTTTTTTTTGTGCAATAAAGATATATTATAATAATATATCACTACTAGCCGCCCGTGCTCGCGTTGCTAACTACGAATATTTTTTTTTTTAATTGTGAATCTTAACCATTCTCAGATCCCCTTGAACACACACAAAAAATTTCATCAAAATCGGTCCAGTCGTTTAAGAGAAGTTCAGTGACATACACACTCACAGAAGAATTATATATATTAAAATAGGCACAGTTTTTTGACATGGCTATTAGTTGAGTACTTAGGTAGGCCACTAAATAGTTTCAGCCCAGGGCCCCACAAATTCACGATCCGCCTCTGCTTCAACTTAATAAAGCTCGACTGCAGACATGTAACGTAGGTGCTCCTTATTAGCGAGTTGCTTACAACAAAAGGAAACAAATACATTCTGGTTTTAGACGACTATAGAAAGGTTCAATAGAACATATCTGAACTGGATAACTTATCAAAATATGGGAATCATAATCAAAGAGACTGGGACGAACATCTGCCGCTCCTTCTTCTTTCTTATCTTAGAGTAGTGCATAGCAGTACAAAAGAAACTCCAGCAATACTCACCTTTGGGAGGGAACTTTGTCTACCTGTGGAGTTATCAGGGTTGTTCTTGACGAGCCCGTGTCAACATCTTCCTATATTCTTTGCTTATACGTAATTGCTTAGAAAACATCTACAAATTCAACTAAATTAACTCTAACTTGTCAGTAGAAAGATTAATGAACGCTACGACTTTTCATCTCGGGGGAATAGTTTCGTCGAAGGGAATAAGGTGTGGCTCTACAATTAGAAGCGGACGAAACGGATGTGCCCGAAGCTGCAACGAGACTTGGAAAGCCCGTACAAGGTTATTGAAGTCATAAGTGAAGTTTTCTATCGCATACAAAAGGAGAGGTTCAATAAAATTGCAACAGTGCATCGAGAACAAATTTAGGAATGACTACTAAGGTTATTATTCTCATACCTAAGAACCAAACAGTTATTTTTACAGGGTTCCGGCCGATAGCCATTCTTCGCTTTCTCTCAAAGGTGTTTTGAAAAACACGTCCTGAATTAGATACAAAATTGTCTATCGATCAATAACTTGTCGAGCGCAGCTACAAATCTGCCTTACTCTTTGTCACAGATCAAATAAGAACCGCAATGGGCAATGTCCTCATTACACTGCTAAGTTAATTAGTATTTCTTTATTGATGAATGCTTACACATTAAGACATAGTATCTTATTAACTAGTGATAAGCTTTAATATGAAACAGTTTAGAAAAATGAAATGAAAGATTAAGAATAAATAAGAATAAATGAGAACTATTATAGAACAATTTTATATAAGTAAAATGTATATTATGTATGTTTATAAATTATGAATTTACGAGTACCTGATATTACCGAATCAGTAAAAAATTAAGATATAATTAATTAATAAATAGATGTTTAGCTCTTTACGAAAGTTTTCAATGCCCTGCATCCTCGTGACATGCCGTGGTAAGGCGTTCCACAAGCGGATTGCATTGATGAAGAACTGACGTTCGGAGGTCAGGCAAGAAAAACGAGGATGAATGAGCTGTTCCGATCTATAAGAAGAGGTCATACGTAATCTGACAAATAGATAACAAGGTTGGTGTGTTTGAATCACATTAAATAGTAAAATTAAGGTTCTGTAGCGCAACAAGTTGTCAAAGGAGAAATTATAAATTCTTCTTGAAAAATTTGAAATGTGGTCGTATCTTTTCAAGTCATAAATATAACGAACTATGTTATTGTTGGCCACATTCATTTTTCATCTACTGACTGCGTCACTTTTGCAGAATAGTTCACATCCGTAGGTAAGAACAGGAAGAACAAGTGTTTTTGCCAGCAACAATCGCGTTTTTAATGGTGTGAAATATTGTGTAGGTCTTAGCATGCGAAGTATACCATAAACTTTCCCAACTGCCGCATTGATGTGAGTATCCCAACTTAGTGTCCTTTTGAAAATGATGCCAAGGTTTTTTGCAGTTTGAACATATTCAATGGGAGAATTATTTAAGAGTATGTTGGGAAAATACGAAAGATCTAGAGGCTTCCTACTAATAACTTAACATTTCGACTTCTGTGGATTTAAAAACAACCCATTTCTTAAAGACTAAGAGAAAATATAAAGCAGATCCAGGTTTATAGAGTTAGCGCAATCTTCGATGAGACCGAGGGCACAACTTTTGAATAATTGGACATCGTCTGCATACATTTGAACCGATGAAGTTAATATTTGTTTTGGAAGCTTATTAATGTAAAGCGAGAAGAGAAGAGGTCCAATTATTCAGCCCTGTGGGACCCCGCGAGTCGTACTAAGAAAAGCAGATAACTTATTCGCGACAGAGACAGCTTGTTTTCTATCGCAGAGATACGATTGCAACAAGCTCACTGAAGAAGGAGAAAATTGGTATAACGACAAGAGCTTATTTCATAGATTAATGTGATCTATCGTGTCAAATGCCTTAGAAAAATCGAGAAGCACTAAAAAAGTGACACGGTCTTCATCAAGAGCCTGTCTGATATCTTCTACGACATTAATGAGAGCAGTGACCCAGCTATGCTTAGATCGAAAACCAGATTGCATCGGTGAAAGAATATTTTGGGATCTAAGATGAACATTAATCTGCTTCTGCATAATTTTTTCGAACACTTTAGAAAAGAAAGAGAGAACTGAAATCGGCCTGTATTCATTACTATTGGGACTTTTGGGTAAAGGGATTACCTTAGCCAACTTCCACTGGCTAAGAAAAACACTTGTCATTAGGATAGTGTTAAATGTATGTGTAATAAAGGGTAGGATAACTGGAAGAATTGATTTAAAAAACACAGGATGAATTCCATCTATCCCAACAGCATTTGATTTAATAGAAATAATACTCTCTACTACATCAGTACTTTCAAAACGTGAAAATTGGAAAAGTCGTTGCTGCAAATCTAAAGATTCAATATCTAAGTTATGTGTCGAATCGTCTGAAGACACACCATACAGAGACGGAAACGGCAGTGTAGTAAAGTTATGGTTGAGTAGATTTACATCAACATCATCATGAACACGGTTTTGCTTACCAACTCCTAATTCTCGCAAGTTCCTCCACAGTTGTCGCCCACTCATAGGCAAATTTAAGCGACTACTATACACGCGAGTTTTAGCTACCCGGATTTTGCATACAACTTTGTTCCGCAGAACGCGATACATGTTGTGAAGCGCGTTTAACTTGAAGCGTTTCCATCGAATATAGGCTAGATTGCGCTGTTTCAGAAGTTGTCGAATTTCATCAGTAAACCAAGAGCGGTGATGGTTGTTAACAGTTTTGGTAACAAGAGGGACATGGTGATTGAAAAGGTTGACGATATTGTTGTTAATGAATTCGATTTGCTCGGTTGAACATGTTATGCCGTAGACTCTTTCCCATTCGATACTTCGAGTATTTTGCTCAAGTGCAGCATAGTCTATATGATTGAAATCTCGGTACTCATAGCATGTAGGAGAATAATCTACACCAAAATCAAAAGTTAGATATATTAGATCATGCCTGGAAAAAGCCGGCGCAGAAAGTTGATCATAAAATAATACGCTGTTTGAGTTGCTAACAAAGAACACATCCAAAAGTGTGTTTGTATGTGAAGAGAAATGTGTAGTTATGTTCCTACACATTTCTCTTCACATACAAACACACTTTTGGATGTGTTCTTTGTTAGCAACTCAAACAGCGTATTATTTTATGATTCACCGGGAATAAATTAAATGTCCTCAGTCCTCATATTTTCAATGAGAGAACGATCTTCTAGTAGATTATTATTTAAATCACCAACTAAAACAACATTTGAAGCATTTAAAGATATATCTTCCAAGAGGGTAAAAAGTGAGGTAATGTTTATGTTTCGGTTAGGTCTGTACACGACACCTAAGAGTAGGTTATCTTCTCCCGATATTAAGTTGATAAATACATATTCCATCTCACTTTCAGTTCCGGACCTGCAATTGAACTTAAAAGTTATGCCCTCACGTAGATACATTGCAGTGCCCCCACCTCTACTATTTCTATCAGCCCGAATAAGGCTAGGACCGCACTTGCGATTTCAATCGCACGATTTTTTAGTCGCAAAAATGGAACACATGAATTTAAATGAGAATGAACGCACTTGCTACCAACAAATCATGACGATTTAAAAGTCGCAATTTGTTTCATTTTTCTTGCGATGCGATTGTCGTAAACTTAAATGGAACACATGTACTCAAATGGATATGCCCACACTTGCGATTTAAATTACTACGACTAAAAAATCGTAGTCGCAAAGAGAAATATGCATGCACGCACTTGCGATTTTTAATCCACGATTTTTTAGTCGCAAAAAGTAAGACACATGGCCTTAAATGTGAATGCACGCACATGCGACTTAAAAATCGCAGCGATTATAAAAATGAAACAAGTTCTATTTTTTCAAGCGATTTTTCTGTCGCTACTTATTTGTAGCAAGTGCATGCACTCACATAAAAAGTAGTGTGTTTTATTTTTCGCGATTAAATAATCGCGCGGCAAAAAAATCGCAAGTGCGTGCATGACAATAATTTGTAGCGACTACGACTTTTTAATCGCCTCGACGAAAAATCGCAAGTGCGGTCCTAGCCTAAGCCTATACCCATTTAACCTTTACAGTGCGTCATTAACACTGGGAATAAACCAAGTTTCTGAAACGCACACCACATCAACCTTTGACCCTTCAAACAGATACCTGAACTCATCTATTTTCAGATACAAACTCTGCGCGTTAATATGGAAAATTTTCAGACCATTCTTTTTTTCGCTAAATATATTAATCATCGAACCTAAAATCCCATCACTATATCCACCCGTGGAATATGAGCTAGATTGAGAAGCAATCATAAATCAGTAAAAACATTGGAAAAGACATGCAATGAGGAATGCATGACAAATCAACCTTCGCGACCACAAACCCACTTCCCATTCTAGCTAATATACAAGAAACAACTAAAAGAAATTTAAGCATTTAAGTAAAAAGTTATATTCAGATAATAAACAGAATCAAAAATAATAAGTTACAGAAAAAATTTCTATAGCCAAAAATAAATAAATAAATTAGTTTAGAAAAAGAATAAATTTATAAAATGAGACAAAAAATAAATAAATTAAGTTTAAAAAAGTTTGACAATCACTGATTGAATAATATTCCCATATTGAACTGGCAATTTTGTTTAAGTATTCGATGCTCTTGATAAGTTTAGCTTTTTCCTCGTCTCCTGTGGCTGAGATTGGTTTGATGTATACAAGTCCACGTACGGTATAAACAGATTGCAATTGTTTTTGTTTTTTTAATGCAAGCGCAGCTCTTACTCTTAGTAGTTAATTGTTTTTTTTTTTGTAAGACTCTCTCGAAGAAATATAGAGGAATCCGATTTGACACCAATGTCTCTCAGACAAAGTTGTTTACCTTTTTTTTTCGGTGTTCGGCAATTGATTTCAAAACAAAGATTTTATCGAATGGTGAACGAAATTTTATAATGATCGCAGAGTTGTTTTTTTGATTCTTCGGGCGTGTGACTTAGATACGAGTACTTTGTATCTTTCGGATAAATGAAATAAAAACACTGTGTTGTTCGGTTGGTAGATTGAAACTGAAAATGTCTCTCTTTATTAATATTGAAAATGAATGGTCATTTCGTATCATCAGCAAAATATAGTTTGTGTGGGAGCAAACTCCAGACAAGCTATATTTTGATGAATCGCGAAATGCGATAGTTCGGAATTTATCTTAGAATTGGAGTTTATATGGGTTCAGTTATGTGACCGGATGGTAACATAACTTGTGCGGAAAATTTCATTAATAATTGGTGGTTTAATTTCTATACAAACAAAGGTGATGAAAATATGATTTGAGGTTTTCATCGGGTGTAAGAGGAATACCAAGCAAAACAGCGTCAGAAGAAACAAATCTATTTTCTTGGATTTCTTGTGCGATTTTGATTTCGTGGATTTTTTTTGCATTAGTGGCCAACTCGGTTTAGCTGCGGAAAGCTCTGTGTTATTATTTTGAAGTTTTAGTTTAGTGTCTTTTAATTCATCATTTACAACGGAAAGTGAAGATTTTAAGCCATTGATTTCGGTTTTAATAGAATCAAGCTCAGAATTTGTAACTGATGTTATGGTTTCCAGTTGAAATACCCTCTTGTTCATGTCGGTGATATTGTTGCTTATATCGATCAACTGTGCTTGAATTGTTTGTATTTTCTTTCATTTGTGATGTAATTAATGAAATAATTGACTCACTTTGCGCATTTTCTCCCACATCTTGCTGTCATCGGCTGTCATGTTTTGTTTCTGGATCTTTGAAGAGTGTGGTGTTCGAGGTGAGTTGAATTGGGAAGGGGAATCGTTGTTTGTTACTAGGTTCGAACGGGGGCGTTTGTTGGCGGAGTAAGATAGAGAAGGTAATTTGGTTTTAAAGAGTATTTCGAGATGAGGTATATTGCGTTTATTTGTGTGTGACATGTGTGTGCGTGTATTATTGTTAGAATTATAGTTGTATTATTAAATTCGGAATAAGCACAAACAAAGAGCACTGATTCACTTTGAAAAATGATAAATAATTGTATTTTACTAATCGTTGGCGCAATCAATTTTCACTTCACTTAATGCAGTTTTTTTGTTTAAACTATATGTATATGGTTTGAAAGCTGATGGAAATTTATATGCCCTTAAAAACTCAAACTAAATTGCCCGCCAGACAAACACGTCTACACAGTTCTCATTTAACACTCTTGTAGACTTTTCAGAGTCTTTTGACCATTCAATACTCTGTAAAAAAAAAAACTAAAACTGCAAAACTGATTCGTGGCTTTCCTCAGCTACATATGTTTGTTTATTCCGTTCTTACCTTATCTAGTAAAAGGCAACAATGCATGGTGACACATAGACAATCTTGTATTTTTCTGAATGCCTTAGGTGGACTCCCAAGTGAATATATCCTTGTCCCAATCTTCCCAAAATGAACTACTACTATGAACTCTGTGATTCAGTGGCGTAGATAGGGGGGGGATCAGGGGGATATATCCCCCCCCATTGGGATCGATAATTGTTCAACATAACCAGTCATGAACCAAATAAGTTAAAGAAACGCACTCTGAAATTTTTTTTTACGTCTCTCACCAATTGATAAAATAGGTAAACGTGCAAGAAAAAGCGCTTCCATCCAGCTATATATATAAATTTTATTAAAGATATTAGCTACACTGCCGGTTTCAATGTCAACTCCCGAAAGAACTTTCTCCAGTCAGTAAAGAGAATAAAAACAATACAAAGAAGCATGACCAACGAAGTGAGATTATTAAAAATATGTCTATTTTAATAACAGTGTGATAAGCTTTGGATTTTTACTTATTTGCAGGATCGTTTGAATGGTTTGGCTGCTCTAGCTATTCATCGCGAAATACCTATACTAGCAGACGAGATTATAAGTGTTTTATCTAAAAAGAACAGAAAACTGGATTTTATTTTGTGATTTATTTTTTAAATTAATATTATTTTACTTACTACAGTGTCTTGCATAAGTAAAACCGCAACTGTAAAAATGCGTTTTGTAGAAAATTAAAATGGGAATGACACCCTACTATTTTTTATTGAATGGCATCACTAATTAAGTAAATTGAGAAGAAAAAAAAGTTCCGTTAGTTTCTCTTCTGGTGGTTAAAAATTAAAACAGATTTTTTTTTGTATTGCAAAAGTATAATCGCTTTTTTATTTTGATCTGTTTTTTTTTTTATTTTAAGTAAATTTTTTCGGCTAAATTAGTAAAGGAGATTGCTGCCCCTATTTTCGACCAATCTAAAAATTGTTTTTGACATACTGTTGACAAGGTCATTTAATATGGAATCGTCTATACAGTTCCATTCTTCCACAATCGCCTCTCGAAGTTCAGCAACACTGTATAATTGCCTATTATGGGCATAAAGTTTGCGGGTCAAAATTCCCCAAAGATTTTCAATAGGGTTACAATCTGGAGAACGTGCCGGGAATACCATAAAATGTATGTTATTCGATTCGTACCATCCCAAACTTTGACGACTAACTTGAATTGGGGCATTATCATGCTGGAAGACATGCCGAACTTGACGAAATCGTCTTAAGTAGGGTACCAAATTATCCTGAAGCACTTGGGTGCAAGCTGAACTGTTCATCTTTGCAGAGGTGAAGGCAAGTGCAATCTTACCACGGTCGCAGAAGTCCCCCCAAACCTTACAACTGCCACCGCCAAAGTTCCTCTTGAAACCAAACTTTTTTCCATTTTCAGATCGTGCCAATATCCGTTAAAACCACCAGACCCATCAAGATTAGACTTTTTTCGCCACTGAAAGTAATCTAAAATAATCTAAAAAAAAAAACATTCATTGAATTATTCCATTTGGAATAACAAAAGTTAAGTGTAAATTAATGGAATGTTACTTATGGTTTTCCAATTCCGTTTCATGTTTTGCTGGGCAAATTCTTACTTTTTTTTGTAGACTGTTGTCAAATTTGGAGCTGGCATCATTTTGCACCGAACAATCACTTTACTGCTTTTTAAGGCACGAAAAACCGTTGAAACCGAAATTCCTAAGCCCAATTCGTCACGAACGTCTGGCAAAGAATGCGCCGAATTGGATGCAGCATTTATTAAACGCCTCTTATCTCGACGTGTCAGCTTCTGCAGATGCCCGGGTCTTATTTTCGTCTCATAAGATTCTGGATCTTGTAAAAAATTTTGGACGACACGATCGGATCTCTAAATTTTCCTACCAATAGCTTAAGCTTAAGCTTAGGCCAGTTAACCGAAAAGCTTGAATTTTGACTTTTTCCGTATTGCTTAAATGTTTACCACGCGGCATTGTGGCTTGTCATTTTGAAGCACATAACTGAATGAAGCTTCAGAGAGGTTTGCATTGTGCTGTTATACTTTTGCAATATATAAAAATCAGTTTTTAATTTTTAAACACCAGAAGAGAAAATAACGGAACTTTTTTTCTTCTCAATTTACTTGATTAATGATGCCATTCAATAAAAAAGATAGTAAAGTGTCATTCCCATTTTAATTTTCTACAAAACGCATTTTTACAGGTGCGGTTATACTTATGCAACGCACTGTATATAAATATTTATTCTAGTTCATATTCAAATTAATGCGTATAATATATTATCTTTAAAAAATAAAATTTTTGTATGGCATACATAATGAATTCAATGAAGTCTTGTTATTTTTTTTTTTTTAATTATTAAGACTTTAAAATATATGAGCGAACTAGATCTATCCCCCCCCATAGCGAAAAGCTATCTACGCCACTGCTGTGATTCACCTCTGTAAGCGATGATGGTATGTAACTCTTGATGTGGATTCCGAACGGCTAAAATGCTTAAGGATTTGTCACATCCTCGCAAGACTCAATAATCCTGAATAAAATATTCTTTTCCTTTTTTAGTTCGTAGCTAAGCGGAACCAGAGCTCCAACACTAACCCTCGTTAGAAACCAAAAACAAAGGTGGATTTGTCTTGTTCGGAATGTGAACCTTTATTTTACCAATTTGCATCTGATTAATGAGAATCGGAAACGTGCGCTGTTGAAAACCTCATGTTGGCTTAAGAAGTACGTAGAAATACATAAATATGTAAATACATACATTCCATGGAAATCAAATAAAAAAATAGAAATATCATGTGAATGATAGGAGAATTTTTTTGATAAGATACGCAAGCAAACAGAAAACCTAATCCTCGGCGACATTAATGCGTGTGTTTGCTTTTGTTTTGTATTTACACACAGGTGTCTTATTTAACTGATTGTTCCAAGCTATAAAAGAGAACACAAGAGCTCAGTAAGTTGTCAGTATAGTTCTGTGGCTTCGAATATGAACTTTTCGGGATATTTTTGTTTGATTGCTGCTGCGGTCTTGGTTGTTTTTGCCCAACAATCAGAGGCTGGTGCAATTTCCAATCAAATCACTAATTATGTCGAAGACGGACTAGATGCTATCAAAAACAAGTTAGATCCAGGAATTAAGAGATACCGTCACACAATCGCTTTTATTAAACAACTTGTCCAAGAAAATATAAACGCCAGTACAGATTTTGATTCATCAACAAAATTAAGAGAAGAATTTTCCAATGGCACACAACTGTTGTTAAGTTCTAAAAGCACAATGTTGGATGGAGTTTTAGCAGCTGGAAAAATTCTTGCTAAGAACCCTGAAGGTGCCAGAAAACTTACGCAGCAATCATTTGAGGATGGCATATCGATAATCTACACTTCCGGCACACACTTCTTTAAAGCTCTTGGAGAAGCTTTGGGTTTTTCAAATGGTGGAGCCAGGCAAGGTCTTTTATCCGCAAGTAAATATATTCAAAAAGGAGGAATGGCATTACTAAATACATTGAAGTCCGGTGAGAGCTTATTCAATGACGGTAGTGAAGCTGGAGGCAGAGCAGCTAAAGCGTCACTTAATGTATATAAGTTAGCTATCGAAACTGGATTTGCAGCTGTATTGTACGATATTCAAAAATCTGCTAATGAATTATTACAGGCACTCAGAAATGCTCAAAGCAGCCCAATCCAACTACAAGTTGAAATTCAAAGTTGTGGAGTTGCCGCAAAAGACGATCCTGAGTGTTCAGATGCCTTGAAAGATGTTAATCAAGTTGCTAAAAATGCAATAAGGAATGGCGCTAATCCTGCTTTAGTTCAAGAGTTAAAGGAAATCGTTAAATGTGCACTTAATTCTATTGTTCAAATTGCAGATGACGCCAAAAGAGTATTAGCAAATATCAAATCGATTGCAGAAATTGATACCTTTGCTGCCGCCACTATGACCTCTAAAGAAGCCGAAGGTTTTGAAAAAAGGATACATCAATTATATGCGCAGCTCTATTTAGATTTTGGAGATGTATGTGCTAAATCTGGAAATCAATCAGACAAGGAAGTTCAACCAGCCTTTGTGGCCTTAGAAAAAGGAATAGTTACCATCCTTGATACAATTAAATTTTCGGAACAGATAATATTGAATGGACTAGAGAATGGAGGTGATGCATCTATATTAGCTTTTGAAACTGTCACCGAGTCTATATATTTTGCGAAACTTGTTTTCATCCAAAGCCTAGTCGAATGTGCAAAGATTGTGTTTAGTCTACTTTAAAATTTCTTGCCTTCCAACCATGTATGCTTACTGTAATGAGGCCGTTGCCGTTCCGATGCAATTTATTCTTTGATGTAATATTTTTTAATAAAGTGGACCGTAGAATGAATTTTTGTATTTTAATTTTCAAGGAATGCGGACATGATTGTAAGCTTAGTTCTGTCTTTTTAATTTTTGTTGATTTTGAATCCGTTCAACATATGACATATGAATTGTGATTTCTTTTGAAAAATACAATTTTAATAAGCAACATCTAAGTAAGTCTGATCACGCAGAACATAGTATATTGTATGAAGCCTCTGTCAACTTTTGGAAGACAGACAAATGCATACGCAATTTTAAATTACACAATTTTCACCTAGTATTTGTATTCCGTGTCCGTAATAAGATATGGCAGGGACTTAAGGAAGAATACAAAATGAGGGCCCCAAACAGTATATATTGTAATATTTTTACTAGGTTCATTCAATAAAACTTATTACTCTTTTTAGTATTTCTTCTTTATTTACACTTAATCAAATCTAAACAATAAATCGCAATTTATAATCAACTCAATACTTTTATTCAAATTTAAATCACACTTGTTTAATAACACTTTCCACAATCCAATAAGCAAAGCTTTTGCACACTTATATAATCAAAAATCAACTGTCCTGTGCTCACGGTGAACACTTCGTTATATACTGAAGTTGGTTGCTCTCGAAACTAATTCGCGAAGGTTCTCGTCTTAGAATGTTCTAGATAGTTGGAATAAGGGGAAATACATATGACATTCAAAAAGAGCTTTTTGTTCCTTCCATAAAGTAGATATGCAATTTTCCAGCAGATGGCGCTGTAGGAGTATAAAGCTCTGTGTCAGTGTTGTGCATAAGAATTCGTTTATGATCGTATTAAATTTGACAATATTGCTTATTGATGAACACATTCAAACAGAAATGCCACTGTATATGATTTTTTTTACCGAAATTGGAATTAACTACCGACTGGTCGAGAACCGAGTTAGCGGAAACAAGTCGTTGTCTATAATCGTTTAATTTAAGGTCCTGGCATGTTTTGGCTTATGAAAGGTCGATTGTACACGATGCGGAATTCACTACTTCAGATTCTCCTGCACACTTTCACAGACAGTAGGCGTTGGCAGATTTTTGGCTCATCATCACGTTGCGAATAGTAATAATTCGGCTAAGGAATTTTTGTCCCCTTACCAACATGGGTTTGTAAAGGGTAAATCAACTTGTTCAAACCTAAGCCTTTTCACTAACTTTTGTATGAACTCATTAGAGAATGGGAAACAAGTTGATGTCTTATACACCGACTTTGTCAAGGCGTTTGATCGCGTACACCATGGTCTCCTCTTGCAAAAGCTAAAAAGATTAGGTATGAACATAGCTTTTATAAATTGGTTAAATTCCTATTTATCAAATAGAAAGCAAGTCGTCAAAATATATGATTGCTCCTCTATATTTATAGACGTCATATCAGGTCTTCCGCAAGGAAGTCATTTGGGACCACTCCTTTTCATTTTATTTACAAATGATCTGCCCTCAGTATTAAAGTACTGTAAGTGTTTAATGTACGCCGACGATGTGAAACTTTTTCTGGCTACATCTTCACCATTGGATTGTTCACTTCTGCAGATAGATATCAATAATTTTCTTGATTGGTGCAATTACAATCACCTTAAACTCAACTTTTCTAAGTGCAAAATATTTAGTGCATCGAGATCATCATCTCTTATAATCAATGATTATAATTTCTGTAATGTAAACCTGCAAAGAGTCAATACCATCAAGGACCTTGGTGTGCATTTTGATCAAAAACTTGATTTTCGATCGCATGTGGACTATGTTGTCTCCAAAGGTAATTCTATGCTAGGTTTCTTAATACGCAACTCGATCGACTTTAAAGATTCGTATACATTAAAGACCTTATTTATGGCTTTAGTTTTACCTATTCTAGAATACTGCTGTGTTGTGTGGTCCCCTTTCTATGACAATAATATATTAAGAATAGAAAGAATTCAAAAAAGATTCACCAGGTATGCGTTGAGAAAGCTCAACTGGAATGGACCATTACCCGAATATAAAGCAAGATGTTCTCTTATCGATTTGAAAACGCTTGAATGTCGAAGGCAAGTTCAATGCATCTTATTTGTTAAAGATATTTTGGATAATCGCGTATCTTGTTCTGAGTTGCTGTCTTTAATGCCTTTCTATGCCCCAACCCGTGTCTTACGAAATAGAAATGAGCTCTTTTATATTCCTCCTCATAGAACTAACTATGGAATGAATGAACCAATTACGCGTTCTCTTATACTTGTAAACACGGTATGTGATGAAATTGACCTTTATATGAAAAGGGACTTATTAAAAAAGAAATGCTTGCAATTATGTATGTAAATAATTAACTTATAATTGCTTAATAAAACTACACCTTTAAAATTATAATAAAGTTTCATGTGATAATATGTAATTATGTATTTTTTAAGAACACAAGTGCCTGTACTTGTATATACCTTAGATTTAGTTAGCTAATTTTTGTAATCAGCAGATCTTTGATCAATTGATGAAATAAATAAATAAATAAATAAATGACAGCCAATTTGAAAAATGCAGCTTCACCAATATGGCCGCAATCACCTTTCGGAATTCTACACTGGAAAACCCTTTACACCCCCATCAGGTAACATGTACTGAATTTTTACTTGCTATATATAAGTTATATGTAAATATATGGCAAGTTTTGCATTCGTAGATCAAAAAGTGATTTTGATAAGTTTTTGGGTGCTAAATTCTCCCAAAAAGTTTGAATAGTGTTGTGTATTCAAATTAAGAAAAAAAAATTGTATTCGACACAACATGCTCCATTTTTTTTCAATTTGAATTAAATAAAATTTAATTCATAAGCTTGTTGGTAGATTGGAAATTTTTAAGCTTGTTTTGACTATATTATTAAATTATTAACGAAAGTTGATTTCAAGCTTTTGTGTGTCATAAAATTAACATGCTAGCTTATTGTAAAGTTTTTTCTAGGTTCGTTTAAATAAAACTTATCACTCTTTTTAGTATTTCTTCTTTATTTACACTTTCCAATTCAAAACAGTAAATCTCAATTTATAATCAACTCAAATACTTTTATTCAAATTTAAATCACACTTGTTTAATAAACACTTTCCACAATCCAATAAGCAATACTTTTGCACACTTTCATAATCCAAAATCAACTGTCTCGTGCTCACCGCGAGCACTTCCTTATATACTCAAGTTAGTTGTTCTCGAAGGTTGTTGTCTTGGAATGTTCTATATGGTTGGAATAAGGGGAAATACATTTGAGCTTTTTGTTTCTTCCATAAAGTAGATATGCAATTTTCCAACAGATAGCGCTGTAGGAGTATAAAGCTCTATTCGCAACATTGCCCGCTTCTTAAGATTGTTCGTCCCGAACAATTCTATCTCCAGCTTCCACTGTATCGGTGCAGTCGATCGCTATGCCTATGCACAACTTTTAGCTTTCCTCTTGACCCTCTTTGAATTTGGTAAACGGCATCATTGATTTTCGTGACGACAGTATAAGGCAAGGGCCTTCCCAGTTTTGTTGAAGTTTCGGCGGCAATCCCTTTTGACGATGTGGATTATACAGCTATACACGATCTCCTACTTGGAATCCTGTCGTGTTTGCTCTTGTGTCGTCCCTTGTCTTCATTCGATCGCTGTAAGCGCTCATTCTAGTCCTGGTCCTTTCGTGTATGTCGATTAGCCTCTCTTTTAGGTCACTCACGTAATCCCCTGTTTCCTCAGACTCTTGTGATGGGTGTCCAAACCGTATCTCACTAGGCAGCCGTAGGCTTCTTCTGAACATTTCTTCCATTTCAGATGGTGTTTGTCCTGTTGAGCTATGTATTGCACTTCGGTAGGCCATCAAAAATAGTGGTATGTGCCTATCCCAGTTTCTTTGGTAGTCGCCTACGACCTTAGTGAGGTGCTCTTATAAGGTCCTGTTGAATCTCTCGACCATTCCATCAGATTGCGGGTGAAGTGGTGTGGTTCTCGTTTTCTTAATGCCAAGGAACGCGCAGACCTCTTGGAATATGTTCTACTCAAAGTTCTATCTTTGGTCAGAATGTAGCTCCATAGGCACACCGAACCTGCTTACCTAGTTAGACACAATCTTGTCGGCTACGGTCTTGGCTTCTTGGTTCGGGATAGCGTATGCCTCAGGCCATTTGCTGAAGTAATCCATTACCACCAGAATGTATTTATTTCCAGCATTCGTTTCCGGAAATGGGCCAGCCACATCAACAGCAATCCTTTCAAACGGTGAGCCAACATTATATTGCATTATTTTGCCTTGCAGTTTTCTACCAGGGCCTTTGGTTGCAGCACAAGCATTACAATTTCGGCACCACTTTTCAACGTCGTCTCTTGCATGCAACCAGTAGAATCGTTGTCTCACTTTTTCTAACGTCTTTTTGACTCCCAAATAGCCTCCTGAAGGTCCATCATGCATCTCTCGAAGAACCTCTTTGATTTTCGATTGAGGTAACACAAGCTGGATCACATAGGATTTACCATCAGCGGATTCCCATTTTCACCGAAGAACACCTTCTCGCACATGAAGTGAGTCCCATTGTGCCCAATAGGCCTTTAAAACTGGACTCCTATCGGAAATGTCATTCCATGCGGGTTTTTTTTTCATGTTCTTTCCATGCGAGAAGAGGTTCAATGTCGGGGTCTTCTTGTTGAGCAGATCTTATTTCTTCATTGCTTCATCCACAAATGGGGTCAGCCCTTATTCGCAGAGCGTTGATGGATTCCTTTTCTTCTTGTCGCCTGCAATACGTGCTTTCCCCTTCAGTGTTGAATTTCGTAATCGTAAGTCTGCAGTCTTTCTATCCACCTTGCTACTTGTCCTTCTGGATTCTTAAAGTTCAACAACCAGTTAAGAGCACCATGATCGGTTCGTAGAAGAAACTTCTGTCCATAGATGTATTTATGGAAGTGTTTCGTTGCCAAGATGAGTGCCAATAGTTCTCTTCTGGTCACACAGTAGTACCTTTCGGTCTTGGACAGTACTTTGCTGAAATAGGGACCAACCTTTTCTTCGCCAGTGTGAACTTGTGACAGAACAGCGCCGACTCCCACGTTGCTTGCATCAGCATCGATGATAAAAGACTTGCCTGGAGTCGCATAGACGGTATTTCAGTTCTTGGAAGGCTTTTTCACACTCACCTGACCATCTAAACTGCTTGTTCTTTTCCGTAAGCTGATGCAAACTCTTCGCAATTCCGGCAAAGTTCTTAACAAAACGTCGGTAATAAGTAGCAAGACCAAGAAAACTTCGTAGTTGATGTTTGTTCTGTGGTGTTGTCCAATTTTTGACGGTGTCAACTTTTTCAGGATCAGTCTTGACTCCTTGGGCAGAGATGATATCCAAAATACTTCACTTCAGTCTTGAACAGTGCACATTTTTTCTGGGATTAGTTTAAGGTTAGCCTCTCGAAGTCTCTGGAACACACCACTTAGGCTCTTGCAGTGTTGGTCGTATGTTTTTCCATAAACGATAACATCATCCAAGTAGACAAGGCAAGTTTTCCACGTCAGGCCTTGAAGGACGCACTCCATCAAACGCTCAAATGTTGCCGGAGCGTTGCAAAGACCAACCGGCATCACCTTGAACTTCCAGAGCCCATTACCTGTGGAGAACGCTGTCTTTTCTCGATCTTCAGGATGAATTTCAACTTGCCAATATCCACTTTTCAAGTCCAGTGTTGAAAACCAATGTGATCCTTCCATCGCATCTAATGTGTCACTGATTCTTGGCAGGAGATAGCTATCTTTCTTGGTCATGTCATTCAACCTTCGGTAGTCAACACAAAACCGTGTACTTCCGTCCTTCTTTTTGACTAGGACCACTGGTGACGCCCAAGGACTCTTGGAGTTCTCAATCAAACCATCCTTCTTCATGGTGGTAATTTCCTCAGCTTCACCTTGTTTGGCCAGTGGAAGACGTCTTGCGGGCTGACGAATGGGTCTTGCATCTCCTGTATTTATTCGATGCTGCACCATTTGTGTCCTTCCATATTTCCCGTTTGGTGAAGCGAAAATGTCGGCATACTCATTCAGAAGGTTTTCTGCCGTTTTAACCTGATGTTGGTCTAGGTTAGATGAATTGAGTATCTTTGCCTTGATGCTATTGAGCTTCTCAGGGTCTAATGTCTGTCTCGGTGTTTCAGCGTCAATTTGTGTTATAGCTGCGACAGATTCGCACTTACCGATAATTTCGGTATTGTTGTTCGGAGCCACAAGTGTCTTCCCAATGATGCTGCTTCTCCTGTGGCAGTTCTTAGATAGTAGCTATTGGTGTTGTGTAGCCAATTCAGGTGCACTAGGTCTTGACGCACAATGGAAGTTGTGGCAACGGTGTCGATGGTGACCACACGTTTGATGCCATTTAAAGTTGCCTCGACGGTCAGACCTTTATTGTCTCGTTTAGTCTGGGAGACCTGGATGGTGTTTCTGGGGCCATCGATACCAGAAATCAGCTTCTGCCCCTCGAAGTTAGTTCTTACTTGTTGGGAAACTGTTCGGGAAGTAACATTGGTGTTATTGTTACCTTGTTCTGAGTTTGAACCTCCGTGTCCACAATGTTGACAAGCTCTTCTTCGTGGTAATCGACATTGACGCTGTAAATGTCCGGTCTTGTTGCAATTCCAGCACTTTGCAAGTCCGTTTCCTTGGTTCCTTTGGACATCAGTTCTTCGGCATAAGCATTGGAAGGGAAGCTTGCTCTGCTGCTTCCATTGTCAAGGCAAACGCTAATGTTTCAGAAAGCGTTCGGTTTCCAGCAGTTCGCACGGCCCTTTGAAGATGTATGTCGGAAATGGCGTGAAAAAATGCCTCAACTGCAAATTGGTTACAAATTTCCTCTCCAATATCTGGATATGCAAGATGAACAAGCCTTTCAATGTCCGCTTGCAGTTGTTGTAGAGTTTCGCCCCTTTTCTGAACTCTAGAATTGAGTTGCACTTTGAAGATTTCTTTCATGTGGCTGTTACCAAGAAGGCGTTTGCCTATAGCCAAAACCAAGGAATTGAAGTCGCCGCTCTTATCTGCTGGTATGGTTTGCAACAACTCAGTAGCTGCTTCTCTATGAGCAAGGGTTAAAGGCTATATACTTGTCAGCCTCATCCTAGCCATTTGTTGTGAAAGCTGCCTCGAATTGCTTCTTGTATATAGACCAAGAAGTTTGTCCATCAAAGGTAGGAGGTTGCATCTCTTTTTTTCTCAAAGTTTCCCCAGAACTTTCCCGAATCTTTATGTTTCGAACACGTTCTAACTCTTTTGAAAACGTCTCCATTTTGTTGTCGACTTGATTCCCTAGCAATGAAACACGTTCATCTAACTCTTTTAAAAACGTCTTCATTTTGTTGTCGACTTTATTCTTCAGCAATGAAACACGTTCATCAAGTGCAGATACATTATTCTCCATGTTAACAAGCTTGCCTTCTAGCATGTTTTTCTGCTCTTCGAGAAGGTCTTTTTGTTCTTCGAGACGTTCCAGAACATTCTTTTGTTCATTTCGTTGCTCTTCGAGACGTTCGAGAACATTCTTTTGTTCATTTCGCTGCCATTTAAAACGTTCAAGCAAAAGACTAATCATATTTGAAACATCTATATTTTTACTCACGTCTGCTTCATCAACGTTAGCTTCGAAGACGAAAATGTCCGGGTCTTCATTTTGTTGTTTCAAATATTCGGCCAAACGCAAAACAAGCTCATTTTTCCATCCTGCTCTAGAAAGTTCTCGCTTGCCTAATTCACTACGGAACAAACTCACTGTTTACTTATAGTTCCGGTGGGCCTAAGGCTCAGTGATGCTGTTAGTTCTGATGTCAACATAAATAATGTCACTTACACTTTGATCTGTGGATCTGAAATATGGTTGTTGGTTGCTTTAGCACTGGTCTTTGTTCTTCTGTGCTGTGGCTCCGATTCGTAGGCATTTAACAATAGCAGTTGATAGCACTGCATCTATAAGTTGAATTCAAATGGTTCTTTGGGCACATCGTCGATTGTTCTTTCATGCTTCCTTAGGGGGCAGTTATAGCTCATCAGAAAAGTCCATCAGAAAAAATTTTGTCTTCCAAATTTGACCATATTACGACTCGATTTTGAGTACAATTTTAATGCAATTAGACGAATACTTGCTTGGACTAATTTTTACAAAAAGAATTACAACATTTTGTTGCTAAATTTACTCAGAAAATGGATTTAAATAGTAGTAGTAGTAAGTAGTAATAGAAACTTTATTTATTATATTCCATGTATGTATATCTATAATAAAATTTTCATAAGTTTAATATGGTTTGGCTTAAAGCCGTCTACCAGAATGACAATTTAACAACATAATAAATACATTTGGTTTCTTCATAAAATTAAATTTCTTAAAAGTCGCCTTCAACTATTCGGGTTCTATAATTCAAAGCCATCGTTGTGTATTTATACAATTTCTCCCAACCAAGACTTCCATTTAAAATACCTAAAACTTCGTTCATGTTCATAATTGATTTACCGAAGAACCGGATACGAAATTCCCTTAGAATCGGACATCTGGCAATAAAGTGGTAAATGTCTTCTCTTTCCTTGAGGTTGCAGATATCACACAAAATAGGTAGGTCCGGACGATGTGGAATGTAGTTGAGGTTAATCATTTCCCCTCTTACTTTAAATATCACACTTATCAATCAATCGGTTTAAAAAATAGGAGCTTCCTTGTAAGTTGTAGTCCAGCTGGTTATATATCATTCTATACTGAGAAGATTGAGCTTCCAGGACAAAACCACTGTATGCTGAGCGAGCTACACCATCCAGTAAACTTTCAAACATGTTTCTAAGAAGAGCGGGTCCGATTTCTGGTTGAATCTGAACTCTTTTTCCACAATTAACCCCTATTTCTTCCCATTTTTTGACGAGGTTACCTCTCAAAGTAATTATCGACTTGAGGATCAAACTGGGTAATCTACTTTCATCCATCTCCAACAGCTTTAATATGTATTCAAAATGTAGTTTTAGCGTGCTTACGAATAACGGTGGCATAGTAGTTTCAAGATGAACCATGTAATTTGGAGTACAGACCGGCAACCGAAAAATGCGTTTAAGAAAGTATCTTTGAAACTTTTCAACCACATCGAATTGCCAGCAACCCCACACTTGAGCACCATACAGCAAGATAGAAGAAGCAGTGGCACGAAATATCTGGATCTTAGCGCTATGGTCCACAAACCTACTCTCTATACAACGTCCCCAGATTGAAGAAATAGCTCTTTTCGCCTCAGCTAATTTACTCTCAAAATGTTTTTTGAAATTAAGGTTAGAACAGATCAATACACCGAGGTACTTATACTCTCGAACAATTTCCACATTCTGTCCTTTGTAGGTCCACCTTTAATTTCTCGAGTATCTACCTCCTCCATCCCTGAAGATCATTTTAGACTTCTCAATATTAACAGACAGGTTCCAAAGATCACAGTAGCACTCCAGCCGGTTGATCATGCGCTGCATTCCCTCAACTGATTCCGCCAGCAAAACAATGTCATCGGAGAAAATGAGGCACGGTATTCGTAAACCTCCGAACTGGATGCCCCCTCCAACTTCCTCGACAATATCATTTATAAATAAAATGAACAGCAAAGTACTCAACACACATCCTTGCCTTACTCCCATCTGCGTTTCAAATTCATCCGAGGTAAATTTTCCATCCCAAACATAAGACACATTATTTCCATACATTGCTTTCAACAGATTCACCACTTTGCTTGAGATTCCCGAAGTATAAAGCTTATAAAATAAGGATGCACGGGCAATGGAGTCAAAGGCAGCTCGGAAATCCACGAAGAAAGCATAATAGCTTCTTCTTTTTGCTTTTAAAGTAATCGGCAATGTGAAACAAGGAGAAAATCTGATCAACAGTCGAGTGGTTTTTCCTAAAACCAGCTTGGAACATGTTGAGTATGTTTTTATCGTTAACCCACTCTGTGAGCCTTTTAAAAATAAGTGTGCTGAATAACTTCACTGAAGAATTCAAAAATGAAATGCCCCTATAATTCTCGGGATTGTCGTACTCGCCTTTTTTATGCAGCGGATAAATAATTGCTTTTTTGAAACAGACTGGTACTTCGGCGGTATCGAAAATTCTATTAAATTCTTTGGTGACTGCAAACAGGTACTCGGACGTACAGTTAATATAGAACTCTGAAGGAATCCTGTCATCTCCTGGGGCCTTACCAGATCTAGTAAACAGAACTGTAAACGGTGAATCAAGGATATCGTCTAAGAAGGCCGGAGCAGCATATTGAGGTAGGGGTGAAAATTGCGCAGTGTTGAGTAACTTTCTAAAGTACTCCTGTAGCTCAGATGCGTGCAGTGAAGATCCTATCCTACTAGGCTTTCCGTTAATTGCTTTAGCCGCTTTCCAGAAATCTGCCGAAGACATCGCTGAGTTTAAGCGTTGTACGTTTTGTTCATCGCTTAGCTTACGCTTGGCACGGCAGATGTGCTTATATTCCTTGTTAGCTGACGCATACATAGTCTTAAAGACATGAAAGTTATATTTTCTCAGAAGCTTCAGTAGAATAAATGACTTTTTCCTTGCTTTAAGGCATTCCAAATCAAACCAATTTTGTTTAAAATCATTCTTCTGTGTCCAATTATTGGCTACTGGGACTGCAGCTTTCATGTTTAAATTTTCCATGTTTAAATTTTCGCACGTTGTGCTATGTTTACTGAGTTCCTTGTTTAAATTAGTTTGATAAGCCCGTAAAAAATATGAACTATTACTCCAATGTAACTTTGGAAGGAGCTCAAGCGACTTTGAAACAGATAATTCATCCACAGGTCCTAACTTGCATGTGATTTCTAAAGGCATATGCTCCGAAGAAGTTTGCTGTCCCACCCTAAAGCTTCTCAAAAGATCATTCCATTTTCCAGAAACTAGCCCATAATCGATGACTGAACACGCTGTTCCTCGGATAAATGTGTATTCACCCTTAACATCTCCTGCACAACTTCCATTCAGAACACTAGCATCTATCGAGTCCGCTAAATCCAATATTTTAGCTCCTTTACTATCGCTTACTTCATCTTTTGACTGACGAATTGAATTGAAAATAACTCCAGCTGAGCCGCTTAAAAAGCTATTCTGTGAGCAGCCAATCCTGGCGTTAAAGTCACCGACAAGTAATAGATCCCCGGAGTTTAAGGATGTAATTCCGTCGCATAGTTTGTCGAAATCACTCTGCCAGTGGTTACAGTTCAGATAGACCGGGATGATATATTCTGCCGAATTGTTATAAGTGACCTCCAGCATATTGATTCCTTCACTCTCCACAAAATTTAAGGATATTCCACCAAGTCCTTTTCGGCAACCAAGAAGCTGCCCTCCACTTCCTCTCCCATACGCATTTGTTTTCACAGCTGGCGCCCATTTTAATTTAAAATTATTAAAAATACCTTCAAATTTCACTATCTCATTATCTAACACATGCGTTTCCACAAGTAAAAATATATCAAAGCTTTTTATATAACTAAAAAAATTCATAACAAAAAATTTATTTTTTAGCCCTGATACGTTATATCCTAATATTCTTAAATCTAAAGTATTAATTTGGTTCTGGTAGACTTGTTGACATCATTCTCTCGCACGCATGCTTGTGCTTTCACCCAAAAGCCTTACAGCGGCTGTTTCCGCATTTTGACGTGATGAAACGTTGCTAACTTCGGGTACATTCGCCTTTGACGTTTTGGGTCTGACATACTCGTTGACGTTTCTTACACTTTTGTTTACTTGGTGCACTTCATTCATAAAAGTTTCTAAATTATTAAAAATCGTATAATTACTGCCGCATATTGTCTTCAATGCCTCCATAGGATCAAGAGTACCACACTTTAACCCCTACTCCAAATCCCAGGTGAAGATCTTATTGGATATGGTAAGCTTATCGTCTTTGAGCATAGCTTTAACTTGTGGAAAATTAGCGCGCAAGAACCTGTGGATTGGGACTAAATTGCTTCTTCTGCATCGCATTTTGTATGGCAGATCTTTATGAATGTAAATTTGAGATCCCTTTAAATCCTTCGCATTCTTGAGAACTGTCCATGCTGTACTGCGATTTTTCATTTTAACTACTATTATTGCCGATCGGGAATCTTTAGTTGTTATTGAACGCGCGTAATCTATATCAGAAACATCGGCAGATGCAAGCAATCCAGCACAGATTGATTTAGCTTTCTCAGTCATATCAGCATTTCCAGCCGCCGGCATATGTACCACGACATTTGACTCAGTACCTTTTTGCAATAATTTTTCAAACTGATCTTCGAGCAAATTATTTTTTCTCTCCAACTCAAGAACTCTAGCTGAGATGCGATCATTCTCCTGCTTCAACCCCATAATTTCGGCGTGGAGCTCTTGAAAGTCGGCCTTCGAAGGCAGCTCTTTGCAAAGCTCCTTGTTGTTGTCACGCAGAATCTGTACAAGATTCTCTGTAGTGATTGAGTCGGGCTGGGACATTGTAATTTTGGAAGTTGCTGTTGGTGATACGTTTCGGCGCTTTTCTTCTCGTTGTTGTTCAGGGGATATTTCAAGCAGACCTCTTTTGTTCATTTAGTGAGGTTATCTTTACATGAAAACTAGGTAGTTCTATTTTTAGTTGAATAGCTTAAACTTACTCAGTTTTATGATTTTTTATGTAAGCACAGTACTTAGTTTTCAATTTAAAAATAGTTTTGAAGCACCTTAATGAAATTTTATTACTTTAAAACGACTTTTTTCCAGGAGCTTTCTTTAAACAGACACTTTATTTTGACAGTTCATTCTGGATTTAAATATTTTTTCTGATGGAATTTAATTTTTCTGACCAGCTGATTGCCAAAACTCAAAATATATTCCATTTCGTTTTTCTTTTGTGTTTCGATTTTTTTCTGTTCCGAATGCATCAGAGAAATTTTTTCTGATGAGAAAATTTTTTTCTGATGATATGACAAGAAAAAATTGTTTGTTTTCTGACGTAAAATTATTGGTAGCTAAACCGGCCATCAGAAAAATGTTTCAGATTTCGATTGTTCTAATTTTTCTGATGGATTTTTCTGTTGAGCTATAACTGGCCCCTTACTTGAATTTGGTTTTGATGACGTTTGATGTCGACTCTTGGCGTTTGTACGAAGAAGGTTTCACGACCTATAAACTGGGTGATAAGTCCAGAGATCCCACGATTCCCTCTTGGATAGGAACTAGCGTAGACTTTTTGTCCGACGGTGATGCTAATTTCGTTGGACATCTGGAAATATGGCTGAAAATATTGTGCGAGGTTAACGGCCGTGCAACAATTCTGACGGTGACTTTTTTTATGATTGGTGTTGCTCGAGTTCTGATCAGATATTTATATAACGCCATCTCCCGGTCATTCTTCTCGTGCACTATTTTCTTGAAAGCTACCTTGAAGAAAAGTTTACTTAAAATAAGGGATTAAATTCACCTGTGTTTTTGGTAGCTACTGAGGTACAGATGATATGTTGTACCGGCGCACCGGCGGCGGCCGCCGCCGTAGATTATTTAACTGGCTTCTTTTTCGATTTGAGAGTATTTCGTCTGGATCTCATTTAAGGTTTTCAATGCAAACGAAATTGGTTTCTCTGAATTATCTGGTTAACGGTGTGAGAGAGCGACACCGATACCCATTTACGATGCGTTAGTTAGTGGAATTAGAGGAATATTTGCATCGACATAACCAATTGAACAGCTTTAATGATGTCTTTCTGAAAAACAGAATTTTGTTCTCGTTCCCATACAGAATGAGCTTATGCTAATAGTTGTTTTTACTATAAGATTCTAGTTCGTTTGTTGTTTTTCAGTTTTGGCATTAACTTAACAGCTTCTGTTCTCTTTTCAGATGGACCGATTCCCTATGCGTCTAGGTATTTCGGACCCAGAGCTCCAACACTAACCCTCGTTAGAAAGGAAAAACAAAGGTGTTCTTGTTCGAAATTGGAAGCCTTATTTTAAAGAAGGGGAACTTCTACTCTAGAAGATACTAATCATTAGGCTTCGGATTCTCATGCACTTAAAATCTGAAAATATGCGCTTAAAAATGCAAAATTTGCACTTAAAATATGCACTTAAAACCAATTCAACCTAATTTCTATTCAATATAAAAACACATTTTCTTCATCTTTTAAAATAAGTTAAAAATTAGACTCAAAAACTAAGCATGAATGCATCACTCAACATTTTTCAGTTTATATGTAGTGGTTTATGTTTAATCGCAACCAAAAACGGTTAGCTGTTGTACATGAAACGTGTTAAGCTTTATGCGCGAAACAGATTAAACCAACAACATCACCAGCGCCATCAACAGCAAACAGCACGCTGGCCAGCAAATACTTTTCAAACACATTAAACCAACATCGTGTTGTAATTTTTTGACATTTATACGTCTTATTGTTGTTGCATTTTGTGTTATTGTACGAGTAACCAGCAACAGCAAATTTTGGATTTTGACCAAACGACGCTGTTGACGTTGCTGGTGCTGGTCTATTTTGTGTTGAACGATTAAAATACATTGGCGCAAACAGCCTATTGTTAAGGTATTAGTATGAGACTACTTAACAATTTGCTAACTTTATAGTAGTTTACTAACTCATTCTTAATTTTAAACATTTTCTAACTAGTATCGTACTAAAAGAATTTTCTTAATAAATTGCTGCTGAACACACCTACAACAATTAAATTTCGTGTAAAAAAGTAAGTAGAGGAACCTTTTTTGATGTTTGCAAATGTCAAAATGTTAGCACGATACTAAAAAAATAAAGTATGTATTCGATGATTTTAACATTAACAAAAGGGTAGAGAAGTATGATGCTATATTCGATTAAAATTTGCAAATTCGTTGCTTTAACCTAGTATCATACTAAAACAGTTTTAGCATCGTACTAATTCAATTAAAATTTTGCGCTTTACCACGTTATACCCATACACTTTCATTTTTGATAGATCATCGTTTAAATTTCGATCTCATTTATACAGTTTCAAACAGACAGACTTAATTTTTTTTCATTTCAATGTTTTGCCGGCACAATCTAGTCAAGTTCATATATGGGTCGTTTTAAAAAAATTACATTTTTAGCGTTATAGCTTCTATTCTTTTTGCATTTCAATTCAAAGACTTGAAATTTGGCATAGAACTGTGTTTATATGTCAGCATTATAAGAAAAAATTTGCAGATCGATTGATGGTAAGGAATAGCCATGGTAATTAATAATGTGTAATCTCCGTGGTCTTTTTGGGATGTGATTTTGATGCTTAATCAGTTTTATAAATATTTTTAATGATGAAAATGATTTTTTTAAACATTTTCGCTTTTTCACACAACTAAGCAATTTTTAATAATTTTTTAAGATGCATCATCTTATAGTACGTAAAAAACCTTCAATTTCATGTTTTATTATAATTTAATTATTGCAGTTAATTCCTTTAAAATTTACATACAAAATAATTTTTTCATCCGAGTAAAAATTCAGTGTAATCTCCGTGGCCTTCTTATCTTTGTACCAAATTAATATTTTTTAGTCTAAGCACCGCCAAAAGAAAGGTATTTAATCATACTTGAACCTAATATAATTTGGATAACATTGAATTACATTTACTATATAAAAATTAATAAATAGTCGATTTTGTAATCTCCGTGGCCTGTAATCTCCGTGGCCATTTTCGTATTTGTTTTTATAATATTTTCTTTTAGTTTATAATGGCTCATATTATTATTAATTTTTTTTATATTCTAGATAAGAATACTGAATTTCATCATTATTAATTTTAATTTTAATTTTTTCATTATTATAAATTTCAAAGAATAAAACAGTTTTCCCCTGAAGAGTATGATTTTGAATTTATTTAATTTGTATTTTTTATTTAATTATCCTATTAAATTTATTTGCTTTCCACAAAATTTCAACTATTTATTGTTACTATTTATTTTGTGGATTATTGTTATTTTATGCAAGACAAGAACATTTTTAGTACATTCGAAATTTTAAATTAAAATTTTTATCAAAAATTACTCGTAAAATGAAAAATAGTTGAAATTATTTTTGCGCAACTCGGAGAACTCCTTTTCTACTTGTTTACTATAGATTTAGAAACTAAAACCGAAGAAAAACTGAAAAAAATTTTGTTTGAAACGATCAATAAAAAATGTCAATTTTTAAAAAATGAGCCATATGCACCTTTGTTTATATAATGCTTTATATTGTGGTGTTTGAATATGCTTCAAGATTTTGAAATGAATTAAAGAAATAGATAATAGTCTGAAAGTTCGTTTGCACTGACATAAAATTTATATTTCTTTTACTGTCTAGTTTAGTTTTTGAACAATATAGGTAGCTACTCTAAAAATATAAATTTATTATAAAAAATATGCATTTATAGTAAAATATGCACAAAAAATGCAAAATATGCATTTATAGTAAAATTGCAAAAATATGCACTAACGGTTAAATGCCATTTTAAAGGAAATTTCCAGATTCGTATACATAATTAGTTGCCTTGCTTCCAAGGTGTTCCTAAAAAAATATGCATTTGCATGGAAATCCGAACCCTACGTAATCATATTCTATTTCATGTATAAAACTTCATAGACCTGAAAATTGTCGCACAAATTTGCCTCTGATGCATGAGAATCACAATTGTGTGCTGTTGACAACCGTATGTTGGCTTAAGTAGTGCGTATGTATGAATATTTTATTTATTTATTTAATAAAATAAATAATAAATAAAATAACAAAATTTCATAAGATACTCAAGCAAACAGAAAAGCTAATCCTCGGCAACATTAAAACGTGTGTTTGCTTTTGTTTTGTGTTTAAACACAGGTGTCTTATTTAGCTGATTGTTCCAAGCTATAAAAGAGCATTCAAGAGTTCAGTTAGTCGTCAGTATAGTTCTGTGGTTTCGAATATGAACTTTTCGGGATATTTTTGTTTGGTTGCTGCTGCAGTCTTGGTTGTTTTTTCCCATCAATCAGAGGCTGGGGCAAACCCAGCCAATTCTTCTGTTGATCCATCTATAAAAATTAGAGAAGGATTTTTCAATGGTACACAAATGTTGTCAAGTGCTAGAAGCATAATCTTTGATGGAGTCCTAGCAGCCGAAAAAATTCTTGCTAAGAACCCTGAAGGAGCCAGAAAACTTGCGCAGCAATCATTGTTGGATGGCGAATCAATACTCTACAATGCCGGCCCACACTTCTTTGAAGCAATTGCAGAAGTTTGGGGTCTTTCAAATGGTGGAGCTCAGCAAAGCCTTTTATCCGCAAGTAAATATATTCAGAAAGGAGGATTGGCGATAATAAATACATTAAAATCCGGTGAGAGCTTATTCAATGACGGTAGTGAAGCTGGAGTCAGTGCGGCTAAAGCGTCACTTACTGTATATAAGTTAGCTATCGAAACTGGATTTGCAGCTAACTTCTACGATATTCAAAAATCCGCCAACGAATCATTACAAGCACTCAGAGATGCTCAAAGCAGCCCAATCCAACTACGAATTGAAAATCGAAGTTGTGGAGTTGCCGCAAAAGAAGATCCTGACTGTTCAGATGCCTTGGGAGATATTAATCAAGCTGCTAAGAATGCACTTAGGAACTGCGCTAATCCTGCTTTAGTTCAAGAGTTAAAGGAAAACTTTAAATGTGCTCTTCATTCTTTTGCTCAAATTTTAACTGACGCCACAAGAGTATTAGCAAATATTAAAACAATTGCAGAAATTGATACCTTTGCTGCCGCCACTATGTCTTCTAAAGAAGCCGAAAGTTTTAAGAAAAGGATAAATCAACTGTTTGCGCAGCTCTATTTAGATATTGCAGATGTATGTGATAGATCTGGAAATCAATCAGACAAGGAAGTTCAATCAGGCCTTGTGGTCTTAGAAAAAACAAATGTGAAAATAATTAATACAGTTAAATTTTGTAACCAGATAATAGTGAATGGACTAGGAAATGGAGGTGATGCATCACTGTTAGCTTTTGAAACTGTCACAAAGTCTATATATTTTGCGAAAGTTGTTTTCATCCAAGGCCTAGTCGAATGCGCAAAGGATGTATTAAGTCAACTCTAATATTTTTTGCCTCCGAAATAGGTATGCTTTGCAGTAATGAGGCCGCTGTCGTTCTGGTGCAATTTATTTTTTGATGTTAGCTTTTTTTTTTTAATAAAGTGGAGACTAGAACGAATTTTTGTATTTTTATTTTTAAGAAATGCGAACAAATTGCATTATTTAGTTCTGTCATTTTAACATTTCGTGATTTTGAACCCGGTATGGATTGATTGCATATCTTATGAATTGTGAAAATGATATGCTCTGAGAATTTGACAGAAAAACATCTAGGTAAGCCTGATCACGCCAAAATGATATATTGTGCGAAGCCGCTGTCAACTTTTGGAAGACATACAAGTGGACACGGAATTTTAAGTTACACAATTTTCACCTAGTATTTGTATTCCGTATCCGCAATTATATGGTGGGAGAGCCTCAAGGCAGAATACCCCCAAGCAGTATTATATGTTTATGATCGTCCCAAATTTGGCAATTTTGTTTGTTGATGAACCCATTCAACCGAAATTAGAATCAACTTCCAACTTTTCTCGTTTACTTTAAGGTCCTGGCCTGGATACTTGAAACGTGAAAATATCCAAAACAAAAAGTTAATGTAGCAGCTGGAAAATTGAGCGATGAATTTTGCTTGGTTATTTCCCATTGTGAGAGCTCTTATGGAAAATGGATTGTATGTAGACTCGGGAGCTTCATGTCATATTGGCAAAAATAAAGAACTATTTTGTTAATTCGATTCAACAGTAAAGAACGTGGTGATTCTTGCAAGCGGATCACAACTTAAATCCCAGGGACAGGGAGAAATTCTTCTTAAACTTCCAAGCGAATTTCATAGAGAAACAAGTGTTAAATTTCAAGAAGTTGTATAGGTTCTATCAGTGGTGATGAATATTATATCGATTTTGCAAATGAAATCAAAAGGGCTTGCTAGTGGTATGACTATAGAAAATTGCAAAAATCAAATTTCTTGTTGTATATGTTCATTTGGTAAATCTACTCGTATTCCGTTTCCAAAGAAGATTGATCTAAGTTCAAGGGGTGTACTTGACATAATCCATACGGATGTGTGTGGTCCTATGGATCTGTGTGGTCCAACTCAGTTCGGAAACAGATATTGTCATTTATACTTACTAAAGTATAAGTCTGAAGCATTCGAAAAGCTAAAGGAGTTCACTTGTATGATTAAAAATACAATGAATAAAAAACCAAAAATAACACGATCAGAGCGAGTGAGGAGGCGAATACACAGCGCAAAATATAGTTGATTATCTCAAGCATGAAGGAATATTTATGCAATATACCGCCGCATACTCACGGGAACTAAATAGAGTAGCTGAGCGAAAAAATCGTTCGCTTATCGAGATATCAAAGTGCATGCTTGAAGCAATTTCAACAGCGAACTATGTATTGCAAAACCGGCTAGTGACTCGATGTACAGAAAAAACAACACATTAGCGAGCGGTGGTTTGACATAGTGCCTAATTTGGCACATCTTAGACTTTTGGCAAAGAAGGGATTTGTACATGTTCCAAAGTTAAAACGAAAATAGTTTGACGATAAGTCAGTCAAGATTATATTCGTGGAATATGATTCAAACTCAAAAGCTTATCGCTTACCACCGTATACAGATATCAAAAGGGACGTTACTTTTTTCAAATCAGGACTGAACGACATCACTAAGAAAGCACATTCAGGGGGGTATCAAAATGTTAATAAATCTAATGAAATTTTGTTCGACTTTTCGATTCCTCAAACGAAACTCTTGGAAGATAAAGGAGCAGATATACAGGATACGGCTTTGAATTAATTTCAAAGTTTTAGTGATGAAAGCACAAGTGATGAACAAAGCCAACAAAAAACTAAACTAAAACGATCAGAAAGGAAAACAAATGGAATATCACCAGTCAGGAATGTTAATCATGTTTAAAAAGTTGATTCAGAAACATATGAGCAAGCCATTTGCGGTGAATCTTAGTTAAAGTCTATAGAAACCGAAATGCAATCATTAGAGAAAAACAACATTTGGAGCTTGGCAGATATGCCTCAAGGCCGAAATACGGTTGGTTTTAAATGGGTTTTCAAGCTTAAACATGAAGTTGATGGTATTCGAATTAAGGCACGATTAGTTGCACAAGGTTTCACTCAACGTCATGGAATTGATTACGTTGAAGTATTTTCACTAGTGGTTTCTCATACAACTCTGAGAACATTATTTGCAATAGCAGGGAAACGAAAACTTCTAGCTCATCGCATTGACGGCAAACAGCATTTCTTAATTGTTATCTGAAAAAAATAGTTTGTATGAAACAGTCCATCAAATCAAGAAAATAAAGTTTGTTTACTGAGCAAGGCGATATACGGATTGAAGTGATTGCTCAGCTCGTTCGTTTAACAAAAACATCCATAACGCACTAACAAAATTATGTTTCAAACAAAGTCAAGCGGACGCATGTTTTTACAATATTGTTAAAGAAACCAAAAGCATATTTATACTGATTTATGTTGATGACGTACTTATAGATGCAAATAATGAAAAAGACATACATTTTTTTTAAAAAACATCTTAAAATATATTATGAAATCAGAGATTTGGGACCATTAGAAAATTATTTAGGACTAAAAATTTAAAGAGAAGTGAATAGTGTATTATTATCAATTTCGCAGATGTCTCAGATTGACGGAAAACGGACTTCCAGAAGCAAAACAATCGGCCATTCCAATCGAACCATTATAGTGAAAACTGAATAATCCACAAAATAGTCTTAACAATAATAAAGGATATCAGAAATTAATTGGCAATTTACTTTTTGTTGCGTTAAACACAAGACCGGATATTTCAGCAGCAGTAATAAAGCCGTTAACAGCAAATAAACTAATAAAACTAGGATTAGGCTTTCTACAATCCTATACAAATCTATCTAGCTTCCTTTCAGTACCAGTCAAAGCTGTTTAGTATTGCACATTTTAGATTGTTTCAGATGCGAATGGCAATCCAATTGAATGAGTTCAATAAGATCCACCTCCTTATAAATTGTGTAATAATACCACATAACATAACTCACACTCGCATTCTTTCAAACTAATCCAGAAGATGTCTGGTTTAATGAGGAGAAGTGTGAACTCCATTATTGACTTCACATCCAAAAATTTTATTGGACAATCTACCGAAGGGATCAGCACATTACCTAGCTTGTTGAACTCAAAGCGTGAACGATGTTCTCCTAAGGGGTATATCCACAAACCTCTCATCTCTAATCAAATTTTATCCACAGGTCAAACGAGTTTCGTTATTAAAACTCCAGGTCTATTAAAATCAAGAACGGACACTAAACAACGAAGTTCTGGACTGAACATCAACCTAGGTACCCACAGATTTCATGTAGTAAGGCAGTTTCTTTACCTAGGCTCCACTATCAATCCAGCTAACGATACCTCAGCCCCAATCGATACAGCCCCTAAATTACAATTTTAATGATCAAAATCGATTTTTCGTTAAAAAAATCAGATTTTTTATATGTTTTTTAATCCATCGAGATCTCAGCCATCCTTCAATGGAATTTGAAGTTTATGGCCTGGTAGATGGGTAATATACTATATTTGGATCTATTTAGAGTATTTCTTTCTAGATGCTTTCCAAAAGCCCTAAAATCGGTGAACAAATTAAGATTTTTCAAAACTTTTTCAATCAATTGACATTTGAGAGTCTTTTAAAAAATAGACATCAAGCTTTATTTCCAAATGTCTTGACATAATAAAAATCTCTGAGAAAAAAAGATGTATTCCAGAACACATCTCAGTACCAACCTTTGCGAAGCAAATGTCTTTCTGCACTCGATTTAAGCGCCATCGCCATCTACATCTCAATTTATCAACAATTTTTATCCATTCTATATTCACTCTGATTGCTAACCAAATTATATTCACTCTTGATGTTTTTATTGTTTTGCATGTAAAATTTTGCTAACTTGGCTATTCACTCTCTCAAAAAACACGGCTATTGTTAAAGAGATGTTGCCTTTAACTTTTTGTATTGGTACTTAATGATTTTTAATAAATTTCTCATAGTACCAACCTAACGTTCATCTTAAATATTTGTATACTCGTTAGTGGCAAACTTTGTAATCTTGTATAAAAAGCAAATACAGGTAGGTGTGGTCGCAAATAAATAGGGTTTAATATGTTTCCAATGAAACTGGTACATACTTATTAACATACCTACCTTTGCTTATACATACATATACATATATATACGGGAGTGTGTCACTTAATAAACGAAATAATATTCTTATTTTTGAATCTAAAAGTGCTCAGAAGGTTGTAATGAACCATTACAAATTAACCCCACCTCCCCCCGATCTACGCTCCTGACAATGATAAAACGACTAGCCGCAATACTGGACCGACCACATGATTACCTACAGAGCACCCCTCCCTACCTACGCACCTGTCCTAAATAATAAACTTAAAATACTTACCCAACCAGCCGCATGCTCCCGTAGCATGCGTACACCACGAAGTGTGAACAACAACTGAATAAGAAATCCTCTTATCAGTTGATAACATTTTCCCCACACCACTCAAAGGAACCAACCAGAGCAAACCAGTGTGGTGAATTCGCAAGCACGAAAGATCGACAACCAGCAAGATCTGCACCGAGGACAGCAGCACGACAACGACCATGGTACCTCGGTGGTGAATATAAAACTAAAATATATGTTGCAGAAGTTTCCCCGCAAATCAATATGAGATATAGGATGACGTCGCACGCATCATTGATTCCAAAGGAAAATAGACTTTAAAAATATAAAGCTCACATTTAGTTTCCCGAAAAAGTAGTATAAATAAGAGTCATGCGAGCCACCAAAAGTCAGTCATCATCAGGTACCCAACGAGGACAGGACTCCGCCGCCAGCTCCAGTAGAAGAAGGTAATTTATTCATTGGCTACCCCCCACCAGAGGTAAGGAGCCCTTGAAACCAGAACATAAAGCCGGTGAATGCCGTTGATAGCCGGCGTAAGCCGTTGATAGCCGGGTAAAACCGTTGATAGCCGGGTAAAACCGTTGATAGCCGCCGTAAGCCGTTGATAGCCGGGTAAAACCGTAGATAGCCGGCGAAAACCGTTGATAGCCGGGTAAAACCGTTGATAGCCGGCGTAAGCCGTTGATAGCCGGGTAAAACCGTTGATAGCCGGCGTAAGCCGTTGATAGCCGGGTAAAACCGTTGATAGCCGGCGTAAGCCGTTGATGGCCGGGTAAAACCGTTGATAGCCGGCGTAAGCCGTTGATAGCCGGGTAAAACCGTTGATAGCCGGCGTAAGCCGTTGATAGCCGGGTAAAACCGTTGATAGCCGGGTAAAACCGTTGATAGCCGGCGTAAGCCGTTGATAGCCGGGTAAAACCGTTGATAGCCGGGTAAAACCGTTGATAGCCGGCGTAAGCCGTTGATAGCCGGGTAAAACCGTTGATAGCCGGCGTAAGCCGTTGATAGCCGGGTAAAACCGTTGATAGCCGGCGTAAGCCGTTGATAGCCGGGTAAAACCGTTGATAGCCGGCGTAAGCCGTTGATAGCCGGGTAAAACCGTTGATAGCCGGCGTAAGCCGTTGATAGCCGGGTAAAACCGTTGATAGCCGGCGTAAGCCGTTGATAGCCGGGTAAAACCGTTGATAGCCGGCGAAAGCCGTTGATAGCCGGGTAAAACCGTTGATAGCCGGCGTAAGCCGTTGATAGCCGGGTAAAACCGTTGATAGCCGGCGAAAGCCGTTGATAGCCGGGTAAAACCGTTGATAGCCGGCGTAAGCCGTTGATAGCCGGGTAAAACCGTTGATAGCCGGGTAAAACCGTTGATAGCCGGGTAAAACCGTTGATAGCCAGCGTAAGCCGTTGATATCCGGGTAAAACCGTTGATAGCCGGGTAAAACCGTTGATAGCCGGCGTAAGCCGTTGATAGCCGGGTAAAACCGTTGATAGCCGGGTAAAACCGTTGATAGCCGGCGTAAGCCGTTGATAGCCGGGTAAAACCGTTGATAGCCGGCGTAAGCCGTTGATAGCCGGGTAAAACCGTTGATAGCCGGCGTAAGCCGTTGATAGCCGGGTAAAACCGTTGATAGCCGGCGTAAGCCGTTGATAGCCGGGTAAAACCGTTGATAGCCGGCGTAAGCCGTTGATAGCCGGGTAAAACCGTTGATAGCCGGCGTAAACCGTTGATAGCCGGGTAAAACCGTTGATAGCCGGCGTAAGCCGTTGATAGCCGGGTAAAACCGTTGATAGCCGGCGTAAGCCGTTGATAGCCGGGTAAAACCGTTGATAGCCGGCGTAAGCCGTTGATAGCCGGGTAAAACCGTTGATAGCCGGCGTAAGCCGTTGATAGCCGGGTAAAACCGTTGATAGCCGGCGTAAGCCGTTGATAGCCGGGTAAAGCCGTTGATAGCCGTTAATAACTGTTGAGACCGTAAGCCGCTTAAAGATAGCGTGGACCGTCAAGATCGAGGACAGCCGGAACTCCTGAAGCCAGTTGCAGAACTACTATACGAGGACCGTAACCACTACCCGCTGCAAATAGTAAACCAGCTACGGAGCTCAAGCCATCGTAAAATCAAGATTGAATACATATCAGAATTAAAGAAAAATTAATATTGTAACTCTCTGTATTAAATAAATGTTAACTATTTTAATGAATTGGATTTGGAAATAAAGAAAACCCCTTTAAACTAAAGCTTCTGTACTTACTTTAGTTAGTACCCTGGACACCGGCGAGCGAAACCTCAGCCTTTGAGAACAAAGTACATCACAAGGTATATTAGGGGAATATGTAAGAAAAGTTTTCCGAAAGATTACGTTGGACTTGGGAAATTTGTAAATTCTAATTTTTTCAACTATCGTGTTTGGTAACCGTTTTGAGATCTCCTGTTTCCGAAAACTGCAACAAAGGTTGTTCTATTGTTCTATAATAAGGAGAACTTTGCCTTGCCAATCAATTATGTCGTAATAGTTCTGAATCTCAAAATTGAGTTTAGGTATGCAATAAGATTTAATAGTCTTGACTTGCTTCGAGGCTTAGTTTCTTTCAACCAAGCTTTCGTCGTCTTCGAAACTCATGGTGGGAATCATATTTTAAAGGCTGTGCAAAATATACGTCAAGTTTTGTTTTTGAAAAACCATACCACTTTTGCAAGAACTTTTGGTTTTGATTTGAAACCAGATTGGGCTGTGAGATTTACAAGCATAATTTTCCAGTAAAACTAGTTCTATAATTGGGTGTTCTGCTAAAGATAAATTATTATCAAAGGGTACTAGGTAGTGCCCAGCCAAGTTCTGGCACTACACCCTTTTTACAGGAACAAACTCAGGCGATTTTTGACCCCTCCCTATCTTCAATACCAATGAAGTCAGAAACTTAAAATTCCGTATATTTGCTAAACTAGTCAGGCACAGCCTAGGCGCCTCACCAAATTTAAATTTTCTAGCATAAGCAGTTCCTGAGATATAAGGCCTCAAAAATCACAAAAACCGTAACTGACTGACCGACTTATGGAGCACTTTCCGACATCGTAGAGTCTTGTAATTTTGCACAACGGTAGGTCTTGTCATGCAAACAGAGGAAAAAATCGAATATTTGAAGTTTTAAATTCAGGGGGCGTGGTATCCGCCCACTTTCTCCAAATTGGTGTTCGTTGAATGGAGCACTTCCGACCGCTGTAAAACGATGAAATTTGGTGAACCGGTAGAGCTTAAATTGCATATAAAGGACCAAAAACAAACACTGGGGTTTTCCATTCAGGGGCGTGGTATCCACCCACTTTCTTCGAATTGGTGTTGGTTGAATGGAGCACTTCCGACTGCTGTAAAACGATGAAATTTAGTAAAGTGGCAAGGCATAAATTGCATATAAAGGACCAAAAATAAAAATTAAGTGTTTCCATTCAGGCGGGCGCGGCGTGGTATCCGCCCACTTTCTGAGAAAATGTTTAATTTATATGGAGCACTTCCGATTGCATTTTGAAAATTCATGACATTTCTTAGAACTAGGTCGATTTGATACTTATGTTATTTTAACATGAATGAAAAAAGAAAACATTTGCATAGCTGAAAAAATTATGAGCTTACATAAAAAAAATCTTAACTGTGATGTGAACTGTAATCATACCACTAATTAGGCTATTAATTGGTGGGCTACCTTCATTTAAAAAAAAGGAGTTGAAATTGCAACAAAAACATCATCGCATCTTCAACAATTATTGCTTTTTTATGACTTTGAGCAGAGGTAGGTACTTGTAAGTATTTATAATTAAGGTAGGTATGTTAAAATATACCAAAAGAAATAGGAAACTATAAACTAGTAGGTAGAGTCCACCCTTTCGGGATTTTGACATGGCAAAATACTAAAATCATTGCAAAAAGGAGTGAGATCAGACCAAAAACATAAATGTTAAAAAAAAGAGCCAAGTTCTTCTATACAAAAACCTTTGTGTAACAAGTCAGACGTGAAAAGTAGTGAGATCTAAAAGCACGCCAAGTTCTTACTTCATGAAGGTTTAATACCGAATATTTAAAGTAGAATAATATTGAAACAGCTACAATGTAATAGAGAAAATGTATTATTTAATGATTACTGACTAAAATTTGATGGGCTTACTTGGCAAGTTTTTTTTTATGTCCAATTCGAAAGGTTTTAAAAACTTGACAAGTGAACCCATTAAAATTTAGTCAGTAATCATTAAATAATAAAATGTCTCTATTACATTGTAGCTGTTTCAATATTATTCTACTTTAAATATCCGGTATTAAACCTTCATGAAATAAGAACTTGGCGTACTTTTCGATCTCAGTACTTTTCATGGCTGACTTGTTACACAAAGGTTTTTGTATAGAAGAACTTGGCTCTTTTTTTAATATGTTTTTGGTCTGATTATTCTATTGGCAGGCCTAGGCCATTTGACATGCGTCATTTTATCACGATTTCGATTTGCGAATTCAGGACTTACAACTCCAGTACTCAAATTTATATTAGAAAGATTGGGGAGATTCACAGAAATAGGCTCAAATGATACAAAGTATAATGGACTTTTTTGTCAAAAAGCTAGAATCTTACGAATTGATCCGGTTTGTCCATCTAAATCTTCAACCAAATAACAAAGGAGAAAGGCGAACATGAACATGAGCATCTTTTGAGCGTGTTCATAGAGTGTTCTCTATGAGCTCAGAATATAGTAACTGAACAGATAGATTTAAATGCTTAACACAACCATTTGACAGGTAGAATTAAAAAAAATGGTGACAGCTGAGTGCTAAGCCAGTGTTACAAAATCTATAGTACTCTCATGGAACATAACAAAAAATTGTGAAAGAGGTTGTAGTAGGGAGTAGGAGGCGCTGTCTTAGATAAAAATTTACTTATGAATTAGGGTAGGATAGTACCAGATCAGTTCAAGTGTTCGGAATATATTATAGGTGGGCCAAATCTTTCTAGATATAATGCAGTTAGTTAAACTGTTCAACCTGTTGCCCTCAGAGAGGAGTATTGACTCTTTCCGCAAGTCAGTTATGAAGATTTTTTTTTAAATTTCTATTCGTATCTTAAAAAATTGCCAACAACGGTATTTTTGAACTTTTGCCTTAGTATACATACTTCAAAAGTGGTGGAATAATTTTTAAAGTCGGGCAATAAAAACCTTCGGAAAATTATATTAGGGTACCAGGAAAATTACCAGATAAATAAAACTATTAATTTTCGTTTGCACAATATGAACAATAGAGTGGGTCAATATATTTTTGTTTTTAATTTTGTGTTCTAAAAGCGAAAGTATGTTGTCAATTGCGACTGATATTACATGTATAAAATATGATTGCAATCGGCTTATTATAACTACCAGGGATTAAGTAAGCAATCCGTTACTATACCGTAGAAAAATTAAACTTAACAAATAGCACTATTTTTATTTTATATTTCTTAAATACTTAATTTTCATAAAACAGAACAAATTAATAACTTTGAATTGAACCAACCTGTTAAACTTAACTTTTTAAGCACCGCCTTATAATTGATCTGTGTAAACATAATTTTTAAATTTACTGATTGACTGATTTTAAAGCCCCGCAATTGAAGTATAGATTCTCGAACTACCTTTAAAATTCCAAATCCGGAATTAAATATTTAAATCTTTGCAAAAGTTATGGACTTAGAGTAAATATGCCCTCGAATTCGAAGGCACGATAAAATCAATGAACAAGAAAAAGGATTGTCATGGACTGCATTGCAATATTATTCCCGATTGGAAAAAATAAGTTGATAAGATAAATTTATTCTACTTTTACGTTCTTTTTTTAATTAAAACGTGCGCTTTAAAACGATAGACAGAAAAATATTGCCTTAAAAAATAAGACAGATAATCATGTTTAAGAAAATATGAGCTAAATTGGTTTCAAAGCTGTCTATCGGGAAAATCTCAAAGAGTTAGTTTAAGAAAGGAAAAATGGGGTTCATCAGGGATCGAAAAGCGGTATCTCCCTTTTTCTTATGTACATATGTATATAAACTATTTCAAAAGGGCAGATATCAATATTTCCAGATGTAGTCTGTGAAAACATTAGTGACTCTATAAAAATTAAAAAAAAGAGAAATTAATAAAGTAAATGTCTGGTTTTGCAAACTAAAGTAAATGTCTGGTAAAACAAACTAAGGCTAAACGTCAATAAGACTAAATGAAATGTATGTGCGTACATTACAGAGAAGGAAATGTCAACATTTCAATAAATGACGAAGTAGTAGAACATGTGAGCGAAATCAAGTATCTGGGAATGTGTTTCGATAAAGCTAAGTGTACACGATTGGTATATCTTACAATATTGTCAGATCTGTCAGTGAAAAAATGCTTACAATGTCTTGCAAGCATGTAGTCTTACAATTAATTGTCAGAAAATTTGCCTGACAAGTAATTGTAAGAAATCAGACAATCATGTGTACGCTAGCTGACAATCATGTAATCTTACAGTTAATTGTCAGAAAATGTATCTGACAATTATTTTTGTAAGACGGTAAATTGTAAGGTATTTGGTAATCGTGTACACACACAATTTATTGTCAGACCTGCCAATTTGTATCGTTGTTTGACGTTTCTGACAATGAAGAAATTGTAAGATGTTCGTTTTTTAGCATCATACAATTTTTTTATTGTCAGACAATTTGCAGACAACGTTCAATTGAAGCAGTTTCCATAACCAACAAAAATTGACAATTGGTTGTGTGTGTACACGGTTGGTAGAAAATCTTCCAATCTCTTACTTAATTGTCAGCTCATTGATAGATAGATAATTGTCAGACATTGACAGGTCTTACAATATTCTAAGATCTACCGATCGTGTACACTTAGCTTAACAAACTTAAATTCAATGAACACGTAAATAAGTTAAGTTCGACGATTTCGATAAAGATTGGATTTTTGCCAATAATATTTAATTATTGTCTACCAATTTATATTACATTAATTCTTCAGCCCTTTGAATATTGTTCATAGATCATATACTTGTCAAATATTGAATATATTCCAAAATGTCATATTTAACAAAACAGAGCGATGCGAATTGTGCGCTAAGTGCGAATACAGAAATCCTATGCAAGAGATGCTTACAAATCTCGGATGGTTAAATGTTGATGATGTTAGTTTGATTTAAATGTGGGAGATCTTATATTACTTTTATAGAGAAGAGCTGGTACACATATGTAGATAGATATATGAAGATTGTTGTAAATATAAATATATTTAAAACCTTCTGTTAAAAGATAATATTGTATAATTAATAACACTTGATCATACGAGTAGCTATAAGTATTCGATTGATGTAAGAAGTTTTTTTGTAAGCTTTCACACGCAACGTTGATTATGTGCAACTCCTGATGACTTTTTCTTTCGTTTCTGCCAATTCCCAAAGGCAACGGATTTTCCAAATCCTCGAAAAAGGCAATACCCCTGAAAAAAAATATTCTTTTCCTTTTTTAAACAAAAGTGTATTTTTTTGTTTGCTCTTGGAATTGGAAGCTCCATTTTAAGGAAATGGAACTTCTAGTCAGAGGATTGGACAGTACTCTATTAATCAGATTCCATTCCTTGTTTAAAACTCCATAGACCTGAAAATTGAAACACGATTTACCTCTGATGAATGATTATCGCAATTTCTTGCTGTTGGAAACCTTATATTGGTTTAAGAAGTACGTAAGAATAGGTAAATATGTAGATACATTCAGTGGCGGATTTACGAATTTCCCATAGGCTGTTGAATTTTTGCCGCCCTTACCTCCACAATTGTTAAATTGTCTGTTCATAGATTACACAAGTCTGCATCAAAAAAGCTGTCTGGATTTTTTCAACTAATTTCTATGTATTTAGGTGTTCTGAAAACGAAACAAATACTAAAAACATTCCAGAACGTCAGGTTATTTTACAAAACGCAAAATTTTATTATAAAAAGGTGTTTTTCGGGCTTACTTAGACATAATTAATAGGTACAATTTTGTGTTTGACAGCTGTTTTTAATTGTATATAGGCCATAACTATCATTTCTTTTTTATTAAAGAACGTGCTGGGTGAGCTAAATTAACAAACATAAAAATGTTGTAACCTTAACCGTCGCGCTCTGCTAGTGTAGAAAGTGGCGTAGATGGGAAAACCGGCCGTTGTGTGCAACCTGCGACATTATTCACCACTTCCACCTTTTCTCTTATAAGTAATTTAGTATAGTGGTAGGAAGTTTGAATCGTTTTAAAAATTGAGATTTTGTGTTAACTAGATATGTACATATATGTCTGTTTTTTTTTCGAAAATCATTTTATTTCATGTCAATTAAAAGAATAGTATGTAAGTAACACAACACTTTCACTAGATGATTTTTTTTTTCTGAAAAAAGCTTATATACGTACATGTACATGTTTGTATGTTTATTTGATATGAACATACATATTTTAAGACTTCAAAATTTGTTTATGTATTTAAAAAACCGAAAACCTGTTATTGAAAAAAAAAAAACGGTTTTTTTGTCCGATTAAAAACAGATTAAATCGGTTTGGAAAATAGCCGGAAAAACCGAAAACTGGTGAATTGGAAAAAATCGCCATCCCTATGGCGCAGTACAATTAGGTATCAACTCGTCATTGTTTTATAGATCTTGGTTCAATATAGTGCAATGTCGTCTGTGCGGAACAAACAACAAACAAATCGTTGAAAAAATGTTAAAAGCATTTCAAGCTTTAGGTTGCCTTATGAGTTTAAAAATACATTTTCTAAATTCCCATCTCGACTAGGTACTTTCCAGATAACTTAGGAGATGTGAGTGAAAAGCAAGGTGAACGATTTCACCAAGATATTAAGGAGATGGAAAAAAGATACCAGGGAAGATGGAGCGTCTCAATGATGGCAGACTACTGTTGGACGCTTCAGAGAGACATTCCAGATGCTTCCCACAAGCGAAAATGTACCAAAAGGAGTCTCACTGGGAAAAAGATATATGTTTAGTGCTTACTAATAAATGTATTTTAGATAAAAAAATAAGTTTTTTTACGCAATTATAAATTTAAAAAAATATTTTTAGTCTTTTATCTTTTATTTTAAGATGATAAATTGTTTAACATAGATACCCATATTGTCAGAAAACGTGACGTTCTGTGACAAAATGAAAGTCATTTTCGGATTCAGCACACCCAAAATCATAAGAATTACGCAAAAAAATCAAAACAGCTCTCAATTTTTTTTTTTTTGCAGACTTGTGTTATCTTTACAATCCAAAAATTCAGTTCTAATTGCACAAGAAATAGTTTTTGAGTATATTTCTGAGGTAATCAAAGTTCAATGATGTACGACTAATAAGGCGGGGTATGCCACTCACACAAAATATGTATATTCGGTAAACTTAGTTAAATAATCTTTATTGCGCTTACAAACAGTTAAAAATAATAATTTCAATTAACTTATCAAAGTTTCTTACAATACCTTTTTGCGCGGTTTTTTGTTGGCAAAATCATCGATAATGTCGTCGTAAGTGATCTTGTTCATTAATTCTGACTCTATACACAAAAGAGCTAAAGCCTTAATTTTTCTTGAATTAAGGTCGATCTCAGATAATTTTTTACCCTGTTTATATAAGAAAAGCTTCTCTCTCCCAAACCTTCGAAAGGAAGATAGTGAGGATCTGGACTGGACTTTACTTCGACGTTCGACCGTCAACGACAAAAACACTACATAAACGAGCATCTCAAATCAGAAGCGAATTTAATCCCACTGGACAAATATCTAGTTCATTCAACGAAGAAACTAACATCTAAGGAACATCATCGACCATCCGAATCAGCTTATGAGAGGGATGACCACAGAACAACGACATCCCGAACCGAGGTACCTCAGTGTGATGGAAGCTCTGGATGACAACTTAATCATGGGCAACGAGGAAGTAGTGTCGGTCTACGCTGACATTGGGTCAGCCTACCACAGCGGCTAAAACGCCATCCCTGCCCAACACCCACCATAATCACCACTGATAACCGGGAATGAACACCCTGAGAAAATACAGTCAACCGACCTTTTAAATTTTATTTTTTTCGTCATGTAAATTTTATATAAAAATAATTAAACTTAGCTCACTGTTATAGTTAGGACCCCTATGAGCCAACAAATAATGTAATTAAAAAAACTTTTGTTGTGCTGAAAATAAAGACTATCGTTGTATCACGCACCATCATAATTGAATATAATCAATATTGATAATTATGCTATTTGTAATTTCCATATCAAAACAAATTGAAATAAAATGCACGACTGGGTCGCACGAACTTGCTCCTATGTAATAGACTAGGAATTTTAAAAACGAATGTTATTAGAGAAAACTGTTCATAAGGATAAAATGAATTTTTTAAATTCTTTTAGTAGTAAGAGATAAAAACAAAATGCTATGCAAATATGAATTTATGCAGGAACAAAAATTATAAGTCGTTGTAGTGGTTCCTTAAAAAAATAATCTTTTATGTACAAAATTTTTAAAAAATTCTTAAGAAAAAATTTTGGTACGCCAACCTTAAGTTTTTATTATTGTACGAATAAAAGTCTAATTTCCAAAAAAAAATACTAAGTCGTTCTTGAGATATCGAATTTTTCAAAAAAAAAAGACTTTTTTTCTAAAAATTAAAAAAATATCTTATCTTAAGTTCTTATATGCAATGTTTTTTAAACTTTTAAGGAGCTTCCTTATATGAAATTTCATTAAAGTCCGTTATGTCAATAATGAGAAATTCAAAATTCGAAAAAATCGATCTATGGTAGGTACAGTCAGTAATATCTAGATTTAAAAATTTTTTTTATGAAATTACTAGCTGACCCGGCCACGCATTGCTGTGGCTAAAGTTTTTGTTATATTACATTATAGTAAACAATCTAAGAGGAACAATAAGAGAACATCAGTCACGGAGTCCACTATGCTTTTTCACACAGATGGTATTTGTAAAAAAATATGGTGATCTCCTTATTTGACTTTCTACTACTATAACCCTTTAGTACAATGAAATTATTTACGAACAAAGACGAAAATGTTGATGTTGGTATACAAATTCACTGGATTGAGATTTGAAGGGGAAGTACGTTGAACACAATTAATTAAAATGTTCTTACACTTGATATTAAGCATAAATCAGTAGGTACGAAATAAAAATTTATTAGATTTATTATTTCCATTTAATTTTATAACAAATATAAGTATATTACAGTATAATACAGTAAATAACATGTGACGCTTAAACTCATGAATGACGTATGTAGGCAAGGCAGACAGTCTTAAACTTTTAAACATTAATATCTATTTTTTTGAATTATAAATACTTTCAATTTCAATTTAATTTAACACCAATCGGTGCACAATGTTTTTGGTTAACCTGTCTTTAGCTAACACAAATAGATTCGACGGTTTCCCAACACGTGAACACGCAACATATAGTTGCCCATGAGAAAAACATGGATTTTCCAAATCTAAACCACAAATGGACATTGTTTGACCTTGAGATTTATTTATAGACATGGCGAAAGCTAAACGAATTGGAAACTGTAGCCTTTTGAAGGGTATGGTAGAATCTGATGGTATCATCGGAATACGTGGCAGCAGGACCACTTTTCCTTTAAACTTCCCAGCCAAAATGGTTGCTTCAAGAATGTTTCCGGTGATCTTTTTGATGACCAAACGCGTACCGTTACATAATTGAGGTGGATTCAAATTACGGAGGAGAATAATAGGGGAACCAATCTTTAATCGAAGATTATGTGGTGGCATTTCAGGGATATCTAATGAATTTAAAAATTCAATCGGAAAATTTACACTTTCATTTTCATCAACAACAGTATCGATTGATTTAAAAGACATCAGATCGCCTGGTAACAACTGTTGTATCTGGAAGTTAATTTCGTCAACATCAACGTTTTTGGCTGCCAAAATCGCCCGTTGACTAAGCCATTCATGATTCAAATAACTATTCTGTATATCCGGGAAAATACTCTTGTGCCATTTTCTCATTGATATATTAATTAACTTTTATAAAACTATGTGAAATTGAAATTATTGTTCCTGTGCTCCTACTGTGGCTATGTCTCGTTCTCTTGAAGACGTTCGTTTTTTATAATTATGTGATAATACTTACATACATATATTCAAATTAAATTATAAAGTTTTGATCAATGAAGCACAAATAAGTAAAAAACAGGTTTAATTTCACTGTATTTTCTTCATTATAATATGAATGCAATAAATTGCGACTATAATTTGAGATTTAAACTATCCTATCTCTCAAGTTGGATCGAACTGCACATGGTGTGCGAATTTTATTATAATCGGTTAAGTGGTTTAGGAGTCCATTGAGGACAAACATCGTGACACGAGATTTATATATATTAGATAAGATAAAAACATATTCACCTCAATTATGAAATTCGTATTTCAAGTCGTATTAGTAGTCGTAGTCGAATCGTATCGTATTTGAAAAGCAAATTATGAAAGTAGTATGTTGTACAGTATTCCCCGCTTAATTGCACTGACCATTTTGTCAGATTGTTCGGTCAATTATCCGGGTGGTTCAATTAACGAAACCCCGCTTAATTGACCGACCTGTTCAATTAAACGAAACCCGTATAATTGCACGAGTCGGTCAACTAAAAACTAAAATATTCATCCCAGAAATTTACTATTTCATTTTCAACTTACGAAAACCTTGAAAAAACTGAAAAAGAATACACACACAAAAATATTTGAACACGTTTTATTTAAAAAATAAACATACATACGAGGGTGGGTCAAAAAAATCAAGTATCTTTTTTTTTGGATCCGACACATGAAAACAAGTTCCTAGGTACCTCTAGAAAGTACTTACCAAATAATAGCTCTTAATATTGACGGGAAGATTATGCTCATCATACGAGTAGTTTTCCATTTTCAATTTAGTATCATATAAAAATGGTCATATCTTATCAACAATAGATCGTTTAACCAATCGCATAGTCAATATTTATAAGAAATTGAACGCTCTACAAAAATGGTCTTATATACTTTTTTCAATGTTCAATATTCAATATTCAATGTCAAAGATTGAAGTATTTTAAGGAAAATAACTTTTTTGTTTTGAATTTTGTAACTTAATAAAAAATAATTATTGTCAAATAAGTTTCAATTATTTCTATAGGAAATTAAACGCTCTACAAAAAAGATCTCTGTAGTTAATCGATTACTCTAGCCATTCAAAAGATATTCGCAGTAGAATTCCAATGCCTACTGAATTTAGTAGTTTTTCAATAAATATTCCCAATTTACCCAGTTAATTTTTGAATTTTAAGATAGTTCATGTTCTATTTCAGGAAAAGAAGGTTTTTATTTAAGAAATATAATTTAACATGTCAGCAGAAAAAAAAATTCTATTTCACCATATGAAATTTTATAATTTAATAAGTATTGATACAAAATGATTCAAATTTGAACTAGTTTTCATGTGTCGGATCCAAAAAAAAAGATACTTGATTTTTTTGACCCACACTAATACATACATAATTAAAACTATGAAACAGAAATAAATTATTCTTAAAAAAAGTCACTGTTAGCTTCGAAAAGGATAAAAAAAAATAATAAATACAATAGCAGGTATGTACCTCAAAAGGCTCATAATGGTTATTTGCATACATTGGTTTGAAAAAATTTGTGATTTGATTTTGATTGATTGTTTTGTTTTGAACAATGTCTTCATGTTTTTCAGCTCAACTGTAAATTTATTTAGTGGTAAGAAGTATAAACGTAGAATTGCAATGTCCTGTAGAATTTCGAAAGTCGATAATATGGCTTCAACTTCTTCTTTTTCTTAAACCGTTTTTAAAATGTCGGCGTCTGTTAACCATTGTACTTAAGTATGTTGTCTATGACCACGATATCATTTTCCGGCTGCTCTTCATCTTGAATAATACCTGTCTTAAAAAACCACTTCAAGCCTAGTACTCAGCTAGCGTGAAATGAAAAATAAATACGTTCCAAATTACACGCGGAGAATAAACATGAAAATAGAATAAACTTTTCCACGTGAATTTTTGATACTCACCTGAAATACTGAATACTTTCATTAAGTAAACTCTCGAGAGCAGTATCAAAAAATTCGTTATCCATTCTTTATTTCTGTTTATAAATTTTCAATTTTTTGTTTTGAAACAAAATATTTAAATTTACTGACAAATGTCACAGTTTTCCACGCTGCCTTAAACTTTTTCCTGATGGTTGTACATTGAGAAATGAAAATTTGGCGTGGAAAAAGTTGTGGAACATAATTGTTTTTCCAATCCACATATTGGTACCCACCTCTCTTTGGGGATTTCATGCGAGTGAACCAGCCGCCACATTTATATGAAATTTTCATTTTCACTTGAACTGAGTACTAGGCTTCAGACGTAGGTTAAGTAATAATATATTTCTAATATTTGTTTCATTATAATTTTTTTGTACGTCCAATTATCCGAAAAATGTCCATATATTTTTTTTTCGGGTGCATATTTTAAAGTTCAATTAACCGAGTAATTCAATTAAGCGGGGTTCAATTAACCATCTAAAAAGCTGTGCTACTAATACGGGAAATTTTGCAATGCAACTTTTTCGGTCAATTAAGCGGGATGTTCAATTAAGCGAGGTGCAACTAAGCGGGGATTACTGTATATACGACTCTAGTTAAATGCAACGTATATCAACGCAAAGTTTGAAATGTCAAATTCCAAAAGAAAAATTAGTGTTGTGTTCATAAGAAGTTTATTTTCATGTTAATAGTAAATATGAACTAAATAAACGAGATTAAATTGAAGAAAATGAATTCAATTGATTTGTTTTTTACTGAGGATGTCGATGAAGATCGAAACCATGATATAATTTTAATTCGTCGGTCGATTCGAGACAAAAGTAATCCAATGAACTTAGAGGATTCATAGTAAGTTATTTTTTTACTTCATCATCATCGGCTCGACAACCGGGTTCCGGTCCTGGCCTCTTTCAACAAGTCTCTCCACCTATCCCGGTCTCTAGCCGACGCACGCCATCCAGTTGCGCACCCCAAGGCTTCGGGCGTCCTGGTCTACGCCATCTCTCCAGCGCAAGCATGGTCTACCACGCTGTCGTCTACCATAGAATGTACCACAAAGAACTTTCCGAGCAGGTTCCTCTTCGCTCATGCGAGCTAGGTGCCCTGCCCACCGGAGTCTACCGAGCTTAATTTTTGTCACGATATCTGCTTCTAGGTAGATTGCGTACAATTCATGATTGTACCGTCTCCGGAATCGTCCTTCCTCACATATGGGGCCAACAATTCTCCTTAAGACTTTTCTCTCGAACGCAGCTAAGAGGTCGGAGTGCCTTTTGCTAAGCACCCAAGTCTCGGATCCATATGTGAGTACTGGCAGGACCATGGTCCTGTACAGCAGCAGTTTTGAAGTTATGGTGAGATTTCTGGATTTGAAAAGCTTTGACAGACTATAGTAGGCTCTGTTGGATTTGAGAAGCCGCCCGCGTATTTCTTCTTTCATATTTTTATCGGCTGCTACTATTGACCCAAGGTATTTAAAGGATTGCACCACTTCAAATTCGTGCTCCGCTACCTTGATTGTTTGACCAACTGTTCCTCTCGCATTCGACGCCACCATGTACTTTGTTTTACCTTCACTAATGTGCAGCCGCAGATTTTGTGCCGCCTGCTCGATCTGGATGAAGGAATCGTGTACAGCTTGTTCGGTTCTTCCGATGATGTCAATGTCGTCTGCGTAAGCTAGTAACTGGCTGGACCTGTTGACGATGGTCCCTCTTGTTGCCGTGCCAGAGTCACGGATTGCTTTCTCCAACGCCAGGTTGAAGAGGAGGCAGGCCAAACCGTCCCCTTGTCGGAGTCCATTAAAGATTTTGATTGGTCTGGATAGCAATCCGGCTATTTTTACTTGGCTTGTTACGTTGGTCATGGTCAACCTACATAGTCGTGTCAATTTATTTGGGATGCCGAATTCTCTCATGGCTTTGTAAAGTTCTACCCTGGCTATGCTATCATAGGCGGCCTTAAAGTCTATAAACAGATGGTATGTTGGGATGTTAAATTCTAGACATTTTTCCATCGCCTGCCTAAGGGTAAAGATCTGATCAGTTGTTGATTTGCCTGGAATGAAACCACACTGATATTGTCCGATGACGGTTTTAGCGTATGGGGTTATCCGGTCTTGTAGGATAGAGGAGAGTATCTTATAGGCGGTACTCAACAACGTGATACCTCTATAATTGCTGCACGTTGTGACATCTCCCTTCTTATGTATGGGGCATATTATGCCTTTTCGCCAGTCTTCTGGCATTTCTTCCTGCTCCCATACGTGCACTATAATATCATGAATTGCTTGACGTAAGGCTGGCCCGCCGTGATGAAATAATTCGGCTGGTATGCCATCGGCTCCCGGGGATTTATTCTGTTTAAGCCGGCCTTTAGCCTTCTCAACCTCTTCTATGCTTGGTGGCGGCAACATAGGGTATTCTTCTTGAAGTAGTGGAGCCTCCACTTCTGCAGTGAGCTGACCATTTAGCAATTCATTAAAGTACACTTCCCATCGCTCCAGTATGCTTTCAGGATCGGTGATCAGATTTCCCTCTCCGTCCTTGCAGTATGTGCAGCGTGGTGTGTACTGCGTCATGTTTCGGACGGATTGGTAGAACTTCCGCGCCTGGTGCGGACATCGCTCTCGGCTTACATATGTTTTATTCTGATAATAAAACTTGAATCTTTAGTTTTATAAAGCTGTTTCGTTTAACAAAACCTGCATATAATCAGTTATTGACTGAAGTTAAGCAGCATTTAAAAAGTGCTGCAAACTCGAGAGCTGTTCCAATTCAGGTTGAACTTTTGGCCGTTCTACGATTTTTTGCAGAAGGAAGTTATCAAACCGCTGTTGGAAACGATTTTAACTTAGGAATATCACAACCAACATTTTCTGTCATATTAGTGGAACTTCTCAGGATATTTAAAGAATACATCTGTCCAAAATGGATAAAATTTGAGATGACAGAATTTGAAAAAGAAGAAGCAAAACTCCATTTCTACCAAAAATCAAGATTTCCAGGTGTTGTTGGGTAAGAATTAGAACACCAAAAAAGGATACTCGTATACAACATCTTTATTACAACAGAAAGGGGTTTCACTCATTGAATGTAATGCTGGTGAGACCCATTTAAACACAAAACTATCAAATTTATTCAAACTTAAAATTATAGGTCTGTGATCATAATCTTCAGATTAAATACGTTGATGCTAGACATCCTGGGTCATGCCATGATTCATTTGTATGGAACAACATTGAATTGCGGACTTTTTTAAGCAGAAAATATAATGACGGAGAAAGAAATACTTGGCTTTTAGGTACAAAACCTAAGTTTTCCTACAAATTTTATAAAAATCTTTTTGAAATATTTCTTTTAGGAGACTCTGGTTATCCACTTGAAAATTTTTTGATAACCCCCTTCCGTTCTGCTTTAGAAGGAACTCCAGAAAGTATCTTCCACACTATCCATGCTAAAGCACGGAATCATGTAGAAAGGTCAATTGGTGTTTTGAAGAACAAATTCAGGTGTATAATGGGGGCACGAGAACTACATTACGCTCCAGATAAGGCAACAGAGATCATTAATGCTTGTTGCGCTGTTCACAACATAGCGATAAGCTTCAAAACACCATTTGAAACTGAAGAAATTGTCCAGCTGGAAAATTCTTCTGAAATATATGAAGCAAACAACAGCAATGAAAGTGCAAATATAACTCGAAATTTAATTATGAACTCAATTATAAATTAATAAATTAGTTCTTGTTTTACAATAAAATAAGCTTAATTAATTTGACTCTACGTAATGCTTCGTTTGATAGATAATTTGCTCCAAGCTTTATTCCATTTTTTGGGTTTTAGTTTTAAGAAGCTCATATCTGTATCGTTTTTTATCTGCAAACTCTTCTTTGAGCAGATTGAGTTTTTCCTCCTTAATCTTCGAAATTCTTCTTAAATATTTATTTGATTCTTTTTGCTCTTTTAAAATGTTTGCTTGAATTTTAGTTTGCTCTTTCAAAAGGGCCATTCTCTCTTCCACTTCCTTGTTGAGTTTCCTTTTCCTCGGTCGGTTGGGAACAGATGGAGTATCCGGTCCAGTATCTGGCGCATTAGAGGTTTCTTTTTCATTTTCTTCATGAACTTCTTCCATATCGCGTTCCAAAATTGTTGAAAGTTCAAAAGTTGGACCAGCTGGGCTTACAACATGCTCCAGTTGAAGCATATCTGCAATGTTCTCATCTAATTGACTGAGTAAAACAGTCTTGTTGGGCCCACTCCCAGTCGCATTCAGCATCTTTTTGTTGTTTTGAAGTTTTTTTTTTTACCGCATATTTTTGGTCATTCCAAACCTAAGTATGCAAGCAGAATGAAATAAGAGTTTTTGAAAAAAGAAAAAAAAACAATTACCTTTAACCAACCTGCACCATCACGACTTGGCGGCCCTATGCTATTAAGCTTTTCGGATAAAGTACTCCAAAACATTTTGGTATCTTCCTTTTGCAGTCCACGCTTTCCGTGCCCTCTAGCTACCTCGACATTTTGTTGGAGAGCAGACACAAGTGCCTCGAGTTGATTTCTGTTGGTGAATTTCCTTTAAATTATATACATATTTAGATATGTAAAGAATTCTCTTAATAAATTAAAAATAAATAAAATCTTACATTTGTTTTGCTTCCATCAATAAGATTTAATTTTTTCTTTGAATGAAAATGAAACTCGCAGGCAGTCGTGCACAAAATTATAAACGACACAAAAACGGATAAAACACGAGTAAAGGCGAATTTCATAATAAGGAAAAAAACAACGACTTGTATGCGATGATATGCTATAGATACTGTTTTTCTGTCAAATTTCAAAATTTGAAATATATCTCCTACCTACTACGATTTTAACTGAGATAATTGAAGAAAAGCGATTTTCATAATCACGATGTACGTCTAAATTCGTACACTGAAAATGAATTCCTAGGTAATATTGACAAAAACGTTTTGTTTTGATAAAATTTTTGTCAATACGAAAGAATGATTTTGTTGATTTCACAAAATTTTTATAATACAGCATCATTTTTTGTCAGTTTAACAAAATATGGACTACAAATAATATTGTCAGTTTAACAAAACCAAGTTTTGTTAATATAACAAAATAAAACAGAGATTTTTGTCACATCGACAAACTTTTTTGCGATGTTAACAAAATGTTTGTTGTATCTACAAAAAATCTGTTTTGTAAATGTTTGTCAATATCACAAAGTTTTTGTTAATTTTTTTTGTCAATTAAACAAAAAATGAAAATATTTTTGTTAAAATGACAAATATTTTGTTTTGGGGTTGAATTATTTTGTAATATTGATAAAATAATATTATTAGATAGATAAAACTATTTTGTAAGGAAACCAAAAAATTTCTTTTGTGTATGATATGGTTCACACTTGGTTTTTGTTAAAAAATCGATGTAAGATTAACTGAACTTAACAAAAATTGCGTATTGTCCATACGCCCTCACAGATGGTTGCATGTGAGATCGTAGGGACGAAACGCCAATTTTTGTGGACTTAAATCCCAAAAAAAAAAGATTTTGACAAAATTAATTCTGTTTTTTGTGGATTTAACAAAAGAAATTTGTAAAATTGACAAAATATTTCGTTAATTTAACAAAATATAACAAGAAATTTTTGTTAATTTAACAAAATATTTTGTTAATATAACAAAACAATTTTGTTAATTTAACAAAACAATTTTGTTAATTTAACAAAAAAATTTTGTTAATCCGATAATAATAAAAAAACAATAACACTAACGAAAAAAATTGTTAATACAACAAAAGAATTGTTAATATGACAAATTAATTTTGTAAATTCTACGAAATTTTGTCATATTGACAAAATATTTTTGTTATTTCAACAAATTTATCTGTTAGAATAACAAAATGATTTTGTAGATACAACAAAATATTTTTTGTTACCTCAACAAAATTCTATAATTTTTGTCAATTTGATAAAACTTTTTGTTGGACGTATATTGACAAAATTTTTGTCAAATCAACCTAGATTTTTATCATATATACCTAGATTTTATTTTCAGTGTATACGACTCTAAAATACGAATTTCATAATTGAGGTGATTGTGACGTTTTCTTCAATTTTACCATAGCTATTAATGGAATTTGAATATGTGGGACTTGGGTACAACTGAACAACCTTATTCATATACTCGTACGTATGTACAGTACATACATTCTTCTAAAAACTAAGTTGATAGTAAAATTATAAAATTATGTATTATATTATAGAAATCTCTTTATTATTTCGGTTCCAAACATTTTAATTGAAAAAAATTTAAAAACGAAATATTCAAATATAAAAGATATGGTTTGGTTATTGATGGAAGGGTACTTACAAAATATATCCGCTCTAAAACTAGATATATGTCAAATATAAACCATTTGTTAGAAATTGTATTATGTCGATACCTTCCTGTAAGAATGTACTAAGCGATACTTTTTTCGAAAATGACTTTTTGATGAGGAAAAAAAGTATTGGAGTATAGTCAACACATAAGATTAAAATTGATAAACTTCGATTATAAAACGAAGAATATCTCCAACAAAACATTTTCCTTTGCAACAATTTTTACTTGCGACTTATAGGTATGTACTATAAGGCAAGTTATGCATTCGTAAAAAAAATCGAACTCGAGATTTTGATCAAAGTTGACATTACGATGATAGCGAAGACCAAAAAAGTGGGTCTCGCAAGTCTGTCTGTCTGTCTGTCTGTCTGTCTGTCTGTCTGTCTGTCTGTCGGTTCGACTACAGCCTAAATGGCTCGGCCGATTTTCTTCAAACTTGGTAGATATGGGTTTTAATTTTTCCCCCCCCACGTTTTTTTTTGTTTTTAAACCAAAAATAACGGTACCTACCATACGAGTTTTTTTTCGAAATTTTATAAATATTTTTTTTTTCTCAAAAACTGTCCCACAGAATTTAAAAAAAATATTAAAAAATATCATTTGGTTAAAACTAACTAATGGTTGAAAAAAAATTTCCAAAAAATTGTTATTTTTGGAATCCCCCCTCTGGGTCCATTTTTTTTTGTTTTTGATTTTCTCGAAAACGGTACAGCCGATTTAAATCATTTTTTTTTTTTGCCAAAGCTCCTCCAAAGTTTGAATATTATTCCATATTCCATATTCAAACTTTCAAATTTTAATTTTTTTGGATTTAAAAAAAAAAATTCAAAATTTTTTTTTGGAAACTCAATATTTCGAAAACCACAAGATCGATTTTTTTCAAACTTGACAAATAAAAGTTTCTTAACATAATCTACAAGATTTAAGAAAAAAAAATTGTTTTATCTAAAACTAACGGTACCTTCCATACAAATTTTAAAAAATGGTTTTCGAAAATCGTATTTTTCTCGAAAACGGTTCCGAGAATTTTGCTTAAATTTTTTTTTGATTAATTTCTACGATCTATAATTTAATAAGAAAAAATATGAAATCTAGATATTACTGACTGTACCTACCATAGAACGATTTTTTCGAATTTTGAATTTCTCATTATCGGCATAATGGATTTTAATGAATTTTTTTATAAAGAAGCTTCCAAAAAGTTTAAAAAACATTGCATTTCAAAACTTAAAAAAAAAATATTTTTTTTTTCAATTTTTTAAAAAAAGTCTTTTTTTTTTTTGAAAAATTCGATATCTCAAGAACGGCTTAGTATTTTTTTTTTGGAAATGTTACTCTTATTCGTACAATAATAAAAACTTAAGGTTGGCGTACCAAACTTTTGTCTTAAAAATGTTTTAAAATGTTTGTACAAAAAAGCTTATTTTTTTAAGGAACCACTACAACGACTTATAATTTTTGTTCTTGCATAAATTCATAATTGCATAGGATTCTGTTTTTATTTCTTATTACTAAAAGAATTTAAAAAAATTCATTTTATCCTCATGAACAGTTTTCTTTAATAATATCCGTTTTTAAAATTCCTAGTCTATTACATAGGAGAAAGTTCGTGCGACCCAGTCGTGCATTTTATTTATTCAGATCTACCACACCAATACCGCAATCACTAATACGTACGAACTTGTAAGAGTACGTAGTGGGAGTGGGAAGATTTTCCGCAATTTCGCTCTCATTTCACTCATAGAAAGTGTGGGCAACGGCCGATTTCTGGTTGGGGCCGTGAACTGGGTGTCTTACCGTAGAATATAGAAGTTTGCGGTACCGTTGAATGTACAATGAAAGAAAAGAGGCAAAAGTCATCGGAAAGGTATCTTGTGGACTTCTAGAGAGATATTAGAAAACCGTGTAAGAAAAAAATACGGTTTTCAAATTTACCGCCCCTAGAATCTGCCGCCCTGGGCTCAAGCCTACGTAGCCTGCTGGTAAATCCGCCACTGGATACATTCCATTGAAATCAAATAAAAATGAAATTTGTTTTTATGCTAATCCTCGGCAACATTAAAACGTGTGTTTGCTTTTATTTTGTATTTAAACACAGGTGTCATATTAAGCTGATTGTTCCAAGCTATAAAAGAGGATACAAGAATTCAGTTAGTTGTCAGTACAGTTTTTTGGCTTCAAATATGAAGTTTTCGGGATATTTTTGCTTTGTTGCTGCTGCGATCTTGGTTGTTTTTGCCCAACAATCAGAGGCTGGTACCATTTTTGATAAAATCACCAATTATATCGAAGACAGACTAGATGCTATCGAAAACAAGTTAGAACCAGGAATCAAGAGATTCCGTGATACTATCACTTTTATTCAACAACTTGTCCAAGAAAATCTAAACGGCAGTATTTATGTTGATCCATTACTAAGTATTAGAGAAGGATTTATCAATACTGCACAAATACTGTCAAATTCTCGAACAATAATGTTGGATAGAGTCTCAGCAGGTGAAAGAATAATTGTTGGTAAGAACCCTGCAGGTGCCAGAAAACTAACGCAGCAAGTATCTGTAGATGGCATATCGATAGCCTACAGTGCCGGAACACCCTTCTTTAAAGCACTTGGAGGAGCTTTGGGTCTTTCAAATGGCGCTAGGGAAGGTCTTTTATCGGCAAGTAAAATTTTGCAAAAAGGAGGATGGATATTATTAGATATAATTGCATCCGCTGAGAGCTTATTCAATGAAGGTAGTGAAGCTGGGGGCAGAGCAGCTGATGTCTCACTTGAGGTGTATCGCTCAGCTATGGAAGCTGCATATGCAGGTATCTTTTACAATCTTCAAAAATCCACCAATGAATCATTACAAGCACTCAAAGATGCTGAAAGCAAACCCATGAAAGTACAAACTAAAAATGTAAATTGTGGAGCTGCTGCAAAAGACGATCCTGAGAGTTCAGACGCCTTGAAAGATATTAATCAAATTGCTAAAAATGCATTAAGGAATGGAGCTAATCCCGCTTTAGTTCAACAGTTAAAGAAAATCATTAAATGTTCACTTGATTCACTTGTTCAAATTGGTGTTGAGGCCCGAAGAATGATAGGAAATACTAAGACAATTGCACGAATTGATACCTTTGCTGCCACGACTATGTTCTTCAAAGAAACCAAAGGCTTAAAAAAAACATTTAATCAACTAGCTGCCAGCCTCTTCTTAGGAATCGGAGATGTATATGTTAAATCTGGAAATCAATCAGACAAGGAAATTCAATCTGGCTTTACGGTCGTAGAAAAGGGAAATATTAAATTCCTTAAAACAATTAAATTTTCTGAACAGATAGTTGAGAATGGGCTACAAAATGGAGGTGATGCATCTATGTTAGCTATTGAAACTGCCGCGGAGTCTGTAAATTATGGGAAACTTGTTTTTATCCAAGGGATAGTTGAATGTTCAAGAATTGTATTTAACCTGCTTTAATATTTTTTGTATCCCGAATATGTGTTTTGCGGTAACGAGTGCAATTTATTCCTTGATGTTAGTTTTTCTTAATAAAGAGTATACCAAATAAAAGAAATTTTCATTTTCAACTAATGCGAACAAGATTGCACCTTATGCTGCCTTCTTAATTGCTTGTGACTTTGGAACAAGTATCGCTTTGGTACTTAGGTTGTGAGTTCTGACAATGATATGTTCTGAAAAAAACTAAAATATAAACAAATTTGGTGGTGCAACAGCTCGAAGAGAACCAGAACCTAGTGACTTACAACTCTCAACCATTCCTGTGTGCGTGTTACCAGGAACGGGGAGGACTTATAATTTTCTGCCGATTCCGAACGGCTATAATGAGCAAGCACTTTCCATGACAAGAGATACTCTTGGAGAATTTGTCAATTCCTTGCAAGAGGCAGTACACCCTTGAACAAAAACTTCCTTGCAGTGGCTGAGAATCGAACTCGAGACCTTCCGCTTGACAGTCCAACGCACTAACCATTATGCCAAGGGGTACTACATTCAGGAAAATACAATGTGGAAAAAAATATCTATGATCTAGGTAAACCCATGACGCAAGAAATAGTATGTTCTGCTCCAAGAAAACAAAAGTGAGGTCCCCCAGCTATAGATATAGAAACTTGGTGGATCTTGTGTGAATTGTGAATGTCCCAAATTTTGACAATTTAGCTTGTTGGCTAACCTATTCAACTAGAAATGATTGGCGCAAAGTTTTATAACAGCCTATTATTAAGGTATTAGTATGATACTATCATTGTATATATATCTTGTAGTATTATCAATTGACGTGATTTTATGTTAGAGTCCCTAGCCTGTGGTGTCGCTGAAATCAGCAAAATTTGCCAGTGGAGAGTTAGGATAAGAAAGAAAGAAACAAGAAGTAAGAAAGAGAAATTTTTTTATTTTCATTTTTCGACGAAAGGCAGAGTAAGGGAGATTTCCGAGTGGTGGAAATGGAAAAAAAATGTTCTTTTTTGACCTTTTTCTGTTGGAATTATTTTCTTGAACTTTTTTGTCTGATTACATTTTCTTGTTTGTATGGTTTTTGTAGGTATTGAAATAAAGAGATATGCCTATCATTTGATTTGAAATTTTCAATTCTGGTGAAAAATTAAATAATTACTATCTGAAGCGAGAACTCTCAACCATGCTACAAAGATACAATGTGTTCTAGAAGGCATAATGATTGCAATGACAAACTTTATAAATAAATATATTGGCGATAAATTTTATGGAAATTATCTAGTAATTAAACTGTTTTAATTTTAAATAAGTATCTGCTATACATTTTTTTTCCAAATTTTAGAAAATATTTTTTTTTCTCTAGAATGTTTTTGTTAAACTTTCGTATTTACGGCGGATTGATGTAAAAAATTTCGAGGATGAAAAAAATGTTAATTTATACTAGTTTAAGGGCTTCAAATGTTCATGTCAACGCACTTATTCACGTATAATTGTTGATAACTTTTTTACAAGCAATCGAATGAATTTTTTATATTATATTCTTATATTTTTACATATATTATGTTTTTTCATAATCTAAACAAAAAAGAAACAAACAAATTAAAAAAACTCATACGAAAATGTTGATTTTTCATGTTTTTACAATTCAAAATAATAACAATTTCTCGCGAACGTTACTTTTTCCACATATCATTCGTACCTTTTTTGTCAAGTAACTATCAAAGTAATCGTTTTGTTGTAGATTAACAAAAATAAAATGCACGATAAGGCCGCACGAACTTGCTTCTATGTAATGGACTAGGAATTTTAAAAACGAATGTTATTAGAGAAAACTGTTCATAAGCATAAAATTTATTTTTTAAATGACTAAAACAACTCTTTTAGAAGTTGGAGCTAAAAACAGGATGCCATATGTTTTAAGCAAAGATTAGTTTATGTAAGAACAAAATTATAATTCCTTGTAGTGGTTTCTTAAAAAATAAGCTTTTGTATACAAAAACATTTTTAAGAAAAAAATTTTTGAAGCCCAATTTTAAGTGTTTATTAATGTACGAAAAAAAAATTAAACTTACAAAAAAAAACTATTGATCCGTTTTTGAAATATCGAATTTTCCAAAAAAAAATTGATTTTTTTTTTAATTCAAAAAAATATTTTTTTTTTAAGTTTTGAAATGCAATGTTTTTTAAACTTTTTTGGGGGGAAATGTTATTAGGGGTACCTGTCATAGAACGGTTTTTTTGATTTTCGAATTTCTCACCAATGGCTCTAACGATTTTAACAAAAAATTTTAAGCAGGAGCTGCTTTGTATTTGAAAAAATATAAACTAAAAATTTTTTCGAAAAAATAGTTTTTGGATTTTTAAAAAAATAATAAAATTTTTTTTTGAAAATTCAATTTCCTGAAAACCGATACACGATTAAATTTTTAAATTACGTTTTAAAATGTATTTTATTAACTACTAACAATTTGCATATCAATTTTTTTTATAAAAATTTTAAAGAAAATTTAGTACACAAAAAACATGTTTCAGTGTGTCTGTATGTCTGTACCTCTCACTACAGCCTAAACCACTGGACCTATTTCCTTCAATCTTGGTGGTTATGGGTCTTCGGTGATTCCTTAGAGGAGAAATTGAATTTTTTTTTTTAGCTCCAAAACTAACGGTACCCTCCATACACCCGTAATACAAAATCTTATTTATCTCGAAAACGGCTCTAACGATTTTGATAAAAAAAAATTAGGTGTGATATTATGAACATAAGAAACATTTTGCTCAAACAAAATTTTGGGGCAAAATGTTTGTAGGGGTATCTGCCATAGACCCGTTTTTTTTATTTTCGACTTTCTCATTAGCGGCTCTAAGGATTTTAACCGAAAATTTTCAGCAGGAGTCCCCTTAAGTTTAAAATAATATTGTATACAAAAATATTCGAAAAAATATTTGTTGGGTTTTTTTGAAAATTTTTTTTTTTTAAATCAATATCTTTAAAACCTATGAACGATAATTTTTTGAAATTATTTCCTAAAATCAATATTATTTAATACTTAAAATTCGCATCCCACATTTTTTTCTTGAAAAATTTTAGAGAAATTTCTTATATAAAAAATTTATTTCTAATAATAAAACGTTTTTTTAAAGTTTATTTGCATAAATTCATACTTTTCCGGAAACCAGACGGCAATTTTATGCATTTGAACATTATTATCTCATTAAATCCATGTTTTATATTTATAAAATGTATCTTAAATTCCAAAGTACTTTTACATAAGAGCAAGTTCGTGCAATCCAGTCGTGCATTTTATTTCTTTCTGTACACATTCTCAACACAATTTATTTTTTCTCATTCTTCCATTATCTCTACACCCATATTTTGAAGTTTCCAAAATTTAGCAGAGACAAATTTAACAAATGCGGTCCAGAGCCTGAAGATGCCGCCACAATCGGTCGACTTGATGATATTGTTGCGAACAGAGCTTTATACTCCTACAGCGCCATCTGTCGGAAAATTGCATATCAACTTTATGAAAGAAACAAAAAGCTCTTTTCCAATGTCAAATGTATTTCCCCTTATTCCAACCATCTAGAACATTCCAAGACAAGAACCTTCGAGAACAACTAACTTGAGTATATAAGGGAGTGTTCGCGGTGAGCACAGGACAGTTGATTTTGGATTATGAAAGTGTGCAAAAGTATTGCTTATTGGATTCTGTTATTTAAAACAAGTGCGATTTAAATTTGAATAAAAGTATTTGAGTTGATTATAAACTGAGATTTATTGTTTTGAATTGGAAAGTGTAAATAAAGAAGAAATACTAAAAAGAGTGATAAGTTTTATTTAAAGAACCCAGACAAAAAATTACAATATTATTACTATAGTTTTTATATACAAAGGTAACACTGTGCTCTATCCAATAAATTATCTGTTAAAAATAAATTAACCGGTATCAGCAGCTCTTGCAATTTCTTAAGAATACAAGATGAATGCATTGCAGTCAGAAATATCGAATGCTACTTGTAGTAATTAAAAGAGGGTGTTTTTTGCCTGTGAACATAAACAAAGGTAAGCTAGAAGGTTTTATACCGACCAGAGTTGCGAATTTTTGAATTAGAAACACATTAAGCCATAAGTCTGTAGATGACTTGTGAATTAAAAACATTTAATTCATAAGTTAGTTAGTAACTTATGATTTGAAAAAAAATTAATTTATAAGCTACTAAGTGACTCATGAATTTAAAAAAAAAATTTAACTCACTACCTACCAAGTGACTTATGAATTAAAAAAAAAATAATTCATAAACTTGTTGGTAGATTGGAAATGTTTAAGCTTGTTTTGACAACATAATTAAATTATCAACGAAAGTTTATTTCAAGCTTTTATGTGTCATATAATTATAATGCTAGCTTATAAATTTTCCAATTAATAATTTTTTAATCAGAATTCATCCATTTTTTTTTTTTAATTTACAACTGGCTTGTGAATTAAAGCCAAGCTTAAGTTAAAAAGTGGCTAGAGCTAGAATTTAAGGATGTTGTTGCATCATTCCATTTATTTGTCCTACGTCGCTTGGAACAAACTCGCTGTTTTCTTATATTTCCGGTGGGTCTAAGGCTCAGTGATACTGTTAGTTCTGATGTCTACATAAATAATGTTACTTACAGGGCCGGACAAACTCTACGTGCAAGCTGTGCAAATGCGCAGGGCGCTGAACCCAAGGGACGTCTTGGGCAAGCGTTAAAAAAGCCGCTACTTCATAACCGCTACCTACGAGTACCTTCTATTTTAAGTCTCATTTCTTTTTATAGCTCACACCAATACTGATATTCATTATACATATAACTAACAGCTAATTCTGAACATAATAAGACAGATATATATGTATATATACATATCTACTATTCCAAAAACAAGTCTATGTTTAATTTCCTAAATATACCCAAACTTCCACAACAACAAAAAACTACATCACAAAATCTTTACAAAGTGCGCGATTTTGTTCGCTTAACAACAGATACCTATTTGCTATTTTTCTCTTTATCAATCTACTGTTACGTTATTCTTCACACTCACCATTGTAGTGATCGTACCTGGCAACGCCGAAATAAATAATAAATAAAACTCAACGAACAATGGTTGCCTTCCGGCATCGCGACTATGCACAACTTCAGTCAGTCACTACCAACCTTCTCAAGAAGACAGTCGTCGTCCGCACCGCCGTCCGCCATTAACTTAATATTAAAGTGTAGTCATATAAGTACATATAGCTAATCAAATTAATAAAATTTAAAATTAATTGTATAAGTACCACCGAGTTTTGTTTTCTTTATTGGCTACCACAATTGGTGACCCCGACGGCAGCGGCGGTGCACAGAGTGCAAATTTGGCAGCGACCAAAGTGCCTACACACGTGCACAGAAAATTTGTACGAGCCATCACCACCGATACGATCGGGTTAATTTGTGGCCACCATTTTCGGAGCCACCAAAATCATCGACCACCACGGTGTGTGGCCATATAATTGCCACCAAAACCTTCCACCGGAGCGTCAAGTAAACGACGGCATCGTACGCCACCAAAATCATCCACCACCAGCAAAAGTAAAACGACGTCATCGACCACCACCCAATTCTCCTAAGAACGAGCAAACACGTCACGTCATCCAAGTCACGTTATCCACGTCAACGTCAGCATCAAACATCAGCCTCATTGCCTCATTCTTCGTCGCCGCCAATATCGTTTAACGACGTCATCAAAGTTCGAGAGTCGAACACCGAACGATAATTTATGCATATGTGCATGTATGCACATTATCAACCACCGTTGTCAAGACCGTGTCGTCATCGATTTTATATTCTGAAGAAGAACACACAACAATCAAAGGAAAATACAACACAAATACATCTGTATAGAAGACAACATACAAAATCAAAAGAAGGACAGACACAAAAAAAAAAAGAAAAATCACGAACAGCAGCAAGTCAAGTCCACAGCAGTAATAGCAACGACGGATATTATTTTAAAGAGGTACATACCTAACTATGTAAATATTTTGGATAAATTAATAGAAAATTCATTCTTATCGTTTTCATTGAATTAAATTGAATTGAAAACTTAACTGAATTTCAAGAATAATTTTAAATTTTATAAGTACGTACCTAAAGTTTAACAATAAATCTAAGATTCATCTTAAAGTAGTTCATTTTTGATTAGTATAAATTGATTCTTTCTCATTTTTTTTAGTTGTTTAAGATTATTATAGATATCATATTTTTATTTTTGCTTGTGTGATAATGACGGGGGGCGGTAATAATGGGGGCGATGATAATGATGGCATAGAAAATAAGGAAGAAAAACAAGTTAAGAAAACAGAAATCGCAGTCGATTCGAATGCCGGCAGTCAAGCCTCGATGGTTGACGATTTATTAGAGCCCCGCGAGGCATTTAGTATTACATTACCACCTTTTTGGGAAAAAGCGCCCAGTTCATGGTTTTTAATTATGGAAGCACAATTTTCGGTGAAGAAAATTAGAAAAGATGAAAGTAAGTTTGCTCATACGGTTTCCGCGTTGCCAGTTGAAACTATCAACAGCGTTTTAGATATTTTAACAGCACCACCCGCGACTGATAAATATGCAACGTTACGTGATGCTTTAATCAAACGACATTCACTCTCAGAACAAAAACGTTTGGAGGGTTTGTTAGCCGCGGAGGATCTCGGTGATAGGAAACCTTCAGACTTATACCGCCACATGATATCGATAGCAGGTACAATTAGCGGAGTAAATGATAGTCTAATACTATCCTTATGGACGCGAAAACTTCCCACCGCTGTGTCGATTCCTCTGGCCATTACTGAAGACCAACCATTATCAAAAAGATTAGAATTGGCAGATAAGATTTTCGAATGCACGAGACAGGGTGCATCGATTAATGCAGTGAGCAGTAGGGAGATTTTAGAAACAAGTAGGGAATCAGATTTCGATTTAGAAACGGCTAAACGTGAGATAGAAAGACTTAAAAATATGGTAAGAAAATTAGAAGAGCGTAGCCGGAGTAGAGATAGGAATAATTTTTCGAGGAATAGGAGCGGTTCACAAAGAAGCTTTTCGCGTGGAAAATTTTCAAACAAAAAAATTTGTTTCTTTCACAAACGCTTCGGGAAAAAGGCATTTAAATGTGCACAGCCATGCGCATACGAAAGCGACACTAAAATTAAACACTCATCGGAAAACTAATACAACCGGTGACTATGACGACTAGTAATCGGTATGATATGAATTCAAGTCGTCTTTTTCTATTATGTCCGCTAACCAAACTTCGATTTTTAGTGGACACTGGGGCAGATGTATCGGTTATACCTCATACGCTGTACCCACAATCGAATTCAATTTCAGACTTTAGCTTAACAGCAGCGAATGGTACTCCAATTAAAACTTATGGTACTAAACTTTTGGAATTACAGTTGGGTTTGCGACGATCTTTTAAATTTCCGTTTACTTTAGCCTCGGTTAGCAAGCCAATTATAGGTGCAGATTTTTTAAGAAAATTTAATTTATTGGTGGATTTAAAACAAAAGAAGCTTATTGATAGCACAACGAAGCTATCAACGTTCGGAGAAATAACGAATATTAACACTCCTTCTCCTCGAATTTTCTCAATCAATGGTCGATTTGGTCAATTGCTTAGTAGATTTCCTACTTTAGTTAGCGCTCCCAATTATTCATTTCCGGTGAAGCATAATATAAAACATTATATAATAACAAAAGGTCCACCTCCGTTCACTAATCCTCGTCAGCTAGACAGTGCAAAATACAAAGCTGCTTTGAAAGAGTTTCAACACATGGTTGAGTTAGGCATCTGCCAGCCATCTTCTTCGCCCACTTGCTCTCCATTGCATATGGTGCCCAAAAAAGAACCTGGCGATTGGCGTCCTTGTGGGGACTTTCGCAGATTGAATGCGATAACTCAGCCCGATAGGCATCCGATATCCCATATACAGCATTTTGCAAGAAATATGTTTGGATGCACAGTTTTTAGCAAAATTGATCTTGTCCGAGCATATCACAACATCCCGGTAGCTTGTGAAGACATTCACAAAACAGCCATTACGACACCTTTCGGTATGTTCGAATTTCGGCGCATGCCTTACGGCCTCCGAAATGCGGCTCAAACATTCCAAAGGTTAATGAATTTCGTGTTGAGGGGATTGGAAAATTTTACATGGATTTATATTGATGATCTTATAATAGCAAGCAAAAATATAGAAGAGCATGAGAAACATTTATGCCTCGTTTTTCAAAAATTATCTGATTTCGATCTTAAGATCCAAGTCAATAAATGCGTTTTCGGAGTACCGGAATTAGATTTCTTAGGTCATAAGATCAATAAAAACGGTATCTTACCAGCAGAAGAAAGAGTCGAGGCAATTAAAAATTTTCCTTCGCCAACTTCGATTAAACAGCTCCAAAGATTTATAGGCATGGTTAATTATTATAATCGTTTCGTAAAGAATTTAGCGAATATGCTCGCGCCTCTTTATGATCATCTCAATTTACTTTTGAAAACAAAGCCCAAAAAGTTTTCTTGGACAGAAAAATGTGAAAATCAGTTAAACATGATAAAAAATGCATTAGCAACGGCAACGCTTTTAAACTTTCCATCTGAAAATCCACAGCAAAGACTCACAGTAGATGCCTCAAACATTGCTGTAGGAGCCGTTTTAGAACAATCGGTCAAAAATCATTCGGAATGGAGACCCCTAGCTTTTTATTCAAAAAAACTCAGTAAATCGGAAACTAGTTATTCGGCTTTTGACAGGGAATTGTTAGCCATTTACCTTTCAATCAAGCATTTTAGACACTTTCTTGAGGGATATGAGTTCTCAGTTTACACTGATCATAAACCCCTAACTCAAGCAATGAATTCTAAAACAGAACGTAGCCCTAGACAAGCGAGACAATTAGACTATATCTCACAGTTCACTTCTTCCATTAGACACATAAAAGGAAAAGATAATGTTGTAGCCGACGCATTATCGCGCATAGGCACAGTGGATAATATAGATAAATTCTTCGACTTACCTACTTTAGTACGTTTGCAAACCATCGATACCGAACTTAAAGAATTATTAGAAAGAAAATCAGATTCAAAATTCAAACTGAAGCAATGTGCATTTCCTACCATAAAAGAACTGATTTGGTGCGATATAAGCACAAAAGAGGTTAGACCTTTCATACCCAGAGAACTGAGGGAGGAAGTTTTTCGGTCATTCCATAGCCTTGCTCACCCAGGGGTAAGAGCATCTCGCAAGCTTGTCACGGAAAGATACTTTTGGCCGAAAATGAACTCAGATATTAAGAATTGGGTAGAAAATTGCATTCAATGCCAAAAATCGAAAATACAACGGCATACAAAAAGTAAATTAATGGAAATTCCTACACCAAATGCAAGATTTGAACATGTCCACATGGACATAGTCGGACCACTTCCTTCGTCGAATGGCTATACACACATTCTCACGATAATCGACCGTTTCACTAGGTGGCCTGAGGCGTATCCTCTGAAAGACACTCTCACTTCCACCATTGCTACAACGTTTGTTAAAGAATTCATTTGTCGATTCGGTGTACCACTGCGTCTTACGACGGATCAGGGAAGCCAGTTTGAGTCAAGAATGTTTCGACAACTCAATCAATTATTAGGTACCCACCGCATCAGAACCACAGCCTACCATCCCCAGTCAAACGGTATGGTAGAAAGGTTTCACAGACAGTTGAAGGCATCCTTGATGTGTAAAGAAAGTGGAGAGAAATGGAGTGATGATCTCCCAATAATATTGCTAGGAATACGTAGTGCTTTTAAACCAGACATTGAGTACTCTCCAGCTGAATTAGTATACGGTCAGCCGCTCAAATTACCTGCAGAGTTTTGTTCTTCAGAAAGTGATGACAAAGGAATCGATCCGGAAGGGATAGTTAAAATTTTAAGAGAAAAAATTAATCGTTTCCGACCGACTCCTTCGCGGCTACCTAATTCTACAACCTATTTTCCAAAATCTTTAAACGATTGCGAATGGGTTTTCAGGCGCGTAGATGCGGTTCGCCTTGGTCTTAAACCGCCATATGAGGGTCCGTTTAAAGTAATAAAAAGACTTCGGAAAAGTTTTATTATTAGCGTGCGCGGAAAAAACGTTAATGTGGGAATCGATCGGTTAAAACCAGCACACATCGCAAACGAACGCGAAGTTCAAAATAAAAAAAGAGTAAAATTTCGAATATAATTCTTAAGTCGTTACACTTGAAGGGGGGTACTGTAGTGATCGTACCTGGCAACGCCGAAATAAATAATAAATAAAACTCAACGAACAATGGTTGCCTTCCGGCATCGCGACTATGCACAACTTCAGTCAGTCACTACCAACCTTCTCAAGAAGACAGTCGTCGGCCGCACCGCCGTCCGCCATTAACTTAATATTAAAGTGTAGTCATATAAGTACATATAGCTAATCAAATTAATAAAATTTAAAATTAATTGTATAAGTACCACCGAGTTTTGTTTTCTTTATTGGCTACCACACCATCGCGTGTTTGAGTGAAGGCATTTATTTTATTTTGATAACCCTCCCCTATGCAGTGTAACATAAAACAAAATTTCAACAGCAAATACAGATAATTAACAGCTTGCATGTTGATAACATGCGCCCGATTTCAGTTCAGTTCTATATGAAATCGAAGTCAGCAATGTTACTCAAACAGAAATTCTGATATACAAAATTCATACTCGTTGACATAACTGCGCGCAAAATTAAAAGTTGCGTCTATGAATTTAAACTCTTCCGGTTGAGTGTTTTTTGTACTATGTATGTCTTAGTTTGGCACTGGCCTCTCTTTATGAGTCTGTCATGGTGTCATGTCGTGTGGCTCGTGTTTCGAGATGAGATAAAGGGTTGAAATACGGAAACAATGAGTGATGATGATGCGATGACTAATGCTAAGGTTTGTCGTTAATGAGTGAATCTGTTTTATTCAATTTTTCCTTTTCTCTATTTTTTTTTGTTCTTGCTAGTTATTGTTTACATTTAAAAAAAGGGATTTTTTGACTAATCTAATTACTCTATTTGTCTATTGTGATAAAAAAAAAACTCAAAACAAAAGAAAGGATAGGGAATCTATATTGAGAATAAAACTTGCTACGCTACTATTCCAGTAGTGTATACGTATAAGGTTATGATAATGGTTCAAACATGAAAGGAAAAGAGGCTGGTGTTCAAAACAAAATTAAGTGGCTTGAACCAAGAGCTTATTTTGTTCAGACTGCTTGCATTCCCTTTGGTTGTTGTTGGTTGTTAATGATTCAGCTTGCTGTTCGTTGGAAACTGTTAAGTTTTTTGAAATTGCTCAATTCCTATAAAACTTTGTATCAGGTTCAACAATGCGTTGGGACAAGAAAAATTTCGCTGGTTTGACCTTAAAACTCCTTTCTGAAACCAGATGGGAGTAGACTAAATGCTTTAAAACCATTAAAAAGAAATCTTAGGAGATATAATATTAATCTCTTACTGAAATATCTGAGGCTGGAAATATAGATAAATAGAGAATAGAAACACTGCAGAGTCGTTAGGAAGTAAAATTTTAGTTTCAAGTTTATATGTTGGATATTAATCTAGTTTGATATTTGTAAAAAAAAAATAATATACATAACTAGTAAGTGTTTACAAAGTCCGTCTGTTAATTTATCTAACAGCGTTCTAGTTCTGGAAGTTACTAAAAACTCTTTAGTGGAAATGCGATCAGAACAATTCACTCTAAATCTAGAAATACCATCACAGTTTCCTCAAATAACGTAGTTTTTATTAATAAAAACTACTTCAGGACCCCAATGATTCAAGAAAGATAAGTTGACTTGTCAATCATAGCTATAGAAAAGAGCTTGTCAAGTCATTAGATTATGATGATCTGTTAACTGAGTTTGCTTAAACAGAAGCCAGAAAAGTTAATCTATTGCAATAAATTCGGTTTATTATTTCCTACACTGAATAAATAGTAAATATTGAAACCGCTACAAATTAAAGACAAAACTTATCAAATTTTAATCGTTTATTTATTTACAAAAATTTAAACACGTCCGATCACAATCACAATTTAACACTGACTGACTATCTTTCCACCGGTAGTCTCTATCTCATCTATAGTCTCTATAATCATCTCATTCTTCTTCTCTTAATAATACATTTTTTTATCTGTATTGTATTTATATTCGCTGCTACAATATGAATATAAAACTTTTGATTCAACAATAATTAATGAGTTTATTATATATTTGTGTGTTGTTATGTTTTTGAATTAGTTTTTAAATACTTTTTACTTCAAAAAATATTTTTTTAATTCCTAAATTTGTGTGATATATTTTATGACTTTAGTTTACAATTATTTTTGTACTTAGTTACTATTATTTTTGTGATATATTTTTGATTTCTTAGTTTTTAATAAAAATCATTTTTTTTTTAATAAGATATAAGTATTATCTGGGAATAGACCTCTTGGGGATACCTCGTTAAAAAAAAAAACGCTTTGCAATGGGTACTCCTTGGGTAATGAGGAAATAACTTCTTCCGCCAATCACCGCAAATAAGGGGCGCCACTGATGAAGTTTGCGCAGGGCTCTAATTTAGCTCGGGCCGGTCCTGGTTATTTACACTCTGATCTGTGGATCTGAAATATGATTGCTGGTTGCTTTAGCACTGGTCTTTGTTCTTCTGTGCTGTGCATCCGATTCGTAGGCATTTAACAATAGCAGTTGATAGCACTGCATCTAAGTTAAATTCAAATTGTTCTTTGAGCACATCGTCGGTTATTTCCTCGTGCTTCCTTACTCGAATTTGGTTGTGATGACGTTTGATGTCGACTCTCAACGTTTGTACGAAGAAGATTACACGACCTATAAACTGGGTGATAGTCCAGAAATCCTACGATTCCCTCTTGAATAGGAACTACCGTAGACCTTTTGTCCGACTTTGACTTTCGTATGGTGGTGCTGAGTTCGTTGAACATCTGGAGATACTCGTATGGCTGAAAATATTGTTCGGGGTTAACGGCCGTGCAACATTTCCGACGGTGACTTTTTTATGATTGTTGTTTGCTCGAATTCTGATCAGATATTTATATAACGCCATCTCCCGGTCATTCTCCTCGTGCATTATTTTCTTGAAAGCTACCTTGAAGAAAAGTTTGCTTAAAATAAGGCATTAAATTCACCTGTTATTTTGGCAAATACTGCGGCCATCCGTTTTCAACGTAATACCTTTGTATATTAAGCTTATAGTAGGTACTATCAAGAAGACGCAAGATTGAGGCGACATCTTAAGTATAGGGACCAGGGGCGAACGCAGGTAGGGGTTTTAGGGGTTCAAACCCCCCCCCCCCCCCCCCCTAAAAACGACCAAAAAAAATAAGAAATCATTTTGTTAAAAAAAAAAAAAAAAAAAAAAACAAATTGTTATTTTCGTGCCATAAATTCTTCTGCTACTGTTGTTTTTTCTTACGACTTATAGGTACTATAAGGCAGGTAATGCATTCGTTAAAAAAAAATCGAACTCAAGATTCTTATCAAAGTTGACATTACGATGATGGCAAAGGCGAAAAATTTGGGTCCCAAAATTCTGTCTGTCTGTCTGTTGACTACGGCCTAAAAGGCTGGGCCAATTTTCATTAAACTTGGTAGATATCGTTTGTAATTTTTTTCTCCCACAGGTTTTTTTTTTTTTACTTTTCTTTTTAAGACCAACAATAAGGGTACCTGCCATACGATTTTTTTTCGAAATCTTAAAAATATTTTTTCCCAAAAACTGTTCCACAGAATTTTGAAAACAAAATTCATAAAATTTCATTTCGCCATTTTAGGTAATTTTTGAAATAAATTTTCCAAAAAATGGTTACCTTCTCTTGGAAGCCTCCTTGGAACCATTTTTTGATTGGTTTTTGATTTTCTCGAAAACAGTACAACCGATTTTAATCCTTATGAAACCCCTCCAAGGTTTAAATATTATTGCGTATACAAGTTTTATTTTTTGATTCTTAAAACAAAATTTAAAATTTTTTTCTGGAAACTCAATATTTCGAAAACGCCATGCTCGATTTTTTTTAAACTTGATAAATAAAAGTTTCTTAATATAATCTTTAAGATCTGAGAAAAAAAATTTGTTTACCTAAAAATAAAGGTACAAATAAATATAAATATAAATATAAATATAAATATAAAAATACAAATGTTAAAAAATGGTTTTCGAAGATCGTATTTTTCTCAAAAACGGCTCCGAGAATTATGCGTAGCAAAATTTTTTTTCAAATGTTTTAAAAATTTTGTATACAAAAGCTTTTTTTTTAAGAAACCACTAAGACGAATTACAATTTTGTTCTTGCATAAACTAATATTTGCTCAAAACACATGGCATCCTGTGTTTAGCTCCAACTACTAAAGGAGTTTTATTAATTAATTCTTGTTGCATTAATGATATTTTACGAACCAAATGATGGCCTCCATCACAGGGCCCGTAATAAAAATCGATGTCTAAGAATTAATTCCGGAATAAAAATGCCCAAGTGTAAAGCACCGAAAACGCCCTCGTAGTGAATATTTTCCAACTTTTGGTAACATTATTCAAATTTACCAAGTAGGTATCCGTTGCAACATCTTTATGATGTTTTGTTTTTGCGATTAGCTGTATGAAATTGTTCCGATAGGTCCTATCCCTAAGAGCAAATATTATTTAGTTATAACATATTTATGTTACATAATTACAATAATTAATCTTCTTCTTCCTTTGTTTCGGCCGGGTTGACCTCAGAAATTAACGGCAAGCCTCCCGGTTTTGTATTGTTCCATTTCTGAGGCCAACTGAATGCTGGTGTTTTTGCATTTGCTTGTACCAGGAGTGTTTAGGCCTACCTTTCTTTTTATTCCGAATTGGAACGTTGTATAATATTTCCTTTTTGACGGGGTTCTCAGGATCTCTCCTTTGAATATGGCAATACCAACTGAGTCGGTCGTGTTCAATTTTTTGGGAAATGGTATTCTTAACATGAAGGCTTCCTCGGATCTTCGTACTTCTAATTCGATCAAGCTTTGTAACTCCTGCTGTCATACGAAGCATCTTCATCTCAGCTGCCGTTAGCTTACTCTCATACTTTTTGTACATTGTCCAACATTGTGAACCGTATGTGAGTGCTGGACGCACAACTGAAGTGTAGAGCTTTCCTTTCAGCTTAGGGGGCATTTTTCGGTCACAGAAGATAGCAGAATTTTCCCGCCACTTCATCCACCCTACGCTTACGCGATGATTGATATCGTCATCACAAGTAGCTTCGTTATTTATCATAGACCCCAGATATTTAAACTTTTCACACTTGGGAAGCACTACTCCATTCAAATAAATGTCTGGAATAGGCCTGTGTGGATCAGAAAATGGGCAGCATAGGTATTCTGTCTTTTTCGCGCTTATGCGGTACCCACTTCCTTCTAGAACATCCACCCATACGTCAAGTGCTCGTTGTAGGGATATCGGGTCTTCACTTATGATGGCTCCATCGTCAGCAAAGAATAACTGATGCACTTTTGGATCCGTCACTTTGCCTTCAAGCAGGTAATCAAGAACTGTAATAAAGAGCAGGGGACTCAAGACACTTCCCTGGTGTACACCTACTGAGATTTCGAATTCTTCGGTGACTCCAGCTGCGCATCTTACTTTAGTAACTGCTCCATCATACATGTCCATAATTATCCGCACATAGGTTTCTGGAACTCCTCGTTGCCTGAGGGCCACCCATATTAGATCTCGTGGTTGCCGATCGAATGCTTTTTCAAAATCAACCAATACGACATGCAAATCCTCCAAAGAATCCCGATGTTTTTCCATAATTATTCTTATACTCTGGATTGCATCCGTGGTTGACTTACCCCCGACAAACCCGCACTGGTCATCAGATAGCCTAATTATTTTTCGCAGTCGGCTACCCAAGACTCGCTCAACGATCTTCATGGTGTGTGACATCAGCTTAATCCAACGGTAATTATCACAGATTCGAGTATCACCCTTTCCTTTATAAATTGGAATAAGGTAACTTTCCCTCCATTGATTAGGCATGCGATCACCTCGTATAAGTTTGGAGACAAGAATCATGAGCCATCTAAACCCGATGTCTCCCATCTTTTTCCAAAACTCTGAGGGTATTTCGTCTGGGCCAACAGCTTTTCCCTTTTTGGAGTATTTTACCGCCTCACTAACTTCTTCGACTGTGACGTCGGATACTTCGCTTAAGTTAGGTGAAGCTATTGGAAAGTACAGCCTTGGAAATTGTTCGTTTAGAAGTCCGTCACAATACTGTCGCCACCTGTGAAGAATTTCGTTGTCTTCCACAAGAAGTTGGCCTTGAGCATTGTTAATGAACTTTGGCGAACAAATCTCCTGGGCATTTCTTCTTCTTTGAGCGGCTATTTTGAAGATAGTTGCGCCCTTATTCGTGTTTTGCCGTAGCTCTTGAATAGCACCAGCTGTCGGGGTAGAAATTTCATCCAGCTCCCGATACAGGTTTTCTGTATTCTTTGCTTGAATTTGGGCGCACTTCTTCTTCGCTTCTTTCTTGCAGTTTCTATATTCCACTTCGAGGCGTGACTTTTGCTCTGTATCATTAGAGGGGCACTTCGACCAAGCCTTGAAAGCCATTTTCTTTTTACTTATAACTGATTTAGCTTCATCATTCCACCACCATGTTTCTTTGCCTTGTTGGTTGTGTCCTTTTGAAACCCCTAACAGTGTTTTGGCTTTTTCTTTGCAAGTTCTCTGTAGGAGATCCCACATACTTTGTGCTGTACTCTCTTCATTTCGAACTATATCGGTGTTATTATACAGAACGTTTTGCATATTCGAAATGAAAGCTTCGCCTTTTTCCTTATCCAGATTATACCATTTGATCTTCCCAAAAGTTTTTGTATGTTTGTTGTCGTTCACTGTCTCCATAAAAAATTCTGTCAGTAGGAGACGGTGTTGGTGGGCAATCGATCGATCCTAGTATCAATTACAAGAATTAATACCTACAATATAGTAATAAAATAATATATTTATGAAAATCTCATATTTTTTAAATTGGTTTCTCTGAACCATCTGGTTAACGGTGTGAGAGAGCGCCACCGATACCCATTTACGATGCGTTAGTTAGTGGAATTAGAGGAATATTTGCATCGACATAACCAATTGAACAGCTTTAATGATGTCTTTCTGAAAAACAGAATTTTGTTCTCGTTCCTATACAGAATGAGCTTATGCTAATAGTTGTTGATGTGTAAACATCTTTCCCGGCGGTAGAGTGAATTCAAAACGTGGGTAAAACTTGTAACCCGTTACGGTTACACGTTACGGTTACACGTTCTGTGAGCAACCTACCTTACCGACGATTGCATTTAACACCATGTTTACATTGGAAATATTGCGAACTTACGACATCGTGTTTACATTAGCCGTGTTTTATTGTTTAGTGAATACACTAAATATCAAAATTTAACATTGAAAACAACAACAAACGATTAGTAAATAAAAATAAGCTAGTAATTGAAATGGATAATTTAGTGAAGATAGAGTTTCGGATGTTGAAATGTAGGAGGTGTTTAGGTGGTGTCCGAAAAAGTATATGTGGCATACTTGGTATTTATTTTGTTATACTTTGCCGTTACTAATCCAAAGTGTGATCGCTCCGAAATTTACAGAACAAATATTTTTTCAAATGCAAAACTTTAATTCATACCATAATTCCGGCTTTACACTACTGCCATTAATTTTGTCATAAAATATTGAATCAATTTACGCGAAGGCGATTGGTTTCGATTGATATATTTTATCAGTTCACTGGCATTTGTTCAAAAATGTCATGTAATTGCGGCATTATGTTGAATTTATATAACAACTGAAAAAATTGCACATTTAAGTTAAATTAATACGATGTTAAGGCTGTTTTAGTATGGAGCTAGGTTAAGACAACGATTTTGCAAAATTTTAATCAGACACAGCATCATACTTTCTCTACACTTTTATTGAAGTTAAACTCTTAGAATAGGTACCTATTTTATTTTGTTAGTATCGTTCTAACTTTATATGACACTTTAACATTTAAAAACGTCAAAATAGGTCTGTTTTCTTAGTTTTTTTGCACGAACTACCATTGTTTTAAGGTTGCTCAGAATCAATTTATTAAAAGAAATTGCCTTAGGCTAGGCGGTTTCTTAACTGTTTGGTTCAAGAAACTAAAAAGTTTGTGTTTTGACACAAACAAAACGATTGCCTAAAATGACTTCGCTATTTTGCGTAACATATAATTATATGCACCTGCGCGGACATTCAACCAAATTGTTCATCTGTTTTCTAAAAGTATCCAAACAGTTGTGCAACTAAAAATTGAATGTGCGCTCCTAGCCTTAGGATGATATTAGTTAAAAAATATTTAAAGTTAGAAAACTACTTTAAAGTTAGGAAATATATAAGAAGTATAAAATACTACTACCTTAATAAGAGGCTGTTTAAAATTTTGCGCCAATATTATTTTATTGAGTACAATGTTTTTTTTCTCCAATACTCCAATACATATATGTGAGAACATTTTGAGTAGATCGTAGAAAAAATATATATTTTCGCACTTTTGTAAGTTTTAAATCAAATTTAGCAGTGAGAAAAACTCTAAATCAACTCGATCTGCATTTTCATGAATATTTCAACTCCAGCTTAAAACGAGATACAGATCTTTCGAACACATCCGTGTAAGTTAATTCAACAAGTAGGAAGGAAGAGTGAATAAAGCGTTTTTTTGGTGCTTGTATTACTGCGCTAGATATAGATTACCAATAAAACGCGCCTATTGGAAACTTTGAGTACTGCAATCTCGATTTTATTACTTTCCATTGCTGGCTAGAGCTAAATTCAATCCATTAACGAAAGATTTCATAGTGTGTTCATTCAATGTTTTTTAAACAAATCCAGTTCACGTTAGTGATGGACAATTAAATTTTATTTTATGCTCCCAAAAATGTATTTTCAGAATTGACATTAAATAAAATGTACGATTGGGTCGCACGAACTTGCTCTTATGTACATATTTGCAAAATCGTCGTTTTAACAAAGTTTCATTATAAAACAGCTTTAATATCGTACTAATTCGACTAAAATTTTGCATCTTTGTCTTTCTAGAAAAAATTTGGAATTTTGTTTCTAAATACAAAAAAAGTAATACTCAAACTTTTGAGGAGCTTTAGCATAAAAAAACGATCAAAATCGTTTGTACCGTTTACGAAAAAATCAAAAACTTAAAAAAATGTTCCAAAAACCATTTAAAATGTTGTTCAGGGCAATCAGTTGACATCTACAACGAAATATTCTCGATACGTCAAAATTTAATTTGTCCTCTATATCTGTCATATACCATATAATTATTTTAATTATCGAATTAAATATTCTTTATTATATCAAAGTATACTTTTGGCATTCACTATATCAAAATATAGATCGTTCTCCATCTCTCAAGCCATGAACTGAATGATGACTGCGAACTTCAATGGATTAAAAAAATTAGGTTCTGCCACTTATAATTCCATTACAAGGTGAAAATGATGTCAATCATTTTTATAAATCTCTGACGAAGGGAGTAAGATAAAGTACAGAAACCTAAAAAAAAATTAAAGGATTGGTTTGATTTTGATAAGATGAACTCTCCATCTAGTGGTTTGTCAAAAAAAAAAGTTTTGACATTTTCGCTGCATGATAAGTATATTTGTTGGCGGCGGCGTTAAGCCATAAAACATTGTTCAAATGCATGACAAGCACGTGCAAGTCTATTATTTCAGTGGCAAGAGGACGTTGCCCTTTGTGAGTTTTTTTTTCTGTAAAATTGTGTTTTTACGAATTTCTTTGAGATTTTTTTAATTTTATCCGAGTAATTTGTTTTATTTTGTCTGTCCATTTCATCATATAATTTTCGTTTGCTGTTTTAATATTTTAATCAGTGCTTATTATACTGTGCTGTGTTCTCATCTCTTCGACGTACTATACGCAAATGAACCAATAAATGCATGATCAATCATCAATCTTGCATATACAATATTTCTATGCAGTACGCTAGATTGAAAGGATTTGGATTTTTCTTCAAGCCTACATCCGATCTATATGTTTGACTTTTTCAATACGAGTAATATACTTACACGCGTGCTTGTCATGCATTTGAACAATGTATATCTAGCTTTAAACGCAATTGCTGAGGTTGAGAAAAAGGCGGAGTTATCGTTCATTCTTCTTTGTGGTTTTCTTTTTTTATATTTGGCGTTCGCTCAGTGAAATTCACTTAACTGAGTAGAGTAAGGAGTGTGAAAAGATGTCTCCTTTTTGCATGAACAAAGTTAACTTACATTAAAAATCGCTGTGTTTAAAAACACTGATGTACTCGAAATTAAGCAAAAAGAGAAACAGAGATTAAAATCGGATTCGTGTAAAAACAGTCTATTTTCTATCAGATAACATCCCTGTTTGAATATATGTAAGTGCAAAAAGCAACATCCCTGTTTAAACATAAGTCAAACAAACTTTACGTTACGCAGCGGAGTCCAATTACTCCTAACACACGCCACGAACTACTTCATCGAAGCATATTGTCGATAAGGTTTTTGGGTTGTGTGAAATGAAGAAGTGCCGACACGGCAGTTCGCAACTGCTTGGTTCGAGCAACTAAAAGGTTTGTGTTTTGACTAAAAGGCTCTGTTTTTTAATAAGGAATAATCATAGATGTCTATAGTTTCTATGTGTAAAGCTACATAATTATGTAGAGATATTTTTAGATTTAAGTACAAGTGAAAGGGTTAAATTGTGGGAAAAAAAGTGGCTTCCATTTGAATATATGTATTATGTACATACATATCTAAAGTCACAAACTAAATAGTACGATTGCATTGTATGTTTATTGAGTACGTTCGATAACAAAAATTTGGCACTCGGACGAACGTTGATGTTTACACATCTTAACCGTGAGTCCTGGCACTCACACTTTTTTTTTACTATAAAAGATTCTAGTTCCTTTGTTGTTTTTCAGTTTTGGCATTAACTTAACAGCTTCTGTTCTCTTTTCAGATGGACCGATTTCCTTTGCGTCTAGGTATTTCGGATCCAGAGCTCCAACACTAACCCTCGTTAGAAAGGAAAAACGACGGTGTTCTTATTCGAAATTGGAAGCCTTATTTTAAAAAAGGGGAACTTCTAGTCTAGAGGATACTAATCATATTCCATTTCATGTATAAGACTCCATAGACCTGAAAATTGTAACACAAATTTGCCTCTGATGCATGAGAATCGCAATTGTGCGCTGTTGACAACCGTATGTTGGCTTAAGTAGTGCGTAGAAATAGGTAAATATGTAGACACATTCCACTGAAATCAAATAAAAAATATCATGTGAATGATAGGAGAGGAAAGTTTTTTGATAATATACTCAAGCAAACACAGAAAAGCTATTCCTCGGTGACATTAAAACGTGTGTTTGCCTTTGTTTTGTATTTAAACACAGGTGTTATATTTAGCTGATTGTTCCAAACTATAAAAGAGGACACAAGAGTTCAGTAAGTTATCAGTATAGTTCTGTGGCTTCGAATATGAACTTTTCGGGATACTTTTGTTTGGCTGCTGCTGCGGTCTTGGTTGTTTTTTGCCAACAATCAGAGGCTGGTGCTATTTTTGATAAAATCACCATTTTTATCGAAGACGGACTATATGCTATCGAAAACAAGATAGATCCAGGAATTAAGAGATACCGTGATGCTATCAATTTTGTTAAACAACTGGTCCAAGAAAATATGAACGCCAATACTTCTGTTGATCCATCTATAGAAATTGGAGAAGGATTCTCCAATGGTACCCAAATATTGTCAAGTGCTAGAAACACAATCTTGGATGCAGTCTTAGCAGACGGAAAAAATTTTGGTAAGTACCCTAACGGTGCCAGAAAACTTACGCAGCAATCATTGGCGGATGGCAAATCAAAGATCTACAATGCCGGCCCATCCTTCTTTATAACACTTGGAGAAGCTATGGGTCTTTCAAATGGTGGAGCTAACCAAGGTCTTTTATCTGCAAGTAAATATATTCAAAAAGGTGGATTGGCATTATTAGATACATTAAAATCTGCTGAGAGTTTATTCAATGACGGTAGTGAAGCTGGAGGCAGAGCAGCTGAAGCATCACTTAAAGTATTTAATTTAGCTATGGAAACTGGATTTGCAGCTATGTTCTACGATATTCAAAAATCCGCCAATGAATCATTACAGGCACTCAGAGATGCTCCAAGCAGGCCAATCCAACTACAAATTGAAAATCGAAATTGTGGAGCTGCGGCGAAAGACGATCCTGACTGTTCAGATGCCTTGCAAGATATTAATCAAGCTGCTAAGAATGCACTAAGGAATGGCGCTAATCCTGCTTTAGTTCAAGAGTTAAAGGAAATCGTTAAATGTGCACTTGATTCTCGTGTGCAAATTGCAACTGACGCCAAAAGAGTATTAGCAAATATTAAAAAAATTGCAGAAATTGATACCTTTGCTGCATCGACTATGTACTCTAAAATAGCAAAAGATTTTGAAAAAAGGATAAATCAACTATTTGCGCAGCTCTATTTAGATTTAGGAGATGTATGTGCTAGATCTGGAAATCAATCAGACGAGGAAGTTCAATCAGGCCTTGTGGTCTTAGAAAAAGCAAATGTTAAAATGATTAATACAATCAAATTTTCTGAGCTGATAGCAGTGAATGGACTAGAAATTGGAGGTGATGCATCAATGTTAGCTCTTGAAACTGCCGTGAAGTCTGCATATTTTTCGAAACTTATTTTCATCCAAAGCCTAGTCGAAAGCGTAAAGGTCTTTTTAAGTCAACTCTAATATTTTTTGCCTCCGAAATAGGTATGCTTTGCAGTAAAGAGGCCGCTGTCGTTCTGGTGCAATTTATTTTTTGATGTTAGCTTTTTTTTAATAAAGTGGAGACTAGAACGAATTTTTGTATTTTTATTTTTAAGAAATGCGAACAAATTGCATTATTAGTTCTGTCATTTTAACATTTCGTGATTTTGAACCCGGTATGGGTTAGCTGCATTTGTTATGAATTGTGAAAATGATATGCTCAGAGAAATACGATTTGACAGAAAAACATCTAGGTAAGCCGATATAACGGGTGATTTTTTTGAGGTTAGGATTTTCATGCATTAGTATTTGACAGATCACGCGGGATTTCAGACATGGTGTCAAAGAGAAAGATGCTCAGTATGCTTTGACATTTCATCATGAATAGACTTACAACTTAGACAACGTCGAATTTTCAGTGAATGGGCCCTAGAAAAGTTGGCAGAAAATCCGCTTTTTTATCGAAAAATTTTGTTCAGCGATGAGGCTCATTTCTGGTTGAATGGCTACGTAAATAAGCAAAATTGCCGCATTTGGAGTGAAGAGCAACCAGAAGCCGTTCAAGAACTGCCCATGCATCCCGAAAAATGCACTGTTTGGTGTGGTTTGTACGCTGGTGGAATCATTGGACCGTATTTTTTCAAAGATGCTGTTGGACGCAACGTTACGGTGAATGGCGATCGCTATCGTTCAATGCTAACAAACTTTTTGTTGCCAAAAATGGAAGAACTGAACTTGGTTGACATGTGGTTTCAACAAGATGGCACTACATGCCACACAGCTCGCGATTCTATGGCCATTTTGAGGGAAAACTTCGGAGAACAATTCATCTCAAGGAATGGACCGGTAAGTTGGCCACCAAGATCATGCGATTTGACGCCTTTAGACTATTTTTTGTGGGGCTACGTCAAGTCTAAAGTCTACACAAATAAGCCAGCAACTATTCCAGCTTTGGAAGACAACATTTCCGAAGAAATTCGGGCTATTCCGGCCGAAATGCTCGAAAAAGTTACCCAAAATTGGACTTTCCGAATGGACCACCTAAGACGCAGCCGCGGTCAACATTTAAATGAAATTATCTTCAAAAAGTAAATGTCATGGACCAATCTAACGTTTCAAATAAAGAATCGATGAGATTTTGCAAATTTTATGCGTTTTTTTTTTAAAAAAAGTTCTCAAGCTCTTAAAAAATCACCCGTTATTATGTAAAGCCTCTGTCAACTTTTGGAAGACATGCAAATTACAATTAGTGGTGGGCGCAGTTGAATGATATAATCGATTTAGACAACATCTCGAGATATCTCGACTCTTCACTCAAATCATTCGGATGATTTCTCACTTTTACTTACTCTAAGCGAAATGAGGACTCGACACTCGAGTGCCTATTCGATACCGATAAGCGGATATTGAAAGAAAAGACAAAAAATAGAACACATAATCGAGAACTCGAGAAGTTGGTTATTTGCGTGTCTCGTGTATGCGTATCATTGAGTTTATATACATAGAGGAACTACCTCGGCTGAAGAAGAATATTGCGTTAACTCACCACATGGATGGCGCTCAAAATCATCAAATATTAGAACCTTAACTTTTGGTTCTAAAAGCAAATAAGTGTGGAATCAATGTGGACGGTGGAATATATGTGGAAGGAAATACACCCTTTTGTATACCTGTGCCAGCAATATAAAATCATGTTCATTAAAAAATATGGCCAGAGAAGCGAGAATGAGTTGATAGAAATTATTTTTTCTTAAATAAAAAATATTACGATATTTTTTTTAATTTTTTTTTGATTTCTTCATTTGTTTTATTTTCAAAATATTCAAAATAACAATCAAGAATATCTACCAAAACCAAAAACTGAAATATAGCAACTTTTAACCTAAGAGCAAGTTCTTGCGATCCAGTCGTGCATTTTATTCTATATAGCAAATACGAAGTTATTTCAACACACATCAAAATGAGAGTATCTATACCAACGATCTTACACAACCTTGATTTCAGTTTTAATTTTAACCATAAAAAAATTGAGTTAATGTCATGAAAAGTTAAAAATAAAATTATACAAAATTTAAAATTGCACAATGCTAAAAACCAACTCGTGCTGATGTTATAAATCCAAAGCCTAAGGCTACATTTTTAAAGACGCTTATCGTTAGTTAACATTAATATTGTCATCCGGCAGATACCACGAGGTGATAATGCGCTTTTACCCACCATTTTCGGGGTGCTTTATTTAAGTGAGATCCCCTTGCCTCCCACTTTGGGGTATTTATTTTAGTACTTATAAGTACTTTTTTGTGGGTCTTGCATTTTTTTGGCGGAATATTGTTGTTCTTTTTCTGTTTGCAATTTGTTTTCTGTTAAGCTTGCCGTTCTTTGAGGCTTTTAATATTTTCTTTTTCAATGGAAGGTTTTTTAGGGAATTATTAAAGTTCTTCACATTGAACTTTATCAACACATTTGTGATACACCCCATTATAAAGTCGGAATGAATCTCACAACTGCAATTCAACTTGATTTTATTACAAAGTATTTTTAACATGCGCTTATGAACTTTTTCTTTGCTTTTAAAGTATTTAAAATATCGATCAAATACCGCAATTGCTGACTTTAAATCGGATTCAAAGGCATCTGATGGTGTTGTCAAACTAAAGTTTTTGTTAGCCCGAAGATTTATTAATTCAGCAGCTTTCTTGTCATAATTTTCAGTTTCTTTTAAATATTTAATGCAGTCATTGCACTGAATTTTTGCAATAATTTTCTTAACTAACCATCCAGCTACATACGCATTTACACAATCCTGCAGATTTTCGTTTTGCGAGGTTTTGTCTTCTAAACTTATGTCGAAAATGTCCTCCAAATCATTTTCTTCGTCATTTTGAATTTCCTCATCAGCTGCACTGATATTAACACTTATATCTTCTTCAAAATTGACGGTTTCATTTATCTGCAATAAACTTGTTTGCTCAAGTAAGTTGACGGAATTTGAACATTCGTATCCACTAAGTGCTGAAGACTTAAAGTTTTGATAACAAATCAATTTTAAATTTCTATTTTATTATTTTTTTTTCGTTTCGCCTGAATAGGAAGATTTTTGTAAAAGTTTTTCACATATTGGATCTCTGCAAGTTTGTGAACAAGAACAAATGTTGGGGACAGAAATTGGTACACAATTTGGTTTAACATTTTTTTTCGTGCCAGACTCAATCAAATCTTCTTCATAAAAATGCTTTTCACAAAATTTTATATGAATTCTCCCATATTTTGCCAAGTTCTCCAATTGTGTATTTCCTGAGTGCTTCACCCACACAATTCTTCTTGTATCAGCCGGTAAACTAAAAAATGATAAGCCCCCCGTCTTATATGAATTAAAACAATTTGCATAAGCACATACAGAACAGAAGGCATTCCTGAAATAAAAAAAATCAACTCTTGACCATAAAACACGTCCTTGCAAGCCAAAAACCAAAGTTGGAATGACTAAGAAATGAATGGAAAAAAAAAACTAAATAAACAATCGCAATGTTCTTGTCTGCTTTTAAACCATCACACACATCACGTTCCTCTTTTACCATATATTCGACAAAAACAAATCGCAATTGCCTTAATACAATTTCACATATAATAAAATATATCTCAACGTAAAGCATAAGCAAAGGAATGATATGTACATACATTATGTAGGTATATACAGTAAGCAAACAAAATTCACACAAGGCAAGACACAGTTACAGTTTCCTTGTGCATTTCTCCGTACCCATTACTATTTTTATATAAACTCAATGGTGCGTATTCAACGACCTTGGGCCTATATTTATATTCATTTTTGCATTTGATGTATGATGCATGGTTGAATATGGAATTGTAAAGCAAAGGCGAGAATGATTACGTTATGATTATTTTTTATTTTGTGTTTGCTTTCTTTTTTACCTTGAAATGAGGTGTTTATTTCCTACATTTTTTTACTATGACATTAATTCGAAGATCATTCGAATGAATGAAATGAAAACTGGAATATATTCACCACGTTGCGAAAAGTAATAAATGACAGCCAATTTGACGGATGTAGCTTCAACAATATGGCCGCAATTGCAAGTCGGAAATCCATATTGGAAAACCCCTTACACCCACAACAGGTAACCAGATTATGTGGTTGGAAGACGACCAATTACATTATGTCAGAAGACGTTTGCTGCAGGAAATATGGTAAATTTTACACTCTTATCACGAGCGAAGCACATTAAACAATAAAATAAGCACTATTCGGGACATTTGTAATCTTCATCTGAGAGAGGACGGAAATGTTGAGATCTGTAACGTTGCAATGCTTCTAAGCAGCTTACTTCGCAGTTTTGATACTTTGAAAACGGCATTAGAATCAAAAAAGGAATCAGAATTAACGATATGTTTTGTGACGTCATCCAACTGAGCAAAAGGAATCTCAAAATGCAATATTATCATATTATCAATAAGGAAACCAAGAAATTTCAAGAAATTTAATTCAGAAGCAGAATGTTATTTTTGTCATTCTAAAGGAAACTTGAAACGTGAAAACAGCCGAAACAAAAAGTTAATGTAGCAGCTGCTTATTTCCAATTCTGAGAGCTCTTATGGAAAATGGTTTGTAGACTCGGGAGCTTCATGTCATATTTGCAAAAATAAAGAACTATTTTGTCAATTCGATTCAACAGTAAAGAACGTGGTGATTCTTGCGAACGGATCACAACTTGAATCCCAGGGACAGGGAGAAATTCTTCTTAAACTTCTAAGCGAATTTCATAGAGAAACAAGTGTTAAATTTGAAGAAGTTGTATAGGTTCTATCAGTGGAGATGCATATTATATCGATTTTGCAAATGAAATCAAAAGGGCTTGCTAGTGGTATGACTATAGAAAATTGTATAAATAAATTTCTTCTTCTATATGTTCAGTTGGTAAATCTACTCATATTCCGTTTCCAAAGAACATCGATCTAAGTTCAAGGGGTGTACTTGACATAATCCATACGGATTTGTGTGGTCCTAATGGATCTGTGTGGTCCAACTCATTCCGGAAACAGATATATATACTACCTTTTTTGATGATTTCAGAAGATATTGTCATGTATACTTACTAAAGTATAAGTCTAAAGCATTCGAAAAGCTAAAGGAGTTCACTTGTATGATTAAAAATACAATGAATAAAAAACAAAAATAACACGATCAGACCGAGCGAGGAGGCGAATACACAGCGAAAAATATAGTTGATTATCTCAAGCAGGAAGTAATATTTATGCAATATACCGCCGCATACTCACCGGAACTAAATGGAGTAGCTGAGCGAAAAAATCGTTCGCTTATCAAGATATCAAAGTGCATGCCTGAAGCAATTTCAATAGTGAACTATTGCAAAACCGGCTAGTGACTCGATCTACAGAAAAAACGCCACATGAGCGGTGGTTTCACATAGTGCCTAATTTGGCACATCTTAGACTTTTTCCAAAGAAGGGCTTTGTACATGTTCCAAAGTTAAAACGAAAATAGTTTGACGATAAGTCAGTCAAGATTATATTCGTGGAATATGATTCAAACTCAAAAGCTTATCGCTTACCACCGTATACAGATATCAAAAGGGACGTTACTTTTTTCAAATCAGGACTGAACGACATCACTAAGAAAGCACATTCAGGGGGGTATCAAAATGTTAATAAATCTAATGAAATTTTGTTCGACTTTTCGATTCCTCAAACGAAACTCTTGGAAGATAAAGGAGCAGATATACAGGATACGGATTTGAATTAATTTCAAAGTTTTAGTGATGAAAGCACAAATGATGAACTAAGCCAACAAAAAACTAAACTAAAACGATCAGAAAGGAAAACAAAAGGAATATCACCAGTCAGGAATGTTAATCATATTTAAAAAGTTGATTCAGAAACATATGAGCAAGCCATTTGCGGTGAATCTTAGTTAAAGGCTATAGAAACCGAAATGCAATCATTAGAGAAAAACTACATTTGGAGCTTGGTAGATATGCCTCAAGGCCGAAATACGGTTGGTTTTAAATGGGTTTTCAAGCTTAAACATGAAGTTGATGGTATTCGAATTAAGGCACGATTAGTTGCAAAAGGTTTCACTCAACGTCATGGAATTGATTACGTTGGAGTATTTTCTTATAAAACTTTGAGAACGTTATTTGCAATAGCAGGGAAACGAAAACTTCTAGCTCATCGCATTGACGGCAAACAGCATTTCTTAATTGTTATCTGAAAAAAATAGTTTGTATGAAACAGTCCATCAAATCAAGAAAATAAAGTTTGTTTACTGAGCAAGGCGATATACGGATTGAAGTGATTGCTCAGCTCGTTCGTTTAACAAAAACATCCATAACGCACTAACAAAATTATGTTTCAAACAAAGTCAAGCGGACACATGTTTTTACAATATTGTTAAAGAAACCGAAAGCATATTTATACTGATTTATGTTGATGACGTACTTATAGATGCAAATAATGAAAAAGACATAATTTTTTTTAAAAAACATCTTAAAATATATTATGAAATCAGGGATTTGGGACCATTCAAAAATTATTTAGGACTAAACATTTAAAGAGAAATAAATGGTGTATTATTATCAATTTCACAGACGTCTTATATTGACAAAATTTTGACGGAAAACGGACTTTCAGAAGCAAAACAATCGGCCATTCCAATCGTCCAAGAGTCTTAACAATAATAAAGGATATCACGAATTAATTGGCAGTTTACTTTTTGTTGCGTTAAACACAAGAGCAGCAGTGTGTATCCTAATTCCTAAGTCAAAGTGGTGGACTAGTTTCTTGGAGTTGCAGAAAACAGACACGTGTGTTGTTATCGTCTACCGAAGCTGAATGTATAGCACTTGCTGACACATCAAAAGAGGACTTATGGTTAAAATCTTTACTGTCAGATTTTCAAGAGTGATGTGATCGCCCAGTTCTCATTAACGAAAATAATAATCAAAGCTGTATAAAAATGATCGAAGACTATAAATTTAATAAGAGGTCAAGACATATCGATATCAAATTCCATATTATTAGAGACTACATACGTTAAGAAGAAAATTATAAGATATGAATACTGTCCAACCGATGATATGCTTGCAAACTTATTAACAAAGCCGTTAACAGCAAATAAACTAATAAAACTTCTAGACAATATAGACTTTGATGTGAGAACCAAATAGCTAGGGACCGAGCTAGCTAAAAGAAGCTTGTTGGTTTAAGTTCTTTCCGACACGCACCGGCTGGAGGAAAGTTGATAAAAATTCGTATCAAAGACATTTTGTTGAAGTTTCGTAAGAAAATAAGTCTGGAACAAATAAAAGATAGTGGAAATAAACATTAGCCATGTTTTATGGAAAAAAATTGATAACCACTCAGTAAAGAAAATTGAAAAAAAAACGATTATAGTCACTTTTATATTCACTTTGTTTTAATCTCAAAGTTTGACACGAATTTTAGAGTAATTTGAAATTTATTTTGACGTATTTAGAATATTTCTTTCCATATTCTTTCCAGCCCCTAAATTACAATTTTAATGATCAAAATCGATTCTTCGTTAAAAAAATCAGATTTTGTAAATGCTTTTTAATCCATCGAGATCTCAGCCATCCTCCAATGGAATTTGAAGTTTATGGCCTGGTAGATTTATTTATTTATTTATTTACATATGTAACTAAATTGCTAGTTTTACAAAAAAAATTCTTACAAAGGTGTAAATTAAGATTCTTAAACAATTTCATGGAAAAATGTTGTTTTAAATTGACATGAATTAATTGTTGTTTTTATTTAATTATTGTTTTATCAAACAAATTGTTATATTTAAGATTGTATATATTAAATAGATTAAACATTTTATTTAATGGAGAAAATTTTTCATAATTGGTACGATAGTTTGAAATAAGTATACTCTCCGGTATGTTCCTCAAAGTTCTTTGAGGAATATTAAAATTAATACGAGACAGAAGGTGCAAACAGTCTATGTTACCGTTGATTAATTTTACAATGAAAACGAAACATAAATAGGAACGTCTATTCTCGAGACTAGGTAAATCAATAAGTCTAAGTCTGTTATTATAAGGTGGAAGATCATAAGGATTATCCCAGCCAAGTCCCCTGAGGGCAAACCTAATGAATCTTTTTTGCACCTGTTCTAGTCTATTTTTATGACATTCGTAATGAGGTGACCAAACCTGACAAGCGTATTCTAGAATGGGTCGAACAAAAGATATAAGGGGTCGGAAAATTGTTTCGACTCTCTTTTTATCCAACCAAGAATTGAATTAGCTTTGTTTGAAATGGAGTTTATATGTTGAATGAATTCGAGTTTGCGATCAAATGTGACGCCAAGAATAGATATAACTGTTTCACGGGATATTGATATGCCATTAAACAAATAGTTGAACGAAATAAAAGAAAACTTTCTTGTAAAACACATAGTTTTACACTTATCGATATTAAGAAACAAACAATTACGAGTACACCAGTCAAAAAACGAATTAAGATCACATTGCAATTCTTCACAATCACGAGTGTTTGTAATAGTTTTAAAGATTGTTACATCATCGGCATAAATGAGGCACTTGGAGTATCTTAACATAGATGGTAAGTCGTTTATAAATAAAATAAAAAGGATAGGGCCTAAATGACTACCCTGTGGAATTCCTGAGTTGATTTTAAACTTATTTGATTCGCAACCGTTAAATAGCACTGAATAAGATCTGTCTAATAAATAAGATTGAAGCCATTTTACAAAATTTTTGCTAAAACCTAATTTTCTTAACTTAAAAAGCAAAACACGATGTGATAGCTTGTCAAAAGCTTTACTGAAATCAGTGAGTACACAATCTACTTGTTTACTGTTTTTAAATGAATCAATACAATTTTCAACTAATTCTATTAGAAAAGTAACAGTAGAACGTCCTTTTATAAAACCATGCTGATTAGGAACAATGAATGACATGACATAAAAACATAGATGCTTTCCAAAAGCCCTAAAAACGCAATTTTCTTGGACAAAAAAATCCAAAAAATTTCGATTTTTCGGTGAAAAAATTAAGATTTTTCAGAATTTTTATAATCAATAGACATTTGAGATTTTTTGTACGTCTTTTACAAAATAGACATCAAGCTTTATTTCCAAATGTCTTGACATACATAATAAAAATCTCTGAGAAAAAAAGATGCATTCCAGAACACATATCAGTACCAACCTTTGCGAAGCAAATGTTTTTCTGCACTCGATTTAAGCGCCATCTACATCTCAATATATCAACAATTTTTATCCATTCTATATTCACTCTGATTCCTGATTGCTAACCAAATTATATTCACTCTTGATGTTTTTATTGTTTTGCATGTAAAATTTTGCTAACTTTGCTATTCACTCTCTCAAAAAACACGGCTATTGTTAAACAGATGTTGCCTTTAACTTTTTGTATTGGTTCTTAATGATTTTTAATAAACTTCTCATAGTACCAACCTAACGTTCATCTTAAATATTTGTATACTCGTTAGTGGCAAACTTTGTAATCTTGTATAAAAAGCAAATACAGGTAGGTGTGGTCGCAAATAAATAGGGTTTAATATGTTTCCAATGAAACTGGTACATACTTATTAACATACCTACCTTTGCTTATACATACATATACATATACATATACGGGAGTGTGTCACTTAATAAACGAAATAATATTCTTATTTTTGAATCTAAAAGTGCTCAGAAGGTATATTAGGGGAATATGTAAGAAAAGTTTTCCGAAAGATTACGTTGGACTTGGGAAATTTGTAAATTCTAATTTTTTCAACTATCGTCTTTGGTAACTGTTTTGAGATCTCCTGTTTCCGAAAACTGCAACAAAGGTTGTTCTATTGTTCTATAATAAGGAGAACTTTGCCTTGCCAATCAATTATGTCGTAATAGTTTTGAATCTCAAAATTGAGTTTAGGTATGCAATAAGATTTAATAGTCTTGACTTGCTTCGAGGCTTAGTTTCTTTCAACCAAGCTTTCGTCGTCTTCGAAACTCATGGTGGGATTCATATTTTAAAGGCTGTGCAAAATATACGTCAAGTTTTCTTTTTGAAAAACCATACCACTTTTGCAAGAACTTTTGGTTTTGATTTGAAACCAGATTGGGCTGTGAGATTTCCAAGCATAACTTTCCAGTAAAATTATGGCCAATTTCACGAAGGACTTTTAAACATTTAACAGGCTTCTAAACCTTAAAATGAGATGTTTTGGTTTCACCAAGCGCTTTTAAATTAAACAAGCTTTTAAACACCCTTATAAACTAAATGCCCATTTTTGGCTCATTAAATTTTAAAAGTGTCATTGAAATGTCATCAGATGTAGATAACAACAATAGGTTTAGCAGCTGAAATTATCGTTCTGTAAGGATTTAGTGTTCAATTCTTGAAGATACAAAATAAATAAATTAATACTAAATATTTAAATGATTTGTTTCTTTATTTCGAAAAAAAATATTGATCGTCTTCATCCAATAATAAAGTGCAAAGTTATTCGCTGAGAAAGAATATTCCCGGTTCACAGAAATACTTTATAAATGACTTCAAAATGTGGTTCCGACTTTCCAACGCATCTGTGGATGAGTTTGTTGAATATGTTTGGTCTTCATTTGGAACCAAAACAAACCCAACAATGCAATAAAAATAAATTAAGTGGTTATTACTTAACGATTTTATGCCACAGAATGTCAGAATCAGAATCTTTCCAAATATTTTGTGTGCATTTCTTTTTTTTTTTTATTTCTTGGCATTTGTTTGAACACATAACGCTTTCTCATTTCTTCTCATATATTTCGCTTGTTAGAAAGAAAAAAGCAATTTATTTTTCCCAGGGATGTGAAGAGAACTCAATTTTAACAAAAATTTCCCCAAAATGTCCCTTTTATAGATTGGTGAAACTAAAAATTTTTAAGAGCCTGATAAAATTTAAGAGGATTTTTGATAAAAGTGCTTTTAGTGTTTGTTTATGAAATCGGCCATTAGTTCATTAATTGGCTGTTCTGCAAAAGATAAATTATTATTATTCTATTGGCAGACCTAGGCCATTAGACATGCGTCATTTTATCACGATTTCGATTTGCGAATTCAGGACTTACAACTCCAGTACTCAAATTTATATTAGAAAGATTGGGGAGATTCACAGAAATAGGCTCAAATGATACAAAGTACAATGGACTTTTTTGTCAAAAAGCTAGAATCTTACGAATTGATCCGGTTTGTCCATCTAAATCTTCAACCAAATAAAAAAGGAGAAAGGCGAACATGAACATGAGCATCTTTTGAGCGTGTTCATAGAGTGTTCTCTATGAGCTCAGAATATAGTAACTGAACAGATAGATTTAAATGCTTAACACAACCATTTGACAGGTAGAATTAAAAAAAATGGTGACAGCTGAGTGCTAAGCCAGTGTTACAAAATCTATAGTACTCTCATGGAACATAACAAAAAATTGTGAAAGAGGTTGTAGTAGGGAGTAGGAGGCGCTGTCTTAGATAAAAATTTACTTATGAATTAGGGTAGGATAGTACCAGATCAGTTCAAGTGTTCGGAATATATTATAGGTGGGCCAAATCTTTCTAGATATAATGCAGTTAGTTAAACTGTTCAACCTGTTGCCCTCAGAGAAGAGTATTGACTCTTTCCGCAAGTCAGTTATGAAGATTTTTTTTAAAATTTCTATTCGTATCTTAAAAAATTGCCAACAACGGTATTTTTGAACTTTTGCCTTAGTATACATACACTGAGAAAACTCTACTATGAGTTATTTAAATAGAAACATGTTTAATTATATGTTTAAATAAGGACAAACAGAATTCGTTTATAACTAAACTCAAATCTGTTTAGATTCGAAAATACTATTATTTTTCAGTAAAATATGTTTAAATCAAACTCATTCATGTTTAAAAATTTCATTGAGATCTGCACTTCATTTTTTGTATGTATTCAAATTAGTTTGAGTTTGATTTTTAAAATGCATGTTTAATTTATTTTACTTACTTGAAAATTTTAACATAAAATGAACATGAACGAGTTTAATTTAGATATAAACGGAGTTAAAATATTTACAAGAGTAAGAGATTAAACATAAATGTTAAATTTAAGCCCGAACAAGTTTGAATTGAATTAAAATGAGGTAGCTAAATACATACATAACTTTTCTTATTTTTGGCATCGAAAGTCATGGAGTGTGTTTATGTTCCGCGAATGTTTGTGATCTTACTAAAGTGAGTAATTTATAAAAAAAAATCTTGAAATATTTGATATACTTATACCAACAAAATGTTAGATACCTGTTTCACGCAAGAACATAAAGGTTAAGATTACTCGAGGAGGGGAAGTTAATATCATTGTTCCCTGTTCTCTATTGAATGTAAGTGTAAAAAAAAAATATTTTATTATATTTGATATACTGATTATTTGTAAAGTTTTGTTCTTAAATACTGATTAATAAGTATGTATTATATTATAGACTTCTATATTCTTTCCAAAGGACGACCAGAAGATGACGAAAGAAGCAAAACAAGAAGCAAATTCCAGAAGACAAATTACATATTATATAAACCAGAATTTGACGAAGATGTTCTCAATATGTGACAAAGATGAGATCTCAAAGCACTCCACAACAATTTAAATACTTGGAAAAATGTAATCACAAAATGTTACTTAAAATAAACATATAAATACATATGTAGGTACTTATTATATAATTTTTATTTGTGTTGAGTAATTTTTTTAATTTCTGAAAAATCTGAAGTAAAAAAAAATTAATATGATTCTATTTGAAACAACATCAAATAAAGTTAATAAAAACAAAGATAAGCATGTTTAAATCAAATAGAAAACGAGGTAAATTTAAACCAAATCATGTTCAAATCGGGTCAAACATGCGGGTTAATACGTTTCTATTTAAATTAAATAGATATCGATTCCATGCCAAATCGTATGTGTTTGAGTTTGATTTAAATATGAATATGTTTGATATTTTTCTCAGTGTACTTCAAAAGTGGTGGAATAATTTTTAAAGTCGGGCAATAAAAACCTTCGGAAAATTATATTAGGGTACCAGGAAAATTACCAGATAAATAAAACTATTAATTTTCGTTTGCACAATATGAACAATAGAGTGGGTCAATATATTTTTGTTTTTAATTTTGTGTTCTAAAAGCGAAAGTATGTTGTCAATTGCGACTGATATTACATGTATAAAATATGATTGCAATCGGCTTATTATAACTACCAGGGATTAAGTAAACAATCCGTTACTATACCGTAGAAAAATTCTTCTTCTTCCTTTTCTTCGGCGCTGTTATGATCTCGATGTCGAGGGGATCATAACTCTCCCACGTATCTGCTTCACACTAGTGATCCGCCTGTGGGGTTCGCCGGGTTGACCTCAGAAATCGGTGGCAAGCCTCCCGGTTTTGTATTGTTCCATTTCTGAGGCCAACTGAATGCTGGTGTTTTTGCATTTGTTTGTACCAGGAGTGTTTAGGCCTACCTTTCTTTTTATTCCGAATTGGAACGTTGTATGATATTGCCTTTTTGACGGGGTTCTCAGGATCTCTCCTTTGAACATGGCAATACCAACTGAGTCGGTCGTGTTCAATTTTTTGGGAAATGGTATTCTTAACATGAAGGCTTCCTCGGATCTTCGTACTTCTAATTCGATCAAGCTTTGTAACTCCTGCTGTCATACGAAGCATCTTCATCTCAGCTGCCGTTAGCTTACTCTCATACTTTTTGTACATTGTCCAACATTGTGAACCGTATGTGAGTGCTGGACGCACAACTGAAGTGTAGAGCTTTCCTTTCAGCTTAGGGGGCATTTTTCGGTCACAGAAGATAGCAGAATTTTCCCGCCACTTCATCCACCCTACGCTTACGCGATGATTGATATCGTCATCACAAGTAGCTTCGTTATTTATCATAGACCCCAGATATCTAAACTTTTCACACTTGGGAAGCACTACTCCATTCAAATAAATGTCTGGAATAGGCCTGTGTGGATCAGAAAATGGGCAGCATAGGTATTCTGTCTTTTTCGCGCTTATGCGGTACCCACTTCCTTCTAGAACATCCACCCATACGTCAAGTGCTCGTTGTAGGGATATCGGGTCTTCACTTATGATGGCTCCATCGTCAGCAAAGAATAACTGATGCACTTTTGGATCCGTCACTTTGCCTTCAAGCAGGTAATCAAGAACTGTAATAAAGAGCAGGGGACTCAAGACACTTCCCTGGTGTACACCTACTGTGATTTCGCATTCTTCGGTGACTCCAGCTGCGCATCTTACTTTAGTAACTGCTCCATCATACATGTCCATAATTATCCGCACATAGGTTTCTGGAACTCCTCGTTGCCTGAGGGCCACCCATATTAGATCTCGTGGTTGCCGATCGAATGCTTTTTCAAAATCAACCAATACGACATGCAAATCCTCCAAAGAATCCCGATGTTTTTCCATAATTATTCTTATACTCTGGATTGCATCCGTGGTTGACTTACCCCCGACAAACCCGCACTGGTCATCAGATAGCCTAATTATTTTTCGCAGTCGGCTACCCAAGACTCGCTCAACGATCTTCATGGTGTGTGACATCAGCTTAATCGAACGGTAATTATCACAGCTTCGAGTATCACCCTTTCCTTTATAAATTGGAAGAAGGTAACTTTCCCTCCATTGATTAGGCATGCGATCACCTCGTATAAGTTTGGAGACAAGAATCATGAGCCATCTAAACCCGATGTCTCCCATCTTTTTCCAAAACTCTGAGGGTATTTCGTCTGGGCCAACAGCTTTTCCCTTTTTGGAGTATTTTACCGCCTCACTAACTTCTTCGACTGTGACGTCGGATACTTCGCTTAAGTTAGGTGAAGCTATTGGAAAGTATAGCCTTGGAAATTGTTCGTTTAGAAGTCCGTCACAATACTGTCGCCACCTGTGAAGAATTTCGTTGTCTTCCACAAGTAGTTGGCCTTGAGCATTGTTAATGAACTTTGGCGAACAAATCTCCTGGGCATTTCTTCTTCTTTGAGCGGCTATTTTGAAGATAGTTGCGCCCTTATTCGTGTTTTGCCGTAGCTCTTGAATAGCACCAGCTGTCGGGGTAGAAATTTTATCCAGCTCCCGATACAGGTTTTCTGTATTCTTTGCTTGAATTTGGGCGCACTTCTTCTTCGCTTCTTTCTTGCAGTTTCTATATTCCACTTCGAGGCGTGACTTTTGCTCTGTATCATTAGAGGGGCACTTCGACCAAGCCTTGAAAGCCATTTTCTTTTTACTTATAACTGATTTAGCTTCATCATTCCACCACCATGTTTCTTTGCCTTGTTGGTTGTGTCCTTTTGAAACCCCTAACAGTGTTTTGGCTTTTTCTTTGCAAGTTCTCTGTAGGAGATCCCACATACTTTGTGCTGTACTCTCTTCATTTCGAACTATATCGGTGTTGTTATACCGTAGAAAAATTAAACTTAACAAATAGCACTATTTTTATTTTATATTTCTTAAATACTTAATTTTCATAAAACAGAACAAATTAATAACTTTGAATTGAACCAATCTGTTAAACTTAACTTTTTAAGCACCGCCTTATAATTGATCTGTGTAAACATAATTTTTAAATTTACTGATTGACTGATTTTAAAGCCCCGCAATTGAAGTATAGATTCTCGAACTACCTTTAAAATTCCAAATCCGGAATTAAATATTTAAAGCTTTGCAAAAGTTATGGACTTAGAGTATGCCCTCGAATTCGAAGGCACGATAAAATCAATGAACAAGAAAAAGGATTGTCATGGACTGCATTGCAATATTATTCCCGATTGGAAAAAATAAGTTGATAAGATAAATTTATTCTACTTTTACGTTCTTTTTTTAATTAAAACGTGCGCTTTAAAACGATAGACAGAACAATATTGCCTTAAAAAATAAGACAGATAATCATGTTTAAGAAAATATGAGCTAAATTGGTTTCAAAGCTGTCTATCGGGAAAATCTCAAAGAGTTAGTTTAAGAAAGGAAAAATGGGGTTCATCAGGGATCGAAAAGCGGTATCTCCCTTTTTCTTATGTACATATGTATATAAACTATTTCAAAAGGGCAGATATCAATATTTCCAGATGTAGTCTGTGAAAACATTAGTGACTCTATAAAAATTAAAAAAAAGAGAACTTAATAAAGTAAATGTCTGGTTTTGCAAACTAAAGTAAATGTCTGGTAAAGCAAACTAAGGCTAAACGTCAATAAGACTAAATGAAATGTATGTGCGTACATTACAGAGAAGGAAATGTCAACATTTCAATAAATGACGAAGTAGTAGAACATGTGAGCGAAATCAAGTATCTGGGAATGTGTTTCGATAAAGCTAAGTGTACACGATTGGTATATCTTACAATATTGTCAGATCTGTCAGTGAAAAAATGCTTACAATGTCTTGCAAGCATGTAGTCTTACAATTAATTGTCAGAAAATTTGCCTGACAAGTAATTGTAAGAAATCAGACAATCATGTGTACGCTAGCTGACAATCATGTAATCTTACAATTAATTGTCAGAAAATGTATCTGACAATAATTATTTGTAAGACGGTAAATTGTAAGGTATTTGGTAATCGTATACACACACAATTTACTGTCAGTGTTATTTATTCTTCCAAAAAATAATTATTAAAAGAGCAAAATTGTATTATGTTAATATACAGGGTGATTGGCATAAGGTGTGACAAAAAGCTAGAGCGTGTAGGTTGGACTTAGACAAGAAAAAAATCGTATGGGAGGGGGTGGTCTATTTCCCCCCGTTTAGGCGGGAGGGGCAATTTAAGAAAAAAATCACTTAAAACAGAAAAAAAATTATTAAAAAATAACGGTGATACCTACAGAGTAATGCTATAGCATTTTGAAAAGCCAGAAATACTTTCTTTAATTTTGTTTTTAAATAAAGCTCTTCGAGTGAACAGTTTTAGAAAAATTAATTTTCAAAATCAAAATTTTGAAAAAAAAAATGAAAAAATTTTTTTTAAACAATTTATTTTCAAAATTTTACGTAATTAAGTATTATTTTTGTATTCAATATTCAATGCTCTTATTAATTTTTGATCAAACACAAAAAATCGGATGTCAAAATGTTTTGTAGTTTTTGAGAAAATCAAAAATAACAAAAACTACTTTTGTTCTAAGAATAGCCTTTTATTTTAGTTTTTATACGTTTTTGGATTCTTAGGTGAATTTACGATTGAAAGGATTAACTTTCTTTTTAATTTTTTTTAATTATCGTCTTATAAACATACAATAATGTGACAAAGTACTTAACCATATTTCACACATTTTTGCATTGAGAACACCTGCGTGAGAGCATTGGATTAATATTGACCTGCGAATGTTTTTTAAATAATGCAACGTTACACGTCCTAACTTCTTCTTCTTCTTCCTTTGTTTCGGCGCTGTTATGATCTCGATGTCGAGGGGATCATAACTCTCCCACGTATCTGCTTCACACTAGTGATCCGCCTGTGGGGTTCGCCGTCCTAACTAGTGACAGAAAAGTGCAATTGCGAAATAAGAACAAGAATGTTCCTGAATCTTGAAATCAATTAAAATAAGAAATACATGCATACATATTTAGATAAAATACATAATTACTGTTTATTTAAATTTTTAACTATTTTTTAACTAAAGCTTATTACAAAAAATTATTTAAAAAACATTCGCAGGTTAATATTAATCCATGCTCTCACGCAGGTGTTCTCAATGAAAAAATGTGTTAATTCAGTACTTAGTCACATTATTGTATGCTTATAAGACGATAATTAAAAAAATAGGAAAAAGAAAGTTAATCCTTTCAATCGTAAATTCACCTAAGAATCCAAAAACGTATAAAAACTAAAATAAAAGGCTTTTCTTAGAACAAAAGTAGTTTTTGTTATTTTTGATTTTCTCAAAAACTACAAAACATTTGGACATCCGGTTTTTTGTGTTTGATCAAAAATTAATAAGAGCATTGAATATTGAATACAAAAATAATACTTAATTACGTAAAATTTTGAAAAAAAATTGTTTAAAAAAAATTTTTTCATTTTTTTTTTCAAAATTTTGATTTTGAAAATTAATTTTTCTAAAACTGTTCACTCGAACAGCTTTATTTAAAAACAAAATTAAAGAAAGTATTTCTGGCTTTTCAAAATGCTATAGCATTACTCTGTAGGTATCACCGTTATTTTTTAATAATTTTTTTTCTGTTTTAAGTGATTTTTTTCTTAAATTGCCCCTCCCGCCTAAACGGGGGGAAATAGACCCCCCCCTCCCATACGATTTTTTTCTTGTCTAAGTCCAACCTACACGCTCTAGCTTTTTGTCACACCTTATGCCAATCACCCTGTATATACATATATTGATTATAGCAGGAGGATTACATATATAAACTTATCTGTTTGAACTTCTGTGGTCAATGGTGTGGTATGGTCAGTGCCGCCGCTGGGTGTTCGTGCGCCCTTGTGCAAGAACCTTAAATTGCCGCCCCATGTCTCGGGTGCACGGGGGTACTTACGTTGAATAAGTGAAAGTTTTGTTTATTCTCCATTTCGCAGTTGAAAAATAAGCAAACGTGCATTTTTGTTGTCGCGTTCCGAGCTACACCAAATTCTTATACAATGAACGTAGTTATATTATACATACATATATGTACAGTTTTTGCATCCTTTTAAAATTATTTTCTCTTTTTACTTGAGATTCATAGGTACTTTAAGACAAGTTAAGCATTCGTAAAAAAATCGAACTCGAGATTTTGATCAGAGTTGACATTACGATTATAGCGAAGACGAAAAACGTGGGCCTCGAAATTTTGTCCCCACACGTTTATTTTTCTTCTTTTTTTTAGACCAAAAATAACTGTACCTGCAATACGATTTTTTTCGAAATTTTATAATTTTTTTTTAAACAATGTCCAACAGATTTAAGGATAAATAAAAAAAATTAAAGAATTGGTACAACCGATTTTGATAATTTGTTTTATGCTAAAGCGCCCCAAAATTTAAAATACAGTACAGACTCGATTTACGCAACTAATAGAAATTAAGGCAGTTGCAATGACCGAGGTTGTTGCACTTACTGGGTTAAATTTTCTTAATACAAAATTATAGCTGTAATTGCTTATTTTTTTAGAAATAACGAAAATGTTATAAAACAACATTATTGAAACCAAAGAAATCGTTTTTGTTGGTTTGATGTTTTGATTTTAATGAACAGATGCATAAACACAAGAAGTTGCTCTAATCGATGTAACATTTTAGTCTTGAGAAAATCGAGGAGTTGCGCGAATCGAGGGTTGCGTTAACCGAGTTCGTACTGTATTCTTGTGCATTAAAATTTTCAAAACTTTTTTTTTTTTGGATTTCAATTTTTTTTTTTCGAAACTCAATATGTATTTCGAAAACCCTATGCTTGATTTTTTTTAAACTTAATAAATAAAAGTTTTCGAAAATCGTGTTTTTCTCGAAAACGTCTCCGAGAATTTTGATAATTTTTTTACGTTCTATAAATTAAACAAAAAAAAATTGAAATCAATATATTACTGACTGTACCGAACATATAACCATTTTGCCGATTTTTGAATTTCTTATTACCGGCTGAACGGACTTAAATGAAATTTTTTATATATTTTTTTTTTTGAAATTTATTTTTTATTCGTAAAGTAATAAAAAAAATGTTTTAAAAATTTGTATATAAAAGATTATTTGACTTATAATTTTGTTATAAATTTTGTTCTTGCATAAACTAATATTTGCTTGCATCACATGGCATCCTGTTCTTAGCTCCAGCTCCAGCTACCACTAAAAGATTGTTTTAGTTATTAAATAAATGAACTTTATGTTTATGAACAGTTTTTCTCTAATAGCATTAATTTTTGAAATTCTTAGTCTTTTACATACATAAGTGCGACCCAGTCGTGCATTTTATTTTAAGAGGAAACACAAAATATGGCGATTGCGAATAATTTTCTTCAACAAAACCATTTTCATATAAAATGCAAATATTCGAGTTCCTAGCACAGTTTTGAATTTATGTATGTCAAATCAATCCTTTGGTAAAAACCAATAGTTTATAGCTTGACAGAGAGAAGACAAAGTAGTTTTCGATATTTTTAAAAGTTTTTGTTTTCACTTTATAAAATTTGACATTTTGTGGCTTCTGTGGGAACTATATTTTGATATAAATAGAGTCTGAACTCTGAATGTCAATTGAAAGCTTAAATTCGAAGAACCAATGAAACGTTCAATTTCTGTGTTATTCTGATTTTGTTCAATCCGTTGACATTTAAGTTATTTATCAATTCAGTTCCAAAATTAATTAAAAACTATTCGTAAGCCCTTATTTAAAAAGAAACATAAATATTTAGAGACACAAAACTTTTTTTGGTTTCCGTTGTAAAGATAGTTTGTTTACATTTTGCATCGGTAAAATAAGGAATGTTTTAAATCACCTTCGATAATTTTGTTCTTGTTACCAACTTAGATTTAAGATATTTAGCTATATCATTGCAATCAGAATATTGATACCCATTCATAGAAAAATACGAGTAATTAGTAAAATTAATGTTTTCGAGACACTGTTTTCGTTTTATTTTATGTTAAATACATGGGCTGTAAATCTAAAAAAAAAGTCAAAATCCTTTTCGAGTTTATAAGTCTGAGATGAAGGTTGCGTGGAAAGCTATTTCCCAAGTGTCAATCTATGGCGACATGGCGCTTAGCAGTTTAGACTATGAATGCAATCGAAGAGGTTATTTGGTGTGAGAGGCGACAGTCACAAACAAAATATGAATAAAGATTTGTAGTAGATTGTGTGTGGGAACTACGTAGTGAACAGTCAAATGTAAACAAACAACAACATATTTGGAGTATATGCTGTATAGGTTGAGTTAGATCGATCTCTTAATTTTCCGCCCCTAGACGTTGGCGCCCTTGTGCGCCGCACATTTTGCACATATGGTAGCGGCGGCCCTGGGTATGGTCAACGATCTTAATCCAAATGAACGAGAGCAAGTCGTCAAAATTAGCAAGCACAAAATTAATGCCACATACGCACAATGGTGCATTGTGGTTAGAATTCAAGATTGAAATATAAAAAAGAGTAATTAATTACATAATAACATGAGTTCATTATGAAGTTAAAATTATTTTAAGTACTAACATTTACATAACATTATAATGAAGTTCAAGCAATGAATATGAATCGATAATATTTAAGAGATCATAATTGATTTGTGTTTAGATATTTAAGTATATAAAGTTTGCTGGTTTTCAAACAGTCAGACCTGCTAATTTTTATCGTTGTTTGACGTTTCTGACCATGAAGAAATTGTAAGATGTACGTTTTTTAGCATCATGCAATTTTTTCATTGTCAGACAATTTGCAGACAACGTTCAATTGAAGCAGTTTCCATAACCAACAAAAATTGACAATTGGTTGTGGGTGCACACGTTTGGTAGAAAATCTTCCAATCTCTTACTTAATTGTCAGCTCATTGGTAGATAATTGTCAACCATTTTCAGATCTTACAATATTGTTAAATCTACCGATCGTGTACACTTAGCTTAACAAACTTAAATTCAATGAACACGTAAATAAGTTAAGTTCGAATATTTCGAAAAAGATTGGATTTTTGTAAAAAATTTGTAGACATGTCATATTTAATTATGGTCTTACAATTTCTAATACATTAATTCTTCAGCCCTTTGAATATTGTTCATCGATCATATATGTACTTGTGAAATATTGAATATATTCCAAAATGTCATATTTAACAAAACAGAGCGATGCGAGTTGTGCGCTAAGTGCGAATACATAAATCCTATGCAAGAGCTGGTACATATGTAGATAGTTATAATGAAGATTGTTGCAAACATAAATATATTTAAAACCTTCTGTTAAAAGATAATATTGTATAATTAATAACCCTTAAACAAACATAGATCTTCCAATTCCACACGCAACTCCTGATGATTTTTCTTTCGTTTCTGCCAATTCCAAAAGGCAAAGAAGAAAAACACTTTTCATGATAAGCGATATGACATTTGTCAAATCCTCGAAAAAGGCAATACCCCTGAAAAAAATATTCTTCTCCTTTTGTAAGCAAAGGTGTATTTTTTTTTTTGCTCTCGGAATTGGAAGCATGGCCGTAGCTATGGGAGGGTATTAGGGGGCAATGCCCTACCTTAAAACCTCCAATGCCCTACCTTAAAAAATCAACTATCGTATCGTAATGCCACTGATTCAAAAACTGTTTTTCCAAAACAAGAAAAATCCATTTCCCATACCCGAGCTATGGCGATGTGGCAGGACAAATTAAATAGAGTCTCTACAACTAGCAGTGTTGAAACGTTGATACATCAAAAAGCTTTAGAGAGACACTAGCCGCCCGTGCTCGCGTTGCTAACTACGAATATTTTTTTTTTTAATTGTGAATCTAAACCATTCTCAGATCCCCTTGAACACACACAAAAAATTTCATCAAAATCGGTCCAGTCGCTTAAGAGAAGTTCAGTGACATACACACTCACAGAAGAATTATATATATTAAGATAGGTACTACGTTAGGTCTATTATATTATTGAGGTTATACAATTTGTCAAATAATTAGCTTTGCGTTGAAATTATATTTTGGAGTAAGAAAACGAACAAGAATTATTTCAGAATTTGTTTAAATACACCTGTATGAAAGATCCAAACTTGAAAGAGTCTCTTACTCATATACACAAACTGCAACATACCGTTCACCTGAATTCAAAATAAAATAATTCAAGCAATGATTATATAGCAGTACGAAGTTCCATTGTTAAAGATATTAATGAATCGGACCTATACTGGTTTACTATAATGGAAGAAAAATAACCGCGAAAATATTACGATAAAGATGGAATTGTCAATGAGTCGTTGCTGACAGTTATTACTACCGAAAATCTTAATGCAGCCAATTTTACGGAATTAACGTTAAATAACATTGACCACTCTTGTGCAAGTGTAATGAGTGGGAAAGTTTTGGGAGTTGCGACCAGAATAGAAAATAAATTGGGCCGAAAAATTTCTTACATCCACTGCTTTAACCATCGCTCGTATTTGGTAATCATTACCTAGTCCTGCCATAAGTTCTGTCCCTGACAAAAACACGTTTTATTTAAAAAATAAAAAAGCAATCAAAATTCTTTTTACGCCATTTATTAAGTATTAAATTTACAATATAAATATATAAGAAATTATTCAAAATGCCGCCCCTTACCCTTCAAACACTTTCTTAAACGATCCGGCCACTCGTCTACGCCGCACGCGCGACTTCCAAAATGTTCAGCGGATTAAGATCGGGGCTGCCAGGCTGGCAAGCACTGGATATTTCAGCAAGATTCTGCGCCGGCCAACAAAGCAAAAACAACACAACAATGGCTTAAGGACAATTTACCAGAGTTTATTGCCGCAGAAGATTGGCCCTCGGGCAGCCCCGATCTTAATCCGCTGAACTACCGGTTGTGGAACACTTTGGAGAAGAAGGCTTGCTGTAAGCCTCACCGAAATATTTAGCTTTCAAAGGTGATTTGTTGAAGACAGTAGTTTCGTTTGCACTGGAAGTCGTGCGTGCGGCGATAGACGCGAGGCGGTCGTTTAAGGAATTGTTTGAAGGCTAAGGGGCGGCATTTTGAATAATTTCTTATATATTTATATTGTAAATTTAATACTTAATAAATGGCGTAAAAAGAATTTTGATTGCTTTTTTATTTTTTAAATAAAACGTGTTTTTGTCAGTGACAGAACTTATGGCAGGACTAGGTATAGGGCTATCTCGGAAATGACTTTCATTCGTTTATTTTTTGATCCATGCATCATGTTACATACATGAGTTGGTCAGGACACTTGGCCGTAATAAAAGTTGTACACGATAATTATTCATTGATTTTGACGACTTTGGATAAAATAAGAAATGACACACTTAGGGATGAGGTCGCCAAGAATGTGGATATTAAAAAAGTGATGCTCAATTTGGAATTCCGAATGGCCTTGATTGTGACCAAAAACATATTATCGATGCTTCAGCCTGCATGCGCAGCTTTACAATCCTGAAGCGCAAGATTGAAGGACACCATAACAATCATTAAACTCACCCAAAATAAAATAAGGAAACTTATATCAGAAATGTATCATCAAACTTTGGAAGAAGCAAAGTCTATGACAAGCAGCGATTCCGAAAATAAGACTCATAGAGGCAAATCAAAAAATCAAATCGGATGGATGAGTACTTGGTATATAAATACATTCTTTTGAATTTGTCATAACTAAATTACTACACTGAGAAAACTGTACTATGAGTTATTTAGCAAATAGAATTAGCTTATTATTTAACTCAAATCTGTTTAAATTCGAAAATACTACTATTTTACAGTAAAATATGTTTAAATCAAACTCATTCATGTTTAAGAATTTCATTAAGATCTGGACTTCGTTTTGTATATGTTTTTAAATTAGTTTGAGTTTGATTTTTAAAATACATGTTTAATTATTTTACTTACTTACAAATTTTAACATACAATGAACATGAACGAGTTTATTTTAAATATAAACGGAGTTAAAATATTTACAAGAGTAAGAGATTAAACATAAAAGTTAAATTTAAGCCCGAACGAGTTTGAATTGAAGTAAAATGAAGTAGCTTAATACATAACTCTTCTTATTTTTGGCATCGAAAGTCATGGAGTGCGTTTGTTCCGCGAGTGTTTGTGATTTTACTAAAGCGTGTAATTTATAAAAATATCAAGAAATATTTGATATGGGTATACCAAATATAATGTTAGATACCTGAAGTTCTGCTTCAAGCACGAATATAAAAGGATAAGATAACTCGAAGAGTGTTCGCTGCTTTCTATTGTAAGTGTCAAAAAAAAAATATTTGTTTCTGTTTATTTATATAGTTTTATTTAAAAAAATACTGATTAATAAGTATGCATTATATTAAATTATAATTTGAATTCTATATTCTTCCCATAGGACGCTAGAAGACGACAAAAGCATTAAAAAAGGAAGCAAATTCCAGAAGACCAATTATGAACCAGAATTTGACCAAGATTTGCTCATAGATCTTAAACAGGGGCTAAGTTCACCTGGTGCTTGTGACAAAGATGAGATCTCAAAACGCTCCGCAACCATTTAAATACTTTTTGGAAAAATGTAATAACAGAATTTCAATAAAAATAAAAATATAAATATGTACTTTTTAATTTTTCTTTGTGTTGAGTAATTTTTTTAATTTCTGAATTTCTGAAAAATCTGAAGTTAAATATATTTGCCTTAAACAAAAACGTATTTGACTCAAATACGGATATATTCAAAAAAAAATCAATATGATTCTATTTGAAACAACATCAAATAAAGTTAATAAAAACAAAGATAAGCATGTTTAAATCAAATAGAAAACGAGGTAAATTTAAACAAAATCATGTTCAAATCGGGTCAAACATGGTTAAATACGTTTCTATTAAAATTAAATATGTAGATATCGATTCCATGCCAAATCGTATGTCTTCGAGTTTGATTCAAATATGAATATGTTTGATATTTTTCTCAGTGTAAGACCCATTTGCTGAAAAGAAACATAAATTTTTATTTTCAACTTAAGCGCTTATGTCTCAAAAAAGTTTTTAATGAAGATTGAACTTATAAAACTTTAATTTTCGAGTAAGCATACGGGTCTAAGTCATTTTTGTTGAAAAAATGCAATGCGTTAAAACTGATTTCTTAGGTCTTACAATTTCAGCAAGGAAAGAGGCTGCTGTGGTAAAAGCTTTTTTAAGGCACCTCAAGAATAAAAAAGAAAAACACAATTGATGTTTTGTACCAGCGAGAGGCGTTCAATGATACATATTAACTGTTTGCATCTGCGGTGACCATAGGATGTAGCACTGCTGTGTGTGAATCTACGTTTTCAACTTTGACTGCAATCAATAGGCCTCAGAGGCTATCAATGAGTCACGAAAGAAAGGCAGGCATGGTATTTCTGGCCTTTGAAAAGAAAAGAACCAAGTCAGTTGATCTGGATAAAGTCCGTCGTATTAATAATATGGTGAATCAAGGAATTCAGGTATTTTAATGAAAGAACTTTGTATTTTTATCTATGTAGGCACACTGAATATAATATGTTAAGAGAAATAATGATATAAACCGTTATATAAATAAATTTTTAGTACTTATCTATCACCTTCCCCCGACAATTGAGTACCACCTTTACCAGATCAGATCATATTTTATATCAAGTAAAATTTTTATTCCGCCCTACATGTAATCACCGATGCCCTACCTTAAATTCAACTCTAGCTACGGCCCTGATTGGAAGCTCCACTTTAAGGAAAGGGAACTTCTATAGTCAGAGGATTGAACAGTAGGTACTCTATTAATCAGATTTCATTCCTTGTATAAAACTACATAGACCTGAAAATTGAAACACAAATTTGCCTCTGATGATTGACTATCGCAATTGCTTGCTGTTGAAAACATCATATTGGTTTAAGAAGTACGTAAGAATAGGTAAATATGTAGATACATTCCATTGAAATCAAATAAAAAAGGAAAATATTATGTAAATGATATTAAATGGAATTTGTTTTTATGCGATACTCAAGCAAACAGAAATACTAATCCTCGGCAACATTAAAACGTGTGTTTGCTTTTATTTTGTATTTAAACACAGGTGTCATATTTAGCTGATTGCTCCAAGCTATAAAAGAGGATACAAGAATTTAGTTAGTTGTCAGTATAGTTTTTTGGCTTTAAATATGAAGTTTTCGGGATATTTTTGCTTTGTTGCTGCTGCGATCTTGGTTGTTTTTGCCCAACAATCAGAGGCTTTTACCATTTTTGATAAAATCACCAATTATATTGAAGACAGACTAGATGCTATCGAAATCAAGTTACGAGTAGAACCAGGAATCAAGAGATTCCGTGATACTATCACTTTTATTCAACAACTTGTCCAAGAAAATTTAAACGGCAGTTCTAATGTTGATCCATTACTAAGTATTAGAGAAGGATTTATCAGTACTGCACAAATACTTTCAAATTCTCGAACAAGAATGTTAGATGGAGTCTCTGCATTTGAAAGAATTGTTGGTAAGAACCCTGCAGGTGCCAGAAAACTAACGCAGAAGGCATCTGTAGATGGCATATCGATAGCCTACAGTGCCGGAACACCCTTCTTTAAGGCACTTGGAGGAGCTTTGGGTCTTTCAAATGGAGCTAGGGAAGGTCTTTTATCGGCAAGTCAAAGTTTGCAAAAAGCAGGATGGACATACTTATATATGATTGCATCCGGTGAGAGCTTATTCAATGACGGTAGTGAAGCTGGGGGCAGAGCAGCTGATGTCTCACTTGAGGTGTATCGCTCAGCTATCGAATTTGCATATGCAGGTATCTTTTACAATCTTCAAAAATCCACCAATGAATCATTACTAGCACTCAAAGATGCTGAAAGCAAACCCATGAAAGTACAAATTAAAAATGTAAATTGTGGAGTTGCTGCAAGAGACGATCCTGAGAGTTCAGACGCCTTGAAAGATATTAATCAAATTGCTAAAAATGCATTAAGGAATGGAGCTAATCCCGCTTTAGTTCAAGAGTTAAAGAAAATCATTAAATGTTCACTTGATTCACTTGTTCAAATTGGTGTTGAGGCCCGAAGAATGATAGGAAATACTAAGACAATTGCACGAATTGATACCTTTGCTGCCACGACTATGTTCTTCAAAGAAACCGAACGTTTTAAAAAAACAATAAATCAACTAGCTGCCAACCTCTTCTTAGGAGTCGGAGATGTATATGTTAAATCTGGAAATCAATCAGACAAGGAAATTCAATCTGGCTTTACGGTCTTAGAAAAGGGAAATGTTAAAGTCCTTAATACAATAAGATTTTCTGAACAGATAGTTAAGAATGGACTACAAAATGGAGGTGATGCATCTATGTTAGCTATTGAAACTGTCGCGGAGTCTGTAAATTATGCGAAACTTGTTTTTATCCAAAGCATAGTTGAATCTGCAAGAATTGTATTTAGTCTGCTTTAATATTTTTTGTATCCATAAAATGTATATATGTGTTTTGCGGTAACGAGGCATTTTTCGTTCTAGTGCAATTTTTTCTTTGATGTTAGTTTTTCTTAATAAATAGTGTACAAAATAAAACAAATTTTAGTGTTTAAATTTTCAACTAATGCGAACAAGATTGCACCCTATGCTGCCTTCTTTATTGCTTGTGACTTTGAATTGAAACAAGTATCGCTTTGGTACTCAGGTTGTGAATTCTGACAATGATATGTTCTGAAAAATATAATGTTGAAAAAAAAATCTATGATCTAGGTAAAACTCATGACACAAGAAATAATATGTTCTACCCCAAGAAAACAAAAATGAGGTCCTCCAGCAGTATATATATATATATGTGTTTATAGGTATGTATACAAAAAATAGAAACTTGGTGGATCTTGTGTGGATTGTGATTGTCCCAAATTTTGACAATTTTGCTTGTCGACGAACCTATTCAACTAGAAATGATTGTATTTTAAATATATTTGTGCAAGATTTTAGTTGAATTAACTAACGATTTTGGAAATTGTATTCGTATCTTTGGAATACCTATTTAATTTTGTTAGTATCGTGTAGTACCCCTTGGCATAATGGTTAGTGCGTTGGACTGTCATGCAGAAGGTCTCGAGTTCGATTCTCAGCCGCTGCAAAGTTTTTTCCAGGGGTGTACTGCCTCTTGCGAGAAATTGACAAATTCTCCAAGAGTATCTCTTGTCATGGAAAGTGCTGCTCATTAGCCGTTCGGAATCGGCAGAAAATTGTAGGTCCCCTCCGTTCCTGGTAACACGCACACAGGAAAGGTTGAGAGTTGTAAGTCACTAGGTCCTGGTTCACTCCGAGCTGTTGCACCACCAAATTTATTTATTTATAATTTATATAGTATCGTGCTAACTTCGTATAACTCTTTGATATTAACAAATGTCAAAAAAGGTCTGTTTACTTAGTTTTATTTCAGGAACTGTCATTGTTTTAGGTAAGTTCAGAAGCAATTTATTGAGAAAATTGCTTTAGTACGACACGAGTTTTGTTAAAATGTTTAAAATTAAAAACAAGTTAGTAAGCTACTTAAAAAGTAGCAAATTGTTATGTCGTAATACCCTAATAGTAGGTTGTTTTAAATCGTGCGGCATCAAAATAAATAATTTAAAATTATAACGATAATATATACATACACGTTAAAAGAAATAGTAAGAAACTTATCAAATATTTAAATTTGGCTCCATTTAGGGCAAGTGATATTTTATCATCATTAAATAGAGAAATAAAATTAATTTAATTTGGAGGTGGCCGTGGCGCGATGGTTTTGTGCTCGCCTGTCAACCTCATGATCACAGGTTCTATCCCTGCCGTGCGTCGTTTATGTATGTCGTTTTAATTCCATTAAAAACCTTCTAAGAATTGTCATCAATGGGTTGCTGGTTTACTCTTTACATGTTGTTCAGGCATAGCATAACACTAACAACATTATGTAATTGAGTTAAACTAGTATGCCCAACTAGTATGAATACGAATAAAAAAATAATGTGAATTATAAGTGACATAGAAATAAGACACGGCATTTCTCCGCTTTAGTTCAGCCGCCATCCCTGGAGATAACAAATCTGAGACAACCACCTTCAGTCTCAGAACATCGTGGCACACATCTTTCCTATCCTTCTTTCTCTTCATTAACTTCACGCCCGCGCTGTGTTGAAACATTTAAAGGGTAATCATAATGCTTTGAGCGCGGGTAAATTATAAAAAAAAAATCTTCTTCTACACTCTACGAACAAAAAGTCTTTTCAATTCGCTCTTGTTTCGTATTCGCTTGATCTTGCACAGTGGTCCACAGGTAAAAATCCATGACACTTAGAATTATACTTTATTCTATCTACTTGGGAGGAAAACTAATCTTTTTTTACATTCTCTTTCATTTACTCTCACTCTGAAAAATAACTTGACTTCTGGAAACTAACCGTTGTTTTGTTTTGCTTTTTTCTACCAAATGTGACAAAAAATAATTCTTTTTCTTGCCACAGTCCATTAGGGGAATAAAATATGGAAATATTTTAAAGGACCGGTCATCTTCTGCGATTACAGCAGCAGACAAGCGAATTATTTTGAGCCATGCGTCAAATTCGCACGACTCTGCAGCAGCGTTGCTGATGTGGCACGATCGTGCCATTTTGACACGGAAATTTTCTCGTGGCACGGTGGCACGAAAAGTTTCAATATGGCACGTTTTTTTCATTATTTTACCTAAATTTAAACTCATAGTGTAAGCGCAGTGTCAATATTCATCAAAAGAACTGGACGTGTCTACTTTACCAACTCAACAGAACTGGATGCATTCATTCTGAATCATAAGGGGTATTCATGTAAGCGCGGAAAACCCTCGTAAACCTCGTAAACCAGATAATTTTATATCCGCAGAAACGAGCTGTCAAAATTTGTATGGGAAAAAGTTTCTGCAAATCTCATAAAATTATCTCACAAATTTGCTGCGGAAAGTGCAGAAATAAACCTCGTAAACTAAAGAAGTATGGATTCTGACTTTAAATTTGACATTTCACAAAATATTTCCCACATTTACGCAAGTATTTCTTAGGGGGTGTTCATGAAAACATGCTGCGGAAAGTTATATCTTTCTACAAAGCGGAAAATTATCTCGTTACATGAATACCCTTATAGTATGATTACACTCATTTCATTACAATAGGTTTGTTCGTTGAGCCCTGAAGTCACGCTAGGGTCGCACTAAATTGGTTTTAGAAAAACTTGAAGTCAAAGTCACCCTGACGAGAAAATTCTGTGCTTTTTTTAGACCTAGGGTCGCTTTGAACTCGCCCTGAAGAGTAGATCTAGGTATTTTGCTGTGGCGAGTTCAGGTAACGATCATGGGATTTCATATCTATTTCTTTTGTTGTCGTTTGTCGATTCGCATGTTGCATGCTACGAGTATTGCTTGTATTTGCAATTAAATGTTTTGTTGTACTCATCATATGAAATATTCAGCAATAACGCCAAATTATTTTTGTTCATTTTTAAAACTAATTTATAACAAATTTAAAGTTTTGCCAGAGCATTGAATTATTTTGTTCTTGCTTTTAGTGGTCAACGAAACAATTAATAGCCCTTGGGTGTTTTTTGAAAAACAAAAACCCCAGTTTTTTTTGGACAACTCTAAGGGTTGTCAAGAAAACCTGGGTAAAGTTGAACAAACGAACCTAATATATTAGAGCATAGATCTTTCAGTTGTCTTGTCATGTCATACAGAAGAATCTATTATTTTTGTTTGTTTGATTTCTTTCTTCGTCTGCGGTTTAGGGTTTTTAACATTGGCTATTTCAAATTTCAAACCTCCAACTAAATTATTTATTGAACTTATTATAACAAAGCTTTTTTACGTCTTTATAGTTTTATATAATAATAATACTCATCATGCGACTTGAAATAGATAGTTACATAAAACATATTTATTACTTATTATGAACTTTCAAAAAACTCCTGTTTCTGCAGAATACCTACACGAATAGAAGAAGTGATTTTTTGTTTGTAATAGTACTATTGAATTAAAATTTGTTTTTAAAGAATAACTTGAGTTTTTTTTCACATGGCACAAAAATGTCACAAATGCCACGTTTTTTCAAAGAGTCTGTCACGAATTTTTTTTTATTTGTGTGGAAATGGATTTCATATTGGTTGGTTCTTTTTATCCTTATTTTGCATTTCGAAATTCTACTTATCAAAATTCTGAATTCTAAAATTTTACTTCTCAAAATTCTGTATTTCGAAATTCTACTTCTCAAAATTCTGCATTTCAAAATTTTACTCACTAAGTTTTCTGCATTTCAAAATATTATTTCCCAAAATTTTACATTTCAAAATTCTACTTTTCAAAATTCTGCTTTTCAAAATTTTGCTTATATTAAGTTTTCTGCATTTCAAAATTCTACTTCTCAAAATACCTTTTTCAAAATTTTACTTATTAAGTTTTCTGCATTTCAGAATTCTACTTCTCAAAATACCTTTTTCAAAATTTTACTTTTTAAGTATACTCCATTTCAAAATTTTATTTCCTAAAATTCTGCATTTCGAAATTTTGCTTTTCAAAATTTTACTTATTAAGTTTTCTTTATTTCAAAATTCCTTTTTCAAACTTATGCTTTACAAAATTTTACTTATTAAGTTTTATTCATTTCAAAATTTCATTTTCCTGAATTCTGCATTCCAAAATTCTACTCTTCAAAATTTAACCTTTCAGTATAATTTTTCTGTACCTATTTCAGAACTCTAATAGGTACTCAAAACTCTAATTCTTAAAATTCTGCATTTGAAAAATCTGCTTACAAAAATAATTATCTAACTATATCTACAAAAAATTGTTCTGAGTGGTAATCGTGTATTTGAATAAAAATCATATACCTACATATATTTATTTGCTCGAACATACAAACAACACAGCGATAGAAAAAAATCAAACCTTCATTCCAACAATAAACCGTTTTTTCTCTATGCGTCAAGCAAAAAATGCCACATCGTACTTATTTGTATAGAAAATGAATAAAAACAAAACAGAAAATAGCTTTCTTGCTGTCGCTTTGTTTTGCACCTTCGGTTTGCTTTCACCGAAAATATTATCACCTCCCTCCCTGATTATCGACTGTCCTTACTCTCCACAACTCTGCGTGAAAAGTTGGGGAATACATTCGTCCAGGCAACGCGTTGTTCGTTCCTCTTCATGAGAATACTATAGATTTTATATACAAGGGTACAACGCAACGGCAACGGCACAATTAAATTGCAATTTCTTGCTCCTCGAATAAATGCCACAGCGTACAATCACAGATACTATAGTTCCTTCTTTGGTACAATCGTGTATCGAAAACGGTTTTTCCTGCAATCAAGGATATTTTTGGGCCCTTGGATAAAAATCACGTGGGACACTATTTCACTTGATTATACGTATAAGGAAATTATGTAATGTATATGACTCCTTAACCAACAGGATGTACGAGGTTATAGCACATTATTAATTCTTTTTTAAATGAATTATAAATTTATAGAAATAAAATAAAAAAAATTACTTGCGGGATTTTATGCCCATTTTCCTATGTTATTCAGCATTTTCAATTGTGGGTTCTGTCCAAAGTTGATCTTTAAGGTTTAATTCCTTAAAATTCAGCTAGAAAGTTAGTTATTGAGTTATAACCTTAACTTTTCCTTTCGCCTATAATATTACAAACTTTCATTGGCAAACAATTCATTTTAAACGTTTTATTTAGGTGTTATTAGAGAAAACTGTTCATAAGCATTAAAATAATTTTTTAGTAACACAGAATGCCATGTGAATTCTTAAACAAATGTGAATTTTTGCAAGAACGAAAATATAAAGTTGTTGTAGCTGTTTCTTAAAATAAAAAATTAAACACTTATATAAAAAATTTTAAAAACATGTTTAATGGTTTTGTTATTGTACGAATAAAAGTTAAATTCCAAAAAAAATGTACCTTTTTAAGAGGTATCGAATTTTTATACAAAAAAATTAAGGCACCGTTTTTGAGAAAAATAAGATTTTCGAAAACCATTTTTTAACATTTCTATGGGAGTACCGTTATTCTAAGGTAAAATAAGAAAACTTTTCCTACATCTTGAAAAATGCATTAAGAAACTTTTATTTGTCAAGTTTAAATAAAATTGAGCACGGCGTTTTCGAAATGTTGAGTCTTAAAAAAAATTGAAACTTTTTTTTTAAATTCAAAAAAAAAATTGTTTTTAAAATTTGAATATAAATTCGCTTCGTTTGGTGTAATAAAAATACATTTATCTCGACTCAGCGTTAGAGAAATCCAGTTTTGGAGTTGTCTTTGACTTTCGAATAGGGCAAGAATAAGAGAACTCCTGGTGTTGTCTTGTTTTTGCACCGTACTTAATAAGCTTTATTTAATTTTTAATTTTTCTAAAATTTTTTATAAGCAGGTACATATGTTCATATGTATATGCATACAAAATATTTTTTCCAAAAAAGGTATCTGATTTTTTTTTAAATATTATGTCAATAATTATTTTATTCTATTTATTCTAACTTTATTTTTTTAATTAATTTAAATTTTCCAAACAAGTTAAAATTATTTTTTCTTGAAAAACTTATTTTATTTTTTTTTGTTTTTTCAAAATAGTTTTATGTGAATATTTATAAATTTCTGAAATTGATTTATATACGCATAAAAAGTATTAAAAATTGTCTATATTTTTCGCAAACAAAGTTTATTTGAATAAATTTTAAAAACTGGTCTATACCTATATCAATTTTTTTTATTTTTAATTATATAAATACCTATCTACGCATAAAAATAATTTATTTTTGTAAACAAAATTATTTTCTACCAATACCAAATTTCTTCTATTTTAATTTAATCCAATTTTCTGTAGGTATCCAGATATGTATGTAAAAGCTACTTTCTTTAATACGTACCTATTAGATTTTTTTAAGTAAATAGTTTTCTACCTATGTATATGTACTGTACATATGCAGGACCGGCCCGAGCTAAATTAGAGCCCTGCGCAAGCTTTATCAGTGGCGCCTCTCATTTGGATTGGATTGGCGGAAAAAGTCATTTCCTCATTACCCAAGGGGTACCCTTTGCAATGCGTTTTTTTAACGAGGGATCCCCAAGAGGCCTATTCCTAGATAATACTTATATTTAATTAAAATAAATATGATTTTTATTAAAAACTAAGAAATCAAAAATATATCACAAAAATTTAGGAACTGAAAAAAGTATTTTTTGAAGTAAAAAATATTTAAAAACTAATTCAAAAACATAACAACATACAAATAAATAATGAACTCATTAATTGTTGCTCATGTAGGAAATAATAATAAGATTATTATTTTAATAAAAATAAATAGAACCGGCTATATTAACTTTTCTGGCTTCTGTTTTAGCAAACTCAGCTACCAGATCATCATAATATAATGACTTGACAAGCTCTTTCTCTATAGCCATGATTGACTAGTCAACTTATCTTTCCTGAGTCTTTTGGGTCCTGAAGTAGTCTTTTATTAATTTTAGTTTCAAAAAACTGTTATTTGAGGAAACTGTGATGGTATTTATAGATTTAGAGCTATGGCTTCAGCTGATTGCACGTTAGTGAATTGTTCTTCTGATCGCATTTCCACTAAAGAGTTTTTAGTAGCATATTTAGTAGATAAATTAGCAGACGGAGTTTGTAAATACTTACTAGTTATATTGGCGCAAAATTTTAAACAGCCTATTATTAAGGTATTAGTATGAAACTACTTAACAATTTGCTAACTTTATAGTAGTTTACTAACTCATTCTTAATTTTAAACATTTTCTCACTAGTATCGTACTAAAAGAATTTCCTTAATAAATTGCTCTGAACACACCTAAAACAACGACATTTCGTTTAAAAAAATAAGTACACGAACCTTTTTTGATGTCTGCAAATGTCAAAGTGTCATATGAAGCTAGCGCGATACTAAAAAAATAAAGTAGGTATTCGATGATTTTAACTTTAATAAAAGGGTAGAGAAGTATGATGCTATATTCGATTAAAATTATTGTTTTAACCTAGTATCATACTAAAACAGCTTTAGCATCGTACTGATTCAATTAAAATTTTGCGCCATTATTTTTTTCTTAAATATCAAACTAGATTAATAAACTTTAAACTAAAATTTTACTTCCTAAGTACAGCATGTTTCCATTCTCAACGTTTCCAGCCCAAGATATTTCAATAAGAACTTCATATTATAGCTTCTAAGATTTTTTTGAATGGTTTTAAAGCATTTAGTCTACTCCCATCTGGTTTCAGAAAGGGGTTTTAAGGTCAAACCAGCGAAATTTTTTGTATATATGTATGTCCCAACGCATTGTTGAACCTGATACAAAGTTTTATATGCATTGAGCAATGTCAAAAAACTTAACAGCTTCCAATGAACAGCAAGCTGAATCATTAAAAACCAACAACAACCAAAAGGAATGCAAGCAGCCTGAACAAAATAAGCTCTTGGTTCAAAACACTTATTTTTGTTTTGAACAACAGCCTCTTTTCCTTTCATGTTTGAACCATATTATCATAACCTTATACATACTCGTATACACTACTGGAATAGTAGCGTAGCAAGTTTTATTTTAAATATAGATTCCCTATCCTTTCTTTTGTTTTGAGTTTTTTTTTACCATAATACATAGACAAATAACTCCCTATGGAAAGTTAATAAAGTAATTAGACCAGTCAAAAAATCCCTTTTTAAATGTAAACAATAACTGTCAAGAATAAAAAAATAGAGAAAAGGAGAAATTGAATAAAACAGATTCACTCATTAACGACAAACCTCAACATTAATCATCGCATCATCATCACTCAAGTATTTCCATATTTCAACCCTTTGTCTCTTTCTCGACACACGACAGTGATAAAATTTCACTCATAAACAGAGGCCAGTGCCAAACTAAAACATAGTACAAGAAACACTCAACCGGAAGAGTTTAAATTCCTAGACGCAACTTTTAATTCTGCGCACTGAGTATGAATTTTGTACCTCAGAATTTCTGTTTGAGTAACATTGCTGACTTCTATTTCATATAGAAGAATTGGCATCGTGCTCATGTTATCAACTTGCAAACTGGTAACTGTCTGTATTTTTGCTGTTGAAATTCTGTTTTATGTTACACTGCATAGGGGAGGGATAACAAAATAAAATAAATCCCTTCACTCATACACGCGATATTGAGTGTGAAGAATAACGTAACAGTGGATTGATAAAGAGAAAAATAGCAAATATGTAGGTATCTGTTGTTAAGTGAACAAAATTGTGCACTTTGTAAAGATTTTGTGATGTAGTTTTTTTCACTGTGGGAATGGGGGTATGTATAGGAAATTAAACATCGACTTATTTTTGGAAAACTTGATATGTATCTATATATATATATATATGTATATCTGTCTTTAAATTCAGAATCAGCTGTTAATTATATAATAAATACCAATATTGGAGTGAGCTATAAAAAGAAATGAAACTTAAAAAAGGTGGTAGGTAGTGGTTATGAAGTAGTGGCTTTTTTAACGCTTGCCCAAGGCGCCTTTTGAGTTCAGCGCCTTGCGCATTTGCACAGCTTGCACGTATAGCTTGTCCGGCCCTGTACATATGTACTAAAATTCTGGACAAAAAATATAACAAAAAAACGAAGATCCTTTAAAAGGAAAACATTACAAAACAAATTTGATTTTCTCATTCTTGTCTTTCTCATTGCCACGTAGCTAAAGTGCTAAACACATGAGCTGCGAACTGCGAATGCAAATAAATCTTTTAAAGCTATTTTCACAGCTAATATCAATTTTTGGTTTGTTTTAACTTTACGACGAAGTGAATTAATGATCGAATCAACTATTTAAAAGTAAAACACTGCATAAAATAATTATAAATTGAAATATTTTGTATTTCAAATTTACATTTGACAGTTCGCAGAAGTTACGTTGTTGGTCGCGTAAAAAAATATTAAAATACAAAATATTTCAATTTATTTATTTTATGCACTTTGTACGGGAACATGAGTAAGTCTTTCTTTAAGATTCGCTGTAGGGTCCGTCTGGTGATGTCCAATGGCGTGGCTCGTCATCTGGCTGATTTTTCTTCGTTAACATCGGCAGCAACTGGCGCTATATTCTCGGCCAAATGGCCAATACGGTGTTGGCCATGCCCTGCATGGTCTCCTGAGGTTCCAGTCTCTAGCTAAGTGCCCTAATGTTTTTCCAGTTGGCGCGGCGTCGAAATTCAACCTGCGCTAACACTATCGACCTATTATTATTGGTCAAAAAATCGATACAGTTCTAAAACGCTCGCGGAGTACAGAAAAAATTATAATCACCCCTATTATACTATTCGGCGAATGAGCTTAAGTGACAGTCTCAATTAATTTACAAACTTTTGCTATTACTGAATCCGATGAAAGAAATTTAAACGAATATCAATAACAATAACAATCCCTGCACCACCGACATTTTGTTCAACTTATATTTATATAACTGAATTCGCAATCCATTCGCACTCCATACAATACACTCCATACTCCATACAAAACATAAATGAAAAAAAAAAATAGGCAATGGAAAGCACAAAAATGTAAGTCAAAAGCTTATCATACTGAATGATTAAGGCTCGTATTCACCGAGCGCTCCTAAACGGCTCTTAACTTGAAATTTCTGTGGAGTATTCACCAACCACTCGCAAGTGTTTTTCGAAGTTCGAAAATGAGAGCCACTCTCTCTTGTTCAGGCATACCCAAACTGTGAAATGTTGTGGTATGTTGGTCTTGACAGCAAATGGATACTCTTCTACTTGGCATTGCTCACATGGATTCGAGTCAAATGCGTGCGTGGCACACGCACAAGCGAACAAACTTTCGAAGAGAGCACTCGTAAGTTAGGAGTGGTCGGGACCACTCCTAACTTCTAAGAGCGCTCGTAGATCTTCACTAATATTGCTTGGTGAATAGGTTTATGAGCTTCTTAGGTTATGAGCGCTCGGTGAATACCGGCCTAAGTGTTTGTGGAACAAATTTTAATAGAAAACGGACAACTAACAACGCAACCGGAGAGCCAGAAATCTAAAAAAAAAGGAAGCACACGGTTGGTATTCAACCGGTCCTCCATCCAAATCCAAGTACTAACCACGCACTACGATGCTTGATTTCGTAGACCGATGGGTAGCTATCCTATTATCAAGGCTTAGGCCGTTGACTAAGGCTCGTATTCACCGAGCGCTCCTAAACGGCTCTTAACTTTACGAGGCTCTTAACTTGAAATTTCTGTGTGGTATTCACCAACCACTCGCAAGTGTTTTTCGAAGTTCGAAAATGAGAGCCACTCTCTCTTGTTCAGGCATACCCAAACTGTGAAATGTTGTGGAATGTTGGTCTTGACAGCAAATGGATACTCTTCTACTTGACATTGCTCACATGGATTCGAGTCAAATGCGTGCGTGGCACACGCACAAGCGAACAAACTTTCGAAGAGAGCGCTCGTAAGTTAGGAGTGGTCGGGACCACTCCTAACTTTTAAGAGCGCTCGTAGATCTTCACTAATATTGCTTGGTGAATAGGTTTATGAGCTTCTTAAGTTATGAGCGCTCGATGAATACCGGCCTAAATGTCTGTAGCTGACAGTGTCGATACGAAAGTTCATAAATGATAAGGTAATTTTAGGAATCGACAACGTAGGTAGTTCATCCGGCGAATTTCATAATTCAGTTTTACAGCGGATGCGAAAGGTCAACGGATCGAGTCAACTCACCGGGAGTAAAATTCTGCGAATTCTGTAATCGAGATGAATATTTCAAAACTAACATTTGGAAGGTAAAAAAGAAGAAACACAAATTTATGATCTTAAAAGAGAGATACTCATAAATATGAAAGGTAAATAAAAATAAAGAAAAACAAAAATTCTTCACATAATCGCCTGGAAATGCCAACAGAGCCTTTCCCTAAAGATATGTGCTCAGGCATCTAGGAGAGGCAATGGTCAGAATGGTGGCAAGAAATGGTAACAGTGGATGATCAATTTTCGAAGAAAATCATCTTCAGTGATGAGGCACATTTTCACCTCAGTGGATTCGTCAATAAGAAGAATTGGCGCATTTGGGCGAATGATAATCCAAGAGTGATTGTCGAAAAACAAATGCACCCACAAAGTGTGACTGTTTGGTGCGACTTATGGGCTGGCGGCATCATCGGGCCGTATTTTTTTCCAAAATGAGGCCGGTCAGGCAGTTACTGTGAATGGTGTTCGCTATCGTGAGATGATAACGAACTTTTTATGGCCCGAATTGGAAGATATGGATGTGGACGATATGTGGTTTCAACAGGACGGTGCCACTTGCCACACAGCTAACGAAACAATGGCTCTTTTGCGCGACAAATTCAATGGCCGTGTTATCTCACGTTGTGGCGATGTCAATTGGCCGCCAAGGTCGTGTGATTTGACACCGATGGACTTATTTCTTTGGAGTTATTTGAAAGAAAAGGTGTACGTCGATAAGCCAGCAACAATTCAAGAGCTAAAGAATGAGACAATTCGGCACATTAACGGCATAGAACTTCAATTATGCCTTAGCGTGATCGAAAATTTGGACCATCGGATGGAGGTGTGCCGCCGAGGTCGCGGCGGCCATTTGGCATTAGCTCCTGGTTCTAGCGATTCATTTTCCAGCTCTAAGGGAATATATTCGTAGACAACTGTGCTCATATTTTTCGCAAGTGTTTCCCAAAATCTGGAGACGGTACATTCTTTCTTCCAATATCTTTTAAACATAAATTGTTGTCCACCGCAGAGTCCTTCAAACAACACCGAAAACTGGAATTTTATTAGGTACATAAACAAAGTTATCTGACAATTTCCAAGGAGTCTGACAATGTCCTAAGCGTCTGCCTTTAACAAAATCTTGCGTTCAGATGATTGTCCGGACCCTGTCAATTTCATTGTCATATGGCAGTCTATAGCCATGGTCCAAACAAATTTTGTCTTGTCCCAAACTCCTGAAAATGAACAACTACGAGTAGCTTATCATTGTGTGATTCATCTCGGTAAATGCTGATGATATGTAACTCCTGACGACTTTTCTTTCAACATGAGAAGCACTTTTCATGACAAGAAATGTTCAAGGATTTGTCACATCCTCTCAAAAGGCAACACTCCTGAAAAAAATATTTTTTTTTTTAGCTGGCTCCGACCCTTACCCTCGTTAAAAATCAAAACCGAAGGTGTATTTTTCTTGTTCGGAATTGGAAGCTTGATTTTAAGGAAAGGTAACTTCTAGCCTAGAGGATAATATTCCATTCCTTGTATAAAACTCCAAAGACCTAAAAATTGTCACACAAATTTGCCTCTGATGCATGAGAATCGCGATTGTGTGCTGTTGAAAACCTCATGTTGGCTTAAGAATTGCGTAGGAATACATAGGTAAATACGTAGATACATTCCATTTAAATCAAATAAAAAAGAGTAATATCATGTGAATAATAGGAGATGGAAAGTTTTTTGATAAGATACTCAAGCAAACAAAAAAGCTAGTCCTCGGCGACATTAAAACGTATGTTTGCTTTTGTTTTGTATTTAAACACAAGTGTCTTATTAAGCTTATTGTTCCAAGCTATAAAAGAGCATTCAAGAGTTCAGTTAGTCGACAGTATAGTTCTGTGGCTTCGAATCAAAGGGCACGGTAGTGCCCAGCCAAGTTCTGGCACTACACCCTTTTTACAGGAACAAACTCAGGCGATTTTTAACCCCTCCCTATCTTCAGTACCAATGAAGTCAGAAACTTAAAACTCCGACAGGCGCCTCACCAAATTTCAATTTTCTAGCATAAGCGGTTCCTGAGATATAAGGCCTCAAAAATCACAAAAACCGTAACTGACTGACTGACTGACTGACTGACAGATCATCAAAATTATGGAGCACTTCCCGACATCGTAGAATCTTGTAATTTTGCACAAAGGTAGGTCTTGTCATGCAAGCAGAGGAAAAAATCGAAAATTTTAAATTTTCCATTCAGGGGGCGTGGTATCCGCCCATTTTCTCCGCATTTTAGCACTTCCCGACATCGTATTATGGAGCACTTCCGACTGCTGTAAAACGATGAAATTTGGTGAACCGGTAGGGCTTATATTGCATATAAAGAACCAAAAATAAACACCAAAGTTTTCCTTTCAGGGGGCGTGGTATCCGCCCACTTTCTCCGAATTGGTGTTGGTTGAATGGAGCCCTTACGACTGCTGTGAGACGATGAAATTTAGTAAAGTGGCAGGGCTTAAATTGCATACTAAGAAAAAAATATAAAATTTGAGATTTCAATTCAGGGGCGTGGTATCCGCCCACTTCCTCAGAACTGATGTAAATTATATATGGCAAACTTCCGATTGCAGTAGAACAATGAAACTTGGTAGAGCAATAGGGCTCAAATTGCATATAAAGGAACAAAAATAAAAATTGAGGTTTTCCATTCAGGGGGCGTGGTATCCGCCCACTTTCACCGAATTGGTGTTGGTTGAATGGAGCACTTTCGACTGCTGTACAACGATGAAATTTGGTAAAGTAGCAGAACTTAAATTGTATACAAAGAAAAAAATATAAAATTTGAGGTTTTCCATTCAGGGGCGTGGTATCCGCCCGCTTCTTTAGAACTGATGTAAATTATATATGGCAAACTTCCGATTGCAGTAGAACAATGAAATTTGGTAGAACGGTAGGGCTCAAATTGTTAATAAAGGACCAAAAATAAAAATTGAGGTTTTCCATTCAGGGGGCGTGGAATACACCCACTTTTACTTCCGACTTTTGTAAAACGATGAAATTTGGTAATGTGGTATGGCTTAAATTGCATACAAAGACAAAAATATAAAATTTGAGGTTTTGCATTCAGGGGCGTGGTATCCACCCACTTTCTCAGAACTGATATTATGTAAATTATATGGTACACTTCGATTGCAGTAGAACAATAAAATTTAATAGAACGATCGGGCTCAAATTGCATATGATGGACCAACAATAAAAAATGAGGTTTTCCATTCAGGAGGCGTGGTATCCGCCCACTTTCCGAGAAAAAGTTTGATTTATATGGAGCACTTCCGACTGCTGTAGAATGATGAAGTTTGGTGGAAGGGTATAGCTTAATGTATATTCAAAGCGAAAAAAGGAAAATCTAAGATTTTTCGTTCGAAGTGTCTTTTTATTGTCATTTTGAAACTATACATGCATTTTGAAATTTCATAACTTTTCTTAGAACTAGAGTGCTCGATATGGTATTCTATGTTATGTTAACATGAATGAAAAAAGAAAACATTTGCATACCTGAAAAAATTATGAGTTTACATAAAAAACTCTTAACTGTGATGTGAACTATAATTGAACCACTAATTAGGCTGTTAATTGGTGGTCTACCTTCATTTAAAAAAAGGAGTTAAAATTGTAACAAAAACATCATAGCATCCTCAATGTTAGTTATCTTGCCAGGACAAGAAGAAACAATTAAAGCGCAAATCAAAACAACCAATAACAAAAAGAAAATATACAAAAAAAAAAATAGGAAGCTATAAACTAAGTTGATTTTATAAGGTAGAGTCCACCCTTCTATTTTTCCGTATCTTTCGAGATTTTTACATGGCAAAACATTAAAATCTTTGCAAAAAGGAGTGAGATCAGACCAAAAACATAAATGTTAAAAAAAGAGCCAAGTTCTTCTATACAAAAACCTTTGTGTAACAAGTCAGCCGTGAAAAGTACTGAGATCTAAAAGTACGCCAAGTTCTTACTTCATGAAGGTTTAATACCGAATATTTAAAGTAGAATAATGTTGAAACAGCTACAATGTAATAGATAAATTTTATTATTTAATGATTACTGACTTAAATTTGATGGGCTCACTTGGCAAGTTTTTTTATGCCCAATTCGAAAGGTTTTAAAAACTTGACAAGTGAACCCATCAAATTTTAGTCAGTAATCATTAAATAATAAAATTTATCTATTACATTGTAGCTGTTTCAACATTATTCTACTTTAAATATTCGGTATTAAACCTTCATGAAGTAAGAACTTGGCGTACTTTTAGATCTCAGTACTTTTCACGGCTGACTTGTTACACAAAGGTTTTTGTATAGAAGAACTTGGCTCTTTTTTTAACATTTATGTTTTTGGTCTGATATGAACTTTTCGGGATATTTTTGTTTGGTTGCTGCTGCAGTCTTGGTTGTTTTTTCCCAACAATCAGAGGCGATCAATTTTATTACACATCTTGCCCCAGCCAATTCTTCTGTTGATCCACTTATAAAAGTTAGAGAAGGATTTTTCAATGGTACAGAAATAATGTCAAGTTCGAAAAGTAAAATCTTGGCTGGAGTCTTAGCAGCCGAAAAAATTCTTGGTCAGAACCCTGAAGGAGCCAGAAAACTTGCGCAGCAATCATGGATGGATGGCAAATCAATGATCTACAATGCCGGCCCACACTTCTTTGAAGCAATTGCAGAAGTCTTGGGTCTTTCAAATGGTAGAGCTCGGCAAAGTCTTTTATCCGCAAGTAAATATATTCAAAAAGGAGGAATAGCATTACTAAATACATTGAAATCCGGTGAGAGCTTATTCAATGACGGTAGTGAAGCTGGAGGTAAAGCGGCTAAAGCGTCACTTAATGTATATCAATTAGCTATCGAAACTGGATTTGCAGCTATGTTCTACGATGCTGAAAAATCCAAGCACTCAAAGATGCCCAAAGCAGTCCAATTCAACCAAAAATTGAAAATCGAAGTTGTGGAGTTGCTGCAAAAGACGATTCTGAGTGTTCAGATGCCTTGATAGATTTTAATCAAGCTGCTAACAACGCACTAAGGAATGGCGCTAATCCTGCTTTAGTTCAAGAGTTAGAGGAAATCGTTAAATGTGCACTTGATTCTCTTTTTCAAATTGTAACTGACGCCAAAAGAGTATTAGCAAATATTAAAAAAATTGCAGAAATTGATACCTCTGCTGCCGCCACTATGACCTCTAAAGAAGTCGAAGGTTTTGAAAAAAGGATAAGACTAGTATTTGCGCAGCTCTATTTAGATTTTGGGGATGTATGTGATAGATCTGGAAATCAATCAGCCAAAGAAGTTCAACCAGCCTATGCGGTCTTAGAAAAAGGAAATGTTAAAATCAATAATGCAGTTAAATTTATCGAACAGATAGCAGTAAATGGAATAGAAAATGGAGGTGATGCATCAATGCTAGCTTTTGAAAGTGTCGCGAAGTCTATAAATTTTGCGAAACTTCTTTTCATCCAAAGCCTAGACGAATGTGCAAAGATTTTGTTAAGTCTACTTTAATATTTTTTGCCTCCCAAACATGTATGCTTTACTGTAATGAGGCCGTTGTCGTTCCGGTACAATTTATTCCTTGATGTAATCTTTTTTAATAAAGTGGAGCGTACAAGAAATTTTTGTATTTTAATTTTTAAGGAATTCGAACAAGATTGCACCTTTAGTTCTGCCTTTTAAAGACAGAGAGAAGACAGAGAAATACACACGCAATTTTTAACTACACAATTTTCATCTAGAATTTCTACTTCGTACCCGTAATTAGATGCGAGGGTGCCTTAAGGCAGAATACAAAAATGAGGGTCCCCAAGTAGTATATACATTATACATATGTTTATGATCGTCCCAAATTTGACAATATTGCTTGTTCACGAACCCATTCAACCAGAAATGGACCTCGTTGCTGTATATGATTTTTCAATCGAAATTAGAATTAACTTCCAACTGCTCGAGAGCCCAGTTAGCAGACACAAGTCTACTATGGTCGTTTAGTTTAAGCTCCTGGCCTGTTCTATCTTATGAAAGGTCGACTGTGCACGGCGTGGAATTCAGTGCTTCGGATTCTCCTGCACACTTTTACAGACAGCAGGCATTGATCTTTTAACGATCACCACGTTCCGAATAGTAATAAATGACAGCCAATTTGACAAATGCAGCTTCAACAATACGGCTGCAATCACTTGCCTGGAAATGGAAAACCCTTTTAACACACATCACACTTGCGATATAACTATAAGTTATATGTAAATTTATGGCAAGTTTTTCATTCGTTGACCAAAAAGTGATTTTGATAAATTTTTGGGGGCTAAATTCTCCTAAAAGGTTTGAATAGTGTTGTTTTCAAATTTAGAAAACAAAATTGGATTCGACACCACATGCTGTATTTTTTTCAGTTTAACAGTTTTACCTTAAGACGTAGGAAAACATATTTTATTTTATTCGAAAATCATATTTTTTTCGTTAGAATTTTGATGAAATTATCTCAGTTTTATTTTACGATCTGTAATTAATTAGAAAAATTAATTTCAGATATTACTGATACTACCTAATTACTTTCGCAAAAGATTCAATATACAAATGAAAAAAATATGATTTGGAGTTTTGGAAAAAATCTCAAAAACGGGTTAATAACTTTTCCCGTAATTTGATTTTAATATAAATATTTTATAAGCTTAATGAATGCTAGAATTTTTGATTTTATATTTTTAAAATTGCTAATTTCGTAATTTTGATAAAGCTATTATTATCGGTGTGAACAACACGCTCGGTCGGTATCAGTACGCTGAACATGTTTTTATTAGCTAATGCAAAATTATAGGACTTGAAATTGAATTCGGGACAGGTTATTTAAAAACAGGACTGTCCAGGTAAATACAGGGAGGTTGGTAGGCCTGTTTAACAAAATATTGAAGCCATTTTTTGCAGCAAAAGGCACAGTTAAGGAATTGAAAGAGAAAGAACAGTGAAGTTAAATGTCCTTGAAAAATGGAAATAACTCCGGTAACATCGAGTCTTTTTTTTATTAAGTAACATACAAATATGCGGTAATAAGGCCGAATTTGAAAAGGTAAAAAGTCACAATATATTTGGCGAGTTTGCTTAATTCAAGCTCCAGTTTTTCTAAATACGTTTTTTTTTCTAATGAAGTTCTTGCGAATGCTGCAGGCTTTCTACAATCCTATACAAGGCCTCGAATTTATTTACCCTTGTTTCAGTACCAGCCAAAGCTGTCTAGTACAGCACTTTTTATATTGTTTCAGATGCGAATGGCAATCCAATTGAATGAGTTTATTAAGATCCGCCTCCTAATAAATTGTGTAATAATACCACATAACATAACTCACATCATTTGAAGCTAATCCAGAAGATGTCTGGTTTCACGGGGAGAAGTGTGACCTCCATTATTATAATAGCCGTGTTTTATTGGTTAGTGAATACGCTTCATCGCAAAATTTAACATGGAAAACAACAACATACGATTAGTAAATAAAAATAAGCTAGTAATTGAAAAGAATATTTTAGTAAAGATGGAGTTTCGGATTTTGAAATGTAGGAGGTGTTTAGATGTTGTCCAAAAAAATATATGTTGGCATGCTTGAGGGTGTGTTCGTTGGTATTTATTTTGTTGTACTTTGCCTTTACTAGTCCAAAATGTGATCGCTCCGCAATTTACAGAACAAATATGTTTTCAAATGCAAAAGATATATTTTCGTACTTTTGTAAGTGTTAATGCAAAATTTAATAGTGAACAAAATTCGAAATCAACTCGATCTGCATTTTCATGAATATTTCCATTCCAGCTTAAAAACGAGATACAAATCTTTCGAACACATCCGTATAAGTTAATTCAACATGTAGTAAGGTATTGGCACAAAATACACTGATACCAACTTTGGGAAATAGTTAAGAGTGAGTTAAAGAGTGAATAAAGCGTTTTTTTAGTGCTTGTAATACTGCGCTAGATATAGATTACCAAAATAAAACACACCTAATACAACTACAACATTGGTATCCCCATGTTCATATGTGTAGCAGATTGCGTTCGCATGGCTTGTCAAAGTCGGATGATCACTCTTTAAATAGTTTTGAGATGAAACTTTTCGATCCTAACTGCAAATCAACTAAATCAACTTTTATGTGAGAACCAAATAACAAGGCACCAAGCTAGCTAAAAGAAGCTTGTGGGATTAAGTTCTTTTCCACACGCACCGGCTGGAGGAAAGTTGAGTTCTGTGTTACGCACGATCTTGATTAAAATTCGTATCAAAGACATTTTGTTGAAAATTCGTAAGAAAATAAGTCTGAAACAAATAAAAGATAGCGGAAATAAACATTGTTAAACAGATGTTGCCTTTAACTTTTTTATTGGTTCTTAAGGATTTTTAATAAACTTCTCATTGTACCAACCTACCGTTCATCTTAAATGTTTGTATACTCGTTAGCGGCAAACTTTGTAATCTTGTATAAAGAGCAAATACAGGGAAGTGTGTTTACAAGTAAATAGAGTATAATATATTACCAATGAAATTAATTCAGTGTTTGTAGTCATAGTAGTTGGTACATATTTACATACAAACCTATGTTTATAGATACAGAGGTATTTACACGGGGGTGTGTCACTTAGTATGGTGAACAAAATAAAATTCTTATTTTTGAACCTAAAAGTGCTCAAAAGTTGTATTAGGGTCTCAGGTTTAAGAATATGTATGTAGGAAAAGTTTTCCGAAAGAGCGGCTTCGATATTCAGTTTAATCCCTTTTGGTGTGGTTACGTTTGACTTGGAAATTTTGTGAAATCAAATTTTTTACACTTACGTCCTTGGTTACTGTTTTGAAATCTGCTATTTCCAAAAACTGCAACAAAGGTGGTTCTATAAGGAGGTGAACTTACTGTTCAACCAAATAATATAATGGCTGCGATGGGTTTGAAAGACTCTTCTTTCTATTCATATCTGACAAATTCAATATTAACAACTCCTTTCAACTTAAAGACAATAATTAAAAATATTTTCCTTTGAAACTGTGTGGATCGACGGGTTAATTTGCAAACTTATTCGATATGAATTTCCAAGTTCTTGTACTACAATGAGCACATAAGTACTTAGAGAAGGCAAGAGCAGCATTTATGTCTCTTAAAAGACTTTTCTACTCCGAATATTTTATACCCGATGTGGCAACCAATGACAACTGATCAGTGATCCCCAGAGGGCACAGTCTCTTCTCCAGTCCAGAGGGCGCAGTATCTACTCCAGTTATACATTATGTGTATTTTATTTTTAAATAAATGATCTCTGGTTTCTCGTCTCTAATTACTTTTTGTTTTTGTTAACTTGTCATTCTGTTGTTCACTTTGGAATTTGGATCTCGTACTCGTCCACTCAAGGGTATTACACCCGATGTGAAGATTGTTTTTTACCAAGCATTCGTTTGTCCAATTCTGACTTATGCGAGTCCTGTATGGTGGGGTGGAATATTAACCCCTCGTATATGGAAAAGCTTCGAGAATTTGAAATGTGTTTAAGAGCTTGTATGCTTATGTATAGAAGTGCTCATTTAAAAACCGCTCAGTAAAAATATCATGTAAATAATGGCACGAGTACGATAACTTGGCCGCCAAGATTTGATGACGGATTTTTGTAGAGGGGTCAAAAATAAGCACTTTTTACTATGGGAGGGGGGGGTCTATCTTCCCCCGTTTAGGAGGTAGGGGCACTTTTAGAAAAAATGGTTTAAATTGAAAAAAAAAAATATTAAAAAACAACGGCAACACCTACAATAAAGTGCTATACTGCGTTTGAAAGCCAGAAGATTGTTCTATAATCCTGCATTTAAATTTTATTACTCATATCAATAGTTTTTGAGAAATTCGCATTTAAAGTCCAAATTTTGATAAAAAAAACGTGAAAAAAAAGTTTAGACCGGTTGTTTTCAAAATTGTGAAATGAAATTGTAAATTAGCTTATATGTGTTTCATGTATCTATCAGTTCTTAATCGAACACAAAAAACGACATGGTTCTGTGCCTTCTGGTTTTTGAGAAAACCTCCGTTTAGGAGGTAGGGGCACTTTAAGAAAAAATGGTTTAAATTGAAAAAAAAAAAATATTAAAAAACAACGGCAACACCTACAATAAAGTGCTATACTGCGTTTGAAAGCCAGAAGATTGTTCTATAATCCTGCATTTAAATTTTATTACTCATATCAATGGTTTTTGAGAAATTCGCATTTAAAGCCCAAATTTTGATAAAATAACGTGAAAAAAAAAGTTTAGACCAATTGTTTTCAAAATGGTGAAATGAAAATGTTTGATAATTTTTGCTTCCTTACATAAATAAATCAGTGCTAGCTTCCAACATTACAATATATAAACAGTAAAGTATGTATGGGGGGGCATCGAAAATACTGCCTAGAAAGGAAATATAAGGACGACTGGGGTTCGCAAATAATAGAGTTTTTATCAGATGTAAAAAAAGTTTACCCTTGTTATACCGATGGTGATATATGTGAGGGTTTACAGTTAAAAGACATCGATCCTCCCACCCTTCAGAGCGAAAATTTAGAAAGTGTTTCACCGCCAAAACATCCTCGGCTTCCCACGATAAAAGAGTAACTCAACGAACTCGACAGTTATAGTACGGACGATGGCTTTTTTGACGAGACTTACACACCTTTTTAATACATTTTGACCATTTTTAACTAACTATGACTGACTAACTCCTGACTAACTGACAAAATAACTGACCCAGATGCAATTCTACCTCCTCATGGTGCATTCTGGGTAACGCTAAATGAATTGCGGTACTGAACTAACAAAGATTCATTATGTTTATTAACATTAATCCTTAAAATGGAATCACCGTCACCACCAAAAATCAAAAAAAGTAGTTTTGGTAATTTTCGATTTTCTCAAAAACTAGAAGACATAGAACCATGCGGTTTTTTGTGTTCGATTAAGAACTGATAGATACATGGATCACATATAATTTAATTTACAATTTCATTTCAAAATTTTGAAAACAATCGGTCTAAACTTTTTTTTTCACGTTATTTTATCAAAATTTGGACTTTAAATGCGAATTTCTCAAAAACTATTGATATGAGTAATAAAATTTAAATGCAGGATTATAGAACAATCTTTTGGCTTTCAAACGCAGTATAGCACTTTATTGTAGGTATTGCCGTTGTTTTTTAATATTTTTTTTTTCAATTTAAACCATTTTTTCTAAAAGTACCCCTACCTCCTAAACGGGGGGAGATAGACCCCCCCCTCCCATAGTAAAAAGTGCTTATTTTTGACCCCCCTACAAAAACCCGTTATCAAATCTTGGCGGCCAAGTTATCGTACTCTCCCCTAAATAATCAATTAGCTGATGGTTGTTTTTCAACCTGATTGATCATGTTTAGTATTTAATAAGACTTGCCACTAGCAGACACATCGCTAGAAAGTCGTGCGCCAATCTTTAACTTTATTATTCAGTAATAGACGGTCAATTATAAAACAAAAAAATATGTTCCCATTGATTCATTAAAAATAATTAAATATTAAGATCAACTAAAAATAATAATGAATAATGATTGTGAATGATGATAATGATAAATAATGCGTTGAATGATGATGGAATGATGGCTGACGACAGAAGGACGATACTTTTTACATTTATATATCAGAATTTCAGTAACAGTAAACAAAATAATGGTAAATGTAGACAGATGATGTTAGAAAAAGATGAAGATATGGGGATTGCCGAAGCGGCCGCCGCCGCACAGTGGTAAAAATGGCATATTTAGGTGGACATTTGGTTCAAATTTTATGTTAATCAATAGACTAACTGGGCTTCATATTGTTATAAGGAATGATTGACAACTATGAAACCACACCTTTTTTTTTTTTTTGAGACAGTATAACTTGTAGAACAGCGGTCTTTAATTAGCCATTGGTGAAAAACCAACAATGAAACAAGTTACAATAAAATTCAGTTTGGTGCTAATTTTTTTTTTTTTTTTGAAAAGTGTTGGAAATGGTAAGTACCGTATATCTCTATAATATTGCATTTGAGTTTTATATAAACTATTCTTAATTAGCTTAGCAGCTCGATTTGCTTAGCTTTATCTTTAAAAAAAAGTTTACTAAGCTGCAACTTTTTTTTCCCACCTAGTTCCGCGTTCCGGTTTTCGCTGTCCGACAGCTTAATGTGTAAAGATAAAATATTGATTGCATTTTCAACCATATACAACCATATGCAATAGATAGGGCGAATTTTGTTCAGAAAATGACGTTCTCAAGAAAGGAACTTTATGATGTCTGGGTGGAACAATCAGCTAAAAATAAGGATTCTGCTGTACGTCAATATTTGAGTGACCAATCTGTTATAAAAGGTATCAATGATGAGCGTGAAAAAGAACTTTTAATAAATTCGGTGAAAATGTTCTTAAATAAACTGCGTGAAAAATGGGTCGTATTTTTTCGTATTTTTTTTGGTTCGTAAGTATGAAAGAAATCTTCCGTTCTGCTCTTTCAATCAAATGTAGTCCTTTCTTCTCGCAATTATGAGCACTTGCTGGTATTGAATAAAACTCAACCGTTTCCCTTATATAAACCGAAAACTATTAAAAACTTACTTGAAATGACAAATATTTTTTTAAACCTTCAATGATTCCAGTTATAACGAATGATAAGTCAATGATTCTCCAAAAAACGAGGGGTTGTGTTTTCTTTCCAATCTGTGTTATTGTTTACTTTTATTTCCTTTAAAAGTCTTCATTGGCATAATCCTTACCGGTATGAAATAATACAGGGATAACTCAAATGCTGTTCTCTTAGGCCAGTTGAATTTGTTTTCAGCGATACAATTTAAAAAAAAAATTCTAGTTTTAAGATAGTTCTAAGTTTTGAATTTAATAAAAATTAATTTATGAAAAAAAATCAAAAAAAAAAAACGTAGTTTTTATGAAAAGCTTTTTAAGTTAACAAAAATTATTATTTTTTTTGTGGACATTTTCAGTTTTTTGGTGTACATAAACATATAAAAACGTGTGTTCGAAAATTACTTTTTTTTATTTGAGCTGATAAGGAGAGTACTCGATTTTTAGAAAGAACAAAAATTGGAATAAAAATAATGAGAACACAATTTTTTTAGTTAAATTATTTATATTAAGTATTTGATCTTTTCATCACGATTTTTAGCCTTAATCCTGTTTGGAACCTTTGATTTCTCTAAAATGACGACTCTATTTGAAACTAAAAACAAACAAATAAAACTCGACTGTTTTAATTGCAAATAATAATTAAAAAAAAAAATATTTTTTAGAAAGTTGTATTTCAACACAATATTCTAAAATGAGTTGTGAACCATTTTTTTCAAAACTTAGCAATTAAATATATGAATATTTTACCTTCATTTTACAAAAAAAATTGTCAAAATATCTCAACTCGTTCAAAAGTTATGAGCCCATGTCCACCTAAATATGCCATTTTTACCACTGTGCGCCGTCGCGCCTTACACTTTGCCCAATGAGTTGAATTTTTACAAAAAGGAACATCAAGAATGGTAATTTCATTTCCAAATTGTTCGAATCTATAAATGTTTGAGGGAGAGTTCTTTCTTACCATCGCCCATAGTAATAACCCATTTCAAAATCTGTGATGAAAATTCTTTATTATTGAGGTTGGTAAATCTGCAGAGTTATTATTGTTTCCTTGTAGTTTTCCTTATTCTTCGGGTTAGATTAATTTTCTATTTGGCATTCGCCACCGAAATGGACTTGTATGTCCGACCTAAACCTGCTCTAAGTTTTTGAACTATTCCCTGAAATCTTACATTTTATATACACTGAGTGTCAAAGATAAGTTAACTCCTAAATAATTTCTTGAGTTACATGGAATTGAAACCGAAAAATAAACAAAAATTGAATTCCAATAATACACAATAAAATTTTTATTTAATAGCAATAAATCAAAACCAAAATAAAAATTCAAAAAACGAACTAATTCATTTTTACCCAATAAAAACTAACTGAACTTCATATTTTACGCGTCAAAAGTAAATAAACATCTGTTATATCTTAAAATTATTTAAAAATATAGTACCTCAAGTAAAAACCTGGGTATTTCATTTGATCACCTTTAGACTTCATAACATCTCTTAGTCAGCGTGACAAGGAAACAACAATGTTATTTCTAACATCGGAGAATATTTGGGACAGTTCTTCAATTAAAGCCTTTTAAGGTCATCTTTATTGGGGAGGGTGGTGGAGGTGCTTTGAAGTCCAATAAAGTATTCATTCTTTTCGGAACTTCGAGGTATGCTTAGGATCATTGTCTTGCTAAGAGATCCAATTGCTAAGCATCCCTAATTTGCGTAAGGTCGGTTGAATGTTATTGTTTAGGATGTTTAGATAGTCTTGATTATTCATTGTACTTTCAATTAAAACAAGATTCTCGATCGAATATGCTGCTATACATCCCCACACCATCATGTTTTACTGTGCTCCTTATATTATGTTTATAATGTTTTCTTACTTCTGACGCGTTAATATGGAGTATGTTTAGTTTTTAATAGGAAACATTGTGAAGCTATCTTTTGAATTTTTATTTGTATTTTGATTTATTTTTATTATTAGAATCCATTGTTTATTTATTTGTTCGAATTCCATGTAACTCCAGAAATCATATTGGTGTTTACTCACTTTTGACGCTCACTGTATCTCTGTCACTTTCGTCGTTGACAGATTCTTTACATCTACCAATCATTATCATCGGCATTTCGGAAAATACAAAATTTGTTTTGTGGTCTACTTGGGACATATTATTAAGGGTATATATCTTATTTTAAAGTTTTTGTCCCACAGATTATTTAACAAAACTAAAGAGAATTTTGCTTGATACCAATCTTTATATCTGTATATTTGTGAATTGTGTTTACCAAGAGAGCATTTTGTGTAGTCCGCTTTCTCTTTCATATTTATTTACTATGAAACGCACAACGTCCATCAGTTTTCTTAAAGGCATGTTTCTTTTAATAAACACACGGCTTTGTTTTACCTTTTCTTAATAATTACATTTGTGGTCTGATATCACGACGAGATACAGTGAATGTAAGTTATAATTACAAACTCAAATCATTGCAAAGTACACAATCAGGTGTCGTTACGGTGAGAACGGAAAAATGAGGCCGTACCAACAATCAAATTTAGAGACGACTTTAATATTTGAACGAAATGGACCATTATTTAAAGAGCTCTATAAAGTTAACCATACATGTTATGAACTTAATATTTATGCGAACTCTAAATTATGAACCATTTATTGTACGGAACCTAAAAAATAAAATGCAGCATATATGGTCAGTTATATAGAGTCCATTAAATAATGCTTCATTTCGCTCAAATATTAAATTCGTCTCTTAATTTGATTGTTGGTAAGGCCCATAGAGTCCATTAAATAAAAATGTTAATTTAGCGAAAATATTAAAAATTAAAGTCGTCTCTAAATTTGTTTATTGGTAAGGCCCATTGAGTTTATATTAAAGTTTAACTGTGAACTATACCGACTTGCAGTTTTGTAAAACAAAATGAAAGAGACAAATGGAGTATTGTTGTATTATTGTAGTTTTACCAAACTAATTGAATGTGCTAGAACTTAAGGAGGTTGTTGCATAACTACTGACATTGACCTTAAATGGAAAGAAGTTCTTACAATTATTATTCTCACACTCGAAAACCAAACGGTTATTGAAGTAAAACTTCTTTTCTGGCATTGGGGGTAAAAAATTTTCTATGGATTTGTCAGTGACATGTCAAAACGACACGCTAAAGTGACATGGTTTTTACAATTATTGTTAGAAATTTGTTAGATGTTATTTAAAACACTTTAAAAACACACTTTATCGCCGAAAAAGAATGTTCTTTTAAAAGAAGAACCACAACAACTAACCTACAAAGCAATTAAAAACATAATTTCATTAAAATATCAGTTAATAAAAGCTTTTTTTCAATGAATTATGTGGCCGAACAATTTCTCGATCGAAAACCACTTTCGTTTGTATAAAAAAACACAAGCAAATATATATTTTTTATAGTTTTATTTATTTCAAACAACACTTTAACCTTAGTAATACTGAATAATTAGATGCTATTTAACTTGAAAACTAAGACTAAAATTTACAAAATACTTAAAGCGAAATAAAAAAAACACTTGTAAATAAACTATCTGCTTTAGTCCTTTCTGTTGTCAAATATAAACTAACATTGCCATATGCGAAGAATTTAAAATTCGGTGTCAAAATCAAATTAGCATTGCCTACAATTTTAAAATCCTTGGGCTCCAACACAATGAATGAGATAAGAAAAAAGAGATGTGAGCGTGATGAAACATAGTCGTTATTGTAAAATCAGTTTCAAACTTTGAAAGCAGACGAGGATATACGCAATAAAGCATATGTAGTCGTCACGTTAAGGCTAGGCGCGCACATTCAATTTTTAGTTGCACAACTGTTTGGTTGCTTATAGAAAACAGATGCACTATTTGGTTGAATGTCCGTGCAGGCGTATATAATTATATGTTACACAAAATAGCGAACTAATTTTAGACAATCGTTTACTTTGTGTCAAAAGACAAACTTTTTAGTTGCTCGAACCAAGCAGTTGCGAAACTAAAAATCGAAAGTGCGCACCTAGCCATAGAAAACGGACGAACTATTGGATTTAATGTCTGCGCAGGTGGCAAAACACAAACTTTTTAGTTGCTCGAACCAAGCAGTTACGCAACTGAAAATTGAATGTGCGCGCCTAGCCTAAATGAAATTCATAAATGAAGTAAGAACAGTCGCGCACATTCAATTTTTAGTTGCACATCTGTTTGGTTGCTGAAATGAAACACAAAGCCTAGTACGAAGATCGAGACAAGACAAATTGTATCTCTACAATTTTAATCTCTCCAAATATCGCCCAAAAGTTTGAATTTGGAGAGATAAAATCTAATTAAATGTGTTTTGTAGTGCATCTCTGGAACGGGTTGCCTTACAAAATTCGTTCATACCTTTTTGGAATCTCCTCTTGATGCTTTCAAGAGAAGAGTCAGCATCTTTTACATAAAACCAGTTTTGACAAAAATCACTTTCAGAAATACGGTGGCTGTCAAAATTTGTCCCGCAAAATAATTCTTTTTCCTGGTAAAATTTAGTGGAGACATTTTGTACAGCAATGAACAAAAGTATGAATTTTGCGCGGAACTGCTCGGAAAAATATTCAAGACAAAATTTGTCCCAGGAAAAAAAATTTATGGGAGACAAAATTTTTCCCGATCTGCGTACTAGGCTTAATGGCTTATGTTTCATTTTACTATATATTTACCATATATGTTTCATTTTACCAACCAAACAGAATTTACGCTCCAGGCCTAAGGAATTGCGGAACGATTTTATAACAACGAAAAAGTGACAGTGAATCATGTCTCGCTCTCCTTTCGTGTTTTCTTCACATTACCAATCGGACATAATTAGGCCCCAGTTATAGCTTTTATTGAAATGCATCATTAGAACAAATCAGTGGAATGCTGACTTAATTTTTTTGACAAACCAGTTAAAGCATTCAGTGAAAGATCTTGTCAGTGGCTGATTACAACAAATTCTATGCATTTGAGGTTAGAGTTGATCACTGAAAAGAAAACTGACATTTGAGAATAGAAAGAGAATCGAACACATTCAGTGGAATGATTGTGTTCCATCTTAAAGAAACGAAAATCAGCTATTCATTGAGATTAATTTATATCAGTGAAATAATAAAAGTGAATTTATATGAAAGTACAAATCAGAATTTTGTATTTTATAGGGTGTACAAATTCTACTACTCATTGCCTTAATTTTGGTATCAATTAAAGCCATTGCAGTTTGTTTATTTGTCTTAAAAATGGGAATGAAATTTTTCAATGATGCATTTCAATAATAGCTATAATTGGAGACTTTTATATAGACTTTTGTCTGTCGTTTTGAATTGGATTTCAATGTCAACATCTGACAAATTTAAGCGAAGATAAAATTGAACTAAGAAACGGCTAGTATTGTATTTGTCATCGAGTCCTTAAAAAGTTGAAGAATAGATTTCTTTCTTTCTAAAGAAAGAGACAACTATTCAATAGAACGATGCGCGCGCATGGCTCTCATACTTGTTCTTGGCTAAGGTTATGTTGAGTCGGCACCGCCACACCGCATTTTTCTAAATTTCTCATTTGATAATATTCTCATTTTATTTTTCGTTGCTCAAAGCAAATTATTAATTTTTCTCATATGAATAAGACTAATTAAAATAAAATTAAGTCTGAACTCAAAAGGAATTGTTTTTCATTACGAGTTCCCTGCTGGATACTTAATTTTTGTAATAAGTTGGAGATTTCAATTTGGGCTTGGAGCAACATTATTTTATTTTAATTATTCGATTTACCCTCAATTAATTCTTGCGAATCACAATGCAACGAGGAGAAGTTCGTTCTTGCACTTCATCGAAATGTACCAGGCCAGATGATGATTTGATGGTGGCTTGCGACAAGTGCAAACGCTGGTGGCACTATGATTGTCATAGTTTTGACGCCGAAAAATACGACACGTTAACTCCATGGTTTTGTGAGGAGGAAGATTGCCTTTTTCGGGAAGAAAGTGTTTCTCCAGATGGGCATTCGAAACGCAAAGAATCTTTGGCGGCATTGGCTGAAAATGATGATGTTGATCAAAATGTTGATTTAATTATTGAAGCTGCTGCAGTGGCACAGGCTGCTGTAGCCCAAAGGGATAAAGAGCTGCTGGAGCTGCGAGCTGAACTTGCGGAGACGAAGTTGAAACTGTCAAAAGTTTCTATTGGTAAAGAACAGTTACTTTCCTCCTGCACCAAAGCTCCGACTCTAGGTTCAAACGCTAAAATTTCAACTAAGCTGGAAATAATAAAGAAAATTCAGGCAAACCATCAGGCACTGTTGAGCAGTACTTTGAAACAGAATGATCAACGTCCAAGTCAGTCTACACCGTTTCGAGAGTTTCCGGTTAAGGATTCAGAAGCTTGTACTAGTTCTCTCCGAGACCCAGATATGGCAACACTCCTTACAATTCTTAATGGTAACAACGTGCAAGAATTACCTTATTTCTCTGGTGAGAACAAAAGGGAATGGCCCTATTTTGAAGAGGTATACAAATCAACCACAATTGAGGGAAGGTACAGTGATAAGGAAAACGTTGCTCGACTTCGTAAAGCATTGAAAGGAGAGGCGTATCATATGGTGAGTGATCGCCTAAAATACTCCTCAGACGCTTGCGCGATAATGGAGTCGCTACGAATAATGTTTGGGCGTTCAGACGTTCTTGTCCATGACTTAACGTCAGAGTTGTTGAACCTTCCAAAACTTTCGTCAAAATGTGATCCAAAGCTTCGCATATGGGCAGTAAAAATTAATGGATTCGTAGCAGATCTTAAATCTATGAACAGGGAAGAGGACCTGACAAATGGGTACGTTTTAACCAGTCTGGCTTCTAGGTTGGGTGCAAGTCTCTATCAAGAATGGCAAAAAAGGAAGTCAGGTTTATTGAATGTTACTATTCAACAGTTTGCCGAGTTCCTTACAGAGAAAGTTATTGACTTACCACCTGATTTGTTGAAGCTTGGTTCTGAACATAAGAAACTACAAGCAATAAAAAAAGGCATGCTTTGTTTCAATGCGAGGAGTTTTTGGCGTTGACACCGGTTCAAAGGCAAACTTTTGCTCAAGAGAAGTCCATTTGTTTTACTTGTTTGGATCCATCTCGACACCAGTGGAAAGCGTGTGCCAAAAAACGTTCATGTGGTACTGAAGGTTGCAGTAGACGTCATCATCCTTTGTTGCACACGTCAGCAAATACTAGCAGCAACGAATTGAATTCAGCAGCAGTGCCGTTTGTGCCACAAACACATATTCACTCTTCTCACCTCGGGGCTGATATATCTATAATGTTTAAAATAGTTCCGATCCGGATTTATGGCAACGGCGACTTATTTGTAGACACCTATGCCTTCTTAGATGATGGCTCTTCGTTGTCCATGATTGAAGAAGAATTGTTTCATGAACTTGGATTGTATGGACAATCTGAAAAACTCACATTGCAATGGACCAAAGGCGTTTCTCGAGTCGAGGATTGCAAGAAAACTTCTTTTTCGGTATCTGGTAAAAACACTCGCAACAGGTATGTCTTGCAGAACGTATACACCATCAAGAACTTAGGTCTGGCTAGCCAGTCTGTCGATGTCTCGCATTTAAAAAGTTTATATCCTCATCTCCGAGGTCTTCCACTTGTTGATTTGGTGGACGCTCGACCAAAAATCTTGCTTGGTCTGGATCAAGCAAAATTTCTTTTAGGCCATGGCCAACGGCATGGCAAGGATGAGGAACCTCATGCGTTGAAGACACTTTTAGGCTGGATAGTGTATGGGAAATCAGCTCCGTCAATGAATGTGTCCTGCTTGGAAGCAGCATCAAAACCTTCTATGAAGCTGATGTTCCACGAAGTCATCAGAGAGGACGTAGACCTGCACGACCTCGTTCGACATCATTTTACCACGGAGGAATTTGGGGTTATGCCTCCAAAAGGTGAACTTGTTAGCCGAGAAGTAAGCCGTTCCTTCGATATTATGGAACGGTCGTTAAAATTAGTGGATAGACAATACGAGATTGGTCTGTTGTGGTCTTCAGATGACGTCAAACTTCCTGATAGTTTTGGTATGGCCTTCAAACGCCTTATTTCCTTGGAGAAGTCATTAAAAAAGAATCCTCGACTTATGGAGTGGCAGAACAACTATTTTAGAAATTTGCTAATGAAAGGCTATGCCAGAATTGCATCACAAGAAGAATTGGAAAAAGAATGGCCAAGGGTTTGGTACGCACCAACGTTTATTATCATTAATCCTAACAAGTCTCCTCCAAAGCCAAGATGTGTGGCAGATGTGGCGGCGAAAGTCAGTGGGGTCTCTTTGAATACTTATTTATTGAAGGGACCGGATAATCTGGTTCCACTACATGCGGGTCTGTTCAAATTTCGGGAGCGTCAAGTAGCTGTGAATGGTGATGTCAGAGAGATGTTCCACCGGATTCGAATCAAGGCTGAAGACCAGAAATGCCAACGAATCCTTTGGAGGGACGGAGTCACAACTAGGCAGCCGACGGTGTACATCATGCAAGTAATGATGTTTGTTCCGAGATGTTCTCCATCCTGCGCACAGTACGTCAAGAATCATCATGCCAACCTCTTCAAAGATGAGTGCCCCGAAGCTGTAGATGGGTTAACTAAGCGCACATATGTCGATGACTATTTTAATAGCCACAACTCAGTGGAAGAAGCTGTGAATGCTGTGTTTGATCTAGTTGGAATACAATCAAACAGCAGTGACTTTTTGCATCAGATACCCGAGGCTAATGTCAATTCTAGGCTGGTATGTATAAATCCTAATGAAAATGAAAATTTGGTTTCCAAAATTTTGGGCATGTATTGGCATCCCACCTCTGATAACTTCGCGTTTAAGATATCGAATGATGAAGTCCTAACAGACATGTTGGCTGAAGATGCAATTATTACCAAAAGAAAAATGCTTAAAACGATCATGAAGATTTTCGATCCTCTAGGATTAATCTCGCAGTTCATAATTCGTGGTCGAATAATCCTGCAAGAGGTATGGAGAGAAGGGTTCGATTGGGATGAGCCGGTGTCATCTCACTTACGTGATGCGTGGCTGGAATTTATCAAGGCGTTGAAGCATATCGAAAACATAAAGATTCCTCGTCTTTATTCATTAAGTAACCCAGACGACCACAAAGTGAGTTTGATTATCTTCGTCGATGCATCGGAAAAAGCATTTGCTGCTGTGGGATATTTTCGGTTTGCTCGCAACGATGAGGTTCAAGTTACGCAAGTAATGGCGAAGGCTAGGGTTGCACCCGTCAAGCAATTATCCATACCACGCTTAGAGTTGCAAGCTGCTGTGCTAGGTGTTCGATTGGCAGCTACAATTAAGGAGTCGCACACTATTAGAATCGATGAGTCTCTTTTTTTTTCGGACTCGAGAACTGTGCTGGCATGGATCAACTCTTCTGATGGTAAATTGCCCTCTTTCGTTGCTTCAAGGATAGGAGAGATATTGGATTTTACTTCACCTCGTGAATGGTTCCATGTTGGTTCTATCGATAACGTGGCTGATGATGGCACTAAACGATTTGACATATCAATGGGAAATCAAGACTCACGATGGTTCAGAGGCCCAGAATTTTTAAAACGTGCCTTTGAGGATTGGCCTGTTACTCCTAGCACAGAGAAGGAAGATGCTAAGACTTGTATCACTCTTTTTCATGGTTATAAGAAAAAGGTTTATTACGGAGCGTTCGAGTTCTTATCTTATAGATTCCAGTCAAGATGGTCTTCATCGGTTCGAGCTATTGCGTTTTTACTGCGATTTAAATTCATCCTTCAGAGAAAGCCCACCGAAAAAGAGGTTTACATAACACCTTTTGAGTTTAGCAAAGCCGAAGAATGGATGTTTCGGAAGATTCAGGAAGAGTCTTTTTCATTGGATATGGCTTCTTTGAGGTCCAGTGGTAAGGTCAGTTCATCGAGTTCAATACTGAGCCTTTCGCCGTTTCTTGACGAAGAAGGAACGTTACGACTAAGTTCGAGAGCGCAAAAAGCCAACTCTTCCTACTCATCCCGAAACCCAGCGATACTTCCTAACAGACATCCTTTAGTCGATCTTTTCATCATATATCATCATGAAAAAAATTGTCATATAGGAACTGCGACGGTGATATCAGACATTCGTGAGTCCGCCTGGATAATAAGCATACGTGGAGCTGTTGAGAGAGTAAGAAAAGGGTGCTTTATGTGTAAAAAACTCAAGGCTAAACCGATTATGCCAATAATGGGTCAACTTCCTGAAGCCCGCATGTCCTTTGATTGCAGACCTTTCACTCATGTTGGAGTAGATTGCTTCGGGCCTATGTTGGTGAAATTTGGCCGAGGCACAGTGAAACGGTACGGGATGATATTTACGTGCCTAACGTTCAGAGCAGTGCAAATAGAGCTATTAAATGATTTAAGCTTAGACCAGTGCACTATGGCTGTCAGGCGTTTTCTCATCAACCGTGTTGTGACAAGATGTTTCTACAGTGACAACGGACTTAACTTCGTCGGAACAAAAAATTTATTGGAGAAAGATGCGAAGGAGATGAGGACCTCCCTCTGCGAGTATTCGGCTAGGTACGAGGGCATCTTGTGGCGCTTTATACCTGCTTATTCTCCTTGGATGGGAGGAGCTTGGGAGCGTCTCATTCAATCCGTCAAAATCAGTATTGACTTTGTTCTAAAGGGTATTGTGCCTAGGGAGGATGTGTTGAGGAATGCCCTTACGGAAGCTCAAGGCCAAATGAATAGACGTCCGCTCACTCACATCCCGGTAGACCCTGAAGATCCTAAGCCCTTAACGCCTAATTCAATGCTCTTCGGAGAGGACGATCGAGACGTTACAGCTCCTGGAATTTTTTCGGAAAGAGATTCTTGCAGTAAACTCTATAGTCGCCGATCTCAACACTTGATGGCTGAACTAACAAAAAGATGGTATAAGGAATATTTGCCTACAATTACGAGAAGATCAAAATGGTTTGCGAAAACAAGAGCAGTTCAAGTGGGTGATATCGTCATTGTCATTGAACCCAACGAAATACGATCATCCTGGCAGTTGGGACGTGTCATCCAAGTTTATCCTGGTCCTGATGAAGTCGTTCGAATGGCCGATGTAAAGCTATCAAATGGTTCTAGAAAGACGAAAAGATCAGTTGGAAGACTCGCTGTGTTAGACTTGGAGTCTTCGCCTACTTCTCAGACGGCCCCCGGAATGTCATCGAGTCCTTAAAAAGTTGAAGAATAGATTTCTTTCTTTCTAAAGAAAGAGACAACTATTCAATAGAACGATGCGCGCGCATAGCTCTCATACTTGTTCTTGGCTAAGGTTATGTTGAGTCGGCACCGCCACACCGCATTTTTCTAAATTTCTCATTTGATAATATTCTCATTTTATTTTTCGTTGCTCAAAGCAAATTATTAATTTTTCTCATATGAATAAGACTAATTAAAATAAAATTAAGTCTGAACTCAAAAGGAATTGTTTTTCATTACGAGTTCCCTGCTGGATACTTAATTTTTGTAATAAGTTGGAGATTTCAATTTGGGCTTGGAGCAACAGTATTAGCGTCCTTTCACGATCTGTTCATCAAAGAAGCGGCATATGTGCGTCAAAAATAGCGCCATCCACTTTGCTCAATTTTGGTAACAAACAAGTTATACATGATTTTCTTGATTTTCTCAATAAATTCAAGAAATCGGCAGATAGACCAAACTGGTCATTACAAAACTATTTTGCATCATTTGTATAATTGAAACAGTTTTGAGTTCCAATTTAAACTTCCTAACTTATTCTGCAATTTTGTAAATTCGAAGAATTATTTAAAAAAAAATGTTTTTGGAAGTGGTTTTGATATCTTGCAATTTACAAGACTATATATTAAAACTACTTTAAATAGATTTTTTTTATGTTTCCGAAAAGCACTGAAAGGAAACTTAGAGGCTTTGCTTGTCATGTCATGTTACTCAGTTCGTTTTTACCTTAGTGAAAGGCAACAATGCATTGTGACAAATAGACAATCTTCTTGTTCCTTGCCCTAATCCTTTTAAAATGAACTACTACCTACTATGAGTTGTGTAATCTGTAAACGCTGATGATGTGTAACACCTGACGAATTTTCTTTTGTTTCAGCGGATTTTGAACGGCTACTATGGGATGCTCTTTTCATGACAAGATATGCTTAAGGATTAAGAGGCAAACTCCAGGAACAAAATTCTTTTCCTTTTTTAGTTGACAGCTCATCCAACGCTTACACTCGTTAGAAAGGAAAAACAAAGGTGTATTTGTCTTGTTCGGAAATGAAAGCTTTATTTTAGAGAAAGGGAACTTCTAGTCTAGAGGATCGGACAGTACTTTACTAATCACATTCCATTCCTTGTATAAAACTCCATACACCTGAAAAGTGACGCATATTTGCCTCTGATGCATGATAATCGCAATTTTGTGCTGTTGGCTTACGAAGTACGTAGGAATATGTAAATATGTTATTATATACATTAAATTGAAATCAAATAAAAAAGAGAAACATCATGTGATAATAGGAGATGGAAAGATCCTCAAGCAAACAGAAAAGCTAATCAGCGGTGACATTAAAACGTGTATTTGCTTTCATTATGTATTTAAACACAGGTGTCTTATTTAGCTGATTATTCCAAGCTATAAAAGAGGAACCAAGAGCACAGTAAGTCGTCAGTATAGTTCTGTGACTTCCAATATGAACTTTTCCGGATATTTTTGTTTGGTTGCTGCTGCGGTCTTGGTTGTTTTTGCCCAACAATCAGAGGCTGGTGCAATTTTTGATAAAATCACCAATTATATCGAAGACGGACTAGATGCTATCGAAAACAAGTTAGATCTAGGAATTAAGAGACCTAGTGATACTATCACTTTTATTAAACAACTTCTTCAAGGAAATGTTAACGCTAATATTTCTGTGGATGCATTAACAAAACTAAGCGAAGGATTAATCGATGCTACACAAATATTATCAAATTCACGAAGCAAAATCTTGGATGGAGTTTTAGCAGCCGAAATAATTCTCGCTGAGAACCCTGAAGGAGCCAGAAAACTTGCGCAGCAAGCAGCTGTTGATGGCCAATTCATAGCCTACACAGCTGGTTCACCCTTCATTAAGGCAATTGGAGAAGCTTTGGGTCTTTCAAATGGTGGAGCCAGGCAAGGTCTTTTATCCGCAATTGAATATATTCAAAAAGGAGGAATAGCATTACTAGACACAATTAAATCCGGTGAGAGCTTATTCAATGACGGTAGTGAAGTTGGAGGCAGAGCAGCCAAGGAGTCACTTAACATATATCATTTAGCTGTCGAAAGTGGATTTGCAGCTGCATTTTACAGTCTGCAAATATCCAGCAATGTATCATTACAAGCAATTAGACATGCTCAAATCAGCCCAATCAAGCTGTGGAGTTGCTGCAAAAGACGATCCTGAGTGTTCAGATGTCTTGAAAGATATTAATCAAGTTGCTAACAATACACTAAGGAATGGCGCTAATCCTGCTTTAGTTAAAGAGTTAGAAGAAATCGTTAAATGTGCTCTTGATTCCCTTGTTCAAATTACAGCTGAGGCCAAAGGAATATTAGCAACTACTACAGAAATTGATACCTTTGCTGCCACGACTATGATCTCTACAGCAGTCGAAGCCTTAAAAAAAAAGGAATAAATCAAGTATTTGCGCAGCTCTATTTAGGTTTTGGAGATGTATATGTTAAATCTGGAAGTCAATCAGACAAAGAAGTTGAATCTGGCTTTTCGGTGTTAGAACAAGGAAATGTTAAGGTCCTTAATGTAGTTAAATTTTCTAAACAGATGACAATCAATGCACTTGAAAATGGAGGTGATGCATCTATAGTGGGTTGCCAAATTAATAGGGACAGTCATGGATTTTAAGAAAATTGTATGTTTCCGTATCAAATTATTGAAAATCGCTTGTGTATTTTGATAAATAGATAGTTTTTATAAAGATAATTTATTATTACATAAAAAAAGTAGTTAAATAGTTTTTTTTAATTAAAAATCTTTAAAAATAGTTCGAAATCAAAGGGAACTAAGAAAATTACAAAAACTCAATATTTTGTATTTATTTATTTATTTATTTATTTATTCCATCAATTGATACATATATCTGCTGATTACAAAAGATTGAATTCATATAGAATTTTTTAATTTTCTTACATATACAAAATAGTAAGATACATACATTTTTATTAAAAAGTTATAAAACATAATATCTAGGTCTTTGAAAAAATTATTGATTTAAATGTTTCTCTTTGCATACAAAGGTCGACTTCACTGCAAACTGAGTTGAATAATTTCAGAGAACGTGCTATGGGCTCATTAAGCCCATAGTTTGTCCTATGTGCGGGAATATGAAATAAATCATTACGATTCCTTAATCGCCTTTCTGGAACATAGAATGAAATAGAAGAGAGAAGCTCACTAGAATTCACACGATTGTCAAAAATATCTTTTACAAACAAAATACATTGACAAATCCTGCGGGATTCAAGAGTTTTCATATTAATCAAAGCACATCTCGACAGATAATGTGGCAAACAGTCATTCCAATTAAGATTCCGTAGTGCAAAGCGGGTGAATCTTTTTTGTATTCTTTCGATTCTAGATATACTATTCTCGTAAAATGGAAACCAAATTACTGAACAATATTCTAGAAAAGGCAGAACTAAACTCATGAATAAAGTTTTAAGAGTATATACGTCTTTAAAAACTGTCGAATTACGTTTTAAAAAGCCAAACATCGAGTTTCCCTTTGAGACTATAAAATCAATATGAGCTTTAAAGCTAAGTTTCGAATCAAAAAACACTCCCAGATCTTTAACTACCTCGACTCGTTGTAATTGTTCACTAAAAAACGTGTAATTAAAAGTTATTAAGGAGGAGCGCAACAAGGCTAAAAATTTTGCACTTTGAAAAGTTCAACTCGAGATGGTTTACATCACACCAAACTAAGAAGTTTTGTATTTCAGATTGCAAATTAAAACAATCTAAAGGAGAAGATATATCAAGAAAAATCTTAACATCATCCGCATACATTAAGCAGCAACTATATTTAAGAATTTCAGGTAAATCGTTAATGAAAAGTATGAATAAGAGAGGTCCCAAATGACTTCCTTGTAGAAGACCTGAAAGAACATCTATAAAGTTTGAGTAGTAGCCATCAATCTGAACAACTTGCTTTCTGTTACATAGATACGAACTTAACCATTTTAGGAAATTATTTCTGAAACCTAATTTTTCGAGTTTTTGTAGAAGTAGACCATGGTGTATTCGGTCGAATGCTTTTACAAAATCTGTATATAAAACATCAATTTGTTTACCCTGTTCAATGTGATTTATACAGAAACTGGAAAAGATACAAAGGTTTGTTTTAGTCGATCGACCCGCAACAAAACCATGTTGCTTATATGTGATTGCATTCGGAACAGAAAAGAAAAGTTTTTGGGTAACTAATTTTTCAAAAAGTTTTGGCACAGCAGACAACTTAGAGATTGGTCTATAATTTTTAATCAAATGTTTTAAACCAGATTTATAGATGGGATCAATAAATGATATCTTCCACTCTCTTAAGAAGTAGCCAGAAGAAATTGATTTATTGAAAAGAAGAGTCAAAGCAGGGGCAAGAGAATTAGAACAATTTCTTAATAATATAGGGGGTATAGTATCATAACCAGCCTTCTTAGAGATGTCCAAACTATTTAAGCCTTTTAAAACATCATCCTGTGAAAACTCATCAAGAGAAAAATCAGTTATTGGTGATAAATTTAAATAACTATTACATGTGTTTGAAACAATGTCAGAATTATAAGACGTTTGAAAAAAATCTGCAAAGAGATTGCATGAAGATTGCAAATCATTAGATTTATGAGTCTCATACTCCATACATTGAGGAAAAATTAAACATTTTCTTTTTGAATTAATGAAAACCCAAAAGGCTTTACTATTACTTTTAATATTGGATTCACAAGAGCTTATATATTTATGGTATAAAAATTTATTGAGAAAAGAAAACTCTTTCCTTAATCGAAGAAAGTTTTCACGGTCATCTAAGTTTCCTGTAAGCCTAGAACGCTTAAAGGCTTTATTTTTTGCATTTTCTAGGTTCTTAAGCCTTTTATTACACCACGGAAGCCTAAAAGATTTTTTATTATTAGATACTGGCACAAATCGTTTTATACCATCAAAAATAATATTTTTAAAAGTGTCATAAGCGACTTCTAGTGAACCACCCTCAAATAACTCATTCCAATTAAAATGTCTATAGAAACTATCTAATGCAGTGAAATCGGCCTTTGGAAAGTAAAAACTTTTCTTTTGATTTTGCGGAACTGATGCAAAAGAATAACAATCAAAAACTAAACATAAGGCTTTATGGTGTATGGAATTGTTAACATATGGAAAATCTGCCAATTCTAAATGATACTTCAGATCATTTCTGATGAATATTAAATCTAGTATTCTACATAAATCATTCCTGACATAATTTACTTGATTTAAATCTAAAGAAGTTAATGAATCAACAACTAATGATTCAACATCTCTATTAACATTAAAAGGAACCAATACCTCATCATCATCAATACAACTCCAGGCAACGTCACCAATGTTGAAGTCGCCGAATATAAATGGAAACTGATTAGTTGTTGATTCACTCACTAAAGAAACTATATTAGAAATATGGTTAGAATAAGTTTCAAAATCACTTCTAGGGCGAATATAACTAACTACGAAATATAAATCCTTAAAAATTGAGGAATTACTGTTATAACTTATATTAACGCAAAGTTGTTCGAGGTCATCTGGATCGTTCTTTAGATTACAGCGCTTACTGTACAAAGATGACTTTACAGCAAGTAACACTCCTCCACCCAAATTCATTCCAGATAACACAGATCTATCTTTACGATAAACAGAAAACGATGAATCAAAAAGCTCAGAAGATGAAATGTCAGAGTTGAGCCAAGTTTCAACAAGAACGATAACATCATACTCATGCAAAGAAGACGATGAAAAAAAATCCTTAGTTTTGGTTCGTAGACCACCCACATTTTGGAAATAAACACGTAGTTCTGATAAATGAGCCGATGAATCTGCTACACTCTCTGTATTTCCTTTTGGCTGTTGTCGTTTTTTGACGAGTTGACGAATTTTTTTATTTGAACACCAATAGGCCAGAACGAAGAATCAAACGCAGTAGAAAACAAATTATAAGGTAGACCCAGTTTAAAATTGACGTAACGAAGAGTTGACACATCAACATCTTTTTTTATTAAGCAGGAACATTTGAGAAGGTTTTGCGGGATGTTCAACTTTCTCGCAGCATAATCAATGACATTATCAGATGTTAAGCTTTTGTCCAAATGAGAGAGATGCAAGAAACGAAGGCTAGGTACTGATGGCAATACGCTAGCGGCATTTGCATTTGTGCCAAACGTTACCTTAGAGGAGCAATGACTCATTCTTCTTTGTAACGTTGCCTTTTGCCTCAATAACTGCTTGAATACGTTTCGGTATGCTATCTGTTTCGTAGCGCAGTTATTTACTTACGAGAACCAGCGGACTAATTCCATAGAGAGGAAAGGGCTGCCTTGTCCATCTCTAAGGGCTTAAAAACTCCGTCACCAAACCAATAAATAAAACGAAAATTTTAAAGTGGAAAAGTTATAAAAAACCACTATTTATTTCCGTCACGACCCTGGTCAGGATAAAACTGGTATGTTTTGGTCATTTTGATATTTCGTTGCACTCTTAGCTTAATGGCACGGGACTGAGTCATGCATGAAAAGATATGGTTCATTGTTACAGAACCATTCTCTTAGCTGGGGTATGAGACGAGTTCGCAGAATGTCCTTATATTGGTCCTGTCTCATGATTCCCTGGACAATTTGGAGACGTCCAACACCTCTTGTGCTGATGACTGACCACTCCATAACTTTAACAGGATGTTTTACCCTTTTTACGATGAAATCAGAATGGAACTTCTCATTGGGACGCGCGCCGCCGAACGAAACTGCTCTTATCAGCCAAAATTTCGAGCCCAAGACAAACGTTTTTTTACCATTGCCTCTATGAGCCGTGGTTTCTTAACAGGACTACGACCCAAAAGTTTTCTTCTGTTAACAACAGACTTAGAAACACCCGTAATAGTAGCTATTTCTCTTTGGAAATGACTCGAATGAGGTAATAATGTTCTTATTTCGGTTTATTTTTCTTGGAGTGATATCCAATCCTCAACCCATTCTGTTTCGGAAAAATGCCCAAAATCATTAAAATTATTATTCTGTTTTTAAGAAAAGCTTTGTTTTAAACAAAATAAATTACATTACTAACATTTCAATCAAAACAAAGCTCAAATATCCACAAACAACTTTCAGAAAAAAACACCTTTCAGAATAATATTGGTTTTTTCTCGAATAAAACCGGGTATTCCCCGAATAAGACCATATTTAATATCTGCCGTCAACTTAAAATTATCGTTAAACACGTAGCCTGTGAAATAAAAATCACCACGTACACTTAGAACCAAAACAAATGCTCAAAAGAAAGCTAAAACATGAAAAATAATAAAAATTTAAGATGTCCCTATTAATTTGGCAACCCACTTTATGTTAGCTTTTGAAAGTGTCGCAAAGTCTATATATTATGCGAAACTTGTTTTCATCCAAAGCCTAGTCGAATGTGCAAAGGTTGTATTTAGTCTGCTTTAATAATTATTGCCTCCCAATTATATGTGCTTTGCTGTAATGAGGCCGTTGCATTTCCGTTGCAAAATATTCTTTAATGTAAGTTTTTTTTTAATAAAGTGGACCGTAGAAGGAATTTTTGTATCTGAACAAGTTCTGACTTTTTAGTTTTCGTGATTTTTAACCAGGTATCGCTTTGGTGCATATGTTGTGAATTGTGACAATGATATATGTTCTGAAAAATACAATTTGGAAAAATAAAATCTAGGACTATGTAGGTAAAACTCATCACGCCGAAAATAATATTTCCTGACCCCAAGGCAGAAAATAAAAATTAAGGCCTCCAAGCAGTATATATGCTTATATGTAACTATATGTAGATACATAAGAAAAAATTAAGTCGGTGTATGTCGTTTGGATTTTTATCGGGCCAAATTTGGCAATTTAGCTTGTGAATATAATTGTTCAACCGAAATCGGAATCAACTTCCGACTGCTCGAGAGCCCAGTTGTCAGACACACATCGTTGTCTATGATCGTTTAAGTCAAGTTCCCACGCCTGAGTAAGTCCTAAGTTGTGCTCTGTTAAAGTTCGATTGACCACGCCACGGAAGCTACTGCCTAACAGATTAACTCGAATTTATTCACTATGTTGCGAATAGTAATAAATGATAGCCAATTGACAGATTTAGTTTCAACAATCTGGCCGCAATCACCTCTCGGAAATCTATACCTATTGGAAATCCCATTCACCCACATCAGTTAGCTGGATATATGTTTTATGACTTTACTTGCTTGGATTCGATACCACACGCTCGATTTTTTTAAATTTCACACTTAATATCTTAAGGTCTAGGAAAACAAATTTTATTGTATTTGAAAATAATGATATCCACTATTCACTTAAAGAAATCATCATATTTTTCTCGCTAGAATTTTGATGATTTTTTTTTTTGTTTCGCTTAAGATTCCATATCGGAATGAAAAAAAATGATTGGAGTTTTGAAAAAAATCTGAAAAACGGGTTAATAATTTCCACAACAATAAAAACTTAAAATTGGGGCAAGAACATTTTTTCATAAGAAAAATTAATTTAAAATTATGCTCTTCGAGCTCGAGCGTATGAAATCTGAGCATCTGGATATAACACCAAGTAAGTAACAATTAAGTTAATTTTTTAAATATTAAATTGTACATTTGAAGTAAATATTCATTGAACTTATAATGAATGCTAGGTTTTTTGATTGCATATTTTTAAATTGCTGACGAAATTATTTCTGATAAGGCTATTATTATGGATGTGAACCATTACATATACATATCTCATTCGGTATCAGTAAATACAGGGCGGTTGGTAGGTCTGTTCAAAAAAATATTGAAGACATATCTGACAGCAAAAGACACGGCATTGACGTGAAATGTCCATGAAAAAAAAATCAGACCAAAAACAGAAATGTTAAAAAGAGACACTGATAACTTCCCATTTGTGGTCTTGAAAACTTTATATGTATTTAGTTTTTTTCTGTAAAATTCAAACAAACATTATTTTAAGATTGCATTTTAAGCATTTTACGCAGTAGATGGAAGATCGAAGTAGATGGTTTCATAGTGTAATTGTTGTTTCGGTTTTTCCGGATTGAAAGGCTGTGATCTGCACTTTATACATATAAGGCAGTGTTCACGGTGAGCGAGACACAGTTGATTTTGGATTATGATAGTGTGCAAAAGTACTGCTTATTGGATTGTGTTATTAAACAAGTGTGATTTAAATTTGAATAAAAGTATTTGAGTTGATTATAAATTGAGATTTACTGCAGTGAATTGGAAAGTGTAAATAAAGAAGAAATACTAAAAAGAGTGATAAGTTTTATTTAACGGACCTAGTAAAAATATTACAGTATATAAAACTTATAGTACTATCAAGAAGACGAAAGATTGTGGCGAGATCTTACGAGTAAGTTTAAGGACAGATTTGTCTGCTAAATTTAATAATAAAATATTTTCTTTCTTACTTGCGATTTAAAGGTACTATAAGGCAAGTTATGCATTCGTAAAAAAAATCGAACTCGAGATTTTGATCAAAGTTGACATAACGATGATAGCGAAGACTAAAAAAAGTGGGTCTGGCAATTCTGTCTGTCTGTCTGTCGGTTCGACTACAGACTAAACGGCTCCGTCGATTTTCTTCAAACTTGGTAGATATTGGTTTTAATTTTTTCCCCCACACGTTTTTTTCTTTCTTTTTTTAAGACCAAAAATAACGGTACCTGCCATACGAATTTTTTTTCGAAATTTTATAAATATTTTTTTTTCTCAAAAACTGTTCGACGGATTTAAAAATAAAAACACAAAAAAATTTCATTTAGTTAAAGCTAGGTAATGGTTGAAAAAAATTTTCCGAAAAGTGGTTATTGAAGGTACCCCCATGGAACCATTTTTTTTGTTTTTGATTTTCTCAAAAACGGTGCAACTGATTTTGATCATTTTTTTTTTTGCTAAGTCTGTCTAAAAATTTAAATAGAATTGTGTATTCAAATTTTCAAACAGTTTTTTTTTTTTGATTTTTAAAAAAAACTTCAAACATTTTTTTTAAACTCAATATTTCGAAAACCCCATGCTAGATTTTTCTTAAACTTGATAAATAAAAGTTTAATATAATCTACAAGATGTGAGAAAAAAATTTTATTTTACCAAAAATAAAGCTACCCACCATACAAATGTTAAAAATTACAAAAAAAATGGTTTTCGAAAATCGTATTTTTCTCGAAAACGGCACCTAGAATTTTGATAAAATTTTTTTTCCTTCTATTGATTTTTATGATCCTTAATTTAATAAAAAAAATGAAATTAAGATATTACAGCTTGTACCTACAATAGAACCATTTTTTCGAATTTTTAATTTCTCATTATCCACATAACGGATCTTAATGAAATTTTTAATAGGCTTCTAAAAAGTCTAAAACACATTGCATTTCAAAACTTTAAAATAAATATTTTTTGAATTTTTGAAAAAAAAAAATTATTTTTTTCTTTTTTTGAAAATTCGATATCTCAGAAATGCCTCAATATTTTTTTTTGTAAATTTAATTTTTATTCGAACGATAATAAAAACTTTAAATTGGCGTACCAAAATTTTTTCTTAAAAATCTTTTAAAAAGTTTGTATATAAAAGCTTTTTTTTAAGAAACCACTACCACGACTTATAATTTTTGTTCTAGTCATAGGAGCAAGTTCGTGCGACCCAGTCGTGCATTTTATTAATACTTGTTTTGTATCTTATCCTACTATACACTGTAAAATCTATTGCTATTTCAGCGCCACCACCAGGCTAGAGTTCGCAATACAAAACACGCTCCATGATAATACTTTAGGTTACATATACAAATATAATACGCAATGCGACTCAGAGCTTTGTCTTTTGATGTAGAGGTAGAGGCCGCAATGTCAACAGAGCTTATCGCGAATTCAGCGATGACTGATCATAGGTGTTTTCGAGACGGACAGCATTTCTCTTTTTTTTTCTTGTCAAACTCGATGTCATCTCCTATGAGTAAACGGGATAGTACGTCGGCCTCGGCATTATCATGTCGTTTTGTATTACGAAGATAAATTGTTACATGCCAGTGTAAGGTCATAACGGATAATTTCTTGAATTGGTGGAAGAGAGTTATAAGTGCTTGGTGGTCAGTGCGAAGTTCAAATTTTCTGCCATAGAGGTACTGATATCTTTTTTTCGATTTGAGAGTATTTTGTCTGAATCTTCTTTGATAAAAAAATCGGAATAAACTTATGATAGTAGTTATTTTTCCAAACAAAAGTTTCTAGTTTGTTTATTTTTTTTCGGTTTTGGCATTAGCTTCTATTCTCTTTTCAGATGGTCAGAATCCCTTTGCGTCTATTTCGTGTCCAACATACTCTAGTTTTTCTTGTACAATGTGAAATTTTTCTTTCCGGCATTTCAGATTGTGTATGGATAGTCTTTCTAATAATAGGTGCATTTTATTATCTACGGATCTATTTGGAATTTGGATCCGGATCTGGATTAATTTCTAACATGTATTACAAAAACAATTTGGGATCCTATTCTCTATCTCTTTACTCTCAAGGTAAAGTGGCTTAAGTCGATTTTTAACATTTTAGAGGAGAAGAGTTTTAAACTTCAAAAAATTATTTAAAGAAAACTATGCTGATAAGGAGGCTGAAATTTCAACAAAATATAAACTTTTAATAACTCTTTTCAAATTAATTTTGAGATTTAAAAAACTCAATTAAGATTCAGTGTTAAAAGGCAAAAAACCTACATAAGCCTTTTTTACTTTTTGCTTAGTTTTGTATATATTGTCTTAAGTCACTTAAGCCGTTTTTCCAATTTTATTTTTTATTTTAATTTGTATTAAAGTATACATTAGCCATTTTTGCCTAAAAAAAATCTTATATTATTTTGTAAAAGTGACTTGAGTCTAAGTAAGCCAAATAAAAGCAAATAACATAAATTGGAAAAACGGCTTAAGTCAATTTAAATTAATTTTCGATATGGAAAAACGGCCTAAATTGATTTTGGAAAAACGGCTTAATTGGACTTAGTTCTCTATTCCTTTTTATGTAATTGTAATTTAAGAAAAAATCGAGAGAGGCTTAATTGGACATAAGACAAGAAATAATTGCACAGATTTAAGAACCTGGAGTTAGGACGTTATTCCAAATGTAATTTTTTATTTTCATTGAATTAGGTCGTTTTGACAAATTCAAAAAAGGTGTTCTAGGGGTCATTCAAACGAACCGATTACACAGAAATGTAGCTAATTTTTTATTTTCTTTAATTATTAAAAAAAATCGTTTTTGGCTTAAGTCGACTTAAGCCACTTTACCTTTTGAGTAAAGATTCTGGATCTATTTCAAAGATCCAAAAATTAGTTCTCAATCTAGCGAGTAGATGGCTTTTTACGGTAAGGTAGTGTAAACTACAGTATAACGAAAAAAGACAAGAAACATTTGAAAATCAACAAACATAAGCAAAAGAGAGATCAGCATACAACACAACTGTCACTATGATCCGTATCGTTTTATTTTCGAGGGTTAATCTATTGGCGATAGTAAAACGCGGCTAATATTCTGATATAAAATAATGTTCTTCATTATTTTTCGCAGTGATTATAACTTTATCGAGATAAAGTGCACAATCAGGTATGCCAGGGACTATACCCCCTAAGCAGTGGCGTAACTATAGGGTGGCAGGGCTGGCAAAATGCCACGGGCCCCCGACCCAAGAGGGCCCCGGCCTAAGAGGCTACGAGCTCAGAAATAACGTAACATTTTTAACAAAATTTTGTACCTAAGTACTTAAAAATTATAATTCTTTTAAGTACTGAAAATCAATCAAAGTGGGGCACAAATAAAGACCATATACAAATTCAAACTAATCATTAAAATTTCAACACATTCAAAAAAAATAAAATGCACGACTGGATCGCACGAACTTGCTCTTAAGTAAAAGTACTTTGGAATTTAAGATACATTTTATAAATATAAAACATGGATTTAATGAGATAATAATGTTCAAATGCATAAAATTGCCGTCTGGTTTCCGGAAAAGTATGAATTTATGCAAATAAACTTAAAAAAAAAAACGTTTTACTATTAAATAAATTTTTTATATAAGAAATTTCTCTAAAATTTTTCAAGAAAGAAATGTGGGATGCGAATTTTAAGTATTAAATAATATTGATTTTAGGAAATAATTTCAAAAAATAATCGTTCATAGGTTTTGAAGATATTGATTTAAAAAAAAATTTTTTTTCAAAAAAAAAAAAAAACAACAAATATTTTTTCGAATATTTTTGTATACAATATTATTTTAAACTTAAGGGGACTCCTGCTGAAAATTTTGGGTTAAAATCCTTAGAGCCGTTAATGAGAAAGTCGAAAATAAAAAAAACGGGTCTATGGCAGGTACCCCTAATAACATTTTGCCCCAAAATTTTTGTTGACCAAAATGTAGTCCATGTCCATAATATCACACCTAATTGTTTTTATCAAAATCGTTAGAGCCGTTTTCGAGATAAATAAGATTTTGCATTACGGGTGTATGGGGGGTACCCTTAGTTTTGGAGATAAAAAAAAAAATTTCAATTTCTCCTCTAGGGAATCACCGAAGACCCTTAACTACCGAGATTGAAAGAAATAGGTCCAGTGGTTTAGGCTGTAGTGAGAGGTACAGACATACAGACACACTGAAACATGTTTTTTGTGTACTAAATTTTCCTTAAAATTTTTATAAAAAAAATTGATATGCATATTGTTAGTATTTAATAAAATACGTTTTAAAACGTAATTTAAAAATTTAATCGTGTATCGGTTTTCAAGATATTGAATTTTCAAAAAAAAAATTGTATTATTTTTATAAAAATCCAAAAACTATTTTTTCGAAAAACTTTTGAGTTTATAATTTTTCAAATGCAAAGCAGCTCCTGCATAAAAATTTTGGTTAAAATCGTTAGAGCCGTTGGTGAGAAATTCGAAAATCAAAAAAACCGTTCTATGACCCTAATAACATTTCCCCCCAAATTCTTTTTTCACCAAAATATAGTCCATGTCCATAATATCACACCTAATTTTTTTTATCAAAATCGTTAGAGCCGTTTTCGAGATAAATAAGATTTTGCATTACGGGTGTATGGGGGGTACCCTTAGTTTTGGAGATAAAAAAAAAATTTCAATTTCTCCTCTAGGGAATCACCGAAGACCCTTAACTACCGAGATTGAAAGAAATAGGTCCAGTGGTTTAGGCTGTAGTGAGAGGTACAGACATACAGACACACTGAAACATGTTTTTTGTGTACTAAATTTTCCTTAAAATTTTTATAAAAAAAATTGATATGCATATTGTTAGTATTTAATAAAATACATTTTAAAACGTAATTTAAAAATTTAATCGTGTATCGGTTTTTAAGATATTGAATTTTCAAAAAAAAAATTGTATTATTTTTATAAAAATCCAAAAACTATTTTTTCGAAAAACTTTTGAGTTTATAATTTTTCAAATGCAAAGCAGCTCCTGCATAAAAATTTTGGTTAAAATCGTTAGAGCCGTTGGTGAGAAATTCGAAAATCAAAAAAACCGTTCTATGACAGGTACCCCTAATAACATTTCCCCCCAAATTTTTTTTTCACCAAAATATAGTCCATGTCCATAATATCACACCTAATTTTTTTTATCAAAATCGTTAGAGCCGTTTTCGAGATAAATAAGATTTTGCATTACGGGTGTATGGGGGGTACCCTTAGTTTTGAAGCTAAAAAAAAAATTTCAATTTTTCCTCTAGGGAATCACCGAAGACTCTTAACTACCGAGATTGAAAGAAATAGGTCCAGTGGTTTAGGCTGTAGTTCGAGGTACAGACATACAGACACACTGAAACATGTTTTTTGTGTACTAAATTTTCCTTAAAATTTTTATAAAAAAAATCGATATGCAAATTGTTAGTATTTAATAAAATACATTTTAAAAAGTAATTTAAAAACTTAATCGTGTATCGGTTTTCAAGATATTGAATTTTCAAAAAAAAAATTGTATTATTTTTTTAAAAATCCAAAAACTATTTTTTCGAAAAAATTTTTAGTTTATATTTTTTTAAATGCAAAGCAGCTCCTACATAAAAATTTTGGTTAGAATCGTTAGAGCCGTTGGTGAGAAATTCGAAAATCAAAAAAACCGTTCTATGACAGGTACCCCTAATAACATTTCCCCCCAATTTTTTTTTTTCACCAAAATGTAGTTCATGTCCATAATATCACACCTAATTTTTTTTATCAAAATCGTTAGAGCCGTTTTCGAGATAAATAAGATTTTGTATTACGGGTGTACGGGGGGTACCCTTAGTTTTGGAACTAAAAAAAAAATATCTATTTTTCCTCTAGGGAATCACCGAAGACCCTTAACTATTGGGTTTGAAGAAAATACCTCCGGTAGTTTAGGCTGTAGTTCGAGGTACAGACATACAGACATACAGACAGACAGACGGAATTGTCGGACCCACTTTTTTCGTCTTCGCTATCATCGTAATGTCAACTTTGATCAAAATCTCGAGTTCGATTTTTTTTCCAAATGCAGAACTTGCCCTATAGTACCTATATCGCAAGTAAAAAAGATGTAGATTTTCAGTACGCATCCATTGGTTGCTTCATTTTTTGTCGCCGTACATTGGTGACGCGGGCGAGCTAGTGGCGGTCGGTGAATTCCCTCATTTTGTTAACCAAATGGGCTAGAAGCCGGTGACACTGAAAGTCTTGTCATCGCGGATTTGAAAAATGTATGTATATGTAAATCGATAGTTAACAATTATACGAATAAAATCAACTTAGTACGCGTTGGCTTAGTAAGCCGAAAATATGTTAAATAAAATTTATTATTATAAAGAAGCAAAAATGTATCTTATTGCTATCGTGGATTTTGATGAATTTTAGTTCATTCGATAGGAAATTTCGGGATTTAACCGAAAATTTTGCTGACAAACTTCATTTGGCCGGAAGGATAAAACGTGACTTAAGGGTAGGTGTCCATTAAAAAAATAGGTTAGACTTTTGCGCTAAGCTGTATAACTTTCACAATTTTACGAATATTTCAATGAAATAAACGGTCATCGATTAGAAAAATGTTAATCAAAATACTTTTGCAGTTTTTAAAAAAATATAAAAAAATTGTGTGCCCAGAAACTGCCACACAAGTGGAAAAATCATACATTTTAGTAAGGTCCTTATTCAAATGATAGGGAAATTCCGAAAATATTACTTTTTTATTTTTTTTATATTTTTTTTATAGAAACAACATATTCCCAAATCACGTATCGGTCTTTTTTTTTTATTATGTTTTATTATTTATTCAAAAAAATATATACAAAACTATGAAAAACGAAGGAAATTTGCATAGTGGTATGATTGCTCTACTGGATAAAACTTCATAAGTATAAGAGATAACGAAGTAAAATTCACTCTTATACAAAGCCAATAAGTATGTGCAATTACGTTAATATATTTTTAAATTTTTTTTTTATTTTTACAGTAACTTTTTACTAACAAAAGTCAAAAAATATACATTTTTTTTACAAATATTTTGTTCTCTACCCTGGGAAATTGAGAGTTATATTTTTTAATTTTTGGAAATAATTTTTAATTCAAAGATTTATATTCCCTGAACAGCGTATCGGTCTTAAAAATTTAATAAAACTCATCTAAAGTTCATAAAAATGCAATTCAATATGACGGTATTTGTAATGCATTTGCAAGAAAAGTATTAATAATACAGTTCTCACATATTTTTTTTATTTTTGTTTGATATTTTATTTACTAAATTCAAAAATACAAAATACTTTTTTCACTGAATATTTATTTAATTTTATTTTTATAAAAGAGGTCTGTTTTGCATTTTTTAACAAAAAGTTCCTTTGCACACGCACACAAGTAAGTTTTCAGTTCACAAGAATGCCACTGCAATATCAGCGCTTTGAAAGAGAAGGTTTCGTATTCTCTGTGCAAAAGAATTTTGTCCGCCTATCCGCTCTCTTGATTTTTTTTTTTTTTTTGACTGGGCTCATTTATTTTTTTATTCTTGTTTTTTATTCAAAAGAGAGCTCTAAAAATGAAAGGCGACCGTTGTCTAACTGAAACATTTGAATCTCTCGAGCACCGCCGCAATTTTCATAAACAGTGCTCTAGTGAAGTAGCCAGTTGCGTTCTCCCCCTCAAACAATTCAACCGTAATACCCGTACTTCTAGGACTGCTCATCATTTTACCCTTGGGCCCAATTTCGGACGTACTGTCAAGTACAGTGATTCCTTTTTTTAGCCGCACTATACGAATCTGGAATGCTTTACCCGGCTCAATATTTCTCACTCATTGTAATGTGCAGACATTAAAAACCAATGTGTACCGGTATTTCCTTTCTCATCCTATCCTACTTTCCTAATTTCTCGCACTGTGTTTAACATTTTAATGGTATTCATAACCCCTTGAGTGCGCGTTTAATATAAAAAAAATACTACCTAGAGTGAAATAGAGAAAAAGAAGTAGATTTGGACTTTTTTTGTGAAATTGAAGTAGGTTAAAACAGAGATTTTTAAAATGAGGTAGATTTCAGTATTTTGCTGATGGTGCGAAGTAAGAAGTAGATTTTAAATATTTGGAAAAAAAAGTAGATCTACTATAATTGAAGTAAAATGGTGCCACTGGTTCCCATTAGCTGAAATAAATTTTGAAGAAAAAGTTTGTCAATTTTATTTCCAATAACATCATTGTATTTTAATTTTACTTTGTATACTACTATACTAATTTTAAGCTTCTATTTTATTAAGCAAAAACTAAAAGTGCATTTTATATAAAAACTGATCTCATTCAAAAAACAAAAAACCAATTTCATTAAGTAATTTCGAAATTATTCACAATTTGTCTTTTTAATTTTGACACCAACAACATTATTGGAAAACTAATACTTGTTTTTTTTTGCAAATTAAAAACTAAGTGATAATGAATATATGAACATACATATGTTATGTATATTATATAAAGGTCGTTCTTATTAGAACTGGGCCAGACTTGCCTATTGTCCTTTGTTAAAAATTATCTCATTTCGAAATTTTCAACGAAATTACATCATGTGGCTTAATGAAAACGAAGTAGGTATTACATAATGTATGTATTTTCTATTTGCTTACTTTTTATCAATTTTCTTTGCTTGGGTTTTTTGTTTCCTTTGTTTGTTTTTGGAGGCATTATACCTTTGCAGCTAGGTTGTTGCAAAAAAATATTTATAGGTATGTACAAAATAGATTTGCACAATAAAAACACAACAGAAAATAACAGTAACGAGAGTATTTTCTATCACCATGACATATTGAAATAAAGGAGACAACTCTTCCTATGTAAAACCAACAAAAATACATAAAAGAAGCGCACTTCCCATATTCTTTCTACATACTTTGACATACCTCCCAATTTCACCATTCTTCTACCAGTGGAATATGTCACCACCGAAAACAAAATGTGATCGAATTTTTTTTCTGAACTTATTTATATAAATATATACATAGGTATTTAGATTAATAGATACCTGCATACATAATAATTTGGGCCCCATCCACTTGCCATATCCCTTGGTTGTTGTGTATTCGCTTACAGTGAAATGCAATTTCATCATCTAATATGTTTTTGATACATCCATTACCTACCTACGCAAAATTAAATCAAAACAATCCTTACGATACTAAATCAAATCACGGCGTTGTACCTCTACATTACCTATGAACCTACCTATCGGAAAAAAACAACACAAAATCTATTGTATATATTTATATGCATATGTATGTATGTATCTTATTCTATACACAACATCGCAAATTTCATTTCTTCCATCATCTACACACCCTTTGACAAAAAAAAATGAAGATCACTATGCATCGCAATGTATTACTATGTGTGTACCTAAAATGGCTTTCCATAGAAGAAACAAAAAAAAAACAGTAGAAGTGATGATAGATCGCAAATAAAAAATTTATGACAGGGAATTTGTGATATACCTACTAATATACTTTTTTATACATACACAAAGAACATTTTTCCACTCTACCTCCGACAATGTGGAATGGTCATTGCATCATTTACCTACTAAAAACAATCATTTCTAACACGTTTTTTTCTTATTTTTTCTGTTCTTGTAATACGAGATGCAAGATGACAAGTCATAAACAAGAATAAAAAACTAAATGAGCCCAGACAAAAAAAAAAAGAATCAAGAGAGCGGATGGGCGGACAAAATTCTTTTGCACAGAGAATACGAAACCTTCTCTTTCAAAGCGCTGATATTGCAGTGGCATTCTTGTGAACTGAAAACTTACTTGTGTGCGTGTGCAAAGGAACTTTTTGTTAAAAAATGCAAAACAGACCTCTTTTATAAAAATAAAATTAAATAAATATTCAGTGAAAAAAGTATTTTGTATTTTTGAATTTAGTAAATAAAATATCAAACAAAAATAAAAAAAATATGTGAGAACTGTATTATCAATACTTTTCTTGCAAATGCATTACAAATACTGTCATATTGAATTGCATTTTTATGAACTTTAGATGAGTTTTATTAAATTTTTAAGACCGATACGCTGTTCAGGGAATATAAATCTTTGAATTAAAAATTATTTCCAAAAATTAAAAAATATAACTCTCAATTTCCCAGGGTAGAGAACAAAATATTTGTAAAAAAAATGTATATTTTTTGACTTTTGTTAGTAAAAAGTTACTGTAAAAATAAAAACAAAAATAAAAAAAATATTAACGTAATTGCACATACTTGTTGGCTTTGTATAAGAGTGAATTTTACTTCGTTATCTTTTATACTTATGAAGTTTTATCCAGTAGAGCATTCATACCACTATGCAAATTTCCTTCGTTTTTCATAGTTTTGTATATTTTTTTTTGAATAAATAATATAACAAAATAAAAAAAGAAGACCGATACATGATTTGAGAATATGTTGTTTCTATAAAAAAAATATAAAAAAAATAAAAAAGTAATATTTTCGGAATTTCCCTATCATTTGAATAAGGACCTTACTAAAATGTATGATTTTTCCACTTGTGTGGCAGTTTCTGGGCACACAATTTTTTTATATTTTTTTCAAAACTACAAAAGTATTTTGATTAACATTTTTCTAATCGACGACCGTTTATTTCATTGAAATATTCGTAAAATTGTGAAAGTTATACAGCTTAGCGCAAAAGTCTAACCTATTTTTTCAAGGGACACCTACCCTTAGTCAACGCGTACCATTAACTATCGATTTACGTACAAATTTTTCCCTTTACCTTGCAAATTTTAAATGACACTGATTTATTAAAAAAAGCTCTATAATTTGTTGATATGTATGTAATATATGTATATAAAAAGGACATATCTTAATAATTTTCCAGGGAAATTCTCAGTTTTCGGTCCACTATTAGAGATGAAATAAAAAAGTCTTCGTGTACGACAATTAGAGAACTTGCTGATTTATTAATAATAAAGAATCATTTTATGTCGTGCAGCTTTCCTGAAATATGTATGTACTATATTAATGTTATTTGTTACAATTCCTGTGACTATAACTAGTGCTGAACGATCAATTTCGAAACTAAAATTGATAAAAACCTATTTAAAAAACTCTATTGCACAAGACAGGCTATGTAGCTTGGCTATTCTGTCTATTGATAATTCTATAGCCCGATCTTTAAACTTTGATGATGTTATAGATACTTTTGCGGAACAGAAAGCTCGGAGAAAAGAATTTTATTAGTAAAATATCTTATTGAAAGTAAATTGTAATTTCATTTTAAATATTTGTATAAATCTATGCTCTTGAAAATAAAACTTATTAGATATTTAACTAAAATGCACATAATATTATTAATAGTTTTGGGTAACTACTTACATCATTGGTTTATTAAAATTAAATTCTAATATGACTTTTTTTACTGGGACGCCGGAGGGCCCCATCCAAAACATTTGCCACGGGCCTCAGATGGTATAGTTACGCCACTGCCCTTAAGCGTCACTTAAGTTAATTTAGCGTACTGCTTTAAAACTATGTTCGTGCACCAATGTCCAAGTTCCGGTAAAAATGTGGATTGAAATTCATTTCTTAGGAGCTCGAGTGATAATTGAAGCGATTCGTGATTTTTGAGAATTGGATATAGGCATCAATCTGTATACCGAATAACATCTTTCGGAACCAATCCATACAACGAACGGCTATTATGGGAGGCCCTTTTCATGACAAGAGATGCTCACGGATTTGTCACATCCTTTTAGGAGGTAATATCGCTGATTTTTTTTTTTTTAAGTTTGAAGCTCATCGAACACTTACACTCGTTAGAAAGCAAAGGAGTGTTTGTTTTGTTCGGAAATGAAAGCTTTATTTTAAAGTCTAGTCTAGAGGATCGGACAGTACTTTACTAATCACATTCTATTACTTGTATACCTATAAAGTTCCATAGACCAGAAAATTGAAACACACATTTGCCTCCGACGCATAACAATCGCAATTGTGCGCTGTTGAATATCTCATGTTGGCTTAAGAAGTGCGTAGAAACAGGTAAATATGTAGATACATTTTATTGAAATCAAATAACAAAAAAAATATCATGTGATACTCAAGCAAACAGAAAAGCTAATCCTCGGCGACATTAAAACGTGTGTTTGCTTTTGTTTTGTATTTAAACACAGGTGTCTTATTTAGCTGACTATTCCAAACTATAAAAGAGGACACAAGAGTTCAGTAAGTCGTCAGTATAGTTTTATAGCTTCGAATATGAACTTTTCGGGATATTTTTGCTTGGTTGCTGCTGCGGTCTTGGTTGTTTTTGCCCAACAATCAGATGCTATCAAAAACAAGTTAGATCCAGGAATTAAGAGACCTCGTGGTACTATCAATAAACAACTTCTAAACGCTAATATTTCTATAGATCCATTAATAAAACTAATCGAAGGATTTATTAATGGTACAGAAATATTGTTAAGTGCTAGAAGCAAAATCTTGGATGGAGTCTTAGCAGCCGAAAAAATTGTTGGAAAGAACCCTGAAGCTGCCAGAAAACTTACGCAACAATCATGTTTGGATGGCATATCGATAGTCTACACTGCCGGCCCATCAATTTTTATACCACTTGGAGGAGCTTTTGGTCTTTCAAAAGGTGGAGCTAGGCAAGGTATTTTCTCCGCAACTGAAAATATTCAAAAGGTAGGATTGGTGTTAATAAGTACATTGGAATCCGGGGAGAGCTTATTCAATGAAGGTAGTGAAGCTGGAAGCAGACCCGCTAAAGAGTCCCTTGATGTATATCATTTAGCTATCGAAAATGGATTTGCAGCTGTATTCTACGAGGTTCAAAAATCCGCCAATGAATCAGTACAAGCACTCAAAAATGCTCAAAGCAGCCCAATCAAACTACAAATTGAAAATCGAAATTGTGGAGTTGCCGCAAAGTACGATCCTGAGTGTTCAGATGCCTTGAAAACTATTAATCAAGTTGCTAAAAATGCACTAAGAAATGGCGCTAACCCTGCTTTGGTGCAAGAGTTAAAGGAAATCGTTAAATGTGCACTTGATTCTCTTGTTCAAAATACAGCTGAGGTCAAAAAAATGTTAGTAAGTGCTAAAGCAATTGCAGAAATTGATACCTTTGCTGCCACGACTATGGTCTCTGCAGAAGCCGAAGCTTTAAAAAGAAAGATAAATCAACTATTTGTGCAGCTCTATTTAGAATTTGGAGATGTATGTTCCAGATCTGGAAATCAATCAGACGAGGAAGTTCAACCGGGCTATGTGGTCTTAGAAAAAGGAAATGTTAAAATCGTTAATACAATTAAATTTTCTGAACAGATGTTAATGAATGGACTAAAAACTGGAGGTGAGGCACCAGTGTTAGCTTTTGAAAGTGTCGGGAAGTCTGTAAATTTGGCGAGACTTGTTTTTATCCAAAGCTTACTCGAATGTGCAAAGGTTGTATTCCGTCTACTTTAATATTTCTTGCCTCCCAAACATACATATATGCTTTGCTGTAATGAGACCGTTGTCTTTCCGTTGCAATTTATTCTTAAATGTAATTTTTTTTAATAAAGTCGACCGTAGAAGGAATTTTTGTATTTTAATTTTCAAGGAATTTGAACAGGACTACACCATTAGTTCTGCCTTTTTAATTTTACGAGGTTTTTAACCAGGTATCGCTTTAGTGCATAGGTTGTGAATTTTACCAATGCTAAGTCCTGAAAAACACAATTTGAACAAAAAACTTCGAGCTAAACCCGATCAGGGAAAAAATTATATATTGTGTGAAGCCTCTGTCAGCTTTTGTATTTATTTGTAGTTAGATGTGTGGGGACCTCAAGGGAGAAAATAAAAATGAGGGCCTTCAAGCAGTATATATGTCTATGATCGTCCCAACAAAATGCAAATGTTAACATCGAGTTTGACAATAAAGAATGAATGAATCTGTCATCGCAGTCGCATTGTGTATTACGCGTAGCCGCAGTCGCTACCAAAATCACAGGTAAATTAAATGCATTAACATTTAATTTTTAGAAAAAGTTATAACAATACTGCACGAGGGTCATTGAGGAAAAACTCGGTTGCGAATTTCGAATTATGTATTTTAATCTACGAGTATTTCAAAATATAGATCGTTCTCCATCTGTCGAGCCATGAAGTGGATGATAACTACGTTTCCAACCGGGAATGAATACCCTGAGGACAATACAGTCAACCGATATTTTAAATTTTATTTTTTCGTCATGTAAATTTTATATACAAATAATTAAACTTAATCCACTGTATATATTTAGGCCCCTTATGAGCCAACAAATGTAAATTTTCATACATACAATGTAGTATCTTATATTACTTGTAAGCCAAACTGTAAATAGTATGATCAATTAAACAAAATTGAACTGAATTTAATTGATGACTACGCCTACAATGGATTAAAAAATTTAGTGTTTCCCTCAAATGTTTACTTTAACAATTTCCATTACAAGCTGGGAATGATGTCAATCGGCTTAAGATAAATCGGGAGTGAGATAAAGTACAGAGACCTTAGCTCAGTATGAACACCGCAGAAGAAAAACATCAAGGGCCTTATTACTCCAGTCTTTTGTTCCTCTTTCGTGTTTTTGACATATTTGATGTTAGGTGAAGTAATGTTGCGGAGTGATGTTACGTTTCTAAACCTCTCGCCCAAGCTGTTAAGAAGACGAAAGACGAAACAAACGAAAAAAATTAATCGTAATCAGGGTCCAAAGTCAAACTGAAGTATCATATTTTTATGCACCATTCTCAAATATAAAGGGTGGTTAAATTTTAAGGGCCGATGTTGACTTTGAATAAAACACAAATTATTTAGGAAATTATTGTCATTTCTTTTTATTATGATAATATTGGTATGGTTCAATTATGTATGGAACAAAATATCGGCCAAATGGCCGTCGCGACCTCGGGGGCACACCTCGATCCGATGGTCCAAATTTTCGATGACGTTGAGGCATAATTGATTTGATTTTGATTTTGGTGGGGGCAATACCCCCATTTATTAGGCTTAATACAAGCTATAGCTTAACTAACTTAAAACTAACAAAACTTGTAGCTACGAATTTCGGTTAGTGGGGGAATTGATTCAAGAGATGGAGTTTTAGGCAAGGGGTACTAAGGTTAAAGTCGAAGGTTATTGGATTTGAGTTGACATTCCTTAGCATACGTGAGACTGGTTCATTAGAGCCATAAGACGTACGGTGGGTGGGTACATAAAAGAGAAGGGGATTTCGTATGTTGCGGGGGTTGGTATTAAGGAAGATGGAGTTATAAAGAGTTATACAGTCAATAGAACCTGTAAGAGGGCTATGAATGAAGAGAATTTCATAAGTTTTTCTTCGTTCTTCTAGAGAATTTAGGTTAATTAGTTTAAGGCGGTCTAGGTAAGGAGGTAGGATTAGGGGATTGTTCCAGGAAAGTTCTCGAAGAGCAAAGCGAAGGAATCGACGTTGGATACTCTCAATTCTGGCGATGTGGACTTGTTGGTAGGGGGACCACACCTGACAGGCGTATTCAAGCACGGGGCGGACAAAGGTAACATAGAGGGATCGGGTCACATATGGGTTGGAGAATTCCTTGGACCATCGTTTGACGAAACCAAGTGCGGAATTGGCCTTGAGAATTATGTCGTCATAATAGGAGATGAAGTTAAGCTCCTGATCACATAATATCCCGAGATCACGTATCGAGTTAACAATAGATAGGGGTTGATTATGAAGAAAATAGATACGGGGAGTAGATTTTAAACGTTTTCGTGAAAAGGTGATTGAGTGGCATTTAGTGATATTTAAGTCTAAGCAGTTTTTGAGACACCAAACTGAAAAATTATTGAGATCAATTTGGATAAGAGTAGAGTCCTGTGCAGAAGAAATGGTTTTGAAAAATTTAGTGTCGTCGGCATAAAGAGATATATGGGAATTTTTGATGACCAATTCAATATCATTAATAGTAAGAATAAAAAGGAGAGGCCCTAAGTGGCTGCCTTGAGGGACTCCGGACGTGGCTAAGAAAGGATAAGAGGAAGTGGATCTAAAACGAACACTGTAGTAACGGTTTTCCAGATTGGAAGAAATCCATTTTAAAAGAATGGGTTCGAAACCGAAGGTGGATAGTTTGAAATGGATAAGTTTATGGGAGATTTTATCGAAGGCTTTACTAAAATCAGTGGAAATGACATCGACATCTTTACCATTCTCTAAGGCAGAGAGGGTAAATGACACAAATTCAACAAGATTAGTGGTAGTTGACCTACATTTAAGAAAGACATGTTGTATGGGAGAAATGAGGGATCTACAGTGAAAGCTCAAAATTTCATGAAGTATGCTTTCAAAGAATTTGGGGATACATGAGAGTTTGGCGATAGGACGATAATTGATGACATCGCCTCTTGGACCCTTTTTGTGTATTGGAATTATAAAGGAACTCTTCCATAACTCAGGAAATTCACCTTGAGAAAGGGTTAGGTTAGGTTAAAGTGGCTGCTGACCGGAAAAGGTCAGCACACTTAGACCAATATTTGGTCCGTTGTGATACCACAAGGATTTCAAAAATCCCCCTTACTCGTTAAACCATTTTGAGCTAATAATGAAGCGTTTGAGACAGTGAATGTCGGAATTATTTAGATCACTAGGATCGTTATAGTAGTAGTCTCCCAAGTGGAGTCTACGTCTTTGCGCTAGGGCAGGACAAGAGCATAGAAGGTGAGGAATTGACTCCTCTTCTTCTTCATCCATGCAGCTTCTGCAAAAATCATTTGCAGGAACTCCAAGACGAAAAGCATGTCTTCCTATTAGGCAGTGTCCAGTAAGGACACCTATAATGGAGCTAATATGCAATCTACCAATAGAAATTAGTTGTTTTGAGCGTTTAGCATCAAACAATGGCCAAATCAGTTTAGTAGACCGGCAAGTTGGTTTGCTGGTCCACCTGTGGTTAGCTTTCTTTATGGTGTCTTGCTTTAGCATAAGTTTACAAGTAGCTAGGGGTATACCGATGTTAGATTTGCTATCCAACAAAGGTAATATTGTTCCGTTTTTTGCAAGTTCGTCAGCTTTACAATTTCCTGGAATGTCTCTATGCCCCGGCACCCATGTAAGGTGAATGTTAAACTGTTTTGACATCTCCACCAGAGATGATCGACAATTTTGGGCTGTTTGTGAATTAATGGAGACAGAGTTCAGTGACTTTAAGGCAGCTTGACTGTCTGAGAAGATACGTATATCAGTAGTCGATATAACGTTTTCTTTTAGCCAAGAGAGGACTTCTTTTATTGCTAAAAGCTCTGCCTGGAACACGCTACAGTGATTGGGAAGACGAAAAGATAGACAAAGATTTAATCTTTCGGAGTATACGCCTCCACCGACCCCGTCATCGGTTTTAGATCCATCTGTATAGAAATGAATTGCTTCGTCTATCAAAAGCGACTCATTTTCCCAAGAAGACCTGGAAGGGATGGATTCTTGAAAATTTTTATCAAATTTTGGATGAGGGGTGGTGTAATCGACGTTACTAGGTAAAGTACTGAACGAGTTCAGTATAGTAGAGTGACCAATATCATTATTGATCCACTGCGAGGAGGCTTTAAGTCGAATGGCTGTGTTAGCGGCCGATTGTTTGCTAAAAATATCTAGCGGTATGAGATGAAAAAGAACATCAAGTGCAGCAGAAGGAGTTGAGCGGAGAGCCCCACCCATAATTAAACAGGCTGTTCGTTGGACTTTGCTGAGCTTATGCGGTTTGTTGCTGTTTCCAGCGCAGTCCACCATACTGTCACACCATATGTAAGTATCGGTCTAATGACTGAGATGTATAGCCAGTGTGTAATATGAGTTTGTAGACCCCATTTATTACCTACGGCTTTTTTGCAAGAGAAAAGAGCTATGTTGGCTTTGTTAACTCTCTCTTGGATATTGGGCTTCCAGCTTAATTTCTTGTCCAAAATAAGACCCAGATATTTTGCTTTGTCTGAGAATTTAAGCGGTATACCTTTAATGAGGGGAGGGTCTATGTGTGGGATTTTATATTTCCTGGTAAATAGGACAAGTTCAGTTTTGTGGGGATTGACACCGAGTCCACATTGATCTGCCCAGGTAGTAAGCTTGTTTAGAGCATTTTGTAGGAGTTCCTTCAGAGTGTTAGGATGCTTACCAGATATCGCTATCGCAACATCGTCCGCATAGGCAATCACCCTGTGCCCCTCCCCTTCAAGAATCACTAGTAGTTTATTTACGACTAGGTTCCAAAGGAGAGGAGAGAGGACGCCGCCTTGCGGCGTGCCCCTACTGACAGTCCTTCAAGTAGTAAAATCGCCCAGTTTTAAATTTATAATCCTGCTTATCAGCATATGATTTATCAAATTACTGATTGACTTACCCACCTTCAGAGATGACAGCGCAGATGTGATTGCAGATGCGTCGACATTGTTAAAAGCTCCTTCTATATCCAGGAAAGCAACTAAGGTGAACTCCTTATGATAAAGGGAATGTTCGATAGTACGAACGAGCGTATGTAGAGCGGTTTCTACAGATTTCCCTTTGTTATAAGCATGTTGAGCATTGGATAGTAAGGACTTATCAATGTTTGCCCTCAAATAGATTTCAATCAGACGTTCAAATGTTTTAAGAAGGAATGATGAAAGGCTAATAGGTCTTAGATCTTTAGGATTAACATGGCTAGGTTTGCCAGCTTTGGGGATGAAAATAACATTTACTTCTCTCCATGACAAAGGAATGTGAGCCAGAGCGATACAACCATTTAAGATGTTTACCAGAATGGGTATTAGAATATCGGAATTTTCATGTAATTCCGCTGGAATTATTCCATCTGGCCCAGGAGATTTGTATGGATTGAAGCTGTTTATTTAATTTTTCCTCTGTAATCAGACCTTGTGGAGGAGTTATGCTACTGAATATGTTTTTAGGATCAGTGTTATTAACGCAAGGAGAGCTATCTGGAAAATGTACATCCAGGAGCAGATTGAGAGATTCTTCGCTTGAGTTTGTCCAGGAACCGTCATTGTTTTTTAGGCAACTTGGCATTACTGGATTTTTGGAGAGGATTTTTCTCAGCCTTGATGCCTCTGAGTTACCTTCTATGTTGTTACAGAAAGTTCTCCAGGACATACGCTTGGTTTTCCTTAGTTCTTTTTTATATAACTTGAGGGAGTCTTTATATGAATCCCAATCAGAAGCTTCTCTAGAGGTTTTCGCTCTATTAAAGAGTTTCCTGCAGTTTTTTCTTAGTGGATCCAGCCCCGAGGTCCACCAGTGTGGTTTCTTTTTACCTCTTATTTGTATAAGAGGGCAGGCAGTTTCTAGAGATTTGTTGAGGGCTGCTGTGAGGTCATTGACTTTAATATCAAGATCCTCAGTGTTGTAGGGTATGCTGTATAACTCAGGTCTGATTGACCTTAGTAGAGTTGCCCTATATAGAAGCCAATCTGTTTTTCGATGGTTACGAAAGGAAGATTGGCTAGGAGGTTCGGCCATAATTTCGAATTGTATGTATCTATGATCAGAGAACGAATGATCATTTGATACTTTCCAATTCGAGATATTATGATAAATTTTATCTGAGACAAGAGTTATGTCAAGTACTTTGTTGGGTCACCCTGTAATAATATTTGTTCTTATACAAAGTAATTATACTTACAATTGCACTCAAATACCGATGTAAAGTTAATCCTAATTGAAAATCGAATATAGTTGAAAATTATACCTGAACAGCGAGAGTCGTGTTTTTCTTTATCTTTATATTCAAAAGAACAGTTTGCTTACGGATTTATTGCGTGGCCAGTTGCTATTAGACTTTTTTACATACAAAATCAAGAAGTTTGATATTTTTCGTTGATCGTTTAAATCAAAACGAAACATTTTGGTGCCGAAACCCGGGACTATAATTCCTAAAAAATTAAGATAAAATAAACTTTAAGAAATTTCTTGATTAATTTCTGTTCGCGATCGCATTTGTCACAGCCCTTCGAGTGGTTACGGAAAAGCCAATAAATTAAATTGATATACATATAGACAATTCATTGGTTGGTTGGCTTTTGCATGAAATAAGCATATTCAACATCAGGTGACTTGTTAAAATTAAATTGCTAATCCCTTGATCGCCACGTATTGGGAAAAGAGCTTTTAATTAATCGTTGATTGATGATCGTAATGAAGAATAGAATCTTACCATAAGAAGTTATTCAACACTCTTGAAAAGCTGACAGGTTTGGATAAAAGCTAAAAAGGTATAATGTGTCTCGACTTATTATCAGTGTCACAATAAAAGCTTTCTTACCAACTTCTAATTTCGAATATACAAAAGGGTAATAATAATAACTAATCGAATCAAAGCTCTACAGCTGTCATAAATAATTTCGTCGTTGGACACTTTGATTGAGATTTGATTTGAGTTTGAGCAATATAGATAGTATCGAATTGTGGCACAGATAATAAATGAGAGAAAAACATATTTGTTTTCGATTAGTCATAAATGTATATGATATATTACCATTCTATATAAATCTTTTATAAAATAAATTTTCGTTGAAAAGAAAAATATATAACGATCAAATACAAAATGACTACAACCGCAAACCAACAACCTCCCGGGGATTTGAAAGAAAGTGGAGGATCGTCGACTTCGCTTAGCGAATTGAAAGCTCTGCGATCAACAACAAAAGGAAGCTTAACAAGAATTCGTCAGCTAGTACAATCCAAAAAAGATAGTCTTTCATTAACCGAGTTGCAATGCCGATTAGGAATATTAGAGTCTTACTTCAAGCAAATAATAAATACGCAAATTCAAATCGAAAGGCTAAGTAGTGAGACGGATAGGGAATCTAATTCAAAATCGCGTAATGAAATTGAAGATTTATAATAGAAACAAAGTCTGAATTGATGTCGTTGATGGCAAAGGAACAACCCACAATTTTACCGGAAAGCTTCAATGCTTCTATTTCTGCATCACAACTATTGCCTCGCTCAAAACTCCAATCTCAAAGGATCCCTAAGTTTTCTGGAAAGTATTCCGAGTATCCAAATTTTATCGGGATTTTCAAAAAATTGGTTCACAATAACTTGAATTTGGACAATTATGAACGATTCAACTACTTATTGGACAGTTTGGAAGGCGCAGCACTAGCTTCTGTAAAGGAATTTGAGGTTAAGAATTTAAATTATCTTAAAGCCGTCAACAGGCTACAGGAACGATTCGACAATAAAAATCTTATGCTTGAAGAGCATATTAAAGCATTGTTCAGCTTATCTAAAGTTCACAAAGGTGTGTCCACAGAGTTAAGATCGTTGGTAGATAATGTCAATACTCATTTTAGTGCCATGCAATCAATAGGAACTTTCGAGAATATCGCAAATGCATTAATTATACATGTTGTCTGCGAAAGACTTGATACAGATTCATTGGTTAAATGGGAAGAGGTAATTGACTATTCAAAATTGAATTCATGGCAACAATGCGAGAGAGTCTTGTCTAGAAGGTGTCAAAATTTGGAAGTCAGAGAAGCTAAGTCATTATCGTCGACTTCAACTTTACAAAAAGCAGAAAAAGACAACCATCGCAGGAACCGTTCAAAGAAACCACTCAACAACGCCAACACAAGTCTTGTTGCAGCATATTCAGGCTGTCAGTACTGCAATAAAAACGGACACAGCATAGAAAAGTGCTCTACTTTTCAGAACCTCAGTGTTGCCGACCGGTTTTCAGAGGTCAAAAAGCGGAGGCTTTGCATTAATTGTTTAGGTAGTGGTCACACTGTTAAAAAGTGCCACTCTTCAAAATGTCAGGTATGCGGTTGGCCACATAACATGTTGCTTCATCGATATACTCAAAAACCAATAGAAGATGGTCGTTTGCTGGCAGAGCCGGAAGTGGTGAACCCTGTAAACACCTCTTTGCATTCATCGGTGACTGATGTTATCACTGCTAAGGAATCTTGTCAAGTTATTTTGGCTACGGCGATAGTTAAGCTTATGGACAACAGAGGGCAATTTCATGATGTCAGGGCATTGTTAGACTCTGCATCACAGTTAAATTTTGTAACCGAAGCTACTGTACAAAGATTGCATCTTAAGAAAGGTCGGGTGAATGCAATCGTTTCTGGAGTTGGTGAGAAGAATATAGATGTTAAATGCAGCACGAATATTTTTATTAAATCCAGAATAACATCATTTGAAACGTCAGCAGAAGCTCTTATCTTACCAAAGATAACCAGTGTGCAACCAGAAGAAGAATTCGATATCGATAGCTGGAAAATTCCTAAAAATTTGCCAATGGCAGATCCCTGCTTTAATATCCCATCGTCCGTGGATGTCTTGATAGGAGCAGATTTGTTCTTCGAATTGTTGTCAGTAGGGCAGATCAAGCTGGAGGATGACCAGCCCACATTACAAAAAACAGTATTTGGTTGGGTCGTATCAGGACGGGTTAAAGCGACAAGACTTGGCAGTATATCGTGTAATGTTGTTTCTGAAAATCCAAACTCGGACTCTCATCTGGCTGATATAGTTGAACGATTTTGGAAAATCGAAACTTTTCAGGCTTCGAAACCGTTGATGACTGCGGAGGAAGCTCTTTGTGAAAATCATTTTCTCAGTACAGTCCAGAGAAATAAAGCAGGTAGATTCGTTGTAAGGCTCCCTTTTAAAGAGGATAAAGAATTGTTAGGAGATTCATTGCGCTGTGCACAAAAACGTTTTTGGGGACTCGAGAGAAGACTTATAAGAGATCCTTCATTAAAACAACAATACGCCGCTTTTATACAAGAATATTTGGATCTTGGTCACATGGTTAAAGTACCTAAATCTCAACATTCATTAGTAAAATATATCACTCCTCATCAGTGTGTGATGAGACCAGATTCCACAACAACAAAACTGAGAGTTGTTTTTGACTGTAGCAGTCGGACGTCATCAAATTTGTCACTGAATGACACTATGTTGAAGGGACCAGTTGTTCAAGATGAACTGTTTGCAATCGTCCTTAGATTTCGGTGCCACAGATTTGCTTTGACAGCTGATATTGCAAAGATGTATCGCCAAATCCTAGTTGACGAAAAGGACACATTTTATCAATGCATCTTATGGCGAGATCATCCAGACGAGCATTTAGATATTTATAGATTGCTAACCGTGACATATGGCACAACATCGGCTCCTTTCTTGGCTACAAGATGCCTTAAATTTCTTTCCGAAAAGTACAGCCAAGAGTATCCAATTGGTGCTCAAAAGCTAAGAGATGACTTCTATGTAGATGACTTCATTTCAGGAGCCAACACCATAGAAGAAATCGATCTGATATATGATGAAGTACGAAAGATCTTAGAACGAGGAAAGTTTGAAATCCGTAAATGGTTTTCAAATGAGCCAACATTTTTAGAAAGGATACCAGAAGATGAAAAAGAAAAACCCCTGAGGATTAATGATGCTGACATCATCAAAGCATTGGGCATCGTATGGGATCCAAAATCGGATGAACTTTGTTGCTTGAATCCTAATATTGCAACTTCTCCTCGAATAACCATGCGCAGCGTGTTGTCTGAAATGTCCCAGCTTTTTGATCCTCTTGGGCTAATCAGCCCGATTATTGTGAAAGCAAAGGTGTTTTTACAGGATCTCTGGATATTAAAAGTATCGTGGGATGAATCATTGTCACAGGATTTGCATACTCAATGGTGTGCCTTTAAGGACCAGTTGCCAGATTTGAAGAAGATAAGGATCGAGCGATGTATCTTGCCAATTGGAAACTTTCAAATCCATGGTTTTGCAGATGCGTCAAAGAGAGCCTATGGATGCTGCGTTTATGTTCGTGCGGTAGTGGATGAAATAGTAGTTGTCAGATTACTGGTTGCAAAGTCAAGAGTCGCCCCTCGAAAAGTGCAACCAATTCCCAGACTTGAACTTTGCGCTGCTGAGTTGTTGGTACAACTAATACAGAAAGTCATGGAGAATGTGCCTAAAAGGGTGGAAGCAGTTACGCTTTGGACAGACTCGGAAATTGTCCTTCATTGGCTAGCAAAGCATCCATCGTCGTGGGAAACTTTTGTCGCAAATCGTGTTTCTCGAATTCAACAGGGATCTCACCAAGCTGTTTGGAGACATGTAGGGTCGAAGTCGAATCCAGCCGACATTGTGTCGCGAGGTACAACAGTGGCTGATCTGTTAAAATCTTTCTGGTTTAAAGGTCCACCATTCCTATACAAAGATGAAGACAATTGGCCAAAAACCAAGCTTAATTCGATCGAGCCACAAAACTTGAATATCACAAAAGTATCGTTGTTGAATGTAAAAATTGACAGTGAGTTTGAAAATATATTCACAAAATTTAAAGATTTTCAAAAAACTCTTCGAATTTTTACTTATGTTCGTCGTTTCATAGTCGGATGGTTTGCTCCAAACCTTATGAACAAAGGTCCAATTGAAGCCAGAGAGCTGCACGGAACATTCATGAGCCTTATTTGGAAGGTGCAACAAAATTTATTTCAAACCGAATTAAAAGAGTTGCAGCGAAATAAGGAAATTCCGAAGCAAAGTAAGTTAAAAGCCTTATCCCCAGTTTTGAGCAAAGAAGGTGATTTTGAAATAAAACTATTAAATACAAATGTGGAAACGTTAAACCAAAACAAATTAAAAGTCTTATCTCAATTTCTTGGTAAAGAAGGGGATTTCGAACTGTTACGTGTTGGAGGAAGACTCAAGAATGCCAATCTAGAATATGGAACAAAGCACCCTATACTGTTGTCAAGCAATTCCATTTTTGTGTGGAATTACGTTGACTATCTTCACAAGAAGAATCTTCATGCTGGTGCGCAGTCACTTGTTGCTATTATTCGTCAAAAGTTTTGGATAATTGGATGCAGAAAGTTGGTACTTAGTGTCGTCAAAAACTGCGTACTTTGTTTTAAGTATATTCCTCGACTTCAAGGAGAGATCATGGGTAATCTTCCTACAGACAGAGTTGAGCTCACGAGACCGTTTTTGGCGTCTGGTGTGGACTTCTGCGGGCCGCACTATATAACAGAAGGAGTAAGGGGTCGTCCCCCAAGAAAAGTCTATGTTGCTGTTTTTGTTTGTTTTGGCTGTAAAGCTGTTCATCTCGAGATGGTTGGAGATCTGACCACAAAGTCATTTATCGCAGCCTTGAAGCGCTTCGTAGCTAGCCGAGGGATCCCGCAGCGAATATATTGCGATAACGCAACTAATTTCGTAGGTACTAGGCGGGAGTTAGAAGAGTTGAAAAACGAATTTTTTAAGCAACAAACAAAAGATGAAATTCAAGCGTGGTGCAAAGCAGAAGGTCTTGAATTCAAACATACTCCACCGCGTGCTCCACATTTTGGCGGACTATGGGAGGCTGCCGTAAAATCTTTTAAATATCATTTTCGTCGTGTTTCTTCTAAAACTATATTGAATTTTGAAGAATTTAATACTTTAATTATTGAAATTGAATCTGTTCTCAATTCCAGACCAATAGCAGTAAGTTCTTCCGATCCAAATGACCTTGAAGCCTTAACACCAGGCCACTTCCTTATCGGCACGTCTCAGCGAGCGATTCCAGAGCCGATGATTGAAGAACCCAGGGTTATCAGTGCAGTTGAAAGATGGAAACGAGTAAGCCTCATCCGACAACACTTCTGGGAACGTTGGCAGAAGGAATATTTGCTTGAACTGCAATCAAAATCCAAGTGGAGAACAGGCGCTCAAAAATCCCTAAAGGTTGACATGTTGGTTCTGATTCATGATGACAACGCTCCGCCCAACCAGTGGAATATGGGGCGAATTGTTAATCTTATACCAGGTGGTGATGGCAAGATTCGAGTTGTAGATGTACGAACAAAGTCTGGCATCATTCGACGAGCAGTTCATCGATTAGCTGTTTTACCATGTCAAAATTAAACTTTAAATGATTTGTAATGTAAATTGATTTACTTTAAATAATTGTACTTGAATTATTATCTTGAATTAACTTCAAAATTTTGAACTTCCTTCAACAGGGGCCGATATGTTGGGTCACCCTGTAATAATAATTGCTCTTATACAAAGTAATTATACTTACAATTGCACTCAAATACCGATGTAAAGTTAATCCTAATTGAAAATCGAATATAGTTGAAAATTATACCTGAACAGCGAGAGTCGTGTTTTTCTTTATATTCAAAAGAACAGTTTGCTTACGGATTTATTGAGTGGCCAGTTGCTATTAGACTTTTTTACATACAAAATCAAGAAGTTTGATATTTTTCCTTGATCGTATAAATCAAAACGAAACATACTTCCTGTCTGTTTTTAGTAACAAATGTGGATTCATTGCCAACGTTACATATTGTTAGGTTAGTGTTTAATATATAATCGAAAAGAGACTCACCTCTGTCGTTTATATTCGTGCTACCCCACACTGTATGATGGGCGTTAGCATCACTTCCAAGGATAAGGCCAGTCTTCTGCCTGTCTGCTTCAGTGATTAGACTCCTCAGGTTGTCTCCTGGGAGAGGGCCAAGGTAGTCATGGCCAAGATATGCCGACGCCAGCCACAAAGTTCCTTTGACTGTTTCCAGTCTTGCGACGGTTATATCTCGATCACTGAATTTAGGTAGTAAAAATACATTTAGACTACTTTTGACTAGTATGCAAGATCTGGGTTCACCTTTATCTAATGCATACAGCAAGTAGTAGTTAGGAGTCCTCAGTCCTCGAACAATGATTTTACAATCCAGGGTTCTTGGATTAGGACGATGTCTTCTCCGCTGCTGGATAGACGAAGAAGCAGGGAGGCCGAGGTCTTGATGGAGTGCTGGAGATTAATCTGAAGAAATTGCAACATCTTTGCTACAACCCTCCCTATCATCCTCCAACACGGTAATGTTAGAGCCTTTCGATTCTGATTCGCCCAGAAGAGCGTCCTCATTCAGAAGATCTTCGCTAATGTGGTCATCGGCCTGGACGCTATTATTAGCTAAAAAGCTTTTAGCCCACTTGATTTTTGCGTCATGCTGAGAGTTCCCTTCGGCGCCAGGTTGTTCACCAAACACCTTGAGTATTCTCTTAGCATTGCGAATGTCCTTGTAGAAGGTCTTAAAAGGGTTGGGCTTACGCCCGCTCCCCCTAGGGCCTTCTTTAGGATTTGTGGTGCTATATGAGTTGGAGGGACCATGCTTCACAGTCCTACCACCGATGGAATGAGGCAAAGAAGTGCGGGGAGGTTTACTCTCTTTAGTGGTAGCAGGACCATGCTTCACAGTCTTACTGCCACTGAACCGCGGTGTTGAAGTTTGGAGAGTTTTACTCTCTGACGTAGTAATAGAAGGGCCATGCTTCACAGCCCCCCTGTTACTGGAAGGAGGTATTTCCACCATTTTACTCCTGCTTTTGCTTTCGGCAATAGGACTGTGGGAACCCACAGTACTACTACTTCCAGCGCAAGCCGGAGAAACAGCAGACGGCTTTTCAGTCGCCCTGCTGGCCTGTCTCAAAGACCAGGACTTTCCACCATCTTTTGAAATTAAATTTTTCATAAAGATCCCAAGAGTAACGGAGAAAGGGTGGTCCATCTGCACAGAGATCCGTATATGCAGATAAGGCTAGTTAATCCGGAGGTCGCCTGGTATCCGGATACTCCGTTAGCGACTGAGCTAGTTTTTTGATTGGGCCCTCAGCCAGGCTGATCATCGGCACGCGTCGTATAACACCTTAAATCCAGCCCAATTGGAAGTTACAAAAAAAATAGTAAAAGGAGAGAGTGGGCGGGGAATCAGACAGTATACACCGTTCTGAAAAGAAGGACGTTTAGGGTGGTAGACGATCTGGTAACTTTGGATAGCTTTTTCGCATTTCCAATGTGGGAGAGGGAGGGATATAAGGATGGGTAAGAGGATGATGAGCGTCCTTTGGTTTCAGGACTCATCTGGAGAAGACATCTCGAGAATCATTGACCCTACTTAGCTTCTACAACTCGGCAAGTTCGACGCTCAGGTGGAAGTTGAGAAAGGGAAAGATTGAAGATTTTCGATAGAGGAAGGGAAAGTGATGATGAACATTTCTTTAGGAGAATAGCTGGGAGTCCATCTGGACCAGGAGAGAAGTCATCATTAAGCTGATTTAACTTATTTTCCACAATAATTAGATCGATGGTAGGTGGGAGAAATGGCCCAAGCGAAAAACTTGGTAAATAATTAAAATAGGCAAAGGTATCATCCGTAAAAGATTGTTTGAAAAACGAGGCAAAGAAGTTGGCAATAGTTTGCGGATCATTTGATGTTATATTATTGAAGGAGAGAGAAGTTGGGTATCCATCGGATTTTCTTTTATGATTGACGAATTGGTAAAAGGATTTAGAATCACTAATAAGGTTGACTTGCATCATAATTAAGTAACGCAAGTATAATGAGTTAGAAAGCTCATTAAATTGGAGATACGTACCGAGATAGTTAGAATAATCTGTAGGAGTTTGCGTACGAAGAAAAGTTGACCATAGTTTGTTTCTTTTGTTTCTAAGAAAACGGAGCCTTCGATTATACCAAGGTGGGCTGGTAGACGAAGTTTTGCATCGTGTAAATGATACAAATAGAGAGATAGAAAACAAAATTTCTCCATAAAATTTTGGTAGAGCATCTTTTAAGGCTAGATTATCAAAGTTGAAGGAAATATCATTTAGAAATTGATTAATTTGACGAAAATTAGCTTTATGAAAATTATAAGACGATATGTCTACCGAGGGGGTGCGTACTGGAGGGCAATTGTGGAAGAATGAAAGAAGAAGAGGAGGATGGTAGTTATCGATGGTAGATAAGGAAAGTTGACTAAGTGAAACAGAAGAGTTTGTAGAATCTGTAGTGAAAATGAGGTCAAGATGCCTACCCATGAAATTCGAGACGCCATTTACTTGGCAAAGGCTAGAATCTGTCAAGCGATCTAGGAACAGGCATTCCTTAGCAGAAGTGGGGTTACAAGCAATATAGAAAGATTCATCGTCTGATAAAATCCATTTAAGATGGGGAAGGTTAAAGTCACCGAAAAGTAAGATTTCGTCACCAGGATCACAAATTTCTAGAATTTGATCAACTGTTTTAATGGTAAGATCATATGATTCAATGGGTTGAAATGGCAGTATGTAACAACAGATAACGTAAAGCGACTTACGTGAAAGTGTTATCTTTATAGAAATATAATCTAGGTACGGGGAAGAGGATGATGCTATAAGGCAAGAGTCAATTGAATTTTGGACAGCTATAAGCACGTCACGACTAGGAGATTCAGTATGTTGGCTAAGGTCATCGTCGCGGTAAACATTTAAAGAAGATGGGAACAATTCTTGGTTTTAATGCTAGGAATCAGATTAGTTTCAGTTAGAGCGTAGATTTCAAAAGGTAGGGAATGAGTTTTCTGATAAACAGCTTGAGTTTTTGAACGGAGACCTCTTACGTTTTGATAATAGAAGGTAAGAGGGAGATTGGAATTGGCTGGAGTAGGGGAGGTCTGGGTTGAATTAGGGACGAAAAAACCTATCATGGTCAGCTCTGCTGCGCTGAAGGTAAGATATCCGCTTGGAATGAATATACTTACCAAAAGCGTCGAGATCATTCTCTACTTTTTGGAGGGACATATTGAAAAACTCGTGATATCTAATGTAGAGGTTTTTCAGGCTATTGACATTAGTAGGAAGACCTTCTTGTTGGATGGAGATCATTACACTTGTTTTTGTTTTCCCTTCGTAGCAGACTGAGTCTGATTTATCGTGGAGATAAGCTAAGAAAATGCGGGTATTCTCATAAGTTTTCTTATCTCTTAGTCTAGAGAGAGCATAACGACTTCCGTTGGAATCTACCGTTTGCTGTGTCAATTTTACAGGTGGTGGCAGAAGGGGGTCGATAAAAGATTGGGTGGGCATAGGCGAAGAAGAGACGAAGTTAGGTGGCGATGAAGAGGGAATGTGGCTAGGGGTTGAAAATGTGTTGGGAGAAGAGTTTATTTGGCAAGGAGCAGTATTATTATTTGGTAAAGATGCTGGAGAGGGGTTGAGTATATGAGAGCTTTGAAAATTTGGATATTTGGCTCCAGAACTGAGGTCAAAATGTGGAATAGAGTTTGCTGTAGGCGATTGAGTTGGAGTTGGGAAAGTAGTGGGAGTAAGATTAAAGGAAACCCGGCGAGCTTGAGGCTTAGAAGGAATAGGGACACTAGTTTCTGTTGCATGGAGGGGGTTATATGCCGTTAATGTGCCGAATTATCTCATCCTTTAGCTCTTGAATTATTGCTAGCTTATTGACGTACACCTTTTCTTTCAAATTACCCCAAAGAAAGAAGTCCAACGGTGTCAAATCACACGATCTTGGCGGCCAATTGACATCGCCAAAACGTGAGATAATACGGCCATTGAATTTGTCGCGCAAAAGAGCCATTGTTTCGTTAGCTGTGTGGCAAGTGGCACCGTCCTGTTGAAACCACATATACTCCACATCCATATCTTCGAATTCGGGCCATAGAAAGTTCGTTATCATCTCACGATAGCGAACACCATTCGCAGTAACTGCCTGACCGGCTTCATTTTGGAAAAAATACGGCCCGATGATGCCGCCAGGCCATAAACCGCATCAAACAGTCACTCTTTGTGGGTGCATTTGTTTTTCGACAAACACTTTGGATTATCATTCGCCCAAATGCGGCAATTCTGCTTATTGACGAATCCTCTGAGGTGAAAATGTGCCTCATCACTGAAGATGATTTTCTTCGAAAATTGATCATCCACTGTTGCCATTTCTTGCCACCATTCTGACCATTGGCGACGCTTGAAATGGTCAAGAGGCTTTAGTTCTTGAGTCAATTGCATTTTGTATGCGTGTAAATGCAAGTCTTTATGCATAATGTTCATCAACGACGAGCGTGAGAGGTGCAATTGTTGGGTACGACGACGAGTTGAGGTGGACGGATCTTTTCTGCAGTACGAGCTATACGAGCATTCACTGGGGTTTTCACATCTGCTGCAGACCCGGTTTGCTCAAATTTTTGGACGATTTTTCCGATTGTACGCACATTTGGACGATTAAATTGACCGAAAAAATCACAAAGTGCACGATATGCATTTTGATTTGAACGCCCATTTTCATGAAGACCGAAGCAGCTCTTCCGGAAAACTTTTCTTACATATTCTTAAACCTAAAATCTGAATACGACTTTTTGAGCACTTTTAGATTCAAAACTAAGAATATTATTTGATTTACCATACTAACCGACACGCCCGGCCCCCGTGTAAATATCTCTGTATAAACATAGGTATGTATGTAAATATGTACCCACTACTCATATTATGACTCTACAAACACTTAACTATTTTCATTGGAAACATATTAAACCCTATTTACTTGTGAGCACACTTACCTGTATTTGCTTTTTATACAAGATTACAAAGTTTACCGCTAACGAGTATACAAACATTTAAGATGAACGGTAGGTTTGTACTATGAGAAGTTTATTACAAATCATTAAGAACCAATAAAAAAAGTTAAAGGCAACATCTGTTTAACAATGTTTATTTCCACTATCTTTTATTTGTTCAAGACTTATTTTCTTACGAAATTTCAACAAAATGTCTTTGATACGAATTTTAATCAAGATTGTAGGTACGTAACACAGAACTCAACTTTCCTCCAGCCGGTGCGTGTCGGAAAGAACTTAAACCAACAAGCTTCTTTTAGCTAGCTCGGTCCCTAACTATTTGGTTCTCATATCAAAGTTGATTTAGGTATATACAGTTGGGATCGGAAATTTTCAACTCAAAACTATTTAAAGAGTGATCATCGAACTTTGACAAGGTCCATGCCAACGCAGTCTGCTCCACATATGAAAATAGGGATGCCATTATTGTATTATAAAAGGACATTTTGTTTGTTCAAGAAAGGTGTTTGCTTATCGATTGCCTTCTCATTTCTCAAACCAAAGAAGTATCGATTGGCGCTGAGGTATCGTTAGCTGGATTGATAGTGGAGCCTAGGTAAAGAAACTGCCTTACTACATGAAATCTGTGGGTACCTAGGTTGATGTTCAGTCCAGAACTTCGTTGTTGAGTGTCCGTTCTTTATTTGAATAGCGCTGGAGTTTTAATAACAAAACTCGTTTGACCTGTGGATGAAATTACATTAGAGATGAGAGGTTTGTGGATATACACCTTAGGGGATCATCGTTCAATTTTAAGTTCTTCAACAAGCTAGATAATGTGCTTATCTCTTCGGTAGATCGTCCAGTATCATGTTTGGATATGAAGTCAATAATGGAGTTCACACTTCTCCTCATGAAACCAGACATCTTTTGGTTTAGTTTCAAGGGATGTGAGTTATGTTGTGGTATTATTACACAATTTATTGGGAGTATTAAACTCATTCAATTGGATTGTCATTACCATCTGAAACAATATAAAAGGTGCAATACTAAACAGCTTTGACTGGTACTGGTACCAATTTCCTTTATACGGAATCATGAGAACATCTTAGGTTCCAGCATTTCATCAGCATTTGCAAGAACTTAGTAAAAGTTAGTGAAATGTTTTTTGAAACTGCAAACAATTTTTTTTAAGTTTTGATGTTGATTTTTTTTTTTAATTATTTAGCAGCTACTGTGTAAAACGTTTCATTTACATCCGTTATTCCGATAATGAAAAAGTCAAAAAGCGAAAAAACTGTTCTATGGTAGGTACTGTCAGTAATGTTTGAATTTCAATTTGTAATATATGTATAAGCGAAACAGAAAAAATGTATCAAAATTCTATCGAGAAAAATATGATTTTCGAATCCTTTTCTTTTAATGAAGAGTGGGTATATCATTATTTTCATATAAAATAAAATTCGTTTTCCAACCATATAAAGTGTCAATTTTCAAAAAAATGAAGTATGTGGTTTCGAATTTAATTTTTTTTTCTAAATTCGAATACACAACATCATTCAAACTTCTTCTTAGAAGAATTGATCAATATCACTTTTTGGTCTTCAGTTCTAATTATTTTACGACTGCACAACTTGCCATATTATTTAGATATAACTTATATAATTATAGCAAGTAAAAAGTCATCACATATATCTGGTTACCTGATGTGGGTGTAAAGGGTTTTCTAATTAGGATTTGAGACTGGTGATTACGGCCATATTGTTGAAGCTACTTCTGTCAAATTGGCTGTCATTTATTACTATTCGGAACGTGGTTATCGGTGAAAAATCTGCCAACGCCTACTGTCTGTGAAAGTGTGCAGGAGAATCTGAAGCAGTGTTCGTTAACTGGGCTCTCGAGCAATTGGAAGTTGATTCTAATTTCGATTGAAAAATCATATACAGCGACGAGGTCCATTTATGGTTAAATGGGTTTATCAACAACCAACATTTTCAAATTTGGGACGATCACAATCTACACGAGATCCACCAAATTTCAATTTTGTTGTATATACATAGAAACATATAAACTTTATCAGCATCCAAAATTTAAACTGAAGTACCTATCATATATTCGTGCACCATTAGTGCGGTCAAATTTCATTTTCCATGAACTTCTGTGAAAATCGTAAAAAAATATATTCAAATGGGTTTTATAATCAATAGCGGTACACATTGAAGACTTTGAATATAAAATCCCTGCTCTATTCGGTCCGCCATGGTCAAAATTCTAATGTTTTGACAGCATATTTGACAGCATGTTTGCTCCTGTTTTTCATTTATCAAATATTCATCACGCCGTGCTTGTGAAACAAATTTGAGAAGTTGAACGCACCTAGCAAATAGTTGTATGTACTGCTTAGTATGACTGCTTTTAAACGATGTAGGTATGTTTCATTTTCTAACATCTCTGTTTGAATATTAGTGTAAAAATGTAATGTTGTCTCAAACAACATCCCTGTTTAAACATAAGTCTAAAAAACTTTACGTTACGTAGCGGAGTCCAATGGTGCATTTTTTTCTTACAATATTTAAAGTGAGAAACAGATTGGTACAGCAACTTTGACAACCACAGCAATCTTTTTAGAGCGGAGCGGAGGCTTTGAATACATTAACACAGCAACATCAAAATCGACGTCAACGTTAGACTTAAGCCCTAAATTCGATGTCGCTGTGCAAATGCTACCACCTTTTAAGGCGAAGTTTTTCGGTAAATCAGCACTTCAATGAAAATATATGTAAGAACCTTTTTTTTTGTTTTGTTTCGTCTATTTATTTTGGTTTTGACAATGGAAGAACGTCTTATAGAATTAGTAAAAACGAATCCATTTTGTACGACAGAACGCGCAAGTCGTATAAGAACATTGAGGCATTTCACTTTCATTTTTATCAAATATTTCGAATTTGCAGTATGATAGAAATGTCAACATCACCACACACTATTTTTGTATATAATTGTACGGAAAAATCATTTTGCATTTGCAACTATTTCAACTATGTATATTGTTTATTTGTTTGTAATTTATTTCACAGACTTTTTATGTCGAAGTTTTCGTTGCTGTTAAAGTTGCTGTGTTAATCTGTTTCTCGCATAAATTATGAAATAGATAGGTTTGTTCCTTTACTTTGAAACTCTACTACAGAGACGTAAAAATAAGTTTGAGGAGTACGTCCAATTCCAATGTGAACACTGTCTTGAAATTAAAGATTAAAAAGCCAATGATAAGTATAAATGATGACTACGTATGCATGTGTACAACTAGTGCCTTAGTCGCCCATATTTCTATCCATGCGATAGTTACAGGACATGGTCCAAAAATACATAGGTATGTACGTGTTTTGGGGGAAAGCGTTATGTACAGCTATGTAGAGAAAAATAGTGGCTTGATATATCCAAAGTCACAAAATAATAGAGAAAATATAGTTGCCATTAATTTATGATTTTCAGTGAAATTTTTTGGAAGCGGCTCCAAAGAATTTCAACATTAAGGTCAGCACTGGTATCCAAATCTACTGAAATACGCTAAATATAAAAAACATTATTATGAAATAGTTTAAATAACAAACAAAACAAAAGCACCTCGTCAATATCCAAATTACTTTTTGAATTTCTTGTTTGGATTATCCTGAGCCCTATTGCACCAACTACTTTGCACATTGGGCTTTGCAAAAATGAAAAATCCCCGGCTTTGCACTTTGCAATTTTTGATGATTTTTTGCAAAGTGAAAAGTGTGGGCATTCCACCAACTAAAAACGTAACTTTTCATTTTCAATTGTAATTTGAAAAGTTGTAAAGTGAATGAGTTTTGAAAGCGTCGTCCAATTTTGTTGCACTTTACTTTATCATTTGTTTATTTTTTGTTCATTATTATTTGGAATGTTGCTATGCTGCAATTATTGCTGATGCATACAATATTTGTTTAAAGAAGAAAATAATCAAATTTTTAATATCTATCATTATTTTAACTTGCGATTGCAATTGTTTTTTATTTTTTTAATTAACATATCTACTTTTCTTTGAATGATGCATAATTTTGATTAAGGTGGTTGACTGGTTGGTAACGCTGGATGAGGCCCTGTGGCATGATGAGAGAGCAGTCCATGTACTGTATGTTATAAGGTAACAGCTCTATTGTGAAACGAACATAAGTATAATACCGTTATGAATTTAATCAAATGTATGTACATATGACATACATGGACAAATATCTGTTTTATGATGTTTATGCAGTTTCTGTTGAATGTGCTTTTGTCAAGGCAACATTTTTGTTAATAAATATTCGAAATGAATCGAGTTGACAAGAACGGTAAAAAGTTAAATGTTTTGGAAGTGGTAAAAAATATAAAAGTAATTTTTAAATTTATTATGTAAAAACAAGCTTCATTATTTGTTTAAGTTTTTAATTAAAGGATATTCTCTTTGCTTTGTTTCAAAATAACATTGCGTCAAAAAAGCAAAAAAAAAAGAAGCTTGAGACGAAGTCCAGCTACACGTGGAATACCACCTTGCGAAAAAAAAACCCCGAAGCTACGAGTATTTCCGAAGAATTCTCTGGCCAGCAAATAGTGTTTGAAAGAAATTCATCACTAATTGCATCTGAAACTGCAGACTTTTGATTTTTTTATTCCGTGAATGAATGCAACTCCGTGGTATTGATCTCCATTTCCCATCCAACGTAGTTGCAAGGAACTTAAACACATATTCCTTCGACTGCTATATTGCAACTTATGTAAAATTTTTTATAAAACAAATTCTATATTTGTTTTTGTCAACCGAAAATGTTCTACTGTTTGAAAATTATTTGTAATTTCAAAATTTATTCCTAATTTTACATCTCTTACGTAACTATTATCTACTATACTCTTCGTCTTCAAAAAGTCGTTCAAAGCGATTCATTTTAATCTATTAGTTAATATACCCGAACTTAACACGACAAATGGCCAACCGCAAATGAAATGTTTTCTTTGCATATTATTGAAAAGCCTTGCAGAATTTTTTTTTTGTTTGGTGCAACGAAATCAAAGAATTGGCAAAACTTTGCACTGTTCAGAAAAGTGCTTTTGAATTTGCAAATTTGTGGTTGGTGAAACAAAATTTGCAAAAAAGGAATTTTTGTTTTGCTTTTCAAAAAAATTATTTCCTCTTTGTAAATTGGTGTTTGGTGAAACGAAATTTGCAAAGTTAAAGCGAAAAGTTGCAAAGTGCAAAGTGCTTGGTGCAATAGGGCCCTGATGAGATTATTTCAATTCGTCATAATACCACAGCTTCGGAGCGTAAACTTCTTCAGCAACCATTCGACTTTTTTTGAAGATTCAACCAGGCGGTACTCTTTTGTGAACATGATGCGATTGTTATCCCCGGAACAATTTTGTTCATTTCCGTCAAAATGCTTTGATAGGAGTCTTCTTTTATTTACTCTATTTATGTATATAGCTTTGGCTTGTAATGCAATATAAATTTTCGTTGCTTTCGTATGATGAAATTAATTTCTCAATAGCTTCATGAGTCCAAATTTTCTGTTCCATTTTTGTTTTTTAATTTTTTTTAATTCGCAATAATTCACAAAAACAAAACACCGAAATTATTTTCAAAACTTAGATCTTACAACAAATAACGAAGAATACAGAATCATGCTTATTTGGAGATTCAAACGAATAGCTAATTCGATAGGAATAGATATTATTTTCATTCGAATGAACTTTGCATATTTTGACATTCGAGAGAAAAATGTTCATTGTAGATTGATTGAATAAAATGAAATTCAATGAAATTAATTTCCTAAATCAGCTGTTTGAAATTGACTGACATTTCTATCTGATTTAGTATGACCAAACTGTATTTTTTTATGGTCTTTATTTAAAAAAAAATGATGGTCCAAAAATAAAAAAATAATACTTAATTATTTAAGAAAAATAAAGAAAAATGCTAACGGCCAGGTAAAGTTTAAATTTGAAAAACATCAATAAAACTGGGATTTTAAAATTTGGGAGCGTTTAGAAAACAGTATGGTAAGTTTATTAATATCAAAAGGAAGTAAAACAACGGTACAACCTACAACTTCCTTGTAAATGGTTTTTCAACAGGGACGCTACAAAAGTAGAGCGACAAGGACAGCAAACGACGCCATATTTCTTGCCGCTCTTTTGACATTTCTTTTCAGTAAGGTTTGCCATTTCATGATGGAAAGATATACGAGCCAACAACGAGTCGAAATTATTAAAATTTACTACTGAAATTCGGAGTCAGTGGCCTCAACGTTAAGAGCGCTACGTCCAATTTATGGTCGTCATAATCGTCCTAGCAGATCAACAATTGAGCGTCTAGTGGAAAAATTTTAATCCACAGGCACAGTACAAAATGTTCCCGTGCCAGTGAGACAAAGAAGTGCCCGTAGTGTCGAGAATATTGCTGCCGCTGAGGCTTCAGTTGCAGAAAGGCCAAATATGTCTCTCACACGTCGTTCTCAAGCGTTGGGCATCGCTGTGACGTCGTTGTGGCGAATTTTGCGAAAAGATCTTGGCCTACATCCTTACAAGATTAAATTGACGCAAGAACTGAAGCCGCTTGACCACCAGAAGCGTCGTATGTTCGTGAATTGTGCTGAGCAACAACTTGAAAATGATCCGGATTTTCATCGAAAAATCATCTTCAGCGATGAGGCTCATTTCTGGCTGAATGGCTTCGTCAATAAACAAAATATGCGGTACTGGTCAGGCAGCAATCCACACGTCATCCATGAGTTCCAACAGGACGGCGCCACAAGCCACACAGCGAATGTCACAATCAATTTATTGGAAACCAAGTTTGGAGAACGTGTTATCTCCAGTGCTGCCGTTTTAGTGACTTTGTCACTATATTTAGCGGAATTTTCAAAAGTTTAGCGACAAAAAATTATTTTTTGTCACTAGATAATTCTAGCGACTTTTCTAGTGACTTTTTGCAAGAACATGTGATGATGTTACATCCCTGGCATTCGAGTTTGGCACTTATGTTCGATTGACTTTCTTTTTACCACGACCATTGAACTAAATTTGAAACTTCACCACACAAAATAAGACCAAAAGAGTGTGATTGCTAGTGAGCGGGTATATGTTTTAGAAACTAGACTACCTGGTCATTTCGTTTATATGATTTATCTTATGTACAATTTTAACTGTAATTGTTTTTGTTTGGTTTTGTCGAATCGGCCAAAGTGGAGATTTCGGGAGTAAACTTAACTTTTCTTGTAAGTATATTTATACTTATTTTCAAAAAATTCAAAAATTTCAATAATGCTTTAGATATTGAAGTCAATGAAATTGATGAAGATGCTATAATGGCTATAATTATTTGTGATTGATTATTTGTATAATAGGTGTTTGAAGTTATTATTAAAACTTCTTTTAATTTTCATTTAAAAAATGAAAAGTAGTAATATTTTCTAGACTGAATTTGTTTTTGTTTTTTTTTTTTAAGATTTTGTATGTTAACTTAATGTTTATAAGTTTTTCTTTACTATTCAAAATAATTTTTTTGTTATAACTAAATATATTTTTTTTTTGATATGTGTACCGAAATTTTTTTCTAGTGACTTTTTTCAAAATTTTAGCATATCTAGCGGATTTTTAAGGTCGATCTAGCGACTCTTTTTTTTGGCTTGCGGCAACACTGGTTATCTCAAGAAATGGTCCAGTCGCTTGGCCGCCTCGGTCGTGCGATTTGACGCCGTTATATTATTTTCTGTGGGGCTAGGTCAAGTCTATGGTCTATGCCAACAAGCCAGCGACGACTGATGAACTTCGTACGAATATCGAACGTGAAATTGCAGCAGTATCGGCCGATTTATGCTTGAAAACCGTCGAAAATTGGGTTCAACGTCTGGACTTCTGCAAGCGTGCCCGTGGTGGCCATGCAAAAGAAATCGAGTTTCATACATACACTCAAAAAATTTATTAGTAAAATGGCTACGAATGGCATTCGTGAAGAAAATATTCGTGCATTGTACTAATATTCGTAAAATATACGAAGTATTTGTACAGTGAAATATCTACGAATGCATTTGTAAAGTTTTACTATAATAACTGTGGTAGTATGCACGAATCTATTCGTTTAATGCACTAATTTTATTCGTAAACAAGAAGTTAACAATTTTTTGGAGTACATTGTAAGAATTATTGTGTACATATAACTAATAGCATTCGTTAATTTCTCGTACGAATGACTTCGTACTTTAATCTTTTTCATTCGTAGTATTAACTAATAAATTCGTACTATTTACTAAGTAAAACTAATATTAGTAGACAGAATTCATTCGTAGGTAGACTGTACGCATTATGCGTAGAATGTACTAATAACTTCGTACTTTCATGAAGTGCATTAGTATTATTTAATAATCATGAGTACAAAAAATAATATGTGTTCAGCTTTAAAAATTAAATGTATTCTATTCGTCAACACGTTGAAATGTGTTATTACAGATTGCAATATTGCAAAGTAATGGACGCGTGATACTTTTTTTTCGTACGGTGTATCTTTAAGATACATATCTTGGGAACCAGACTTTTTTTCGAAAAGACGAGGTGAGTACCTAGACTTACATATTCTTATATACAAATAAAGCTTATTTTATATTTTACATAGAGGATCCTGAAGCAGCAGAGCATTCATATGTGAGAATTTTTTACAAAATAAAAATTAATGTATGTACAAATGTTTTTCGGAAGATTTTTAATGTTAAATGTTAAATTTATTTTCAGTGGCCCTTTGATAACAAGCAGTTTGGAAATATAATTTTGGTTGTTAATTATATTTATGAATTAATTAATTTATAAGATACATTTTAGTTTTTTTTAACTTCATTTGTAATTAAAAATTAAATTATAAAATTAAAAAAACATGAATTATATAATTATTTTTTAACTTAAACAATACATTACTTTTTGTTATTATTTCTTATAATGAATATTTTATTTATGGTAAGTTCTTCTATAATGTTTATAGATACAATATACGAATGAATTACAAGGGCATTAGTAAATATTACTATGATATTCGTACAATATACGAATGGAGCTGTACAATATACGAATGAATTACAAGGGCATTAGTAAATATTACTATGATATTTGTACAATATACGAATGGAGCTGTACAATATACGAATGAATTGCAAGGACATTTGTTAATATTACGATGATATTCGTATATTGTACCAATAGTATTCGTACAATATACGTATGTTTTTCTACGAATACTAATAAAATATTAGTAAAATGTACTAATAAACGTCCATTCTACGAATACTATTCGTGGCTGAAAACCACGAATAAAATTCGTAGAATGCACGCATGAATTAGTACTATTTACACATGAAATTTTTTGAGTGTAATGGCATCGAACGCACTTTCACAAGAATAAAGAATTTCATTGATATGCAAAACCGTTTTTATTGTTTGATTTATGATTTTATATCAGGCTTTTTTTTTAATTTTAAATTTTTTAAAATAAAATACAATATTAAAAAACAAAGAAAATAAATAAAAATACATATAATGACACTACTGGCAATAACTTTAAATGAAATAAAACAAAACAACATTTGAACATTAATTATCACAGTTTTTCTCTTAATGCTAAAGCGTAGCTTACAATGGTGTTATCTCTGTCCTCTTGTGTGTTCATTGTTTTGTGTAAGTTTTGTTGAATACGTAGACCAGGGTTACCCCTGGGAATTTTCAAAAAGTCGCAGAAAAAAGTCGCTTTTATAAAAAAAAGTCGCAAATTCGAATTCTTTGAAAAAGTCGCATTTTTGAACAAAAAGTCGCAATTTTTCTTGTAGCTTCCCGTTGCATGAAGTGCTAGCACCTCCAACTGCATCAGGAGTTTCTCCTTTTTTTTTTTTTGTTGTATGAGAAATCTATTGGATTCGGGAGTGCAGGTTTTAGAAATTAAAAAGAAGTATATTAATCACCAACCATTACCTTCGCCTTTTTCCTTTCCCAAGCTGAAGTTCCAATTTGCAATAGGTATATTTACTTACGAGTATTTCTAAGAAAAAGTTCTACTAATATTAATCTCAAGAAAAAAACACAAATACTTACTTTTTCGTCACTTCGCTCAGCACAACTCACCCGTCCGACGCCGACACAAATACCGTTTTTGATGTCAAAAAACAAAACAACATTTACATTAAATAAAAATGTCAATGGACTAGAGACAAAGCACAAAGGTAAGGAGATATTCCAGAAAATGTCAGTGTTAGTCGTCAGTGCCAAACACGTAAGAGAAAAAAAAAGACAATCTGACAGCGCCCCCGTGGTGGGAATGGGAAAACAAACGAAAACGAGAATGCGAACAGAAAACAAAGCAAAGACAATCATACTCACACATTCTCAGAAAAGTTTGATGGTAAATGTTTAAGCAAAGAAAAAGTCGCAATTTTAAACAATTTTAAAAAGGTCGTCGCATAGTCGCACAGCAAAAAAAAGGTCGCAAAAATGCGACTAAAGTCGCATAAGGGTAACGCTGACGTAGACTTTCTAGTCACGCTTGCCACTTTGGTCGCATGTGTCCAAATATGGTCGCATTTTTTTCATTTGGTCACCTGGTAACTTTTTTTCTATTTGGTCGCTTTTTTTTAAAGTGAAGAATGCTATTTGATTTATTTTTAATTATCTGTTCTCGAAATTCATCTAGTGCAATTTGCAAAATTTGAATCAGTTTTGCATACGATTGCCGCATGTAAATCGTACACAAAAATGTTTAACTGAAAGCACTGCTTAACCACATATATTAAACAAAAAGTAGTACTGAACGCACTCCTTTCAATGATTTGACTGATGATGTCCGGGAAATCCCCGAGTTCAGATTTGTGTTAGATAGGATATCTCTTTTTCTCTTTGTATATTCATTTGATGGGAAATATCGAGATCGTGTTTATTTTATTAAAAAAAAAAATCAGCAGTGAACCGTGTCGTCTGGTGAAATTTATTAAAAACAACATGGATAGGTTTGTTGTATTTTATTAATATTATTTTTTTTGTATTCTAATAACACACTGTTTTGTTAAAGATTTGTTTTGAGGAAGAAAGCTCGTCAAGATTGTCCGTCTGGCCAGAAAAATAAGAAAGAAGATGAACCAAAACCCTCCAGCAGCTGGTAATGCTAAAATTGTAATGTTTAAATTTCTTAATGAAACAACATCTTTTATAGTGACCCAACAGCAGAAAAAACAAAAAATCCTAGCAATTTCGTTGAAAGAAAATTTCGGCATGAATGGCTATCTTCGTTCAATTGGCTTAAGAACACTGATGGTAAGAGTTTTTGTGTAGCGTGTGACAAATTCTTGGTCAACCATTCGGGTCACATAAGGAACCATGGGAAAAAAGAAACCCACATTAGAAACTTGGATAAGAAACGTAATCAGATAAAAATTGAATCTTGCATACAAAAAGACAACGAAAAGGATCTGTTTGAAAAAAAAGTTTTCTGGGCAGAGCTTGCACTTGTTCAATTTTTAATTGCTCATAATCTCCCATTTTTGTTGATGGATTTTCTTCCGAACCTTTTAAGGGAGTGCTGTCCAGACTCCCAAGTGGCAATATCTATTAAATGCGGCAGGACGAAGGCCACGCAACTTGCGGCAACTTTGGGCAGTAAAGCAAAAGAAAAAATAGTTACTGAACTGCGAGAAACAAAATTTTCACTTATAACGGATGAAACGACCGACATATCTACAAAAAAGTCATTAGTTCTAGTAGTAAGATATTTTGATAAGAAAGCTAAAGATATAAAAGACCGATTTTTAGGCCTTATTGAGCTGGTAAAGTGTGATGCCGACACAATTTACGAGAGTATCCAACATTTTTTTTTACAAAATGAGATTCCTTTGAAAAATTTAATTGGCCTTTCCACTGACGGTGCCAGCGTTATGGCTGGTGAAATAAATGGCCTTCAAGCCAAATTTAAAAGAAATTTTAATCTTTTTTTTCTTAAATGCACCTGTCATTCGCTTCACTTATGTTCGGCTTATGCCTGCAAAAAAATACCTAATGAAGTTGAAAAACTTTGCCGCAACATTTATAAATTTTTCGCATACAGCTCCAACCGTATTAATGATTTCAAAGAATTTCAGGAATATTGTTCAGTGAAACCCCACAAAATATTAGGTTTGTCCTTAACAAGGTGGCTCGCGTTGGAAAGTGTCATTAATCGCATTCTGGAGCAGTGGGACGCTCTTCAGCTTTATTTTGTATCTTCCTATTTAGAAATAAACGGAATCAGGACATGTGATTTGGCAAACTTGATGGGTAACTATGAAACAAAAGTTTATTTTCTTTTCTTGTCTTATGTCTTAAAAATAATTAACAATTTAAATAAAGAGTTCCAATCCGAGCAGGTTCGTTTGCCTTATTTATATGACCAATTAGAGACAACTGTGAAACTTATTTTAAGTAATTTTGTTGACAATAATTACATTAGAAACATAAGCTCTTGGGAAGAATTTAATTTAGAAAACAAAGAATTTTATTTACCTTTGCAAGACGTTTTCATTGGAAGCAAAGCCGAGGAATTTTTAAAAAAGTCTAACATCACAAATTTCAGTAAAAATGAAATAAAATCAAACGCCTTACAGTTCTATTTAGAACTTTTAAAACAAATGTTAGTCAGGTTTGATCTGAGCAACAATGAACTAAAAAATTTATCACTTATCACTCCTAAAAGTGTTTCATCAGATTCCGAGGTTTCAATCCTACCTTTAATAGAAAGTTTTTCAAATTTAGTTGAGGGTGATCCTGAAAACGTAGTTTTGGAGTGGAAAATGTTGAGATTTTCGAAGAATATTAACCTAAACAATGAAATGGATATAGCTAAGTATTGGGAGAGAGTGGGCTACCTGAAAAATGGTATAGAGGAATATAGCTTTAAGAATTTGACTAACTTTGTCAATAACTTAATGTCCTTGCCACATAGTTCAGCTGCTGCTGAAAGAAAGTTCTATGAGCTAAGCTTAGTGAAAACAAAGCTGAGAAATAAATTAAATTTCGATACCATCAATAATATTATGCTTGCCAAAGAACTGAATGAAAAAAATGAAAATCATTTTGTTTGGTCGGCAAAGAATACTTTTTAAGTGTATTTATTAATACTATTTATTATTTATTCGTACATTTTAAGTATCTATTATATAACTTTAGATGTGATATGCACCAAATTCTATATTTAAGAAATATCTATGTTCTCTCTAATCATGAATAAATACGCTGTGATTTATTAAGTACTATTATTTATTATTATAATGTGATGATTTTGAAGTTCCTTAAAAAATGAATTAGAATTATATAATTTTTTTTTGTTTAGTTATTAAACGTACTTATGTTTTTTGTTTTGTTTAATAAAAGAAAATATAGATATATCAAACTTTCAATTTTTTATGTTTTGCAATGTTTTCAGAATAAGAGTGTTTTGGTCGCTTTTTATTGAGTTTGGTCCTTTTTTTTATGAATGTTGGGCGCAATATTTTTTTTCCTGTGGCAACCGTGTTTCTAGTGTGTATCTCTTATTCTGCCTTTTCTCTTTATCTATAATTTTTTAAAGCATTAAGAGAAAAACTGTGATAATTAATGTTCAAATGTTGTTTTGTTTTATTTCATTTAAAGTTATTGCCAGTAGTGTCATTATGTATTTTTATTTATTTTCTTTGTTTTTTAATATTGTATTTTATTTTAAAAAATTTAAAATTTAAAGTGTTTTTAATTTAAATGTAACAAGAAACAAAATCTCATGTAAGTGTATAAAATGTGGAAGCAAAATGTGTAAAATTTGTTAAAAAAGATTTCATTTGGTAGATTTAATAAAACAACCCCTGAAGAAGTTGGGAAAATCCAACGAAACGTAGGGAAAGAAATATGAAATAAAGTTTTTTATTTGCATAACGAAGAACGTGACCAAAAAAGCCTGATATAAAATCAAACAATAAATATTCAAAAAAAAATTGGTCAATTAATTAACAAAACCGTTTTTGTTTTATTTAAAAAAAAAAAACTTTTGTAGCGCTCTTATTGAAAAACCCGCTTTAATAAAATACTTGATTTATGTTTTAATTTTCATGTAAACTCAATAGTTTTCCAAATTGATAAACAAAAAAAAGAAGGCAACTTCAAAGCCTATTTAATTTACATACTCGTATATATCTGGTCACACTTGAATTTTGAATTACATTTGATGCATCCATTACCACTAACATTATAATAAACTTATATGTTTTATCAATCAATTGAACTGGTAGACGGCCTCTGGCCAAACCATATTAAACTTAGGATTAAATTGAATTGAAAATTTAAAATTATATTTTGTTTAATAAAGTTTTCAACTAACTAACTAACTAAGTGAGCTTTCTAATCGCACGAATCGCAAAATACAAATTACTCGAATTCGACATACTTTCTAATGAAATCAAATGTCAAAATGAATAAAATATAACGAAAACCACGAAGCAGACAGACCGATAACTCTACAATTTTTCTAGCACAAGCAATTTTTTTTAACCCCGCCACCACATACATACATAGTTATTTCGAATTAAGCTGTACACATAAAAGTAAATGAAATTGGAACACTAATAACCAAAATTATGTTACCTACATCAACCACCCAATAAATTCTCTGTTGAAAATGGATTAAACGGTATCAGCATCAGCAGGTCTCGCAAAGATTGTAGAGTCAGAAATATTGATTAAGTCGAATGCTACTTTAAATAATTAAAAGATGATGTTTTAATTCAAGGATTGCAATGATTTATTTAAATTAAACTGTGAACATTAGCAAAGGTAAGCTAGATAGAAAGTGAGGAGGTTTAATAGTGTTTAGCGGCCCCTAGACTATCAATATTATTGTGCAATATTTGATATTGCACAATATTATTGAGAGTCTAGGGCTCATATTGAAGGGTTGTGCAATATATTGTACAAAATCAAAATCCTTTTGATATTTATTGTGCAACCAAATTTATTGTATAGTCTGTGGCAGAGTTGTAAAAGAATGCAATATTATGGTATTGCATTCCGAAAAGTCCCACTCATTCAACTGATTCTTCGGGAATGCAATAGAATTTATCATCTCATTCTTTTAACTTCATAAATCCATTCCCATTCTATTTTGAAGTCTTTAATAATGCAATCATCAAAAGCAGTCAAAAGACTTTAAATAAAAAGAATGCATTCTTTTTTTACTGCTTGCAGTCTTTGAAGTCTTTTAAAAGTCTTTTACATTCTTTGCAGTCTTAAAGTCTTTTAAATGCGTTCAATGTATTGAAGTCTTTTTATTGCTTTAAAGTCTTATTACTAATTGAAGACTTTTCACTGCTTATGAAAGCCTTTCGACTACTGTGAACCGCCGCACTATGGGACCAAATGGTGCAAACCATCTCAAAAATCCATAACTTTTTCGTTTCTCAATATTTTTTTTTGAAATTTTGCACACTTATACTTGTATAACCAAGAATTTAAAATATTAAAACGTTTTATATAGAAATAAATTATTTTCTTTTTTTTTAATAAAATAAAATAACAAATTTGTAGATTTTGTTTAATTTATATGGTCAAAATTTATTGGAGCAACAATTTGGATGAAATTTGTACAGTTTTTTTCTTTTACCGGTAAAAACATCTGAAAGTAGTTTTTGTGAAATCCGCCCACTACCACGCCCATATTTGTTTGATTTGATTTTTGTTATTTTCTTATTTTTAGTGACCAGGAAGCCGAACATTTTTGTTTGAGGTTTTTTAAACTCAAGACATCAGATGCATATCTTTTCTGCCCACTTTCCCACCCACTTTCACGCCCCCGTTTTTTCAATTTTCAGCTTAAAGTACATTAAAAGCAGGCCTCTATTTTGATTAAGTTTTATGTGTAGAAATTAATTTATGAAAAGTATTATTTTTTAGTAAAACCCGTTAACTGCCACGCCCCTTTTTGATATGTAAAAGTGTTTCACCCTTAAGACAAAAAAAAAACGTAATTCAAAAGTATCTTATTACAAGGTTATGTGTCGATATTAATGTATGTTTAAAAGTTCTTTAGCCTCGTCAAACAATGCTTTGGTATCATTTTTTGTTCTTGGTTTTCCCAGACTAGATATATGCGGATCAGATGTATATAATAAAGTGTGTAGATGTAGAACATCTTCGTTCGTAGCTGATCTTGAACATTTCCTTGCAAATAAATTCTCTCATTTTAGTTTTTTTTTTAAATTTAATGCGAATCCTTCAAACGCTTTATTGAGAATAAAAGCTTAGTCATCTCATTACATTATTTATGAATGTTGCCTCTTGATTGATTAATGTTACAACAACAATTTGGCTGTCCCATGCCAAATCTATCACCTTTTAGATTCTTTTCGCATGCTTTTGTTGTTGCTTTTGGTATTGTTTATGATTCAGTTTACATATTGTATGCAGTTCTCTTTTAAGTGAACTGTTAACTTTTTGTCTCCTTCTGTTTTCTCTTATTTATATGTACCTACATTTGTATTATATGCAACATACCCCACACACCCCCTCCCACCCTCAAATGCTTGGCATTTATTTTTATTTAATTATGATTTTTTTTAATATAAATATGAGTAAGGAAGTTTAAAATTGGAAAACAAATATTTTATTCTAAAAATAAAATTTTGAATTTTAATAATATTGGAAATAACTGATAAAAACTTATAAATTTTGTGGAAACATAGTCACTTATATGATGTTTATGAAAATGTGTTGCACATGTTTTAACAGTTATTTTTTTGAATTTTTGACAAAAAATAACAATTTTTTTTTGTAATTTTGAGCTAAAATAATAAAGTAATGGTCTAAAACTTTTTGGAATACATATTTATGTGCATCAATAAAAGTACCACTTTTTTGCCAAATTTAAATTTTTTTTCATCACCTAACAATAAAGTTATAAGAATACGAATTTTTATTCTAAAAACTTATTTTTTCTTCTCATCATACGTTTTTTCTTCTTAAACAAAAATGCATGAAAATGCGAAAGTTTTTATTTTTTCTTCCAAATTAAAAATATTTTTAGAATACAAAACAGTCATCAACTAAACGGAGGCAGCCGGAGCTAACAGAGAAAACTTTAATTGAAAACAAAAAAATGAGAAAGATACTGCACCTTACTCATTTTTTTTTTATTAATTTACTGGTGAACTAAATTTAAAAAAATATAACTGTTTTGTAAAGAAGAGGGTTTGGGCATTTCAAAAAGGTATAATACTTATACATTCTGTCCAGAAAAATACGAAATAATTGACTTCAAACTCTCACTTCTAATAATTCTAAAAAATAAAAATATTGAAATGTCATTTTTAACGGTAATTTTAGGTATCTAGAACAAAAGTAAGATACAAAAAATTTACTGTGTTTGGAAGAACCCTATTTCTAGTATATAATCCCATCATTAGATTTTTCAAATTACGAAATTCACCAAAACCATTTTTGAGATGGATTTCATCATTTGGTCCCATAGTGCGCCGTTGAAAGTTTTAGATTTCAACAATTATTTTAAATCTCCATTTAAAGATTAAAATTATACCAAAACTGAAGCAAATTGTATATCAAATAAAAACAATATCTTATTGAGAGGCAATTTTATTTAAAATAAGATAACAGTACCTATTTTACAAAAGTTTTTTCGATCTTACTCTTAAAGAGAAAAAGCAATAAAGTTTCAAACGACCTAGAAAATAAAATGCGCGATTGGGTCGCACGAACTTGCTCCTATGTATTAGACTAGGAATTTCAAAAACGGATGTTATTAAAGAAAATTGTTCATAAGGATAAAATAAATTTTTTTAATTCTTAAATTCTTTTAGTAGTAAGAGATTAAAACAAAATGCTATGAAATTATGAATTTATGAAAGAACAAAAATTATAAGTGGTTGTAGTGGTTCCTTAAAAAAATACGCTTTTATGTACAAAATTTTCAAAACATTTTTAAGAAAAAATTTTGGTACGCCAACCTTAAGTTTTTATTATTGTACGAATAAGAGTCTAATTTCCAAAAAAAATACTCAGCCGTTCTTGAGATATTTTTTTTTTTTTTATAATCTACACGCGCTCAAGGGATTATGATTACCCTTTAAATATTTGAACACAGCGCGGGCGTGAAGTTAAGGAAGAGAAAGAAGAATAGGAAAGATGTGTGGCACGATGTTCTGAGACTGAAGGTTTTTGTCTCAGATATTTTATCTCCAGGGATGGCGGCTGAACTAAAGCGGAGAATGCCGTGTCTTATTTCTATGTCACTTATAATTCACATTATTTTATACGTGTTCATCCTTGTTGGGCATACTAGTTTTAACTCAATTACATGTTGTTAGTGTTATGTCTGAACAACATGTAATGAGTAAACCAGCAACCCATTGATGACAATTTTAGAAGGTTTTTAATGGAATTAAAATGACATAGACGACGGCAGGGATCGAACCTGTGATAATGAGGTTCACAGGCGAGCACACATCCATCGCGCCACGGTGATTTTTTCAAAAAAAATTACTTTTTTTCTAAAAATTGAAAAAATATTTTTTGTTTTAAGTTTTGAAATGTAATGTTTTTTAAACTTTTTAGGAGCTTCTTTATAAAAAATTTCATCAAAATCCGTTACGCCGATAATGAGAAATTCAAAATACGAAAAAATCGTTCTATGGTAGATACATTCAGTAACATCTAGATTTCAAATTTCTTTTTATTAAGTTATAGATCGTAAGAATTTATCAAAAAGTAAAAATTTGAACAAAATTCTCGGAACCGTTTTCTAGAAAAATACGATATTCGAAAACCATTTTTTAAAAATCGTATGGTAGTTACCGTTATTTTTGGTCTTAAAAAAAAAAGTGTGAGGGGAAAAAATTAAAACCCATATCTACCAAGTTTGAAGAAAATCGGCCGAGCCGTTTAGGCTGTATTCGAACCGACAGACAGACAGATAGACATACAGAATTGCGAGACCCACTTTTTCAGTCTTCGCTATCATCGTAATGTCAACTTTGATCAAAATCTCGAGTTCGATTTTTTTTACGTACCTATGCATAACTTGCCTTATAGTATCTACCTATGAGTCGCAAGTAAAAACAGAGTAAGTGATTATATGTATTCTTAAATTAACAATAAACATATAACTATTATTTAATTCAAAAAACAGTTTAACCGCATAAATAAAATAAAATAAACAAAAATAATTCAAAAATCACAATTCACTTTTAAGAGCAACAATTTTTCGAAATTGGAGTCTGAAAGGGCTCCATGTCTAGGAGCGTTAAGCAAACCGGCAAAAGAAAAAAGCCTTTCTACTGCTGCGGAAGATGGAAGCGGTGTATTTATTTGGATAACACCATTCAGTGTTATTAAACAATTTTATAACAACAATAAAGTTTTAGAGAACATCTGTAAACTAATAATATCATTTATAAAGATATATAGTCATAAAGAAAAACTGTGCGAAAACCGTTTAACTCGTTCAATGATTTCTGTTTTGGTAAAATTTTGATTTTAAGTGGAGAATTAAAATGATTGCTGAAGTGTGCTACTTTTAACCGACTTGAAAGCAGTTAAAAAGCTTTCAACAGTAAAAAGGATTCAATCAATAAAAAGACTTCAAAGCCGTAAAAAGACTTCAATACATTGAATGCATTGAAAAGACTTTAAGAATGCAAAGAATGTAAAAGACTTTTGAAAGACTTCAAAGACTGCAAGCAGTCCAAAAAGAATGCATTCTTTTGATTTGAATTCATTTGACTGCTTCAGATGATTTTTAAATAAAAGACTGCAAAATTGACTGGGACTTTAGTTTGAAAGTCACAGTACTGAGGTTAAATCAAAAGACTTTAAAAAAAAGTCTTTCCATTCAATTGACTGCAATACTAAACAGACTGCATTCTTTCACATCTCTGGTCTGTGGATGTGTTTGCACAATATTTTGTCATTTGTTTTGAATTTTCGTATTGATAACATCATGAAATAGCAAGAGCAATTGCCACACAACAATATTATCAAACAAATTTGCCTCTGATGCATGAGAATCGCAATTGTGCGCTGCGCTGTTGAAAACCTCATGTTGGCTTAAGAAGTACGTAGGAGTATGTAAATATGTATGTAGATACATTCCAAATAATCAAATAAAAAAGAAATATCATGTGATATGTGAATGATAGGAGAGGAAAGTTTTTTGATAAGATACTCAAGCAAACAGAAAAGTTAATCCTCGAAGACATTAAAACGTGTGTTTGCTTTTGTTTTGTATTTAAACACAGGTGTCTTATTTAGCTGACTATTCCAAGCTATAAAAGAGAACACAAGAGTTCAGTAAGTCGTCAGTACAGTTTTGTAGCTTCGAATATGAACTTTTCGGGATATTTTTGCTTGGTTGCTGCTGCGGTCTTGGTTGTTTTTGCCCAACAATCAGAGGCTGTCCAAGAAAATATAAATGCCAATACTAATGTTGATGCATCAATAAAAATTAAAGAAGGATTTGGCAATATTACAGAGATGTTGTCAAGTTCTAGAAGCATAATCTTTGATGGAGTCTTAGCAGCCGAAAAAATTGTTGGTAAGAACCCTGAAGAAGCCAGAAAACTTATGCAGCAAGCATTGGTGGATGGCGAATCGATAGCCTACGATACCGGAGCATACTTCTATGGAGCACTTGGAGAAGCTCTGAATCTTTCACATGACGGAGCTAGGCAAGGTCTTTTATCCGCAATTAAATATGTTCAAGAAGGAGGATTGGCATTACTAAGTACAATGAAATCCGGTGAGAGCTTATTCAATGACGGTAGTGAAGCTGGAGGCACAGCAGCTAAATCGGCACTTAATGTATATCGTTTAGCTATCGAAACTGGATTTGCAGATATGTTCTACGGTGCTGAAAAATACGCCAATGAATCATTACAAGCACTCAGAGATGCTCAAAGCAGCCCAATCCCACTAAGAATTGAAAATCGAAGTTGTGGAGTTGCCACAAAAGACGATCCTGAGTGTTCAGATGCCTTGGAAGATATTAATCAAGTTTCTAACAATGCACTAAGGAATGGCGCTAATCCTGCTTTAGTTCAAGAGTTAAAGGAAATCGTTAAATGTGCACTTGATTCTCTTGTTCAAGTTGTAACTAATGCCGAAATAAAATTAGCAAATGTTAAAAAAATTGCTGAAATTGATACCTTTGCTGCCACAAATATGGTCTCTAAAGATGCCGAAGCCTTGAAAAAAACAGTAAATCAAGTATATGCGCAGCTCTATTTAAATTTTGGGGATGTATGTGCTAGATCTGGAAATCTATCAGTCAAAGAAATTCAACCAGCCTTTACAGTCTTAGAAAGAGGAAATGTTGAAACCTTTAATACAATTACATTTGATGAACAGATAATAATGAATGGATTAGAAAATGGAGGTGATGCATCAATGCTAGCTTTTGAAACTGTCACGAAGTCTATATATTTTGCAAAAGTTCGTTTTATACAAAGCCTATTCGAATGTGTGAAGGTTTTCTTAAGACTACTCTAGTATTTTTTGCCTCCCAAACATGTATGCTTTGTAGTATTTAGGCCGTTGTCGTTCCGGTGCAATTTATTCTTTGATGTAAGCTTTTTTTAATAAAGTGGACACTAGAACGAATTTTTGTATTTTAATTTTAAGGTAATGCGAACAAGATTACACCCTTAGTTCTGCCTTTTTAAATTTTTGTGATTTTGAGCCATAAAATTTGAAAAAAAAAACATTTAGGTAAACCTGATCACGGCAAGTCTTTGTTATCTTTTGGAAGACAGCGAAATACGAACGCAATTTTGAACTACAAAATTTTATTCTTGTATTTCGTATCCGTATTTAGATGTGAGAGGGCCCCGAGGCAGAAAAAAACGAAGCCCTCAAGCAGTATTATGGGCTTATATGTAAAAAAAAAAATTGAAAAATGCCCAGAAATAGAATAGAATAACGAACAGTGAGCGTTGGCAGATTAGTCACTGAACCCGATCACTCGCATTTATCCACCACGTTGTGCAGCGTACCTGCTATAGAATAATTTTTAGCTTTTTGACTTTCTCATTATCGGAAAAAGAATAAGGGATTTAAATTAAATTTTGTATACAGTAGCTTCTAAATATTTTAAAAAAGATTCCATATCAAAATTAAAAAAAAATAATACAATAATAAAAGCTTAAAATTGGAGGACAAACATTTTTTCTTGTAAAAAATCAGTTCAAAATTATGTTCTTCGAACGTTTGAAATCTGAGCATCTGGATTTTGTTTGATAACACCAATTAAATATCAATTTAGTGTATTTATTTAAAAATTTAATTGAAAGTAATCAATCCAGTGCATTTTTAAGTAAATAGGTATTTTGTAAGTTTAATAAATGCTAGGCTTTTCATATTTTTAAAATTGCTAACGAGGTTATTTCTGATAATATTATAATTATGGGTGTAAGCTCTATTCTCAGTCGGTATCAGTACGGTAAACATATTTCTATGAACGAATTATTATAATAATATGACTAAAAATTAAATACAGAACAGGTTATTAAATAAAATGCACGACTGGGTCGCACGAACTTGCTTCTATGTAATAGACTAGGAATTTTAAAAACGAATGTTATTAGAGAAAACTGTTCATAAGGATAAAATTAATTTTTAAATTCGTTTAGTAGTTAGAGACAAAAACAGAATGCTATGCAAATATAAATGTATGCAAGAAATTATAAGTCGTTGTAGTGGTTTCTTAAAAAAAAGCTTTTATACAGGGTGATTGGCATAAGGTGTGACAAAAAGCTAGAGCGTGTAGGTTGGACTTAGACAAGAAAAAAATCGTATGGGAGGGGGGGGTCTATTTCCCCCCGTTTAGGCGGGTGGGGCAATTTAAGAAAAAAATCACTTAAAACAGAAAAAAAATTATTAAAAAATAACGGTGATACCTACAGAGTAATGCTATAGCATTTTGAAAAGCCAGAAATACATTCTTTAATTTTGTTTTTAAATAAAGTTGTTCGAGTGAACAGTTTTAGAAAAATTAATTTTCAAAATCGAAATTTTGAAAAAAAAAATGAAAAAATTTTTTTTAAACAATTTTTTTTCAAAATTTTACGTAATTAAGTATTATTTTTTTATTCAATATTCAATGCTCTTATTAATTTTTGATCAAACACAAAAAACCGGATGTCAAAATGTTTTGTAGTTTTTGAGAAAATCAAAAATAACAAAAACTACTTTTGTTCTAAGAATAGCCTTTTATTTTAGTTTTTATACGTTTTTGGATTCTTAGGTGAATTTACGATTGAAAGGATTAACTTTCTTTTTAATTTTTTTTTAATTATCGTCTTATAAACATACAATAATGTGACAAAGTACTGGATTAACCATATTTCACACATTTTTTCATTGAGAACACCTGCGTGAGAGCATTGGATGAAATAAGAACAAGAATGTTCCTGAATCTTGAAATCAATTAAAATACATGCATATTTAGATAAAATACATAATTACTGTTTATTTAAATTTTTAACTATTTTTTAACTAAAGCTTATTACAAAAAATTATTTAAAAAACATTCGCAGGTTAATATTAATCCATGCTCTCACGCAGGTGTTCTCAATGAAAAAATGTGTTAATCCAGTACTTTGTCACTTTATTGTATGCTTATAAGACTGATAATAAAAAAATTTTACAAAAAAAGTTAATCCTTTTTTTCGTAAATGCACCTACGCCAAGCCGACCCCATCATAATAAAAAAGTGGCAGGTCAATTTTAAACCAATGCTCTCACGCAGGTGTTCTCAATGAAAAAATGTGTGAAATATGGTTAATCCAGTACTTTGTCACATTATTGTATGTTTATAAGACGATAATTAAAAAAAATTAAAAAGAAAGTTAATCCTTTCAATCGTAAATTCACCTAAGAATCCAAAAACGTATAAAAACTAAAATAAAAGGCTATTCTTAGAACAAAAGTAGTTTTTGTTATTTTTGATTTTCTCAAAAACTACAAAACATTTTGACATCCGGTTTTTTGTGTTTGATCAAAAATTAATAAGAGCATTGAATATTGAATAAAAAAATAATACTTAATTACGTAAAATTTTGAAAAAAAAATGTTTAAAAAAAATTTTTTCATTTTTTTTTTCAAAATTTCGATTTTGAAAATTAATTTTTCTAAAACTGTTCACTCGAACAACTTTATTTAAAAACAAAATTAAAGAATGTATTTCTGGCTTTTCAAAATGCTATAGCATTACTCTGTAGGTATCACCGTTATTTTTTAATAATTTTTTTTCTGTTTTAAGTGATTTTTTTCTTAAATTGCCCCACCCGCCTAAACGGGGGGAAATAGACCCCCCCCCTCCCATACGATTTTTTTCTTGTCTAAGTCCAACCTACACGCTCTAGCTTTTTGTCACACCTTATGCCAATCACCCTGTATACAAACTTTTTAAAAGGTTTTCAAGAAAAAATTTTGGTACGCCAATTTAAAGTTTTTATTATTGTTCGAACAAAAAATAAATTTACGAAAAAAATATTGACCCATTTCGCGGGGATCGAATTTTCAAAAAAAAGAATAGAGATTTTTTTTTTCCAAAAATTCAAAAAATAATTATTTTTAAGTTTTTAAATGCAAAGTGTTTAAGACTTTTTAGAAGCTTCTCTTTAAAAAATTTCATTAAGATCCGTTGTGTGGATAATGAGAAATTCAAAATTCGAAAAAATGGCTCTATGGTAGGTACAAGCTGTAATATCTTAATTTTAAATTTTTTTTATTAAATTAAAGATCGTAAAAATTAATTGAAAGGAAAAAAATTTCATCAAAATTCTAGGTGCCGTTTTCGAGAAAAGTACGATTTTTGAAAACCATTTTTTTTTAATTTTTTAGCATTTGTAGGGTAGGTACCTTTATTTTTAGGTAAAATAAATTTTTTTGTCTCACATCTTGTAGATTATATTGAAAAACTTTTATTTATCAATTTTAAAAGAAAATTAGCATGGGGTTTTCGAAATATTGAGTTTTGAAAAAAAAAATTTGAAGTTTTTTTTTAAATTTTGAAAATTTGAGTACACAATTCTATTTATGTTTTTGGGGAGCTTTAGCAAAAAAAAATGATCAAAATCGGTGATACCGTTTTTGAGAAAATCAAAAACAAAAAAAATGGTTCCTTTCGGAAAATTTTTTTCAACCATTACATAGCTTTAACTAAATGAAATTTTTTGATTTTTATTTTTAAAATCTGTCGAACAGTTTTTGAGAAAAAAAATTATTTATAAAATTTCGAAAAAAAATTCGTATGGCAGGTATCGTTATTTTTAGTCTTAAAAAAAAAAAACAAGTTTAAAGAAAATCGGCCGAGCCGTTTAGGCTGTAGTCGAACAGACAGACAGACAGACAAAATTGCGAGACCCACTTTTTTAGTCTTCGCCATCATCGTAATGTCAACTTTGATCAAAATCTCGAGTTCGATTTTTTTTTACGAATGCATAACTTGCAAGTAAAAATTGAGGCATGATTTGCTATGATATAAAATTAATAAAATTTTGTGTGTGACCTTATGTCCTAAATCCGGCTTGATAGATTTTTATATTTTTTTTAATAACAAGAAACTATTTGTAGATGGTTTAGAAACAAAAAATTAAAATCTGTCCAGCCAAAGTTTTTCTAGTCCATTTCTTTTAGAGCTACATACATAGCAACAAGTGTTTTTTTGATAATATTTTCGTTTCATTAGAATTTGTTCCAAAGAATAGGTACATGTCTGTAAATATTTTTGTATTATGAATCTTTATTATAAAAAATCGTTTATAAAAATAAGAATAGTAAATGGTGAAAAAAGTAAGTGACATGTTACAGTGAACTCTCTTACAGCCGGACACTCACGGCATTGAAAAAATTGTCATGCTTGAAAAACTCAAAAAATCGCATTTTTTTAAATCTTTGTATTTTTTGTTCATCCTTCAAAAATATTGTAAATTAGACAGTTATTAGGGGTGGCTTGCCCTCTTTTGCTTGTATGTTTTGAAAGTTCAATCGCTTCAAAAAAATATTATTAATTGGCTTGCGCCGCCCCTAGCAGCCTTGCCGCCCCGGGCTGTAGCCCTTTTAGCCCTAGGGTAAATAAACCCCTGCTCTGAATCCAATCGAAGGTGGAAAAGGTTTTTATCTTATATACGTTCCGAAAAACACAGGGAAAAATCATTATCATCATCGTTACAATGTTGACAATGGACAACAGGTAGGTATAGCTGGAAAAAGGAACAGTCTAACATTTCCTCTGTGAATTTTCTGCTCTGACCAAAATATGAGCGAACTCACTTAGAGAGGTTTTTTTTGGGGACGATAACAAACTTTCCTGTTTTTTTAAATACTGAAAACATTTTCTGTGAATTTTTTATATTTATATGAACTTTGACAGAACTTTGGACTGAAATTAACTGAAATGAACAGAGTTTTAAAGTAAAGGAACGAACCTATTTATTTCAAAAGTAAAAAATGTATTGTCAGAAAAAGAATGCACCAGCGGACTCCGAAACGTAACGTGAAGTTCGTTAGACTTATGTTTAGTAGGAATGTTATTTGATAGAACATCAAATATGCTTGTCATACACCAAAATGTCAACACATTCTTAAATCTATCCAAAATGCTTGACCAGCCGGTCGATGGAGCGTTCACATTATCAAAATCAAAATCAGGCCTTGCTTGTCAAATATAGATATTTTAGAATGTGAACGCCCTTAATGGTGCACGAAAATATGATACTTCAATTTCGCTCCTGGAGCCTGATTACACGATTCTTTTTTTCGTTCGTTTCAACTTTCGTCTTTTTGACATTTTGGGTGAGAGGTGTTGGAACGTAGCTTCATTTCGATACATTTCTTTACCTCACACCAAATATGTCAAAAAAAAAATATACATAGACGAAACAACTGAAAAAAAGAACGTGTAATCAGACTCTTGATGTCTTTTTTCTGCTACGAGTAGTGATAGCAGCTGCTCTAGCTATTCATCGCGAAATACCTATACTAGCAGACGAGATTATAAGTGTTTTATCTAAAAAGAACAGAAAACTGGATTTTATTTTGTGATTTATTTTTTAAATTAATATTATTTTACTTACTACAGTGCCTTGCATAAGTAAAACCGCACCTGTAAAAATGCGTTTTGTATAAAATTAAAATGGGAATGACAACCTACTATTTTTTATTGAATGGCATCACTAATTAAGTAAATTGAGAAGAAAAAAAGTTCCGTTAGTTTCTCTTCTGGTGGTTAAAAATTAAAACAGATTTTTTTTTTGTATTGCAAGAGTATAACCGCTTTTTTATTTTGATCTGTTTTTTTTTTTATTTTAAGTAAATTTTTTCGGATAAATTAGTAAAGGACATTGCTGCCCCTATTTTCGACTAATCGAATTCGAAATTGTTTTTGACATACTGTTAACAAGGTTATTTAATATGGAATCGTCTATACAGCTCCATTCTTCCACAATCGCCTCTCGCAGCTCAGCAACACTGTATAATTGCCTATTATGGGCATAAATTTTGCGTGTCAAAATTCCTCAAAGATTTTCAATAGGTTTACAATCCGGAGAACGTGCCAGGAACACCATAAAATGTATGTTATTCGATTCGTACCATCTCAAACTTTGACGACTAACGTGAATTGGGGCATTATCATGCTGGAAGACATGCCGAACTCTACGAAATCGTCTTAAGTAGGGTACCAAATTATCCTGAAGCACCTGGGTGCAAGCTGAACTGTTCATCTTAAGTGCAACCTTACCACGGTCGCAGAAGGCCCCCCAAACCTTACAACTGCCACCGCCAAAGTTCCTCTTGAAAACAAACTTTTTTCCTTTCTCACGTGCCAATATCCGTTAAAACAACCTGACCTATCAAGATTAAATTTTTTTTCGCCACTGAAAATAATCTAAAATAATCTAAAAAAAAAACATTCATTGAATTATGCAATTTGGAATAACAAGAGTTAAGTGTACCTAAATTAATGGAATGTTACTTATGGTTTTCCAATTCCGTTTCATGGTTTGCTGGGAAAATTCTTACTTTTTTTGTAGACTGTTGTCAAATTTGAAGCTGGCATCATTTTGCACCGAACAATCACTTTACTGCTTTTTAAGGCACGAAAAACGCATCTTATCTCGCCGTGTCAGCTTCTGCAGATGCCCGGGTCTTATTTTCGTCTCATAAGGTTCTGGATCATGTAAGAAATTTCGGACGACATGATCGGATCTTTAAATTTTCCTACCAATAGCCCTTAAGCTTAGGCCAGTTAACCGAAAAGCTTGAATTTTGACTTTTTCCGTATCGCTTAAATGTTTACCACGCGGCATTGTTTCTTGTCATTTCGAAGCACATAACTGAATGAAGCTTCAGAGAGGTTTGCATTGTGCGGTTATACTTTTGCAATATATAAAAATCTGTTTTTAACTTTTAAACACCAGAAGAGAAACTAACGGAACTTTTTTTCTTCCCAATTTACTTGATTAGTGATGCCATTCAATAAAAAAAATAGTAAAGTGTCATTCCCATTTTAATTATCTACAAAACGCATTTTTACAGGTGCGGTTATACTTATGCAAGGCACTGTATATCAATATTTATTCTAGTTCATATTCAAATTAATGCGTATAATATATTATCTTTAAAAAATATAATTTTTTTATGGCATACATAATGAATTCAATGAAGTGTTGTTATTTGTTTTTTTTTTAATTATTAAAACTTTAAAAAAAATGAGCGAACTAGATCTATCCCCCCCCCCCATAGCGAAAAGCTATCTACGCCACTGGTGCAAAATGTCATTTAATTGCAGCTGCTGGTTTTCTTGTAGGAAATAAAAGTTTGCGTCGAGATTTCGTTCGTTGAGTTTTTATGCTTTTTCGAAGAAAAAAAATTAGTGGAAGTAGTTTTTTAAAAAAGGTTTAATTGGCAAGATATTGAAGGTAGGTGCACTATGTGTTCATTTTTTATTTGTTTATAATTTATATTTGGGTATTTTCGTTAAAAAACTTAAAAAATATTTTTTTGTTATTAACTACAAGGGGGGCCGCCCTCAGAAGACATTTTTTTTTCGATTCTTCCTAGCTCGGCCCCCCCCGGCCAACTACTGAAAACTACTCATATTTAATTTTTTTTCAACTGAGTATGCAAAGTGAAGGGAAATTGTATTCTCTTTTAAATCCCACAAACACTTTGAACAAATATTTCATGGTTTCATTAGTCGGCCGCCTGTTAACGTAAAGGGAGAAGGGGTGGCCGACTATAGACAACCAGTATTCTCAGGTCGGCCTATTATGATTTGTATGTAAGGCTATAGGATTACACATGTAAGATTTACTTAAATAACTTACTAGTGTTATTAAATTCTTGACAAAAAACTTGAATTAATAGTTTAAGTTATTAACAGTATATTTCTTGCCGCTATGGTAGATCCGTCAGGGAGTCTCAGGACCTGATTTCTGCAAATTGTTGCGAGGCAAGGTTGAGTGTTTTTCTCGAAGCCGATTTGCATATCAGGGATGATGGAATTTTCACAGCAGAATTTCTTCAGTCTTCGGAGGACTACTTCTTCCAGTAAATTGCTGATGTTGTTGAGAATTGATATCAGCCTGTACTTGGAAACTACTCGTAGATTGAAAGCACCTTCCTTCGGAATTGGAACAATTTTCGCTGTTTTTCTCTTCTGGGAGAAGTAACAGTAATTCAAGCAGCTGTTTAAATTGGTTGTGAGGAAAGTCATTTACTGCATAGGCAACCTTCTCAGGATGTAGTAGGAGACACCATCTGGCCCATTAGACTTTTTTGGCCTAGAGATGCCGATGATTTCGACAACCTTCTCTAGATTGGATAAATTTGGAACATCGGTGGAATCATTTGCTGGATTGATGATATTAAAATTGATCGGTCGAAATGTTTGTTGAACTGTTGCCTCAACTTCTTGTAAGAAAGTTGAGTCAGTAGGTGGATACGGAGTGAAGTTTCCTTCAAAGTAGTCGGCGAACGCTTCCACCTTGTCTTGGGCAGAGGTAGCTTCAGTATCACTGCTGATGATGGTTTCCTTTATTTATGGGTGGTTTTCCTATTGATCCTTTTGATATATGGTTTTCAGGCGTGCTTGAATTCAAGAGGTGTTAGATAGGCCTCGCTTCAAAGCAAGAAGTGTGCACATGCTGCAACATGTCACAAATTGCCACTGAACAGCTTCGGCTGACTCAGGGTTAATGGTCAGGACTTAATCTGACTCTGATGAAGGTAGGCCTTCCGTGGAATTAGGCCATAACGGCAGGTGTCCACGTTAAACGAAACTCGGCTCTGATCCTATTGATGTTTTAAAAGCATCACGTCCTGGTTTGCAATCTTTTCTTGTATTGGATATTATTGTGGTATTGAATAGAGTTCCGGAACATGATGTTGACTTGCGGTAGCTTATTACAAACTATCTGATGATAGTTTCTGTTGGTTGTATTCAGTTCACTTTGATGGATCTGCTAGAGATGTTTTCTTATACATACCAATGAAGATATGAAAATTATTTCGGTTTAAGTGATTGGTACATACCAATGAAGATATGAAAATTATTTCGGTTTAAGTGGAGTGATTGAATTTAAGGTGCGTTTTACCTTGGAGTTGTGGTCACTTGATTTTTTAATTGATTCGTTTTCTTAGAATCTGGCAGTGAGCATAGAGACTCTGAAAGTACTCGGGAAGGTGCTGGTACCTATCCTTTGACGTTCTAGACTGTTTTTGCTTGTCCAAGGCATCAGATAAGGTATGTTAAAATTGACAATCGCTGCATCGATTTGGGTATCCAGAAGATTCTTGTCTGAAGGTATAAGAGTTAAGATGTCTTCGATGTCCCTGTGAAGTCTATCAATATCCATCCGTCTGAAATTCTTAGGAACTTCTGTTGTAAGGTTTACGGGTTGGTTGAGACAGTTGAACAGCTTTCTGGTCCGTGTCACTGTGCAATAATGTACACATATAATTCATGAACAGTGTGCACTAGGTTCGAGGAAGCCAGGAAGAATTCCAGCGTTGAGGGTGTTCTGGGAAAGGTGGGTTTGTGTTGTGAAACAATCACTAAGGAGTGCTGGTCATTGTTGCCGAACATGTTCCCGTTCTATCAAAATTGTGTTTTGATAGTTATTAAATGCTAAAATGCTTCTTAGATACTTTCTACTATTGCAAATAGTATGAAAATATGAATTGTCGAATAGAGGCCGACTACTAGATACCTATGCGGCCGACTACTGAATCTGAAAGGGCCGACTACTCAAGAATCACACTTTCATCTCCATAAAGGTAAATAATTTGTTTCATGTAGTAAATATACTTAATTCGTCTAGAATTTCCCAATCTACACATTTCAACTAATCATTAAAACTGATAACTCTATCAAAAACTTAAATAAGTGATTTTTAAACGCTAATCAAAGATAAAAAAAAAGTTAACTGGCCGACTACTGGTGCCATCACCTATAAAATGTTCACACTGAACTAAGTCCTTCGACTTATTTTAACGTTCCTGTAATTTATCTCACTCCCTCTATCAGAGATTAATAAGCCGATTGACATCATTCCCATATTGTAAGATAAATCGCTGTACGGAACGTGTAACCGTAACGAGCTACAGGAAACGTCTAACCGTAATGGTCAACAGGGAACGTATACGTTAGACCCACGTTTTTGGTTTACCCTACCACCGGCATACATTTTTACACATCAAAACACAAACACCCTAAATCCTACATCTAAAGCACCTCCTTTTTATTTCTCTCAGATACCACCACACTGAATTCCAAACCATCATCTGATGTCATTGACGAAGGTCTGGCCAACCCACCCAAGTATCACGAAGATACTTCCTTCGCTATTTTCTTAGCTTTATATTCAAGGAAATATCCCTATAGTCATCCAACCAGTCCACGAGTAAGTCCGTAGTGAAAAGTCCTTTCATTCCACGTCGTCAAACAAAAATATCGCATCTGGACGTATTTACTAAGCCCACACACCTTTGGTTGTAAAATTAGTACACCATGTAAATTACAATTTTATTTAAAATCTTCATTAAAAAAATTTAAAAATTATTAACAATAAAAAATACAACACTCCTGCTGCTTGGTTTTCTTATGCTAAGGAAATTTAGAAATTTAAAACTTAAAACTAATAAAACAAATTGAAATAAAAATTCAAGAACTAGAAAATGAATGTAACTTTAATGATTTATTAAGGTTCTTTTTACCCCCCAAAATTTGTCTACTCACTGTTTTCTGGTCCCTCTACGTTCTATCGGCAGCACATTGAAGAAACAGGCATAATATTGCAGTCACATTACTCTTGGAATTTTTGTTTAAAATTATTTTTATATCTTTAATGACACTTTTATAAATCAGTTTTATAATACGATAAAATTACAAGTACCAAAACAACGACTTATAGAGAACCGAATTTACATATCTTTTCTTTTACCCTACTTTAAATTTACAAAAAAAAAAAAACATTAAATTATGTTTATAAATTTTCTCTTTTTCTCTGTCCTTTCCTTAGTTCATTTTTTTTTTCTTCCTTGATCTTTTTCTTCACAATTTCACACAGTGCAATTTTCTCCCTTCCTAGCTTTTAAAAATGTTTCTTCTTAACCCATATTTCACTTCTTGATGCGCTCTTTCTCCTTCCACAAACACCATACGTCGACTCTTTGCGATCTTTGAATGTATGTATAACTAGATACATATATTTACGTACAGAGTCCTCTTTCGACGGTGGTCTTTTGTGTCCCCAAAAGATTTTCCTTTTTTCTCCTTGAAAAAATAATGCCTTCTGAGCCCAAGGATGCATTCGCCAATGGATACGGCAAGTAATTAAAAAATTAGTAGAGGCCTAGGCTCCTACGGCGGATCTTTAAAGATCAAAGAATAAGACTGATAAAAAGAATCACACACCAGAGTTTAGAATTTCGTTTTTCCATTTTTAAAAAACGTGATGCACGTTAAAAATTATAAAAAATTCGACTTTTAATTTTAAATTAAATTTGGACGACAGTTTAACGTCTGTTGAAGTTTCCTTACAGCTCTCCAACACCACAATGACTATTAAATCCACTGGGCTAGCTCTTGGCCTTTGTCGTATTACATAAGTAAATTGTTACCAGTTACCACTACATCTGTGAGTGAGATAACTATTTTTAAACCTTCGGTTAAAACAAACATCAAATATAATGAAATCTATCGTCATCATTACTTTGTCTACCCTCATGTGAAAAACTCCACTAAATAACACATTCAAGACACCCCCTTTTATATGTTTGTCTCTGTCTTTATCCTATCATATAATTTTAATTCAATATAAATCTAAAAATAATAATAGTAATTAATAAAATAATAATCTATTTATCTATATTTTGTCACAGAATTTCCCTTTTTATAAAATTTCCTTTTCCTATCCTAACACTTTATGCAATACTATTTACCGTTAAATATTTCATTTCGTTCATTCCATTAATTTCCAGAACGCGCGAAATCATTCTGCGCATGCGTCATAGTATTATTTGCAGCCTTTATGGCCAATTTCATGAAGGATTTTTAAACATTTAACAGGCTTCTAAAACTTAAAATGGTATGTTTTGGTTTCACCAAGCGCTTTTAAATTAAAAAATGTTAACTTTGAGCAAAACCACCAGCTAGATTTTCTTTTGAGAAGATCCTGGGGGAAATGGTTTTTGAATGTATCAAGTTGTAAGAATCTGAACCTGATCCCGCGCCTTTGTTGGAAAAATGAAAACAAAGATTATTTTTGGAAAACATAGAAGTTTTTACAAGCCACCTTACTGAGTTTAAATCTTAAATCTGCTCCAAGTAAAATCACTACACAAACCTATCGTTCAAACATAAATGGTTTGATAAAGAATGCTGAAAAGCACGCTCAAAATCATTCGCTGCCCTAAAGGCTTTCCGTTCTATAAACAATCAACAACTCAGAATTTGATATATTGATACGAACAATAAATACAAAAACTTATGCACTCAGAAAAAACATGATTTCGAAAATCATCAAGCGCTTTTACTAGGAAAAACCTGAAACTCGAAAGATTTCTGGAAGATTGCGATAGAAATAAACGAAACGAGTTATAAGATTGGTATAGGAGTATCTGCCGACTCATTAGCAAACCACTTTAAACTCCTATTGTCAAGTAGTTCTGATTTAATGTTCTCCTACGCAGACACATTAAACATCGATGATTCTTTAGACATCAACATCTCAATCGAAGAAATAAAAAATGTTCTTTCAAATGCTAAGAACGGTAAGGCACCAGGGGAAGACGAAATCCCATATGAATTCTACAAAATGTTATGGTCTGAAGATTAGAGAACTGAGTTGAAGAGAATAACATTCTTACTAATTTTCAAGCAGGTTTTCGGAAGAATTACTCTACTGTTGATCAATTATTTTCCCTCACATCGATTGTCAGAGCATCCCAGAAACAAAAACGTATATTCTTTGTTTGTCGATTTTAAGGCTATCTAGTTAATAGACCGAGAGCCCACAGCAAATTTTGGGTGTGATTGATAACAAAAAATAATAAGCATAATTAGATAGGCCTTTTATAGTTATTTATGAATGCGAATGTGAACTTCTTCCATACTCTAGTGGGTGCAATAGTGAATTATAGTACATTAAGTATGCAGTTCTTTCCAAATTATAAAAAATTGGGATACAAAATTTGCCATAACTTCAAAATGAACAAAATGGACTTGGAAAGAACTGCATACTTGATGCACTATTATGCACTATTGCTCCCACTAGAGTATGCAAGACTTTCACATTTGTAAATAACTATAAAAGCCCTATCTAATATATGCTAATTATTTTTTGTTATCAATCACACCCAAAAATTGCTGTGGGCTCTTAGTCTATAATAGAAATACTGTTTTTTTACAAGCTTTCACAACTTGGCCTATCATCAAAGTTTTTCTGAATGGTTCATCATACTCCGAATGGTTTGGTACTACATCTGGAGTGAAGCAAGGTTGCCTCCCGGGGCAGAGCCAATTTTGCAGCCCTAGCATTTTTTTTTCTGGGCCTTTAATTTTGTTTGCTGTTTAAAAAAACATCAAAGTGAAACAGCTACTTAACTTACCTTGTTATAATTAAATTTCTTATTCACAGACTTATTATATTTATTTATATAATATTATGTAGATAGAAGTGTCTAATCGGGTGATGATTGCTGAAAAATAAAACCGGTTTTAAAAAAAAATCAACCCGCACTACCTTTAATTATTATTATTCTTATAGTTATAGTAATAATTATTATACCTATAAAATTTTTTTATTTCAATTATTGTTATACCAAGGATTATTTTAACTTAAACATATTTCACAACAGCCCATCAAAATTAAAGTGTTCAAAACTGGTTTTATCTTTTAAAATCTGAAATTGATTTGACACCAACGCGATGTACACCGTCTGATTTATTATTTAGAAATCGTTTTTTATATTAGGTATAATATGTAGGTATGTAAATTTATGTAACTATATATAAAATTTTGAAAATATTAAAAAAAAATTGGTACGCCATTTTTTAGTACTTGTTAATGCGGAGTTAAAGATTAATTTTGAAAAAAACTATCCACCCATTTTTGAAATATCGAATTTTCAAAAAAATAATTTTGATTTTCTTTAATCCAAAATTTGATTTTTTGAAAATTTTGATATGCATTATTATTCAAACAGGAGATCTTGTTTAAAAAAAAAATCATTAAAATCGGTTGAGCAGATAATGAGATAGTCGAAAATAATGGTTCCATGAGAAATACTTTTATTAGACGATAGACATTTTTTTACAATAATATTATCGTAAATCGTATTTATGTATGTATGTTAACTCACACAAAAATTTTGATCAAAATCGTAGGAGTCGTTTTTGAGAAAAATGAGATTTTCCATACCGGTGTTTAAACTTTTGTATGGGAGGTACCGTTATTTTTGGTTATATGAAATTTTTTTATTTAAAATCTGCTATATAACGTCAAGAAACTGTTGCGTACCAAGTTTAGTAAAAATCGACCAACTTGTTTGCGAAATTTTTGAAAATTTTGGTATACAATACTTTTAAAGTCTTAGAAAACATTCTCTGTAAAAAAAAGTTAAAAGAAAATCGACCGAGTCGTTCAGGCTACAGCCGAAAGGACAATCAGACAGAATTGCAAGACCTACTTTTTTCAACTTCGCTATCATCGTAATCATAGAGATTACGATGTCAACTTTGATCAAAATGTCGAGTTTGATTTTTCTACGAATCCATAACTTGCAATATAGTACCTACATATATGTATGTATATATCGCAAGTAAAAATCATTTAACTTTTATTGATTAATTTATTAAATTTTTTTTTCTTGAAATCGTTTCTCTATTTTTAATAATAACTTATTTACTTTCGATTTCTCGGTAAAAATAGAGAACTCAATTTCTCAATTTTTTACAAAAATGTGAGAAAATGTTTTTTTTTTATGGAACTTATGGTTCTTGAGATATCTATGGAGCAAACAATATTAATAATAATAAAGCCAAATGGGAGTTTCAACTCAGAAAAATCAATGGATTTTTTCCGAGCCATCGGCTAGGTATTTCGTTTCATCAATTTACTTACTTTATGTAATGAATCCAAAGTGGTTAAATGAAAATCTCTTGCGCTTATGCGCTTATGTAGGTAGGTACTGTACCCGTACACACAATTTTAAAAAATTTTCACAACACACGAAACACAGACAAGTTAAATGTTAAACTGTAACTAATTTTGTATTTAACTAGGATGTTTGCAAACTTTACTGCCTTTTACGATAAAATAAAACAGAAAAAAATACAACTGACTAACACACCTTAGATAAAAGATACAACAATATAAGAATACATAGACTCTTATGAGCCAACTCACATCGAATCAATCAAAACAAACGAAATGTTTTTGTCTCAACTTCTAGCCGAGCAGGGTTCGAACTGCAGTAGTAAAATTTTGGAGCAGACTTATAAAAAAATAAACGAATTGAAAATTTCTGGAGTAGATTTAGATTTAGTAATTCAGAGTCAGAGTTGGTTGCAAAATTTATTAACACAGTGGTCATTCCCTTTCATGTTTGGCTAAAGAAATTTTGAATTTTTCATTGTGGAAAAAAATTAGCACTTACCTAAATCTTAAAAAACGAAGTAACGAAGTAGATCTATTTTATTTCGTAAAATTGAAGTAAATTTACTCCGATTGGAGTAAGATTCGAACGCTGCTCATGAGCACGGTTGCCAGTTTGGTCATTTATGACCAAATCTGGTCATAATTTTTTCACTTGGTCACATGGTCATTTCTTATTCCATTTGGTCATTTTTTTACTTTTTATGTTCTTAAAAATGAAATGTATACCAAAAGCAGTTTTATTAGCGTATGATGTAAACAATGCATTAATGTGTTTAACTGACCAACAATACCCCAGCACGATCACTGAATGCACAAAAACGAATGCGTTCATTTCCATCACTTGCGAATTTAATGATAAACAGCTGGAAAACTTAAAACTGTGCGTTAATTTTGCGCAATGTTGCTTCTTCGCTGGGTAAAAATAAAATATAGATACTATTTGAAAATTTAATTGGTCTTTCAACTGACGAGGCTAGTGTTATGGTTGGTGAGGTTAATGACCATCAAGCCAAATTGAAAAGCAATCGACCTTATTCTGAAACTCGTATTTATGAATCGTATTCGACTACAGCCGTATGTTGTTATTCTAGGAGTCGAACATCCGACTTCACTTGTAACGGGTGATTTTTTAAGAGCTTGAGAACTTTTTTAAAAAAAAAAACGCATAAAATTTGCAAAATCTCATCGATTCTTTATTTGAAACGTTAGATTGGTCCATGACATTTACTTTTTAAAGATAATTTCATTTAAATGTTGACCGCGGCTGCGTCTTAGGTGGTCCATTCGGAAAGTCCAATTTTGGGTAACTTTTTCGAGCATTTCGGCCGGAATAGCCCGAATTTCTTCGGAAATGTTGTCTTCCAAAGCTGGAATAGTTGCTGGCTTATTTGTGTAGACTTTAGACTTGACGTAGCCCCACAAAAAATAGTCTAAAGGCGTCAAATCGCATGATCTTGGTGGCCAACTTACCGGTCCATTCCTTGAGATGAATTGTTCTCCGAAGTTTTCCCTCAAAATGGCCATAGAATCGCGAGCTGTGTGGCATGTAGCGCCATCTTGTTGAAACCACATGTCAACCAAGTTCAGTTCTTCCATTTTTGGCAACAAAAAGTTTGTTAGCATTGAACGATAGCGATCGCCATTCACCGTAACGTTGCGTCCAACAGCATCTTTGAAAAAATACGGTCCAATGATTCCACCAGCGTACAAACCACACCAAACAGTGCATTTTTCGGGATGCATGGGCAGTTCTTGAACGGCTTCTGGTTGCTCTTCACTCCAAATGCGGCAATTTTGCTTATTTACGTAGCCATTCAACCAGAAATGAGCCTCATCGCTGAACAAAATTTGTCGATAAAAAAGCGGATTTTCTGCCAACTTTTCTAGGGCCCATTCACTGAAAATTCGACGTTGTGGCAGATCGTTCGGCTTCAGTTCTTGCACGAGCTGTATTTTATACGGTTTTACACCAAGATCTTTGCGTAAAATCTTCCATGTGGTCGAATAACACAAACCCAATTGCTGCAAACGGCGACGAATCGACATTTCACGGTCTTCAGCAACACTCTCAGAAACAGACGCAATATTCTCTTCTGTACGCACTGTACGCATTCGTGTGGTTGGTTTAATGTCCAATAAAGTAAACTGAGTGCGAAACTTGGTCACAATCGCATTAATTGTTTGCTCACTTGGTCGATTATGTAGACCATAAATCGGACGTAAAGCGCGAAACACATTTCGAACCGAACACTGATTTTGGTAATAAAATTCAATGATTTGCAAGCGTTGCTCGTTAGTAAGTCTATTCATGATGAAATGTCAAAGCATACTGAGCATCTTTCTCTTTGACACCATGTCTGAAATCCCGCGTGATCTGTCAAATACTAATGCATGAAAATCCTAACCTCAAAAAAATCACCCGTTACTATACTAATATTTGGAAACGAAAAACATGGAATACGACTGTTCCTACGACTATAGTCGAATACGCACTTTAATGCACTTGCCATTCGCGCATCTTCGCTTTGCATATTATTACAAAAAGTTCCTAGTGAAGTTGAAAAAAGGTGTCGCAACATAATGCATACATTTTTTGCTTATAGTGCCAACCGCATCAACCAATTTAAAGAATTTCTAAAAATATTGTGCAGTCCCCTTGCACAAAATATTGGGTTTTTTGCGAGCGAAAATTTTACGAATTAAGTTTGATAAAAACCAAATTAAGAATTGGACTCAATTTTGTAACCATTAATAATATAATGCTAGCAAAAGAGCCTGAAGATCAAAAAATTAGTAATGGTGTTAGGTCTGCAAAAATTTTTTTTTTAAAATAGCGTTTGTGAAAACATATTATTTATTTTTAAAGTTATTAAGTGGCAATAATTGATCTTCATACAAAAAAATATATCGCGCAAAATTTTAAACAGCTTAGTAATAAAGTATTATGATAATACTTCTTAACAATTTGCTAACTTTTAAGTAGATTACTATATCTCTTTCTTAATTTTTTTTAATAAATTGCTACTTAACACTAAAGTCATGGCAGTTCATGCAAAGAACTAAAGAAACAGATCTGTTTTGTTGAAGTAAGCACGATACTAAAAAAATAAAATAGGTATTTAATAAAAGGTTAGAGAAAGTATGATGCTAAATTCGAGTGAATTTAGCAAAATCGTTGGTTTTACCTAGATTTATACTAAATAGCCTTAACATCGTACTAATTCAACTAAAAATTTGCGCAATCGTGATCATATTTCAAATAGCTGTGAGAAGTTAATATTCATGTTTTGTATATAAAGTGCTTTGTGAATTTTTTTACCTGATTTTGTATGTTTTTGTTTTTTTAATAATTTAAAAATAACGTGTAAGCTGTATAATATACATTAAAACATATGCTCCAACAAGTGCGATGAATTAATTGTTCTGTGTTTCTTTTTTTTATTTTGGTCATTTTTAGCTACATTTGGTCATTTTTATTTTCAACTTTGGACACAATTTTTTTCTTCAAGTGGCAATCGTGCTCATGAGTGGTAGTCGAAAGAAGGCAAACGAAAAAGCTTTGCACCTTTGTATATAAATTTTAATAGTACTCTCATGGAACACGAAAAAAAGTTTTATTATTGTGCCGCAAAATCGTAAGTGTGGCTATGTTAAGCAGTGCAGAGTTGACGTGCAAGGAGAAAATATAAGCAAAAAAAGAGACGAGGTAGAGATATATTTATTCTGACAACAATAAAGAGGGTAAGGGAGAAAATATTATCTGCGTTTCTTGTTGCTGTCAGAATCAATTGTAGGTAGGTATATAAAGTTGCATATGCGAGGCGCGAAATGAATACAAGCAAAAAGTATTGAGAGTGTATGAGAGTTCTGGTTTGTTTAAATTCTGATACGATTAATTACCGAGGTTGCCATTTTGTCGACTTTGTAATAAGATCCAGAGGAATTTGAACTTAATAAACTCAAATTGTTTTATTTCGTTTTTGAAAACTAAATAATTTCAAATTGGCTTTATTTCGTTATGGTAACCAAAATAATAATAAATAAAAAGAAAATAGCTTTTGCATAGTATGTAGGTACATACCCATAGAAAATTGTATGAAATTAAAAAAAAAATAAAAAATAAAAAAAATAATTTTGATTAGGTACAAAAACGAAAAATTATTGTTATGCGTTGATAGGTATTTATATAATTAAATATAAAAAAATTTGATATAGGTATAGACCAGTTTTTAAAATTTATTCATGTAAACTTTGTTTGCAAAAAATATAGAAAATTTTTAATACTTTTTATGTGTATAATAAACAATTTCAGAAATTCATAAATATTCACATAAAGCTATTTTGAAAAAAAATCAAATAAGTTTTTCGAGAAAAAAATAATTTTAGAAAACTTAAATTAATTAAAAAAATAGAATAAAATTATTATTGACATAATATTTAAAAAAAAAAACAGATACCTTTTTTGGAAAAAATATTTTGTATGCATTTACATATTGCTTATAAGCAATTTTTGAGATATCGAATTTTCCAAGAAAAAAAAAAACAATTTTTTTTCCAAAAATTAAAAAAAAAAAAATTTCAAAGCTTTGAGATGCAATGTTTTTTAAACTTATTGGAAGCATCTCTATAAAAAATCCCTATTTCGATAATGAGATAATTGTCAAATGTCAAAATTTGAAAAAATGGTATCGAAAAACGAATTTTTATCTTTAAACGCGATTTGCGGCTAAACGGAGCCTCGTAGACCCCTCAAAGTTGACATTTTCAAACGTGATTTCTGGCCAAACTATTCATCCTACAGAATTAAAAATTACATATTCGTGATCTAGGGAGTGCCACCTTTCAATCCACGTATGAAACGAAAAACGAAAACGCTTAAAAAGTATTTTAAGCGTGTAACAAAAAAATATTGTTTTTAAGTAAAATTTCCTAAAATCGTGCGCTAGCTTTAAGTTTTATTACTGTACGAATGGAAATTAAATTTCGAAAAATTTGTTTCTTTTTATTAATTTTTGTATATAAAAGCTTATATTTTTAAGAAAACAACACGAATTATAATTTTTGTTCTTGGAGGATACCGTTATTTTTAGGTAAAATACATTTTTTTCTCATATTATGTAGATTATATTAAAAAACTTTTATTCATCAAGTTTGAAAAAAATCGAGCATGGGGTTTTCGAAATATTGAGTTTTCAAAAAAAATTTGAAAATTTTTTTAAAAATCCAAAAAATAATTTTTTGAAAATTTGAATACACAATAATATTCAAACTATTAGGGACCTTTAAGCCTAGTATACAGTTCTTCTAAAAAAAAAAACCAATGCATTTCTTATGGGAGAGTTTTTTCCCGAAAAAAAACTTTTTTCATTTCACCAAACTGTAAACCAAAATCGAAACAAAAATTTATACTCACCACAATTTTTTTTCACGCAAAACATCCCATTGTTTTGACGGAAAAAACTTACAGAAATTTTTTCATAAGAAAAAATTTTTTTTTTCACCACTCATTTTTTTTTTCTTCAAAAAGAACTGTATACTAGGCTTTAGCAAAAAAAAAATGATCAAAATCCGTCGTACAGTTTTTGAGAAAATCGAAAACAAAAAAATGGTCCCAAGGGTGGTACCAAAAATAAAAATTTTTTGTAAAATTTTTTTCAACCATTACCTAGCTCATTGTATATATATACAATGCCTAGCTTTAACTAAATGATTTTTTTTTTTTTTTAATCTGTGGGACAGTTTTTGAGAAACAAAAATATTTATGAAATTTCGAAAAAAATTCCAAAGAAAAAAACATCTACCAAGTTTGAAGAAAATCGGCCGAGCCGTTTAGCTGTAGTCGAACTCAAATGTTTAATAAAGTGGTTTATTGAACATAATAGTTCTTCATAACTTAAAAACTAAAAGAGATAGAAAGAAATGGAGTATGCCATTCGAAAGAGCATGTTTGATTTATAAAAACTGCATTTCTAATTAAATTTGGCCAAAAATGCTCTTTTGAACAAGATATAACTCAGACGACAATATGCACAGAAATAATTTTCTTCTATCCCAAAAAATACGTTATCGCCAAAAAAGTATTGAAAGTATTGACCTTGAAAATATTTGCCTACAGAAAATAACAACTACCAAATCCCCACACACACCTACATTCTACTCCAATGTACATAGTATGTGCCTTTGTTGTCCTATTTTATATACAGTATTCCTATTGCTGTCACTGTCATGTATTAAATGTCTATCTGTTAAAACTCTGCCATAGGCATCTCTGCTAATTTAGTAATTATGGTGCCGCTTGGTTCGCCTAGTCGCGTTCCTATTCATGATAGTACTATTCAAATATATATACAATGTTTGCACCATGGCACACATATTTAGAACGAAACAATCATTTACTGTTCCAAATCAGAGTCGTTGTCGATCATTGTACTTCACAATTCCTTATGGCGCAATACACATCTCAGACACAACATGAGCCTGTTTAGATTGGGAAGCAGCGTTGCCGGAAAAATAAATTTGAAAGTGCCAATGCTGACAACAGAAAGTGCCATTTTGGGCCCCTGGGTGCCTTCAACAAAAATATTTAAATATATTGATGTATACCTTATTAAACAAATAGATATACCACTTACTTATCCATCTTGTATTGTAATTTGTAACACAGAATACTATAGCACAGACACAATTGTAGGAACAAAAACAATCGGGGAATTACCTAAATTCGCAAACAAAACAACAAACAAATTGAAAACAGTACACGTTGTGGATATTTTGACATTTGTTCCAGGTTGTTACAATTCAATGCGTTCAGTGCCTATAAAGGTAAATGTTGTTTACACGTCCTATGAAATATTTTATATTTTATTTTTAACATTGCATTTTCGTAGAGTGCCATTTAAAGCGTTTGAGTGCCACAGTGCCATTTAAATTAAAAAGTGCCAAAAGTGCACGATAGTGCCATTTCGGCAACGCTGTTGGGAAGATTCAGTACGGACTCACGGCAATTTGAGGGCAAGAAAAGTGCGGGGTGAGAGGTCTCGTGAGGCATGAAGAAAACATAAAAACTGGACTCGTGAGTACTGTTTCATAACCAAAACGTTTCGTTTTATTTCATTTTGTCCATTTCAATTTGTCAATCTTCAAGAAAACAACAGCTGTCTGTCTATAAAAGTATTTAATTTTGTTCGCGTGAATTTTTTAAGGAAAAAATGAAGAATTTGACAAAAGAGCAAACCAGTTTCCTGATAAATATTTATTAATGACGATAAAAAAATGTTTTGATTCAAATAATTCCACGTAAAACCCATCGTGAGGCGCCTCAAAGTTTTTTTAATGTAAACACGATGGTACTCACCAGTCCGTACTCAATCTTCCCAATCTAAACAGGCTCCATGACGATGACACAACAACAACAAATGAAACAAAACAAGATGAAACAAAAAACAAGAGAAAGACGTGTATCATTGCCGACAGCAAAACCGTGGCGCGAAAATCTTTTATATTATGTACCTACGTCCTACGCATACACACAGAACTTTCAGCTCAAAAGGAAAAAATATATTTCCGAAAAGGACAGTATATTTTTTCACAATTAAAATTTGTTACAAAAGTAAGCTTACACTTAGCTTAAAAAAATATAAAACGTAACATACAAAAAGCATTTACATTAACGTATTTAGAAAAATTGCAGCAAAATGCCGCCCGGATATATTGAAATTTGCCGCCCCCAAGCAAAGTGCCGCCCGGGGCTTGTTCCCCTTTGCCCCCCCCCCCCCCCTCGCTTACATAACCTGAAAAACCAACTTTATTATATTGTTCAAAAGAATGAAGACTCGTGTCGAGAAACTTTTATCCTGGAATGTACAGCCAGTTGAACCACAATCTATGCCATAGAAACTACTTCCATGATTCACTTAGCTATGATGACATAATTATCAATAATATTCAAAGCAAGATGTGAGGTTCTTGCCCTTAATGGCAATCCGTATAAGGGCAGTTTCAATCAATTATGCTCGCTTTGTAATTTAAAATCAAAAGAAGATTGTTTCCCTATCATAAGCGTCTGTCTAATAATTAGACTTTTACACTAAACAAGGATCAATAGAACTCTTAAATGAATGTGAATGGAAAACACTAAGCTACTTCCTAAAAACAATTCAACTACAGAAGGCTAATAATATTTGAATATTTAAAAATAACTCTATGTATTTACACAGTGGCGTAGCGTAGGGGGGCCGGGGGGCTGCGGCCCGCCCCGGGCGGCAGAAGGCCGGGGGCGGCAAAATGTCGCCCGTGAAGCGGGTAGAGTAGAAATCATATGTTTCATTACAGAAAGTTTGACAAGTCAACAAACGACAATGACGTAAATTTGAAATTTGTCACCCTGCCTGCGATTCGTTGTTGACGCCCTCGGCTGATTTCCATGAATTCGTAAACGGTGAGTAAAGCCGTAAGGGTACATTCCGTTATTGTCGCGTTACTCGCGAAACTAAAACGGAACGTTCCAAAACTCGGTGGCGCTGCAAACGAAGAAGTTTCAAGGTGCATTACTGAAATCATTGACGTATTATATATGGACTGCTAGTCGTATGAAATTTCCATACAAACGCTCTGTGAATATGGTTCAACTTCTCACTACCAACATTAGAGCTGTTGGTGCAAAAGTGGTAAAAATAAATATTAATTCCAGAGGCCATCTCTTGGCTTCTGGCCTGAACTACGATTTTTGCCATAGAAACTATAGCCATCTATCTATTTTGAACTTTACATTTTAACGTTATCCAAGACAATAATATAAAGGGTGTTCAGAGAAATTTGTGAATACGAGAGAGCAAAGCATTTAGTTTAATGAAAACTCCTTTACGGCGGATATTGTCTTCTAGGGCCTGAATTGCTTGGCGATTGTTGATGTAAGGTTTTGACAGGTAACCTAATAAAAAGGTAGAACCGGTTCTTCGTAAATTTATATTTATATTTTAAAATGGAAATGGCATTTTTGTCATTATATTTATCTAACTATAAGTGAATTTGCTATTATTTTAAAAAAATCTCATGTTGAATCGCATCCATTTTTTACTAGATAGTTTTCATCATGATTTGAACACAATGTTCACAATAAATTGAAATGAAAATTTGAAATTTTGATTTGTGTTAAACAATATAGACCGAGAGCCCACAGCAATTTTTGGGTGTGATTGATAACAAAAAATAATTAGCATAATTAGTTAGGCCCTTAGTAGTTATTCACAAATGTGAACGTCTTGCATACTCTAGTGGGCGCCATAGTGCATTATAGTGCATCAAGTATGCAGTTCTTTCCTTATTCTAAACAATTGTGAAAAAAAATTTGCCATAACTTCAAAATGAACAGCTAAGTGCCCTGATTGCAAATATCGAGGTCCATGACGTTTTGAAGGTGGCCTTCTTGGTGCAAGAAGTTGCATATTCTTATCGCGTCTGGCAGGCAGAAGGCTGTCTGTAAAACGTCTTGGACCTCGATATTTTCAATCAGGGGGCCTAACTCTACATTTTGGCAAAGTTGTTATCACAATTATTTGGATTTGGAAGGAACTGCATACTTAATGCACTATAATGCACTATTGCGCCCACTAGAGTATGCAAGGCTTTCACATTTGTAAATAACTATAAAAGGCCTATCTAATTATGCTAATTATTTTTTGTTATCAATCACACCCAAAAATTGCTGTGGGCTCTTAGTCTAATAAGGTGTTTACAAATTGATATAAGTAATGCTCTTCTCCTGTCTATGATAAATGCTATTATGACTCTTAAATCGGCAAATAAAGCATGACAATAGCCCTCAAGTTTTTATTTAATAATAAACTTAAACAATTCCCGCTCAACACCCTTTACAAACTCAATTATGTCCAAAATTGATATATCAAATACCAAAACCAAAACCCCGGGAGCCGATGGCATACCAGTCGAATTATTTCATCACGGAGGGCCAGCCTTACGTCAAGCAATTCATGGTATTATAGTGCACGTATGGGAGCAGGAAGAAATGCCAGAAGACTGGCGAAAAGGCATAATATGCCCCATACATAAGAAGGGAGATGTCACAACGTGCAGCAATTATAGAGGTATCACGTTGTTGAGTACCGCCTATAAGATACTCTCCTCTATCCTACAAGACCGGATAACCCCATACGCTAAAACCGTCATCGGACAATATCAGTGTGGTTTCATTCCAGGCAAATCAACAACTGATCAGATCTTTACCCTTAGGCAGGCGATGGAAAAATGTCTAGAATTTAACATCCCAACATACCATCTGTTTATAGACTTTAAGGCCGCCTATGATAGCATAGCCAGGGTAGAACTTTACAAAGCCATGAGAGAATTCGGCATCCCAAATAAATTGACACGACTATGTAGGTTGACCATGACCAACGTAACAAGCCAAGTAAAAATAGCCGGATTGCTATCCAGACCAATCAAAATCTTTAATGGACTCCGACAAGGGGACGGTTTGGCCTGCCTCCTCTTCAACCTGGCGTTGGAGAAAGCAATCCGTGACTCTGGCACGGCAACAAGAGGGACCATCGTCAACAGGTCCAGCCAGTTACTAGCTTACGCAGACGACATTGACATCATCGGAAGAACCGAACAAGCTGTACACGATTCCTTCATCCAGATCGAGCAGGCGGCACAAAATCTGGGGCTGCACATTAGTGAAGGTAAAACAAAGTACATGGTGGCGTCGAATGCGAGAGGAACAGTTGGTCAAACAATCAAGGTAGCGGAGCACGAATTTGAAGTGGTGCAATCCTTTAAATAACTTGGGTCAATAGTAGCAGCCGATAACAATATAAAAGAAGAAATACGCGGGCGGCTTCTCAAATCCAACAGAGCCTACTATAGTCTGTCAAAGCTTTTCAAATCCAGAAATCTCACCATAACTTCAAAACTGCTGCTGTACAGGACCATGGTCCTGCCAGTACTCACATATGGATCCGAGACCTGGGTGCTTAGCAAAAGGCACTCCGACCTCTTAGCTGCGTTCGAGAGAAAAGTCTTAAGGAGAATTGTTGGCCCCATATGTGAGGAAGGACGATTCCGGAGACGGTACAATCATGAATTGTACGCAATCTACCTAGAAGCAGATATCGTGACAAAAATTAAGCTCGGTAGACTCCGGTGGGCAGGGGCACCTAGCTCGCATGAGCGAAGAGGAACCTGCTCGGAAAGTTCTTTGTGGTACATTCTATGGTAGACGACAGCGTGGTAGACCATGCTTGCGCTGGAGAGATGGCGTAGACCAGGACGCCCGAAGCCTTGGGGTGCGCAACTGGATGGCGTCGGCTAGAGACCGGGATAGGTGGAGAGACTTGTTGAAAGAGGCCAGGACCGGAACCCGGTTGTCGAGCCGATGATGATGATGAAAACCAAAAGTTACACTATGTTTTCCGAGTTTGCACCAAGAGCGCTAGTTCCGTATAGTTTTAAGTTGAACCATCGTGAGTTTGGGCTCTGGCAGTCCATGTATAATAAGTCAATGACTGAAATATTTCAGTTCACGTTAACGTCGTCGGCGGCATCTAGCAGCAACGAAAGTGATTCCAATGTAAGTATATGATTCCTCCATCTAGAATCGGGCTCGGCCTAGAATTGTCCTCCGGCCAATATTCATGGGAATGCATAACTTATTTTACAGGCAGAAGAAGAAGACGTGCCTGCCGTCGAAGTTGGAAGTCGTTCTGGTCCCACCACAGAGAAGGGTCAAGACGAAGTCGACTCACCAGAAGTACCTCAAGCATCTAGTCATAAGCCTGCAGAAGAAGTGAACATAATTGAAATCGAGCCCTCTGGTCCTGCCGCAATTTGAAGCAATCCTTGTATTGTTTCCGTTGCAAGCTGTTTAGCAACTCCGGCTCGAACTTTGCATCTGAAGAAGGATTCAACAAATGGTGGAAGCTAAATCCAAGTATCGGAGACCATAAGAACAGCCTGGACCATGAGCAGAGCTTCTTAAAATGGAAGGAGTAAGAAGTTCCCCTGAACCGTAAAGCAACCATCGCATCGATCAGCAACAACAAGAAGTTTTCGAAAGTGAGAAGAAGAAGTGGAGGGATGTACTGTACCGGTTGCTGAATATTATCCAGTTCTTAGCCAAACAGAATCTGGCCTTCAGAGGACATCGAGAAGACAGATGAAAGTGGCAATCGCGGGCACTTTCTGGAGTTAGTACACCTCCTAGCTAAATATGATCCTCTTCTAATGGAACACCTGACAAAGATAAAGCTAAATATTATTGCGTAATCTTCGACAATACACCAGACATCTCCCACAAAAACCAAATGAGCCAGATTCTGCGATGCGTACATATCGAAGGAAAAAACGTCGCCGTGGTAGAATCTTTTATCGACTTCTTCGAACTAAAAAAACAAAAATGCAGAAGATCTCAAGAACGATATAATCGCGAAGATAACATCAGATGGACTGGACACACAGAAGTTGAGAGGACAGGCTTATGACAACGCTGCCACAATGTCAGGGATCCACAATGGAGTTCAAGCCCGGATTAAAGCACTGAATCCGAAAGCTACATTCGTTGCATGCACAAACCACTCACTCAACTTGGCTGGGGTACACGCGGCTTATGAATCAGTGAATTTCATGAAGTTTTTTGGAACTCTGGAGAAGCTATTTACCTTCTTTTCTGCATCAATTGCTCTGTGGAACGCTTTGGTTGCCGTCACAGGTCAAGCAGTGAAACGAGTCACTGAAACGCGCTGGAGCGCTAGACATGGAGCTGTCAAAACGCTTAAAAATAGGTTTGAGGAAGTTCTTAAGGTACTGGAGGAATTGACGTATTCATCTCAAACTTCCGAAACAAGATCGGGAGCCAGTCTTCTTCTGACAGCCATGCAGTCATTCAACTTCCTCACTTTTCTTGGCTTTTGGGCTGCCGTGCTACCTGAAGTAGATGAAACACAGATTTACCTGCAGCAACGAGGACTGAGTGTGGATAAGTGTGCTCAGAAATTCTGAACTTTAAAAGCTCTCCTAGTGGAGATCAGAGACCGTTTCGTCCAAGCCGCAATCGACTTTGCTAAGACTCTCTGCGGAAAACTCGGAATCGAACTCAAAACGAAAAGAATTCGCAGGAAAAACCGCATGCATGGCGATAAATCCGCAGATGCAGCTTTGTCTCACGAGCAGAAACTCCGTCTATAGAGTGTTCACATCATTTGACAAGATCATTCAAGAAATGACGACTCGATTCCAGCAAGTTCAAGAAATTGCAGACAAGTTCGGATTTTTGACGCCAGCGAAACTTTTGAACAGCAAGTACGATTGTGATCTTTCCCATGTATTAGAAGACATCGACAAGGACGAGTTTCAGATGGAGCGGAAGCGTCTCCAGCAGTTTGTCGCCAGAGGAAGATATAAGGGGCAAGGGACCACTGGAGATCCTCCAGTTCATTCAAAAACTGAATCTGGGAATTTTGATTCCAAATATAGTCATATTGATTCGACTTTGGCAATTAGTGTCGCTAGTTGTGAGATAAGTTTTTCGAAGTTGAAGCTAATCAAAAACTATCTCAGATCCACTTTGAGCTCCACTAGACTATCAAACTTGGCTATAGTGTCGATTGAACAAGAATTGGCTGCAAATATTGAATTTGACAAAGTTATTTCTGACCTGTATTCTGTATTCTGTATCGAATCTGATAGTTTAAGGAATGTCCGAGACTCGAAGGATTCGTGACTGGTATTTCTACTGTCTGACGCGTAATTCTATGATTCTTGAATGGGTGGTGCTTATGGAGTTTTAATGTTACTCCTCGGGTTCAAATCGCTGAGGAATGTCCGAGGTTCGAGGAATTCGTTGATTAAATTCCGGATTCAAATCGCTAAGGATACCCGAGGTTTGAGGAGCTCGTTGAGTGGATTGCTACTACCAGATGGTAATTCCATGATTCAGAATGGATGGTGGCTGATGGAGTTTTAATGCTATTCCGGGTTGTCGTTATTGGAAGTGCTACTGTCAGAGATTCTTTACACTCCGGGTTCCTATCGACTTCCTCGCGGTGCCTCTGGATAGGTTACTATGTACGTACGTAAGTATGTAAGTAACTGAACCAACTAGATAGGATCTAGGATTATCTTTCCTAGTTTATGTAAGGAGATGAACAAAGATTAGGAGCATCTTTCCTAGTCACTGTAATGTAAACAATGGAGGCACACTGGTGGTTGGTAACTGTCCCTACTTAGTATAATCCGGGTTTCGTGTGGATAAGTGCCATACTGCTGGGTGTGTTTCTAGTTTGCTGAAGGTGAACAAAGATTAGGAATATTTTTCCTAATTGCTAAAAGTAATAAAGATTAGGAATGTCTTTCGTAATTTGCTAAAATGTATTAATGAGATTCCTACTCTCCATATCTAATAAGATAGGAGTTAATCTCTTGGTTCCAATGTACTCCTCATGGTTCATGTGGATTAGTATGAAATTATTGTGACCTCGGTTGCGAAGCTCCACCGGAAGCTATATTCTGCTACCATGGGAGATAGTTGCCCATTGAGTTTCACTCAATTGCTATCGATGAGGTAGGCCCCCTAGTGGGAGTATCATGGTGGTTGGGGTTTATTCCAAATGCGGAGACATATGGTTTTCAAGCGTGCTTGAATTCAAGAGGTGTTAAATAGACCTCGCTTCAAAGCAAGAAGTGTGCACATGCTGCAACATGTCACAAATTGCCACTGAACAGCTTCGGCTGACTCGGAGTTAATGGTCAGGACTTAATCTGACTCTGATGAAGGTAGGCCTTCCGTGGAATTGAGCCATATCTATACAGGCAGTTGTCCACGATAAACAAAACTCGGTTATGTTTACCTTCAATAAAAGATACCTCATTGCCTGTGAAATGATGTCTCGAAATTTAATTTTAATTAAGTATTGAATGGGGGCGGCAAAATGGGTCTCCCGCCCCGGGCGCCGAGATGCCACGCTACGCTACTGTATTTACATATCTATATTTTTGAAAATTTCATATATGGATGTACAAACATATATTTCAAAATAAACAAAAAACTTATAATTTTGTCAGACGGCTAAGCCATAGCTATAAAATGTAAAGTTTTGTTATATAATAAGTTTACTTTTTTGAAAAAATAAAATTCTTTCTTAAATTCTTAAATTCTCTTGGTTTTTAAAAACATTCGTTACTGTTAAAACTTAAAACAAAAAAATGAACGTCTGGTTCTGCAAAAACAAATTAAAGCTAAACGTTAATAAGACTAAATGTATGTATTTGCATAAATAACAGAGAAGGAAATGTCAACATTTCAATAAAAATGTAAAGTAGAATGTGTGAGCGAAATCAAATATCTGGGAATGTGTATCGATAGCAAACTAAAATTCAATGAACTCAAATAAGTTAATTTCCAAGATTTCAAAAAGATAGGATTATAGGTAATACATTATTTCTTCCACAAATTGATTTATTGTTCATCGATCATATACTTGCCAAACAGTGAAAATATTCGAAAATAACAAATTTTACAAAACAGAGCGATGCGAACTCTGCTCAATGATGTTAAGAGTTTTTTTTTTGTAAACTAATATAATGCACAAAACAAAAAGCTTCCACACGAATCTATCCTTCGACCAATCCTCTACTAACTTTACATAAATAAACTACTCGTAACACGAGTTGTTTATCGTTGCCTGCTTCATCTCTGTAAACGCTGATGATGAATAACTCCTGACGACTTTTCTTTCGTTTCTGCGGATTCCTAATGGCTAAAACGAAAGGCACTTTTCATGACAAAAGATGCTTAAGGATTTGTCACATCATCGCACAAGGCAATACCCCTGTTATTATTATTTTTTTTAGTTGGTAGCTGATCGAACCACGAGGTCCGAAAACAAAAGTGTATTTTTCTTGTTCGGAATTGGAAGATTTATTTTAAAAAAATTAAACTTCTAGGTAGTCTTGAGGATAGAACAGTTATTACTTATTCCATTCCTTATATAAAACTCCATAGACCTGAAAATTATCACACAAATTTGCCTCTAACGCATGAGAATCGCAATTGCGCGCTGTTGAAAACTTCATGTTGGCTTAAAAAGTACGTAGGAATAGGTAAATATATAGATACATTCCAATGAAATCAAATAAAAAAGAGAAATATGATGTGAATGATAGGAGAGGAAAATTTTTTGATAAGATACATACTTAGGCAAACAGAAAAGCTAATCCTCGGCGACATTAAAACGTGTGTTTGCTTTTGTTTTGTATTTAAACACAGGTGTCTTACTTAGCTGATTGTTCCAAGCTATAAAAGAGGATACAAGAGCTCAGTAAGTTGTCAGTATAGTTCTGTCGCTTCGAAAATGAACTTTTCGGGATATTTTTGTTTGATTGCTGCTGCGCTCTTGGTTGTTTTTGCCCAACAATCAGAGGCTGGTAACATTTTTGATAAAATCACTAATTATATCATAGACGGACTAGTTGCTATCGAAAATAAGTTAGACCCAGGAATCCAGAGATCCCGTGATACAATCACTTTCATTAAACAGCGTGTCGACGACAATTTAAACGGCAGTATTTATGTGGATCCATCAATAGTACTTAGAGAAGGATTTATCAATGCTTCAAATATAATATCAAGTTCCCGAATCAGAACCTTGGATGGAGTTTTAGCAGCCGAAAAAATTGTGGATGAGAACCCTGAAGGTGCCAGAAAACTAACGCAGCAAGCATGGATGGATGGCCAGTTAAAAGTCTACGAAGCCGGAACACCCTTCTTTAAAGCACTTGGAGAAGCTTTGGTTCTTTCAAATGATGGAGCTAGGCAAGGTCTTTTATCCGCAAGTAAATCTACTCAAAAAGGAGCAATGGCATTATTAGATATAATTGAATCCGGTGAGAGGTTATTCAATGAAGGAAGTGAAGCTGGGGGCAGAGCAGCTGATGTCTCACTTAAAGTTTTTCGTTCAGCTATCGAAACTGCATATGCAGGTGTCTTTTACAGTCTTCAAAAATCCACCAATGAATCATTACAAGCACTGAGAGATGCTCAAAGCAGACCCATGCTAGTACAAATTGGCAATCCAAATTGTGAAGCTGCCGCAAAAAACGATCCTGAGGGTTCAGACGCCTTCAAAGATATTAGACAAGTCGTTAGAAATGCACTAAGGAATGGCGCTAATCGTAATTTAGTTCAAGAGTTAGAGAAACTCGTTAAATGTTCAATTGATTCTTTTCTTCAAATTACTGTTGAGGGCAATAGAATGTTAGCGAATACAAAAGCAATTGCAGAAATTGATACTTTAGCTGCCACGACTATGTTCTCCAAGAAAATGGAATTTTTTAAAAACATAATGAATCAACTAGCTGCGAACCTCTATTTAGGAATTGGAGCTGTTTATGCAAAATCTGGAAATCAAGCAGACAACAAAATTCAACCAGGCCTTGTGGTCTTAGAAAAAGGAAATGTTAAAGTCCTTAATGCAATTCAATTTTGTAAACAGATAGTAGAGACTGGACTAAGAAATGGAGGTGATGCATCGTTGTTAGCTATTGAAACTTCCGTGCAGTCTATAAATTTGGCGAAAATTGTCTTAATTCAAAGCATAGTCGACTGTGCGAGAATTGTTTTTAGTCTACTTTAATATTTTTGCCTCCCAAATATATGTTTTGCAGTGACGAAGCCGTTGTCGTTTCGGTGCAGTTTTTAGTTTTTTTTTTTTTTAAATAAAGAAGATACTAAAAGGAATTTTCGCATTTTAATTTTTTACTTATGCGAACAAGATTTCTCCTAATGCTGCCTCCTTAATTGCTTGTGATTTTGAAAAAGTATCGCTTTGTTGCATAAAGGTTGTGAATTGTGACAATGATATGTTCTGAAAAATACAATGTGGAAAAAAACATCTAGGATCTGGGTAAAACTGATCACGCAAGAAATAATATATTCTGTGCCCAAGGCAGAAAACATAAATGTATGTATATCTATAACAAAAATGGAAATTTGGTGGATCTCGTGTGGGTTGTGATCGTCTCAAATTTGACAATTTTGGTTATTGACGAAACCATTCAATTAGAAATGATTTTATTTTGAATATATTTGTGCAAAATTTTAGTTGAATTAGAACTATGGTAAGGCTGTTTCAGTATGAGACTGTGTTACAACAACGATTTTGCAAATTGTAATGTAACCATTTTATTGAAGGTAAAATCATGGAATACCTATTTTATTTTGTCAGTACCGTGCTAACTGTGAATAGCTCTTTGATATTTACAAACGCCAAAAAAAGGTCTGTTTACTTTGTTGTTTGCACGAACTTTCATTGTTTTTTAGGTATGTTCAGAAGCAATTTATTAAGAAGATTGCTTTGGTACGATACTAGTTAGAAAATGTTTAAAATTAAGCACAAGTTAGTAAGCTACTTTAACAGTAGCAAATTCTTAAGTAATAATACCTTATTAATAGGCTGTTTAAAATTTTGCGGCATTAAAATAAATAATTTTGAATTATATCGATACGTTTTACGAATACGAATACGAATTACGAATACGAATTATATCGATCTACACGTTAAAAGAAATAATACAAAACTTATCGAATATTTAAATTCGGCGCCATTTGTTGGGGCAAGCCATATTTTATTATCCCTAAAATATGTATCTTACGTAGGAAAAACATAGAACGAAGCTCATGTTAGGTCTTAAACAGAGGTATAAAATAACTTCTACTCGACGAGTATTCGCTCGATCTTGCAAAGTGATCTACGACAATTAGAATATATTATATTCTCTGTTGATACTTGGCGGAAAAATCCTCTCATCCAACGTGGAGCAAACCTAAAAAATTAATTTTTAAATTTGAATTAAATTTACCTATAACAAGCGCAAATAAATAAATAAAGTCATCGGTACTTACAAAATCTCTTACAAACATTGACATTTTAAACTGAAGAGATTTGCTGTTTGGTATACGTGATATATTCGGTTTATGTAAGTGAAAGTGGGCTACAGCAGATCAATTTAAAAAAAAAGAACCAGATCATCTTTTAGAAAGATCATTGAAGACCATTGAGAAATCCACTTGAGTCCACAATTTATTGCGAAGTAGCAAAAAAAGGTATATAGGTATACATATCCCACATGGTACGTGACCACCACACCACTTATGTAGAACGAACCTGCGTTTTTAAATGATTCAAAAGATATACAAATACATATGTACATACATCTTAAACTAACTTAAAATCTACAATCCAATAAATCTTTAAATTTAAACCTAAAAAGCTTAAAACAGAAAAAAAAAAAACAAATTCGTTATAAGTTATAAACCATTTTATTCAAACTGTAACGACACTTATTTAAATTATGATTTGGAATACGCAAAAATATATATGTATCTTGAAACAGTACATACACTGCCGCTCATCTAAATAGCCCAAGTAACATTTTTCATCTCATAAGATGCTCCAAGAGTTCAACTAGATTAGTTAAGAGGAGCTAAAAGTAATCTTAAAGAATACTACGAGATTCTTTAAAAACTGTTAAAAGCCTTAAATGGCCTAGTTATGAGAAGCTCTTCCTACTCATAGTAGCAACAGAAGTTTCTTTATGGGATGACAGATGCACGTTTATATTAAAATGGGACTTCTAACTTCTAAGGCTCTAATAGAGATCGGCAAAATCCTATTATGAGAAAGCGTCTCTTCCAATAAGAGGTGATAAAAAGAGAACAGAATATTTGTTAACTTAATAAAGAATGAAACAAAATACTTTTTAAGTTTGTGTGTATACATGATTTGCTATGCCAACAAACTGTTAGGCTTGATATAGTAATTATTTTGTAAGTCTATCAACTATTATATTATAATGGCGATGCATGATATTTATTATTTTGCACATATGGGAACCGAAATGTAAATGCGGTTGAAATTGTATCTACTAATTCTAACATTTTACGTCGAAAAAACACAAAGCCCCTTCAAAATAATGCATATTTAAATTATTTTATTTATAACTTTTATCGGAAATAGGGTTACCATATATTTCTTTCGTAAGCAAATAAAATTAAAATTAACTTTGAAATTTGTTTTGTTTTTATTTAGGTCATGGGTTATTTGCTTGTCAGAGTAAATAGGAAACAGGAAAGGTCAAATTTAATATAAAATATTCCAAATTACACACTGAGAGTCTTATGCTGCATTTACAAGAGTAATAAAATCTCATATTCTCTGTAATTTTCTACTATTACTCTCACAAAAAATTACTGCTCGTGTAATGCAACATAAAGAATACATTTTTTTTTTGTTAATTTTGAATGAAAAGATAGTAGTAGCAATAAAATCCCAAGATGTTAATGTATTTAGTTTAAATTGAAAAAAAGTTACACAATATATTTTATACTTTCTATGTAATCACAACAATGCTAAATGTTAACTTGAAAAAAATGCCACCTAATAAATTTTAAGTCAGTGCTACAGCCAAGTTATTTTATCGAGATCATAATTTTTTAAGTTATGGTAACCCTCAAATGTACAGACAACTTCTTTGCTTGTCTATAGGAATATGGCTGCTGCTGACGCGACACAAGCTCTTCTAGTAACATCTTTATTCTTTCTATAGGATCTTAGACGCTTCTTTATGATTTATGTTCACTTACGTGCGAGTGAGAGGAGAATGTTGACATCAGAAAACTGAAGTTTGTGAATTGTTGTGCTTGTTGCATTAAGGATCTTATTAGGATCTTACTGCAAAGCTTATATTCTTTGAACTCCAAATTGTTTCTTGATATAGGAGGATTTAAACTCAAATTCTTTTAGAATTTTCAAAGTGGTATACAAATAACTTTACTCTTAAATATGATTTGTTATGGGATTATTTGGACATATTTAGAGCTCAGTTTTCAGAAAGGGATTCTTATAAGACTATAAGTTCTTATAATCTAACTACAAGAAGAGAAAATAGGTTTGCTATAAGATTTAAATTCTTTTAAGCTGGAAAAGTGTTTAACTCTTAAAATAAAAGTGTTATGACATCCAGTTGAGTTTCATAGCAAGATATTAATACTTTAGTATAGCAATGGGATATAAGAGAGTTGTATGAGAGTTTTTTTCAGATTTCAAGAGCTAAGCTCTGGAGAGTATGTTAGTTGGGAGGTTCACAGTTTTTCGTAACTTACTGTAAGACTATCTGCATATATATAACGATACGTCTGTGTTATGTATGTATGCTTTTATTTTGCCTTTTTCTTCCTATTTTAAGGATTTTCCGTGACCCTTCTTGTTAAAAGGCTTAAAACAATTCGATTTACCAAAAAACTTAACTTTCAGTACACATCCGCGGCGCACACCAATCAAAAATGATTTTTTTGCTTTTGAACCTTTTCAGATGAGCCAACAAAAAGTTAGTTTTTTTTAATGAATTAAGTTTAGCTAGCGTGTAAGCTTTAAGATAAAATTTGGTTACGAAAAACAGTGAACCTATTCAGATGAGCGGCAGTGTACATCATTCCGTAATTCGATCCATTACTTATCGAACGGGTTAAAACTTTCCACACACAAAAGTTTTAAATATCGTCATGCCAGCTTGGCATAAATCCTCGTATCAAACCCTCCTAGTGGGTGCCGAGCGGTAATGATCACCACAGAAATCTTGTGCGTTGTCAAGATGGGGATCAGCTAAGGTCAGGTCGCAATGTTGTAAGGTTCCTTTACTCCTCAATAGTTCAATCCTCAACAATGCGATTTTACCATAGATACAGGTCCCTAATTTTCAGTGGTGGTGTGAGCGATTATTCATAATCCGTGCCGAAGAAATGGAAGGCTGGGCGGAAAACCAGTCACTAACGAGCTCATTCGGATGCCCTGGCCGGGTCCGTCTTAATACTTGCCTTATCCCGGTATATCAGCTCTGCCTGGGCTGACCTTTCTTTTCCGACCTACTCGTGGGACCAAAATTTAAAAAAAAACTATAAAATGAACAAACAAACGACACAAACTAGCGACACAACTGACAACGAAGACGAACTCTTGGCCTCTAGCTAAGAGACATTGACAGGAAGCTCTCACGGTACAGAAACCTGTGCCGATGAGATAACTTCCAAACCTTCAGGGAGCATAGCGAGTACCAGCCATAGTACTCCTGTGCTCCCTAAACCGAATAATACTGCCAAGCCATCGGGTAGCAATGCCAGCCATAGCAATGCTAACCGTAGTAAGAAGAAATCTTCTGGCGTTCTTCGAAAGAACCAGTTCCTGCATGCCTCGTTTATTCTTAGCAAGATTGCCAAGAATGAGGCGGAGGGAACTTGTCACGAGAGGGACGCCGAGGATAAAATCAAGTACCAGAAGGTTATTGATGAATACAATAACATTCTGACAAAAAAAGAAAAAGCCGTCAAGCGAGACAGGTCTCAGGAAGAGAATTTACCTTCCCAAAAGAAGAGAACTTGATGGCAATATAAAGAAGAGAAAAGCCACATCTCTCAGAGCGGCGCAACCGCCTACTCTAAGTGAGGTCGTCAGGGATGACCTCCAGGTAGCGGTTGTAGATGAACTCTCCACCAACAGTAAAGGTCTGCTGTCGGTGTGGAGCTCAATCGAAGCCAAGCTCTCTGAGATGGTTTTCACGTATACCCTGTCGACAAGTGAGGGACCCTACCCCAGTTTCGACTCTGGGGAAAAGCTCAGGGGATACAGGGTGATCAAATGCGAGGACGCGTTTTCAAGGGACTTCCTTAGAGACAGCATTGCTAAGATCAGCAATGACTGGGAGGGCTTGAAGGTCAAGCTTATCCCAGCTAAGGAGATCCCTAGACAACCAAAGGCCCGCATCTGGTTGCCCCTCATGGGCATCAAACCGAGCGGACTGGAGCTGATCCGGGGTCTTCAGAGGTTGAACCCGCTGGTCCCCATGCACGACTGGGTCGTCATCAAGGCGGAAGAACCGCAAAAGACCAGCACTTCATACCTTCTGAGGATCACGGAAGAAAGCAGAGGGGCTCTCAAGAAGGCTGATTATAAACTCCGTTTTGGCATCAGGCAAGCTAAAATCAAAATCCTGCAAGATCATGGACCAGATACTGATAAAGTGGATGAGAGCGCTAAGATCAGCGCTGTTGTCGACGGTTCGGTTGTCCTTGGCGCCGCAGGACCCTCAACCAATTAAAACGCGCTCAAGGTCATTCAGATTAATCTGAAGCACTCTAAATGTGCCTCAGATAATCTAAGAGTTTTCCTCAGTGAGGAAAACATTGACATAGGCGTAATTCAAGAACCATGGGTTAATGGCCTCAATGTAAAAGGCCTCCAAGATAACCAATACGACCTGTTATACAAAACAGTAACCCAAGAACAAGGTAATCCCAGAACTTGTATCTTAGCTAAAAAACACTTAAAAGCTTTTTTGTGTCCCAATTTTAGCACTCCGGATTTGACAGTCGTCAGGCTGGAAGACAAAGACGCAAAGGGACTACTGATGGCATCTGGCTACTACGATCACAACCGGCAATCACCGCCCGAGGAGGTGAGGAAATTGGTTGAAGCAGCTAATCAGCAAAAGACGAACCTCCTGATTGGATGCGATGCGAACGCACGGCACTCTCTCTGGGGTAGTTCCGAAATCAACGAACGAGGTGAGTCTCTTTTTGATTTTATTATTGATAATAACCTAATTGTTTGCAACAGAGGTGACTCACCCACCTTCGATTTCCAAGTTCGGAAAACTACGACGGGTGGGAAGATGTACTTGACATCACTGTTGCAAACAACTGTAATTTGGTGGTGGAAAACTGGAGAGTTTCCTCTTTAAATTCCTTCTCGGATCATAGATGGATCCTTTTCAATATAGGTTTCAAGGTAGAAACCCCACCTCCATATAGAAATCCCAAAAGAACTGACTGGAAGAAATTCAGTCAGATCGCAAAATTCAAGCTAGGCAATTTACCATTAATTAGTGTAGAATCTGTGGAAGTTCTTGAATCTAAGGTAAAGACTTTCGAGGCAGCGATTAACACTGCCTTTAAGGTCTCCTGTCCAGTTAAATATAGCTGCAAAAAATTCCCTCCTTGGTGGAATGAAGATCTTTCTGCACTTAGAAAAATGACCAGAAAAATCTTCAACATATGTCAGAAGGAGAAATTCTTTCAACCATATAAAGACTGTCTAAAAGTGTACAAGCGAGCCATAGCAGCATCTAAGAAGCTTGGCTGGAGAGAATACTGTCACTCAATCGAAAATATTAAGGAGTCTGCTAGACTAAGTAAAGTTCTGTCAAAGGAACATTTCAGCCCTTCATTTCTGAGAAAATGTGACGGTATCTTTTAGATTAGTCTGACATCTTTTGTATTAAAGACACTAGAGCGCATCCTTGATACTCACATCAGAGTTTTACTAGAGGGTCGTCCTCTTGATGAATCGCAACATGCATACCTAAAAGGCAAGTCTACGGAGACTGCCCTGCATGAAGTAGTGCGTACAATAGAGAAGACGATTCACTACAAAGAATATACCCTAGCAACCTTCCTAGACGTGGAGGGTGCTTTTAATAACGTCCTAACTGAATCCATTCAATGGATTGTATCTATCCTCAGTGACAGAATGATCCAAGCAACGTTAGGAAACACAATTTCTACTAAGCATGTTAGTAGGGGAACTCCCCAGGGTGGTGTTCTCTCCTCTCTTCTATGGCTCTTAGTCATGGACAAAATTCTCGTCAAGCTCAGAGGTAGTGGTGTGAAAGCTGTAGCGTATGCTGACGATCTGGTTTTATTGGTATCAGGTAAGTTTACCACTGTGATAAGTGAAATCACTGAATTGGCTCTGAAAAAAGTTAGCAACTGGGCCACTAGTAGTGGACTAGGAGTTAATCAGAGTAAGACGGAACTGATGCTCTTTACTACCAGGACTAAAATACCTACATTCACCCTACCTCGACTTAACGGTCAAACTCTTTCCTTATCTTCCAAAGCTAAATACCTTGGAGTTATTCTCGACCCCAAATTGAATTGGAAGATAAATATTGAAGAACGGGTTAAGAAAGCCTGTATAGCTTTCTATGCCTGCAGAAAGACCTTTGGTAAGAAGTGGGGCCTTCAGTCGAAGATGATTTTGTGGACGTACACTGCAGTGGTACGGCCAATTTTGTCTTACGGATCGATTGTTTGGTGGCCTGCACTTAGCAAGCAATATAACGTCGGAAAACTTAAAAGGGTTCAAAGAACGGCTAGCGTCGGCACTACAGGGGCTCTCAGATCGTGCACAACAGATGCCCTGAGCGTTATCCTGAACCTTTTACCACTCGACCTTCATATAAAATACCTAGCGGCATGCAGTGCTGTAAGACTTAAAGAATCTAACTGTTGGTTCTCCAAACCCTATGGTCATTGAAACATAACAAAATTGATCCCTCCGGATATCTTCTTATCGAACACCGACTACTGCGTACCTCCTCTTGGCCCAAGCGGGGATTTCAAAGCAATTTTTCCCACCAGAGAGGATTGGAAAAATGATGTTGTCACAAAAGATTTCGATTCGATAATCTTCACTGATGGATCTAAGATGGAGTGCGGTGTTGGTTCAGGAATTTTTTCCGAGTCCTTTAACATCTCCAAGTCCTTCAGACTACCAGACTTTGCGAGTGTATTTCCAGCTGAAATACTAGCAATCACGGAGGCATGCAAGTTGCTCCAATCCAACCAAAACCAATTCAGAAATATAGCTATCTGCTCAGATAGCCAGGCGGCCATTAAGGCCATTAAATCATCTACATCTACCTCAGTACTTGTCCAGCAATGTCGGGACGAACTGACGAGTCTGAACATTTACCTCTAGGTCACTCTCATTTGGGTTCCAGGTCACAGTGACATAGAGGGTAATGAACAGTCTGACGCTTTAGCTCGGCAAGGCTCGGCCTTACATAGCTCACTAGCAGAAAACGTAAATATTCCTCTTGGTGCTATGAAGAAAAAATCTTTTCGATTTTTCTCAATGAATCCAACCGTAGGTGGAGCAGTCTCACAAACTGTGTCATATCAAGAAAGATATGGCCTACTTACAACAACTCACGTTCTAACGATCTAATATGCAGACCCAAGCGCGACATAGCCAGGATCACAGCAATATGCACCGGGCACTGGCCCATAGGTGAACATGCAAGAAAGCTAGGCATCCCCTACAACCCACACTGCCGTAGTTGTGGAGATCCACAAGAAAAAGAAACTCTGGTTCATTTTCTTTGCGATTGCCCCGCCTTAGCAAATTACAGGATGACTTCCTTTGGGAAAGCCTTCCTCGATGACCCCAGCGAACTTTCGGAGAAGAAAATCAAAGATCTGATTATCTTCCTGAATGCGACAAAATGGCTTTAGCAATGCTCCGCTAAAGTACATAAAAAGCCACTCTCTTCCGTACTAAATCCTTATTAGGTTGACACGAGTTAACTCTTCAATTCCCAGTATGGGTGACATGTACATATATTTTTTTTTTCAACCATACCGCAACGGTTTTATTTTATTCTTCCTCCACTTATGAAAAGCCAATAGGTCCTAGTAGGCCATATTATTTTTTCGAAATACTAGCTTTATATCATTTCTTCATTTCAATTCATTGTTTCGTGTATAATTGTAGTGTCCTTACTTTTTGTGATTTAGTGGAATTTAAATTGAGATAAAAATGTCTAAACTGTAAGTATTGTTTTTTTTTTTCTAATTGAATGTGGTAAGATAATATATAAAGTTGTATACAAATGCATTTCAGGACAAAAATAAAAAAGGGTGATTATTACAACGGTAAAAGTGTTATAAGCGTCACCTGTAGGTGACACTGGGCATTGTCTGTATTAGTAGTAGTAATATTAGAGCAATTACTGAATCATTGACGGCGATGGGATTTTAGAGCTATTGTATGTCTTACAGATTGACTTTAGATGAGATTGTTGAGGATTTGCACGCTGGAGGATCCAGGTGATATTGGGGGCTATCGTGAATAAAATTCCCCTGGAAAGAATTCAAATTTTCGAAAAATCGCGATCGTGAATGAGTTTGAAATATTCCTGTAATTTATGGCTATCATGATTTTCTTCCATTTCTGAAGGATTTTAATGTTATTGGAAGCCCTAAAACTACACATACCTAATTCAAAGGTGTTTTTCGACAACAGATGTATGGTACTTACTTTTTATCGGAGGGGAAAAGTTTCGAGGGAGATTCACGATTGACGAAAAAAGTTCCGTGGCCACAAAAAATTCCGAGAGAAAGAAAATTTCCAGGGAGATTCCCGATAGGCCCCACTGTCTTATTTCCGCCGAAAATTTCCAATTAAAAATAAATATTCTTGTAAGAAACAAAAGAAGCAAAAAGAGGAAAACAATACACGCAGTGCCCAGTGTCACCTGTAGGTTTTATCCTTGGGTTTGGAAATTTTAAATTATGTCTTGTCTTTTTTCTTTACACTAGTTTACACTACCTTATCATAAAAGCCGTCTACTCGCCAGTGTTATAACTAATTTTTGGATCTTTGAAATAGATCCCGATAGAAAACAGGATCCCAAATTGTTTTTGTAATACATGTTAAAACTTAATCCAGATCCAGATAGATTTGTGAATAATAAAACGCACCTAATAAAACGCACCTAATAAAACGCACCTAGAGGCTCAATTGCTGCGAACGGCGCCGAATCGATAATTCACGATCATCACTAACACTGGCCGATACAGCTGCCATATTTTCCTCAGTTCGCACCCTACGTTGGTGATTTAATGTCCGTGGTGGTTTAATGTCCTACTTCCTACTGCCGGAATAGCCGCCTCAGTTTTTTGTATGCCCAATTCGAAAGGTTTAAAAAACTTGACCAGTGAACCCATCAAATTTTTTTCAGTAATCATTAAATAATAAAGTTTTTCTTTTGCATTGTAGCTGTTTCAATATTATTCTACTTTAAATATTCGGTTCTTCATGAAGTAAGAACTTGGCGTACTTTTAGATCTCAGTACTTTTCACGGCTGACTTGTTACACAAAGGCTTTGTATAGAAGAACTTGGCTCTTTTTTAACATTTATGTGTTTGGTCTGATTAATGTAAACTAAAGAACACACATTAAATGCTAACCTACTAGAAGTAATCCGGATCCAGAATCCAGAGGTTTATTGCTGTAATCCACAAGAAGCAAACATTAAAGAAGCTTCTGGTTGCAGCAAATAATGCAGCCCTTCTGAACATGAGCGTTCCAAAAGTGTTTGCGCAGGTATGTGAATTCGACCTATTCAAGATGCTTAAAAAGATGCCGTTTGGGGTAAGGATATAAGATTTGATTATGGTTCTAGTCGGATGATACAAGTAACGCTCCCTACTTTTAAAAAGCTCTTCCGCCGGCGCGGCGGTTTGATGTCAAGTTCTTGATGAGGTAAGATGTTAAGTTAGGTTAGGTTGTTGGGCTGACAATTGATGTCACTATCGTCACACTTAGATCAATGTGTTACCCGTGATAAAAAAAAAATCTATTTGTTCTGTTAATCGGTCAAGCCATTTTGAGGCATTGACGAAGTTCAAGTTGTACTGATGGGAGTTTTGCCCTTTCTTCTTGGTGTCTTCTCTGTCGGAGAAAGGTTGATCACAGCCATGTTATTTTCGTTTTTTTTTAATTTTATCTAGCGTCAGAAAGGTCTAATATTTAAACGAATTATTAGCAAATAATTAGAAAAAAGGTGAATAGAGAAAATTCAACCAAAAGTAAAAGTTTGAAATGTTTTGGTGGAATTTCGAGTTTCCAAGCCGAAATGACAGCTGGCGAATTTCGAAATTATAACATCAGCAGATGAATGAAAACCGTACAGCGGGCTTGAGGTTCAGGTATGAGTGGACTTGTTGGGTAGTGAAGAGACCGTGGTAGGCTTAGGGGTATTTTTCCTTAATAATAAAAGGGAGGTTCTGTAGAGAGAGGGCTCCTTCAAACTGGTGCAAACTGGTGCTGCTAACCCCAACGGGGAGAATTTTCGGTGTCGACAAATGTAAGTAACGTCTTGGAGTTTGGTTTGTGCGTTATTATAGGGAAAGGGAAAGGTTTGTACCAAATGGAAAATATAGTGGGCGGTTAATCCTTTTTATAGTGCTATGAGTGATTATTTTGTATAAAACGAAATTGTCGAAGGAAAAATTAAAATTAGAAATTCACAACGAGGGTTCAGCGGAAAAGTCGGCCATCGAAAGAGGTCAAAGTGGGTGCCGCTGTATTTTTACCGACAGGACTTACCAACAAAAAAGGAACCGCAAAACGATCCAGTGCTGCTATCCATTTGGGTATATCAAGGCGAAGGCGGACGTAACCATTGGCAACAAAGTTCTACAAATAGGACCGGGTCGATAAGTACCTGAAAATCTTTGCTATATATCTTTTCTTTTTGTTTGTCTGTTATACAACACACAAAGTGGCACCCTACAAAAAGAGACTAACCACGAACTACCCAAGACACCACCCATAGGTGAGACTTCGAAGTATCGAACATTGTATACGCAAACCAACCAACGTTTAGATTCAAAGGTATCGAAGTTAAATTAGAACGAATAGCCAATACACCAGCCAGAGCTCGACAGCGACTTCAACGCCGAAACTTCGGTGAAGAAGAAACTACCTATGCCGAAAAGCAACACGGCAAAACAATGCTAATAAGAGTTGCATACTATCCGGCCGTTTAGATTTTGAGCGTTGGCACTTGAAAATCTATTTCTTATTAATTTTTTGCTTTCTGTATTTTCCATTTTTCATAATTTTTACATTTTATTTATACTAATTTAACATATATACATACATTTTGAAAAGAAGTGTTGAAGGGTGGTCTAAGGGCAGTGCAGCGTTGGCGAACAAGCTTGACAGGCCGAAACTGGTTTCGCCTCGACGAGAGCAGAGACAAAATTGTGGGGCTGTATTGTTGTACCCTCCCCACTATAGAGCGCTCCACAGGTAGGTTCAGAGGTAGGTATACGACGTTTGGTCATCGCAGAAAGCGACGGTTGAGATTGGGCTCGGTCCCCATTTTCTTGTTGACCTATTGCATGGTGGTTTTGGACACCTTTCTGGAACCTGGACATACTACCTCCAGTGAGGCAGAAAAGTCAACAAACAAGAACGCGTTCCGCTGTTTTTATTCGCGGATTCAACTTTTTTTTTTTAATTTTATTATTTCCTTTTTTTTTTTGTAATCCTTTAAGTTACATAGTTTTGAAGCTTTACTCCGATAACGCATTTTTGGTTGAGTTTAAAATATTATTTGTTATGTTCAATTTTGTATTTATTTGGACCTTAAAATTAGCTTTTTCGTCAGTAAAATAATGCACTGTAGGCCTCGCTCATATATGCTGTTCTTATGGACTTCATAAGTTTTTTTTTTTGTAACGAGGTGATGTTTGGCGGAGGGGAAAGATCCTCCCTACATCCGGCGAGCTAAGACTAGCATCGCCAGCATGCCACTACCACTTTTTATATCCGGCCTATCCCATCCTAACCCCAGTTAGTTTAATATTGTAATATTTTTACTAGGTTCGTTAAATAATTACTCTTTTTAGTATTTCTTCTTTGTTTACACTTTCCAAATCAAAACAATAGATCTCAATTTATAATCAACTCAAATACTTTTATTCAAATTTAAATCACACTTGTTTAATAGAGTCGTTTTAAAAAAATTACATTTTTAGCGTTATAGCTTCTATTTTGTTTGCATTTCAATTTAAAGACTTAAAATTTGGCATGGAACTGTGTTTATACTCGTATGTCAGCATTATAAGAAAAAATTTGCAGATCGATTGATAGTAACGAATAGCCATGGTAATTAATAATGTGTAATCTCCGTGGCCTTTTTGGGATGTGATTTTCATGCTTAATTAGTTTTATTAATATTTTTAATGATGAAAATGATTTTTTATTTAATTTTGGGCCTTGTCGTTTGAAAGGCCTTCTCTCAAACTTCAATTTTATGATATGCCAAAAAAAAAAATTTGTTTTGTTGTCCGAATACTTAGTTGAACGAGTGTGACAAGATTTGAAAAAAAAAAACCTAATTAAACATTTTCGCTTTTTCACACAACTAAACAATTTTTAATAATTTTTTACGATGCATTATCTTATAGTACGTCAAAAAACCTTTAATTTCATGTTTTATTATAATTTAATTATTGCAGTTAATTCCTTTAAAATTTGCATACAAAATAATTTTTTCATCCGAGTAAAAATTCAGTGTAATCTCCGTGGCCTTGTTATCTTTGTACCGTATAAATATTTTTTAGTCTAACCACCGCCAAAAGAAAGGTATTTACTCATACTTGAACCTAATATAATTTGGATGACATTGAATTACATTTACTATATTAAAATTAAGAAATAGGCGATTTTGTAATCTCCCTGGCCTGTAATCTCCGTGGCCATTTTCGTATTTGTTTTTTAATAAATGTTCTTTTAGTTTATAATGGCTCATATTATTATTAATTTTTTTATATTCTAGAATTTCATCATTCCTTACAGAAAGAACAAAAAGCTCTTTTCCAATGTCAAATGTATTTCCCCTTATTCCAACCATCTAGAACATTCCAAGACGAGAAGCTTCGCGAATTTTCGAGAACAACTAACATGAGTATATAAGGAAGTGTTCATGGTGAGCGAGACAGTTGATTTTTGATTACGGAAGTGTGCAAAACTCTGCTTATTGGATTGTGTAAATCAAGTGTGATTTTAATTTGAATAAAGTATTAGAGTTGATTATAAGTTGAGATTTCGAAAGTAAAAAATAAAGAAGAAGTATTAGAAAGAGTGATAAGTTTTATTTAACGAACCTAGCTAAAATATTACATTGGATAGATAGATAGATAGATAGATAGATTTGATTTTATTAATTTTTCCTTTCATCATACAATTATTATTATTTTTACAAAAAATCTTTATAGCATGGCAAAATGCCGTCTGCCAGATTGACACCAAATATATAATAAATAATTTTTAATAAGCTTTCCTTAAATTTTAGATTTACGTGTTTTTTTTTATGTGTTTTTACAATTTTAACAATAATATAATGTTTTAATATTAAAAAAAAGTGGAAATTATTTTTCAAAAATCTTCATTTTGTATTCTTTCTCTATATTTTAAGGCAATTTTGCAGTACTCGTACAGTCGTGGAACATCCATCTCATTCAGCTGCACAATAACCTGATCCTCCGATAAGAAATCACTTCCAAACACACTTCTTCTTGTTTCCCTTAGAGTTGGGCATCTTCCCACGAAGTGGACAACATCTTCCCGTTCCGATAAGTTGCATATACTGCATTCCAATGGCAAATCTGCTCTATGAGGAATAAAGTTTAGGGGCAGCAATTCACTACGAAGTCTGACCATTGTAGCAATCATTTGGACACTGTTTGAATCGTGGAAATAATTTCTGTCTGATAGGTTGTAATTGAGTCTACAGTAAATTGATCTATACAACGAACCAGATGCTTCAGCTATGTGTTCTGCTCTACATTGCTCATCTATTTTTTCTATTATTTCGTATAAATTTTTTTTGCTGCTCGTTACATCATCAATGTTGATATTCAGACTCAAATTACATCCCTGCGCCAGTCCCGACCATACTCCATACCAGCTATTTTTGTCTTGAATAGCTTTGAGGGCTATTTTTCTAGCTAGACGGGTTTCAGGCATCTTAAAGATCTTAAGAAAATAATCCGCTTGGAGCTTAAGAGTTTTTATGTATAGAGGTGATAGCCCCGTCTCAAGCATGATGACGTCATTTGGCGTGTTGGGTGGTAGGTGGAAAATTCTTTTCACAAAAAACCTCAAGAGTTGTTCAACTACATCAAACTTCGTACATCCCCAAGCCTGTGCTCCGTATAGAAGAATGGTCTCCGCCACTGCTTTAAACACCTTATGTTTGCTGCTATGCGCTATGTTTTTGTTCATAAAACAACTTTTCCAGGAGATATTAATTGCCGCTTTTGCCTTCTGTATCTTTTCCTTGAAATGCTTTTCCATACTCAAGTTTTTTGAAAAGTGAACACCTAGATATTTGTATTCGTTGACACACTCTATATTTTCTCCGTTGTATTTCCACCTTTCATTCGATGCTGCCCTACCGCCGCCTTTTCTGAAAATCATTACTTTTGACTTTTCTATGTTGACAATGAGGTTCCATAGCTGACAGTAATCATACACTCTATTGATCATGAGTTGCAAAGTTTCAGGGGAATATGCGAACAAGACTACATCATCCGCAAAAAGCAGTGCCTTTATACGCACTCCTGCAAAGTCTACTCCACCAGGAATATAATCAATCAGATCATCTATAAAGAGTGAAAATAAGGTTGGGCTCAATGAGCATCCCTGCCTTACACCAGATAAAGTCTCGAACCAGTCAGAAAGTTCTGCTCCATTCCAAACTGCAGCTTGTGTTCCTTTATACAACGCTTCTATAACTCGTCCAAACTTCCGTGATAAGCCTAATCCATACAATTTGTAAAATAGTGCCCTTCGGTCTATTGTATCGAAAGCAGCCTTGAAGTCAATAAAGAACACGTACAGTTTTTTGCCTTGTATCAGAAAATTCTCCGCTAAACTTCTTAGAATGAAAATGTTATCCACTGTCGAGTACCCTGATCTAAAGCCAGCTTGAAACTCTTTTAACAAGTTCCGAGACTCAATCCACGTTGTAAGTCGTTTTTGTAATACTGTCGTAAATATTTTGTACGTTGCATTCTGGAAAGAGATTCCTCGATAGTTTGATGGATTCGTTAAGCAACCTTTTTTATGTATGGGGAATATGATCGAATCTTGGAACTCTTTAGGTGTGAGATCACCATCAAAAATTTTATTAAAAAGTCTAGCCAAGCATTCTCTTAGATTTTCAGTTCCGTATTTGTAAAATTCGACTGGTATTCCATTCGCTCCCGAAGCTTTTCCATCTTGAAGACTCCCAAGCACTAGTTCTATTTCTTGCGAAGTGATTACAGGGTCTAAAATTTCACTTTCGAACCCAGGAACTGCATATTGCCAATTTAAAGAACCAGGAACAGGATTTAGCAAATCTTTAAAATGATCTCTCAATAAGTTCTTACACAGCTTCGTGTTGATGGTAAATTGTTTGCCATTTAGCTTCCATGCAAGCTTCCAGAACTCCGATGCATCTTTACATTTCGCCAACCTGACAGCTTCTAATTCGCCATAGCTCCTCTTTTTGATTCTACAAAGTTCCTTGTATTTTCTATTTGCTTCAGTGTAATTCACTCTGAAAAGGCCTTCATTAGAATTCCGAAAAATTTTTAGCCACCTAAATGAAACATTGCGGGCTCGTTGACATTCGCCATCAAACCAGGGCTCTTTACCAGCTGGTTTTCCTTTCACTAATTGTTGTGGGTATGAACTCATAATTATTTCCTCCAGTTTGTCAAAGTCTATATCTTCCTGAGTTGAAAGTTTGAAATCAAGTAAATTTCTGTAAGTGGGAGCTCTAGACTCTTTCCATTTTAGTTTAGGAAGCAGCTGCATGTTTGTATTTTCTTCATGTGCATACCTTTTACTGCAGAAAGTGACAACAATCGGAAAATGGTCTGAGTATGGTAATCCTTCGACTTCAAAGTCCGTAACATATGACTCCCATTCTTCTCCTACGAGACTATAATCAATTACTGATGATCCTTGCCCACCGACAAATGTAAAATTTCCAGACCGGTCCTTCAAACTTGTTCCATTTTGAATTCTGAGGCCAAATGAATCACAGAGCTCCATCAGTTTTTTTCCTCTTGCATTGCATACTTTGTCCTTTGATTGCCTATTTATTCCATTGACTGCATTCATCACATCCATCTCTTGTCCTACTCTTGCATTGAAATCTCCGATCATCAATACGTTTGAAGTATTTTTGTTGCTAAGTAGCTCGGTTAGTTGTTCGAAGTCATTCTCCCAGTTGTTACAATTTAAATATAAAGGTATAATCCAGAGAATTTTGTTTTCCATTTGCAATTCTAAACATGATGCTCCATTAAGTCTACGAAACTCACATTTGATACCAATCAGGTTTTTCTTGAATCCGAAGTAACAGCCTCCACTTGCTCTTCCCCTAGTGTGTGTTCTGATTGCTGGAATCCACTTAAAAACATAATCTACTATCTTATTTTCCACATTTCTAAAATTATTTTCAGTTATAAACGTTTCATATAAAAATATAAAATCAAAATTATTCACATATTTATAAAACTCGCTAAAAAGCGATTTATTAATCAAACCTGATACATTGTAGGATAATATCTTAAAATATTCTAGCTTATAAGTTAAATCATTTGTACTTAGTATAATTTTTGGTGTCAGAAAAGTGGAATAAAACTTATTGTGCAGTGAAGTGTGCGGAAAAAAAAATAATAAAAAAAAAAATGAGCAAGTTATTGAAAGAGCTCAACTGTAATGAGCTGAAAAGTGAATTAGGCAAGCGAGAACTTTCTAGAGCAGGATCGAAAAATGAGCTTGTTCTGCGTTTGGCCGAATATTTGAAACAACAAAATGAAGACCCGGACATTTTCGTCTTTGAAGCAGACGTAAGTAAAAATGTAGATGTTTCAAATATGATTAGTCTTCTGCTTCAACAACAAAAGAATGTTCTCGAACGTCTCGAAAAGCAACGAAATGAACAAAAGAAAGAACAAAAGAATGTTCTCGAACGTCTCGAAGAACAACGAAATGAACAGAAAAATGAACAAAAGAATATTCTCGAACGCCTTGATAAACAGCATAGCGAACAAAAAGACCTTCTCGAAGAGCAGAGAAACATGCTAGAAGGCAAGCTTGTTAACATCGAGAATAATGTATCTGCACTTGATGGACGTGTTTCATTGCTGGAGAATCAAGCCGACAACAAAATGGAGACGTTTTCAAAAGTGTTAGATGAACGTGTTTCATTGCTAGTCGACAACAAAATGGAGACGTTTTCAAAAGAGCTAGACCGTGTTCGAAACATAAAGATTCGGGAAAGTTCTGGGGAAGCTTTGAGAAAAAAAGAGATGCAACCTCCAACCTTTGATGGACAAACTTCTTGGCCTATATACAAGAAGCAATTCGAGGCAGCTTCCACAACAAATGGCTGGGATGAGGCTGACAAGTATATAGCCTTAACTCTTGCTCTTAGAGGAGCAGCTGCTGAGTTGTTGCAAACCATACCAGCAGATAAGAGCGGCGACTTCAATTCCTTGGTTTTGGCTATAGACAAACGCTTTGGTAACAGCCACATGAAAGAAGTCTTCAAAGTGCAACTCAATTCCAGAGTTCAGAAGAGGGGCGAAACTCTACAAAAACTGCAAGCGGACATTGAAAGGCTTGTTCATCTTGCATATCCAGATGTTGGAGAGGAAATTTGTAACCAGTTTGCAGTTGAGGCATTTGTTCGCGCCATTTCCGACATACATCTTCAAAGGGCCGTGCGAACTGCTGGAAAACGAACGCTTTCTGAAATATTAGCGTTTGCCTTGACAATGGAAGCAGCTGAGCAAGCTTCTCAGGGAGTACATCGACTTAGAGAAGCCATCGTCGAAGAATGCTCATGCCAAAGAACTGATGTCCAAAGGAACCAATGAAACGGACTTGCAAAGTGCTGGAATTGCAACAAGACCGGACATTTACAGCGTCAATGTCGATTACCACCAAGAAGAGCTTGTCAACATTGTGGACACGGAGTTTCAAACCCAGAACAACGTAACAATAACAACAGTGTTACTTCCCGAACAGTTTCCCAACAGGAAAACGAGTAAGAACCAACTTCGAGGGGCAGAAGCTGGTTTCGGGTATCGATGGCCCCAGAAATACCATCCAGGTCTCCCAAACTAAACGAGACAATAAAAGTCTGACTGTCGAGGCAACTTTAAATGGCAACAAACGTGTGGTCACCATCGACACCGGTGCCACAGCCTCCATTGTGCGTCAAGACCTAGTGCACCTGAATTGGCTACACAACACCAATAGCTACCGTCTGAGAACTGCCACAGGAGAAGCAGCTAGAGTTTATGGTGAAGTCCGACTTAGAATTCAAATTGCAGATCTAGAATTCTCACACAAATTTTTGGTGGCAGATATATGTGACGAATGCATCATAGGCATGGACTTCATGAAAGAACATAGAGTAATTTTGGATATTGGCAACCAGGTACTCAAATACCAGAATACAGAGATTCCAATGATCTATGGGCACGAAGACACAACAACTCTAAGGACTGTCATCAAAGAAGACGTGATTATTCCTACTTCTTCTGAGGTATTCGTTTGGACAAAATTAGAAGGTGAATGTGGACGCCATCGATACCTAATGGTGGAACCAGGCCCAGATTCCCAAAACGTCATCATTGGGAAGACACTTGTGGCTCCGAAGAACAATATGGTCCCCGTACGGATACTCAATACCAAACCGTACGATGTAAAGTTAGCGAAAGGAGAAGTTATCGGTAAGTGCGAATCTATCGCAGCCATAACACAAATTGACGCTGAAACACCGAGAAAGATATTAGATCCTGAGGAGCTCAATAGCATAAAGGCAAAGATACTCAATTCAGCTAACCTAGACCAACATCAGGTTAAAACGGCAGAAAGCCTTCTGAACGAGTATGCTGACATTTTCGCTTCACCAAACGGGAAATATGGAAGGACACAAATGGTGCAGCATCGAATTAATACAGGAGATGCAAGACCCATTCGTCAGCCCGCAAGACGTCTGTCACTGGCCAAACAAGGTGAAGCTGAGGAAATGATTACCACCATGAAGAAGGATGGTTTGATTGAGAACTCCAAAAGTCCTTGGGCGTCACCAGTGGTCCTAGTCAAAAAGAAGGACGGAAGTACACGGTTTTGTGTTGACTACCGAAGGTTGAATGACGTAACCAAGAAAGACAGCTACCCCCTGCCAAGAATTAGTGACACCTTAGATGCGATGGAAGGAGCACACTGGTTTTCAACACTGGACTTGAAAAGTGGATATTGGCAAGTTGAAATTCACCCTGAAGACCGAGAAAAGACAGCGTTCTCCACAGGTAATGGGCTCTGGCAGTTCAAGGTGATGCCGTTTGGTCTTTGCAACGCTCCGGCAACATTTGAGCGTTTGATGGAGGGCGTCCTTCAAGGCCTGACGTGGAAAACTTGTCTTGTCTACTTGGATGATGTTATCGTTTACGGAAAAACATACGGCCAACACTGCAAGAACCTAAGGGGTGTGTTCCAGAGACTTCGAGAGGCTAACCTTAAACTGAACCCAGAAAAATGTGCACTATTCAAGACTGAAGTGAAGTATTTGGGACATATCATCTCGTCCCAAGGAGTCAAGACTGATCCTGAAAAAGTTGACACCGTCAAAAATTGGCCAACACCACAGGACAAACATCAACTACGAAGTTTTCTTGGTCTTGCTACTTATTACAGACGTTTTGTTAAGAACTTTGCCGGAATTGCGAAAAGTTTGCATCAGCTTACGGAAAAGAACAAGCAGTTTAGATGGTCAGGTGAGTGTGAAAAAGCCTTCCAAGAACTGAAATACCGTCTATGCAATGCTCCGGTGCTGATCTATCCGACTCCAGGCAAGTCTTTTATCATCGATGCTGATGCAAGCAATGTGGGAGTCGGCGCTGTTCTGTCACAAGTGCACAATGGCGAAGAAAAGGTTGTCGCCTATTTCAGCAAAGTATTGTCGAAGACCGAAAGGAACTACTGTGTGACCAGAAGAGAACTCTTGGCACTCATCTTGGCAACGAAACACTTCCACAAATACATCTATGGACAGAGGTTTCTTCTACGAACCGATCATGGTGCTCTTAACTGGTTGTTGAACTTCAAGAACCCAGAAGGACAAGTCGCAAGGTGGATAGAAAGATTGCAGACTTACGATTACGAAATTCAACACCGAAGGGGAAAGCTGCACGCAAATGCCGACGCACTATCCCGAAGACCTTGTAAAATAGATTGCAAGCATTGCAGGCGACATGAAGAAAAGGAATCCATCAACATTCTGCGAATAAGGGCTGACCCCATTTGTGGATGGAGCAATGAAGAAATAAGATCTGCTCAACAAGAAGACCCCGACATTGAACCTCTTCTCGCATGGAAGGAACATGAAGAAAAACCCACATGGAATGACATTTCCGATAGGAGTCCAGTTTTAAAGGCCTATTGGGCACAATGGGAATCACTTCATGTGCAAGAAGGTGTTCTTCGGCGAAAATGGGAGTCCGCTGATGGTAAATCCTATGTGATGCAGCTTGTATTACCTCAATCGAAAATCAAAGAGGTTCTTCGAGAGATGCATGATGGACCTTCAGGAGGCCATTTGGGAGTCAATAAGACTTTAGAAAAGGTGAGGCAACGATTCTACTGGTTGCATGCAAGAGACGACGTTGAAAAGTGGTGCCGAAATTGTGACGCTTGTGCTGCAACCAAAGGACCTGGTAGAAAACTGCAAGGAAAAATGATGCAATATAATGTCGGCTCACCGTTTGAAAGGATTGCTGTTGATGTGGCTGGCCCATTTCCGGAAACGAATGCTGGAAACAAATACATTCTGGTGGTAATGGATTACTTTAGCAAATGGCCTGAGGCATACGCTATCCCGAACCAAGAAGCCAAGACCGTGGCCGACCAGATCGTGTCTAACTGGGTAAGCAGGTTCGGTGTGCCTATGGAGCTCCATTCTGACCAAGGAAGGAACTTTGAGTCGAACATATTCCAAGAGGTGTGCACGTTCCTTGGCATTAAGAAAACGAGAACCACACCACTTCACCCTCAATCTGATCGAATGGTTGAAAGATTCAACAGGACCTTAAAAGAGCACCTCACTAAAGTCGTAGGCGACTACCAAAGAAACTGGGATAGGCACATACCACTATTTTTGATGGCCTACCGAAGTGCAATACATAGCTCAACAGGACAAACACCATCTGAAATCCTCTTCGGAAGAAGCATACGGCTGCCTAGTGAGATAAGGTTTGGACACCCATCAGAACAGTCTCAGGAAATTGGGGATTACGTGAGTGACCTAAAAGAGAGGCTAATCGACATCCACGAAAGGACCAGGACTAGAATGAGCGCTTACAGCGATCGAATGAAGACAAGGTACGACATAAGAGCAAAAACGACAGGATTCCAAGTAGGAGATCGTGTGTGGCTGTATAATCCACACCGTCAAAAGGGATTGTCGCCGAAACTTCAACAAAACTGGGAAGGCCCTTATACTGTCGTCACGAAAATCAATGATGTCGTTTACCGAATTCAAAGAGGGTCACGAGGGAAGTTAAAAGTTGTGCATAGTGATCGACTGCACCGATACAGTGGCGAAGCTGGAGATAGAATTGTTCGGGACGAACAATCTTAAGAAGGGGGCAGTGTTGTGAACAGAGCTTTATACTACTACAGCGCCATCTGTTGGAAAATTACATATCTAATTTATGGAAGAAACAAAAAGCTCTTTTCCAATGTCAAATGTATTTCCCCTTATTCCAACCATCTAGAACATTCCAAGACGAGAAGCTTCGCGAATTTTCGAGAACAACTAACATGAGTATATAAGGAAGTGTTCATGGTGAGCGAGACAGTTGATTTTTGATTACGGAAGTGTGCAAAACTCTGCTTATTGGATTGTGTAAATCAAGTGTAATTTTAATTTGAATAAAGTATTAGAGTTGATTATAAGTTGAGATTTATTGTTGTGATTTCGAAAGTAAAAATAAAGAAGAAGTATTAGAAAGAGTGATAAGTTTTATTTAACGAACCTAGCTAAAATATTACAATATATATATGTATTTATAGATTATAAATATAAAAAAACGCTGCAACCAAGTCGATTTCATGAAGTACACGATCTTTCACTAATTCTCCTAAGGAATCCTTTCGTTCTTCTGCTCTTTTGATGACATTGTCTTTGAATTCCAGAGTACTTACGTTACTGATTGTTCGTCGATACTTTTCTTTTTTTCTTAACTCTGCTGCTATGTCAGCTGTTTGGCCACAAAATAAACACAGTGTTTTAAAATCAAACACCTCACACCTTTTTTTACGAGGTACACTGGATGATGGTGAAGGTTCACCTTCCTCTAGTCGTCGTTTTGATGCTGATATAGAATTTTTACTGATGTATACTTTTCGACACTCGACATGCACATTCACAGAGGTTAAAGTATTTAAGAAGTCTATGTGACCATCATTTCTTTCGATACTTGCAGTTTTTAAAGTTTTCAAGCCACGCACTACATTCACAGAATCACCTTCAGTTAGAGACTTCCCACAAATAAAACACAAATCAGCCATAATTATCAAAATTGTACGTCCGTCGTTGCTGAGATCTTATAACCAACTAAAGAATTCAGTCAATAGAAAGTAGTCCGTTGAAAAAGAAATCAGTCTCCACATAACAACTGAACATCTGCCACATGAACTATGGAGGCGTCCGCATTCGCAGGTATAGACATTATAGAAAAAGGTCGTCTTATAGAGGTCCGTCTTCCCAGTTATAATCTCAATAGAAAAATAAGATTATACATTTTAAACTTTAAAATCTGTAAATTTTAAAATTTTAAAATTAAAATTTTAAAATCTTTAAAATTGAAAGAGCAAATACTTAATAATTTTTTATATTTATAATCTATAAATACATATATATATATATATATATATAAGACATCATTCAATACAATGTATTAACTAATAAATAATACTAATTATTTATTGTTGATAATATTGTAATGAATTAGTAACTATATACGAGGTATTATTCACCGAGATTCACGGTTGACCTTGTATTACAGTATATATGCCTGAGCGCTGGGTGCTCTCCGCTCTCTATCTCAAAAACGGTTGACTCTATGAAAAAATGTTTAGAACAAAATTTGTCGCAAATTTTATGCTCTACAATTTTGATAATGGATGCTAACATCATTGGAGCAATAGAAACGGAGATAATTGCAAAAAACCGATTTTCGTGACCTTTGACCTCGAATAACTTACCACGCAGACACGAGATAATATGAGACTTTTGAGACAACTTTTAGAATGCCAAAATAAAGCTGTATACGAGTTTCCAGCTTATTATCTCAAGTTCCGAGGTTGACCCCTTTTTTTGCCTAAAGTGACTGGACTACAAAGTTTGTAAATTTTTGTTCATTGGTGAAACAGAAACACACAAGAAACTTGAAATTTGTAACTTGTAATAAACAACTTTTGATAAATCAGAATGTGTATTTTTTTTAAATTAATTTGTTCACAAGTAAAATTTTGCACACACAAATTTGATGGAATGAAATTTATCGATTTTTCTCAAAAATGTTGTCAAAATTTATATAAAAAACACTGTAATTACAATTTTGTACTTTGGGGAAATAGGGCCCAAATTAATAATGCAATTCAATGTTGATCAATATGGTCCCATGTGGCAGAAGGGGTGATAAATTTCTTGCATCGTCGGAGAAAACCTAAAAACTTAGCAGCGATTTTGGCGACGTCGAATATGTTATCATATTCCACACAAGTTGGTCTGTGATGCACATACCAGAAACAGAAAGCTGTTCAGTTTCCTCAGTACAAGTGTCACTCGTGAATAGTGGCAAAAGGGGAGGATTTCGCTTTAATGATAAAAGACAGGAATGGGTTTTTGGAAGCATTAAATTCTACATGGTTTCTTATTCCCGAATAGAAAATGCTGTCAAGATCAGAATTTACAGAGCTTATCATACGCTGCCGTTAAAGTTCCACTTCCGAACAACAAGAAAATGAATCTTGAAACAAATATGAAAAGCTGAGTGTACTATTATCAGCAAAACAATTTAATGAAATAGAAGTTCAGATAGGAGATCGTTGATAGATATGAGGAAGAGAGTCAGAAACAAAACAGAGCCCTGTGGTACACCAGCGTTTATTTTATGAATTTCAGACTTGAGACCATCCAATACGACTTGTTTTGAGTGCTCTGAAAGCTAATTTCTAACTCAACGAAGAAGAGATTCGTCAATACCAAAAGCACACATTTTCGATAAGAGAGCTTGATGTTTTTAAAATATGTATATCAAGTGGAATAATTTTACTTTCTCCAAAACGATGTGCCAACGATGTGATTTGTGCCACTGTTCGGTGAGATATACCATCAGATCACCAGTGGACCTATTGTGCTACGAAAGCCGTACTGCTGGTCATTGAGAAGCTTTCGTTCTTCGAGATATTTCTTGAGCTGATACTTTATGAGCGTTTCCATGAGCTCGGAAAGAAGGGAGGTAAGTGCAATTGGACGTTAGTTAAATTGGACTTTTTGAAAAATGTCAATTAACTTCGAAATGTGTGCGTGTGAATCTTGCTTAATAAGAATTAGAGTTTGTAACCCTTTTAATATTTTTCAGGAATTTGTCAAGAGCAATATATAGTGGTCACTAAGGCAACCCTCTGTCGAAACTTTGAAATGAAGATAAGTAGATCATTGAAATTTATAATAGTCAGAGTGAAAAGCTAAAGGATGGGGCCGTATATAAAATTTTAAAAACGTTCAGTAAACATATAAATGTTAAATTTACCAATTAGCTGGTTGTTTTTCAACCTAATTGATCATGTTAAATATTTAATAAAAGAAAAGATTTTAATTGTTACTTGCGTTGAAATGAGAAAACATACTCGTAGATAAACAAGCATAAACTTCGTCCTTGAGTTCTGGAAAAAAGTTTTAAAAAGTTCCCTAGAGGATCAGACAGTACTTTACTAATTATATTCCGTTCCTTGTATAAAATTCAATAGACCTGAAAATTGAAACACACTTTTGCCTCTGATACATGATAGTTTGTTGTTTAAAACCTCATATGTCTAACATCCTATTGAAAGCAAATAAAAAAAGAGAAAAGGTACATAGGTGAATGATAGGAGATGGTAAGTTTTTTGAACAAACAATGAAGCGACATTAAAACGTGTGTTTGCTTTTGCTTTGTATTAAAACACAGGTGTCTTATTTAGCTGATTGTTCCAAACTATAAAAGAGGATACATGGGTTCAGTAAGATGTCAGTATAGTTCTGTGGCTTCGAATATGAACTTTTCGGTATATTTTTGTTTGATTGCTGCTGGGGTCTTGGTTGTTTTTTCCCAACAATCGGAGGCTGGTGCCATTTTTGATAAAATCACCAATTACATTGAGAGTGGACTAGATAGTATTGAAAACAGGTTGAACCCAGGAATTAAGAGATCCCGTGATACTATCGCTTTTATAAAAAAACGTGTCCAAGAAAATATAAACGCCAATATTTTTGTAGATCCATCAATAAGACTTAGAGAAGGATTTACCAATGCTACACAAATACTATCAAGTTCTCGAGTCCAAATCTTGGATGCAGTTTTAGCAGCCGAAAAAATTGTTGGTAAGAACCCTGAAGGTGCCAGAAAACTTACGCAACAATCATGGGTGGATGGCCAATTGATAGCCTACAATGCCGGAACAGCCTTCTTCAAAGCAATTGGACAAGTTTTGGATCTTTCAAATGATGGAGCTAGGCAAGGTCTTTTATCCGCAAGTAAATATTATCAAATAGGAGCATTGGCATTACTAGATATTATGGAAGCCGCTGAGAGCTCATTCAATGAAGGAAGTAAAGCTGGAGGCAGTGCAGCTGTAGTGTCACTTAATGCTTATCGTTCAGCTATCGAAACTGCATATGCAGGTGTCTTTTACAGTCTTCAAAAATCCACCAATGAATCATTACAAGCACTCAGAGATGCTCAAAGCAGACTCATGCAAGTACAAATTGAAAATCTTAATTGTGGAGTAACTACAAAAACCGATCCTGAGTGTTCAGATGCCTTAAAAGATATTAATGAAGTTGCTAACAATGCACTAAGGAATGGGGCTAATCCTGCTTTAGTTCAAGAGTTGGAGGAAATCATTAAATGTGCTCTTGATTCTCTTGTTCAAATTATAGTTGACGCCAAAAAAATGTTAGCGAATACAAAAGCAATTGCAAGAATTAATACCTTTGAGGCCACGAATATGTACTCCAAGGAAGCCGAAGCTTTAAAAAAAAAGAATAAATCAACTAGATGCGAACCTCTATTTAGGGATTGGATATGTATTTGCTAAATCTGGAAATCAATCAGAGAAGGAAATTCAATCTGGCTTTTCGGTTTTGGAAAACGGAAATGTTAAAATCCTTAATACAATTAAATTTTCTGAACAGATAGTAGTGAATGGACTAAGAAATGGAGGTGATTCATCTATGTTAGCTATTGAAACTGCCGCGAAGTTTGGAAATTCTGGCAAACTTGCCTTAATCCAAAGCATAGTCGAATGTGCAAGAATTGTATTTAATCTACTTTAATATTTTTGCCTCCAAAATATATACTTTGCAGTGACGAGGCCGTTGTCGTTCCGGTGCAATTTATTATTTGATATAATATTTTATTAATAAAGTGGAAACAAGTAGCAATTTGTGTATCTTAATTTTCAACTAATGCGAACAAGATCGCCCCCTAAGTTCTATCTTTTTAATTTTTTGTGATTTTGAAACATGTATCGCTTTGGTGCATATAGGTTGTGAAGTGTGACAATGATGTGTTCTGAAATATATATGATCTTTCTACCAAATTGGAATCACATTCTAAATGCTCGAAGCGTAGTTAATGAACACACTTTGTTGTGTTATCTATGGTCGTTCACTTTAAGCTCCTAACCTAACCACAGAAAATAAAAAATGAATTCAATAAACTAAACATAAACATATCATTCAAAACAAACAATAATATCCAAAAGCTAATCCAACCAAAAAGAAACATTGAAATAAAAACATGCACTGGAGTTTACAAAATAAAATGCGATGACTGCAACAAATATTACATAGGACAGACGGGAAGAACATTTTACGAAAGATTCACAGAACATTTACCTAAACCAAACACAAAATCAAATTATGCTTTGCACCTCATTGACGAGAAACACAATTATACGAATTTTGACAATAACCTCAGCCCAATGCACTTTTGTAAGAAAGGACATCATTAGAAGAGTTCGAGATTTACAAAGCAAATAAACTAGAACAGGACAAACTACTTAACGACAAACTAATGTTTAAAACAAACGCACTATTCGACACCGCCCTCACATTATGCACAAGATGAAACAAGAGAACAATACAATAATCAGATGACAGAAATAAATAAACAGCAAGTGGCAATTCACATATTTAAGAAAAAATCGTGATAGTCTGATGATGGAAATTCATTTCCGAAACGCGTAACATAATTATAATTCAAAATAAGTTGTAAAATTTGTGTTTAAATACATTTAAAATTTAAAAATTTAAAATTAAAAGTTTCTTTTCTTTTCTTTTTATTATTATATCATAACATACAACTTGGAGACCAAAACCCTTCAAAATGATCCTAACCTTTTCTGGGGTGGAATTGGCTGAGGTGATAGTTGATTGTGATTGTCATTTTGACTATAGCTGTCTCCATCATATTAATAAGGAAATATAGAGAAAGCGATTGTCAAAATGACAATCACAATCAACTATCACCTTAGCCGATTCCACCCCTGGTCAATGGAAGATCGATTGTACACAGCACGGAATTGACTGCCTCGGATTCCCCACACTCACACGAACAGCGGGCGTTGGCAGATTGATCAATGAACCCGTTCACAATAGAAATTATTCCCAACGTTGCGTTGCCTTCCTACCATAGAATGTAGGCTTTAAGTGCAGCAAACTGTTATAATTGGCAAACCAGATTTATTTTTGTAAGATGTTAAAGGAATTTTATATATATGTACAAGAAAAGTTAGAAAACAATTTTTGAAATTTGTTTGATTTATTTCGCATTCTTTTAAGAAAAAAAATTTTTGTTGAGTTCAAGATAAAGCGAATTAGCTGGCATGCAGCACAGTCTGCTGTTAATTCAACGATATCAGAAAGTGTCATGACTCCTCCTGTGCTTGATTTTATGGGACAAATCTTCTTTCGCACTCCTTCAATTACAAGAGTACTGAAGAATCTCGATAAACACAAATCCGCTGGCTAGTATCCTTCCAACTTTTCTGAAGATATGTTCTTCAACGCTGGAAAAACTATTGCGTATATGGACAAAACCATCTGTCCTACTGTACGGGTCTTTTTCCGAGTGGATGGATGAACAGCATTTGTCCACTAGATATCTCAATTCTCAAAACCATTTGTCATCAAGCTCTCTTATCGAACGTGCGTGAATTTAGTATTGATGAATTTTTTCTTCGTTGGATTAGACACTACCTTTCAAACCGATCAATACAAATTATGCTGGAAGGATTTAAGTCAGATGTTCATAAAATAAACGCTGGTGTGCCACATGGCTCCGTTTTGTCTCCGACTCTCTTTCTCATATTTATCAATTATCTTTCGTCTGAAACTTCTAATCCATTAAATTGTCTTACTGATGACAGTGCTCTCAGCTTCTCATATTCGTTTCCAGAAACACGCCCTTGTTCTTCGGATGTGAATTTAGAATGGCAGCGTATTATTTATAAGCTCATTAAATTTTGATCTCGTAGAATTTAATGTTTCAAGAACTTAATGCTGTCTATCCATGAGTGGCACTTGCATTGAGGAAACCAAACAGCTTTCAGTTCTCGGTAGATGCATCACAGACCACCTTGTGTGGAATGACTACATATTCGATGTCATCAAAAACGCTGCTTAGTGCTTATGTTTCATTCGACGATGTAAGAAATTTCTTAACCCTCGAGTATAATTGCCATATTTGGGCAGGTGTTTCAATAACCCACTTGAGTATCTTGGGGTAGAATCCAAAAAAGAGCTTTAAAATTGATAGGTGATAGAACTATAGCAGAATCATTTGAATCTTTCGAGCACCGTCGCTTGTCTTTCATTATATATCTCCGTTATTTTAATAAACATTACTTTAATGAAATAGCCAGTTGCATTCCTCCACTTAAACAATTTAATCGTATTACTCGCGCTTCAGGGAATGCCAATCAGTTTACCTTTGAGCCCTACTTCGGACGTACTGTTAAATTCAGAGATTCTTTCTTTTGCCGCACTACACGAATGTGGAAAGCTTTACCGACCCTACATTTCCCTCCCATTATTATATTCAGACTTTCAAAGTCTGAATATAATAATCTTCTTTTAAATCCTCTACACGTTTCCTAAAACTCGCACTGTAATCAAACAGTAGTCAAAAATCCTTTTTTTGGATGACAACTCTTAAAATAGTTTTGAGATGAAATAATTCCATCTGTACGGTCCGTTTAAGGAAGACACACATACATTTTGATCAAATTTCGTAAGCAAATAAGTCTAGACAAAATAGAAAATAGTCAAAATTTCCTAATAAACCTTGTTAAACAGATGTTGTTTTTAACTTTTGTATTGGTTTTTATACTCGTTATGCAATAAATGTACATATAGCTGTACAAGCAAATACAGATAAGTGTTTACAAGTAAATTCAGTTTAAAATGTTTCCAATGAAATAAGTTCCTAAATTTACACATGAACATATGTGTTTGAAGAGTCATAGCAATTGGTACATATTTCCATACCTATACATATGTATGTATGTATAAACATATCTATCACAAGCAAAAATCTACTATACCTTTCGAAGTCAAAGAAGATGAAGCAGTGTTTATAAGTCTTATAGTCTAAGAGCCCGTGAACGCCAGATCTCCGTCATTTTATAAAAGCTGAAAGTTTGTCAGTGCATGCTCCCAATAAAGCTAAGAACGATGGACCATTATGAAGTTTGGGTCACAGTGGCTTTGGCAGTAAAACGGTACTAAAGGTGTGAAAAATACTGATCTACTTTCGTCAAATCATAAAGGCTGATTTTTTGGTATTATATTCAGAATGTTATTAAAAATCACGTTATTCATTGCCAGACACTTTACGTAGTGGAAACCCCTTGCCAGACACCCTTAATGTTCATGAAAAAATAATTATACTTACGTTATAGTATAAAAGCTGATTTTTATATACAGGGTGTCCACAGTCACCGTCTCAAATGAAAACCACGGATTCCCGAGGTCATTTTAAGGCGCAAAACTTAAGAGGTAATTTTCTCGTTTTCATCCCATTTTCGAGTTATAACGGTTTTTATGATTTTTGCTCTCTTTTCCCTTAACTGTCTTTATCTTTGCCAAACTACCTCCGATTCGTAAGATTTTTCAAGATCAAGAATTTATTATCTACAGTTTTAGTTTGTCCCAATTTTTTTTTTTTCTGCGGACAACCGTTTCTCCGCAATTTTGCATCAAACTCAATTTTTTCATTTTATTCAAAAAACACGTTAATGAGTATTATTTTCTTTCTTAAAAAAATAAAAATTTTTTTTCCTTAAAAAGAATACTAAATGTAATTAACAAAAAAATAAACAAACTGAGTGAATTTAAAAAAAAAATAATTTTTAAATACAAAATTAATTCGAATGAATTAAAACTTTTTCTGAGCTTTTCGGTATCGCTTGAGTACAAGCTGCTCTTCGAGTGCTCGTGCCAGGATCATCGCAAAAGAATCGCAAAACCCTTTCCTCCATCCAAATGTGTGCTGGCAACACGTTTTGTCCTCTATTTTGTCGATGTGGCTGAAGCACTCCTTCTGTGTTGACACGATTGAAAAGACGGTTTATGACATGGCCAACAGACAGCACTTTTGCTCTATAAACCACACATTTTTGGGTTGTTTTGATGCTTATTTGCCGTATTTCCAAAATGTGTACTAGGTGGGGCACTTTTTGTATAAAAGTTTGCAAAATACACGCTTAATGCTTAAATGCCCCACTGCATTTTTTACTTGCGACTTCTAGGTACTATAAGGCAAGTTATGCATTCGTAAAAAAATCGATCTCGAGATTTTGATCAAAGTTGACATTACGATGATAGCGAAGACGAAAAAAGTGGGTCTGGCAATTCTGTCTGTCTGTCTGTCTGTCTGTCTGTCGGTTCGACTACAGCCTAAACGGCTCGGCCGATTTTCTTCAAACTTGGGATATGGGTTTTAATTTTTTCCCCCCAGACGTTTTTTTCTTTTTTTTTTTAAGACCAAAAATAACGGTACCTACCATACGATTTTTTTTTTCAAAATTTTATAAATATTTTCTTTTCTCAAAAACTGTCCCACAGAATTTAAAAAAAAATTGAAAAATTTGATTTAGTTAAAGCTAGGTAATGGTTGAAAAAAATTTTCCAAAAAATCGTTATTTTTGGTAGCCCCCCTGGGTCAATTTTTTTAGTTTTTGATTTTCTCGAAAACGGTACAGCCGATTTAAATCATTTTTTTTATGCTAAGGCTCCTCCAAAGTTTAAATATTTTTACATATTCAAATTTTAAATTTTTTATTTTTTGGATTTTTAAAAAAAAATTCAAAATTTTTTTTTGGAAACTCAATATTTCGAAAACCCCATGCTCGATTTTTTTCAAACTTGACAAATAAAAGTTTCTTAGCATAATCTACAAGATTTGAGAAAAAAATTTGTTTTATCTAAAACTAACGGTACCTTCCATACAAAAGTTAAAAAATGGTTTTCGAAAATCGTATTTTTCTCGAAAACGGTTCCGACAATTTCGCTAAAATTTTTTTTCTTTTGATTAATATTTACGGTCTATAATTTCATAAAAAAAAATTTGAAATCTAGATATTACTGACTGCACCTACCATATACATATGTAACGATTTTTTCGAATTTTGAATTTCTTATTATCGGAAAAACGGATTTTAATGAAATTTTTTTATAAAGAAGCTCCTAAAAAGTTTAAAAAACATTGCATTTTAAAACTTAAAAAAAAAAATATTTTTTTTAATTTTTGGAAAAAAAGTCTTTTTTTTTGGAAAATTCGATATCTCAAGAACGGCTAAATATTTTTCTTGGAAATTTAACTCTCATTCGTACAATAACAAAAGCTTAAGGTTGGTGTACCAATTTGTTTTTAAATGTTTTAAAAATTTTGTGCATAAAAGCTTATTTTTTTTAAGGAACCACTACAATGACTTATAATTTTTGTTCTTGCATAAATTCATATTTGCATAGCATTCTGTCTTTATCTCTTATGTACTACTAAAAGAATTTAATAAATTCATTTTATCCATATGAACAGTTTTCTTTAATAACATTCGTTTTTAAAATTCCTAGTCTATTACATAGGAGCAAGTTCGTGCGACCCAGTCGTGCATTTTATTTTTTTACTAAAATGTGAAAAAATACCAAAACTTACTCTTACGAATGTTGAAGTATTTTTAAAACTAATTCCGAATAAAATTGAATGTATTTCTCAAGAAAATTTTATGGACCAAGGTTCATGTTCAGTATTTTTCATAATTAAGTGTTAAAATACTTTATCATTTTCATACGTTTTATATAGACTTAAAAGTAATCCAATGTGGTATAGAGGAAGGCGTAGTCACTAAATTAATATTTCTTTTTGTTTTATGTTTTTATCACTCAAAGTAAAATTATAAAAATTGATAATAATGCTAGAAATTTTGATTTTTTTTTACTATTTTTGCTTTCGTTGATTTTCGAATGTCCAGTGCACAAAAGTCCTATATCCATAGGAAATTTTCAATTTGGTTTTCATCGATTTCGCATACGTATGGGAGAGGGTCCTATATCCATTTCTGACTTTTTCATACTTTTATTTTTTAAAAAATAACCGTTACAATTTTTGACTTCTTGTCTTCAAATTACAACAAAGATATTTTCAAAAAATGTATATCAAAATTCAAACATCATATTTCTCAAGGAAAAAGTAAGGAAATTATTTTTCAAACCTTGAAATTCGTTTTCTGGGGAATAATTTTTTTGGATATGGGGCATTTAAGTACTCAGGCGGCGATTTACAACCTTCAAATCATAATGAAAATCTTTACTGTTTACATTAGTTAACGGTCTTACTAATTAACTTTATCTATTTGTCCTTTTCTTAACCACAATAGCTCAGAAAAAGTTTTAATTCATTTGAATTAATTTTGTATTTAAAAGTTATTTTTGTATTTTAAATTCACTCAGTTTGTTTATTTTTTTTTAATTACATTTAGTATTCTTTTTAAGGAAAAAAAATATTTTTTTTAAGAAAAAAAATAATACTCATGAACGTGTTTTTTTGAATAAAATGATATCAAAGTGAAAAAACAACTTAAAAATCGAAAAAATTGAGTTTGATGCAAAATTGCGGAGAAACGGTTGTCCACAGAAAAAAAAAATTTGGGACAAACTAAAACTGTAATAAATTCTTTATTGGTTATAAAAAAAATCTTACGAATCGGAGGTAGTTTGGCAAAGATAAGGACAGTTAAGGGAAAAGAGAGCAAAAATCATAAAAACCGTTATAACTCGAAAACGAGATGAAAACGAGAAAATTACCTCTTAAGTTTTTCGACTTAAAATGACCTCGGGAATCCATGGTTTTCATTTGGGGCGGTGACTGTGGGACACCCTGTATATAAAAATCAGCTTTTATACTATAACGGAAGTATAATTATTTTTTCATGAACATTAAGGGTGTCTGGCAAGGGGTTTCCACTACGTAAAGTGTCTGGCAATGAATAACGTGATTTTTAATAACTTTCTGAATATAATACCAAAAAATCAGCCTTTATGATTTGAAGAAAGTAGTTCAGTATTTTTCACACCTTTAGTACCGTTTTACTGCCAAAGCCACCATGACCCAAACTTCATAATGGTCCATTGTTTTTACCTTTGTTGGGAGCATGCACTGACAAACTTTCGGCTTTTATAAAATGACGAAGGTCTGGTGTTCACGGGCTCTTGCTCTATTATGGATGTTAAGCGAAATTTGATGCCGTGAAGTAGTAAGCTAACATACCGTCTAGAACATTCAGTACAGCCAAGGCCCTATTTCACCAACTACAAATTATATTATTAGGATGGGTAAGGTAGCTTAAACAGTGGGTTTTTTGAAAAGACGTTTTGGTCGAAATAAAGCACCCACTGCGCCTGATGTACGCAAGTTTGTGCAAAAAGTTCGTGAGACTGATATGCTAGTGGACAACACTCATGGTCCCCGTCGTCGTCCGGTGCGAACAGACGAGAATGCGCCTGCTACATCCGAGAGTGTGAGACTCAATTCACGAACATCAACTCGCCATCGATCTCAACAGCTAAACATTTCTCGCACTAGCCTGAGGAGAATTGGCTTGGAGTTACAGAATGAGCTACTCTGAAGCCAGCCGGGGCAGCCACTTGAACGATTTTGCCTTCCATGTTTGCTCTTATTAACAACATTTAATTTTGTTAATTTTATTGCATTTTAAAAGGAAATTTGTATTTGGTCCACCCTTAATACAACTTTTGGTAAATCGGAAAATGGATTTTTTTTTAAATAAATTTGTTTACAAGTAAAATTTTATACACATACATTTGATTAAATGAAATTTAAATGAAATTTTGTCAAATTTTATGGAAAACACTTGTAATTACAATAATTTTGTGCGTTGGTGAAAAGGGGCCCAAAATACGATCCCAGTATTCCCAGCAGATGCTGGGTCGTTTCTTCCGAATCGGACGATGATGAGGAAGAATAACATGAAATTGGTCCAATCATATTTATAACCGGAACTTGGACATTTAATCGAGTTTTTTAAGTCACAAGACTTTTACGAAACCTTTAAACAATGATCGAAATGAAATACAAACATTACACAAATCAGAGTTTAGACAAAATGTCAATTAACTTTAAAATGTGTGCGTGAAAATCTTGCTGAATGTTGCTACATTAAATATAATTTATTCAAAGCTATATTAATCTACATAATGTTTTATTAATTTGTAAAATATATTAAGTTTTCTAAACTTCTGTGATGTTCGCATTCTAAAGGAATACTAACAGTTACATCAATGACATAAATGGAACCATTTCGCTGAAAAAAATAGACCATCTTTAAACTAAAGTGCGTTCCAGACTTCTGGTAAAGCCAAATTTGAACCAGCTAAAACGCCAACGCAAAAGAGGAAGGAGAACATTATGCCCCAGATAAACCTTCATTAAAACCTGTTGAATGAAAAGCCAGGTGAGTTTTATTCTCTAGAAAAAGAGGATTTTCGACCAGCTGAGAGGCTGACATAAAAGGAACCCGATGACAATTTGCGTCTACAGGGTGATTTCTACTCTCCCGAGCTATATTTCAACCGGATAAAAAACCGAAGCAAAAGAGATCAGAGAATAACTTATATCGTGGAGGAGAATTTAAAATATCATCAAAAAAAGAATTCCGACTCGCTGCAAAAAATGTTCGACTCATCCGGGAAAGTAATCTGAAATCAGAAGGTGAAATGACATTTGAAGAAAAAAGTTTGATTGTATTTATCTTTATTTTTCTCAACATTTAATTCTTATTTATATTTATTATTTTATTTGCAAATTATTATATATATTTAATTCATTATAATTTTGTTAATTTTAGTAGAACTCATCTCATGACTTGTTCTAACCGTGATCCGAACTGAGCTTAGAACGATACATTTTAACGACAAACCACGTTGAGCTATTTGCATCAACCGTAGGTACACTAGGTTGACCACCTTCATACTCCAATAAGAGCTTAAAAACTTTATTAGATTATGATCAAACCAATTGCTGAAAAAGAAAATTAGAAACAAAATTTTAAGAGTTTAAATTATTTATTTCTATACATATGTACATACTTTTTAAAATTAAGTTTTTGTTAAGAAAAAATATTACAAAGTTTATTTATTTGGTATTTGTTAGTGTGTTAATCTAATCCTGATTCTGGGTCAGATTCATCCGAAGTATATATTTCTGAATCTGATGAAATAACACTTTCAGAATCTATTCCCGAATCTGGATCTGACCAATCATCCTCATCGTCAGATGAAAATTCAAAATCTGATAGATCATCATCGGTCTCTTGATCAGATTGCTCGCTTTCCAATTCGTCGTCATCTTCTGTATCCGAATCGCCTTCGAACTCCAGCCTTGGTACCCATCGCACTGCACTTCTTCTATGGATAACACGTATTCTATTGTCCTCATCCTCATACTGTTCCTTTATTTGGAAATATGCAGAGTACATCATCTCCATTAATGTGCTGTAGTGCTCCTGAAGCACTTCGACCCAGAATAGACGTTCAGTGATAGCGCGATCTTCATCAACAACATCGTTCTGCTGAGCAGGCATTTGGTAGTGGGCTCTTCTTGGATTGACGATGAAACTTCGGATGATTTCACCTTGTTTTTCCACAACGATTTCGAAGAATACTCCCTCACAATCACGTTGAACTTCTTCAAAAAGATCATTCACATCTTTGTACAAGGCAATGCGGTTTCTTCGTTGGTCTACTAAATTTGCCATTTTGATTTGGTGTAAAGACTTCAGTAGACTCCTTTTGACTATAAGTCTTACTTGAAAGGATCTGCTATTTAAAGGACCACAGCAGGTAAAAAGGGATTTAAAGGATAATTAGTATTGGTTCCAAATCTGTGTTAATTGGGATAATTTTATAGCTTTTATACCTGCGACGTAATTCGGATTATAGTAAATACAAAGCGATCAGGTATGTTAATTATAAATCTATAGAAAAGGATTATAGCTTCAATCGTGATAATTAGGATATTTTAGTTTAAGCAATTTGTAAATGTAATAAATTAGTAGTGGAATGCTCTGTATCGTTGATTTTCTAATTCCGTTTTACTTTCGGGATAGAAATGCAAAACATAAACTTTTGCTGATGAATGTACCTTAGGTGTGGTTTTTGGCCAGTTGACAACCGATTACATTACATTAACAATATCCCAGTTAAATTTGATTGTGCCCTCGCAAAAATTCCGATAGAGCTGGATTTTGGTGTAGAGCCTTGTTTTAACCTCTGAATGATAATCCAAAAACTGCACTAAATTTACACTATGGCTTTTGTGGCAAACCAAATTTTAAATTATATTTTGTTTGTAAATGTATTCAAAAACTATCAGTTTCGTCCAAGAAATGTCAATGTAAAAATTATACCTTATGCAATTTTCCACAAGAAAGGTTTATTTGTAAGAGAAATACATTTTAAGGATATCAAACTTTTATTTCAATATATTGCTTACATTTGGCCACTATGAAAAGAATAAAGCATAATTCAAATTTGTTCATAGAAGTTCTTGCAGAATTCGATTCCCACAAGGTACTTTTCGATGTCTTTTTGAAGCATATCGAGCAATAAACTACGCCTTGACGGATATTTGTTTTCAAAGCTGGCAGCATTCAAAAAAGGCAGCCATATATTCTGAAGATCGTGATAATGGTTGGGCTTTAGAAAATCTGTAACAGAGCTAGTGTCTTCAAATTTATTTTACATTTTTACAACTTTCACACGTTAGGGACTTTTTTACGTTCCAAATTGTTAGTTGGCTAAATTCGAACTAAACTAAACATAAAAAAAAAAAAAAAAAAAAAAAAAAACTAAACATATAAGGGTTCGGAAACAGTTCGGTTTGACGTATATTATTGAAACAGGGATGTCAAATCCGGACCATGAATGGGATGAATCTGTACCTACCATTTTCCACTAGACCCACTAGACTCTATTTCTCTCAAAATCTATTGCACGACTGGGTTGTCAGAACTTACTCTTATACTATAGATCAAGGGGCTTAGAATTATAAACATTTTATAGATAAAACCTCCATAATATAAGGAGAAATTGTGAAAAACTATAAAATTTAATTTATTAAAATAACACATTAATTAGGTGTAAGCTTAGAAAAAGAGAACGTTTCAAAAATCATTAGAAAGGCTTACATACATATTTGTTATTGTTTTCTTTTAATTTTGATGTACCAATTTTAAGTATTTACAAAAATATAAACTTTATTTAAGAAAATTCATCAGCCATTTTTTGAGAAAATATACAAAATTAAAAAAAAAAAACAAATATCTTATTTAAAAATGAAATTTAACTCAAAATCTTCACAGAACTATTTATCCCGTTTTATGTGGATTTCACTAGCGATTAATAAAAACTATATGGCAGACTTGACATTACGATGATTCGGAAGACGAAAAATTGTTTGTCGCTTTTTTGTCTTATCTGTCTATCTGTTCAACTACAGCCTAAACAGCTCTACTAATTTGCTCTAAGCTAGGTAGGTAACATTTTTAAATTTTCCTCTTCCCCACGGTTTTTCTTCTTTTTTTTCCAAAGACCAAAAATCTTGTTTAATGATACCTCCGAGAGAACCATTTTATTGTTTTTGAATGTCTCAAAATCTGTACTTATATCTAATTTTGGTCAATTTTGTATGCTAAGGCTCCTTAAAAGTTGATACCGCATGACGTCGTTCATAGACATGCCATCCAACTTGGCACAAAAGAAATTGGGTATAAACGATCGGTAGCGTTCTCCACTGATAAAGATAGCAATGACTTAATTGTTTTCGAAGAAGTACGAACCGATGATGTCACCAGCCACAATTCCCAACAAACATCAGTGACTTCCTCCTATTGATAGCCAATTTGTGAGCTTTTTGATTATTGGTATCGTTTCAAATCCGACAATTTAGCTTGTTGACTCATTTATTTATCCAAAATTTCTGAAAATAATTTTTTCGCTGAAATCGGAGTCAACTTCTATCTGCCCTAGAGTAACATTTAACATTTACAAGCATTGCGTTGTTTACCGCTGCAAATTTGTCATGGAAAGTTGTCCTTACTATCTTAAACAGAAAAACTAACAACAGATTAAGCAACATGTACTACGTTTATATGACCGGGATAGGTGTAGAGACTTGTTGAAAGAGGCCAGGACCGGAACCCGGTTGTCGAGCCGATGATGATGATGACTACGTTTATATGAGGTATTGAAGTGAGCTTGAAGCTCGCTTCGACCCTTTGTAAACGGGTATTGAGTTCAAATGAGCTTCGTTCGACTCGATCTCGCTCGCTCAGCGGTGTCGAGTCGAAATATGAGACGAAAAACCTGGGTCGAGGAGTTGGCTTAACAAAATGTATCAGAATCGCTCAACACCATTTCAACTCAACTCCAAATCGAGCTCTCAACTCAAATGACGAAAAACCTGGGTCGAAAATCCGACTCTAATCCAACTCGATCTTTCGATACTGCATATAAACGTAGTAATGGTCGCCATTAACTGTCAAAATATATCCTTGCCCATTGGAAAAGGTTTTCTTGGTCTGTAGGGAAATTATTGTTTTTGTAATACTTTAATGGAGAATGCCTAAAAAGTGAGTTTCCTTGTAGGGTCAATTGCAATTGGTTTGTTAGTCTATGCATTTACATAAGTATAAATCAAGTTTCAGAGTCTAAACATATAGATGGATTTGCTTGTACCTACTTTTGGCCATTTGCCATTTTATGTGTTTTCCTATAAAGCAAAAATTCGGAAACGTTCTTCTTTTAGCTAATCTATAACGGATAGCTGCTGCTCAAAAAATCTTATCTCAAGCGCCAATTTAAGATTTTTATTAATTTGCTGTTCAATTGTATTTATGTTACTTACATTATAACTCAGGAAGATTAAACTTTTATTTCGAAAAAATTCTGACAAAACTGAATTTTAATGGAGAGCTATATTTAAGTATTTCTTTAAAAGTACAGTAAAACCCGCTTAAGAGAAACGGCAAAATGTCACAGTCTTTCTTTCACTTAAGCGGGTTTTTCACTTAAACGAACCCCGCTTAAGTGAAAAATAATTTCACTTAAGCGGAGTTCGGATAAGTGAAAAAAAATTTCACTTAAGCGGATTTAAAAATTCCATTAAGCGGAAATTTAATGCTAGAAACAATATTTTTTTAATCTTTTGAACTTGCCTTGAAAGAAGTTAAATAAAACAAAGATTAAATAACACAGAAATGATTTATTGAAAAACGAAAACTAGCAAATTTTTGTTCTGTTCGATTCATTTTTTTTTTTTCACTTAAGAGAGTTTTTTTCAATGAAGTATATTAAAAATTAACTGAAAATATGTTTCAGTTATCCGGGTTTTCCACTTAAGCGAGTTTCACTTAAGCGGAGTGTTTTAAGGGAAATTGGTCGGAAAATACTTGGGGATGAAGAAAATGTTTCAGGTGAGCGGGTTTTTCTCTTAAGCGGGTTTTACTAAAAATTTGGACCGAAGCTGCAGGATTTTTGGGAGGTATAGCTCATTTTATTCTACACAAAAAAAAAATTGTAATACCTTGTTTCGTTGAATCAATAGATTTTGAAAAAAAAAAAAACATTCACGAACATTAGGGTATAGTACACTTGGTCGATAGTTCTTAGCTCACCCAAAGCCCGAGTACAATTTCCCATATTTGGGCACGTACTCCAATAACCCACTTGAGTTCTTTTATAGAATCCAAAAAAAAAATCTTTTAAACTGATAGGTGACGTACATACTGTTATATTCAAACCTTCTTTCAACACGATTGTTGAAAGCTTTACCAGACTCAATATTTCCCTCGCATTGTGATATTCAGAACTTCGAAAGCAATGTGCATCGGTATTCGGTATCTTCTCTTAAATCCTCTTCAACTTTCTTATAACGCTCGCACTATGCTCAACCATTTTAATGGTATAGTCATAACCCCTTTAGTGCACGCATAAATAGAAATAATAAAATGCACGACTGGAATTTAAGATACATTTTATAAATATAAAACATGGATTTAATGAGATAATAATGTTCAAATGCATAAAATTGCCGTCTGGTTTCCGGAAAAGTATGAATTTATGCAAATAAACTTTAAAAAATCGTTTTATTATTAAATAAAATTTTTATATAAGAAATTTCTCTAAAATTTTTCAAGAAAAAAATGTCGGATGCGAATTTTAAGTATTTAATAATATTGATCCACACAGGCCTATTCCAGACATTTATTTGAATGGAGTAGTGCTTCCCAAGTGTGAAAAGTTTAAATATCTGGGGTCTATGATAAATAACGAAGCTACTTGTGATGACGATATCAATCATCGCGTAAGCGTAGGGTGGATGAAGTGGCGGGAAAATTCTGCTATCTTCTGTGACCGAAAAATGCCCCCTAAGCTGAAAGGAAAGCTCTACACTTCAGTTGTGCGTCCAGCACTCACATACGGTTCACAATGTTGGACAATGTACAAAAAGTATGAGAGTAAGCTAACGGCAGCTGAGATGAAGATGCTTCGTATGACAGCAGGAGTTACAAAGCTTGATCGAATTAGAAGTACGAAGATCCGAGGAAGCCTTCATGTTAAGAATACCATTTCCCAAAAAATTGAACACGACCGACTCAGTTGGTATTGCCATGTTCAAAGGAGAGATCCTGAGAACCCCGTCAAAAGAGCAATATCATACAACGTTCCAATTCGGAGTAAAAAGAAAGGTAGGCCTAAACACTCCTGGTACAAACAAATGCAAAAACACCAGCATTCAGTTGGCCTCAGAAATGGAACAATACAAAACCGGGAGGCTTGCCGCCAATTTCTGAGGTCAACCCGGCGAACCCCACAGGCGGATCACTAGTGTGAAGCAGATACGTGGGAGAGTTATGATCCCCTCGACATCGAGATCATAACAGCGCCGAAACAAGGAAGAAGAAGAAGAAAAGATTTTAGGAAATAATTTCAAAAAATAATCGTTCATAGGTTTTGAAGATATTGATTTAAATTTTTTTTTTTTTTAAACCCAATAAATATTTTTTCGAATATTTTTTTATACAATATTATTTTAAACTTAAGGGGACGCCTGCTAAAAATTTTGGGTTAAAATCCTTAGAGCCGTTAATGAGAAAGTCGAAAATCAAAAAAACGGGTCTATGGCAGGTACCCCCAATAACATTTTGCCCCAAAATTTTTTTTGACCAAAATGTAGTCCATGTCCATAATATCACACTTAATTTTTTTTATCAAAATCGTTAGAGCCGTTTTCGAGATAAATAAGATTTTGCATTACGGGTGTATGGCGGGTACCCTTAGTTTTGGAGCTAAAAAAAAAATTTCAATTTCTCCTCTAGGGAATCACCGAAGACCCTTAACTACCGAGATTGAAAGAAATAGGTACAGTGGTTTAGGCTGTAGTGAGAGGTACAGACATACAGACACACTGAAACAAGTTTTTTGTGTACTAAATTTTCCTTAAAATTTTTATAAAAAAAATTGATATGCAAATTGTTAGTATTTAATAAAATACATTTTATAACGTAATTTAAAAATTTAATCGTGTATCGGTTTTCAAGATATTGAATTTTCAAAAAAAAATATGTATTATTTTTTTAAAAATCCAAAAACTATTTTTTTGAAAAAATTTTTAGTTTATATTTTTTCAAATGCAAAGCAGCTCCTGCATAAAAAGTTTGGTTAAAATCGTTGGAGCCGTTGGTGAGAAATTCGAAAATCAAAAAAACCGTTCTATGACAGGTACCCCTAATAACATTTCCCCCCAAATTTTTTTTTCACCAAAATATAGTCCATGTCCATAATATCATACCTAATTTTTTTTTATCAAAATCGTTAGAGCCGTTTTCGAGATAAATAAGATTTTGCATTACGGGTGTATGGGGGGTACCCTTAGTTTTGGAGCTAAAAAAAAAAAATTCAATTTCTCCTCTAGGGAATCACCGAAGACCCTTAACTACCGAGTTTGAAGAAAATACCTCCGGTAGTTTAGGCTGTAGTTCGAGGTACAGACATACAGACATACTCACTTTTTTCGTCTTCGCTATCATCGTAATGTCAACTTTGATTAAAATCTCGAGTTCGATTTTTTTTCCAAATGCAGAACTTGCCCTATAGTACCTACATATATCGCAAGTAAAAACGGTATAAATGTATTCAGGTGCATCTCCTCATTATAAAATAATTTTTTTTGGGGTGGACAGTTTGAAAAGGTGGTGTTTACATTCTCATTTAATAACTTTATTGTCTAATTTTCCTGAGCTAAAAGCATAACGGAACAATAACAGATCTTTTGTACTGAATCTCCATTCTATTACCTATAGATACTCTTATTATGATTCTAAAAAGCACTTATAATCTGCGACATTTATTATAAAGCTTTTGAACAATCAACAAGTCTCGATTGCACATATAATTATAAATGATTCTAAGCATTTAAAAACCAATAACGCGTTATACGTTAGTATCAACAATTTTATAGCAACTGCATTTTGCTGCTCTTCTGCCTGGTTGGACAGAAGTTTAAATAATTGATAATTATTATTAATTATTGCGTGAGAAAATTAAGTTTTAACAATAATTAAAAAGCTATGTACATATGTAATATCATTAAATGTTGTTTTTGACAATTATGTCGATTTCCTTTACTCACTAGGGATTTCGATCCCTTGTCAAATTTTTTCTTTTGGTGTGCGTATTTCGTATGCATGTAAATCCCTCTTCAAATACGGATTCGAGGGATTTGATCTCTGTCAAAAAAAATCGATTTTTTTGGTGTAAAGGAACGTAAAATCTGTCGAGAGATCGAAATCTTCACACAGAAATTGATTTCTCATGTGTAAAGGAAATCGACATTAGTAAGAAAATTTTAACCATGTTCAATACAAGAAACCTGAAACAAATCTGTACTTAAATCTTAAAATCATTACTGATTGGGTTATAAAACTGAACCTGCACTAAATCAATTATAGTTGATTAGTGCAACCATAAATATTAAACACTCCCATATTTTAACAATAGATTATTTGTATTTCAACAGAATAATCACTTTAGACAGCTTTGACCATAATAGATAAGGAAATGAGTAATTAGAATGATGATATTATTTCAGGTACGTAGGTAAATTATAGCACCTATAAGTAATTAGGATAATTTTGAGATCTTTCTGCATTCGGTAAGGACTAAGGACATGGTAAATAATGTACATATTGTTGGTAGGTACAGCCATGCCCAAAATAATAGAAATGCTCTCTTATTTTTAGTAATATTTTATATAGCACTTACATATACATATGTATGGGCAAATCTCAGAAAATTTTGACTTTCGTGTAACTTTGAAATTAAGTTACTTCATAGTCATATTTTTTTACTCTATCTCTGATAATTTTTTTACGAGTAATTTTTTAAACATTCGTTAATAAAAGAGGAACACCATCAATTATATTTTCTGATGTAACAATGGTGCTATAAACTTAATTTTAAAGGTGTGCTTAATTATTTTCTCTAAGGAGCTTTCAAAAGTCTTAAGTCAAAAGTTTCTGAGATTTGCCCATATATTAGATAAATGTTTAAAAATATTTATGTTACATATTAATGATAACGATAAGTAAGTACTTTGTTAACCTGTTTTATGTAAGTTTTTTGAAAACAAAAGGGGATTTACAAAGTTTCCAAGTCCGTTTGTAGTAAGCTTTCGCAAAAGCTGGACATAAAATAGCAACACTTGACTTAATTAACAAAAAAACAAGACATTCTTATAAGATAACCAATATCATTTCTCTGTTTTTATTAGCACATACAATTTAACATTTTTTTGGAAAATCTTTATCTTATAAAACTGCACGCATATGCGATTCGACTTAGAGTTTAGCAACTTTTGGCGCTTTTCTTGGGGATTCGAATACCAAACTTCTTGGACAATACTCTAGAGATCTACTCAGTTGGAAGTATTCTTTTTGTTTACATCAGTCTTTAGCGCATTCCAGAGGTTTAAGGTCCGGTAACTGAGAAGGCCACTCCGCTACGTTCATTTCATTTGTTTGAAACCAGAGCTTTGTTTACTTTGCTTGTTTGTTGGAAACGCAATTAAAGAGGCATATTTTCATCGACCCACGGTTGCATGACAGTCTGCAATATGTCCACATACGACTCTTTTGAAATATTCGACCAACTCCCTAATAAGAAAAACTACCCCACAGCATTATGCTGCCACCTCCAAGCTTTGCGGTTGGTTTTATGTACCTCGAACTATAGGCCACAAATTTTAGGCTGCCGGCGGCGGCGGGCGGCACGGCGCGATGCGCGGCGGGCAAACAGTTTACCATTCCGAATAAATTTTGCCCGAAAGTATATTTCTCCACTGTTTCTTGGCCTTTAGGTATGTGATATAAAACTCAAAGACCTTGATTACACGTGTGCCCTGTATATCCGTAATAAAGTATACTATGAAAATCGAAACCTCCGAATAGAAGCAGCTTAGAGTTAAATTGCGGAAAATATGGTCAAAATCCGCCCGGCAGTTTACTAACAACCGCATTTTGGGGGTGATTCATAAATCGCTAGTGTTAGATTACATAGAATTATATATTTTCTATTAGACAATCATTGTAAGTAATTGGTAGGTATCTAGGTATATATAAAATTTATTTAAAAAAAGTTTTAAAAGATAACAATTAAATTTTTAAAACAAACCGCATTCATTTTCATTTGTGAAATGACGCCAAAGAGAAAAAAAAACAAAAGCGATTTAAATTATTCAAGTCTTCGATGTGTACAGTGAATCAACTAATTAATTTATAAATTCTGTATAAAATTGTATTATTACAAAAACCGCGCTCGTTAACTTCAACAGTAAGAAACGGGGAGTATTCGAGTATTGATCAAGTTTCTAGATGAAGATAAAAAATTGTTGTTTTCTTTAATAATAATTAATTTTAATTATTTTAAAACGCAAATAATTATACTATAAATAAATAATTTAAAGTGAGACGTTTTTAAGAAAGAATAATTTCGGCAAAGCATTAGATACTATCTTATTACATTGTTTGCTTAAAATTTATTAACTACATCATCATCCTGATTTGAAATTGATTTTAGACTAAAAATAACGGTTCTTTTTTTGTCAAAAACTGTTCCAGAGATTTAAAGCAAAAATTTAAAAAACAATCAATTAGTAAAAGCTTTAAATAAAAAAAAAAAACTAAAATGCACGACTAGGTCGCACGAACTTGCTCCTATGTAATAGACTAAGAATTTCCAAAATTAATGTTATTAGAGAAACACTGTTCATAAGCATAAAATTTTTTAAAGGGCTAAAACAACATCTTTAGTAGTTGGAGGTAAAAAAAGGATGCCATGTGATTCAAGCAAATATAGATTTATGCAAGAACAAAAATTATATGTCTTTGTAGTGGTTTCTTAAAAAAATAAGCTTTTATATAAAAAAATTTTAAAACATTTTTAAGAAAAAAATTTGGTACGCCAATTTAAAGTTTTTATTATTGTTCGAATAAAAATTAAATTTACCAAAAAAAATATTGAGCCTTTTTCGAGATATTGAATTTTCCAAGAAAAAATAGATTTTTTTTTTCAAAATTCAGAAAACAATATTTTCCTTAAGGTTTTGAAATGCAATGTTTTTTAAATATTTTAGAAGCTTCTCTCTAAAAACCTATAGATCTTAAAAATTATCCAAAGAAAAAAGATTTAAGCAATATTCTCGGAAGCGATTTTGAGAAAAATACAATTTTCGAAAACCATTTTATAACATTTGTATGGAGGGTACCGTTATTCTTAGGTAAAATAATTTTTTTTTTCTCATATCTTGTAGATTATTTTAAGAAACCTTTATATATCAAGTTTTAAAAAAATCAAGTTTTCGAAATATTGAGTTTTCAAAAAAAAATTTTGAATTTTTTTTTAAAATCCAAAAAAAATTTTGAAGTTTTTTTTTTAAATCCAAAAAAAAAAAAATTTAGAAAATTTGTACACACAATAATATTGAAACTGCTGGGGAGCCTTAACATTAAAAAAAAATGATCAAAATCGGTTGTACCCTTTTTGAAAAAATCAAAAACAAACAAATTTTTCCAAGGGGGTACAAAAATTTTGAGACCAAAAAAAAATATTATAAAATTTCGAAAAAAAAATTCGTATTGCAGGTATCGGTATTTTTGGTCTTAAAAAAAAACATCAGGAGGAAAAAAATTAAAACCCATTATCTACCATGTTTGAAATCGGCCGAGCCGTTTAGCTGTAATCGAACAGACAGAATTGCGAGACCCACTTTTTTAGTCTTCGCTATCATCGTAATGTCAACTTTGATCAAAATCTGGAGTTCGATTTTTTTTTACGAATGCATAATATGCCTTATAGTACCTATAAGTCGCAAGTAAAAATTAGTTATATTCTTTGGCAGCTTTGATGACTGCTTTGACACACTGTACATCTTAAATTTCAGTGAGAGAAATAAACAAAAAACTTGCAGTTGAAGATTAAATTCAGTTTGTGCTTAGATTCGGGCGAGACAGCATGAAACCAACGCTATACTACGACGATCGGAGTCCGCCGGTCCGAAGTTGTTTGCTTCTCATTAAGATTCTAAACATAGATGTGGAATTGAAATTCATAGATTTATTTAAAGGAGAACAATTGAAGCCAGATTTCTTGGAGGTACATATATAGTAAATAAATTGAAATCGAATCCAAAACACTCTCATCTACAAATTGATTGGTTTCAATAAAGCTTCATTTTAAATAATACAACTATGTACATATGTATGTATGTATGTATGTGTATATTCAACGTTTTATCTCTCAGATAAATTCAGCCCATTCTGTGCCGGTTTTACAACACAATGGACTCACACTAATTGATAGTCATGCAATTTTAATTTATTTATGTGAGCATTTCGAAGGTGGAGCGGATTGGTGGCCCGAAGATAAGCTCCAACGGATTGAAGTGATCAACAAATTATTCTTTGAGTGTTCGTTTTTATTTCGGAGAGACAGTGATATGATGGTAAGTCAGAAAAGAAATTTAATTTTAAATATTAAACAAATCTGTAGATATGTAAATGTATACAGATCCAGACAAGCATTTGAATTCCAAAAGGCTTTATCTGTTTTATAAGGGGTGTTATGTACCTATATTGACTTATCCCAAATCCCTTAGGTGAAACCCTTATTGTGGTAGGTACCTACTTTAACTTCGAATAGATAGATACATAATGTACGTTGTTTAATTTTGTTCGAATACTTGAATCTTTATTACATGTATGTACGTACATATATATGTATGTACATAGGCACATTATAGATTATAGTATAGGCTCTGCACATGGACCTTATTCGATCCAGCCGATAAAAATGAAACAAAATTGTTGATAAACAAAACTTATCAAATATGTACCTACCTACCTAGGTTTTTTTCTATATTTATCTTTCTGTGGAAACAATTTACTACAATTCTGCATAATCGTAATTTGAAAGATCTCTTAGATCAATTTTGTACGCAGAATGGACAAATTTATTTTCATGTCAAATTTGTTATACTAGTCAGAAAATTCCAACGGGGATGTAGCTCAGATGGTAGAGCGCTCGCTTAGCATGTGAGAGGTACGGGGATCGATGCCCCGCATCTCCAATTGTCTATTTTATTTTTTTTTTTAATTTTTTACATTGCAGTTTGCAGATCTTTTATTTGCCTAGATGCAATATTTACTTATATGGTGGTTTGGAAGCTTAATATTGAAATGTGTGACTTTCTTTTTACCCGCCCCTGAAAGTAATTAAAGTGAAGTGAACTTAGGGAAATTGTGAGGATTTTTTTTTTCGAAATCGGTAAATGCGTACCATAGGTACAACCGAGCACTTGAAATATTCCATAAGTAGTTTTCAAATATAGTTTTTAGTCTCTTACTCAAAACTTCGGTAAAACTTGAAAAGTTCGAGAAGAAGTATTAAGAGAATAAGATATTTTTGGTCACAATATTTACCTCGTGAAAAGATATAATTATCGTTGTTTTTCTGCATTAATTTTTTTATATTTTTAAGGGCAGATGTTGTTAGAAATTTTTTTTTAAATATTTTTCTGTCAATTTTTCGGTCAATTTTCTTCAAACTTGGCACCTAGCCTTTTTGAGTTCTTACCTACAAAGATATAGATACTGCAGGGTTGCGAATTTTTGAATTAAAAAAATCATAAGTCAAGTCTGTAGATGATTTGTAAATTAAAAAAAATTAATTTATAAGTTAGTTAGTGACTTATGATTTTAAAAAAAATTTATTCATAAGCTACTAAGTGACTTATGAATTAAGAAAAATTAATTCACTAGCTATAAGTGTCTTATGAATTAAAAAAAAATTAATTCACTACTTATAAGTGACTTATGAATTAAAAAAAAATTAATTCACTACCTATAAGTGACTTATGAATTAAAAAAAATTTATTCACAAGCTACTAAGTGACTTATGAATTAAAAAAAATTAATTCACTACCTATAAGTGACTTATGAATTAAAAAAATTAATTCACTACTTATAAGTGACTTATGAATTAAAAAAAAATTAATTCACTACCTATAAGTGACTTATGAATTAAAAAAAAATTAAGTCATGAGCAAGTTAGTGACTTATGAATTAAAAAAAAAATAATTCACAAGCTAGTTGGTTAATTGTAAATGTTTAAGCTTGTTTTGACTACATAATCATTATGACGGATAGCTCTTTGAATATATCAGAAGTCTAAGCTAATTAGCTCCCGTATTTATCTATATTTACCAAGTTTAAAAGCACCAAAATATTTTATTTTGTTCTTAAATCATAAGTCCAATTCCTATTCTATCATCTTTTAAAATTTAATTTGTGCTATACATAAATTTAAAGTGAAAAACTTAATAAGAACAAAAAATAATAAATTAAATTGGTGCCATTGACAATATATGTATATACTCGTATTAATTCTCTCACATTGAGAAAAAATTTTTTATTCATTATACTCTGGCTCTCTCGGAAATATTTGCTCCCGTTAAAATTTGTTGCTTCCCTCTTGCCCGCTGGAAATTCTAACATCACCATTCAACCTGTTCCCAACATCCCAACTACCGACTGAAGACGAAGAGCAAACATCATACATCAACAATCAACATTCAACATCAACATCATCACTGATTAAACAATTTGCTTTCAGTCTTACCTTCTGGGTGAGTCATTTTTAGGCTCGTATTCACCGAGCGCTCCTAAACGGCTCTTAACTTTACGAGGCTCTTAACTTGAAATTTCTGTGGGGTATTCACCAACCACTCGCAAGTGTTTTTCGAAGTTCGAAAATGAGAGCCACTCTCTCTTGTTCAGGCATACCCAAACTGTGAAATGTTGTGGAATGTTGGTCTTGACAGCAAATGGATACTCTTCTACTTGGCATTGCTTACATGGATTCGAGTCAAATGCGTGCGTGGCACACGCAAAGCGAACAAACTTTCGAAGAGAGCGCTCGTAAGTTAGGAGTGGTCGGGACCACTCCTAACTTTTAAGAGCGCTCGTAGATCTTCACTAATATTGCTTGGTGAATAGGTTTATGAGCTTCTTAAGTTATGAGCGCTCGGTGAATACCGGCCTTAGTATTTTTTCTGCCTAGCACACCTCTTTTGATACTTCACCTTAATTTCTGTTGTGGTGTTTTTTATTTACATAATTCATCACTACCAAGAGGAATAATAATTACTCACCACGTCAACATTCTCTTCCGATCATTTACGGTTTGTGGATTGAATAAATTAGCAAAAACCTCAACCATTTTAAAAATACAATATCAGAACAGTACAAACCAACAATATTTTTCGCCTTGAACAAATATTTAAAAACGTCTCGAAAAAAGATAAATTTAAAAAATCTGTGAATATTTATCAATCACTATGGCAGACAAGTGTCCAAAATGCGAAGAAACAGTCAACAAAGACTTCGTAATATGTGGCGGCATATGTTGCCAAAAATTTCACGACAAATGTACCCTAGTACCAGAAAAAACTCTTAAATAAATCTTTCATGGAAGTGCAATTCTTGCTCGAGTAACCCTACTCTAGCTTTGCTTACTAAAATAAATGAACTTAATAAAGTTGTGACGCAATTATCAACCAATTTCGATCAATTGAATAAAAGTTCATTCACAAACGCACAGCCTCATGAAGCTAAATCTTTTACACAAAAAGTAAATATTCAATCATGTGATGACGTTCAAAATTCCACTAATTTGCACACTGAACCGAAAACGATGTCCTTGGAGGTCATCAATGGTCCCATTATAAGTCAAAAAAATGCTTCCAATCAAAGGATAACAGAGCCCCATAGCCATGTTAAAAGTTCCCAATCCGCAACTAATAACAAACAGCTTGTGAGTATCATCGGCAGCGACACCGCTTCGTCTATGATGGAAGTTCTTCCAACATTGAAATGGCTACATCTTTCTCGTTTTATGCCAACAACAAAACCAGAAACTATTATTTCATATGCAGCAAACAAATTAAAAATTCCAGAAAGTAATCTTTCATGTATTCCTTTGTGTAAACAAAATACTGACGTGAATTCACTTAAGCACATCAACTTTCGTCTTGGTTTACCATCGGAAGCCTTGGAAAATGCTTTAAAAGCAGAAAACTGGCCTCGAAATGTACATGTAAAAAATTTCCGTTTTTTTCCAAAGAAAGTGAACAGAATAGCCGAAATATAAATGATAACCAAAATCACCGTAAACATCATTCGTCCGAAAATTTAAATGCTTCTTCCATAATATCTTCTTCTCAAGTCTCTGCATTCAACTCGCTTTCTATGTACTACCATAATGCTGGCGGTACAAGAACTAAAATAAAACAACTATTTCTTGCTGCATCATTGCATGAATTTGATGTCATCGTACTTACCGAAACCTGGCTTCATACACACATTAATTCAAACGAAATTTTTGATGATTCTTACACAGTTTACCATTGTGATCGTTATGCAAATTCAACTGAACGCGGTGGAGGAGTTCTAATAGCAGTTCATGCAAAATTTCCAAGTCAACTGATGGAACTTCAAATCAAAAATGAACATATTGAACAGCTCGGTGTAAGAGTTAGTGTATCAAATGAAGAAATTGTAATTGTAGTAAGTTATATTCCACCAAAGAGCCTTATTAGTATTTATGAAATGCATGCCAAAAATATCGAAAATGTAATTGAAAACCTTAATGATAGTCAATTTCCCTGTATTTTGGGTGATTATAATCTCGGAGATGTAAATTGGAATTACTCTGATGAAGAAAAATGTTTGATTCCTTACAATGTAAAAAGTGAAATTGAAATACTATTTATTGATTGGCTACTTTCACTTAATTTAATTCAGATAAACTCTTTTTATAATTCGCTTTATAGATACCTTGATTTAGTATTTATATGTAATAGTCTGGCCTATGAAGTAAATGAAGTTATATTTCCTTTATCTAATAATTCAGTGTATCATAAAGCAATTAAAGTTAAATTTAAACTTTATAATATTAATTCTTTATCAAATACTTCATATGATGATTTTGAAAATATTTATAATTTTGCCAAGGGGAATTATGTATCACTAAATGATTTTTTTAATTCATTGAATTGGTCGGAAGTTCTTTCTGGAACAAATTTAAATGAAATTTATACTTATTTTCGTGATCTAATGTTAGATGGAATTTCAAGATTCGTTCCTAAAGTTCGTTCAAAAAAAATTATTAAAATACCGTGGGATTGTAAGAGATTGCGAAATTTGAAAAATGTAAAAAATAAGTCATTTAAAGTTTTTAAAAAAACTAAAGCTGAAATAGATAAGAAACGTTATTGTCAACTACGTCGGGAATATGATTTTTTGAATCAATTTCTGTACAAGCAATATGTTATAAGTATTCAAACACAGATTACTTCAAATCCGAAAGTTTTCTGGACATTTGTCAATAGTAAAAAAAAGAACAGTGGTGTATTCTCTAATATGGAGTATGGAAGTGAATCATCTTCTGACTATGCTTCTACTTGTAATTTATTTGCAAAATTTTTTGAGACGGTGTACAGGGACCATACATCTGTTAATATATCTCTAACTGATAATGTGTTAGACACTAATGTCAATTTGGGTCACCTTTTTGTGTCTTGTGAGGATGTTTCTGAAGGAATTTTTGCACTGAATTCAAGCTTAGAAGCAGGTCCAGATGGTATTCCTTCTTTTCTTATCAAAAAATGCAGCAGATCATTAATTAAACCGCTTCAAAAGATTTTTAATGTTTCACTTTCAACAGGTGTTTTTCTAAACGAATGGAAACTTTCATTTGTAACACCTATATTGAAAGCTGGCCATAAGCATAAAGTTGAAAATTACCGTGGTATTTCTAAACTTTCAGCCATCCCAAAATAACTTGAGCTTATTATTAAAAATAAATTATTTTTTTATGTTAAAGAACATATTTCTCCATTTCAACATGGATTTATAAATGGAAGGTCTACAACGACAAATTTATCATTATTTACAAAATATGTTTCTGATTCACTAGAGTCTGGACTTCAAGTTGATGTAATCTATACAGACTTTCAAAAAGCGTTTGATAGCTTATGTATTCCACTGTTAGTCAAAAAATTGAAAATGTTTGGAATTCACTCAATGCTTCTTGAATGGATGTCTAGTTATTTGAGTAATAGAAAACAAATTGTAAAAATTTTCAACTTTAAGTCTAGTATTATCAATGTTCCTTCAGGAGTTCCCCAAGGAAGTCATCTTGGACCTTTATTGTTTTTAATTTATGTAAATGAGTTACCAACGCTGTTGAAATATACACACGGACTATTGTTTGCGGATGATTTTAAGGTTTTTGCAACTGTTAAAAATATTAATGATTGTTTAAACATACAAAAAGACTTAAATTTAATTGTAAATTGGTGTAAAGAAAACTTTCTTTCTTTAAACGTTTCAAAATGTAACATTTTCACATTTAATAGATCTACCACCACTATTTTATATCATTATTCAGTTTTAAATACTGCCCTGAATAGGTTAACTGAGGTTAAAGATCTTGGCGTGATTTTTGATGTGAAATTAAATTTTTCCCTTCATATTGACTATGTGGTGGCGAAAGCAAATTCAATGCTTGGTTTTCTGAGAAGAAACTGTTCTGAATTCTCAAATCCCTATGCAATCAAAGTAATTTATACTTCACTTGTTCGTCCATATTTGGAGTATGCTTCTATAGTTTGGGATCCACACTACATTGTTTCGAAGAATCGTATCGAAAAAGTACAAAAGTCTTTCACAAGGTTTTTGGTAAGACAACTCAGATGGAACTTACCAGAAATGCCTAGTTACACTACTAGATGTGCTTTAGTTGGTCTTGAGACTTTAGAAAAACGTCGGGGAGTGAACTGTGTTATGTTTATTTATGATATATTGTCTTATCACATTAAATGCCCTGTTATTTTGAGTCATTTAAAAATGTATGTTCCGGAAAGAACTATCCGCCCGCGAAAAATTTTTTATGTTCCACCACATAGATGTAATTATGGCTTAAATGAACCATTCTCTAGATGTATGAGATTGTTTAATACTGTATGTTCTAAAATTGATTTTACTATTGAAAGAAAATTATTTAAAATTAATCTAAATGAAATTTATAATTAAATTTTTAGTAGCCGTTAAATATCTGTAAGAGGAAGAAACTCGATAGATAAATAAATAAATAGGTTAAATAGGATAATTATTTAATTATTAACGAAGGTAGATTTAAATCTTTTGTGGGTCATAAAATTATCATGCAAGCCTATAAATTTTCCAAATAATAATTTTTTAATCCATTAGCTTATGAATTGAATTTTTTTTTAATTCATAAGTCACTAGGAAACTTTTGAATTAAATTTTTTTAATTCTTAAGTCACTTACTTGCTCATGACTTAAATTTTTTTAATTCATAAGTCACTTGGTAGGTTGTGATTTATTTTTTTTTTAATTCATAAGCCACTTATACTGGCTTATGACTTAAATTTTTTTTAATTCATAAGTCACTCAGTAGGTTCTGAATTAATTTTTTTTAATTCATAAGTCACTAAGAAGCTTATGATTTAATTTTTTTTAATTAACAAGTCATCAACTGACTTATGAATTAAAATTTTTTAATTCATAAGTCAGTAACTAGCTGTTGAATTACATTTTTCTCAATTCATAAGTCACCCACTAGCTTGTGAATTAAAGCCAAGCTTAAGTTAAAAAGTGACTTAAGCTTTTGCAACCCTGAGATACTGTAGGGTACGTCATGCATTTGGAAAGATTTTGATCAAAGTTGACATTACAATGATAGAGAACACGAACAATGTGGGTCCCGCAATTCTGTCTGCATGCCTGTACCTTGACCAAAACATCGTAAGCCTCTGAAGCGATTTCCTTCAAATATTTAAGGTTCTTCGGTGATTCCCTAGAGGAGAAATTGAAATTTTGTTTAGCTCCAAAACTAACGGAAGGTACCTGCCATACAGCTATTCTGCAAACGGCTCTAACGATTTTGTTAAAACATTAGGTTTCCCGATTCGGGAAACCCCACAGTAAGAAGTCTAGCGGGGTCAAACTGTATGACCTTGGTGGCCAATTCACCTCTGCGAGAGATAACATTACCCTCAAATCATTTATGCAGAATATCAATCAGGCACGTGGCGCCTTCCCGCTGGAACTACATGTCGTCTAGGTCCTTATGTTTCAATTTGGGCCATAAGAAATTGATTATCATCGATTATGTAGCGCTCGCCATTAACGGTAACCGCGTCACCAATATCTTTTTCGAAAAAGTTCGGATCAATGACGCCACCACCCAAAATCTACACCAAACGGCAACTTTTTGAGGATGCTTTGTCACCTGGTGAACCTAAGTGTGGATTGGTGTCGTCCTATATTTGCTAAAGATGATTTTTGTCTCCTCTACCAAACGCTCCGAAACCCAGTAAGCGAACAAAAGGCATTTTCTATGGCCATGAACTTCGAGCTTCTGGGTTATTTGCATATTATGGGTCTAGGCTCAAGTCCCGACGCGAAATTCACCAAGTTGAAGTCTGCAAAAGGCCAATTGTGTCAAATTTGGCCATCAAACGTTAAAGGGTCGAATGTGAGAGGCCACACCACGTCTGCCTTATAAAATGAACGCATCCCGCGTAACGTTTGCACTAACGAACACTTGTTTTGATAATTAAGTCTTATCATTTGGGCATGCTGTCCAATGATAATTTAAGATGATGATTGACAGATGTCACCACAAAAAAATGGAAGCCACAGGTCACCAAAATCTACACGGGTCAGTTGAAAAACTTGCATATTTATTAACACACATTTGGGTGTTTCCTTGTAAAGTTGGGCCTTATGGTGCACACAAGTCAAGGTCCTATAAATTTTAAGTTTATCTATGGAGGGGACGTTTTTTCTAACATGAATTTGTATTAATTTGTGAAATTTTTTATGAAATTTCATGTTACTAAACAGACCTAATGCTAAATGATCCGGTACATTAATGCAAGTTGTGTTGTAAGAAAAAATCGTAATTTAATACCCTCAATATATATGCGGTAGGAGGTACACATCCTACCTACTGAAGTCGTCCTTTTTTTGTCCATTACTGGTTGCATTTTCAATTAAATGTTAAGTTTTTTTTTCATTTGTATTTCTCACTAATACGTTCACGTTGTTTTTATTTACTTTCTAGTCGGAAATTGTCCGGAAGGGGTTCGATAATATAGATTTGCCATACCATGAAAGGAAAATCCTCGAGGTTTATTCTGGTCTGGAGAAGAATCTCTCAATCAACCGATATATGTCTGGGAGCAGAGTAAGTATACTTATATAATGTATCCATCTATCAACAAAACACCATCATTATCGGAAAAATAGGGGCAAGAGGAGAGTCTACAGATGAGACTATAATTAATTCGACTTTAAATGCCATTGAATTTCAATTATTTACTCCCCTTTGACCTTTGGGAATTATTGGACGAAAGATGATATCTTTCAGATGCATGGGAACATTTTTGTACGTAACCGACTGCATCGCATCCTCGAATTCGAAATGAGCGATAGGAGTAATCTGTTAATCTATTGGTGACTGTTTGTTGTTTTCTTTTTTCTAGATGTCAGTTGCAGATTTATCATTCCTGACCACACTGAGCACGGTGGATCTCATGTTTCCAATAACTGCAGAGAAGTGGCCACGTTTGAACGAATGGTTTGAGAACATGAAGCAATCACTTGGAGCAACGTATAGCGAATGCAATGCCATTGGATTAGAGAAATTGAAAAATATTGTAGAGACGATGGGACAGTTCAAGTTTCCCACAAGAGGAAACAAGTAATTAAAAAAACGTAATTAAATTACTTAAAATTGTAATTGTTTTATTTGTGTTTTGAGATTTATTTTATGATTATTTTATGTATGCTTTGAATATAAAAAAATAAAGTTCGTTTTAGAAAACAAAATTTCTAATAACCACAATTTTGAAGTCAAGTAAGTATTGTGTTTCATCAACTAGGGGAAGCACGAAATGAAGCAAATTCCAAAAATCAAGAAGAAGGAGGAAAAATATGTTTCATTTTCGCTCTAATTTACACTTCATTGAATCTTTACTAAATATGCGCCATGTGAAACCAGTCTTAGACTCAAGTTACTTTTCAAAAAATTAAAATAAGAGATTTACAAATTAGAGTTCGAGTTTAAATTTAAATTTATTAAAGATTTCAGCATTTTTGGGATTTTGGAATTCGCGATTTTATACATGGACTTATGCCATTCAGATTTTGCTCATTCATCATTCATCAATAAATTAAATATTTGTACGCCCACTAAAGTGGAATAGGTATATGGATTTACTGGAAATATACCGTTTTTTACTGGAAATTTACGTTAAAACCAAAGACTCCGAGACTGAAGAGAGAAAAATAATTTTAAATTTGCATTCCAAAGGAAAATCCTTCTCTGAAAAATTGTCAACAGAAGCCGTTATATAGTACGCAGTGTAGTAAAACGGCTTAAAGATGGAAGAATTTTAACAAGTTGCAGAAGAAGCGGTCGTCCTTAGAAACTTACCGAAAAAGAAGTCAAGTCAGTGATTTACAAACAATTTGCCAAGTCTGTTTCAACCAAAACCGTACAAAAGATCATTGATAAGGCTTGTTGTTGTTCCCGGATTCCAAGGCCAAAACCATACATTAGCAAAGGGAACAAGATGAAACTTCGTTAATAAGGAAATGGACTTCTCTGATGGGAGCAAAGTTAAAATTTTTCGAAAAGATGGCCGAGAGTAATTGTGCCGAAAGCCGAATACTGTTTTAAAAAAAACAGAATTTGCTTCCAACCGTCAAACATGGAGGCGGTGGTATTATCATGGTCTGGGGAGGGGAGTTAGTATTCATAGATGGCATAATGGACAAAATGGTTTTTTGGAACTTATTCGGAATTCCCCCCCCCCCACCCACCAAAATGAACTTTTTTCTTAACGAATCGATAAAAAAGTTTTTGCTGTTGATAAAAAACTCAAATTATGGAGGAGAAACACTTTTTTATGGTAAAAAAGTGCAACTTGTTAAAATTTTTCCATCTTTAATGTCGTTTTTATTTGGCAATCCGGAAGCCTTCTGGACTCTTCTGAAACTGTTCACTTGGGAAAAAATGACAGTTCTGATTCTGAAAAGAAGAGAAATTTGCTTCTGGATTTCAAATCAGAATCGAAATCAGAAGCACTCACATATTCATATACCTTAACGTCAAACTCAACAGCTGTGATTTTTTGTATCCTAATTGTGCGAAGTGCATCTTTTAACAAACATAATTCTTAATTTTCATTACCGTCCACATTTGATGTTTCACATATACAATCACAAAAAACTTCAGAATCAAAAATAAAATGTTCAGTTGGGATTCCGGATCGGAGAGGGATTCCGGATTGCCAAATAAAAATGACATAAACCGTTTTACTACACTGCGTTTTTTTTTAATATTAAGAGAAAATTTAAAAAAAAAGTGCTGAAAAACTGGGCCTTGCTGAGAATTTTTATTTCCACCTAGATAATTACCCAAAGCATATACTACACATATAGTGAAAGACTATATAACATTCCTCTTATTCTAAGGACACCGCCAAAGTTCCCCGATAAGAATCCCATAGAGCATCTATGTGACGTGTTGGATAGGCATATCAGAAAACGCGCCATATCCAGCAAGGCTCAGTTAAAAACGGTGATTACAGACGAATGGCAAAAAATTGACCAACAAATTACAAGTAAACAGGTAAACTCTATTCAAAACAGGTTAAAAGAAGTCATAATGAATAAGGGTATGCCAACACTCTATTAATATATTTTTAGTAAATATTAAATACATAATAACTTAATTGTACTTAATTTATTGTGCCAATAATTTTTTCCCGAAAAAAAAACTGAAGTTGTTCAAAACTCTGGTGAATTCTCATTACTTAAACCAAAAATAAGGTATGTTTTTTTTGTAATATTCATTTCGAAATTAATTAAAATAAATGGTTTTAAAGCCTAGTACGCAGATCGGGAAAAATTTTGTCTCCCATACATTTTTTTCCTGAGACAAATTTTGTCTCTGATATTTTTCCGAGCAGTACGCAGGTCGCGCGCAAAATTCATACTATTGTGAATTGCTGTACAAAATGTCTCCACTAAATTTTGCCAGGATAAAGAATGATACAAGCATTATTTTGCGGGACAAATTTTGACAGCCACCGTATTTCCGAAAGTGATTTTTGTCAAAACTGGTTTTATGTAAAAGGCGCTGATGCTTCTCTTGAAGGCATCGAGAGGAGATTCCAAAAAGGTATGAACGACTTTTGTAAGACAACCCGTTCCAGAGATATATCTACTAAAACACATTAAATTAGATTTGTTCTCTCCAACTTAAAACTTTTGCGCGAGATTTCGAAAAGTTTTGTAGAGATTAAAATTGTAGAGATAAAATTTGTCTTGTCTCGATCTGGGTACTAGGCTTAAGCAATTTCTTATTTTTAATGTAACAATGACTTCGTTCTGAAAACTACAGGTGTGCCAATACTTTTTTTCATATCTGTATATAAATCCACAAAATTAGCTCAACAATAATTGTGATTTTAAGTAACAGTTTAAACATAAATCGATATGCGTAGAGGTAACCTAACTTGTAAATGTAATAAGAGCTTCATTCCAATTCAATATTCACAATCATCGTAACAACTTAATATACTTAACAAACCACTATTTATATCTGTTTTGTTATGTGCACTTCCCATATGCATCCTTTTTAGCATACTAACGGCAAACAAACCAATCAGTTAATAGACTTCTTGGAAAAGAAAAGTAATAATGAATGATCTATTGACAAAATAATATCACATACAAAAGCTGCTATGATAAAATAATTTAAGTTCTTTGGTTATGTGGGGATGTATGTAGATGATGTAACTGTAAAATTAAAATTAATTGAGCGCAAAATGTTGTGGGAAATTGTAAATGGCGTCGATAAAAAAAGCATTAAAATCCATTTATTTTCGGATTCTCAAGCTTGAATGAATATTTATTGAAAAACGAATCGTTTTCTACATATATCTGGTACCTATAGAACATCAAAATATGCATATGCCTATTATTTTTAAATTATCGCAAAAATATGTGAAACTGCTTAAAACTAAAATTAAAGAAATACATAAAAGAACATAGAATACTTATTGCACATTTAGTATTAAAGCTTCTATCATTTGGTATCTCTGATCAGAGCAGATTGATTGATTTTTCATCCTTATTGTATTTAACATTTAGGCCGGTATTCACCGAGCGCTCGTAACTTAAGAAGCTCATGAACCTATTCACCAAGCAATATTAGTGAAGATCTACGAGCGCTCGGTGAATACGAGCCTTAATTCTGGGATTCATAATTTCAGAGTTAAAGAGGTGAGAAGTTTTCCTTTTTCAGTTTTTCCACTTAACCTTCGGACGACAACATGACAAATCAGTGTTCAAATGGTTTTAAATATTTTAATAGTAATTTTAAAATGTTTTCAGAATTTCAAAATAATTTTTTTTTATTTTTAATATTTTTATTTTTTTTTTTTATTAAAAAAAAACTCTTAAGTCACCTAGTTCTAATAATTCTTACTGATAAAAACAAAACGTTCGATATGTTCTGTCAAAATGAGTAAATTCCTAAACGCATGTCAAACGTTCACAAACGCAAAAAATTGGCATCACTTCAAACGTAAATTAATTTTTGTTGTCGTTGTTTTCGTATAATTTCGGTTTGTGTTATAATTAAAAAAAATTGTGTATGTATCTACTTTGGGTAGAGAAAAATAACGACTGCATCCATTTACTGAATTTTGTATTACAACAACATTTTTCTACTACAAAAAATAAAACGTATCATAAGAACGGTTTTAATTTTCTATCACAAGAAATCACTCCATTAGACCCTGAAAAGTATCAAGGGTTCAAGTATTTCTATAAGTACAAAGCACTTTCCAAATTTATTTATTTATGGCCTATATTGAATTGAATTGAGCTTGCAATTCGAAGACAAAAGGTGTCATAAAAGGATGTACCTTTTAGAACTCATAACTTTTTTTAAAAAGATAAATAAAAATAGCTATATATCCTCTTGAAACCCTTAGCAAAAACTCCACAAAAGTCGAGAAACATAGGAGATAGGATGATTTGATTATGTTGAATTACCGATTGAAAGAATAATTTTCCTAGAACTTTTATAAAAACGTGTTTATATAACACACCTATACAAAAGAAAAAAAAACATCAAACAACAACAAAAAATCTAATTCAAAAATTCGGATGGTGAATAGGAAAGGTTTTCAATTTATTAATTTTATTAATATACTACATGAGTAGATTATTAAATATTAAAGCCTAGTACGCAGATCGGAGAAAAATTTTTCTCCAATACATTTTTTTTTTCAAATGTGTTTTGTAGTGTATCTCTGGAACGGGTTGTCTTACAAAAGTCATTCATACCTTTTTGGAATCTCCTATCGATGCTTTCAAGGGAAGCATCAGCACCTTTTACATTTATTTTAGTTTTGACAAAAATCACTTTCAGCTGTCAAAATTTGTCCCGCAAAATAATGCTTGTATCTATCATTCTTTTTGGTGGCAAAATTTAGTGGAGACATTTTGTAGAGCAATTCACAATAGTATGAGTTTTGCGCGCGAACTGTGTACTGCTCGGAAAAATATCCGAGACAAAATTTGTCCCAGGAAAAAACATGTATGGGAGACAAAATTTTTCCCGATCTGCGTACTAGGCTTTAACATAACAAACCTACTCCCATTCAGGTAAGGCCTACTACGCAGATCGATACAAGACAAATTTTATCTCTATAATTTTAATCTCTACAAAATGTTTCCAAATCTCGCGCAAAAGTTTGAATTTGGAGAGATAAAATCTAATTTAATGTGTTTTGTAGTGTATCTCTGGAACGGGTTGTCTTACAAAAGTCGTTCATACCTTTTTGGAATCTCCTATCGATGCTTTCAAGAGAAGCATCAGCACCTTTTAAATAAAACCATTTTCGGAAATACGGTGGCTGTCAAAATTTGTCTCGCAAAATAATGCTTGTAACATTCTTTTTCCTGGCAAAATTTAGTGGAGACATTTTGTACAGCAATTCACAAAAGTATGAATTTTGCGCGCGAACTGCGTACTGCTCGGAAAAATATTTCAGACAAAATCTGTCCGAGGAATAAAAATGTATGGGAGACAAAATTTTTCCCGATCTGCGTACTAGGCTTAACTTCCCAATATCTAGAAATAAAACTGATGTAGTCGGTACACAAGTAAAATTCATTGACTGGCAATACGTTCATCCACCAAGAATTCATCGAAACAGCTGCTTATGTTATGTCACTTTTAGTTGAATCGAACATAACCTTTTTAGCTGTCATTTGAGAGAACTTCATTTTTTCACACAACGTCTATTTTTTATTAATTTGATTTAAAGATTATTTGCCATTGGATTCGAAATAAAATAAATTATAAAATGTTCTTGTCGCGCCCCTTAAACAAACTAACTCGCTTGCGGTGCAAATTACTTTCCACATCAGCTAAATCTTACTTAAATACAACGACTAGCACCGCCAATACTTCTACAGAAAAGGTCTCGTCTTCCGGGGAAGAACACATTGAGATTCCTAATCGAATTCCTCGCAGTTCAATAGACATTCTGTTGGCTCTGTCCAGCACAGTGAAGCCAGATCCTACAGCTGCACATTTCAAATACCACGATGATCCATACCTAATTCCCATGTCTAATGTCACCAAACGCACCTTTGCAATGGCACAGGAATCCGGACGCAAAGCAGCCAAATGGATCAAAAACGAACATGGTCAGTTCTTTATGGTAAGTATTGTGTATTTTAAGTTGATTGCAAATTGAGTAGAATCATCATTCCAGCACGAAGAAGCCCAACCACCGGTGGAAGCTTTTGCACCAAAAATGGTCTTCACTGAGGAGTCCGAAGTTGATGAGACATCCCTACAGAGCTTAATTCAAAACTCCGAAGTCACCGACGCTGTTTTTGTCTACAATTTAATGAAGACCAAAAGCTTACCAATTGACGACGAGACTAAGCAAAGCCTCCTCGAACTGGTTTGCTTCTACAACAACGAAGAACCAATTCCCGAAGAGTTCATCGAAGAGAGGTGGTTTAATGAAGCACAGATGACGTACAATCGTCCAAAAAAAACCTGGAAAGACGGTGACTTAGCTGAACAACTCTTCAACGAAATCGAACCAAAGACCGCTGCAACCTACGCGGCCATAATTCGCGGAATGGCCAAGTATGGCCAGGCAGAGAGAGCTTATGCACTGCTTCAAGATGCCACTGAGAAGCAAATCGAGCTGGACACGAGAACCTTCAATTACATAATCTCTGTTGGAAACTTTCTTAAAGAAACAGCTGATCAGCGATGGGAATTCTGCCAAGAAATACTCCAGCAAATGAACCAACGCGAACTCAAACCCGACTTGGGAACATTGAATGCGCTCCTAAAAACAATCGGCTCTCTGGGCAATTTTAAGATGGCTCGAGGAAGTACACTCAAAGTTTTAAGCACCTTCAACAAATTAGGAATCGAACCAAGTCTGGGAACCTACTACTACGTGCTGTACAACTTTTGTCGCGACCGTGCCCCAACTTCTCATGTTCTTGTGGACATTCTGAACGAAATCGATGGCAAGGAATTTACCATAGCCCATCCGAAGGACGTGCTCTTCTTTGTTAAAGCGATGGATGTGTGCAGGAATCATCTGCATGACAAAACTCTAGCCAAACGAGTCGATGCACTTCTTCACATTGGAAACAACTACGATCTGATTGGTGATTCCTACAAAGAAGGTATCTACTACCGTAATATGTTCGCTCTCCTCTGCCAAACTGAACCGCTCGAAGAATTTATGGTCACATATGATCGCTTAGTACCGAATATCTACATCCCTGAGCCTGGTATCATGGAGGAGATTCTAAAATCAGTGGAAGTTAATGGAGCTATTGAGCTTATTCCTCGCATGTGGTCCGATGTTGTCTCCTTTGACCTCTCGAACCGCGAAAATATTATCAATAGGACTCTTAAAATCATCACCGAAAACAAACCAAACCCAGAAAATCCAATCCATACTGGACTCAATGAGCACTTCGCCCGTATCGCTCTGGATATCTTCACAAAGGTAAATGACGTTACCGAAAGTCGTTCCACCAAGAAGCTACAATTTACGGGACAAATGATAGGCGATATTCTAACTCTGTTTGTTCGTGGCGGAGACTTCGAGATGGCCACGAAGGTGTTTGAAACTATTGACAGGGATCAGCATAAGATTCCTGGAACTCCATCTGATCTGTGTACACTGGAATTCGTCCAGGCTTGTGTGGCCAATAAGGCACCCAGTTTAGCAGTGAATTGCTTGCAATATGCCGTTGAGAATAACATGGAATCGATGCAGTTGGCAAGGATCATCAACAAGGGATTCACACTGAACGAGGTGCATTTGTCGAAGTTGAAGAGTTTAGTGGGCGAGGGTTTCCTCACAGAGTAGGCATTTAAATGGAGTAGAATAAAGAGTTTTGTTGTAAAAATTTAAGGGTTGTTTTTTGATTTTCCTCTTCGTTGAAGTTTTTCACGCGACTTGTCTGTATTCTACTAAGGTTCTTGAAAATTGGACTAGAAAACATTTATTTCTTCACAGAACCTGAATCCAATCCAGCAATGGACGTTTTTAAGTAAAATATTTTAAAAGCGTTGAAAGTCTTGACAACTTTCCGAATCTAGGTTGATTTTTAAAGTTCTCATCTTTTCTTTTGTGTTTACGGCCTCATCTTGTTCGGGAAAGAATTCTCGCTTTCTAGCTCCATTAAGGTCTTTCGCTAGTTAGATTCAGAGATCACTCTAAAAAAACAAAAATTACATAGAAATCCGACAAATCTCATTTCCTTGACTTTAAAGAAGTTTATTGAATTATTTGAACTAAAAAACTCGAGTGCAATGACTAGAATAGAAAACTCACGAACAAAAAACTTCCAACTAACCACTACCGGTTCTTTTGAGTGAGTTTTAACAATCCCTGCCAATTGATGCCATCATGAGGCAGCGGGCTTTCCATAAACGGCGACAGCCAAACCAGTTTCATTCTGGTTCCCAAAACCATTTCAAGGTTCTTTTTCCAGCCAAGATCGTACTTGCAGGCACTTCTCTCATGAATGACACCTCCTCTTAGAATGATCTGTCCATGATACACCAACAGAACCAGCGAATAGGCAAAGGCAATGACATTCAATTCGTAGATAAGTAAATAGAAGTTTGTCCACGATGAGTCCATGGTGAACATGAGCATGGGAAACACCATTTTGAATAAGGTGTAGTAATTGGCGTAAGTATCTGCATGCAACCACCATAAGTAGATGGAGTTGTAAATCGTTGTGTAAAGCGAACCGATCATAAGAAACACCAGGAACATGAGAAAATATCGATGGTTTCGATGTCCCACGCAGCACCCGGTGAAGAAACAGTGGTGGTCACGTTTGAGGATGCATGTTTTGCAGGTGCTGCAGTGCCAGGACCGAGGCGGAGCTATTACCTCGCAGACCGCACACATACGCCATAGTTTTCTGAGATCATGGTCAGTGGGTGGAATGAGAATTTCATCTGGAATTAATGCAAAAGTTAATTAAAAAGAAAACATTGACTAAAAGATAGTCCTACTCTTAATACTGGTATCAACTAACATGCAAGCGAGCATGTTGCCTTTGATGTTCATTATCAGGAACACCCCCGCCACCAGGGTGACCCAGTAAAACAGACCTCCAAACTCATGAAATTCGGGCAGAACCACCGCCAATTCAAATACAAAAGTTATTGGAATGAATGTGGCGATTAATAGGAAACATCCAATATCGGCAAACGTGCGTGGCAGGAAATTCTTTCGCAGACGCATTTTGCAAGCAATTTTGAGCTTGAATAAATATTAACTAAAAACTAAATTAAACTAACAATGCGGGTTTCTGTAGAGTAATAGTCATGTGTGATAAACTTGTAGATTGAATTTAACGCAAAGCAACAACAGTCAAATAATTATTTGTAGGTAGATTCCATCAATAAAATGGAACTTTTATGTTGTTTTATTTATTTTTTATAATTTGTGTTTTTTTTTAATCTGACCGTGTTTGTTCTTTGTTAATTGATTGCCTTTGATAAAAAATAGAACATTTTAATGTTTGATGAATGAGTTTCCTTTTGTTTATATCCATCCATTTTCACAAATATGTTTGGTTTTTGTGTAGTAGTGAAAAGGGAAGGTGATTAGAATGATTTGGAAGTAGGGTGTTTTGTACAAAACTCAAACGTAACGTGGAACGTAAGAACCATAAGCTCTTACGAATTTCAGTATTTAAGTCGTAAAGTAGCGGTGAGCGGTTAATAAAGTTGGAGAGGATTTAAAAGGAGATATCGATGCACATTGGTTTTGAATGTCTGAATATCGTAATAGGAGGGAAATATTAAGCCGGGCAAAGCATTCCACATTCGTGTAGTGCGGCTAAAAAAAGAATCTCTGTATTGACAGTTTGTCCGAAATTAGGCTCAAGGGAACTGATGCGAGCATTCCTAGAAGTACGAGTATTACGGCTGAATTGTTTGAATATGAATATGTTTGTGAAAGTAGGGGTAAAATAATGATATAAAAGGTGGTTAAATTTTAAGGGCCGATGTTGAATGTGAACCACACCTAAACGTCAAGTGTTTTTCTGCATTTCTGTTAACATTTCTCAATTTCAGACTAACTCAATTTGAACCATGGAAAGATACACAATCGAGCAACTCGTTAAAGTTATTCAGGCTTATTATGAAAATGGGCGCTCAAATCAAAATGCATATCGTGCACTTCGTGATTTTTTCGGTCAATTTAATCGTCCAAATGTGTACAATCGGAAAAATCGTGCAAAAATTTGAGCAAACCGGGTGTGTAGGAGATGTGAAAACACCAGTGCCTGCTCGTACAGCTCGTACGGCAGAAAATATTGCTGCTGTTCGCGATAGTGTGGCTGAAGAAGTGAAGAGCCGTCCACCTCAACTCGTCCTCGTGCCCAACAATTATTGCACCTCTCACGCTCGTCGTTGATGAACATTATGCATAAAGACTTGCATTTACACACTTACAAGGTGCAATTGACTCAAGAACTAAAGCCTCTTGACCATTTCAAGCGTCGTCAATGGTCAGAATGGTGGAAAGAAATGGCAACAGTGGATGATCGATTTTCGAAGAAAATCATCTTCAGTGATGAGGCACATTTTCACCTCAGTGGATTCGTCAATAAGCAGAATTGCCGCATTTGGGCCAATGATAATGCAAGAGTGATTGTCGAAAAACAAATGCACCCACAAAGAGTGACTGTTTGGTGCGACTTATGGGCTGGCGGCATCCTCGGGCCGTATTTTTCTAAAATGAGGCCGGTCAGGCAGTTACTGTGAATGGTGTTCGCTATCGTGAGATGATAACGAACTTTTTATGGCCCGAATTGGAAGATATGCATGTGGACGATATGTGGACAGGACGGTGCCACTTACCACACAGCTAACGAAACAATGGCTCATTTGCGTACATAATTGGAACCATACCATATTATCATAATAAAAAGAAATGACAATAATTTCCTAAATAATTTGTGTTCTATTCAAAATCAACATCGGCCCTTAAAATTTAACCACCCTTTACATGAAACATTGTGACGGTGCTCGAAAGCTCTTTAGAGCTCTCTTTTGAATTCTGTCCAAGAGACTCAAGTGGGTGTTTGGAGCACCTGCTCAGAGTTTAGGAAGAATAAAGGTTTATTAAATATGTGATCACTCCACAAAAGATGGTCTGTGATGCACGTAACTAGAACTGAAAGCTGTTCATTCTCATCGATGCAAGTGCTATGCATGGATAGTGGCATTAAGAGAGGGTTATGCTTTAGCGACAGTAAACAGCATTGAGCTATTTTCGTAGCATTAAATTATACACGGTTTTTGATTCAGCATTGAACAAAATGCAGTCAAGATCAGAATTTAATGAGCTTATCATACGCTTTCATTGGAAATCCATATCCTAAGGACAAGGATGTGAATCTAAAAACGAATAACGAATATCAAAAGCTGAGGGGATACTGTCATCAGCGAAACAATTTAGTGGATGAGAAGTTTCAGACAAAAGATCATTTATAAACATAAGAAAGAGACAGAAAAAATTGAGCCCTGGGGCACACCAGCGTTTATTTTGTGGATATAAGATTTGAAACACCAATTCAATTTCAATTTTCAATTTTGTTTTATTGAACATACTATTTTCAATTTGGCTTACAACTAATAAGATACTACATATGTATGAAAATTTACATTTGTTGGCTCATAGAGGGCCTAACTATATAAAGTGACTTAAGTTTAATTATTTTTATATAAAATTTACATGACGAAAAAAAATTAAATTTAAAATGTCGCTTGACTGTATTGTCGTCAGGGTGTTCATTCCTGGTTGTCAGTGGTGATTTTTGTGGGTTGTGGGCAGGGATGGCGTTTTAGCCGCGGTGGTAGGCTGACCCAATGTCAGCGTAGAACGAGACTACTTCCTCGCTGTCCATGATTACGTTGTCATCCAGAATTTCCATCACACTGAGGTACCTCGGCTCGAGATGTCATTGTTCTGTGGTCATCCGTCTCATAAGCTGATTCGGGTGGTCGATGATGTTTTGTATTGAACGGTCCGAAAGGTAATTTTTAATTCAACGAAGAAGAGATTCATCGATACCAAATACATGCATTTTCGATAAAAGAGCTTGATGCCAAACTCTTTCAAATGCCTTTGAAATATCAAGTGCAATAAACTTACTTTCCCCCCACTCCTCTTTAGAACAATAGGGCGGACTACCCGGCCAGAGAATTACAGGCGAATCTATAAACAAATCTTAAAGGTTACTTAACTTTAAAATACCTCTAAGCAGCTCTTAAGTATGAAATCGGTATCTATAATCAATTTTCACATTTAAGTAACGTTACTTAAAGGCCTCTTAACTTAAACGCCATCAACCGCGTTTAAGGGTCACTTAAAGGCATTTTAAAATGTATTTTGACATCTCGATTGTTATCTTTGAAATTTTGAAGTTTCAAATTGTGAGTTTGTAGGTATTGTTTGTTGTGATATTATATTAGAACTATAAAGTGCAACGATTTAAGAAACATAAAATTTGTATTGATTAAAGTATGTGTACGTGCAAAGAAATTTCGTCCACGCTTCCCTCTTAGCCTTTGAAGTGTTTGTATCGACACTTTCTTCCTCGTTGTTGGAAGAGAATAGGCGTTTTCCTAAATGCAGTGTTGCAGCGCATCGTAGATTTTGATGCCCTTGCAACGTTTTTCTTCACTCTGAAATTTACTTTTACAATTCTTTAAAAAAAAACTATAAAATTTAGAATTCGTATTTAATAACGTTATTTTATTGAAGCAAGTGAATAAGAAAAACATCAAAATTCATGATGCGCTGCAACACTGCATTTAGGAAAACACCCAATCTGGGCATAAAATAATTCTATTTTGTAGTGTATTATTGCAAATTTTAAAATAAAAAAGTTTCCTTGTAGGAGGCATCCCAATTTTCAGATCTTTTTCTTTTATTTGTGGCGGCGGGTGTTGGTGTGTGTTCGATAGCCATTTTTTTTTTGATTTCACAAATAAAAAAATGTGTCTTCCAATTATTTACTGAAAGAAGGTGTCACAAAACAGCTGTGTTGTATAAAATGAAGCAGCATTTGTTTTTTTTCTGTACTAGATTTTCACATTCTCTTACGTTACGTGACACAACCATTGTTTAGTTAAGTACCAATGAAAAATCGATTATAGATACGAATTGAAGTTTCGTCATTTAAAGCCAAATTAAATATTTAAGTATGCTTAACTAAATAACCTCTAAGATGCATTTTAAGAAAATCTTATAGATACGGCTGTTAGTTTATATCGAGGTCTTTCAGTACTCTTGCAAATTTACGATTGCAAAAAAATATTTGCTCCATAAAATCGTTTACGCTCTCAAATGCAGGAGGAGTCATGACACTTTCTGGTGTCAAATTAACAGCTTACTGTGCTACTAGTAAATGGGCTTTTTCTTGTGAGCTGACGAAGATGAAGATGTTTGAACTTATTCCGGCTTTCATCAATATAGAGTTGGCTTTTTAAAATCGGAAATTTACTTCTCTGATCCTAATAACCTACAGCTCAAATCCAAACTAGGAATTATCTTTCGGTTGGTTAGTTTTTTCCCTATTCTGTTTAGAACTTTCTCATTCCGAAAAGAATTAAATTTGTAATCATATCTGCATATGAGTCGATTAGTGACCATAGTTAAAGTTCCTGAAGAAATCATTGAGACCGTTCCTATTGCCAAATGGTTCTCTTGGATTTTTTTCTTCTAAATCGGTTTGTTGGCATGGGAAATTAAGAAATTACTATTGACGCAATGATTTGATTTTGGTTATATATTTAACGTGTATTTAATCAATTCTTTTATCTCCGAACAACTCATTACAATTCGTTTTGCTCTAGTTTTGTTTTTTATGTATTCTATTGCGGATTTCTATTTTGGAATGTATAAAGACGTACTTAGAATTCAATACAAAATTGCATGCCATACATGGGAGTTCTGCCCAATTCTACTTGCTTCCTCTTCTGATTTAATTTAGTTTTTGATAACTTTTCTACTATTTTGCAATAGTGCTCAGGGTCTGTTTAAGGTGTTTATGCACCTATTTTTGGTAAGAAGTCTGCCTGCATTTTTTTAACAAAGGCTTCCTCTATGTCTAAGAAAGCAGGTAATCCTGCTTCCTTTACATCTAAGGTTTTGTGCGTCCTATTTTTTAGTTAAAACACGGTGGTCTCTGGTGTTCTTCCCGCCTAACATACGTGTTGTCACTGATTGAGCTGCCTACTTATTAAAACTTCTGATATTTTAAATTTGTCAATTACTTTTTCCAAGGTTTTCAGTACAAATAATGTTAGGCTTATTGGCTTGGAGGACTTTGGATGGGTTGAATCTTTTTTCCCTATTTTGGGAATGAAGATGACCTTAGCTGTTCTTCATAGACTTGGTACACAACCAAGGGTAATGCTACTTCGAAGAATATTAATGAGATAAGGCATAATACTGTCTTCTTCTGCAAGAGAGCTCGGAAGATAACATCTACACCTGGTGATTTGTAGGGTTAAAAGGTATCAGTTGGCCAATTTATATTTTTGCTTGAGTAAATGGTCGTAGATATTTTCCAGTCCTCTCTGTTTGGTATGAGAAGTGTCCTCTCTACCAAGCTACCATCCAATGGTAAAATGCCTGGAAAGTGTGTGTTAAGCAGCAGGTTGCAACTCTGTTCTTTATTTTTCAGTGAAACTCTCATCACTTCTTCTTCTTCTTCCTTTGCTTCGGCGCTGTTATGATCTCGATGTCGAGGGGATCATAACTCTCCCACGTATCTGCTTCACACTAGTGATCCGCCTGTGGGGTTCGCCGGGTTGACCTCAGAAATCGGCGGCAAGCCTCCCGGTTTTGTATTGTTCCATTTCTGAGGCCAACTGAATGCTGGTGTTTTTGCATTTGTTTGTACCAGGAGTGTTTAGGCCTACCTTTCTTTTTATTCCGAATTGGAACGTTGTATGATATTGCCTTTTTGACGGGGTTCTCAGGATCTCTCCTTTGAACATGGCAATACCAACTGAGTCGGTCGTGTTCAATTTTTTGGGAAATGGTATTCTTAACATGAAGGCTTCCTCGGATCTTCGTACTTCTAATTCGATCAAGCTTTGTAACTCCTGCTGTCATACGAAGCATCTTCATCTCAGCTGCCGTTAGCTTACTCTCATACTTTTTGTACATTGTCCAACATTGTGAACCGTATGTGAGTGCTGGACGCACAACTGAAGTGTAGAGCTTTCCTTTCAGCTTAGGGGGCATTTTTCGGTCACAGAAGATAGCAGAATTTTCCCGCCACTTCATCCACCCTACGCTTACGCGATGATTGATATCCTCATCACAAGTAGCTTCGTTATTTATCATAGACCCCAGATATTTAAACTTTTCACACTTGGGAAGCACTACTCCATTCAAATAAATGTCTGGAATAGGCCTGTGTGGATCAGAAAATGGGCAGCATAGGTATTCTGTCTTTTTCGCGCTTATGCGGTACCCACTTCCTTCTAGAACATCCACCCATACGTCAAGTGCTCGTTGTAGGGATATCGGGTCTTCACTTATGATGGCTCCATCGTCAGCAAAGAATAACTGATGCACTTTTGGATCCGTCACTTTGCCTTCAAGCAGGTAATCAAGAACTGTAATAAAGAGCAGGGGACTCAAGACACTTCCCTGGTGTACACCTACTGTGATTTCGAATTCTTCGGTGACTCCAGCTGCGCATCTTACTTTAGTAACTGCTCCATCATACATGTCCATAATTATCCGCACATAGGTTTCTGGAACTCCTCGTTGCCTGAGGGCCACCCATATTAGATCTCGTGGTTGCCGATCGAATGCTTTTTCAAAATCAACCAATACGACATGCAAATCCTCCAAAGAATCCCGATGTTTTTCCATAATTATTCTTATACTCTGGATTGCATCCGTGGTTGACTTACCCCCGACAAACCCGCACTGGTCATCAGATAGCCTAATTATTTTTCGCAGTCGGCTACCCAAGACTCGCTCAACGATCTTCATGGTGTGTGACATCAGCTTAATCGAACGGTAATTATCACAGCTTCGAGTATCACCCTTTCCTTTATAAATTGGAAGAAGGTAACTTTCCCTCCATTGATTAGGCATGCGATCACCTCGTATAAGTTTGGAGACAAGAATCATGAGCCATCTAAACCCGATGTCTCCCATCTTTTTCCAAAACTCTGAGGGTATTTCGTCTGGGCCAACAGCTCTTCCCTTTTTGGAGTATTTTACCGCCTCACTAACTTCTTCGACTGTGACGTCGGATACTTCGCTTAAGTTAGGTGAAGCTATTGGAAAGTATAGCCTTGGAAATTGTTCGTTTAGAAGTCCGTCACAATACTGTCGCCACCTGTGAAGAATTTCGTTGTCTTCCACAAGTAGTTGGCCTTGAGCATTGTTAATAAACTTTGGCGAACAAATCTCCTGGGCATTTCTTCTTCTTTGAGCGGCTATTTTGAAGATAGTTGCGCCCTTATTCGTGTTTTGCCGTAGCTCTTGAATAGCACCAGCTGTCGGGGTAGAAATTTCATCCAGCTCCCGATACAGGTTTTCTGTATTCTTTGCTTGAATTTGGGCGCACTTCTTCTTCGCTTCTTTCTTGCAGTTTCTATATTCCACTTCGAGGCGTGACTTTTGCTCTGTATCATTAGAGGGGCACTTCGACCAAGCCTTGAAAGCCATTTTCTTTTTACTTATAACTGATTTAGCTTCATCATTCCACCACCATGTTTCTTTGCCTTGTTGGTTGTGTCCTTTTGAAACCCCTAACAGTGTTTTGGCTTTTTCTTTGCAAGTTCTCTGTAGGAGATCCCACATACTTTGTGCTGTACTCTCTTCATTTCGAACTATATCGGTGTTGTTATACAGAACGTTTTGCATATTCGAAATAAAAGCTTCGCCTTTTTCCTTATCCAGATTATACCATTTGATCTTCCCAAAAGTTTTTGTATGTTTGTTGTCGTTCACTGTCTCCATAAAAATTTCTGTCAGTAGGAGACGGTGTTGGTGGGCGATCGCTTCTCCTAGTATCACTTTGCAATCTTTTACCCGGGGTTTCATGAAACTAGATACCAAATGGTAATCAATCTGGGTTTCATTTCCACCACTGCTGTAAGTGACCAGGTGTCGGCTTTGTTTGACGAACATGGTATTTAGTACGATAAGACCGTATGTTTTGCACATGCTCAGGATGTCTTCACCAGGAGGGTTCCTGGTGCCGTATCCGAGGCCTCCATGGCAATCTTCATAGTCTTCGTTTGTCTTCCCGACATGTCCGTTCAAATCTCCGCCCACGAACAAAAACTCTTCCTTTGGGATGTCCTTAAGTAGATTGTGAAAGTCTAGCCAAAATGCATCTTTTTCCACCTGCTCACATCCAATTTGGGGAGCATATGCAGTGACAATATTCCACAACTTTCCTTTAATCACCAATTTAAGGGACATCAAACGGTCGCTGGATTTCGAAATGGTCAATACGCTGCCTAATAGATGTTTTGCAAGGATGATTCCGATTCCGTTTTTACCCTTTTCCGTTCCATAGTAGAACATCTTATAGTTTTTTGTCCTCGTATCCAAGAAACGGGCCCTGTTTCCCGTGTTTCGCCATTTTGTTTCTTGAACACATAAGATGTCCACTCGCCTTCTTTTCATCATCTCTTCCAACTCGAAGCTTCGACCTGTCATACTGCCAACGTTCCAACTCGCAACTCTCAGATTTTGTATAATCTGCGGCATTACTTTGCTAGCCCCCGGAATCCGTCTAGCTCTGACCCGAGCATTGCTGCTCGGTCCAGGATCAGTACCATGTGTAACAATGGTAGTGCCTGGCGGGGTAGTGTCATTTTGGACGAGTACTTCCATAATGCTTGAATTCACAAAATCCGTTGTAAGTATCGACGTGTGCATGCTCCAGTTTTGTATTTGATCTCTCTTTTACGGCACCGGTGATCTCCAGTCGTGCCAACCCAGGGACTGGCATGCACACTTTTGGGAAAGTTTATAGGTGTTACGTGTCGCTAGGTTCACCTTGCTGTTTGTGGCCTAGATGTATTTACTCCTTTAGTCGCCTTTTACGACAAGCGGGGAGGCGCTGCAGGAATATTCTAACCCGTCCCTGCACAGGGTAGTGAAACTCTCATCACTATTAGGCGTATATAAAGAAAATACGATTTTGTATCATTTTGTTCGAGAAAAATGAATAATTGACCATTAAGTTCCTTATTTTCACTCAAAGTGTGGTCTTAAGAACTCATTTACCAAAACCTTTTATAAAATTATTCTCAAAAATAAAGCGTTTTTAATGCATATTTCTTGTAAGATTTTAATGAGTAAATTTTATTTAGATATCCTTTCTTTTTTTAATCTCCCATTCCAAGCCATTATGCGGTAGCTGACTTTTGATCAGTGGTGATATCCATACCCTGGCCATATTCTGGCCAAACACCATTTCTAGATTTCTTCGCCAACCCAGGTCGTATTGATATTTTCCGCGCTCATGACAAACTCCGCCTTGCAAAACGATGCTTCCATGATAAACAAACAATAATACCGAGTACAAAAATGCAAGAATATTCAAATTGTAAATAACCAAAGTCCAATTACTTCCAAATGATCCTGTTACAAACATCAGCAATGGACATGTCATTTTTAATACTGTTAACCAGTTCCTATAGAGAGCTGCTTTGGCATACCACAAGTATAAGCTATTGTACACCAGGGCGTATGTGGAACCAATGAGAAGGTACACAACAAACAACATAAAATATCTATGATTGAGATGACCGATACAACATCCAGTGAAGAGGCAATGATGATCCCGCTTGACTACACAGATCTTACACACCTTACAATGCCATGCTCGTGGAGGAACTAGTTTATTACAAGTATCACAATTGTGCCATAATTTGAGTTTATCCGTATCGATGGGTGGTGCCATTGTGATAGCTAAAATTATTTCATTATTAATTTTTGTATTAATAAAGCCCAAGGCGCTTACTATCAACACTTGTGTCCAACATCATGCAAGCTATCATATTGCCTTTTATTTGAAATACCAAAAACAATGCCGCTATCATGGTGAAGGTGTGAAAAAATCCACCAAATTCATGAAACACTGGCAATACAACTGTCATCTCGAAGATATAAGTTATCGGTGTAAATATAAATATTAAAAGAAAACATGCAATATCAACGAAACGCCTAGGTAATATATTCCGACGAAGCTTTAACATGATTGGGTATATGCCGGTAACCGACTTTTATTTTTGATGTTTACTTGATGAGCAATTTTGTAGTACTAAATTTTCAATCACATGAGATTGTGTCACACTACTCACCATCTTATCACAATAAAGTTTGAAGATAAGTTTCTCATTTGTTTGCTTATGAGAAAATGAGAGATCATTAACTTAGCTTTGGTGGGGTTAGTTTGCTACTCGTCAGTCGAATAGGTACAGGTTTTGAAGATTTTTTGCATGCTATGAGAAAAGATATATAAATATATCTCGTAAGAAGTTTGTCGTATACGTTGTTCTTATTTTTACTTGCGATATCGGTACTAGGGCAAGTTTTGCATAAAAAAAAATACAACCCTCGATTCCGTGTGTCTGTCCGTATGTGTGTTGGGTATCTCGACTCGGTGATTCCCTAGAGGAGAAATTGATTTTTTTTAGCTCCAAAACTAACTGTACTTGCCATACAACCACCATGCAAAATATAATTAATTTCGAAAACGGAAAAAGAATAAGGTTTTCTATTGTAGGCATTGATAACATTTTGGCAACAAAAAATTCAAGAAAAAAAGTTATAAACATTAACTGTCATAAAAACTTTTTTTTTTATTTTCGACTTTTTACTTAAAGGCTGTAACGATTTTAAATAAAATTTTAATACAGGAGATTCTTTCTGTTTGAAAAAAAAAATACTTTTTGGATTTTTGAAAATTAGGATCCATTTTTTTTTTAAATGAATATCTTGAAAACTAGTGAATCTTTAGTTTTTGAAAGTATTTTTTTAATTGTATACTATTAAATGTTTCTTATTTTCGTTATTTTTATTTTAATGTTGTATAAAGTGCTGTAAGGATCGCCAGCTTATTGTCTTAAGAAGGTAAGAGATTTGGTAAAGTTGCTTTCCAATTAATTAATGGCTCAAGCTAGACCTTAGAGATCATAAAACAACCCTTTTTATATCTCATATTTTTATTTATCAATTGAAACTTTCGTCTCCTAAGTTTGTTCGCTTCTCCAGACTTTCAGACCGTTTGTCTAGCGTATTCTTGTACCTTTATGGGCAGTCTTCCTAGAAAAACCAGTTTCCCTAACTGTTGTCAGACTCGCACCTGGTACCCCCTTTGATGTCACTTGGAGCGAATGGGTCCGTCCGGGAAAGAACCAACGGTGACTTTTGGTAGCTGGGGGCCATGTTATTTTGTCGGTACTCTTATAGGGAGATAGGTTTGGGACCGGCGTGGCGGATGGATCTATTTTGAGTGTTTCCCTGAGTGTCGGTGGTCTTTGTTAGCGGAACCTCAAGAGATGAATTGGCAGGACCGGTGTTCATACTAGGATTAGAAGGGTGGTATAAAGAAGTGGTGAGAGGGAAAGGTTTCAAGCAACTTACTTTTAGTTCCAAAAGTAGAAAAGACTGGTTTTTAATTTTGTTTTAATTTACTATCGAAAGTTCTTACTCTTACTGAGTCTACACCTACTATTATGCCACTCTGAAGAAGAGTATAAATACATCCGAAACGTTGCAGCTACATATATTGATTATTGAAAATCAATATTTAATATTGACATGAATCCCATTTAAGGACATATTGTATATTATGAAATACTTAGAATTGGCAAATTTTGTTTATATAAAAATTTATTTAATTTTAAACCCATTAGATTTTTTGATTTTGTTCGCATAAATTCATTCTTTTCGAGAAATCATGTTGCAATTTTATACATTTGAAAATTTTTCTCTAATTAAACCCATTTATAAACAATTTTTAAATTCCAAAGTATTTTTACAAAAGAGCAGTTCATATATTTTATTTCAAAATATGTATTTAGTTAAATAAAGATTGCCTACTTGAAGCATACTAAAACGTTTTCTTTATATATCTCGCTAATCACTCAACTGATTCTGTTAAAATAAAAAATAAAAAATAATACATTTTTTAATTAGTTTCTATAAAAATCTAAAATTATACAAAAAACAATTTTTTAGTACTTAAGACTTTTCTCATATTTTTTCCTTTGTTTAAAAATGCCACTATATTGAATTACAATTAATACAAACCATTACTGCTTGACGTTATAGTTTTGAACAAGAAGAACAAGTTCATGCGATCATGTCGTGCATGTTATTAAGTTAAGCATTTGTTTTTAATTCTAAAATATTGACACAACATTTCGAAAAGATAATTAATACCCACAGATAAATTTAAAAGAAATTGAAATTAACTAAGTAGTGCAATGGGAAAAGTCCGCTTTTGTTCGCTATAGCTTCTGAAAATATTTCGTCTTAATCCATTAACAAGAAAATTGTAATTAAATGGCTACTTATAAGAGAGGTATCGTCAGAAAACTTTTGGAGACAAATTTTTCCAGTTTGAAGCAAAAACTCACAATATAGAATCCAAATAAATATTTTTTAAATTTGTGCGAGTAGTTCTAAGAAAATTTCATAATTTCATTATATATAAATAGAACTGGTAAGCGTAAGAAAATGAAAGTTATATATCTTGGAGCTTTATTAGTCATTTTAAATCGAATTAGTTTCGTTTTCCAGTGCAAAATGGAAAATTTGATCTCAAAATAAAGGATATTGCTCTTTCCACTAAGTACATATATAAGCCCATATTTCAGTTGTAGAAAAATGCATTCGTACAATGTAACCTTGAACACCGAAAATGGTTTCTTTTCACTTTAAAACTAGGTTATCTTCAAACCCTGAGTGAATTCGTTAATTCTAAAGTAAGATTCAAGTGTCCTGTGGAAAAGTATAGACTGGCTAACAGTTCTCTCAATCAATACATAGTTTTACAATCAAAAAAATATATGCCTAAGTTTGTCTTAAATTTTTTTTTCAGAATGTAGATATTGAAAGTATTAACAATTATAGATAACACTTTTACGATAAAAATGTAATAAATAAACAGCCTTTCGGCTTTCAAAACAATCATAATATTTTTTTGTAATTGCTGTCCCTGTTTAAAATTTTTTTTTTCGGAACCATAACGGGTCAAAATCCAGATTTCTATCGAAAAATCAAAAATCTTACTAAATTTAACGAGAAATTTCGGAGTGGTAGTAGGTGTCTGAGAATGCAGACGTGTCTCTGCGTCTGCACTCTCCAAAAAATAAATTATCTTAACCAAAAATAAAAACGTGGTACGGTTTAAATTAAAATTTTTCCGTTTTTAATATGTCTTTTGACGAAATAGTATTCACTTACACCAAAAGCGAACTTCCTTTAACACCCTAAAATTATTTTCAACACCGGATGGTGCAGTGATTACGCCGAAAAAATAGAATCACTTCAACTTAAAGTGCCACAAGTTCTAGAGGTATAATTCTGACTAGGGGAGGAGGACCGGGAAAGGGGAGACTTGATGCAACCCACCAACGCCATGCATTAAGCAACAGTGTTTTATACAACACAGAAATCGAGGACGCCGACACATGGCTCATTTCCAGCATGAAGCGAACCTGCTTAAAAATCCGCAACGACAGTTCTGCGGGCATTAGTCTGCTGAACAGCAACCAAACTTCAATCCTGGATCTGGGACTGAAGATACTACTAAACCAGGTGCACTAACTACGTCGCAAAAACTGAGAACCAAGTTTTTAAAAACTGCAGGTTGTACACCAAACCCATCTGGGCAATCCATCGAGAGTACGGTGGCTCAGAACCCAAGCCGCAACAAGATTCAAATCTATTGACTACTCAGGGCTAGCCCCAGCAACAAGAAGGCCTTCCCGGCCGAAGCTCCTCAACGCAATCCGAGCACGGACGTGGCTCCTAAAGATCAAGACCTTTACAATCTTTAAGTTTTAACACTCAAAACTATGTAAGTGACATTATTGTAACCGATATGTGATAATTTCTTTATTATATAATAACAATTGTATGTTTAATTTGCATAGTGCGCTATCGCTCTATTTTAAACAAAAAAAGAAAGATAAAAAAAAATACAACACAAAAAATGTAAGGTAATCTACCTATACAATGTTCAGATGCATTATCGTTTGTAATCGTTTGTATGTTAGTTTGTAAGTTAGGTTAAGAATTGTATTTATTGGTGACAATCGTCACAAGCTAAATATATATATGCTCATGAGCAAGAGCATGAGGCTGTTCATAACACGTAATCGAAAAAGATGGCAATACATTATAGCCACTTTAGTCTACCTTAAGCTATCGTTAGAATTGGTATAAGAATATCATTGTAATCGAATAATTATTAAAAGTCTCAATAAAATTCAATTCAATTCAATTCAAATTCTAAAATTAACGAAATTTTTTGTAGTAGATTAGAGAAAACTATTACCAAAATCTCTCTGTAAGATAGCGTATGTAGAAAAAAAACATTCTCCAGGAAATCCTAACAAAGCAAGTTTTGAGCTTCGGAGCTCCACTTTACACTTTACTTTACTTTTTGATGTGTAAACATCTTTCCCGGCGGTAGAGTGAATCGAAAACGTGTGTAAAACTTATACGTCCCGTGTAACCCGTTACGGTTACACGTTACGGTTACACGTTACGGTTACACGTTTCGGTTACACGTTCCGTGTAGCAACCTACCTTACCGACGATTGCATTTAACACCCTGTTTACATTGTAAATAATGCGTACTTACGACATCGTGTTTACATTGGAGACTTTGAGTACTAAAATCTCGATTTTATTACTTTCCATTGCTGGCTAGAACTTAATTCAATCCCTCAACATTTCTTTACCTCTCGACCAATTAGGCCTATTCTGCCACATTTGTTATTCTGCCATAGATTTTCTGTTATGAATCATAAAAGATTTCCACCTTAAAAGATCTTTTATGATTGGTATTCAGAGGTTCGAACTTTTATAAAAGTCTGTTAGGCTAGTCGCGCACTGGCAACTGTGATTGAAATCAAATAGTTTAATCACCAGTTGAAAGAGAACCGCGCACTGGCAACTCTTTACTCACGCTCACACTCTTTTCTCTCTTGCCCTTATGGAAAACAGCTCAACTATTACGAATTAATTTTAGGCAATCGTTTAGTTTATGTCAAAACAAAAAGTTTTTAGTTGCTCGAATCGTGTTGCTTTAAGTGCGCGGTGTCCCATATAATCCCATATGTTTCATTTTAGCAACTAAACAGTTGCGAAACTAAAAATTGAATGCGCGCGCCTGGCCATATGCTACTTCGAAAACGAGATCTGTTATAAAACTGAACTAAATCTGTTATGTGTGATTATGTAAAATATTTCATCTGACATAATTTAAATGGATGACGAACAAAAAAGTAAACTCTTAGGCTAGGCGCGCATATTCAATTTTTAGTTTCGAAACTGCTTGGTTCGAGCAACTAAAAAGTTTGTGTTTTGACACAAACTAAATGATTGCGCGCACATTCAATTTTTAGTTGCACAACTGTTTGGTTGCTTATAGAAAACAAATGAACTATTTAGTTGAATGTCCGCGCAGGTGCATATAATTATATGTTACACAGAGTAGCGAACTCGTTTTAGGCAATAGCTTAGTTTGTATCAAAACACAAACTTTTAGTTGCTCGAACCAAGCAGTTGCGAAACTAAAAATTGAATGTGTGCGCCTAGCCTAAGGCTATTTTGTGTAAAATAATAATTATATGCACCTGCGCGGACATTCAACTAAGTAGTTCATCTGTTTTCTATAAGCTACCAAACAGTTGTGCAACTAAAAATTGAATGTGCGCGCCTAGCCTTACACACTAAGGATATCCATACAATGGAACACGATTTTATCTCATTATGTTTCTGGGAATACCAAGGCCATACTCTACTTATTTCTTTATATGATATGTGTTTTGATACATTTTCTTTCATTTGTCTCCTTTAAAGAACATTTGATAGACGAAAGACAAGATAAATATTCATTATTACTTGATGCACCTGTGTAGTGTGTACTTATTTAAATCTTTTATGATAAAAGTAACAGAAGTTTGTCTTTTATTCTTTTATGATTTTTAACAAAAATGCTATTCGTAAAAGATTTTTTCTATGTTCGAACGTTTGACAGTTCATAAAAGTTTTCTTAGCAGATTTTATAACAGATTTTAGCGTGCTGAATACCAAAATTAAAGTTCATAGAAGATTTGTTGACAGTTCAAACATTTGTATGGAAATTCATAGCAGAATAACAGAATAGAAGAATAAAAGATCTCGCCGAATAGTCCTAAATATGTGAAAAAGACGAAACACAAATCAACTGGTGTAAAATTTCATAGCGGGTTCATTTAATGTCTTAAAAAATCCACTTCACGTTATTGACGGACGATAACATTTTATTTAATGCTTGCAAAAAATGCATTTTCAGAGTTGAACTTTAAAAATCCAAAAAATGTTCTTCAGGGCAATCAGTTGACATCTGCAATGAAATATTCTCGATACGTCAAAATTTAATTTGTCCCTTATCTGTCATACCATATAATTATTTTAATTATCGAATAAGATATTCTTTATTATATTAAAATATACTTTTAGCATTCACTATATCAAAATATAGATGGTTCTCCATCTGTCAAGCCATGAACTGGATGACGACTACGACTTCAATGTATTAAAAAAATTAGTTTTGCCATTTATAATTCCATTACAAGGTGGGAATGATGTCAATCGGTCTGTAAATCTCTGACAGAGGGAGTAAGATAAAGTACAGAAACCTAAAAAAAAAGTTAAGGGATTTGTTTGATTTTGGTAAGGTGAACGCTCCATCTAGTGGTTTTTTCAAAAAAAGTTTTGACTTTTTCGCTGCATGACAAGTATATTTGCTGGCGGCGTTAAGCCAGGTATACATTGTTCAAATGCATGAAAAGCCCGTACAAGTCTATTATTTCAGTGGCGAGAGAACGTTGCCCTTTGTGGTTTTTTTTCAGCAAAATTGTGTTTTTACGAATTTCTTTGAGATTTTTGTAATTTTATCCGAGTAATTTGTTTTATTTTGTCTGTCCATTTTATCATACAACTTTCGTTTGCTGTATTTATATTTTAGTCAGTGCTTATGCTGTGCTGTGTTCTCATCTCTTCAACGTACTATACGCAAATGAACCAATAAATACATGATCAATCATCAACCTTGCATACACAATATTTCTATGCAGTACGCTAGATTAAAAAGATTTTGATTTTTCTTCAAGCCTACATCCAATCTATATACGTGTGACTTTTTTACTAATACACTTACAATTGCTGAGAAAAATGCGATGTTATAGTTCATTCTTCTTTGTGGTTTTCTTTTTTATATTTGGCGTTCGCTCAGTGCAATTCGCTTAACTGAGTAGAGTAAGGAGTGCGAAGAGATGACTCCTTTTCGCATGAACAAAGTTAACTTATATTAAAAATCGCTGTGTTTAAAAGCACAGATGCACTCGAAAGGAAGCCAAAACAGAAACAGAGATTAAAATCAGATTCGTGTAAAAACAGTCTATTTTTTATCAGATAACATCTCTGTTTGAATATAAGGGTAAAAATATAATGCTGTCACAAGCAACATCCCTGGTTAAACATAAGTCAAACAAACTTCACGTTACGTAGCGGAGTCCACTCACTCCTAACACGCCGTCTCCACTAGCGATAAATCCATCGCAATCGCAATAGCCAAAGCAGAAAGCAGAGAGCAGAAGAACTGTCAGATTTTTGTGGCTGGGCATTTCATCGCATACTTTTTTAGTATAGTGAATAATTTTAATGGATATAAATGAGTTCTATGGACAATTTCAAATCAGATTTTTTTTTAATTTTGTTAGAAAAACGTAAACCCCAAGCAAAAGCTTTCTTCGCACGCAAAACTCAAACTCAGTTTAATTAAATTTGGTTACGCCAGGACAATATGACAGTTCTCCTTGCGATAAAGCAAGCGATGGATGGTATGCGATGAGAGCATACTTTCTATCGCAAGCGATGAAAATATAGCTGCGATGGCGGTCTCCACTTGCGATAATGAACGCATGCTTTAAAGCATGCTCTGGATTCATCGCTAGTGGAGACCGCATGTAACACACGAACTCATTGACGTATTATATTATAATAAGTCAATGCACGAACTACTTCATCGAAGCATATTGTCGATAAGGTTTTTGGGTCGTGTGAAATGAATATTGTGTCGACATAGCAGTGCGAACTCTGGGACTCGAAGTAGTATGCCGACATGGCGTGTAAAAAGGACCGAACTAGTTCGTAGAAACAATTTTTTATGATGTTATTCGGTTTTAGTTGTTAAAATTTACAAATCGCCTGAAAAAGCAAGAATAAAATTCAATCTCCTTAAGGAAGAATTCAATAAAGCTCTGATCAACGCAAAAAAGTGGTTCTGGAGCATTAAAATTCAAATATGTTTCGGCGGTCATTTTCACTTTTCATTTAAAATTTTACAACTCTACCATTTCACGGCTGATTTTGGCATGTACTTCTACGTCGGCGTATTGGTGTGTAAATGCCCATACAAAAGCGAAGTACTTTGTCGATTAGGTTGATCGATGTGGTGTGTGTGAGGGGTATATTCTAAAGTCACAAACTAGTACGATTGCATTGTATGTTTATTGGGTACGTTCGATAACAAAAATTCGGCACTCGGACGAACGTTGATGTTTACACATCTTAACCGTGAGTCCTGGCACTCACACTTTTTTTTTTTTTTGGTGGCGTTTGCGTTAAGGCAAAATCAGTAAATAAAAAAATAAAATGTAAAATTTCAAAACTTTCAACTAATTAACTCATCAAAGGGCATCCCAATTACGTCACAATAAATACACACACAGGAATTTGACAGACAGTTAACATACATTACATAATGTTCCCCACTTGCTTGCCAGTACTTGGCAAAATCCATATAAATGAATACTCAACCTGAAAACACTCTCTTTTTTATATAAAGTGGGTTTGCATGTATTTTACAATGTTTTTGTCACAATTCGTAGTATATAGAACGAAATCTGAATCTGACTTTTTTCTCTAATTCGGTATGAAAAAGCTATAATTTTATAAATGTCAAAAAAAATACAAAAAGAAAATACAATATATGAGCGTGAATTATTCAAGTACATAAATAATAAAAAAGGTATTAATGCAACGTTGGAAAACCATAGTAAACGTCAGAAAGCTTAAGACATCGTTAGCTAACTGTCAAAATTATGTTTGGAATTTTTTTTCTAACAAATCATAATAAAGTCGTTAACTCTTTATGTAACAGAACTATGATATCTATAATGTTTCATAATTTGTAAAAACCATTTCAATTGGAGGATCATCATAAGCAGAATTTTATCTCTTTTTTAAAACACTTAACGTAAAATACAATTTCTTAGGGTGTTCATGAAACGTGTGTCGGAAACTTTACAATTTTACGAGGTTGGAAAGCTTGCTACGATGTATGAATGCCCTAACAGCCTTATTTAATTAGATTTCCCTAATACTCGTTTCAACCGCGGAATAGTTAAACCGAGTCCAAGCACTTATATCGAGCTTACGCCACGTCAAACAAATCCTAATTTATAAAATATTTTCTTAGACTGCTTTTAAACGAAACAATATTACCTTGCGATTTTTAAGCCCGTTGGATGGCGACATATGTGGTGGGGGGAGGGGGAATAAAGGAAGCATAAGAGAAACAAAGATTAAAAATCGCTTTCGTGTAATAGCAGTCTTATACTGCGTCTCCACTGAACGATAATCTGAGATTTACTCAAATCTACTTATAATCTTCCAGAAATCACTAGATTTACCATACAAAAATTAATCATCTTGATTCGAGATTTTAAATAAATCTACTTGAAATCTACTGTACTGAACAGATTCACTTTTCTATTTCCAATGAATCTGACAGTTTGATGGAAGAAAAAAGAAAAAAAAAAACAGTCTGTTGACAAACTGAACAAAAAAAAACAAAAAAACATTTTAATAACTGTAAACAGCTTCAAATTTCTTGATGCCGCAAAAACTTTTGGCTGGAGCGTAATGGTAAATACGATTGTATTTTAGTTGAAAAAAAGATTTTAAATATTTGTATTTCTAAGGAAAAGAAAATCAAAAAGAACGACGTTGTGGTCGAAGAAAGAGGAAGAAATGTTGGTGGAGGCTTGGGCAGAAATAGCCAACAAAACTTTCAATTGTGACACTGCTTGTAATGAGGATTTTAGATGTCAAAATAAATCTAACAAGTCCAGTTGAAACACTACTAGATTATTTTAAATCAAACTGGAAAATAATCTAGATTATCGTTCAGTGGAAACGTAGCATTAGCCATCTTAACTATACATTCCATATCTTAAACTCTGGTTATTATAAACGTAAACTGATTTCTATTGTTTTTTAATACCGTATAGCTGCCACCAGTTGCAAATCAATTGAGAAATGCTCTCCTCTTTTAGCATAGCTCAGAAAAGCCCGAACTTATAGCCATTAATTTCTTTATATTTTTGATTTTTGAAAATCGATACTGAGCGAAAATCGACTAAAACGAGTTTTGTACTACTTTCCATTTAGAGCGTTTAAAGAATTTAAATCATTGATAAATGCAAAATAAAAATCCATTTTGTCTTAGTAACAAAAAGGAAAAAAATTGTTTACACTCGTTTTTGTATAATTCACACGATGTGATGTCAAAATGACATTTAGATGCTACAACGTCTCTGTAAACCTCCTATAAAGCAGTTTTAGCTTACTCCACCTTTATTCGGGATTAGTGTCGTTGTAAAGTCAAAGTAACTTTACTCTGTTGCTGAAACTTGAAATAAGGCTGAAAATGTTATTGAAATAGTAAAAGTGACGTTTACCAAAAATTCTTTCATAACTTTCATATCCACAGTAATATATCCTCCTCGTGTATTCCCATTTAGGTCATCCTAAACAATTGCTATCAGTTTTATCATATTTTCCTTGGAAAGCCTATATTTCTTCCTGACATCCTCCTCACTAAGCACTTGCATTGCATAATACCTGGATTTGTTTATTTTTCTGTTTCTTGTCTTTAATGATTGATTGCTTAATATTGGCGAATGGCTTATGAAGTCGAAAAATGTAGTAGACTTATTTTTATTCAAAATTAAATTTGCATGTCTTCACTTAATTTTTTTAATTTCAGCATAAATTTGACACATCTGGTTCTTATTCATTCGCTAAGCCACCTTCTTCGGTGGATTAGCTAAGTAAACGTCACTTTTGCTTTATTAATAACGCTTTGCACTTAGTCTACGGAATAATGCTTAACCTTCTGCAATTCCAGGTTTTTCTTTTTATTTGGCTGTAAATGATTTACAGGCGAATCTATAAACAAACCTTAAAGCTTACTTAACTTTAAAATACCTCTAAACAGCTCTTAAGTATGAAATCGGTATCTATAATCAATTTTCACATTTAAGTAACGTTACTTAAAGGCCTCTTAACTTAAACGCCATCAACCGCGTTTAAGAGTCACTTAAAGGCATTTTAAAATGTATTTTGACTTATCGATTGTCATCTTTGAAATTTTGAAGTTTCAAATTGTGAGTTTGTAGGTATTGTTTGTTGTGATATTATATTAGAATTATAAAGTGCAACGATTTAAGAAACATACAATTAATATTGATTAAAGTATGTGTACGCGCAAAGAAATTTCGTCCACGCTTCCCGCTTAGCCTTTGAAGTGTTTGTATCGACACTTTCTTCCTCGTTGTTGGAAGAGAATCTGTGCATAAAATAATTCTGTTTTGTAGTGTATTATTGCAAATTCTAAAATAAAAATGTTTTCTTGTAGAAGGCATCCCAATTTTCAGATCTTTTTCCTTTATTTGTGGCGGCGGGTGTGGGTGTGTGTTGGATAGCCATTTTTTTTATTTCACAAATAAAAAAATGTGTCTTCCAATTATTTACTGAAAGAAGGTGTCACAAAACAGCTGTGTTGTATAAAATGAAGCAGCATTTGTTTTTTTGTATGTACTAGATTTTCACATTCTTTTACGTTACGTGACACAACTGTTGCGGCAATTTTGGCCACAACCGAAAACTTATTTGTTAACCAGCAAATAAGAACAATTTGGTTATTTTGCTAAGGTGGTTACAAATCCTTTATTGGGAATAAAGTTTTTATAAGTATTAATATATGTATGTACATTTTAAATCAACTTACTTAGTTTTCTATTTGTATTTAATTTAAGTTAAATTAAGTTAAAGAGCAAGTAAGTAAGAGCAACCTCGTGTATGGCGAAAACGGAAATTAAAAAGGAATTAACCATAAAGTAAGTAGGAAAGAAAAAAGTAGGATAAAAGAACATTTAGCTTATGGGTGGCTCCACCATACAACCAGTCTGAGAAGCTACTTTTATGGTGCGCGCGCACCTTCTTCAACACTCCCCCTTGGTAGTTTCTCCTGCGGACTGGTGTCTCCTGGAACTCTGATGTCGAGAGCGGCCAATTTTACCGAAGGCCTTTCGTAGACTCCACTCTGCGTTTGTACGAACGCACTTCGTACTTGATCATCCTTGGAACGTTTAACTTTAACTATTCGTCCTTTAGGCCAGCTGTTTCGAGGGCTGTTTGGATCCACAACTAGGACTATATCGCCCACTTCTAGAGGTTTTGCGGGTGTGAACCATTTTGAGCGTCTGGTAAGTGTGGGCAAGTATTCTGCTACCCAGCGCTTCCAGAAGCGGTCCGCAAACTGCTGTGAGATGAGCCAATTTCTACGTAGCACTGTCACGTTGTCGCTTAGCTCCACCGAAGGTTTTGAGCCACAGGCCGAACCCAACAAAAAATGGTTGGGCGTTAAAGCTTCAGGATTTTCTGCGTCTATTGGAATATATGTCAGCGGTCGCGAGTTGATAATATTTTCTGTTTCTATAAGCATAGAACGTAGCAATTTGTCGTTTGGATTTCTTGTTGGCATTATAGCATAAAGGGTATTTTTGATGGAACGTACTAAACGCTCCCAGCTACCACCCATATGTGGTGAACCCGGTGGTATAAACTTCCATTGAGTATTTGTCGTGGTAAATGTCTCAGCTAACCGGTCTCGTTGGATGCTAGCGGCTGAATCGCGTAGCTCTCGCTCTGCGCCATGAAAATTAGTGCCGTTGTCACTATGAAATTCGATGGGTGTTCCTCTTCTGGCCATAAAATTGCGCAGGCAGAGGATACAGGAATCAGTCGTCAAGGTATGAGCGACTTCTATATGGACGGCCCTTATGGTGAGGCAGGTTAACAGGACTCCCCAGCGCTTTTCAGTTCTTCGACCTACAGTGACTAAAAGAGGGCCAAAGTAGTCGACGCCAACGTACGAAAACGGTCGACTGAAAGATGCAAGTCGTGCGTGGGGAAGTGGTGCCATGATTGGTGGGCGTGGTTGAGCTCTGTTGATTTTGCATTGTGGACAAATTTTTTTGATAGCTTTCAAGGCCGAGCGCATCTGAGAAATGTAAAATTTTTGACGAAGAGTATTTACCACAGTTTCATCGTTTTGGTGGTTGTGACGAGAATGAACATCCTCGATAATAAGGGTAGTGATGCGATGATATCTTGGAAGAATAATGGGTAGGCTGAGGTCCGTGCTGAGATCTTCTTGCAAACGGATTCTTCCATTGGCTCGAATGAGTCGATTTTCATCAAGAAATGGGCACAAGTTAAAAATAGAGCTGCTTTTCTCGACACAACGGTTCATGGTAAGGTCTGCAATCTCTTCGGCGTATACACAATTTTGAGCTTCTCTTAGCAGTTCGTTTTGCGCTTTCTGTAGTTCTTCACGTGATAAAAGGCCAACCGTCCTCGATGTCATTTTTCTTTTAGAGCTTGTGTTGTGCACAAATCGAAGAGCGTAAGCCGAACTCCTAAGCAGCTTCCACCAGGTAGAAATTTCATTATATCGAAAAATGTTTTCTCGGCCGAGTGTGTGAATGGCAACGAGGTTCGTTTTCAGCTCTTCAATTGTAGAGTTAACCATTGTCTCCTGCGGCCATTGATCTGCAGAGGATTTCAGAAAATCTGGTCCATTGAACCATCGACTGGTGGATTTGAACTCTGGAGGTTTTTGCCATTTTGTGGCCTCGTCTGCGACATTCATGTTCGTTGGAATCCATCTCCACTCATTTATATCGGTAAGGTCCAAAATTTCGCTTACACGAAATGCCACGTACTGTCGATATCGGCGATGGTCCGAACGCAGCCAGCACAGGACAGTTTTTGAGTCTGACCAGAAGTATCGTTTTGTAAAGGAGATCCCATGTGACTCTGCAATACATTTGCCAAATCGTGCTCCTAGGAGTGCTGCCTGCAGCTCTAGGCGTGGAACTGATAACGCTTTAAGAGGTGCGACTCGAGTTTTTGCGCCTATCAGACTAGTCTCTACTAAATTGTTGTTTGTATTTCTTACGTACGCTGCAGCCGCAAAACCATTTTCGCTAGCGTCGACAAAAACATGCAGCTGTACTTCAGAGCCCCAGGTTGTAGTCACGTAGCATCTCGGGATTTGTACCGATTCGACTTTGGATAGATGATGAACCCATTTCAGCCATTTGTTGTACTCGTCATCTTTAATCTCATCATCCCACTCAATTTTGGAGCGCCAAATCTCTTGTAGTAGAATCTTGATGTACATCAAAAAGCACGCTATCAGCCCCAAAGGATCAAAAAGTGTCATCATCACTCTTAGAACTTCGCGCTTAGTAGGACGTTTGGATCCAAAAAGAATTTCTCTTTGATTTGGGCTTGTAGTGAGCTTAAATGTAAGGCAGTCTAGCGATGTGCACCACCACATTCCAAGCACTTTCTCTGTACCTAGTTCGACATTGACGTTCATGTTTATTTGTTCCGTTGGTTCTGATTGGAGTGCTCTTAGAACAGCAGAAGAATTTGAAACCCAGTTTCTAATATGGAAACCACCCTTCTTATGAACGTGCCGAATCTCCTGCGCTAATTCGATTGCTTCTTCCTCAGTTGGCACGCTGTCCATCAGATCATCTACGTAGTGATTCTCCTTGATTGAACGGGCAGCTCTTGGAAATTCAACAGCGAAGTGGTCCGCATTGGTATTCTTGACGAAGTGTGCAGTACACGGGGAACATGTCGCCCCGAAAGTCATCACGGTCATTATATAGGTTTCTGGGTTTCCATTCTCATCGAGGCCCCACAGGAATCTCTGATAATGTTGATCCTCTTTTCGAATACCGACTTGGTGAAACATTTCCATAATGTCCCCACAAATCGCGATCCTGTTTTGTCTGAATTTGTAGATGACGGACGTCAGAGGAGTTAGTTGATCTGGGCCTTTGAGGAGTAGGGAATTGAGTGAAGTTCCGTGGACTGCAGCCGCGGCGTCCCACACGATTCTAATTTTTCCAGGTTTGTTTGCGTTTTCCACCGGAAAAACTGGTAAGTACCAGGACCGGCTCTGATTTTCCAGCATCTCTTTGTGTGTAATCTTCCGTGCATACCCTTTCTTAATGTATTCGTCAATTTTATTGTTTAGCTTCTCTGCTAAGACTGGATCACGCTCCATTCGTTTTTGGAGGCAGACTAATCGTTTCCTGGCCATGGGGTAGCTATCCGGCAATTCCACTTCATCGAATCTCCAAAGCAGTGTCGTTTCGAATCTCCCATTCTTGCGAACAGTACGAGTGGTAAGCAACTCTAAAGCTCGAGCATCATCGTCCGACATCGTGATCTTATTTGACTCAAGAGTTCCGAAATTATCATCACAGATAAAGTTCTTAACAAGACGTCGCAGATCGAGGTCATTACATTCGCACACGTGAAAGTTGTGAGTTTTATCGAGATTCCTTGCTTCTTCAATACAATTTCCATGAATGACCCATCCTAGGCGTGTCTTAGTCGCAACTGGTTCATATTGACCTCCCTCTTTGGATTTTATCGGAAACCCAAGTTGTGAATTATTAACGCCTATAAGCAACCGTGGAACAGCTTTATTATAAGGAGTGATGTCGAGTCCCTGTAGATGTTGGAACTTCTTCTGCAACTCGTCTGAATTAAGTGTTTGGGCTGGTAAGCATAATTTCCCCACAGTGCGTACATCAGTAAGTTGGAACTTATCTGAATTTGCGTTGATTCCGGATATTTGCAGGTTAATTAGCTCGGATTTACTCTCATATCGCGAAGTGTTTCCGGTCCATTTCAAACAGAGAGGTCGTGGCGTTCCTGGTACATTCAACTGTCTTGCGAGTTCTTCATCTATTAAAGTTACAGACGATCCATCGTCCAAAAATGCAAACACTTTTATTTGTATTCCTCTTCCGTAAAGAAAAACGGGTACAACTCGAAACAAAATTGAATCAGTGTTGTAGCTCTGAGAGTCCCATGTATTATCTGAGTGCACTGCAACGGTTCCGTCTGTAGGAGAGTACTTTGTGGATTGCTTTTGGTCATTATGGAGAAGCTGGTGGTGTTTTAGAACACAGTTGTTCTTTCCACATACAGAATCTGACTTGCACTTGTAGTTCAGATGCTTTTTCAGACATCTACGGCACAGTTGATGCTTTCTAACTTCCTCCCATCGGGCGGTGCGGTTCGATTCTTGAAACTGCTTACAATCTGCTACCGAAGAACAGTTGCCACCACAAACACAGCACTTGTTTTGCAAACTAGAATTATGAAGCGGAGTTTCTTTGTAGTGGGCGTGCACGACCCCTTTATCATTCCATCCTCTACGTTTCTTTTCTTCAGAGTATGTAGAGGGAGCTGAAACTAGGACTCCATTTGCAGCTTCAGCCATCGTGTACATCCATTCACTAAAGTGTGCAAGTGTACATGTCATCAATGATTGCTTGTGAATGGCCCAATTTAGACGAAGCGTCGGGGGAAGCTTAAGCACGAGTTCCTGCATCAGCATGGGATAATTAAGATGGTCGTCTATTCCACAAGCTTCGATTGTAGCGCAAAGATTCTGCACTGATATTGCAAAGGTGACAATTGTTTCGAGCTTTTCTGCTTTTGGCGAAGGTGTGGAGCTAATCTTGCGAATCAGAGTGTTGATGATTAGTTCTGGTCTACCATACAGCATTCTTAAAGTCTGGATCACACGTCCTACACAATTTGGTTGTATTATCAAACTTCTTACCGACTCTAGTGCCCCACCTTTCAGAGCCTTGTGTAATCTTATTAGATTTTCATCGTCGCTAAACCCGCCAAGTTCTGTGCTCCGATTAAAACTTGCGATGAAAAGTGGCCATTCCGAGGGATTTCCATCGAAAGCTGGCAAGTCTCGGATTAAATGTCGCGCTGCTAAATTATTTTTCGTTAAAAAATTATTTGAGGGCGTGTATTGTTGCATATTGTTGAACGAGGGTAAATGTTGGGAAGCAGGCTGGCTCTCAAAAGTCTCTATGTTGGGGTGCTGTTGAAGATGATGATTTTGAACACACTGCGACGGTGGAACCAGAACATTTACTTTAGTTGTATTCTCATTTTTCGATGGTATGCAGGGCCTTTGATGATGGTCTGGCTTTGGTAAAAGAGCTGCATCGCATGGTTTGGCAGAGTGAAGATGAAACTGAGTGGCACTTGGTATGATGGCTGAATATGTTGGCTGATGATTAGTGATAAGCAATGATCCCTTCTCAGCGCCGCTCCACGTTTTAGGAAATTGTTGATGTTGAGAAGTACTCGTTATGAACTCAGGGGGTTTTGTGTAAACCTTCATTGTGGAGTGCATGTAATTCTTCTCTGGTATTCCATCAATCCACTTTCCAACATTGGAGTTCGGGTTCAAGTCTGTGCTCGTAGTTTTATTTTTCATTTCTTCTACACCGAGAGCGGCCTCATCGTCATCGTCCGAAGAATCAAAAACCCGATTCATAATGTTGTACTTTTTGGATATATATTCGGCATCTCTTTCTTTTCGTAGCTTGAGTTCTTGTTTGTCGCGGTTTTCCCTCAACTGCCTTTCCTCCTCAATTTTCTGCAACTCTATTTGGAGTCGCTTAGTTGAGGAGCACCTCGATGACTTTGAGCTGCTTGAGTTGAGTCTCGGTTGTTGGGACGCAGATAAAGGAACATTATCATCCTTGGGTAAAACGAAACCTTGAGTTGTTCTTTTATTAATTGTTGATAAATGTTCACTCCTTTTTAGAGATGATAAGGGCGCACCGTGAGCAGATGTTATACAACTTTGAGCATTTAATGTTTCAGCATTCAGCGGCAGAGTTGTCAAACCGAATACGTTTTGAGTTGAAGTTTTCGCAAAGGAATATAACTGTCTAGTTTTCTCGTATGGAACGTTGGCATCAGCGTTGGGAAGAAAAAGATTTCCACACATGGCGGCAACTTCGGCCGCACTATGCGCAGAAACTTTCACAGCACCTTGGGTAAGCGCAGCAACGGTTGGTACTGATGATGGTGCATTACAATAAGCGGAATTGAACGGAGCTTGTTCATCGGCTACGTTCCTACGCATTGCAGCAAATTCGGCCGCACTATACGCAGGAAGTGTCACACAGACTGTTGGTGCTGATGACTGCACGCGAGTGAAGTTTGACGGAGATGGTACATCGGCTAGATTCCCATGCATAGCAGCAAATTTGGCCGCATTTGTCGCAGGAACCGTGACAGCGCTTTGTGCAAAGGCAGCAGTAGTTGTTGCTGATTGTGTTTGCGACGCTTGGCTATTCATATTGGCTTCTGTACTGACCCCACCCACAGCAGATGCAGAGTCCGCTCCTGAAAAACTAGCTACACACTTACTCTTACCTGTGCATATTTGACATACATATAATTTTTCTTGAATACTGCTGTTCACACCGGCACAGCTAAAATGGTTCCAGGCATTACATTGGTCGCACTGCACCATGTCTTCGGCAGAGTCGGGCTCGTCACAGCAGCAACAGTTGAACTCCTCATGTTCAAGGTTCATATTTTTAGTTGTCGGCACTTTAGGTGGCATCTTTAGCGTACAAATCAGTAAATTTGTTCCTTAAGATTTGTAAAATGTTGCGGCAATTTTGGCCACAACCGAAAACTTATTTGTTAACCAGCAAATAAGAACAATTTGGTTATTTTGCTAAGGTGGTTACAAATCCTTTATTGGGAATAAAGTTTTTATAAGTATTAATATATGTATGTACATTTTAAATCAACTTACTTAGTTTTCTATTTGTATTTAATTTAAGTTAAATTAAGTTAAAGAGCAAGTAAGTAAGAGCAACCTCGTGTATGGCGAAAACGGAAATTAAAAAGGAATTAACCATAAAGTAAGTAGGAAAGAAAAAAGTAGGATAAAAGAACATTTAGCTTATGGGTGGCTCCACCATACAACCAGTCTGAGAAGCTACTTTTATGGTGCGCGCGCACCTTCTTCAACAACAACCATTGTTTAGTTAAGTACCAATGAAAAATCGATTATAGATACGAATTGAAGTTTCGTCATTTAAAGCCAAATTAAATATTTCAGTATGCTTAACTAAATAACCTCTAAGATGCAGTTTAAGAAAACCTTATAGATACGGCTGTTAGTGTGAAAATTAGTTATTCCACGTTACAGAACATAATTACACACATAACGTTACGCTCACAATGTCTGCCAACCTCACGAACACATCCCCTTTTGACGTTTTGTTTCCTTTTAAATTTTGCAAATTTATCACTCCTTCTGTTTTGATTTTTGATTCTCCTTTCAATTTTCTTTTAAGTTTTTATTCATACAAAAAAAAAACAATTTGACGTTTCACTTTAGTTTTTCTTTCACACAATTAAATATTTTTTTGGCACTTGAATTTTACGTGAACCGTGACTAGAAGTTAAAGTGTGCGTAGTTAACTTCTCTGTTTTCGTCATTTTCCTGAGTTTATTTTTTTCCAATCAAAGAGAAGTCTCAAAAAATCCACGGAAAAAAGTGAATTCAGTTACTCAAATAAAAAAATTCCGCATAGAATGTTGATATTGTAAAGAAATTTAGCAAATATAGTCCCCGTCGCACAGGTCCGTCCTCCTCCTTCTTTGCAATATGAGTTCAAGAATCAAGTAAGTTTTCGATGAAGAAAAAACTGACCAGGCCACCACCCTTAAAATATGTGTCCAAATTAAATGCAAAATAAAAAAGAGACGGTAGTGATGACGGTTCTTCTTCAATTAATGATTAATACTTGAACAATTTCCGGAAAAAAAGAAAAAAGTTAAATATATATACATACATATAAAAAAATAATCTGTTTTCTAGGGAGGATGTGAAAAAATTATTCGAGTTCTGGTGCGAAGTGACACGAGTGAAGGATCCCTCTTCGAAAAACGCTGGCATAATCATTGAATCGTTCCCCGAAAGCTTCAATGATCAACAGATCATTTCGAAAATCCCAGATTTTGCTTATCCCTGTGATTGCGAAAGGTAAGTTGCTATTTTTCGACACACACAATGCTCCCACCTCCAAATCGTTTTTTTTTTCTCTTCTTTTTAATTAATTTAATGCATGCAATCTCTATTTTGGTTTTCGTTTTATTTTCTTGCTCCCCCTTGGTGTAGTCTTCATATGAATCGGTCAAGCGTAAGTAGACGAAAAGTCAACCCAGTACCCAACCACCGACCGAACACAAGTATGAACTACGCAATCAAAGTTTCCGTTTCCTATTTTCATATAAAAAAATAATACTCCCCCCCTACCATATTGCCATCTGGAGTACGCACAACAAGTTTTTGTATTCATCTTGGTGCGGTTGCATCTGGGTCTGGGTAATTTGTTGGTCATTGACAGGATGGTCTCTCGTGTTTCTTTAATTAATTACATTCCTACATGCCCTTTTTTAAAAAAAAGAATTTATTAAATAACTCCACGATTCTCCCTCATCAGAATGTAGATACTCGAAGAAAGCAGCAAAAGCTGTGTAGAGGGAGGGCTGGGGGTTGATGAGAAAATGAAAACCACACCTAGAAGCAAACTGGCGATAAAACCTAGAAAATTCTATTGTTTGTATTACACAAAGTGTTTGGCGGAAAATGTTTCCAGTCTCTAATACAAATAATAAATAAATACAAAACGTAATAAGAAAAAACAAAAAACTATTGTTATTATGTGAAAGGCATTTTTTTGGTTTGTATTACTTCACTTGACCTTGGAGAGATTTGTTTCAATGTTTTCGCATACTCATATTCCATGCTACTTTCTTGCCCCACAAAACTCTCGAATATTTGAGCTGTCAACTGGTTTTGGCAAACTCATTTTATTATCTCCTTTGCTGGCAGGCACTTACAAGTGGTGGTGATAATTTTAGCAAACAAACAATGGTTATAATGATGACATTTTCGATGACTAATATTGACTCGGAGATAAAGACATGAAGTGATCAGACACAGAGTATTCGAATGTTGGTCGTAGGTAGGAACTTGATGTAAGAAGTAGTTTGACGTATTAAATGCCTATGTCGTAGACAGTTGTGATGTAATCATAGTATTCATAGTTTTGCCACTTCGTGGAAGGCTGATTCGTAATTTTATATTTAAATTTGTTTAGCTACAACATGTACGAATATAAATGTTTCGTTTTTAATGTACAAAATAGTTGTGCCAATGAATCCATTGCTCTCATGTATTCTGAATGAAGTTTGGGATGCTTCCGAGAGCTGTATGCTAAGTGTAAGCTACTGTTTTGGCGGAGTAGGCTTCCAATCATAATATTCTTAAGAATCTGTCGTCTTTTCTTACTCTTGCGGCTTAAGTTTAAAGATCGCAGCAAGTCGTCTGTTTTGTTTCGAGTTTATCTTATCAAAGAATACTGTAGTGTCCAGCAGCGTTACCACTTCGGAAAAAAGTCGAAGTACATTTGAAGAAAAAAGTGAAGCAAATTGTGAAAAATCGAAGTAGATTTTAAAATGTCTTTTTACTTGCTTTTAGAAAGAGAGATTTTTATCAATTGACATTACAACACGGAAAACGAGAGATTCCGTCTGTCTGCAGCTCTGTTTCTCAATCTGCATCCTAGAGGAGAAACTGAAATGTTTTTTTAACTCTGTTCCTTCTATATACAGCCATTATGAAATATCATATTTATTTCGAAAACGGCTCTAATGGTTTTTATAAGAAAAAATTATGTTCAGACTAGCCATACCAACAATGCGGTCTACATTTTGGTCAAAAACAATGTTATTAACGATACCTACAGTGGTGGACAAGAATTTAGCACACTTAGGCTGAAAACACACCGGATAAAGCAAAACATGTTTTTTTGTTTCGTAAAACAAGAGAACATTGTTTCTTATGAGACTAAACACACCAAAGAAAACGAAACAAAACACATGTTTTTGTTTTGAAGTGTTACGATGGTGGTTGTCGAAAATACATTCTATTGTATACGAGCAACACACACCGAATGCAACAAAACTGTTTCGAACTAGGGTCGTTGACGATAATTGCATACTTTCTTATGGCGCAACGCACACCAAATGAAACAAAACATAAAAACAAAAGCAAAACAGAAAAACATGTTTCGTTGCCGATAGCTGACCCATTGTTTTTTGCAAAACAAAAATTTGACTCCGTTGTTTTTATTTTCTTCTTTCGTTGCACTTTACAGATTTATTTGTTTCTACGTTTACTCTGTGCGCAAATTTTAAATAAATATGAAATATGTAGATGGAGAGAAGTTCATTTTTTTTAATTAAGGCAAGAAGCCCTATCTATAATTATAAAGATAAGGAACATGCCAATAAACTTACTATTGATAATCTGTGGATTGCTATTTCCTACTAACGGGTGATTTTTTAAGAGCTTGAGAACTTTTTTTAAAAAAAAGCGCATAAAATTTGCAAAATCTCATCGATTCTTTATTTGAAACGTTAGATTGGTCCATGACATTTACTTTTTGAAGATAATTTCATTTAAATGTTGACCGCGGCTGCGTCTTAGGTGGTCCATTCGGAAAGTCCAATTTTGGGTAACTTTTTCGAGCATTTCGGCCGGAATAGCCCGAATTTCTTCGGAAATGTTGTCTTCCAAAGCTGGAATAGTTGCTGGCTTATTTGTGTAGACTTTAGACTTGACGTAGCCCCACAAAAAATAGTCTAAAGGCGTCAAATCGCATGATCTTGGTGGCAAACTTACCGGTCCATTCCTTGAGATGAATTGTTCTCCGAAGTTTTCCCTCAAAATGGCCATAGAATCGCGAGCTGTGTGGCATGTAGCGCCATCTTGTTGAAACCACATGTCAACCAAGTTCAGTTCTTCCATTTTTGGCAACAAAAAGTTTGTTAGCATTGAACGATAGCGATCGCCATTCACCGTAACGTTGCGTCCAACAGCATCTTTGAAAAAATACGGTCCAATGATTCCACCAGCGTACAAACCACACCAAACAGTGCATTTTTCGGGATGCATGGGCAGTTCTTGAACGGCTTCTGGTTGCTCTTCACTCCAAATGCGGCAATTTTGCTTATTTACGTAGCCATTCAACCAGAAATGAGCCTCATCGCTGAACAAAATTTGTCGATAAAAAAGCGGATTTTCTGCCAACTTTTCTAGGGCCCATTCACTGAAAATTCGACGTTGTGGCAGATCGTTCGGCTTCAGTTCTTGCACGAGCTGTATTTTATACGGTTTTACACCAAGATCTTTGCGTAAAATCTTCCATGTGGTCGAATAACACAAACCCAATTGCTGCGAACGGCGACGAATCGACATTTCACGGTCTTCAGCAACACTCTCAGAAACAGACGCAATATTCTCTTCTGTACGCACTGTACGCATTCGTGTGGTTGGTTTAATGTCCAATAAAGTAAACTGAGTGCGAAACTTGGTCACAATCGCATTAATTGTTTGCTCACTTGGTCGATTATGTAGACCATAAATCGGACGTAAAGCGCGAAACACATTTCGAACCGAACACTGATTTTGGTAATGAAATTCAATGATTTGCAAGCGTTGCTCGTTAGTAAGTCTATTCATGATGAAATGTCAAAGCATACTGAGCATCTTTCTCTTTGACACCATGTCTGAAATCCCGCGTGATCTGTCAAATACTAATGCATGAAAATCCTAACCTCAAAAAAATCACCCGTTATGACATTTGAAGATTGGCAAGATTAAAAGCTTTTCTCTTTTCTTATAAATAAACACAATGTCTGTTTTGTAAACACAAAATTGTTATTTGTGTTTACTTGCCGTAGAGTTATAATCTTTCAGCCGGAGTTAAGCTTTTACGATAGTTCGTATTTTGTTTCAGTTCAACGCACACCAAACGAAACAAAAAAACAAAACGTTTTGTTTTGATTAATTCTGTTTCGGTTGGTGTGTGTTCAAATAAAAAATGTTTTTTTGACTATCGAATAAAAAACGTTTTGCTTTATCCGGTGTGTTTTCAGCCTTAGGCTGAAAACACACCGGATAAAGCAAAACATGTTCTTTTGTTTCGTGAAACAAGAGAACATTGTTTCTTATGAGACTAAACACACCAAAGAAAACGAAACAAAACACACGTTTTTGTTTTGAAGTGTTTCGATGGTAGTTGTCGAAAATACATGCTATTGTATACGAGCAACACACACCGGATGCAACAAAACTGTTTCGAACAAGGGTCGTTGACGACAATTGCATACTTTCTTATGGCGCAACGCACACCAAATGAAACAAAACATAAAAACAAAAGCAAAACAGGAAAACATGATTCGTTGCCGATAGCTGACCTATTGTTTTTTGCAAAACGAAATTTGGATTCCGTTCTTTTTATTTTCTTTTTCGTTGCACCTTACAGATTTATTTGCTTCTACGTTTACTCTGTGCCCAAATTTTTAAATAAATATGGACGTAGATGGAGAAAAATTGATTTTTTTTAATTGAGGTAAGAAGTCCTATCTATAGAACATAAACTTACTATTGATAAGCTGTGGATTGCTACTTCCTACTATGACATTTTTGAAGATGGGCAAGATTAAGAGCTTTTCTCTTTTCTTATAAATAAAAACATAGGTGCAAAATTTTAAACAGCCTATTATTAAGGTATTAGTATGATACTAATTAACGATTTGCTAATTTTATAGTAGTTTACTAACTCATTCTTAATTTTAAACATTTTCTAACTAGTATCGTACTAAAAGAATTGCTTCTGAACACACCTAAAACAATGGAATTTCGTGTAAAAAAGTAAGTACTTGAACCTTTTTTGATGTTTGCAAATATCAAAGAGTCATATGAAGCTAGCACCACGATACTAATAAAATAAAGTAGGTGTTCGATGATTTTAACTTTAATAAAATGATAGAGAAAGTATGATGCTATATCCGATTAAAATTTGCAAATTCGTTGTATTAACCTAGTATCGTACTGAAACAGCTTTACCATCGAACTAATTCAATTAAAATTTTGCCCATAATTTCTATTTTGTAAACAGAAAATTGTTATTTGTGTTAACTTGCCGTAGAATTATAATCTTTAGTCGGAGTTAAGCTTTTACGATAGTTCGTATTTTGTTTCTTTCAACGCACACCAAACGAAACAAAAAAACAAAACATTTTGAACAATTGCAATGTGATCTTAACTCGTTTTTTGACTGGTGTACTCGTAATTGTTTGTTTCTTAATATCGATAAGTGTAAAACTATGTGTTTTACAAGAAAGTTTTCTTTTATTTCGTTCAACTATTTGTTTAATGGCATATCAATATCCCGTGAAACAGTTATATCTATTCTTGGCGTCACATTTGATCGCAAACTCGAATTCATTCAACATATAAACTCCATTTCAAACAAAGCTAATTCCATTCTTGGTTGGATAAAAAGAGAGTCGAAACAATTTTCAGACCCTTTCGTGACAAAGCAGCTTTTTATATCTTTTGTTCGTCCCATTCTAGAATACGCTTGTCAGGTTTGGTCACCTCATTATGAATGTCATAAAAATAGACTAGAACAGGTGCAAAAAAGATTTATTAGGTTTGCGCTCAGGGGACTAGGATGGGATAATCCTTATGATCTCCCACCTTATAACAACAGACTTCGACTAATTGATATACCCAGTCTCGAGAACAGACGTTCCTATTTATGTTTTGTTTTCATTGTAAAATTAATTAACGGTAACATAGACTGTTTGCACCTTCTGTTACGTATTAACTTTAATATTCCTCAAAGAAATTTGAGGAACATACCGGAGATTATACATATTTCAAAATATCGTACCAATTATGAGAAATTTCCTCCATTAAATAAAATGTTTAAACTATTTAATTTCTACAATCATAAATATAACAATTTGTTTGATAAAACAATAATAAATTCATGTCAATTTAAATCAACATTTTTTCAATGAAATTGTTTAAAAATCTTATTATAAACCTTTGTTAGAAATTTTGTAATTTTTTTTTTGTAAAACTAGCAATTTAGTTATGTTAATTAATAAATAAAAAAAAATTAAAATAAAAATAAAACTTTACAATTTTAAAGTTCTTTTCTTCTTAAATTTTGTATATTAATTCTATTTACAATTAAAATACATAGTAGTATGTTTTGGCAAAATCAAATAATATCTTATATAATATCTGCAAGAGAAAATAAAAAAAATATATATCAAGTTTTTGCCTGGACATAAAGTTAGCACATTGCAGAGTCTTTAGATAAAACTCTTGATTTATGCTACTTACCAAAAAGGGAGCGATTCTCCTTTTCAAGCTTTCCACGAAAGCCTCACACCGTTGTTTTGGAATTGCGTACCACGCATTCTGAATTTCTTGCTACAATTCAAATAAGACCATTACATTCCCACCGCCGTGTTTGACCGTTTTTATAGTGTATCTAGGATCGTTTTGCATGTTTTGTGGACGCCTACATACTTAATAATAAATAAGTATTTTTCGGATTATCCGCGTTATTTGAAATTTAAATATGAGTGCAATTTAGGACTCACCCCGAACGTTTCGCATCAAATTACATTGAGCGTGGTCACCGGGAAACTGCACCTCAACAACAACAACATCAAGAGATAGAACCGTCTACGCACCGGTACAACCTGCGGAGCCAAGCTAATAAATAACATTTCATCAGCAGTTTCCCGGTGACCACGCTCAATGTAATTTGATGCGAAACGTTCGGGGTGAGTCCTAAATTGCACTCATATTTAAATTTCAAATAACGCGGATAATCCAAAAAATACTTATTTATTATGGCCTACATACTTCTTCCCGTTTGATCCAAATTGACAGAACTTGGATTCATCGCTCCAAAGGACATTTTTCCAAAAACTAAGCGGCTTGTTCAGGTGCAATTTGGCAAACTCTAACCTGGCCTTCAATTTTTTTTTGGAAACGATTGGTTTTCGCTGCGCAACGCATCCTCGTAAACTTTTTTCATTTAATCGACGTCTTACAGTTCTTGAAGATACATCGATTTCATAATTCGCCATTAATTCGCTCCGAATGGCATTAGAGGTCTAAAATGGATCCTTAGTTGATAGCCGGTGAATTATCTTGTCTTCTTTCCGAGATGTCTTTCATTCGCGGCGAGCTTGTTTTATGTTTTGAGTCACTCCCAAGTTCTAAAAGTGACGAAGTGCATTGTACACCATCTTTCTGGAGCAATCTAAAAGTCCAGAAATTTCTGATATTGTCCTTCCATGACCTTTCATCCGCAAGATGAGGCTTCTTTTGTTCTCTGAGCACCATTGTCCTTTTGCCATGACTATTTAATTTTATTGTTGTTTTATTTATATGCTTAATAACATTAACAAAACTTAATTACCTAAAAAAATTGTTCTGTTCTTTCAAAAAAAAAAAACAAAAATTTTGATAAAAAACACAAAAATATCAAAATGTGCTAAATTTATGTTCAGCTAAAAACAATTATAATTACATAAAATCGACGTTTTTCTCAAAACGAAAATAAACTAAAAATTAAAAACAAAGTTTTTTTATTGCCAAGTTGATTGTCATTGAATGCATAAAAAATTACAGTACTTTAAAATAAACTTTGAAAGAAAATTGAAAATATGCTATTACTGCTAATAGTGTGCTAAAATATTGTCCACTACTGTATGTATCATAGATCCTTTTTGATATTTTCTACTTTATCATTTCTGACTACCGATTTCGATCAAAATTTTTTTCTTCTTTGATTTTGAAATAATATTGTATACAAAACATTTTTTCTTTAAATGTATATTATTACTGCCTAAAGTAAAATAGAGAAATAGAAGTACATATATTTAGACTTTTTTGTAAAATTGTAGGTTGAAACAGAGATTTTTAAAAGCAATTAGATTTAAGTATTTTGCTGATGATGCGAAGTAGGTAGTAGATTTTAAATTATTTAAAAAAAGAAGTAGATCTACTTCATTTGAAGTGGTAGCATCACTGGTGCCCAGCCAAGCTCGTACACTACATCGTTTTTACAGGAACAAAATCAATCGATTTTCGACCCCTAACTTCAGTACCAATAAAGTGAGAAACTTCAAGTTCACAGTAATATTTTCTGAACTGATCAAACACAAGCGCATCATAAAGTTTGTTTTAAGCATTAATGGCTCCCGAGATATAGGATGCAAAAATCACTTGAACCATAATAGACTGAGTTATCAAAATTATGGAGCACTTTCCGACACCACGGAGCCTTGTTATGTCTTGTGGTTCATACATTTATTATTGCTGATTAAAACTCAAAGATTTTTACTTATATGCAATTAAAAATGTTATGAAAACTTGACCAGTGAACCCTCCAAATTTTAGTCAGTAACAATAATACCAAACACACTTTCTTTTTCTTTGTAAATATTGCGTTTAAGAATTGGCCGTTAGTCTCTATGACTTCCCGTTTAGAAAATAAATGTTCATTCTTACTGCATATTTACCCATGTTAATTCTAAAGTGGGGGCTTAAAAACTGCTATTAGCCTTGTTCTTTTTTGGAAAAGTTATTCGTAGTACAGTAGGATTGTATATTAATAACAAATACAACATCCGGAGTAGGATCACTGCCGATAAAAGGAGAAGTAAAATCCTGCTGCGGATAGAGATTTGACGTTTATTCGAGTATCGGCAGTGATCCTACTGCGGATGTTGTATTTTTTTTTTTTCATATAAAATCCTACTGTACTACGGATAACTTTACCAAAAAAAGACGGCTATTATTTTTTCGAAATAATGTACCGTCATATTAAAGTCAAGAGACCTTGACTTTGACGATCCGATTAACAGGTTACTAAACCCTATCTTGCTCTATATATTATTGAGTTCTATTAATCGAATTGCCAATTTTAGGAACATCATAAAATTCAATTCAACGATAATAGAACAACGATACTCTTATATTTCTTTAAATTTACACAAACAACATACACACATAAATGTATATAAACATTTGATCAATGAATCAGAATTAAGCTATATACATACCATTTTTATCTTTTATTAATTGTATTCAATTTAAATGGAGCTTTCTTTTCTTCATGTGATTACATCCATAATGACTTTTTATTAAAAATTCGAACACAAATATTACTGATGAAATATTGTAAATAAAAAAATGTGATAGTAATTTAAATGATATACTTCAGTTCATACACATAATGAACATACAGCTACGAGCAACTAATTAGAAACGAAATCTCAATGAATGAAAATGCACCTGTAAAATGTACTGTTTTTTTTTTCTTTAAATTATTTCAATGCTAGTTTCTTGTTTACTTAGCTGTTGACTTCTAGAGTGGTAGGCTGTGTGATATTTGTGCTTATACGAAAGAAAACAACAAAATTATAATTTTTGTCCTAAATTGCAGAGAGTAGCTAATTAGAAACATCTTGCAGCAAAGCTTTATTCACTGAAATTCATATTTATTTTAATATATAAACATCAAATTTTGGTAGGTATCCATTAATAAATAATATGTAATCGACAATAGAACTTAAAATTCACCGTTAGAAATGGGAAAAACAGTGACATGCACTCCAGTCATTCGAGAAGCTATTTTGGAGCTAAGAAAATTAAATTTGTCATACAAACAAATTTCTGATAGGATGAACTGTTCCAAAAAGAAAGTTTTTAATGCCGTGAAACATTTTAAAATGTATAACACTTGCGAAAATGTGCCACGGAAGAGAAGACCACGAAAAACTACAGTTCGTGATGATCGAAAAATCATCCGACTTTCAAAAGCTGACCCCAAAAAAAGTGCAAGAGTTATCCAGCACGAAGTTTGTGATGAATTAGATTCACCAGTTTCAGTCTGGACCATTAGAAGGCGATTGTTCGAAGCTGGCTTGCATGGTCGTGTTGCACGCAAGAAGCCAATGGTTACCAAAAGGCAAAGGCAAAAGCGGCTTGAGTTTGCTCGACATCACTTATCATATACAAAAGAATATTGGAAATTTATCCTCTGGTCCGACGAAACCAAAATAAATAGAATCGGTCCCGATGGCAGAAGATTTGTACGGCGTCCAAAACGAAGAGAATTCGATCCAAAGTACACATCTGCGGTTGTAAAGCATGGTGGAGGGTCTATCAAAGTATGGGGATGCTTCTCATGGAATGGCGTTGGGCCAATCCATCGAATTGATGGCATCCTCACAAAAGAAAAATACGTGAACATCTTGCGGGATGTGATGGTACCATGGGCAGAGGAAAATTTACCTGTGGTTTGGAAGTTTCAGCAGGATAATGATCCAAAACACATTGCTAAGTATACAAAGAAATTCTTTGAAGATAACTCCATTAATGTTCTAGACTGGGCATCCTCCAGTGCTGATCTTAATCCCATAGAACACCTATGGGGAGATGTCAAGAACTCAATAAGTGCGCTTAAAATTTCAAATATGGATGCGTTATTTGAAGAAGTCAAAAAATCATGGTTCTCTATACCAGTTGAAAGGTGTAGGGCATTAATATCGTCTATGCCAAATCGTTGCAAGGCAGTTGTGATGCAAAAAGGTTTTCCAACCAAGTATTAACCAAACAGCATTTTTTTTTTAAGAATTTTATGTTTTTTTTTTAATTATTTGTATTTTTTCATTATCGTTTCTAATTTGTTGCTCTCCTGAAATTGTACCTTTAATTTAAAAATAAAATTATAATTACGATTTTTTATTTTTTTGATTTCGGCCTTAAATATTTGTAAAGATTAATGGTGAACATCAAGTAAATAAATATATACAAATGGCTAAAGTAAGTAAAAAAATACGAAAAATACAAAAATTGTAAAGGATTACTATCGTTTCTAATTTGTTGCTCGTAGCTGTATGTATGTATATGTGTTATGTGTTATTGTATGACGTAAGAATACACAACTATTTCTCCACTTGTTTTTAACAACGCTCGCTATCGACGAAATTTTTGCGGTCTGTGGTTACGATGAAAAATTTATTTTCGTACAAAATTGAATTTTTTTGGTAGAGTGCATGTAGTGCTTGGCTGCCAACTTAATGTGTGTTTTCGATCCCAATTCTAGTCAGCATTATATTCTATATATCCCAGTTTTAAGTGGGTGCCACCAGTGGGTCTTTCATGATATAAAGTACCACATCACGTCTATATATCTATCGATTCTCAGACGCTGGCAATCGGAAGTCGGACAAAGTCCTTTTCTACTTCGAATATTTTCCCCCTCTAACAATCGTCTAATTGCAATTACGACCCTTCTTTCCTAGGTCGTGGAAACGCTACCTAAATATTAGTTCATGATCATCTTTAATTACGAAAGCTTCTCAATGATCGGCGGTATGGCTTTCGTAGCAATAGGTCGATTGGTGATCTGAATGGTATATATCACTAAACAGTGGCAATAATCTTTACATAGTTTTGGAGAAAGTAAGATTATTGCACTTGATATTTTAAAAGCATTTGATAGAGTTTGGCAACAAGCTCTCTTATGGAAAATGCGGGCATTTGGTATTGATGAATCTCTTCTTCGATGGATTAGAAACTACCTTTCAAACCGTTCAATACAATTTGTGTTGGATGGTTTTAATTCTAAAATTCATGAAATAAATGCTGGTGTGCCACAGGGCTCCGTTTTGTCTCCCACCCTCTTTCTAATATGATCTCTTGTCTGGTTCTTCTAATCCATTAAATTATTTTGCTGACGAAAGTATTTTCAACTTCCCATAATCATTTCCAGAGATGCACGTCCTTGTTCACTCGGATGTGAATTTAGAACGGAAGCGTATGATACGCTCATTAAATTCTGATTTTGATAGCATTGTCAGATGTGGAACTTAATGCTTCAAAAACTCAATGATGTCTTCTGTCGTTAAATCGCAAGGTTTTATCTATCAATGAATGGCACTTTCATTGAAGAAAACGAACAGCTCTCAGCTCTCGGCATATGCATCACAAACCACTTTGTGTTGACCATATATTCGGCGTCGCCAAAAACGCTGTAAAGTTTGACTGATTTGGCTGTAAACTATAAGACATATATTGGTCCAAAGCTCGAGTACAATTCCCATATCTGGGCAGGTGCTCCAATTACCCACTTGAGTCTCTTGGATAGAATCCAGAAAACAGCTTTGAAAATGATAGAACTATAACACAAACATTTGAATTTCTCGATCACCGCCGCAATGTTTCCTGTCTTTCATTATTTTACCCGACTCAATATTTTTCTTCCTTATGATATTCACACTTCCAAAACCAATGTGCATCAGTATCTCCTTTAAAATCTTCTCCAACTTTCCTAAATTTTCATACTGTGCTCAAACATTTTAAGGGTACGCGCAAAATATAAAAAAAGCAAAACTCCCACAACTGAACCTAATATATTTATATCAAACGTTTCAAACGCAAGTTATAAATTTGGAAAACAATCGTACGTTCAGACGACTAAAGGATTTGAATGTAAGGCAAGGTTCAAGTCTCTGGTTGGCTTGCTATAAAGAATTGACTTCCAATTACGGCAGCTTTATTGGAAAGCTATTCCAGAAAAATCTCTCTGAGTTAGATTTGAATTTGATTTGACTCTTCAAGAAATAGCTAGTTCCCTTTTGTCAAATTATTGTTCTGATGTAAGCAGCACAAAGAATATATTTCCTTAACAGTTAAGGTTAGAGTATTTTGAGTTCTTCTAACTTGTTTTGTCATTAATCATGCTTTGAGAGAAAATATTGTTCTTAACTGTTCTGAACAATTTAATGGAACGAAAAGTGACAAATTTAAAAACAGTTTAGCACAACTTTTTTACTCATAATTCACAACTATATTATATGTATCAGACGACTGGTTTTCTAAATGCAGATTGTAAAATTAATCAACCGTGACGAATGACGCCGCTGATCGATAATCACAATAGTAGCCAATAATTACATTTAAGAAAATATCTTACTATAGACTAATTTAATCCATATATTAATTCTTCAATTCTATTTTCAGTGAATCTGTTGAAACTTATTCATTTGTGCTAACAAGTGAAGATTCGAAATGGCGATTTGGCTTTTGCCGCCATGATCCAAAAACGGAAACAGCTATGATAATTATAACCTACCTGCCATGGCATGATACGTTCCTTAAGCTAATGGGAGTGCTGGTAACCCTGCGGCGAACCGATAATTCCAATTTCCAAACATTTTTATCTGAAGCTTATAACAGAGGTGTTCCAGATCTCGGCGGTACTTTGAATATATTCTACAATGGCGGACGGGATGTATGAACGTCTTGTTTATAACTTTAATTCAGTGTAAAATAGTTCATTTTTATTTTACAGCACTTCACTTTCCAAAGGCCATTGCAGTTCAAACTACCAAGTATTCCTGATAATGTAAGATAGATCAAAATATAACAAAAGCTTAACATACATGAGAATTTGTTTATCCAAAAATAGCACAATTTAAGTCTCTATTATAACTTTGCGACTCCAAAGAACATGATATCAGTATTCGCTTCTATGTTAGCGGAACGTAGAATAATTTTTACATCACGGAGTTTGGATAAGTTGTCGTCTTGCATCCAAGCGGCCAATGCCTTTCTCTATCCAATGGTGTGGCAACATATCTTTATTCCACTTCTTCCAATGAAACTCAAGGATATCTTAAGTGCTCCGATGCCCTATTTAATTGGAGTACCTGAAGCTGTACTCGAAACTGTAAGATTAAACTTGTTATTGTTTTTTTTTAATCCACTTAAAAATAAATTCCAATTGTGTATTCTTTCTTTAGATGACACCGGAAGAGCTAGGCGAAGTTGCAACGTTAAACTGTGATACAAAAATATTTGAGAGCCCATTCGATGATGTGCATGAAATGCCACCGGAGATAATCTCGCATTTAAAGAAACACTTAAACAATAGTAATTCACACGAACACGTTAACGATCGTGTTTCAAAGATATTCCTGGGAGTTTTAGTGCAATTAATCGGTGGCTACAGAGATGCTGTAGAATTTGGCGATAAGAAAACTTTCAACAGAGATCGATTCATCGAAACAAGACCGCATCATTTAAGGCCGTTTTTAGGCAAAATGATGGATTTGCAAATATTCCAGCAGTTTATTGACGAACGGTTGCAGATGCTCAATACAGGTCTAGGATTCTCAGATGAATTCGAACTGGAAACTGTAAGGTATTCGGAGAAGATAAAGAAACGAGGGAGAAACTATTACTTCTTGAAAAATGTCAAAGATAGGGTGAGTTACATACATAGAATATTAATCTAGCTTATTTGCTTTTATCAATATAGTTTTTTGTTTAATGTGAGCAAAAAAAAATTAATTAAATAATTTGTATCTATAACTAGCTATGCTTTTTAAGAATTATGATATTTTATTTCTTTTGCAATGCTTCAAATTTCAAGTACATTCCAGAGCATGTATTTTTTCGATTTTTTTACAATATAGGCATGTGTCCTGGCTTGGTTTGCAGTAAATTTTTAACAATATACGTACATTTAATTTGATTATGATCTGTAAAAGATATATTTATTATAGGACTGTGATTTGTGAGTGTTCAAAAGCTGTGCTCATTTGATTGAAAGAGATACATTTATAATTTGCTCTCTATCATACCTATCGTTGTTTGAGTAATTTTAGTTCACAGATTTGTTTTTTAATGCTATGTACAACAATTCAATACGAAAGTCCATACATTATTCTAATTCAACAGGTTTCAACTATTTTTCCTTTATTATCAGTTTCTGACATTAAAAATTTTCAACTCTTTTGATTCCATAAAATAAAGAACTATAATTATAAAGATCTGAAGCAATTCTTATAATATTTTGAAGACAATATAAATAGAACATACAAGAAATGAATTCCACCACAGAGTAGAGGCGTTATGGATTCCCTGTTAAAGAACGTACGTTGCTCATCCTTTATAACCTTCTTCACCGCTCATAACTTTTTCCAACAATCCTAGCTAGGAAATGTTTGGCCTTTTCTTACATCAAATAAATAACTAGTAGGATTATAATTCAAAGCTGGGCAGGTTTTCTGCAAGAAGATCTGTCAGTAGAAGCACTCCGCAAGGCGGTGTCCTATCGCCCCTTCTTTGGAACTTGGTAGCGAATGATCTGTTGAGATATCTGGAAACAGAGAGTTACCCTTTGCGGATGATATTGCTATTGCCATATCAGGGAAGCATCCAAATTATATAAATGATCTCTCACAGTATGCTTTAAACAAGCTAACGAACTGGATCGATCGGTGTGGTCTGGGTGTTAACCCTTACGAAACAGGTCTTGTCCTCTCCTCTAGAAAATATATAATTCCCCATGTAGACCACTTCCATTAAATATATACAATTACCATTCTCCAAAAAAGTAAAATACTTAAGTCTTATTTTAGATAAGTTAATTTGGAAATTCAAGATTAATAATGAAATTGGCAACTCGACCATTCTGAACTCTTTCGGATCACTTCCAAGTAGCCTCGATTACACTATCCCTCAGATTTAGTTTGATAAAAACTTTCATCCCTTCTAGAGAAGAGATTTCTTGAAGATGATTCAATTTATTTTTGAACCGAGGGATCCAAAACTAAATGACGGGGTTGATGAAAAGGTATACTCAGGCAAACTAAATTTAAGTCTCTCTTTTCGTCTGCCCAATCACGTAGCGTGCTTCAGGCGGAACTTTTGACGATTAAAGAAGTCCTAGCTTGACTTAAAAAAAACGAACATTGAAGCCAGCCTTTAAATCTCTTGATTCTGTCTCTACCAGCTAAATAACAGCCCTTAACTACCGATCGTCTCTGAAGAACTCTCTAAAAGTGGAACAATAGTGCCTTTATTGCCAGATAAAGCAAATAAAAGTATTCCCATCTTTACGTTTAAAGTTATGCTAAAACAGTATATTTTATACAGAGAACAAACCTTAGGTGGAATATCACCACCTACTTGGCTACAAAACAAATTTGGCCAGTGCTCGATCTGAAGCGATCCAAATGTTAAATATCTTTAAGCAGATCGTACATCGACTGCGTAATAGGTAACTATTATGTGTAACAGGACACTATTAAATAAGCAAGCAAGCATGGCTTGGAGTTTATTCTCTAGACTGCATTTGGGAGATTTATACTACAATAATCCTAGTGATGTGGCAAATATAGATATAGGCCATCTCGCTCGCTTCATAAGGAGCTCCAATTGGTTTAACGATTAGGGAGAAAGCCTCCAAGATTCAATGTTGTATCATGTATCACAATGGACCAACTCATGGTCTAAGTGTGTCGGCTCTGCTGCTGACAGCCATGTCAACCTAACCTAACCCATCTCAGAGTTAATTTGTTGGGGATCCATCAGGGGCGAACTACTTTATCGTGATTAATGATCAATACACAAAAGTCTGTAATATAATATTTTAATTAAATTGGTCACAGAAATCGATTTATGCTCTTTCGAATTCCATTTTGATCCATGACGTCGGGTTATTTCAGATAGTCCTATCTTTTATGGTGAATAGCTCGTGGATAACCAGGGCCAAGTGACTATCAACCATTCCTGTGTGCTTATTGTCAGTGGAAATGGAGGGGAACTACTATTTTTTGCTTATACCGAAAGGCTAAAACGAAAAGCACTTTTTCATAACAAGAGATGTTAAATATTTTTAGGTGGCAGCTGACCGTCCAACGCTGATAACACTAAGAAGTAAGGATAAACAAGTTTGCTCCCTATATGTATGTAGTTACATACATAATGCAATCCTTTATCTCCAAAATATTTTTAAGCTATTTATCTGAAAGCACTAATTTTCGTTTTTCAATAATGCCGATCCCTTCTTTCTTCTAAGAGAAATCGTAACATATGTAATGAGTTTATCTACCCGTTGTTTATTTAATAGGGAAAACTCATAATTTTCAACTAAGGTTTTCTCCGAGTAGAATAAAAATACTGTAGTACCCCTTGGCATAATGGTTAGTCCGTTGAACTGTTATGCAGAAGGTGTTGGGTTCGATTCTCAGCTGTTTCAAAAAAGTTTTTCGGCCGTTATGGCCCCTATTTATTTTTTAGAATTAAAATACTAGAAAATTCAAAAGGCACTAGAAAAATGTGTAATATTTAATGTTTGGTGATGAAAAAATTGTGAAAAACAATTCAATGTTGTACGCCACTGTTATTTTATTAAGTAACCTCATTTTTTTTTAAATTTTAAAAAATTTTGAAAAACATCATACTTTAAAAATAAATCTGAATTAGTTGAAGAAGAACAAAGGAGTTATTACTAGCGTATGATTAATTATACTTGCTCCAAAGGACGTTCTTTCATTCAGATTAATATTGTGTTGCTACTTATAAACGCCTTATTGGAATGTATTTGTACAGGTTTTTCAAATAAACCTTCAAGCTTGAGTAATGTAGAAATCAGATTAACTTAAACGATCCAATTGGTTTGTTAATTCAAAATTTCGCGTAATTGTTGGCAGTTTCTTTGTTTATTATGTTCTATGATTTTGACCTTCAAATCAAATAAAACCTATATTGAATATTTTTGTTTTAAGCTTATGTTAAGAACAATATGGATGAAGAGACTAAAAGCGGTAAGCTGCAAAAAAATATAAATTGCCGTACAAAATAAATAATCACAAATTGATAATGAGGCCTTTAGTTGTTTTTTTTTTTTTTGTTTTTCTTATTTACCTTAAATATTTTTGTTTCTTAAAATTTCTTTCAAGCATTATAATTTATAGATTGATCTTTATTTTAATTTGCAAATTAATATTTTTTTCAGTTTGGTGGTGTCCACAATAAGCAATGCAAGACTTGTAGAAAGAAATATAATTTTTTAGAATGATCACACAGTTCATTCCACAGAGAAACACACATAAATTCAAAGTGATTACAGTTGATTTTCTTTAAACATTTAATTCACCGTTGTTTATTTTACGTTCCCTGCTTATTTGTGTAACTAAGTGGGCAACTAAGTGCTTAGTTCAAAATTTAACTTGCCATTAGCATTGGTATATGTAGATGTAAAAATGTTATTTTCAATTAGTCCTTTAAATTATTGTTTATATTTATACATATTCTCTTAAACGTCTTATTTTAGTATTCTTTCGGCTTAATTCACTTCCTTTTTTGCTTTAGAATTGCACTTTATGTTGTTGTAGAGGTTTAAATAAATGTAAAGAACCGCTGTACATACAAACATTTATGTAGATATTTATCACCCATTTATTATCCTTAAAAAATATATTAATGTTATCGGAAGCACTTTGCTAACTTAAGTTGAGGGAATCAATATTAAGATGTCTTCTAACATTTGTCTAAAAATGTCTTATTTTATTGCACATTCGAATATACGAGTATATATTGCTGTTTTTGATTTAAAAGCGCAACAAAATTGTCAATCTATTTGAGATTGTGACAAGATACAATTTTTGTTATATAACTTTGCTCGCACTAAAGGGATTATGACTAAGCTTAAATTGTTTGAAGCAAAGTGCGAGCGTTTAGAAAGTTGGAGAGAATTTAAAAAGAGATACTGATACATATTGGTTTTGAATATGTGAATATCATAATGGGAGGGAAATATTGAGTTGGGTAAAGCACTCGTGTAGTGCTGCTAAAGAAAGAGTCTCTGAATTTAACAGTACGTCCGAACCTGGGTTCAAGGGTAAATCGCTGGACATTCCCTGAAGCTTTAAGGGGAGAAATGCAACCGACTATTTCACTAGAACACTGTTTATAAAAATAATGGTAAAATAATGAAAGACAAGAAACATTTCGGCGAAGCTCGAGAGATTCAAATGTTTCTATTATAGTTCTATCACTTAAACCTCTTTTTTAGATTCTATCCAAGAGACTCAAGTGGGTTATTAGAGCACCTACCCAAATATGGAAATCGTACTCGAGGTTTGGACGAATATAACCTTATAGATTACATCCAGATCAAAAGGAATGACAAATTTCTTGCAATGTCGAAGAAAACCTAAGCACTTACCAGCGTTTTTGGTGACGTCGGATATCTGGTCATTCAACACAAGGTGGTCTGTGATGCACATGCCGAGAACTAAGAGCTGTTCGGTTTTCTCAATGCACGTGACGCTCATGGATAGCAGCATGGGAGGGTTACACTTTAACGACAGAAGCATCATCGAGTTTTTCAAACATTTAATTCTAAACCGTTCATGGCTTTTGAAAATAAATGGAGAATAAATAAAGATTTAATAGACAATTATTGCTATCATAAACGTTATCACTTCCCAGCAAAAAAAAATAAAAAATAAAATAAAAAACGAATCGAAGAAAACCTGAACCTTGTGGCTTAGAACTCTCAATTATTCCTGTGTGCGTATTGTCAGTTAAAATGGAGGGTAGCTACAATTTTCTGCCGAGTCAAAACAGCTAACATGAGAATAACTTTTCATGGAAATAGATACACTTGAAGAATTCTTCACATTTTCCCCAGAGGCAGTCCCCCTAAAAAAATTTTTATCAATATCATTTTTCATAAGAAGTTTGAAATAACTTTCACTCGAAGAGAAATAATTTCCCAATAGAATTTTATTTAAATAATTTGAATTATTGCACTATTCCGTACATTCTTTATCTAGAAACAACAACAAAATAAAAAATGTGTTGAAAAACATAAAGATTTCAAGTTTAAAAATGCAAAATTTTAACGTGTTTTCGCAGTTTTATCCAACATTTAAACTATAAATTCGAGCTTTGTATGGTTTTCAAATTCAATGAAACTGTCTGGCGTTTGACGGTTGATCACAATATTCTTTTTACTCCTCCAAATTGTTATCAGTCTGAAAATAATTAGGTTTTGCTGTAATAAAAGTTTAGATATTCTTCTTAAGTGTGTGAATTAATTAAACAAAAACTCAGATTACATTTACATTACTTAGCAGACCCCGATCCTTGAATGTTCGCTGCTCAAGACGCTGCGGCTTTTTATCCTCTACGATATCGATAACGCTGCTTAAAGTAATCTAGACAAAGCGCTCTGGTTTTTAAACCGGTTTTGGCCTTCTTGTCGCCTTGAATCTGGAGGCTCGGATTCGAAGGCTCTCTTGAATGTAACATTAAAGTTCATTGTTTGGATTTTCTGGACTAAATTCAGATCTTGGTACAGCTCATTAAGTTGGACCATCACACATCGCCGTAAAACAAGACTGGCTTCGTTGCGTGAGGAATTTTGAACTGATTTGTTTCGCTAAGCCGAATTACTCGTAGCAAGAGGAAATTCTTCACCCACTAAGCTGTCGTTCGGGGTGCTAGTATTTAATCCGAGGTAGATAAACTCCTTAATTCAAAATAGCTTGTTTATAGCCTTTAGTCCACAAATTTGATGTAAGATGAACTGAAATTAACAAAAATTGCGTATCCAAATGGCCTTCAGTAGTCAACTGGTGGACTAAAGGTCAAAAAAAGCTATTTTGAATCAATAATTCAACAAGTCCAATTAAATAGTGTTAAGTGTTCTACTTTGCTGATTTATTTCAGTAGTATATAGAGTTTGTATTATATAACAAATTCATACTTCAGTATTTGGACAAGAAAATAGTTAAGCAATGGTAAATTACAAACACAAATACATATAAATATGTAAATATGTACAATTCACCTACGAGTTTGAACAATTCTAGGAAGTAACTGTAAAATACCTAAAACAAAGATTAAACGTAATATGAGATCATGGATAGAAAGTTGGGTTTACTAAGTCACACTTTTTTAAAAAGTTGTTAACCAGCTAATGGTAAAAATTTGGGTTTAGCGAGGGTTGCTTCTACCGAGGGCGTCCAAAAATATAAAAGCCAATTCTTTTTATAACAAAATCTCACTTCAACATATTTAAATTTTTGTCTAAGTGACTCTTTTTCGTAGGAAAAATTAATTAATTTCTCTCAGACTGTAAAGCGACACATTGGTTATAGAAAAGCTATTTGAAGCGAACGAACCATTTTACTTTTTTATATATATATATTTTATGTCTTTTTGCTTAGAACTTATTCAAACCTTAAAGCACGCTTCACTCACATTAAGCAAGGTATTTATTTAAGTTTGAAACTGGCTGTTTCGTTATCATATTGTATTTGTAAAATATATAGTTTAATTGCTAAACATTCTCTGAACTTTTTCATAAATACAGATTGTATATATTAAAAATTGTTTCACTATAAATATATATTATCTCATTCATATGCTTATATAACAAATTCATTGATTTATCTCATTTGGGTTGTTGTTGTTATTTTACAGACTAATCCAGCTGTTAAATCTGCTGTGAAATCGGTGAGTGGTGTTATTTTTGTTGTTGATTTAGTTTAAGTTTAACAATTTTTATTCGCAATACAACACCTACGGTAGAATTTAGAAATAAAATATGTTAATATATTAATCTAATATAATAATATTTGTTGTTTTAGGTTAAAGAAGGCTCTCGTGGAGTGAAGACAGCTTACAAAGATCTCAAATCAAAATTCCGTGACATAACACCACCGAATACGAACTTTCAGTCGCACGTATCGAGTTCACATCACGACGGTATCGATGGTCTCAGTGGCAGAAAGGCTGGTCCGCATTCGGCGCCAAGCTCGCCACTTTTCAATAAGCGAATTGGTTTCGCTTATGCCACACCAGATGTGATCAGCGGAGCTGCGACTGCCGTTCGCAAGCCGCTGGCTATGTCAAGTTCGAATTCGAAAATACAACAGAATGGTTTCTCTAACTATGCGAACAGTGCTCCTGTTTATAATAATCACCTCGATACTAGCCCAACAATAAGTCCGGCTGGATCGATGTGCTCGTCAGAGATGAATCTTTCACAAGAGCTACAGAATCATCCGCTCTTTAAGAGCCCAACAGTCGATAGAAGTGTAAGTCTTACAGATTTGGTATTTTTTTTTTTTGACAGCCGAACGGAGGCTCCGTTTTGGTTTTTAATTAATTTTTTTAGAAACATATTTTTGCGAGTCCTTTGTACTTGTGTTTTTTTTCTTTGTTTGCCTATTTACACTTTTGTGTTACATTATGTATTATATGTTTTTTATTTCGTTACTGCACACGCATTACACACAAACATCACATATTATGACATTCATACATATTGTTTCAACAACTAGCTTAAGCCAAGTAGCAGTCTTGACCTAAACTACCGAACAAGTGCTGTTAGAAGTGGTGCTCCAATTGTTCGAACACTGCCTCCGCATAATAATCATCATCACCATCAATACCACAACCATTATTATTCTCATTCACCGGCGCAGCAGGCGCCAGCACCCCCAAACAAGACCACAAGCAGTCATCAAGTGGCACAAGCACAGACTCCACCAAACAGTCATCAATCCTTAGGTGGACAAAAGAACAGCACAACACTAGAGGAGCGGCAATCGGTGGTGAGTAAGTTTGTGACAACAGACTCTGTGTTTGATAGTCCTCCAAATATGATGTCACCACCGGTGCCGCCACGTCGAAATGGGGGTGTGGCACTACGTAGGCACACATCGTCGCGGACCGAACGTACTTGGATTGGATTTGATGCTCCGGCTAATGGTCAGCCGCCGGTTCCGGCACCACGACTTAAAAAAGAGGTACTACACAACACGCTCACATTCACCAAATCGCATGGACGCGAATCGGAAATTCTTAATTTTCTTTCAAGAGCCAACAATTTGAGGCTTACATTGTCGAGTTTTTACTGTCTGCGATGTGTTTTATCTTTGTGATTTATATTCCATTTGTTAGATGTTTCTCCTATGAACGGCTTAATGCTTGGCTTGTCATATTGTCCTTCATCCCGTTTTTTTTTTTATCAAATTAACTATGTATATAAGGTTGTAAACGACCTGTACGGGCGTGATAGCTCATGGAGATCCAGGACTAGTGACTTTAAAATTCAATCACAGCTCGTATTATCGGCAGATGGGATCTGCTGGGGGATGAAAAGCACTTTTCCTCGCAAGAGGCGTTATCCCCCCAAAAAAAGAATAGAATTTGTGGTTTTTGTAAATGAGTATAAAAGTACAATTCACGACAATATGGAAATCTTTTTTTTTTCTAAATCTGTGTCGAAAAAAGTATGAAACGCTTGATCAAACTGCAAATCGACCATTTTAAAAATTTAAATAATACGTGTCTGATTGTCTTCCTTAACAGGAATTGGGGAGGGGGGGGAGGGGGTTTAAAAAAACATTTTAGCGACTAGCCATTGAACCCCCAATACTTTATGCCTAGGGCTGCTTTTCTTGCCGAAATTTATTTTTCTTTTACAGGAAGGACGTATGAGGCATTGAGAGCAGAAGTGGCGTAACCCCAATATTCACTTATTGAGAAAATCACGGTTTAAAAAGTTAACGAAAAAGAAATGTTTGTTATTAGCTTCCTATTTAAAATAATAGTTAATAAACTTCAGTTATGACAACTAGTGGGATATCTTATATTTAAGACCTTAATCTTCTCTTTAAATTATTAATTACTGAATTTTATGTGGGTTACACCACTACTGCTTCTTAGATACTGGAATAAATTTAAAAAAGAAAGTTGGCTACACCAATAATTTGAAAAACAGGTTATGAAAAAAAAATTATTATCGCTTTTAAGTACAAAATAGTTAGAAAGTTAAGTTTAAGTTTACGCTACTATGATAGGTACTTTCATTCTTCTTCGTCATCTACGTACTCAACCAGCCCAACGTCTCTGTCCATAGAAACAGTTTTCAATTTTTTATAAAAGTCGTGGTAATTCGGTGGGATAAAATTAACTAACTCCAATAAAAGTTTTTCTTTTTTGCTTCACTTATACGGCATTCCATTTTGGAAACAATAGTTCGAGATCTGTGATGAGTGCAGGTGTTCTTTTTTTCAAAATCACAGTATCAAAAAGCACGCCTTCGTTATTACTGTACTTGTAAAAAATATTGAAAGGTGTCTTTTTCAGAAACTATAGCCATTGAATTTTAAGCCATTCCACCTTCCCTTTATTAACATTAATTTTCCGATTTGTTATATTCTTTTCCAATTTTTTCGTCAAAAACATCATAGATTCATCCATAAGAATAATTTGAAATGGATTCTTCTTTCTTGCCGCTGCTATAACCCTCTGCCAATTCATAGGGCCAAAAATGTCTTTAAAATACTTTTTCTGCTTTTCGATAAGACCAAAGTCTTGGTCACAAGGTTTAAGTAAGCCTGGCCACTCATAAGAATTTTGTGATCGATTTGATTGACAAGATAGTCACCATGAGAAACAATATATTGGCACAAAACGGACGGTTTCTATTTTGCCCAAGTGGGTTACACCATTCCTGCTCTAGGAAAAGTTCCGTGCAGAAACAATGTTTCAGCATTTATGTATTAATTTATGAGCAAATATAAGTAACGTCACTTCTGTGTTGAAAGAAATTTTATTTTTGAACATTGTGTATTATAAAGTGAAAATTGAAACAAATGAGGGTTACGCCACTTCTGCTCTCAATGCCTCATATATAGGTATAGTCTTATCGATACGAGTCTGAAAGCCAATATTCTAGTGAATCCGAACTAATTCAAGGAATAAAAAGTGCGTGGAAGACAATCTCACTTGATTACATAAAGAAATTATATGACTCCTTACCCAAAAGGATGTACTAGGTTATAGTTAACCGTGGTGGTACAACACATTATTAATTCTTTTATAAATGTATATATGTGTATATTCTATGCTTATTTTCCTATGTTATTCAAATGTCTGGAAAAAAAGTTGATTTTTCAGGTTAAATTCTTTAAAATACTGTTAAAATGTTATTAATTAAGTTACAACCTCAACTTTATTTTTGCGTATAATAAACTTTCATTGGCAAACAATAAACAACTCATTTCAAACGTTTTATTTTAGTGGCTGAAATTAAGCTCCAAAGTCAAAAATCATAGGGGTGCTAATCGGTTGTTGGGCAGTGTATGTATTATATCAAGTCTTTTTCATTCAGTTCAATTTAGATACGAAAACGCCAATTATTAAAACCAAACGGCCAATAATAACTTAATACTTTTAATGTTTTTAGGTATCATGAAGATTTTAATAAAAACAATTAAAATAATTTTAGTTTTTCAATAAACCATGAAACGAAAGGCAAACAAAATTCAATTAATTACAACGAGTTAAATTTCATATTCCAGTCAAATGTCAGAAATTACTAAAACCGATTTCTAAACCTTCCCGTCACTTGATAAAGCAAATTCTGAAAATTTCACCGAATTCGGTTCAGTAGCCATACACAAACTAGTGTTGTTTTCCATTTGTAAAATAAATCAATTTATTTTTAATATGAATCTGTGAAAATGCACATTTTAGTGGTCAAAAAATTTATTTTTTTTGTCGATATTAAATCAAATCTATTTGAAATCACATTCCATTCATCGGAACAAAAAATCAATGTTTGGATTGACATCTGAATTAATGAAAATCCCATAACATTCATTTTAATTATAGAAAATGTAAAAAAGTATGAAAATCCTTCTTTAAATTGCTAAAACCCTTCCTTAAATAGTGTGGAACTCAAAAACCCAAATTGTGGTTCATGAGACGAGACGAGTTGATACCTATGTTTTTTGTAAAACTGCTTTTAATTCATTTCGGTTAGTGAAATTGTTTATATTTTACTATGTTTTGAATCATATATGATTCGAGGAGGCTAGAAAAAAAAAACATTATATTTCACATTTGAACTGATCCAAAGTTAACCATTCACTCATTACATTGAATAAATATATTGACTTATAAAACACAACTGCTACAATTGTGAGCGATAACTAACAATTCAAACATAGCTTCCCACATTACTTACAAAATAATTGTAGGCTACAATTGAGAAAGTTTTGCATTCGTTAAAAGATAGCTTCATCCTCGCTCTTATCACTCAGCTTACAATTACCTTTTTAAAAAATAACAAGTAGGTGCTTTAGTCCTGCGATTTACTTATCAATAATCCTCCAATGTATAACCGATTCAATAAGTTCAATAACAATATTCTTGTATCAGCTGCTATTTTAAGTTATTCGTTAAAACGTGTTTCCTGTTTTATTGAGTAATTTTATTTGTTCGCATGAAATGAAAAAGCCAATTTTTATCAGTTTTAAAGTGATCAGCGAGTTTCGGAATTGAGTAACCAAATTTGCTTACTTACTCACTTCCGGGCTCCCGGCCTATCAAGCGTCTAACTTTGAGACAAGGCCGCATTACTTCCTTCTCAATTGCGGGCATGTTGCTCACACATCCTAACACATACGATTTCTTTTCATCATAGCTGATCCTGGCCAACGTGCACTTGGTGCACTTACTCGAGTTTAACTCCGAACAAGAATAATATCGCTCCAAATTTGTCCCTTTAGTAAAATATCTTTGAATAACATAAAATATTTTCACTTGCCCAACGTACATACATACAATCAAAAAACATTTTTAATCATCGCATTTGCACAAAAAAAATCAAGGTTCTAGTTTTTGTTTTGCTTATGTTTCTACTTATTTTATGTTATAATACGGATCATGTTATTCCTTTTAAATTAAAATCTTATCCCCAATAACAATCATGACATATGTACATTTAAACTGAAAAGAATATGTCTCCATTGCATTGGTCCAAGTTTCGTTGCATTAACATTTGTGCTACACATTTCAAATTTTTTGACTTTGTAAAAACTCGATAATGTAACTCGATTTCGAAAGCACACTCTCCTCCCCACTCATCATGCTTCCTTATCTCTATCTCTCTCTCTGTCTCTCTATCACTTTCTCTACCTTTTTGTCTCTATAACTTTTTTAATTTTACTCTGTCTCTATGTAACTCAAATACTTCTCCGAATCTCATAATTTATTTTTAAGTTTATCTTGATATTTTGCATTTACACTAAATGTTCTATGTCCTTTGCCTACCCTTAATCCTTAATGCTTGATGTTTTTATTTATTTTATTTTAACTCAAAATTTTAACAAAATAATTAATCTTATTTTATTCAAAATATTGATTCTCAATAGAAACAAAGGCAAGCATATCCCATCACTCATTCAGCCAGCCACACAGCTGTGATGAATGATCTTATATCGCTGGACGATAGCAGTAGCACAAGTTTTGATCTGGAAGACTTCGACCCACTCAATCAAAATGCCAAACCATTGCCAACAACAACATCATCATCATCGACGGCGGCATTGAAATCACGTTTTCTTGCACCACCGCCACATGCTTCGCCTGCTGGCCAGAGTACAAAATCCACAACGCTTCCAGCTTCATCAGCCTCGAATATATCCGCTGTAAGTAATCCACTGTATCCGTACTTTACCCCACAACATCGAAGTACCCTGCCATCGGACATGAATGGTAGCAATAATGCTAGGGACGACGATTTCGAGCTCTTACGAAAGTATGGTCTGGATCAATTCTCTTTTACAAGCGAACCCAGCACTTCAAGTGGATTAAGTAGCTCTACTTTGAATAGAATGCCACAAGCAACGGCTACTGCCGCGAGTATGAATAATTGGACCACATTTGAATAATAATTTGTTTAAATAACTGTGTGTAAGATAGACAAACAAAATGCTTTAAACAATGTTCTTGTTAAATTATCTGTAATTATATATTTTTTGTTTAAAAAAAAGAAGTTATTTAAAGAAGAAAATGTATACAAATTGTTTGCTATTTGTGACGAAGAATTTGCTTAATAGAGGCCTATAATAACGATTGATTTTAGAAGCCGTTGAATAAAATTATTATTATGTTGCTTTTCAAATTATAGTTATGTTATTTTGAAAAGAAAAAAAAATAATAACCCAAATAGCTACTTCATTTTATGTAGAAAAACAAAGTAGAAAATAGTTAAATGCTGTTTTAAATCCTGTCCGAAAAACGAGAAATAATTAAATTGGCTTGTTCAATAAAATGTTGTCGATATAAACTAAAAAACAAACTATAACGAAATTATTTTAAAGAATATTGCTGGAACAAAATTGTATGGTTGTGGTGTGTTGTCATTCTTTTTTAAATTTTTAACATCTTTTGAAAAATTAATGAAATTCCGTATTTGCATTTGAAGCTTTAACTGTCGTTATGAAAAAGGCTGTTTTTGAAAACGTCAAATCAACGTCAATTTGATTGTCTTTTTTTGAAGCAGATATTAGACGTTTTTCTTTTTTAACTCTAGAGATATCACTGAGTAGAGCTTGAGCATGTCGTTATCAGAACTCTCCAGTTTATTTATAAAACACAGTGGAGCTCTGAAGTTTCGTTCTGTATTTTCAAACAAAACAAACAAAGAAACGTTTGTTTTTTTATTTCACAGTCTGTCTCTGTCATATCACTAAGCTTTTTATTCTATCTTTTTTCTGACCTCATAGAGCACGCTCCGAGCTAGCTCTGATTGAATAAAAAGAAACACAACCTGAGTGCTCTGATGTGTCTGAGCTAAAAAGAAACACAGATATTTTTTTGACTGCTCAGTTCCCTCTTATGAACTTAAAAAGAAAAACGCCTATTGCTATCGTCAAATATTCAATCGTCCTGTTTGCACAAATTGATCAAACAGCAACCTCGATCAATTTTATTGCACTCACATTTGAAATTTACGAATACGCTTTCTGGGTTGCCAGCACGTAACTTGATACAATCGAGTCTAGTCGATGTAATCGATTCGATTCAATCGAATCGAAAACAATCGGCTGATCATAACAAGGAACTGCCTATTCTCGATTTTATCGAGCTAACTCGATCGTATCAAGTTACGTGCTAGGGCCCCTGACTTATCAATGATTTTGTCGTCAACTCCATTCATGTACTGCAGAGTAGCGCCGTAAATAATGTTATCGAACATATGACTAACAAACTGCCTTATCAAAAATTGTGCTTTTGCAAACAAATGGGTTTTCGAACAGTTAACTTTTGATGTTTGCGTTTAAGGACATCTTGGAATTGCATTTTTGACGCAATTGACCTTTTCGAAAAGGGCCGTTTTAAAATCTCTAAGATATGGTTTAAAGTAAGGTGAATTTTGCATCAAAAAGATTTGAATTTAAGAGATACTGACAATTTTATATTAAGTCTTTCGTCTGATTATTTGCGAAATAGAGCTCGCCCCCAAACCAAGCTTGGGGGCGAGCTTGGTTTATGTTTTTTTTAATAAACTCTAAACTGTCAGCTTTGTTTGTAAAATTGGTATTTTCAAGAACTTCTCCTTTTTAATTAATTTCTGGTCAAAAAAAATGGAAAACAGAATGAATGAAGTTAGCAGCGCTCAGATTTTTGCTCGGTCTTTTTTTTACCAAGCTCATCGAGCTCGAGCTCTGAATTAAAGAAGAAATGCAAGTTGAGAACTCCGACTTAAAAAATTAACATGATTCTTTTTTGACAGCTCAATGCTCCGCTGGGGCTTAAAAAAGAAGAACATTTATTGTAAGAGTGAGATGTTCCAAAAAATAATATAAATACATTTTATTTAGTTAAGTCAGTTCAGAAAAAGAAATCTCAATGTGGTATGATATATCATCATGATTCCTTAGCAAATTTTCTGATAATAGTTCTAGTCTGACACCTAACCGGATAATCTTCAGAAAAGAATAACTGATTCTGTTTCTCAAATTAAAAAAATAATAATAGTTCGTTCATGAGGCTAAAAAAAACGTGTATTGTTTAGAAAGAAAACACATGATTTTCTGTGGTATTTTCATTTAAAGTACTAGTACGGTCTAGAATGCCAAAAAAAGTGGGTTATTTGAAGGAAGGTTTCTCACGAGACAATTTGACCAAAAAGTTATGAACAAAAAAAATGGCGACCCAAAAATGGCCAACAAAATTGCCAAAAAAATATTATTTTTTTTTTCAAAGCATGAATTTTTTGTTTGTTTTTGATTTTTTAAACAAATTGTGGTAAATTGTTTCGTAAGAAACCTTCCTTTAAATAACCCACTTTGTTTTTTTTTTTTTGTTTCAGTCCAGCCAGTCCTGAGATTAACTGTCCGCCATGGGACCATGTATTTTTTGATGAGTCGATGTTTGCGCCCTCTTTAATTCGGCCAAAATTCGAAAATTAAAAAAAAAAATTGTTTGTACTCTTGACGCATGTATTCATTAGTTAAAAAAAAATTATGTTATTACCTAATAAGGTTTCCGAGAAAAAAATTCCCAAAAATCGTGCGTTTTTTGGCATTCTATCTACACCGTACTAGTACCTTTAAATGACAAACTACCATATTTTCATGGTTGACTTGAATAAACGGTTCGCGTATTAAACCTCTTTCTTTGGGTGTAAATTATGAGCAGCTTCATCATTGTATCTCTCTAATATTTTTAAAATGCAAAGAATACCTTTGCTAGGGCCTTTAGAGTACTAACTTCTCAATTACTTCATCGATTGTGATTTCTGATGCGTGTATTAAGACTTCTTACCATATAATTGTATCCATAAATTAAGCTTGCTTTAAGTGTTATTGTTAATGAATTTTGGCAAATCTCGTGAATAGACTAAGAACCTCAGCTATATTCAATTTTGTTTCCTTATATGCTTTCACTTTTCAAACCAAAAAAAAAACTTCTTTGAGCTAATGTTTCCTTACTTTATATGTAGCAATATATGTAGGTAACATAATGTATATATGTATGTATGTATCTTGGTGATCGAATAACAAAATAGTGTGCTAACAAATTGTGAACAGAAATGTTTTAAAATAATATTATCCACAAAAAAAAAACAAAACAAATCAAATACTGAGTAGTCTAATTTGTTTTTGTTTTACTTTTAAAATTTAAATAAAAAAAACGAGTGGTAATGAGCAATCGAAACAAACACTCGTATAAAACAAGAATGTTGATTAATTTTCCCCCTCTCTTGTCTGGTGAGGTTTTGTTGATAATAAAAATAAGAACAAAAAATAGGATAGAAAACGTGCTTAGCCTTCTTTAAAAAAATATCGTTTATAATAAAAAGTCGCAAAAAAATGTAAAATCATTAATACCTTAAACTTTCTTATGCTTCATTTCTCTAACTCCCGGCAGAAGACAGAAACAAATATAAAATAATCTTCGTCTTTAGTGGCAAGTCGAACACCAGTCCTAGCATTGCGATGCTGGGACACAAATAAAAAAAAACTTATAGTTAAAATTTACAACCACGCTTAATATTCAACACTTAGTAAAGGGCTGTCTAAACTAAATAATCAAAAGTTCATCATTGGAATAAAGTATAGTGTGTAGTTCAGATTTAACTTAGAATAAATTTCATAAAAATGTATGCATATTCAGTGAAACCAACAGTCATATTTGATACTATAACATAATTTAAAATATTAAGAAAAACAAACAAAGAATATTAAAATCAATCGAAGTAATTTATAATATTGACAAAAATTAAAGAATATTATTCGCTTTTATTAGTTTAAATTTTAAATGTATACTCCTAATACCTACATAATTAAACCACACAACAAAATTTAAATTGCTCGAGAATTTGTTAACTAATTGTAGATAATCAATCACTATATATATTAAACATAAAATATAAATATATACATATAGATACATTAACGTATATTATATGCGCATTTCTGCGCGCTTTTGTAAAAATAAAAAATGTATTTTAATATTAAATTAAAACAAAAAAAAAAAATCATGTCTTAAATTCAAAATTAAATAAAACACATTTTATCTTTATATTTCTTTAAAGCAGGCACATTAGATTTTATTTTTAATGTTTAGCTACTAAGACTCACAATCATGTCATATATGGTGTCGAAAACGAACAAAAAATACCTATATAGAAAAAATAATAAAATATTTCAAAACACAAAACCACTACTTTGAGTTTTTTAAATTAGTCATGCAAAAGCTTAAACGAACCGCTTAAAGTACCTTTTGCATATTTTTTTTATAATTTATACGCACTAAGGGGATAATGACTACTTTTAAAATATTTAAAAAAAATATGAGATTTTCATAAATATATTATTTTATTACTATATTGTAGGTACTTGTTAATTACACATTCTTTATTGTAATTAACATAAATATGTTATAACTAAATAATATTTGATCTCAAGGATAGGACCTATCGGAACAATTTCATACAGCTAAATCGCAAAAACAAAACATCATAAAGATGCTGCAACGGATACCTCTGGCAAATTTGAATATTGTTACCAAAAGTTGGGAAATATTCACTACGAGGGCGTTTGGTTGAACTCCTAAAACCCCTACCTGCGTTCGCCCCTGGGCTCAAAGGTTAACTGATGGCCACTCACTGAAGCGTGGGTATTACAGTAAAATTGTTTAAGAGGAAGAATGCAACTGGCTATTTCACTAGAACGCTGTTTTTAAATAAATAACTGTAAAATTCAATTAAAAAGTTCAAGTGACCTTAACTCCAAGGTGCGTTTCGCCCAGGTACGACAGTGGGCTCATCAGTTAGATGCTGTCGTACCCTTCTAAGACGCAAATATTGGTCGATGTTTACCGACTCTAATAAAATTTACAGCTTTAATAGACTGTGAATTTTATCGTTCTAGGGGAATTTGATTAAATTCAGACACCTAGAATTTAATTTTTAATTTAATTTAATTGAATTTAATTCAATCACTCCACTTAAACAGAAATAATTTTCATTTCTCTATGTATTAACTGTAAAATAATGAAAGACAAGAACCATGCGACGGTGCTCGAGAGATTCAAATGTTTTTGTTATACTTCTATCACCCATCATTTTTGAGGCTCTATCTATCCAAGAGACACAAGTGTATTATAGGAGCACCTACCCAAATATGGGAACTGTACCCGAGCTTTGGACGAATATAGGGCTTATAGATTACATCCACATCCACACAAGTTGATGCACATACCGACAACTGAGAGCTGTTTCCTCAATTCAAGTGCCGCTTATGGATATCTGCATGGGGGTGGGTGTCGTTTTAACGATAGCGATTGAGTTGATCAGAATTTAAAAAGCTTATAATTCGCTGCCGTTCTAGATCCACAGCCGAAGAAAAAGAACATGCATCTGGACACGAATATGAGAAGTTGATAGTACTGTCGTCAGCAAAACAATTTAATGGATTAGAAGTTTCAGACAAAAGATCATTGATGAATATCTGAAATAGAGTCGGAGACAAATCGGAGTCCTATGGCACAGCAGCATTTATTTTATGAATTTAAAACTTAAAACCATCCAATACATTATTATTAAGCGGTTCGAAAGGTAGTTTCTAATCTGTTATTATAATTTATATAAAAAAAGTGGATCAAATGGCTCGCAATAAATATTCCAACAAACCAAAAGAAATAATAGTGTCTGATTTCACGGTGAATCAATTACATTTATTGTTAATAAATGTGGTACAAAGCCATACAGTGATTTCACAAATAATCAGCCTTATCACAGGCCCCGTCGTAATAGATTCGTAGTACGAACCCCGAAAAAGGTATCATCGCTCCCGTCGTAATAAAAAAAACTTGCTACGAAATTCGGAGTTCGTGAATAATGGTACCACTAGTCCCGAATGAATAGGAAGTTAGACAGTTTTTTCTACGAACAGATGTGACGTTAACAATCAAAACGGTGCTAAAGGCACTTTTTTCAAAATATGGAGTGTGGTATACCAAAATTTGCGTATTAAAGAGAGCTATAGAATGGTGGAAAAATTGTATTTCAAAACGGACTGGTTTAGAAGTTATTACTATTTTAATGTTTTTAAGAATCAAATGGGTGCTATTTTTCATACAATGCTTGTAATTTTCAAAAGAGCTCTATTTTTCTCTAAATGAAATCAAATACTTAGATAGGATTGTTTTTCAAAAGGAGTTAAATAATTTTGGGCGCTAAAATTGTTGACACTTATAAAAGGATCTTTTTATTTTACCTATCGTATTCTTCGTTATCATTGTTAAATAAGTTTTAATGAATTCCAATAAAAAGAACTTTTCCTTACTTAAATGTTCTCTTCTTTTTTAATTTTACAGGCATTTGAGAATCAAAATTCAACAAACTTATTTTCAAAACGCGCTAAATATATTTTCAACAAACAAAACTTAACGTCACAGATACATATTTTGATCGGAGCTCAACTTAAAACGAAACACAAATATAATTAAGCGAACGAAGATAAAGGACATGCAAATAAAATACTCGTATATAAAAACAATTTTTATTATTGTATTCATGTGAATTTGTTTATATTTTTTATTTTTTGAGGGGCAAATAAAGTAAATACAAATAAATATTGGTATCCTTCCGTAATGAATCTCATTTTTAGTGTTTGTCTTCTTCGCGTATTTTCTACATTTATTACAAAGATTGCAACGGCAATCTCGGAAAAACGTGCGAGACTGGAGTTCGCCAAGGCACACTTGAACTGGAATGTGGCAAAATGGAAAACGGTTCTCTGTTCAGGTAAATCCAAGTTCAATTTGAAAGGGATCTGACGGATTTCGTACGGTACGGAGGTCAAAAGGCGAACGCGTAAATCTTCTTTATACAAAGGCCACAGTTAAGCATGGTGGAAATGTTTTGAAGGATTGATTAAACGAAAATCCTATTACTGTTATTAAGTGAGCCCCGCAATCCCGTGATCTCAACCCCGTGGATATAATAGAGGGTGCAGTGATTGAGGGGTGGAATGGAACTGGCTATTTATAGTGAGCATTGCTTGCGAAAGAAGCGATAAAACAAGGAAAGTCATGAAACATTCCAACGGTGTTCAAGAGTTGAGAATGAATCGACGACAGTTCTATTTCCTATTAGTTTTAACGCTCTGTTCTGGATTCTATCCAATAATTAAAGAAATTTTCACTGCAAATGCACAATATGTGAGTTGTACTTGAGTTTTAGAGGTATAAACGCCTTATCATAGGGGGTGAAAAATGTCTAACAACGATATAGACAACCTAAGCATTTAGCTAGGTTTTTTTTCGCGGTCTCGAGAATGTGGTCATTTCAACGAAAATCGTTGTTGACACATACCGCGTACCCTAAGCTTTTCGGTATCTTCGATGCGAATGCCGTTCAAGGTCAAATTAATGTTATTATTATACGATACCGTTGCAAGACCAAGTTCTAAGATCAAATCGTTCATTTCATTATAAATATATGTAAATATGCATGACAATTTTTGCGTACACTCAGGCGTATGCGCATTTTTTTTTCAATTTTTATTTTTGTATTTTACGATTTTGTTATAGGTTGCATTTAAAGACCCTAAGGCAGCATAAGCGTAAAGTGTTGAAATTATGTTCTCGTATATTTAAAAAAAAATAATAAAATTATATTAACACATAACCATTACTTTTTATTATTATAAACTTATATAGGTTGTTAAGCCTTAGACTGGTTATCGGCTAGACAAGATTTTATACGAATAGCCAGTTGCTCAGCTCCTTTCTCGTTAACATCTTCATTATCTGGGAGTGATTTTAAGCGCTCCATCCATGCAACAATTTTGGGATATCTGAAAATAACAAAAAAAAGTGGAACAATGAGTGAAAGGAAGAATTTACAATATTTCAGTATCAATCCTTACTTATCCTTCTCAACAGGTATCAATCGATGTAGAGTAATAAGAGTTGTATTGATCGAAATATCGGCTATCGTCAATTCTGATCCTACCACATAGTTTTGATTTTCGAGAAACTTTTCTAGAAACTCATAAGCAGTGTGGCAATTCTGAATTGTCTTTGGATTGTATTCAGTTTCACCGCCATAAATAATTCGACTCTGTGGAAAAAATGATGTTCAATCTATGTACATGCATATAGTATGTAGGTTAGTAAATATAGCAGTACTTTAAATCTGATCCAAAAAATGGGACTCAATGCGTTTGGAAATAAGGAGGCAATTTTGCTGCATCCTTGATTTTTGATGGTTAGTCAATGCGAGACATTTGGTCAGTAATTGAACACATAAAAAGGGGTTTTAATGGGCGTTTTTCTTTTTTCATTCAGAGTAAAGCACTGAACAGAGCACGAGCATGTCGAACATGCTCTGAACTTTCTCCGAATCGAGCGTGTTCTAAGAGCTCTGAATTATTTTATAAACACACGCGAGTTTTTGAGTTTTTTTCCTGTCTGTCAGAATGATTTCAGCTCTCTCTGCTCAGCTATTTTATACCGAGCTCATAGAGTGCGCTCTGAACAATCTCTGAACACGCTCTTAACGAAAAAAGAAACACAAATTTGAACTGTTATACACTCTGAGCTAAAAAAGAGACACGATTTTTTGTTTGACAGTTCAGGTTCTACTCTGAACTAAAAAAGAAAAACACCCAATAGGTGCGGGTAGATTTTGGTGATTTGTGGCGGCCATGTATTTTTGGTGACATCTGTCAAATCTGTTGTTTGTCATGGAGTACCTATATTTTCGCACAATACACTCCGAGAAGACATGGATTGTGAAATACTCATTTCTATGAAACATATCCCTTTAAATATATAGCAAAACAACATCGGGATGACAGTTTTTAGTGGGAGAGTGTTTCTAGGCCACTTAAGTAAAGTATGTAATTAAGCACCCACACAACAATCATATTACTCTTTAAACATTAAAAAAGATTTTAATAAATCTATGTGAACAAAGTTTAGGATTTGTAAAAAAATCGAATTTTTAAATTGAATCAAACTTGAAATTTCAATGGGCGGGATACAGAACATAAAAAAAGTATGGGTCCCGGAATTCTGCCTTTGTCCTATAAAACTGTTACTCGACTTACAGTCTAACAGTTGAACCAATTTATTTTTAAACAAGGCAATTTAGTTTTAGATAATCAACTTAAGGGTAAATTGAATTTTGTATTAGCTAAAAAAAACCGTACCTGCTATACAACTGTTAAGGAAAATCTTGTTTATCTGAACAACGATTGAAAAAAAAACAATTGCTATCGTACATAGGTCTACATTTTAGTAAAAAAAATACCAAACATGTTATCGTATCTGCCAAAGAAAAAGTTTAGTTACTTCTTTTTTATTTACTATGTCCCTAAATACATATTATCAAAGACTTATAAACACTCTAATCGTAAACTTGTTCAAAAAATCAGAAATCAAAAAATTTAATGCTATATGTTTTGAGCTACTCATATTTAAAGAGTTCTTTTTAGCAATTTTTAAAATGAATCTCATGCTTTTGAAGACTTTTCTTTAATTACATATGTACATACATACATATTTGTACATATTTTTATACTTTAAAGCTTTAAACAATTTTTTAAATACCAAGTTACTTAAACATAAGAGCAAGAACGTATTAATTTCCTTCTAGTATATTTTGAAGGTTATAATCTAAATTAAGAAATAATGGCCCAAATTTAAGTCAAATTAGTTGAAACTTTTTTAGAATGATACTTGGTTAAAACCACGATTTTGCAAATATTAATTGATTTTAGCTATTATCTCTTGCCTACTATCTCTTACATATTATTAAAGTAAAAATCATCAAATAGCTATTTTATTTTTTTAGTATCATGGCAACCTCTTATCAGTCTGACATTTACGAACGTCAAAAAATGTCTGTTTACTTGTTTTTTTTTTTATTTATTGTTTCAAGTGTATTCAGAAACAATGTTTAAAATCAATGTGTACATATATAGGTACATACACATGTGCATATATATACTCTAATGTACTTACGACCAAATCTTTTATCACTTGAAAAAGCACCCCGTTTTCGTAATGCATCCTTTGATCAACTCGGGCCCTTTTTGACAAATCCTTGGGATATAGATCATCGGTTTTGGCATATTTCGAAACGATGTATGCCATTATTGCATGACTTTTTATAAAAAGAATATTGTAGTTTATTATTAAGAATTATAATTTATTAAAGATAAATATTTTACCTATCCCAATATGGTTCATTTTCATCGACCAGAACCGGTATCTGATGTTGCGGGTTGAGCTGCAATAAAAGTACATAATTAATTTTAATTGATGCGTTTCGATACTCAAAGCGGCCTAGATTCTTTTTTTTTAATTATTTATATTTCTAAATTAATTTTCAACTGATAATAATGAATGGAAAATGTTTGAATTTTTAGGAGTTTATAATTTAAAATAGAGCGAGATGTGGCATAGCAAGACTTCTGGAGAAAACTGCTCTACAATTTTAAATTACATAACAGCAATGACAGAAGAGTTTGGAAAAAGGTTTCAAGATTTGAGAAAAATAAAAAATGTTTAATGCTTTTATAAAAACCCTGTCATCTGGAAACAAAGGCTATCTCACATCTGGCTCTATTCTGAAAAAAAAAGAAAAACGCCTAATATGTACCGAAACAAACTCACGGATTCCCATTTGGATGATTTAACAAGGTAAGCATACCTACATCAAAAAGCCAGATATTCACAAAGTTTGGAAAAAATTTTCTCAATTTCATTAACAAATAACATTAAAAGTATTTTTTTATTAAAGAAATACGCCATAATTAAAATTCTATTTTTTATTAACACTAAGGAAATAAATGGATCTTGCGGCCCGATGCCTCATAGCAAAAAGGTTTTTGTGGTCCCTTTAAAAACTATCTGTGTGCCAGTCAACACGTATGTATGTAAATATGTATGTTAAGGAGCAGATAGAGTTGCTTTTATTAATAAGTCCTTTTTTGGTTAAGGAATTGAGATTTTTTCTTAAAACTGCTATTTCTCAGATTTTCAACATCTACACTGCTTAGTGCGTTGGACTGTAATGTCGAAGTTCTGGGTTTAATTTCCAGAGGCTACCAGTCATAAACATAAACTTTTTTTTCTCATTCGGCAGAAAATTGTAGATCTCCTGTTTTTCTGAATAACGGGAATAATTAAAAATTCTTAGTTGCAAGAGGAAGTACCACTGAAAAAGATTTGTTGCTCTCTTTTTAGGCTGGGGTAAAAAGAACGTATTATTGATAAGCTAATGTGATAAAAAAAATACTTTAGGCCTATGGAATAATCAAGTTTTTAGACGATATTAATATTTGAGTAAACTGAAACATTATTTAATGGACTTTATGTAATTAAGCATACATGCTATGTTTTATTTTTTAGGGTTCCATATCAATGGTTCATTATAAACAGTCCACTTAAATACTAAGTTCAAAACTTCAATAAATTACATAATGAATCATTTCACTCAAATGTTAAAGTCGTCTCTAAATTTGATTATTGGTAAGTCCCATTGAATGAATATTTTTTGAGCACTTTCAGACTTATTTATTATTTTTCACTAATACTATGTTCAACCTCGGAATAGTTAAACCGAGCCGAAGCACTTACCTAGGGTTTACGCCACGTCAAACAAATCCTTATTTATAATATATTTTCTTACCCGTTTTAGCTACGCCTTCGTTATGTCAAATATACTACCAAAAAGTCACCAATCTAAAACTCTGGTTATTATAAACTTAAAGCAAACCCCAGCTGATTTCCATTATTATTCATTTTATTATCATTGTATGCATATTAATAATTGAATGTACCAACCACATTGCGTCCCCAATACCGTACAATTGTTAAAGCATTTGAAAAATATAAATAATTTATTAAAGCAAAATATCTATCCTTTTTATCTTAGTAACAAACGAAAAAAAATTGCTTACATCCCTTTTGGTAAATTCCACAAGATGTCATCTCAAAATGACATTTAGATACTAAAACGGCCTTAAACCTCCTATGAACCAGTTTTAGCTTATTCCACCGCTATTCCTCGTGCATTTTCATTATAAATAAGCTTTTCAGAATTAGAGTCGTTGTAAAGTCGATGTAACTTTACTCCGTCGCTAAAACGAGTTAGTAAATAAGGCTGACTGATGTGTTTTGCGGCGTTCACGCGAGAAGAGTGATTGGGACGTATTTTTTTTATGTCGCCATTGACAATACGGTAACTGTTATACTGTCGAACGGTACAGGGCCATGATAAACGACTTCTTATTGCTGGAATTGAATGAGCGGGGCTTGGTTTTCATGTGGTTTCAATAATATTATGCAACCGCACGCACAGCACATTGTGTAAGAAAAACTCGTTTATATGATACTTATTCTAACCCATAAAACACATCACAAGGTTAAGCCTTAAAATATATATTTTCCTTTCTTATGTTTTAAAAATATAAATTATTATTAATTCTAAATTCTATATACTCGTATGTATATACAACATACATATCTTAGAATGCAAATCTCGTATTGCAGACTTAAGAAAAATAAACTATGAATAAATTCAAGCAATATAGGACTAGGTTTACTGACCTTGATGAATTCTTCACTCAAGTGTTCCTTCTTAGCGTAATCAACAAATCTACGAAGCAAAACAAAATAAATTTGCATAAGAAAAGTCACTTCAAGTATATTTTTATAACCTTAGGTCAACATCTAGACCAATCAATTTGGCAGTTATCATGCAAGCTCTTGCTGGAGGACTAAAAAGTGCATAATACAAAGTAGGTTTTGTCATCTCGATTTCAAAAAGTATTAAAGAAAAACAAAACAATATTGTTGGGATTATTCTATAAAATAATGTACTGATAAAGCGGTTTAAGCAACAAAAATTATAAGTTTCAACAACAGCTGTTAATGATATGTCAAATTATAAATACACGTGCCACACTACGGATAGAAATACAATTAGGCAGAAAAAAGCTTTTTTTAGTGTATATGCATGTTTTGAATAATAGACATACAAGAAAGTAGAGCAAAATAAAAATTTAACAAAGAATACAACAACAAAAACTTTCTGACTATTGTTTTAGCTTTTCATCCGAAGTAAAATCGAGTTCCGATGATTACTTAAGTTTTTCAAACTGAGAGGGCACTGATGTGATTTTTTTAACGATGAATTGGGCCTATTCTGCCACATCTGTTATTCTGCTATAGATTTTCTTTTATGAATCATAAAAGATTTCCACCTTAGAAGATCTTTTATGATTGGTATTCAGAAGTTTGAACTTTTATAAAAGTCTGTTATGCAACTCCGAAAACAAAATCTGTTATCAAACTGAACTTAACTTAACTTAACTTAACTTAACTTAACAGACTTTGGGTGATATGCATAAAACGGAAGTATTTACTACAAGTAAAAGATAATAGTAAATGCTATAACTTAAAGCAAATGGTTAAATTTAAAGTATTTACTTCATTCCATATGCATAAAGTTTAGTACTTACTAACTGGCAAATACTTTCAGTATATACTAAATTCATCCAAGTAAATACTAGAATTCATCGGAAATTGATAGTAAATACTTTTTTTTTTCTTATCGGGTTAGTAAGCAAATAGTTTTTTGCCAGATTAACCGTTTAATCCCTATATTAAATTACTGTTGCCCTTCTTGTTGTTTTGTAAACATCTGTTCATGAAATTTTATCAATCATTAATTTATTGAAAGTCGACTGAGCAACAAAATTAACTGTTCTGGATACAGTACTCTGATGAACGCCTATATCTTCACCAACGCCAACTTGAAATCCAGGATCTCCAACGTATCGTAAAAAAATTCGCATCTTTTCTTGATGAGTGATTGCCCCTCCTCTTGTTTCAGTTTGAGCTCCTTAAAAAGTATTATATATATATGAACCATTTGTTCAACATAAGACTCTATATAAACTTGGCAACTAAGGGCAAGTTTTAAAACTTCGCCAGTAACTAAAAACCACTAACTCCTTTAACTAACGGAAGCCTATTGGTATAGTATCGCAATATACATATGGAGGGCTCACAGCTGTACCGAACCAAGTCATTTTAAAGAAATCCAAAACTAACGCCAGGATTTCCGCAAAATTGACCTCTATTTAGAGCTGTAATGAACTACATAGTTCTATTTGGAGCTGTAATGAACTATACATAGTTCATACAGGGTGTGTCAAGTTTTAAAACTACAAATTACGATTTTGCAATGACTTACCAATGAAGTATTCACTCAACTAATCTACGTTTTCAGTCTCAAAACGATAGAGTTGTTTAAAATTTGATTCTGAAATCTGAACCCGATCTTCGACTTTTATAGACTTTTTGTGAACTAACGCATACAAATTCCGCCATTTCAGTACAGTCAACAGTAACTTAATTTTAATTTATATCAGCGACGTGAATCCTTTGAGAATAGAGTTAAGACTGTAAGTTTTTATGGTTTCGAAGCAACTCGTACATAGTTATGTGTTTAAATCAAAAAAAGTATGTACTTTTAAATTTTCATGTTGCTATCCTTTGACTTTGAAAAAAAGAAGTAATTCCTACAGAAAAAAAGTACTTGCTACTTTTTATGCATACGGAATAAAGTATTTACTGAAAAAGTTCATCCGAAAAAAGTAAGTGCTGTGGCCTCAAGTAAATACTTTATTTTCAGCATTTACTGCATTTTTATGCATATCAAAAAAAGTAATTACTTAGAAATTCTCAAGTAAAAGCATTTACTATCTTTTATGCATATCACCCTTTATAACAGATTTTCGCATGCCAAATACCGAAATTGTAATTCATAAAGATTTGTTGACAGCTCAAGCTTTTGTATGGAAATTCATAGCCGAATAGGCGATGTTTTGTTATATTTGTCAAGAAAGTGTCAATATTGTTTAGTTGAATTCGTAAAAAAAATTAAAAAGAAAAAAGATGGAAGCCAAGCAAATAAGAAACGAAAGTTAAATAATGATACATAAGTACCAATCCCTAAATATTAAAATAAATTTGGGATGTGGATTGTTTTCGTGAATTTTTTTACTTGTAATACTCGTAATAACAAACATCTACATATGTATATACCATGAACTCTTATGGTTCTGAATATTTTTTAACCTGTTAAAATTATTAAAGAAGTAAGAAATGACCTGGGACAAATAATAATGATGGTCTAAATTACAATAAAGGACATTTTTTTCGGACATACAACATGAAGCACGAATAAATAATAAAATTAAATTCACTACTGGTTCGTTGTTTAAGAGGCTTTGGCGCAAAATTTTAAACATTTAAACTCTAAATCAATTTTAGAATGGGAGTCGACTCTAAATATTGTGTATAAAACGAGAACCGACTTTTTGTTAATTTTAAAGGATATAAACTATACTTTATCGTTAAAGAGCTTGTCTAACTTTAACAGCAGCAAATAGCTAGTTTATCTTTTAAAATAATACTTTATCCATATTGACAATGGTCATTTCATGCTAAAGCAAATCGAAGTAAAAATGTTTACTTATGTTTTATTCGATTTTTTAAAAGATGTGCTTTGTAAATATAAAAATGGTTGGGGCGACTTTCCTTCAATGTAGCACGCGTATAATATTGATTTTCTTGTACAGTTATAGGGGTCTCATTATAACAGATTTAAAATATTAATGTGAGGAAACACCGTTAAATCATAAAAATTAAATTTTACTTTTCAATTAACCTCAATTTTTTTAAGTGTTTTTTGACTAACAATACTGAAAGTTAAAATGTAAAGTCGCAAAGCGGCGCAACAACAGCTTATTTTTTTAACTTCAAAGTACTGTAGATTCAGAAATTTCCCTATAATCAACAAATAATTCCCTTACAAAATCAACAAAAATGCAAAAATTCCCAAAAATAACCCGACTCTGGCAATACTTACAAAAAAACAAATGTCGAAATAAACAAAAAATTGCATTTTGTATGCAAATTGAGGAACTTTAAAAATTAATTTGAAATACTTATAATATTTCCTTACTTTAAATTTTAAAATAATTGTAATATTTGTTATTAAAAAGGACTAATATACATATAGTATCCGCGTGTGAAAATTCGTGCTGCCTTAAAGGAAATGTGAACCAATGGATGTTATTAGTGAACAATTAGTTCCGAAGCCCAAAATTAGATTTTTAAGACTCTAAAACATTTTTTTTTGTAGTTGGAGCTGAAAACAGAATGCCATAAGCAAATATTAGTACGAATTAGAATTAGTACGATGTTAAAACATGCTTTAGTATGATACTTGGTTAAAATCGAGACATTTCTATTAACGTAATTCATTTTACTTTTATAAACTTTGATTTAATTATAATTAATATATAATTATTATAAATTATGTTAAACAATACAGAAATGTCTATCTGTCAATCTTATTGCACAGACTTTGTGCTAAAAAATATTGTATTATTAAGTTTTTATACGGTTTAATAAAAAAGTCATTAAAACTAATTAAAAACTAAATCCTTGACCGCGTGTTAGTTATAAAAAAAAGAATCAGTTTTCAATGCTTTTTAGAAGAGGAACTGTCATTTAGTACCAAACGAACGATCTCAGAAGCATTCGGATTGGATGCTTCCAGACGTCCAAGCGAAACGCTATAAAATTAAAAAGATTTTACACACAATTTCATACTGAGTTCAAAATTTTTAATTTTCGATTTATGAGCGATACATTGAAGAAATTCATTTTTGCGATGCGCCTACTTACTTTTCAGAAACAATAAGATTTAAATTTCTCGGAATATACAAAGTCAAACATTTACTAGAATGCACATCTCGTATTGCAGATCTCGGAAAAATAAAACATGAATACCCATACAAAATATTTGTATTCAAGCAATTTACGACTAGGCATACTAACCTTGATGAATTCTTCACTCAAGTGTTCCTTCTTAGCGAAATCAACAAATCTACAAAATAAATTTGCATAAGAAAAGTCACTTCAAGTATATTTTTATAACCTTAGGTCAACATCTAGACCAATCAATTTGGCAGTTATCATGCAAGCTCTTGCTGGAGGACTAAAAAGTGCATAATACAAAGTGGGTTTTGTCATCTCGATTTCGAAAAGTATTAAATTAAATAAAGTTAAAGTATTATTGAAGAAAAACAAACAATATTATTGAAATGATATGATGGTTTAAGCACCAAGAATTACAAGTTTCAACTACAGCTGTTAATGATATGTCAAATTAAAAATACACGTCTGGCACTACGGGAAGAAATATAAGTAGGCAGAAAAAGCTTTATAAGTTAGTGCATATACATAAATGTTTTGAATAAGAATAGACCAGCCATAGGGTGAATGTGCAGATTATCACCAAAGTGCAAAAGAAACATCTTTTAATAACAAACATCTATAGATCATGAACTGAATACTTTTTAACCTTTTCAAATTATTTAAGAAATAATAAATGACCTGGAACAAATAATAATGATGGTCTTAGATACAATAAAGGACACTTTTGTCGGACATACAACATGCAACACGAACAAATAATAAAATTAAATTCACGACTGGTTGGCACGAACTTGCTCTTATGTTAAAAAGATAAATGGATGTTATTAATGAAAATTGTTCAAGATTATTTTTTAAAATACTAAAACAATTTATTTGGTAGTTGGAGCTGAAAAAAAAAATGCCATAAGCAAATTTGGGAATATAAACTTTAAATCGTTAAAATTTGTTTTTATATATATGTATATAGGTATAAAGGCGCAAAATGTTAGTCGAATTAGTACGATGTTAAAACTGTTTTAGTATTAGTTTAGCACTTGGTTAAAACGACGATTTTCAAAATTTAAATGGATTTTAAATTCATACTCTAACATTTAAATCATCAAATCCCTATTTTATTTTGTTAGTTTCGTGTTAACTTCACATGACTTTTTTACATTTACAAACCTCAAAAAAAATTTCTGGTTTCCTTGATTACAAAATGTTTAAAATTAAGAAAGAATTAGTAAACCGCTTTAAAGTTAGCAAATTTTTAAGTAGAAATATACTTATATAAATGGCCTAATTTTGAGATATCGAATTTTCGAAAAAAAAGGTTGACATTTTTTACTTCTCAAACTTTAAAGGAGCTTAAGAATAAAATAAATTTATCAAAATCCGTTAAACAGTTTTTGAGAAAATAGAAAAGTTATCCGTAGTACAATAGGATTTTATATGAATAACAAATACAACATCCGCAGTAGGATCACTGCCGATAAAAGGAGAAGTGAAATCCTGCTGCGGATAGAGATTTGACTTTTATTCGAGTATCGGCAGTGATCCTACTACGGATGTTGTATTTGTTATTCATACTCGTATAAAATCTTACTGTACTACGGGTAACTTTTCCAAAAAAACACAGCTAATGTTTCTATGGGAAGTACCATTTAACCATTTCTTGGAATTTTTTTCATCTACTATCTAGCTCTTACTAAAAGAAATTTTTGGATTTTTTTTTTTTAAATCTGTGTAACAGTTTTTGAGAAAAATTGCATGGTACGAGTATATTCAGTTAGTTTTGGTCTTAACACAAAAAAAAAACATGTGGGAGAATATTTATAAATGATATACATATGTACATATGTACAATACATATACCAAGTTTAAAATAAACAGGTTTATCTGTTAAGGCTGTATTCGAACAGACACAATTGCGAGACCCACTTTCTAGTCTTCCTTATCATAGTCAAATCTTATCAAAATCTCGAGTTTGATTTTTTTACGAATGCATAACTTCCCATATTTTTCTTATGTATATATGTACATGACATATATGTAGTATATGAAGTAATTATTGTTTGCCCAGAAAAGTTTTCAGTAGGAAAAATGTCAAGCGCTTTAAGATTGAAGTAGTTGCCCTGTTGGAAATAAAACTCTGATAGTAGATTCAGCTTTTCCGCTGATTGGCGCTTGTTTCTTTTGAGGATGTCAAGAAACTTTTATCCATAATGGTTTCTATGGAACATGTGTAACGGCGGGGCACACATTTCTTTTTAACTCTGTGTTTGGCTATTTTAGCGATCTGCCTGCTATCAGAACCAAGCAAGTTTATTTTTGTTTCTTAAGTAAACAAAACACTCTCCCAGAAGCTTTGTCGCTTATTATTATTAATATGTTTTGTAGCGAACTCTAACCGTTTACTTTGATTAAATTAAAGGTTTTTTGCGAAGAACTCTTCCGTTTAAGTTTTTTTTTGCATAAAGGACGCGCCGAACGGCTTCAATTTTTTTATGATTTCCTTCTTTTTATGTTTTCCGCGATTTCCGACGCTAAAATTGAAAGACTTCTTTTTGGAATTTCTTTAATTTTCCGCACAATAAGCCATTCATCATAATTGAGACAGAATTTCTTTTCGACCTCTACCAACGCTATTAAGTAGCGTTCCTTCAAAAAGATGTTAACGATCTTTTGAACAATCCAATGTGTTCGCCCGACGATTTCATCAGTTTGCGGAGAAAATTTTCCTTTGGAATGTAAGTTGACAAGTTTTCTTGTAGAAATGTCGGTTTGTTTTTTTTTTTTCTGTCATTTTACAAATTACTAAATTAGAACAGCTAAAGCAGCTGTAGATTTACGATTTACGTAGCATCATACAATTTTACAATGCTTGCTAACAGGATGTACGCTTGATTTTTTAGTACAAATAGGTGCCGTGAAATAAGGCCAAGTGAAATAAGGCCAACTTTCAAAAATTGGCCTTATTGCACTTTTATAAAGTGAAATTAGGCCAATTTTCAGCAGTTGGTCTTATTACACATTTACAAAGTGAAGTAAGGCCAAATTGGTCTTATTTCACTTTCAACAGTTGGTTTTATTGCACTTTGATAAAGCGAAATAAGGCCTTATGTCACTTTACAATAGCGACATAAGGCCAAATTTTAGGACTTGCCCTTATGTCGATTTTACAAAGTGACATAAGGTCAAATCTGTTTGGGACTTAAGGCCAAGCATAAAATGTTTCGTTAAAAATAAAAAAAGTTTTTGCCGTTAGATTCGTATAATACATAATTGTTTAGGGGGGGCCGACGTTCTTGGTTTTCTTGGGCAAAAGTACCCTTGGCGGCCAGCTTCGCGGGTTTTCAGGATTTAAATTTCATTTTCGGGGCTCACACCCGCTCAAGCAACTCCGTTGCTCTGCTTAGGGTATATTTCACGGCACCGTAGAAATAATGAATTGTTTAGTATTTTAATTTTACTTTGTTTTGTTTATAGTTTAAAAAAAAATGAATAGATTCGAGGTTCCTGGTGAACCAGGGTCTATTGATTTACAACTTTATAACTTCTTTGGAAGGGGATGTAAGCCTAAAAAAAAAAACACTTTTTTAACGTGGAAGATGCGGGGAATCGAATCCAGAATTCAGACATGGTGCTCCAATGCACTCATTATTACAGCAAGGTGTACCATGAGAAAATCTTTACTTTAATAAATGACATATGTATGTTTTATTTTCATTATCTCTTCCTATTATTTATTTTGTTTTATTTTATAATATATTTTTTTTTTTCATTTTAAATAAATAAAGTTTGTCTTTGTTTAGCTTAAAAGAAACTACGAATGTAGTCAACGAAATGACAAATTAGTGGATTCATTTTAGATGTACCTTGGAATATGGGAATTTTAATAAAACTGGATGCATAATAGTGTTGTTGTATGTTTTGTACTAAGAAAGAAATTAACATTAAAATAAGTTTCAACATTAAAATTTGTAAATACATATACATACATAGTTTGTGTGCCTTGATTAATTAATTAAACTTTCATTCATTGCACTTTCTAATGCTGAATAAAATGGATCAACTTCACTTTTACTTCCAAGAGCTTGAACCAAAATTATTAAGTATGTAGTTGTTGCAGATATCATCTGAGAATTAAAATTAATTTAAACATATTTAAAAAAATTAAATAAAAACTTACAGAAAATAAAACTGATCCATCTAACTCAAAGAATCCAAAGACAGAAAATTTGGGAATGTTTGTTTGAGTTTGCTGTGAAAAAGCTAAAAACTATAGAATATGAAAAAATTATCTTTTCAGTAATAGAAACTATCTAATTACAATTTAAAACCATACCTTGGCCGTCAATTCCTTATCTTTTGAGTGAATTATAATTTTGTTAATAATTTGTTGAGCCTTTCGGAACTGTAAGAACAAAACAATATGAAAGTACATATTTACAATAACAAATGTACATATCTTTAAGCGATAAAGGAAAATTCATATACATATTGCATTTTATAAGAATTATAAATATTCGAAAATGTGAAAACTAACTCTTAAAATAATAACGTAAGTCTTTCTTAACTAGCAAGGCAGAAAATTCTTACTACAATTAATTTTTGTAAGTAGGTAGAGATAGATAGGGATTGATAAATTCTTTATTTTATAAAATATAGTTTAACAATATTTCTTCCTTTAGAACAAGGACATGGCAATTATGGCGTCTACCATTATTTTTAACAAAAGGAATATAAAATCTTAGATATACGCCAAAGTCTTACAAAAGTAGTGCAGTCTATTTATTTGCAACTGAAGGGCGAAAGAATTTTCGGCCAGTAACACTCAATCGTTAGTGGTACAGTAAGACCTTGAGTTGAATTTCAGCGAAGAGTATTCCTCCTGGAAGAATATTATAAATATCGTCAATGTTAAAGGTGGGATATAGTGGTTTCTTTTCAAACCATAGGTTATTTTGACACTGACAGCTGTTTACCGCTCAAAATCTTGACAGAAAGTGCGTATCATACCTCTGCGGAACGAAATGGAAAATAATGATCCGCTTTACGCTTGAAAAACGTTGGGAAATATTGAAAACATATTTCCAAAATGAGTGCTGTGTAGCGTAAGCAGTGCGTTTTTGGAAAAGAAGTTTTGGCCGAAATGAAGCACTCTACTTTATTCTAGTTTGTGCAAAAAGTTTTTGACTGGTATGCTAGTAGACAACACTCGTGATCCCCGTCGTCGTACGGTGCGCACAGATGAGAATGCGGCTGCTGTAGCCGAGAGTGTGAGACTCATTTCAAGCATATCAAGTCACCATCGATCTCAACACATCAACATTTCACGCACAAAGATCTCACATTATTTTCTTCGGAGGTCCAATTGACTTAGCAATTGAAGGCGCACGACCGCTTAAACGATGTTGTATTCTTTAATTAATGGAAATGTTTGCTCCAACTAATAAAGCCATAATACATGGAAAATATTTAATTTTGTTCATAATATTGCATTTTTAAAAAGAAACTTGTATTTGGTTAACTCTTTACCAAGCGAAGAGTATTGGGCTTAAAATACATCCCTGGGGAACACCAGAGGTCGTTTCGAACCATTCCGAAAGCTAGGCCCCATCCCGCACCGTTGCAATAGCTGAGTTCAAAAAGTTGAAATACATACACAGGAACTTGCGAAAAACTCCCATTGATGATAGTTTGTACATCAAAGCCTGCTTATTTACATTGTCGAAGGCAGCTTTAAAGTCCACGAAGCAAGCGTACAACTTTTTCCTTTTATCAATGTATTTCTTGAAAATAATAGTGAGGGCGAATACATGATCCATTGTAGAGATCCCCACTCGAAAACCAGTTTGAAACTTACTGATAAAATTAGTGTCATCAATGCATTTAATAGGCCTTTCATTGAAGTCAAAATCTTTCATAACGAGCTTAGGACAGAGATTCTTCTGTAATTATCTGATTGGTTAGCATCTCCTTTCTTGGAAATTGGAAAGATTTTATTAAAATTACTTGGAACATTTAAATGGGTGTATAGCATATTGAACTAAATCAGAATATGATTCTTAAATTGTTTAATGATATTTTTGTAAAATTCGACTGGGATGTCGTCTATTCCTGGCACCTTATTATTCTTCATCTTGTGCAGAGTTGTTTCCAATTCACACATCCAAATCGTGGTGTTGGGTAGAGCCAGAGCGTAATAGAAATTAAGTTGATTCTCGTTAGCCGACAAAATAGTTTTAAAGTGAGCTCCTAGTGTCTGACCTACGAGAGTATACTCTAAACTTCGATTAAGCCTCCCTAGTTCTCGATTATTACTCCAGAACACTTTACGAGTGCTTGCCGCTGATTAGTTTCTTCGCGATGATTTCGAAATATTGGATTTTCTTTAATGCAAATGCTTTTTAAAATTCCTTATTTAATGTTTAAGTAAATATTTTTTAAAAACACGAATAAGTAGGTACTCACCTGAAGTTTTACCAGCGTAAATGAGAAAACAGTAATTAATATACATATAATTGGTTGAATTAAATGTTGAGAAAGATATGCCATGGTTTCATTCATAGGTAGTTTAAATGCTGCGAATAATTGCTACCCATACAGTTCATAATATTTATTTTCTAAAATATTTGTTTACCTTCTGGATCTACTATAACCGAAATCATATAGTAAAGGTTAAAGACAATTGAAATAAATGCTTCAAGAAATATAAACAGTAATTGTGGTTCATAAGCTCGATTAGTAGCAATTGCAGCTTCATACGCGTCTTGTTGCAGCTAAAAATATATAAAATATCAAACAAATAAATCTTTAATCTATGTAGGTTATACAAAAAAAGATATTTAAATCAAACATTTTCTTTTAAAATTTTTTTTATTTACTTAGCTACTTAATTATCTATCCAAGGATATACGTTAATCATACTTTTTATATGCAATTCAATAAAATATATATGCATCAATGTACGAGTACGTAATGTACGTACATACATACCACTGACCCAAAAGTAGAAACCCTCACCATCAGACTCTTACAATTCTACCAAAAATAGAGCATCCGGATCAACACTTTCAAACCGGAACCAATCTGCTTAAAAACACCTTCAACTCGCACCGCATCCATTTGGAAAATAAGCCTGGTCCTGAGACTCCCTGACGGATCCACCAAATCTGCCAAACAAAACGTCAAGTAACAGGGAATCCACTTCAACGAGTTTCTAATGTCGTTTTCCATTGGTTTCACTCAAGGATCCACTCATTCTGAAATCCAATGGAACGGGGCTCACTACTAATCTACTCAACTTTGAAATTCTGCCTTTGTATTAGTTAATCTTCGTGTTGGTGAAAATCTGCGATAGTTGCTTTTTGACATTTGGGTATGTGTATTAGTGCTTCTTGAGTAGATTTTAACTTGAAATCGAGAAGCGAAATTCTCTTCTCAGAAGAGTATTTTTTTCCCAATGGAATGGTTTGAGAAGACTTTGGACGACCCATGGGAAATGACATAAGGTTTAACCTGCACTTAAGAAATTTGAGGATAAAAGCCGGCTGGGCCCTTAGCCGTTTGCACCCATTGCTGAAAAGAAGATCAGGTCTAAGCCAATAGAGAAAGATACTAATCTACGAGCAGGTTCTACGACCATTTAGGGACCCATTAGGGACAACGATGAATATCTCGTTCTACGCTGATATTGGGTCAGCCTACCACCGCGGCTAAGCGACAACCGGCAACAAAATTACTACTGTCAACTGGGAATAAACACCCTGAGAATGATAAAGTTTAATGACCTTTACGCTTATAGCGCGAAACAGATTGAACCAGCAACAGCACCGGCAACGGCAACAGTGGCCGCCATTAATTTAGAGCCAATGTATTTCAATTGTTCAACACACATAGGAACAGCGACAGCAACGCCAACAGCGTCGTTAGGCCAAAGTCCTAAATTTGATGTTGTTGGTCCACTGCAATATTTAGTGGCACCACAATGAAAAACTTTTTTGCAATATGAAATGTCAATCAGATGAAATGACGTTGCTGGTGGCAATGTGTTTGAGAAATGTTTGCTGTTGCCGATGCTGGTGCTGTTGCTGATTTAATCTGTTTCGCGCATATTATGTCTTTTTCCATTGGTTTCACGCAAGGATCCACTCATTCTGAAATCCAATGGAACAGTGCTCACTACTTCTACTCAACTTTGAAATTTTGCCTTTGTATTAGTTAATCGTCATGTTGGTGAAAATTTGCGATAGATGTCTCCTTTTCAATATAACAAAGTTAACTTTGATTAAAAATCGCTAAGTTTAAAAACATCCATGCAATTGAAAGGGAGCCAAAAGAGAAACAAAGATTAAAAATTACTTTCGTGTAAAAGCAATCTTAGCAATTCGGAAGAACAAATAGGCACACAAAAATTGATTGTGAAGTTTCCGTTTGCGATTAGTTGTATTTGTGAAACTTCACATTTGGATGACGATATGGCCAACGGGGTGATAAAAAGTCACTCGCAGACATGTTGCTTGCGTTCAATTTCACTTTTTTTATAAATTTGTTTATATCAGCCTTTTTCAATTAATTTATATTAATTGCCACTTATTTGCAAAATTTGCTCAAATTTAAAATTTAAACTTGAAATTGTGTTTACATACAATGACGTTTCACAATATTTACTCCATTCTAAAATTAAATTCAGAAGCATTCTCTCTTCTTTGAAGTGGAACTGGGCATTCTGAATGCCAATAGAACTCTTTGAGAATAATTAACTCACATTCCGAACGCTTCTGGATTGTCAATAGAAAAGGTCATAATAGCTGTTTCACACCAAACCCAAAACGCGGTTTCCGCCAAAATATCGGGTTTGGAGAAAAACTTGCATCAAAAACACAAGTGTTCCCATACATTTTTTGTAAGCGAGATGTTTTCGTAAGCAGCAAATCTTATGTAAAAACCTATCGAAAACTAGTTGAAATTCAGGGATGAGCTTAGCTTAGTAAACGCACTTTTTTGAATAATAAAAACGAAAAAGGAAAAAAGAGCTTCTCCTCAAAATTTGGGCCGAAAAGGAGACGCGTTTTATTCTCATGATAGAGGCTTGAGCTGGTTTCGATTCTGGGGCCAAATTACCGCTTCAGTGACTGAGTGAGTGAGTCCCATCAGTGATCGAATGAAAATATCAAATTAGGGTAATCGATTTCTCGGTGACGTAAGCCAAACTTTTACGGTATAAGAACCAAAAAATTGCCTAGCTCCAAAACTTTCAAACTACTATCCTTTTCAGATCAATATTTGAAGACGAAACGATTCGTTTCTACACCGACGGATCAAAGAAAGTTGAAGCGGTTCGTTTAAGATATAATTTTCAGCGAATCTATATAATAGCAGACTATTACTGTGATAACTGCGACTGGTAAATTTCATCAAATATTTTATTTAGCAGTTTTAATATTTCTACAATTAATTGCTGAACGAATTAGTTACTTTTCTCTTGATACAATAATACTAACCCATAACATGAATCACACTTATTTCGTCATCTCTTACCTTCATAGCAATGTCTATAAACGGTATTAAATCATCTGAAGAAATAGTTTCCGCTGCAAAAATCGAAGATTTAATAGCTGGATACTTTTCAGAGCGAATTCCCTGTTTGTTATTTGCCCGTAATGTCGATTGAGCGTTTAATTTTCTTTTCTTATGATAAGTAGAGAAATGCTTGTCGATTTTTGTAGACAACTCTTGTTTTTTCGGATCATAAGGATAATATGGTTCAACCGAAATTATTTCAATTCCCATTTCGATGAACTCTTAAGTCAAACTGTTAGTAAAATTTAATTCAGCTCCGAGTTGAACTCTTAAATACTAAAAATCTTAATTACTTTAGAACTACAAACATTCAAACGTTATTATTCCCAATGGATATTGAATTCTTCGATTAATTTTATTAGAAAATTATTTACATTGCGTGCAATAGTAGATGTTGATGTCCATTTATGAATTGAAATTGAGCAACAAATTCTATCTACGTTGCATTTATCAATTCGTTTAAACGAGTCAGGCCCGTAGCTAGATGATTTTGCTTTGCAGCGGGTGAATCTTTGCAGCTCTCATTTGGATAATTTATAAAGAGGATGACAAACAAAATTATTTTCATTTAAATACCTTGGATCTATAATCTATAGCGAGGGATCTTGTGGAGACGATATCAAGCTTAGATAAAGTGGCGGGAAAACTCTCATGTCATAATCGGAAAATGCTCCTAAGCTGAAAAGAAGACTAGCGCTGAGAGTTGTAAAAAAATGGGATTTTTGGTTTTCAAAATATGTACCTAAATCTACCTAGAACTATTTTGGGGCGAGTGAAGGGCGACTCCAGGTCTCAAAAAATGCAGAATTTACTCACCAGGGTGAGTTCAGGTTTTTCAAAAATCGTTTAAGGGGGAACCCAGGGTGACTTCAACCATCAATGAACAAGCCTTATGTTGCACAACATACGTATCAGAGTAAATTGACGGCAGCTGAAATAAAGATGCTTCAGCTTTCAGCAGAAGTGACAAACCTTGATAATATAAGAAGGAAAGCCTCCATACCTTCTTGGACTAAATATGCCATGAACAACTTAGCTGATAGATATTGTCATCAACAAATAACTATATGAAAATGGTAGAGCATTCGACGTTCCAACACTATTATAGAGAGAAAAAGTCGACATAAGACCTCCTGAATCAAACAAATTCAACGAAATCTGCAGTAATTTGGCTTCATAAATGGAATAATACAAAACCGGGAACCTTCCCAACGTTTTCTGAGGTCTAAACGATAAGCCCAACAGGTCGAGATTTAAGTTGAATTAGTGAAGTAGGAAAGTTATGATCCCTGTCGAGATATATGATCTACATATATGGATCATGAAATGAAAATGAATCCATACGAATGTGTGTGACAGAAGTGTTATACACTCTCTCTTTTTTTATATACCACTGACACAATATGGATTTTTCTTTTTTAACTCTGAGCAGAGCAGTGAGCAGAGCTTGAGCATGTCGAATACGCTCTAAGCAGAGTTTGATCAGAGGTCTCCGATTTATTTTTGAAACACCCTGGAAAACTGAACTGCCAAAGGCATTGATTTCTATTTTTATTCGTTTGTTTTTTTTTTTTCGCCGCTGTCTGTCATATCACACGAAAAAAAGTAACTTGAGCGCTCCGAAGTGTCTGAGTTAAAAAAGAAATGCAAATCTTGTTTTGACATTCTGTTCTCTGGTGTCAGCTTGAAAAGAAAAACGCCTAATTTAGAAAAGGAAATAGGCATCTCACTCGTAACCGTCAGAGTAAGAATTAAGTTTTGAATCATGATTCTGATAAAAAACTAGATTTCATGGGGTTATTGTAAATATTGTATGGTTTTTGATAATTTTTCATAATCTTTTGGGAGGTACATGTATCAGGTTGGTTTGTCCATCTTTTGTTTACATTTTGTCAAACCACGAAAATCGTTACTTCACGATCAGTTACAAAATATTAAAAATTTGCTTTTTATAGTAAACGTAAAAAAAAACGTCCAGCACCAATGTCTGACAGCCGAAAGAAAATTTTGGGTTTTGTTGAGAATGCCTACTCAACTTCATATTGTGCCATTTAAACCTTTTAACACATTTTAACTATTCTAAGTTGTATTACTCGTACTATTTAATGTGCATATGTACTATATAGAATATATCTACCTATGTGCTTGTCTACTTTTATTGAATTTGTAAAAGTCTTTATTGAGGGGACTCGAGCTTCCTCGGCTTGTAAGGTTCCTGCATTAAAATAAATAGGTCATGGTCAACTTAAGTACTATTGCTCTTCAAGCAACGCAACAGTCATTTATTATTAATAATATGCAATCAATTTGTATTCTGATTGAATTGTTGTGTTTTATAGGGAGTGTTTGATTCATGTTTGGATCCATTTAATTGATTTACACATTTAAAAATAGTCGAAGCTGCTATTAGTCAAGCGAATAATAAATTGAGCAAATTGGCAGACAAGTTCCTAATAAATGTAGATATCTTTATCTTGGCTTTTTAGTTTATACTTACATAATATCTGTTTTTCTATAATGCAAGTGTACAGGGTGCGGCAATATAACTTGCTTGCTTCATTTTATTTTAAACATAGGCCTATTTCAACTCACTGTTCCATCAGGGAATGATGGATCGCTGCCAGGACAGGAAACAAAACTCGTAGAATAACAAATTTCGCAATGGGACCACTCCTCCCACTACGACCTCAACATCCAATCTTTCAAGAAAATCATTTTCTTTTTGCGGCGAATGGAATCGATTTTAAATTGATTTTTTTCGTCGTTGCATTCGTGTAATTTCTGTTTGTCATTATTAAAACAAAAATACTTATTATTTATATGCTTTGAGTAGAAAAATATGAGGTTGATAAAATTACTAGGTAATTTTAAATTTCTTCCATTTTTTGTTCCCAGTTTAAGAAATTAAACAAACCTAAAAGTACGTTGGCCAGTTGACAGGGGACAATTGTTTTGGCATAGGGGCAAATCTGGTAAAAATTTAACTTTTAAAATTGATTTTAAATCGATAAATTGATTTTTTTTTCACAGATCGAAATCAAAAATAAACTTATGTATATATTTTGCCAATGGAAAACACCATTACTTAAACATCAGAAAGCCTATTAAGTTCCAAATAATGACAATATTCATTTTAGTAAGTTTCTAAGGGCAGTTATTAGTAATATTGTTCAAATGTAACAATGACAAGGAAATAATGAAATATTTTTCTCAATATCAGTTTTGTGGTCTAAGTAAAGCTTGAAATTGTTGATTAAAAATAAATTTATGAAATTTATACATAGATGCATTTAAAAAAAAACTCAAAGTAACGGTTTATCCATTTATCAAACTGTCTCTTGTTTTTTGTTAAATTCAGTTCGTCTTACATCATTTTTTTGGAAAAAAAAATCCAATGTGAACTATACCCAACCAAGATCAAATTTGTAATTATTAACGTTGGAAGATTTTGCCCGTGGCCTGGCATTGATTCTTTGAAGGTTTTTATATTATGAAGGTTTTTATAATTAGTTATAATTATGAAGGTTTTTATAATTAGTATGTAAATAACATATTTCAGTATGTCTGTATGAATGTACCTCTATCTACAGCCTAAGCCACTAGAGCCATTTTTTTAAAAGCTCGGTACTTAAGGGTCTTCGGTCATTCCCTAGAGGAGAAACTGATTTTTTTTTAGCTCCAAAACTAACGGTACCCCCATACACCCGTTTTGCAAAATCTTATTTATCTCAAAAACGGCTCTAATGATTTTGATAAAAAAAATTAAGTGTGATATTATGGACATGGACTACATTTTTGTAAAAAAAAATTTTGGGGCAAAATGTTATTAATTGTAACTGTCATAGAAACTTTTTTTTTATTTTTGAATTTCTCATTAACGGCTCTAACGATTTTAACCAAAAATTTTTACCAGGAGCCCCCTTAAATATTTTTTATTGTTTTTTTTTTGAAAAAAAAATCCAATTTATTTTTTGAAAAAACAATATCTTGAAAACGTGTGAACGATTATTTTCTGAAATTATTTCTTAAAATCTATATTACTAAACACTTATAAAATTGACATCCCAAATTTTGTTCTAAAAAAATTTTAAAGAAATTTGTTATATAAAACGATTTTTTAACTTTATTTATGTAAATTCATACTTTTCCGGAAATCAGATTACAATTCCATGCATTTGAACATTTTTATCTCATTAAATCCATGTTTTATAAAATGTATTTTAAATTCCAAAGTACTTTTACATAAGAGCAAGTTTGTGCGATCCAGTCGTGCATTTTATTTTTTACTTGCTAAGACTCCGTCGTATGACCGCCTTATCCATCCAAGATCCGTACACCAGAAGTCAACTGCATATTGATGTTAAGCGCTTTGCATGCGAAACTGCGCGCGTCGCAAGTAAATAAATCACTCCTATTACAGAATTCGGCGAACGGGCGAAAGTGACAGTTTCAATTATTTTCCAAGCTTTTGCTATTAGTAGGTTCGTTCGTTCAACTTTACCCAGGTTTCCTTGATAATCCTCAGAGTTGTCAAAAAAAACTGGGGTTTTCAGTTTTCAAAAAACACCCAAGGGCTGTCAATTGTTTTTAAATCTCATGTGACTTTTGACAGTTTGGTCGTTACCTGAACTCGCCACAGCAAAATACCTAGATCTACTTCAGAGCGACCCCATGTCTCACAAAACACTGAATTTACTCATCAGGGTGACTTCAGGTTTTTCGAAAAACGATTTAGGGCGACCCCAAGGTGACTTCAGGGCTCAACGAACAAACTTCCTCTGTGAAACTGGGGGGGTTAGAATACGTAATTTGGAATCTGTATGTGTACTCTAAGAGTGTTTTTTTCGTTATTGCTGATATAAAAAATATTTTGTTGCTTCTTTTTAAAGCATCAAGTCCAAATTCCAAAAAGTTAAGAATCATGTTCCAGAGATACAGCCCAAAACCTTTGCCGAATTTAATATTCGAGCTTTTGAAAAGTCTACAAAGAGGCATTATTTTTTTTGATTTCAGGGCCTTTGCGAAAGAAATCGGTCCTGGAATAAAATCCAATCTTTATTCAAACTTGAAGAAAATTCGGACCGTTATAGTCCCTAAAAAAGAAAAGAACCCAGAAAAACTGATTTACAGTGCATCTGGGATTTCGTACATATTTTAAGCCATACTACGCATCCCAAATCTAGTCCTTTTAGCCGACTGGTCTCGAAAATTCAGGAAAAAACCAATCAAATAATAAAATAAATAAATTAAATTATTTCACTTTATCACTTTTTATTGACATAAGTATGTACATACATATGTATATGACGTTTAAACTTACAGTGTTGATAGGAAAGTTCATAAATAATACAGTAGTTTGAGGAATCGACAATGTAGTTCATCTGACGAATTTCATAAATAAGTTTTACCGCGGATGCAAAAGGACAATGGATCGAGTTGACTTCCCGGGAGTAAAATTCTTCGAATTCTGTAATCGACAAAAATATTTGTTTAAAATTTCAATGCCATTATTTTTAGCTCAAACTTTAAAAAAATGAATTTAATGCTTTTACCTAGAATATTTTAAAAATTCAATGTCTCTTGAACCTAAGATCACATTCGTGTGACCCGATCGTGCATTTTATTATTATTTTATTAAGATTTTAGAGTATACTCGTATTTAAGAAAAAAAAATTAGAATATTTGATGACTTAAACTTGTTATGTAATATCAGAAGTAAGTTTGGTCGCCGATAACTGGAACTCTTACCCTATCCAAATTGTAAATACAAAAACATTTGAGGCTGTAACGCTTCAGCGGCTTAGGTTACGAAACACAGACGTACATAGATAATTGCGGATCATTATTATGTTCTTTATTATAATCATATCAAATTACAGTGAACATTGGAAAACGTGAACTATCCCAAAACGTGAATACTGTAATTTTTACATTGACTGCTCTAAAACGTGAACAAATCGAAAAGCTCTAAAACGTGAACAGACATTTTTTCAACATTTCTACATAAAAATGCGCAGACTTCATTTTTTAAAACTTGGGGGCCCCATAATACATATTGACAATGCGTAGTATAAAATATTTAAAAAGGCTTTGGAATGGTGTTCAGATGAAGACTTTGACCAAAGCGACATAAAGGCCTTAGAGAAATTGTAGTTGTTAAAATGTTGGCAATAATAGAATAAACAAAAATTACAAATTTTGTTTGTTAAATAAAACTTTAATTTGTGAAACGTTTTAATTTAAAAATGAAATCTAATCAATTTTGTTAATAACCCGTACCAGTATGTGTCAATATGTAAAAATATTCATAAATCTATACTACTGCAAGCATAAAGAAGATAAAATGAAAGAATATATGTTTTATTTTAAGAGCAGTAGTAAGACAATACGGTAGGAATACTATTTTAATCATAAAATGTTACATTTCAAAACATGAACAATCTCAAAAACATGAACACCCTCTGTTTTAATTAGTTAACGTTTTCCAATGTTCACTGTATTCAAAATTATAAATGAATTAAAAAGAAACATCGATCATCATTCTTAATTAAAAACAAATTATTTTAAATAAGAAAAGAAAAACACTCATTAAATACACGCATACCTTAATTCACTCCATAGCAGTCTAGGCAAGTTTGCAGTATACCTACCTATCACTTTAAATACCGCGCCTTCAAGATTATAACAAAACTATAAATAGTCGTTACTCGTTAATGAAGTTTGTTATATAATATTGCTATTCAAACAGAATCATTAAGATGTTGAGAAGAAGCAGAGATTGAATAATTTCATTTTAATTTTAGCTTTCCAAACGTTCTTAGAATAACAAAAATGAAAAACACACAATTAACTTTGTCTGTAGTTTTATTTAAAATTTTGCTTTATTACTTTTTATTAAAAACTTTTCACTTTGAGGACAGTTTGGCTTTGAACATTTGAGTGCAAAGGGCAGCACCTCTGCCATTTGCCTCTTCATAATATGGTAACTTAGCCAATCTTTTTATCAAAGCAACCAATTTCGGAGTTCTGGTTGGATCAATCGGAGCAACTGCATCGTAAGAAGTTATAGTTGACACAATACTAAAATCCGCTATGGTCATGGTATCGCCAGTTACATAGTCATGGGTCAAAAAGCTCTCCAACAAATCCAAACCCTCATAGAGTAAATCGATTTTCTCCTGTGGGATGTTGGTAATGTTCCTTTTTATTAGTGGGGCTGTTATGTTCCTTATGTTGGCAAACAGAACTCCGGAATCAAAATGAAGCCGTTGGTCGACTACAGCCCGTTTCAAAAAGTCCTTTGGATACAGATTATCATTCTTTCCATACTTCGTCACTAAATACGCCGCAATAGCATGACTGTCCCATAGAAACTGACCATCGTCCTCCAAAACTGGTACAGTATGTTGAGGATTTTTCTTTTCAAATTCCTTAGATCTATGCTCGCCGTTTATAAAGTCGACTGTTTTGAATTCATACTCTAAATTGAGAGCTTTTAGTGTTAGTAAAACAGCCCTAACCGGAGGGCTTACTTCGATACCGTATAACACAAGTTTTCCCATTTTTCTTTAATTTACAACCTTCAAGTTCAAGTGACAGATACTAACTAACGCGAGCTATGAAAGAGTCTCTTGTATATGTAATATTTTTTTTTTAAGAGTATAGCAATGAATTAAACATTATCATCTTATTTGATACAAACACTTAATGTAGATGACGAAGCACAAAATCGGTTGCAAATGTGACTTGGGAACGTCAATGAAGGTTTAATTGATAATAACGATGCAAAAAGACTACATGTAAAATTCTTCGAATTCTGTAATCGACAACAAAATTTGTTTAAAATTTCAATGCCATTATTTTTAGCTGAAACTAGTAATGGAGTTGTTTTCGCCATTTTAAAAAATGAATTTAATACTTTTACCTAGAATATTTTAAAAAGTCAGTCAACGGCCGTGGCTTTGATAAAAGCATCGCTTCCCATCTCAGATGGAGAGAATTCGGGTGTTCGAGCGGCAGTGTCTTCGACGCTGTACTGGTTTGCATCGGACACCCGAATCTTCTTATGTTCACTATTATCCGAACCAGGCTCTATACAACGGGGCTCGAATCAACAGAGTTGACAATTTCGTGATAAAACTTATTCGGGGTCACATTGCGAGGGCTATGACTTCGACCAATAATTTGATTTTCGGGGCGTTCTACCCAAATGACGAATATTTTGAAAATGCACGCTTGAGTGGCTTCATTCCTCCAGAGGCATTCCTCTATTTAGATAGATGCGGTCTGATACAGGATAGATTGGCAGTACCGCTAATCTACCACGTCAGACGAAGAACCGTGGACCGGCGGCTCCTTTACACTCGGGACGTCGTGGCACAAGACGGAGAAGAGCTCCTACGGTTCAGTAGGGCTGTGTCCGAACGGGACAAAACTGATAGGGTTTAGTTTTAAAAAGAATAGGCACAGTGGCAAAAAAAAAAAAAAAAAAAAAAAAAAAAAAAAAAAACCTACATTCTTCAAATGTACAAAAAAAAAAAAAAAAAAAAAAAAAAAAAACTCCGCTGTGGTTGTTCTAGTTTTTAAGTAGTTTTAGTTTATTTTAAGTAGTTTAAGTGGTTTTAGGTAGTTTTAATTAGTTTAATTTTAGTTTGTAAGTTTTATATAAAAAAGTCAAAATGATAAAGAATCCGAGTTTTTTAAAATTTTCTCGAGAAAACAAAAAAAAAATAGATATAGTAATTGAATTCGACATAGTTTTTTAGGCCGAAAGGCAGTAGTTATAAGAATATAGTTTAACTTAGAGTGCCCGTATGGGGCCAGTAAGTTAGTTGTAAGTTATTGATAAGTAGGCTAGTTTTATGAATTTTTGTCTAGCATTAAGATAGTTATAAGATTGAATGAAATAAAAATGAATTAAAAAAAAAAAAAAAAAGCATCGCTTCCCATCGATCAGCGAAATCAAGCATCATTGCGCGCGGTTGGTACTTGGATGGGGGACCGTTCAAATACCAACCGTGTGCTGTTGACATGTGTTTCTTCTGTTGTTCTTTCTTTGTGTGTCTCTCTCTGTCGTATTGTCTAAAGCCGATGGCCTCAGTTGCCAGTGCTTTTCTGTGTCTCTACTCCGTAGATTTATCTACGGTGTAGTGTAAAATGTAATGTAATGTAATTTTAAAAAGTCAAAGTCTCTTGAACCTAAGATCAAGTTCGTGTGACCCGATCGTGCATTTTATTTTAGAAAATATTTAAGAAAAAAAAAAATTAGAATATTTTTGATCACTTAAACTTGTTATGTAATATCGGAAGTAAGTTAGGTGGCCGATAACTGGAACTCTTACCCTATCCAAATTGTAAATACAAAAACATTTGAGGCTGTAACGCTTCAGCGGCTTAGGTTACGAAACACAGACGTACATAAATAATTGCGGATCATTATTATGTTCTTTATTATAATCATATCAAATTATTCAAAATTAATTATAAATGAATTTAAAAGAAACATCGATCATCATTCTTAATTAAAAACAAATTATTTTAAATAAAAAAAGAAAAACACTCATTAAATACACGCATAGGTACCTTAATTCACTCCATAGCAGTCTATAGGCAAGTATGCAGTATACCTACTTATCACTTCAAATACCGCGCCTTCAAGATTATAACAAAACTATAAATATTCGTTGGTGAAGTGTGTAATAGTATAATATTGTTATTCAAACAGAATCACGAAGATGTTGAGAAGAAGTAGAGATTGAATAATTTCATTTAAATGTTTAGCTTTCCAAATATTCTTAGAATAATAAAAATGAAAAACACAAAATTTACTTTGTCTTTATTTTTATTTAAAATTTTGTTTTATTTATTTTTATTAAAAACTTTTCACTTTGAAGACAATTTGGCTTTTAACATTTGAGTGCAAAGGGCAGCACCTCTGCCATTTGCCTCTTCATAATATGGTAACTTAGCCAATCTTTTTATCAAAGCAACCAATTTCGGAGTTCTGGTTGGATCAATTGGAGCAATTGCATCGTAAGTAGTTATAGTTGACACAATACTAAAATCCGCTATGGTCATGGTATCGCCAGTTACATAGTCATGGGTCAAAAAGCTCTCCAGCAAATCCAGCAAATGAAAGAGTCTCTTGTATATGTATGTAATATTTTTTTTTAGAGAGTATATAGCAATAAATTAAACATTATCATCTTATTTGATACAAACACTCAATGTAGATGACGGAGCACAAAATCGGTTGCAAGTGTGACTTGTGAACGTCAATGAAGGTTTAATTGATAATAACGATGCAAAAAGACTACATGTTGTTACATATAAATATATTGTTGCCTATTGTTGCAAAATATTGCCTGTTGCAAAAGAAAACTCGAAAGTCTAGATATCTATAGTTTTTATTAATCATTTTTAAGATAAGCCTAGTATAGGTGTTGTGTTGGAAAGAAGTGGCCCTTGCCCGCAGTAATTAGAAATGTTTTACTTTTGTGATAATCTCTCATTATATAAGTTTAATATATACTCGGTAAATACAACCGATAAAAATTCGAGTATTTGTATTACTACTTGAGGTTATTGCAATATCTGTGTCACAGAAAAAAGTGGAGTATTGAATTAATAGTGAAAACCAGAGTATGGAAAACAAAAGACTATTGCTGGTCGTAAAAGACCTTAAAATAAAAAACAAAATTTACAGCTTTTGGTTTATTTGACTCTCTTGGTTTTTGAAGATTATTGTCATGTTGACTTCTACTGAAATGGAGTTTTCTTTGGGCTCAGATTTGGATACGAATTTGTAAGGCACATTTTTTCCCTTTATGATTTGTTTTTTGCCTTCCGCTTTCTAGGAGGTTAGGAACATTTTTTACACTAGCCATAATCTCTCGAATAAAACTAATCAACAAAGATAAGATAACCGCAGCGTCACCGCCTTTGCGTCTTACAGTACTCACAAATGAATTGAGTAGTGCACACACGAGTGCGATGACGCTGCGGCATCGCGCGTTATTTTGCCTGTAAAAAGACTCGCAGGCTGCGGTATCGCGCGTTAAACGAACGCATGTGTGCACCGGGCCTAAACCGACTCTTAACTAAAAATAAGCAAAATATGACGCTAATTAGGAACAATTTAACGATAAATAGTTTTTTGTTTAATTTCTAAAGCGAAAATATTTTTTTTATTTAATTTATTATTACTTATTTCGTTTTCTGAATCATTATTGCTCCTCCTGTCACACTGGGCTTTCCATTGCTAAAAATTCAGTTTTCTATTCAAAAATTTATTTTTTCGCCGCGAATTGAATGCGATTTAATTTATTTTCCATGTATTTATAACAAAGCGGACGTACACAAAGAACATAAATATAGTCTTTTATAATACCTTACAATTGGACTCTTAAGTTAGTTCAAGTTCGAGCTTCCTTTTTTACAATACTATAAGATTAAGTAAAAAATATATTTTAAAAATTAATATTTGACACATAATTTCTACTAGAAAGGGTGGTTAAATTTTAAGGGCCGATGTTGATTTTGAATAAAAAAGAAATTATTTGGCAAATTATTCCCATTTCTTTTTATTGTAATAATATTGGTATGGTTCGATTATGTATGGAACAAAATATCGGCTAAATGGCCGCTGCGACCTCGGCGGCACACCTCCATCCGATGGTCCAAATTTTCGATGACGCTGAGGCATAATTGAGGTTCTATGCGCCGTTAATGTGCCGAATTATCTTATCCTTTAGCTCTTGAATTGTTGCTGGCTTATCGACGTACACCTTTTCTTTCAAATTAACCCCAAAGAAAGAAGTCCAACGGTGTCAAATCACATGATCTTGGCGGCCAATTGACATCGCCACCACGTGAGATAACACGGCCATTGAATTTGTCGCGCAAAAGAGAAATTATTTCGTTAGCTGTGTGGCAAGTGGCACCGTCCTGTTGAAACCACATATCGTCCACATCCAAATCTTCCAATTCGGGCCATAAAAAGTTCGTTATCATCTCACGATAGCGAACACCACTCACAGTAACTGCCTGACCGGCCTCATTTTGGAAAAAAAAAATACGGCCCGATGGTGCCGCCAGCCCATAAACCGCACCAAACAGTCACTCTTTGTGGGTGCATTTGTTTTTCGATAATCACTCTTGGATTATCATTCGCCCAAATGCGGCAATTCTGCTTATTGACGAATCCACTGAGGTGAAAATGTGCCTCATCACTGAAGATGATTTTCTTCGAAAATTGATCGTTCACTGTTGCCATTTCTTGCCACCACTCTGACCTTTGATGACGCTTGAAATGGTCAAGAGGCTTTACTTCTTGAGTCAATTGCACCTTGTAAGTGTGTAAATGCAAGTCTTTATGCATAATGTTCATCAACGACGAGCGTGAGAAGTGCAATTGTTGGGCACGACGACGAGTTGAGGTGAACGGCTCTTCAGCCACATTATCACGAACAGCAGCAATATTTTCTGCTGTATGAGCTGTACGAGCATGCACTGGTGTTTTCACATCTCCTACAGACCCGGTTTGCTCAAATTTTTGCACGATTTTTCCGATTGTACGCACATTTGGTAGGACCCCTTGGCATAATGGTTAGTGCGTTGGACTGTCATGCGGAAGGTCTCGAGTTCGATTCTCAGCCACTGCAAGAAAGTTTTTTCAGGGGTGTACTGCCTCTTGCGAGGAATTGACAAATTCTCCAAGAGTATCTCTTGTCATGAAAAGTGCTGCTCATAAGCCGTTCGGAATCGGCAGAAAATTGTAGGTCCCCTCCGTTCCTGGTAACACGCACACAGGAATGGTTGAGAGTTGTAAGTCACTAGGTCCTGGTTCACTCCAAACTATTGCACCACCAAATTTATTTATTTTTTACGCACACTTGGACGATTAAATTGACCGAAAAATCACGAGTGCACGATATGCTTTTTGATTTGAACGCCCATTCTCATAATAAGCCTAAATAACTTTAACGCGTTGCTCGATTGTGTATCTTTCCATGGTTCAAATTGAGTTAGTCTGAAATTGAGAAATGTCAAATGAAATGCAGAAAAAATCTTGACGTTTAGGTGTGGTTCACATTCAACATTGGCTCTTAAAATTTAACCACCCTTTATATAGTACGTGCCATTTGTGTTATTGATTTTTAATTTTACTTGAAAACAATATTCACCAACTCATTTAGTTCAGATTGATCTGCTATTTAAATAATATGTTTCCAAGAATAATGACTAATGTCAGCTTTTTTTAGTTTTTCTAATCATCGTACATTTAATTCGAACTTTCAATATTAATACAATGATGGTGCGAAAAGCATTTGCAGCCTTTGTACTGCAAGTATGATTATCATAAAAAATGATATAATAAAAAGACTGCGATTGTAAAAAATAATCAATAATTCCGACACTGTAAGATAAGACCCCAACTTATACCGCAGATACCCAACCTACGCATACCTTTTATCAAAAGAAGCTTATTTATGAATATTCCAAGTAAAGAACAATATTATCTTTTTTAATTCCAGCGATAAGATACAAGATTCTATTTTGTTATCATTAGCGATTTATTAAAACAATATTTTAATACCTATGGATTTCTTTTAGTCCTAATAGTGTAGTCAAACCATTCGTTTCACATACAAAAAAAAAGGAAAAGAAAAATGGTTCTTATTTTGCACGGCCTCGAGCCAAGTCCCGCCTGTCGGTCTGTTCTCCTCACTCTAAATGCTCTCGGCTTGGAATTCAAAATTAAAAAAGTCCAACTTTCCAAATTCGAACATAAAACTGAAGAATTCCGTAAAAAGAATCCACTGCAATTGGTACCGGTGCTGGAAGACGAAGGTAAATACTTGGATGATAGTCACGCGATATCAGCATATTTAGTTCGAAAATATGCCAAGGAAGATAGTTTATATCCGAAAGACTTCAAACAACGAGCCCTGGTAGATCAACGTCTCTATTTCGACTCTGGAGTTTTGTTTGCTGCTTTAAATTACATTGCTTTAAGGTTGTTCCAAAAAAATGACCCTATAATTCCCCACGATGCACAGGACGCTGTCATCAGTGGATATGAATTTTTGGAAAAATTTCTTGAACATAGCAACTATGTTGCTGGAGAGGACGTCACTATTGCCGACTTCAGCATTCTATCTACTGCCTCTAGTTTGGATTGTATCATACCAATCGATGGCAAAAAGTTTCCCAAAGTTATGGCATGGAAGGAATTGATGACAAAATTGCCATACTATGAGAGAGGCAATGAGTTGGGATTGGCATTGTTTGCTAAGAAATGTGAAACTTATTTAAAGAAAGAATAAAATCAACATGAACCAAAATAAATTTTCAAATGTTTTACAAAATTTTTATTTAACAAAATAAAATAACTTCTATTAACAATATGTTGCCAAAAAGTTTTATTTCTTAGACCCATTGGTCATGGATTCCAGCAATGGCTTTAGAATTTCAGCTAGAATCTTAAGACCTTCCACATTGATTTGTTCATAGTAAGGCAACTGTTTCATTAAATCCAACCACGCGTGTAATTTCGGCCTTTTAATAGAATCAATTGGAACGACCAGGTTCAGTGAAGAAGTCGAAGCTAAAATGCTTAAATCAGCAATTGTTAAATGATCTCCGGCCATGTAAGTGTCTTGAAGGAAAAGTTCCAGAAAATCATAAGCTTCTTCAATGTTCTTCATTTTTTGTTCAAACGTTTCACTGGGAGTGCGGAATCCTTTCAAGCAACGACCAAATAATATCGCCGATTCAAAGTGAAGCCGTTGATCAACTATTGCACGTTGATAGAAATCCTTCGGATATAATGAGTCAGTTTTGCTAAATTTTCGACACAAATATGAAATAATTGCATGACTGTCCGAAATATAATCACCATCATCTTCAAGCACAGGAACCGTATGTTGTGGATTCTTTTTGATAAACTCTTCAGTCTTTTGCTCGCCCTTGAAGACGTCAACTTCAACAAATTCAAAGTCTAGTCCAAGTTCGTTAAGTGTCAAAAGAACTGCACGCACTGGAGGCGATAGCAATGTTCCGTAAAGAATAAGTTTTCCCATATTTTTGTAACAGGTGTAATATAAGTGAACCGAACACTAAGGTATACAAATTTCAACTGGTTGGGTTTCAAGCTGTCAAGCTTATTAAAAAAAATACTCTCAAGTGAAAATTGAACGAGATATGTATTTATATGCAAGAATTTAATTGGGGAAGATAACATTTAACGAATATCTGATAAGAGATATGCAGGCCATGAGCGCACCTTCTGAAACACAAATCTAGGATGAAATAGAAATATTTTCCAAATACCAATTGCTGGCACTTGCCATAAGGTTTTTTATTAAATTAACTATGTACCTACATACGTTTTGCAGTCAAGTTATTGTTTTGAAATTTCTTTTAAATAAAATGCACAACTGGGTCACACGAACTTGCTCTTATGTAAAAGACTAGGAATTTCAAAAATGAAAGTTATTACAGAAAAACTATTCATACGCATAAAATTCATTTTTTAAATGACTAAAACAACTTCTTTAGTAGTTGGAGGTAAAAATATAGGATGCCATATGAATCAAGCAAATATTGGTTAATGCAAGAACAAAAATGATCAGTCTTTGTAGTGGTTTCTTTAAAAAATAAGCTTTTATATACAGAAATTTTAAAAAATTTCTTAAGAAAAAATTTTGGTACGCCAACTCAAAGTTTTTATTATTTATTATTTATTTATTTTGAGATAATGAATTTTCCAAAAAAAAAAATGATTTTTTTTTTAAATTCAAAAAATATTTCTTTTAAAGTTTTGAAATGCAATGTTTTTTAAACTTTTTAGAAGCTTCTAATGATAATGAGAAATTAAAAATTCGAAAAAATGGTTTCATGACAGGTACAGTCAGTAATATATTAATTTCAAAATTTTATCAAAATTCTAGAACCGTTTTCCAGAAAATTACGATTTTCGAAAAGCAATTTTTAACATTTTTGTGGGTACCGTTATTTTAAGGTAAAAGAATTTTTTTCTCAAATCTTATAAATTATATTAAGAAACTTTTATTTATCAAGTTTGAAAAAAATCGAGTATGGGGTTTTTGAAATATTAAACCAGACAGCTGAAAATTGTTTTGGTATTACGAGTACATGCAGAGGTAAATCTTTCGAAAAATTGATTTTAGCCCAATGGAATGCAAAAATTACCAAAATCGTCATTTCGACAAATCCAAATCAAAAATCAATTAATTTATTTTATAAATGGAAGACACTGCGCGCCGTTAGATTACACATACGGACGGAACTAAGAGATCATAAACCTTTATTATGCTATTGGTAAGAATTGGTAGGCTGGACGTCACTAAATAATGGAAAGCTTGGGTCATTCCCACGCCACTATTTTGAAAAAGGCCTTTTGACCAATATCTCGAGAGGGACTGATCGTACAAAATAATTATATACATATGTATAGTATATGTCATTTTATTAGGAAATACATTTTTGTGTATGTCCGGCTACAGAAGTACGGCTACAATTAAAGACCGCTCAAGGGTTTATTGAGACCCTTAAAATGCTAAACACGGCACGAGCGATTTGGAAATTAGGGAGGGCTTTGAAAGTTTACAAATTCATTTCAGCAAGGAAGGACAGTGTGTGTTAAATTATTCCATAATCGTGCTGTGCGACCATAAAAGGGAATCTCTGTATTTAACGGTTCGTCCAAAATTCAGCCTACATTTTAATTTTAAAATTTATAATATAATTAGGAAAACGTATAGGCAAAAGCAATACAAACTATGTAAGAATTTGAATCTGCTAGTTTTAACAACTAACATTGTATTTTTTTATTTTTTTTTTTCTTAAAACAATGTTCAACGATCAAATTCCTGGTTTCTAAACTCTGTTTTATTAAAAAAAATTATAAACGAATCAAGTGGTATTCCAATCTGTATGTACAACCCGATTTTTTAAGAAAACTCCCCACTTCTTGAAGCAACCTACAGGTCGAAGTTGCTTCTGTCTCAACTAACGCCATAACCCTGCATAAAATTAAATTAGGTGAGATCTCGTTAGAATTTACTTTCCACGAATTGAAAGCTGCATTGATGCTTTTTATAATTAAATTGAATTCACGAAAATTCTAAAAAGAAAAAAAAATTACCTACTTCCAGTTGTATCTATCGAATTTCGCAAATTACTGCCTGCTTTCAGGCTTACATAAAAATTCGCATTATCTATGCTTACCTCGAATCCCTTTAAAGTCATACACTAGTGTCTTGGACCAAACTACCTGCTGCTTTTGTTGAAAGACCGGTTCTAAAGTTGTAATTCACCAAACAACGCATACAAAACTGTTGCACGACGACGACAGTGGCGGTTAACCCAAAGCCAAACCAATGCTCACTCTCAATAGTGTTCTTCATCATCTCGGTTCAGCATTGTTGTTTATTATTTATCTCGTTTTGTCATCGTCCAAAAAGTGTTCTATTTCAGGTGTATTTCAATTGATAAATAATATTTGTTTACTTTTGCCTCAGTTGCATTTAAACATTTCATATTTTAGTTAATTGAGCTAAGAAACCAATTAACTTAATTAGTTGGTGAATTTTCCATAGAGAATCCCCAAAATCTTAAACGAAATAAGTAAATAAACTTTTTTTGTCTTTACATAATATTCATTTTGACACGCACACGAAGACAGAGGAAAGGTCTATCTGCTAATTCGTGTGCAGCACACTGTGGATGCTGCTGTGCGCGATGATGCATCGACAGAGCACTAAAGTTCTTGGAGTGTCTAATGTTTTAAACTCGAATATTTGCGGTGCTAGTGCTGCTGCGGCAGACAATTCAACTGACCTTAAGGGCCATTACCCTTTGGAGACGCTGCCAAAACAGTTTGTCGTGTCGATGAAGAAACTCTTCGATATATTGGACGATCAGAGAACTGGTTATGTAAAATTTTCTGATATACAAAAAGGATGGCAGGACGATGGTTGTAAAGGGCTGCCGCGCGGTGTTATTGAAAGTCTGCGCAAAGTGACACCAACAAGTGGTCTCTTATCGTTCGATAGATTTTGTGCAGGATTGAAGATTTGCCTCCTGCAAAATCAACAAGTGGATATTTCGAACGCTGCTCGCTCGGATAAGCCACCAAGACCACCGTCGGCACCATTGTTGGACATTGAAAATCCAGTTCCCAATGCTCAGTGGTCAAATACGAATTGTAATACGGCCACAGTTCGGCCCAACAATATTATTTCCAGCCAAAGGGCATTGAGTTTACCTCAGCTGAGTCCTGAAATTGAGTTGGATATAATGACTGACACAGAATTGGCTGCGCGAGATATTTACAGCAGTCCCCCTCCCCCACCGAAGCCTCCACGCAGTTCTATGACTGCAAACAATGCAAATGCCATAGATAAAGCTGAGATTCGTCATGCCCTACAAAACTGGCAAATGGGTATCCTCATGAATGAAATGGATTCCAAAGATAAAAGGAAGTCATTTCAAGTGCTTAGAGGTACTGCCGATGGTGGATCATCGACAACTCCTGACAGTGGGGCACAATCGATCCCTAATGGTGGTTATCAGAAAAAGCGAAGAGAACCTCGCCGACACACTTTACAAAACGGAATTGACTACAATATGCTGAAGCGGATGAAACAGTTCGAGGAAGAACGTGATGTACTGCTGCAGGGTCTGGCAGCTGTTGAGAAAGCTCGAGAATGGTATCTACAACAGATATCGAATGCTCAGGAAAAGATAAAATATTTGGGTCGTATGGGATCTCATGTGGTAAGTGGGAATTAAAATATTTTTTTACTTTCGTATAGCAAGCATACAAATTTCAAAGAAAGAGACAAAGGTGAAAGATGAAAAAAATCTTATATTCAGACGATATCCAACAAATGAACCCTTTTTAAAATTTGTTTTCAATAAAAAAAAAACTTCCGAGGCATTTTAGACATTTCGAGAAACCTTTTTTTTTTGCTATGGCCTCTCTGGCATTAAGTTATAAGATATTATTTAAAAAAAATTGATTCTATTAGGTGCAAGTCATAAATTTAGTTTATAGGCACTTAGAAACGTGTGTATGTTTTAAAAATTTAAAAGTATTCAGTCTATCGCTTCTATATAGCTAAAAGTATAGCATCATGAGAAATAGACTTCCTCAATACCTATTATACTAATTTTTTCTTATTCCCTAGGAACAATGGTCTGAGGTGCAACAAGAGAGACTGGACTTCCAGCGAGCCAGAGTTCTGGAGATAAATCGCCATCTCTCAACTCTGGCAGAGACTTGGGAACGTGGAGGCTTTCCAACTCACATAAACCTTGCCATACGCCCAATAAACCATCAAGGACTGCTTCAACCAGTCGACCGTCTTCGTCAGCAGAACCGAAATCTAACCAATGAAGTAAATCAGAAGACCGATCGCATTGCATTGCTGGAACGCGAGAAACAAACGCTAATAAGAGAGCTATTGGAGCTCCAACAGCGCAGTGCGAATCGAGGATTGATTAGTGTTGTTTCTCAAGGATCTCCAGGTTGTATCAGTTCATCTGGCCTGGTGGATGCCGACGTGGTGTACTGATTTGAATTTGTGTGCTATTTTGTGCCGTAAAACGACATTTTTTTTTTTAATACAAAATAAACTTTTTTTATTTTTTTTTGTTCAAGAACTTATATTTACTTTGGGTTAGGATAGAGACGCATAAATTTGTTTAGTTGTTTGTAGTTGAGGTCCTTGCCGGGTGCGACGATACCCAAACTATCAGTTTTCTTAGCTTCGAATTTGCTGTCCATGTGAACTTTATAGCACTTTTGGAAGGTGGCAATTTCCTTGGGGCAGAGCTTTTCAACAAATTCGTTATCCTTCAAACAGGCGAATAGAACAGCCATTTCTTGTAGACAGGCTACATCTGAGGAGGAATCTGATTTTCCACTAACCCTATTACGAATGCTGAGGGGGAGAAGCTCTTTGAAGGGAACTCTATGTTCACGCTGTGGCCGACGTCCTTGTCCTTGAACGATTCCAGCAAATGGCATACGCATTCTGCAAAAATTACTTCGTTTATAAGAGATTTATGATTATTTTTTAAGTTTAACTTATACTTTTTATTTAATTTTATATATTTTTTTATTGAGCACCAGGTTTTCGAATTTTATTTGACAGAACTCAAATCGGCTACAGTCCAAGACGAAGTCTAGTCAGCTGTTTGGTATTATAAAACACAAGACCAGTTCACAATACACGAAATGATTCAGTGCAAGAAAGTTCTTAAAATATATTTTATTTCGTTAATTAATTTTTGATAACTTTATTTGTAGTTGTTTTTTATTTCAATTAAATAATCAATTAATATAATTTAATTCAATTAAAATAAATAATTAATTAAATGAATAAATTTGTAGTTTTTAAGTTCTTTTTTCATCCACCCAAATAACCCAACAAATTTAATAAAAGAAAGTATCAGGGCCTTTCTTGTTCTCAAGTTTTTAGTTTGCAGTTGTTAGTCCTCTTTCCAACAAGCAGTATGTACTTATTTCCAGTAATTCAACAATAATTCACTACATCAGTCTAAGACCAGATAAGCCTCTCTCGCTCATATCAGTGCTATGGTTCTCCTTCGAATCACTTGAGTATTTCGGAGATTATTCAGAAAAGAGCATTTGAGATCGGAGATATTAAGGTAACTGAAAGTTTTACGTCCCTTGAGCATTGTCAATGTTTCTTGCCTCTCATTTCTTTGATAATTAATGCTCTAGTAATATAGCCATTTGTTATCCTCCCTTTAAGCAATTGAAACGTTATATTCTTGTTCATAGGAATTCCCATGAATTAACACTCGAGCCAAATCTGTGACATACTAGGTGCGTTTTATTATTCACAAATCTATCTGGATCCGGATCTGTATTAAGTTTTAACATGTATTACAAAAACAATTTGGGATTCTATTTTCTATCGGGATCTATTTCAAAGATCCACAAATTAGTTATAACACTGGCGAGTAGATGGCTTTTATGATAAGGTAGTGTAAGCTATAGTGTAAAGAAAAAAGACAAGACATAATTTAAAATTTCCAAACCCAAGGATAAAAAGAGACGGGCTTAAAACACTGCTGTCAGTAAGATCCGTATCGTTTTATTTTCAAGGGATGATCCAGATCCAGATCCAGATAGATTTGTGGATAATAAAACGCACCTACTGTTAAGTACAGATATTCTTTCTTTGACTGGACTACACGAATGTGGAAATTCAGAACCAATGTACGTTGGTACCTCCCTTTTAATCCTCTCGACTCTCCAATGCCTGCCCTGTGTTGTTTTTCACATAAACATTGTTAATTATAAAAAAAAAATAAAATCAGTTAACATTTTGTTTCAAAAAAACTTGAATTTATTAATATTTTTTCTTACTAATGATTGGAATAACTTAAAAGGATAGATATATTTATCATTGAATGAAAATTTTATTAAAATTAAGAGAGTTATTCAGATTGGACATATATTGCAATTTAAAATTGCCTAGTTTAAAAGCAGTCATATGAGTATATACAAATATTTCAGAACAAATTCTGTTCTGAACCGCACAACGAAATTCATAGCTCTGAATACAAGAACTCTATTGTGACCTATATGTCCCCGTTTATTTCCCGATAATGCAGTGCGAATCTATCAAAAGTCAAAACCTCAAAACTTCGGCGCTGTCATCTCCAATCTCACCTGTCATTTGTTTTTAAAGAGAGAAAAATTACTTCCTTTTCTTGTATTGCATTTTCTGTGTTAAATGTGTAAATAAATAAATAAAATACAAAGAATATAACAACTCAACACCGCCAAATCCAGGCGAATTAAATATCCGCTAAGCGCGTGTATATTTATCAATCCCATTTGCTGCCATTTCCGCACCCCAAAACATTTTATCATAAAATAAAAACGAGAAAAATACCCAAGAAAATGATTTCATCAACATCAGCATCTTCTTCGCTAAGTGCGCGTCAAACGAAAGCTACGCGGCAAGCACTTTCTCGATTCCATCCTTACCATGGAGCCAATATCATACTCTGTGATGACAACACAGTGGCTTTAAGAAAAGCCAGTTTTGCAGATGCAGTTACATTTTCCGAGAAGCCCCTGATGCCCGGTGAGATATTTTTGATTGAGATCGAGGCAAACGAGCGCGGATGGTCGGGCCATATGCGATTGGGACTGACACAGCTGCTACCTGAGGTTATAGTGTCCTCAAATGATGGCCTTCCACAGTATGCTCTTCCCGATTTGGCCAACATGGGCACTAGTTGGATTTATCCGATTTCTAAGTTTGAGAGGCAACACAATGAGGATGGGGCAGCTAGTGGCAGTGGTAGAGATTCCAATGGAAAGAAAACCAATAGTGTGTGCTTTCAAGAATCTTATTGGAGAATTTTTTAATTATATCAATTTTGTGCTTAGATATTCTTGGCGATGCTGTGTATGTGAGAACACCACGTGGATTGATTCCCAGGCGAATCCTCAAGCCGGAATCCGATTACAATTCAGGGATTCTTCTTACAGATAAAGGATCCCGGATTGGCGTGGTCTTTGTGCCGACTGACACTGACAAGTCTAAGGCGGAGATGCATTTTATCATCAACGGAATAGACCAAGGTCCTTGTACAAGAGAGATCCCCTATCAAAACGGTCCATTGCATGTGGTTGTCGATGTTTATGGAACCACAAAACAAATACGCATCGTCCAACTATATGGAAGTAAGTTTAATGGTAGCATATTCCTTCTTTTATTGATTTGAAAAATTAAAGCATGAACATAAGACGGGAATAGCTACTCTATTTAGAGTGTTTTGTTTAGTAACGTACAAGTGAAAGTCAGTGTTTTAAAACGATTAAGGGTCTGTTTTTGGCACTTGCAATACTCTACTTCGATTATCAGGTCAAAAGTTTTTCATTTTGATCAAAGTTTAAAAAATATTTGGATACAATAACAACTTATATCGATGCTTATGAGCTAACCGGATATAAAACCAAATTTACAGAAGAACAAAACAGTCAGTGGAGATATAACAAAAAAAATAAAGTAGGCCCACCCAGACAAATTTCTTAAAAAAATGAGTTAACCATGCTGCAAAAAAGTTAAATAAAGAAACTGGAACAAAAATACTCGGGATGCTTATTTCACTGGAAGTTATCACCGTTATATTTATTTGAAATATTTCTGCTAGCTTTCCGATGGAAGAAGATGTGAAGGTCTTTGCTGAGTTATCTAGAGCAAAAGCTTCCCCATGACTTCACTACTTGTTTCTTAACATTGAATCAGCTGAACTTTATCGTTTTGAAGTACAACAGACCATTTTTTCATATCTCCAATCAGAAGTATTGACCAAACAAACGGACCAATACACCAAACACTGACCTATCACACTCATCTACTAGACGTTGCAAGGAGCCACATGCTCCTACGGGCCTGGTGGAGCGATGATTTCTCAAGTGGCGGTAAAGGAAAGAATCCCGCTCTTAAAAGCCGTCTACTTTTCCTCAACCAGGTGATTATGTGACGACAGACATTTCTTCAATGACTTAGAATTACCCTCCGATATTTCAGGCTTTAGCTTGCTGAAACTCATCAACACCCTTAACGGGCTTGAATAACATAGGATTATCATAGGTTTCAATACATGGGAGTCACAATCCGTAGGGTATCACAACAGATCTATATTGATCTAAGTTTGACTTTAACAAGATCAACTAACCTAATATCTCCAATTGAATCATGTCAAAAAATTCAGTTAAACCCAATCGGAAATACGCAGAGAATGGCGCAGGGGCGTCTGCCTGATAATATTATTTATTTTCAGTTTTCAAACATTCTGATCTATTTTATGAAATGATTAAGAATTTTTGGCTCAACAATGTTGATCCAACGTCCTTCTTTGGTTATTTGCTTACAATATCATATTAATGCTTCATTATGTGTATTTAATTTTTTATGAAAAGGCTTTTTATGGTAGGAGGTTGAGTCGTCGTTATTTGAGATTTTTTCAAATTGATCGTCAGTGATGGTTTGGGCGTAAAAATACCTGTCACCAGGATCTAACCGACGCTGGAGGAGTTGTTGTACTTATGAGTTGAGATGATCTTTTAGGTTCCTGATAATTATTGCGGAGAGCTGCGCAGCAAATACTAGTGCAGGTGTATTAATTTTGATTCCTCGTACGGCTTCTTAATTTGTATATATTTCTTCGTAAGTAGGTTGCGGAATAGTCCAGTGCAAATACCGCGCATCTTTCTTTCAAAATGCGTGATCTTTTACTTTGTACAGAAGCAGCTTGGTCTTCTAACTCAGTCCATTTCGCCCCCTGAGTAGCGGATGCACTAAATGCAGGGAATAGTTCGCTCCCTTCAACATCCAGTCTGCATGCTTTTTGAATTTCAGTTTGTTGGAAAAGTTTGATGATTGGGCTGTTTCTTCAGAGTTGTCTGAAAACTTGAGATTAATGGTATTATATAGCGTTGCAAACGTTCGTCTTCGAATGACAGTCACTGGTGAGCAGCTTTCTCCGTCGAATAAGGTCACAGTTTCAGTGGTAGCTTCTATCTGCTCTACTTCTTTGGTAAGGGAGGCCGGTATTTGAAACCATCCTCAAAGTGATGGTGGATTCATGTTTTTCAGCAGAAATTGTTGAAGGATGGTGTTTTGAATCGAGTTCACATTAATGGAATGAACATGGCATAGAACATACAAACATTTAATCCTCTCGAGTCATTAAGTATATTTATTTCTTGGAGTAGTAGTCATTTTCCAAAAAAATGGCACATGTCTTCACTTTCTCTCGGATTACGCGTACTTACAGATCTCTCCCATATCAGGTCTGTGTAGAAGATAATTAATCTTTAGAAATTCTACCCTGGCCTGAAAAATATTCAATTCAAAACACTTTTTCTTACCTTTTCACATTCAGGATTAAACTATCAGTTTTATTTCTCCAAGCCTATAATTAAGAATTTAGTTCATAATTCATATTTTATTGGCAGACGGCAAAGTCAAGTCTAAGCAATTTAATAAATCTTTTTCTTTGTAAAAATGTATTCCAAATTGGAACTGATTTCTGGTATTTCCTTTTTCCAGTTATTCAAATAAAACAAACCCCTTCTTCTCCTTTGTTTTCCCTCTAATAAGGAACTTAAATTTTGTTGATAGTTTTCATTGGACTGATTTAAATGTTTAGTTAATTTGGGTAAAGCGTTTTTATTTTGTATCCCAATTGTGCACCTTAATGTTAACCAATTGTTACCCTTAATGTACCCTTGTGCATTTGTTATTTTATTCTAAGATAGTAATATAGGTTTTCCAAATATTTGAAATTCACTTTCCAGATTACCCATTCCTGCGTTCAAGTTTTCAACAATAAAAATATTTTGGAACAAATTTTGAAACAGTATATTCAGAAGTTTTTCGAAATATTGTTCCAAGAGAACGCAAAACACATCATTTGCGGTGACACTCAAAAACGGTGCCATTTTCTGCATTGGTAATCTGCCTGAATACGCTTCGCCATACTTCAAGCCACTGAGACTGTATAGAGTTACCGTGGAAACACATTATATGCTCTGATAGCATATCTGTACTTAACACCATAAAAAACACCAAATAACAACACTGAACTCATATCAGTAATCAGATATCAACTAACCAAATCTCCAAACAATATCAAGTTAATCTGGACCCCTAGACATATTTATAGTAATTCAGGGTAACGAATATGCTGACAATGCAGCTAATTCAGCCAATAAATCTTCTGTATATAGCTTCAATATCCACCAAACTAGATTTGTTAAAACTTATTTAAAGATTCAAAATACATCATAATGCAGAACTGGAGCCTATACAACCACCATTACAAGAAACTCAATCCTGATAAACTCAGCCCCGTATTTCCAATAAACGTTTCCAAACATAAAATCTCTAACTTTGTGCAACTTCAACCTGGACACACATCAGCCTCTCATCAGCACCTCCACAAGTAAAACCCACCACCACTTCGTACAAATTGTAACCTAAATCACATTTTAGATCACTGCCCTATATCGCCACCCATAATCAAAAATTTATTTTAAATTAAATGTATCTATGAAATTCTCCAAAACCCTAGTTCCACAAATTTCGAAAAAATATCAGATCTTCTTTTAAAAGCGAACATTTTAATTCAAATTAATAAAACAGAGCCAATAGTCTCAGCAGCTAGCCTCGTTAAAATAAGTAATTACCTGTTAATAAATAATAACAATAATAATAATACATGTTGCGGCATAATGTGATATTTTTTGTTTATACGAGCACCAAAAAAATAGCTCCATCGAATTCAATTTTAAAATCAATCTACATCCAAACAAATTTAATATTTTCATATTTTTGAACTTCTAACCAAGGTTTACAAACTATTTTCTCGTTCTTTTAGTTATTTCCCTTCAAAACGCATGCCGTGATGCAATTCTCTTGAATTTGAAGAAAAACGACGTAGACAAGCTGCCCCTTCCTGATAGACTCAAACAGTTTCTCATGCGCTACGACTAAAGTAAGCAAACTAACGACATCATTCAAAAAGGACAAATTAACTGCAACAGAAGAAGGAAGACAGCTAAATGCGCTGCATCTCAAATTTTCGAAAATAAAAAAAAAAAACATTTCGAAGTTAGAAAAAACTCATCTACGTTATGTGTTTGCATTGATGTCACTGCGCTGGAGCCCATTGTTTGTTATACATACATACTTAAATTTTAAATATCTTATTTCATAGATAAGATTAAGAGTTTTATTCCCAATAAGTTGGTGTAGTTGGTTAGTTAACGGCTAAAGGCCGCGTCTTTCATGGTCAATCATTCCCTTCATCGTCGCAGACCATGAATGTGCATTTAAATTAACAAATTTTTCCTCTATATTTTTCCGCACCATGTGATAGTATATGTTTTATACATTTGTACATTCGATTAAAGAAGAAAAAAAAAAATACATATAAAAATAAAATCAAATAAAAATGTTAATTTGTTTATTTTAGTTATTAGTTTATATTTTTTTGTAATGATTTTGAAATATTTATTTGAAAAAAAAGGCGCTTAGTTTTTTTTTTTTTTGTTTGTTTTTGTTTCCTCTTCTCCCTACTAATCTTGGAGAACTATAATACAATATTATTAAATATACAACAACACACTTTATGTATACATTCAAGAGTACTGTAAAGAAAAGAACTATATATACACATTTATGTATACTATATAATATATTATTATTAATAATATAAATGAGAGACAGTTATTATCAATATACACACAATTAATATGAATTCAAAAATTCAATCAAAAAAAGGTAGAAAATGTTAAAAAAAATCAACATTATTTTTATTGAACAAAAAAAAAATTACAATTAATAATAAGAAGTCTATACATTTGCTGTAAAGAATAAAGTTTATTTTTTATTCAATAAGATAGCAAATGATTTATTGTTTTATTTCTATTTTATTGGTATAGGTACCTGCTCCGAAAATTAAAGTTTTGAGTAGGTTCATTATTCATAACACCCATAGTCTTGAGTGTCAGCAATAATTATTCGCCGTTCAGTGAAACTGTTTGATTCCATTTTCCATTTTTAGGATTATCGTCGCGGTCATGCCATGATTGTGCAAATATCCGTTTTACTTCCGATATACTTATGTATGTATGTACATAGGTACCATAGGGAAAGGTTTGCATTTGGAATAAATTCGAACTAAAGGTTTGATCAGTCTTGACATTACGAAGATAGATAACACGAAAATGGAGTTCCGCGATTTCGTCTCCCTGTACTTCGTCCTACACCCTTAACCACTGAGGAGATTTTCTTCAAACATGATACAGGGTGCGTTTTATGTTCCAGGGCGGTTTTATTTCGTTGCCATTTTTGTTGTGAATGAAATTTGTCAATTGGCATTTGACAGTCGTATAGAATGGTCAACAAAAATGTATTACGAAGTTTCTAACGCAGCACCAAAGTGTTAAAATTATTAAAACATTCTATTTAAGAAATTGTTTAATTGTAAATCGAGGAGAAAATTACGTGACTTTTGTGGTGTTAATCATGGTATCCGAGCAAGTCATTCCTGCAGAGCTTCTACAAGCGGCGCCAACGACATCGAGCGAACTCCTGCATCCACTCATAAAGAAAGCTTGGGTCTCCGAAGGATTTCCGAATGAGTGGAAAAAGGGAATGATAGTCAAGCTTCCTAAAAAAGGAGACTTAACACAGTGCGAAAACTGGAGGGGGATTTGCGTCTTACCTGCCGTTGCAAAAATATTAGCGAAAATAGTACTGGAACGCATCAGGGAACATCTGGAAACCACACTCGATGCCGAACAAGCAGGTTTCCGCACTGGATCCTCATGCATTGATCATATCAATACTTTAAGGATCATAATTGAGCAGTGCGTCGAATATCGATCACCACTCCACCTGATATTCATCGACTTTGAGAAGGCTTTCGATAGCGTAAATAGAGAATTTATTTGGCACACAGGAGGGGTATCCCGGATAAATTAATAGCTATTATTAAGGCAACTTATGATGGATAAAAATGTCACGTTTTGTACGAAGGGAGACTGTCAGAAGAGTTTGAAGTCCAAAGTGGAGTCAGACAGGGCTGCATTCTGTCACCAATATTGTTTCTGTTTTTGATAAGCTCTGACTCTGACCTCTCACCTGAAACATCTTGACTATGCGGACGACGTATGCTTGCTCTCTCATAGGATCATGGATCTCCACCAAATGACAACAGGGGTGGAGAGAGAAGCAGAAATCGTAGGGCTGAAAATCAATTCCGGCAAAACAAAGATGATCAGCCTAGGAACCATGTCATCTTTTCTCATAAATATTTCTCAACAACCGGTTACAGAAAGTACAGAGCTTCCAATACCTTGGAAGTATCATCTCTACCGAGGGTGTTACCGAACAGGACATCAGCAGTCGAATCGGGAAGGCAAAGGCTGCTTTCGGTATGCTTCGAAATATATGGAGGAATAACTCTCTTAGCTTAAGAACCAAGCTACGGCTGTTTCGATCCAACGTCGAATCCGTGTTACTTTACGGTTGCAGCACTTGGAAAGTAACAGTAGGTGTCACTAAGAAGCTGCAAACGTTCATTAATATATGTCTACGAAACATCCTTAGGATTTTCTGGCCCAATCATATATCAAACGAAGAGCTCCTTAGGAAAACGGGTCAGGAACCTATTGACTCTATTATATGACGTCGAAAGTGGCAGTGGATCGGATACACGCTTTGAAAAGGCGACAACTGTATTGCGGCGCATGCAATGCAGTGAAATCCACTTACTCAAGAAGGAAGAAGAGCTGGACGACCGAGAAGCTCATGGAGAAGGACAGTCGAGGAGGAGTCAGCCCAACTAGGCAAGAGTTGGAGGGAGTTGCGACTCATATCCAGAAACCGAACACGATGGCGAGCTGGCGTTGTGGACGCCCTATGCCCCACTAGGGGTCCCCCACGGACATTAAAGGTCTGAGGACCTAAGTAAGTAAGTATGCACGTCATGAAAAATCTTATATATCTCAAAAACGGCTTTTACGATTTTGAAAAAAGAAATATGTGTTCTATTGCAGGCATGGTCTACATTTTAGTCAATTAACAGTACCTGTCATAGAATCGTTTTTTTTACTTTCTCACTAACGGCTCTTATGATTTTGATCAAAATGTGTATGCAGGAGTTACTTTGAATTTAAATTAATATTGTGTCTAAATTTTTTTTAAAATGGACATACATACATACAGCTCTATTACCATCCCATCGTAATCGGAACCGAAGGCGCTATGCTCCGGCATGTGCGAGGAGATCTCGACTGTAAAGGAGCCGCCTATCCACACAGTTCTACGGCTGACTAACACTCGACTGTTTAATAAGTAGATGAATACATAGGGCGGAATGAAGGAGCTTAATACTAATCGTTAGGAAAGTAAGACCCAAAAATTAGGCTATTGGTCGAGGACAGAGTATATCTAATAATGAGTAGAGACACTCTCCACGTGTTTCTAATCAGTAAATTTTTTTTAAGTACACAGAAACGAGAAATAGATGAAAATAAGAAGTGTGATGGTGAAAGAGAGATAAGAATTCAACTCGTCGCGCCTTTGAAAATACATTATGAAAAAAATGTAAACAATTCCCAATCCACTCCTCCTAGTGTGACCAACTTCTTAAAAAAATACTGAAGAAGTAAAAATACTGTTGCTACTACTCAACCAAAAATGGCTTCGTTTTATTTTTTGAGAATACCAAACAAATATCAAATGAATATTTCAATATTTAAAAATGAAATACAAATTTAAGATTCATTTATATGGTCTATATCATTAAAAAAAAATTAATCGACAGAAATAAATCCAGTATCACGAAAAAAAAGAATATGGTCACTCAAAAGAAGAGAACGGCACAGAGAAAAAATACGCTCACAAGCAACCAACCTATCGCGCCTTTAAAAAAACCTTATGAAAAAATATTGCATTTATATATCTTACGAATGATATTGTTTGTGGTGGTGCTTGAAAAAAATATTGTGGGTTTTTCTTACATTAGTGAATTGTCGTAAGGATTAAAATTAATACTTTGGAACTTCTCACGCTTATTGTTTGTTTTTGTTCTTGTTTTTATTTGTGATAGTAGGACTTGCATATGTGTAGAGAGTGTCCCTACTCATTATTAGATATACTCTGGTCGAGGACATCGCTCTTGCATTGTGACGCCGCGGCGCCGAATCAGCTTAAATGAAATATTATCAATTCCGTTCATTTTGGCTCCGTTGTAACCTGGGGGTCAATTCTCTAACTGTGAAGTGATAAAAAAGTTATCATTTCAGTTTTCACAGCCATTTTTCAATTTTACATTTCATGATAAATGTTTGTCAAAACATGTACTAAAAAGTACTAATATTGATAAATGCTCCCATTTTTGATACACGATACTCATTTTTGAGTAAAATTTTGTTTGTTACTTTCATATTTTATCAGGGCTCTTCACAAAATCGTTTGAGTATGAAAACAAATTTAATATTTGAAAATATTTTGACATTATATTAATTTTTTTTAATAAATTGCGAACCGGATAGTGCGTGAAGTTGTGAAAAAACTTATTAGTTCACAGTTTCACAGATAAAGAATTGACCCGCTGGTTAGAATAATACTGTTTGTACTACGACTCTGGTGTTCTGTGTAATCCAAGCAATGTGTAATTTCGTTTTTATTTGGCAATCCGGAATCTCTCTCCGATCCGGAATCCCAATTGAACACTTTTGTTTGCTTCTGATGATTCTGAAGTTTTGTTTGATTGTATATGTGAAACATCAAATGCGTACAGTAATCAAAATCAAGAAAAATGTTTGTTGAAAGCAGGGTTGGCCGAATTGTCACTTTTTAGAAATAACTACATTTGTTATGTCTGCTACGTAGTTTATGTAGTTAATGTAGTTAATTGTAGTTAATGTAACAAATTGTAGCATTGTTGTCAATTAACTGTCAGTTGTGCATTTAAAATTTGAATTTTTAAATTAAACGTTCAGTTATTCCTACAATTCTTCATCCTTATGGTAAATGAAACTTTTTTTTTACAAACCTTTATTAGATCATAAAAGTGCAAAATTGTTTTCTTTTTCCTTTATTATATTGAGTTTTTATGATTTAACTACATACATATGTAGCAGACGTAACAAATTGTAATAAATTAGGCATGTAGTTTCTTCAATAAACTACGCGTAGTTAAATACTACGTTTATATGCAGTATCGAAAGATCGAGTTGGATTAGGGTCGGATTTTCGAACCACATTTCTACTCGACACCGCTGAGCGATTGGGATCGAGTCAAACGAAGCTCATTTCAACTCAATACAGGTATATAAAGGTTCGAAGCGAGCTTCAAGCTCGCTTTAACACCTCATATAAACGTAGTAAATCATGTAGAAAATGTAGTGTAGTTAATTCGGCCAACCCTGGTTCGCACAATTTGGATACCAAAAATCACAGCTGTTGAGGTTGACGTTTAAGTATATGAATGTGTGAGTGCTTCTGGTTTTGCTTCTGATTTCAAATCCAGAAGCAAATTTCTCTTCTTTTCAGAATCAGAACTGTCATTTTTTCCCAATTGAACACTTTCAGAAGAGTCCGGAAGGCTTCCGGATTGCCAAATAAAAACGACATAAGTATCTGCTCAAATACCCTAATCTTTTCCATCTGGTGTCAGCGAGACGTTTACGATCAAAAATTTAAGTAAGCGCTCATAAAAAAGCGACCATTGTCTCACAATTTCAATGGAAATAATTTCCAAATTATTCGTCATTTCATCATCTTAAAAATCTAAACCTGGATTTACATTTTCACATTGACAGATTAAGTAACAAATTTTAAGGGCGCGTTCATATAAAAATATTCATTATAACCTTTATCATAACTATTTATCGTAATGACTTTTAACTGCATAACAAAAAGGTTTAAACCTAAAAATCTTTTCATATATTCATGTAAGCTGTAGCAGCATTATATGTTAGTAGGCAGTGTTGCAATGTTTATAGCTGTACCAAAAGTTTAGTAATTTTTAACTTACTTTTTCTACGAGTATATACGAAAAGCTGCATTTGAGATGACATATTGGATAGTTCCATACTTGTCTTTTTTAATTTGAAAACTAGTCAATGGTTTTATATTTCTTGTTTCTGCTGCTTATTGCAAAAAGGTCACACAATCCGAATATTGAAAAATATTTCTGACATTTATTCAACAATTGTAGTTAGTGACTTTTTGAAATTTACCAAAGACAATTTAATATAGGTCGTTTATATTTTTTTAAAACTCAAAAGCAATGTAGGTAGATATACCTACAAAACGAAAAAAAAAATAGTAAAATTTCAAGAAAAAGTTTTTTTTTCTGACAGCTAGGGGATTGTAAACAATAATTATTGTAAACAAACATTACATTGCTTCATGAGAGAACGATATATTTTTTTTTAATTCATTTTTATTTTCATCAATCTTAAAACTATGTTAAAGCTAGACAAAAATTCATAAAAACTAGCCTAATTATCCAATAACTTAAAACTAACTTACTGGCCCTATGCGGGCGCTCTAAGCTATCATCATCATCATCGGCTCGACAACCGGGTTCCGGTCCTGGCCTCTTTCAACAAGTCTCTCCACCTATCCCGGTCTCTAGCCGACGCCATCCAGTTGCGCACCCCAAGGCTTCGGGCGTCCTGGTCTACGCCATCTCTCCAACGCAAGCATGGTCTACCACGCTGTCGTCTACCATAGAATGTACCACAAAGAACTTTCCGAGCAGGTTCCTCTTCGCTCATGCGAGCTAGGTGCCCTGCCCACCGGAGTCTACCGAGCTTAATTTTTGTCACGATATCTGCTTCTAGGTAGATTGCGTACAATTCATGATTGTACCGTCTCCGGAATCGTCCTTCCTCACATACGGGGCCAACAATTCTCCTTAAGACTTTTCTCTCGAACGCAGCTAAGAGGTCGGAGTGCCTTTTGCTAAGCACCCAAGTCTGGGATCCATATGTGAGTACTGGCAGGACCATGGTCCTGTACAGCAGCAGTTTTGAAGTTATGGTGAGATTTCTGGATTTGAAAAGCTTTGACAGACTATAGTAGGCTCTGTTGGATTTGAGAAGCCGCCCGCGTATTTCTTCTTCTATATTGTTATCGGCTGCTACTATTGACCCAAGGTATTTAAAGGATTGCACCACTTCAAATTCGTGCTCCGCAACCTTGATTGTTTGACCAACTGTTCCTCTCGCATTCGACGCCACCATGTACTTTGTTTTACCTTCACTAATGTGCAGCCCCAGATTTTGTGCCGCCTGCTCGATCTGGATGAAGGAATCGTGTACAGCTTGTTCGGTTCTTCCGATGATGTCGATGTCGTCTGCGTAAGCCAGTAACTGGCTGGACCTGTTGACGATGGTCCCTCTTGTTGCCGTGCCAGAGTCACGGATTGCTTTCTCCAACGCCAGGTTGAAGAGGAGGCAGGCCAAACCGTCCCCTTGTCGGAGTCCATTAAAGATGTTGATTGGTCTGGATAGCAATCCGGCTATTTTTACTTGGCTTGTTACGTTGGTCATGGTCAACCTACATAGTCGTGTCAATTTATTTGGGATGCCGAATTCTCTCATGGCTTTGTAAAGTTCTACCCTGGCTATGCTATCATAGGCGGCCTTAAAGTCTATAAACAGATGGTATGTTGGGATGTTAAATTCTAGACATTTTTCCATCGCCTGCCTAAGGGTAAAGATCTGATCAGTTGTTGATTTGCCTGGAATGAAACCACACTGATATTGTCCGATGACGGTTTTAGCGTATGGGGTTATCCGGTCTTGTAGGATAGAGGAGAGTATCTTATAGGCGGTACTCAACAACGTGATACCTCTATAATTGCTGCACGTTGTGACATCTCCCTTCTTATGTATGGGGCATATTATGCCTTTTCGCCAGTCTTCTGGCATTTCTTCCTGCTCCCATACGTGCACTATAATATCATGAATTGCTTCACGTAAGGCTGGCCCGCCGTGATGAAATAATTCGGCTGGTATGCCATCGGCTCCCGGGGATTTGTTCTGTTTAAGCCGGCCTATAGCCTTCTCAACCTCTTCTATGCTTGGTGGCGGCAACATAGGGTATTCTTCTTGAAGTAGTGGAGCCTCCACTTCTGCAGTGAGCTGACCATTTAGCAATTCATTGAAGTACACTTCCCATCGCTCCAGTATGCTTTCAGGATCGGTGATCAGATTTCCCTCTCCGTCCTTGCAGTATGTGCAGCGTGGTGTGTACTGCGTCATGTTTCGGGCGGATTGGTAGAACTTCCGCGCCTGGTGCGGACCTCGCTCTCGGCTGTTTTCTATTTCACAGATTAGGTTCTTCTCCCAGGCTGATTTCTTTTGTCTGTGAAGCCGTTTTTCTGTTCTTCTGAGCTCTTTATATTCCTCTTCGCGTGCCCGCGTTCTATGAGATTGTTGCATTGCTCGGTACGCAACATTCTTACGTTCAGTCGCTAGCTTGCATTCATCATCAAACCAGTCGTTCCGATTTTTACGACTGCTGCCTAAGATGGAGTTGGCAGTACTAATGACAGTATTTTTAAGACGTGTCCACTTTTCATTTACGCCCAGCATACTGGCTCCAGGACTTACTCTCCCTAAGTCAGGTGTTTCTAGGGCGAGTCCTAACGCATTACCAAAGGTGTTACTGGTGTTTTCATTGCGCAGGGCAGCCGTGTTGATTCGAACCTGATCGGCGGATGCAATGCGTCTTCGCAAGGCAATCCGCCCTCGGAAAACCATACCAACAAGATAGTGATCCGAGTCGATATTGGCACCTCGGTACGTTCGTACCGTCATCAAGTTCGAGTAGTGGCGACGGTCTATCAACACGTGGTCTATTTGGTTACGAGTGACTCCATCAGGTGATACCCAGGTGGCTTTGTAGATATCTTTACGCGGGAACCTGGTACTCGCAACGACCATGTTTTTCGATGCTGCCAATTCTAAGACTCGAAGTCCATTGTCATTAGTGTTCTCATGCAAACTATGGGTGCCTGCGTAATGCCTGAATACCGGCTCCCGACCTATTTTTGCGTTCAAATCCCCAAGGATGATTTTAACATCATACCTTGGACAGGCATTGAGTGCCCTCTCGACTTGTTCGTAGTAAGTCTCTTTTTCTTCGTCTGAGGACTCCTCCGTAGGTCCGTGAACGTTAATGAGGCTGATGTTCGTAAATTTGCCTCGCACGCGAAGGGTGCATAGCCTTTCGCTTATAGCGTTAAAGCCGATGATAGTAGACTTCTCTACCTCTAAGCTATACTATATCTTAAATCTAATGCCTTTCGGCCTAAAAAACTATTTTTAATTCAAAAACTATGTATATCTATTTTTTTTTTTGTTTTCTCGAGGAAATTTAAAAAACTCGGATTCTGTATCTTTTTATATTTTTTATATAAAACTTACAAACTAAAGTAAAACTAATTAAAAACTACCTAAACCAACTTAAACTACTTAAAATAAACTAAAACTAAACTAAAACTACTTAAAAACTAGAACAGCCACAGCAGCAGAGATTTTTTTTTTTTTTGAATATACATTAGAAGAATGTACCTACTCTAATTTTTTTTTTGTGCCACCCTGACTGTCCCTACCTAAGAATACCTTTAAAACTATGTAAGTCGGCCAAGACTATTGCTATCAACATTAGACAACCACCAAAACTGGTTCTCCTGTCTTACCCTATCTTTCAGGTCCCGATCGGCCACAGTCCTACTCTGAACCGAAGTCGCTCAGCTCCGTCTTGTGCGAGGACGTCTCGACTATAAAGGAGCCGCCTATCCACAGTACTACGGCCGACGTGGTAGATTAGCGGAACCGCCTCTCTATCCTGGATCAACCCTATACTATCTAAATAGAGGAATGCATTAAGGTGTGTCCACACCAAAGAAACATTTCAGGAAACATTGTTTAAAAAACGTTTCTGAAATGTTTCACATTTATTTAAAAAACATTTCAGAAACATTGCAGAAACATTTCAGAAATGTTTCTGATTTGTTTCTTTGGTGTGGACGCTTTGAGAAACATTTATGAAATGTTTCTTTGTTTCCCATTGTTTCCATATTGAGTTCTCTTTAATTTTTTTTCTCGCCTGTGTTGCACTTTAAGCGCATGATTTTTTTTTTCTACTTTATCTTTATCACAATTTATATTTTAGCAAATTTCATATATTTCATCTGCTTTTTTTAATTTTATTTTTTAAATTTTCGACAAGTTGATCCCACAAAATTTTTTTTATTTCATAAATTTTTATGAATTGGATAACATTCTCGTTGCTCCACACTTTTCGCGACATTTTATATTTGTATTAATCACTCACGCACTTTCTACCTGTGTAAATGCTTGGGAAACAAATAAAGTTTCCCATTCGGAATGGGAAACAGAAAAACATTTCAGAAATGTTTCGCGAGCGTCCAGACCAAAGAAACATTTTTGAAACATTTCATAAACATTTAAGAAACATTTCAGAAATGTTTCTCTGTTTCAGAAATGTTTTTTAAATGTTTCTGAAATGTTTCTTAAATGTTTCTGAAATGTTTCAAAAATGTTTCTTTGGTCTGGACACACCTTTAGGTGCAATATGGCCACTTAAACGCACACTCTCGAAGTATTCTGTGTTGGGGTAGTATACCCCAAAGATTAAGCTATTTGCTGAGGTCATCGCTCTCGCAATGTGACTCCGAATCAGCTTTATCAAAGAATTATCTATTCTGTTACACCCATATTAATAAAGATGGTTTAGTGGAGGTTTATCGTTTAGTCCTGGACTAAGTGCGAAATTTCATTAATAAAACAAATTTTCTGTTAAGTGACGTTTACTAATTATGATAAAGTTAAACCACCGAAGTAGGTGGTTTAGCGAAGGAATAAGAAATAGAAATGTCCACAGTCAGACACAAGCAATTGACAATCAATTTAGGTAGCCACGGAATATAAAAAAAGAGATTGCTTACTTTTATAGAAGATTTTCTTAAAAGGATTTTTGATAAACGTCATTTTACTATTCCGGGAACATTTTGTTTTTATTAATGAAAATATTAAAGCCATGGCTTAACTCCTATTCCATGGTTTAGCAAAACCATGGAATATAGGTGGAATAAGCGTTTTTTATTAATACGGCTGTTAATGTTGGCTCCGTTGTATAGAGTCCTGTTGGAATAGTAATGTTTGTACTCCGATTCTGGTGTTCTGTGTAATCCATAAGACAACGTCTAAGACACTGCCTCTCAAATCTTTTCCATTTGAGATGGGGCAACGTTGAACCACACTGGTCACCCATAGGCAATCATCGGCCGGATGAGGGCCATGTAGCAAATCACCTTCACCCTGGTGTCAAGCCGGCTGCTGTAAAAAAACCGTTTCGTCAGGGCAAAGGCTCCCCTAGCCCTGTTCAGAGCAGCATTTATATGACTGTCGAAATACAAATACTGATCCAACTAGATGCCAAGGTACTTTACCACACTTTTGCTCGCCAGTGGTTGCCGATGCGGCCCTACGATCATCAGCTTACGCCAGTTCTTTCTAGTATCCCTAGGGGCTCTAGCCAACGGAGTCCTAAACAGAATCGTTTCACATTTCTGAAAGTTGATTTTCAACTTCCAGTCAATATCACAATATCGCTGAATCTTGTCGAAGTCACGCTGTAAGAGAATTCTGCTAACGATATTAATGACAGTTTATGCAATAGCGATTCTTTTAGCTACATATTTCACACTTTTTGTGTTGGCACACACTGTCGGCGAAACACAAACCAATTTTTGAAAGCTTTGAGTTGGAAGTATCATTCCAGTTCAACTCTCCATTTAAAGATTTCAAGACTTTGTATATCTGATTTCCATGTAGCCTCTTTAGCTCAGTGGCAGAGCACTGGTCTTGTAAACCAGGGGTCGTGAGTTCAATCCTCACAGGAGGCAACTCTTTTTTTAATTCGCTTTTACATTTTCACACATTTCTACAGTGTGCGTAATGTTTATTACTTTCAATAAAATGGCGTAAAATTTTTGTTTAATTATTAAGCTTGACTACCTATTTTATACTGTACTAGCTTAAATACACCCGCTTCGCCGGGTGCTATAAAATACTCGTAACTAATTCAATACAACGTACAAAAAAATTTTATTTGTATTGTGTTCAATTTTTAATACATTTTATTCTAGTGCTTTTTGATATACTATATTTTTGTTTTTCCATCTGTTAAAATTATTAAGTCAGATGGCTTGCCTGCACGTGAAAATGCAACATATAGTTGCCCATGCGCAAATACTGGAACCTTTAAGTTAATACCGCATATTCTCAAAGATTGGCCTTGTGCCTTATTAATCGTAATGGCAAAAGCAAGTCGTATAGGAAACTGCAGACGTTTGAAATCGAATGATAAATCGGTTGGAATCATTGGAATTCTCGGAATTACAACTTCACCTTTGTATTTCCCTTTTAAAATTGTTGCTTCGATCACATTGTTAAACAACCTTTTTACTGCAAGTCTTGTACTCGTACCATTGCAAAGCCGAGATTGATTAATATTGCGTAACATTATTATCGGCGCGCCAACTTTTAATGGTAGATCATGTGGTGGCAAACCCGGCAAATCAAGATAATTTAAAAATTCAGTGGGATAATTCACAACATCATCTTGATTCATAACTGTGTCGATGGACTTGTATGCAAAAAATTGAGTTGGTATTTTATTCAGAATGTCTGCATTGATATCATTTACGTCTTTATTTTTTCCAGCCAAAATTGCCCTTTCACTCAATCAATATGATTATTGAGTTGTTGTGTTATATTTGGAAATACACTATTAATCAATTCTTGTTTTGATTGAGTCATTCGACAGAAATTGGTTGGTAGTGTTACTAAGCCAGTTGAATTATCAACATGTAATTTTCCATCTCCAATATCCAATAACTGTTTAGAAAATTCGGCTGCTGTTTGATCATTCTCTAATTCAACGCGAATATTTTTAGTTAGGTTTAGTTTTTTACATGCCTTCACAAATACGATGATTTCAGACACGCTTTCAATTCGTCAACAGCTGTAGATCGAGGAATAACAGACAATATTTGGCGAAAATCACCTGCTAACAATATCAAGGCACCACCAAAAACCCGTTGATTCCCACGTAAATCTTGCAACGTTCTATCTAACGCTTCCAAAGACTTTTTGTGAGCCATCGTACATTCATCCCAAACGATTATACTACATTTCTGCAAAACTTTTGCCATGCCTGAATTCTTAGAAATTTTACATGTAGGTGTTTCAGTAGCATGCATGTTCAATGGCAATTTAAGTGCAGAATGTGCAGTTCGACCGCCTTCCAATAAAGTTGCTGCAATTCCAGAAGAAGCGAGTGACAATCCAATTTGGGATACTGATCGTATGGACGCTAGAAGTAATGAAATCAAAAATGTTTTTCCAGTTCCACCAGGTGCATCTAAAAAAACATTGCACCTCTTTCATTACGAACAGCAAAGATTGTATCATATACATACTTCTGTTCAATATTTAATTTTGGAACATTTGACCGCACAAATGCCTCCAATTCAACACAATCATAACATAATTCACGCCGCATTTCCATATTGAATAAATCTTGCGCCGAACTGAGATAAAGCTTTATTTGCAATAATTGACATTACAAATATCTTCAATCAAAATAAGAGCTTCGTTGTGGATTTCCGGATTAATTACCAAATTTGGATTTGAATTAATAGTACGTAATCTACGTAAAATATCATCTGACAATTCATCTTGATGGTTGTGCCATAATTCAAACGAATTTGAAATTGAAAATGTTGAAATTATTATTGCGAGAGCCAATCATCGATTTGATGATGGATTTAAAAGAGAAGCACTGATATTTTAATGTGGTTCATTTGACAAATCTGCAAGTGAAATACATCGAATTCAAAGAATAATGTAATCGATCGAATCATCTAAGCCAAACATTAATTGTACCAATCGAAATAGAACTTGTGTCTTTGATTTTGTTAAATGACGAAGCAGAAGCATTTTTCTCCTTCTCATTTTTTTTAAGTCATATTTTCCAGACATAAGTTAATCAGATATCAAACTTAAATCCAAATTATCTTCATCCCAATCTATACATTGAAAAACTCCCGTCAACTTTTTTAAATCAATGGCATATAAAATATATAATATATACCAAGCACAGGGTGTCACTTTTTTACTTGCGATATAGGTACTATAGGGCAAGTTCTGCATTTGGAAAAAAAATCGAACTCGAGACTTTGATCAAAGTCGACATTACGATGATAGCGAAGACGAATAAAGTGGGTCCGACAATTCCGTCTGTCTGTATGTCTGTACCTCGATCTAGAGCCTAAGCCACTGGACCTATTTTCTTCAAACTCGGTAGTTATGGGTCTTCGGTGATTCCCTAGAGGGGAAATTGAAATTTTTTTTTTAGCTCTAAAACTAACGGTACCCCCCATACACCCGTAATGCAAAATCTTATTTATCTCGAAAACGGCTCTAACGATTTTGATAAAAAAAAATAGGTGTGATATTATGGACATGGACTACGTTTTGGTAAAAAAAAATTTGGGGCAAAATGTTATTAACGGTACCTGTCATAGAACCGTTTTTTTGATTTTCGACTTTCTCATTAACGGCTCTAACGATTTTAACCAAAAATTTTCAGCAGAAGACCCGCTAAGTTTAAAATAATATTGTATATAAAAATATTCGAAAAATTAGTTGTTGGGTTTTTTTGAAAAAAATTTGTTTTTGAAAAATCAGTATCTTCAAAACCTATGAACAATTATTTTTTGAAATTATGTATTTCCAAAAATCAATATTATTAAATACTTAAAATTCGCATCCCACATTTTTTTCTTGAAAAATTTTAAAGAAATTTTTATATAAAAAATTTATTTATTTAATAATAAAACGATTTTTAAAGTTTGTTTGCATAAATTCATACTTTTCTAGAAATCAGATGGCAATTTCATTTTAAATTCATGTTTTATATTTATAAAATGTATCTTAAATTCCAAAGTACTTTTACATAAGAGCAAGTTCGTGCGATCCAGTCGTGCATTTTATTTTATTTGCGAAGATGTTTTGATTGATGTCCTAGAAGCAGTTTCAACGCCAACAATTTTAAAAATTTCACTTATGGGCATTTCTTCACGATCATCATCAACTTTCTTAAATTGACTTTTAGATGTAGATGGTTTATCAGTTGAAGGCAGTACACTACCACCATCCTTTGATTCAATATTTTTTTTCAAAGCAACCCTCTCTTTAACTAACTTTACAACAATTTCTTTAATAAGGTCTTCCATTTTTTTTTCGATTTTTTCAAGTATTTTTTTGTTCTATGTGATGCTCGAACTGTTCCTTTTAGTCCTTTATTTCTTTTTTACGCTGTTCTTTTTTGCACTGCCATTGCTTGATAACTCCATCTGATTCTTCCTTATAATAACTTTTTTTTGCCTTTCATTCTTCGCTATACTAAATCAAATACATATTAAATTATTGGATATATCTACACAACTTAAAAAATAAATGCAATAACCTACTCAAGAAAAATTCACAATCCACGATTTTTAAAAATAATTTAGAAAACCATTTTACTTACCTTAAACAAAGCTGAAAATTGAAACTTAAAAAAACTTAACGAAAAAACACTTGCTGCTAGAACGTTGCACCAATTAAAAAGAAAGTTTTTTCCGAGCCTCACTTTCGCGAAAAAAAAAAACAAATTACAAACAGACATATGCCTTAAAAAAAAATTATAATTAAATAATTTTTTCCACAATCAAAGTGTCGAAAAATCAATTCGAAAGTCTTATATATTTAATTTATTTTATAGTGTGGGTTGTGTTGGTGTATTTTGATAGAGTTTCGCTCATTTTAGATAGCTGTACGAAATCGAAAGGTATTTAGATTACGTCTGCTAATAACTTCGTTTATATGTAATTATCTAATCTTCACGATTGAGGTATTATTTTAAATGTTAAATGTAGCTCGGATTACAAAACTTCGGCTGGACCAATTTTCACAAAATTTGTTTCTAAACCATCCCCAAGTGTTCCCCTTTCATTTAAAAAAAAAATTATAAAAATCCATCCAGCCGTATTCTAGTTATAAGGTCACACACAAAAGTCAAACTCGTTTTTATATATATAGATTAATATCAACGATAAGGAAGGCGAACAATTTTAATGTGGGTTTCAATTATTGGCAAACTAAATCAATTTGTTTTCGATTTAGATCTGTTAAAATACCCATCTTGGCAATTTTTGCATTCCATTGATGAAAATGGAAAATTGACTTATATTTTTCGATTTAAAATCAACTTTACTAAGATAATTTTTTCGGACCGCTTTTTGTACTAAAACCATAACGATTTTCGGCTGCCAGCTTGGAAAAGTGGTTTTGGGTTTTTTCATGGTCATTTCCCAGCAAGCGTGTCAATTGAATTTTATACGGGTATCGGGTATAAATTCAAATATTTTTTTGAGAACTCTCTACGACTGTAAAATGCAAACTGACAAATTTCATTCACACAACAATAGCAACCAAATAAAATCGGCAAATTTCAAACATCGAAAACCACCCTGAATAACTGTTACACGCTTTATTTGAAGATCTGTATATCTCTATACGTCTGTATATCCATAGTAACTCAAGTTATAAGCTCCATAAACCAATCATGTAAACTCTTTGTGAATTATTGTATTTTAATTCTTGGTCAATTTACAATTAAAATTTTGTGGTTTGTGTAACTTTACTAACTTTTAATAAAAGAAATCAATCTGTGCAGGCACTCACGTTTCTAATTTGTAAGCTCTAACGTTCTTCTCAATTTATAAATGAAAATTTTTTTTTACCTTAAATCCCAATCAAAATGACTTATTTGTCCCTCAAGATTTTTAAACTCATCTAAGTGAATAAATATACAAAAATTTCACTCACAACAAACCGAAAAATAAGATGTATCACTTACAAAAATCACTAATACGCCACAGTAGCCCACTCAGGCATATTTAGTTTATTTACTTAAAATATTAAAAGCGGTAAGTTTTTATTTTATTTCAAAGTGTAAAATTCTACAAAATGCTGTAACTTTTAACGATAACGATAGACTTCTTGCGGTGTTTTATTAAGTCACAGCTTTATGTCCATGACTCCCCTATAAGCTAACACAATCAATGATATTGATTCAATTCAGCCTGGTGATTTATGTGCTGGAAAATGTTATGGAAAATTGGACATTTTGGATGGGCGACACATGCGTGGACATTTGAATGATGTTATATCGGCTTAAATCGGTCTTCTAAATACATACAAAAAATCAATCATGTCACACTTTCAGTTTGACTTATTCAAGTTTAAAGACACGATATCTTTAATCGAAATCCCTTTACTAATTCCCCTATCTTATCTAATCTTTTTTTGTTCCCAATACTACTGACTAACTTTTCCGCCTCCGAACAATGAAGGGTATCTGCCTGAGACACGTTGGCTGGGAGTCGAAGACTATAATATAATCTGGAGAATTGTTGTCCAATCACATCTTGGTGCAGCTCATAGAGCTCTCGCAATTGTTTATGTTCCTTGGTTCACCCTCCTTGCACGAGTAAATATCCGTCAAAGAAATTTTATTTTTTCTTTCGGAAGAGCACAATATCAGCCTCCCTTTCTGCTAATAGTTTAAAAGGAATGGCAATATAAGCGTTTTGAAGAGCGTGCGCTTCTCCTTACGCGTTTTTATACGCCAAAGCAAAGTAGCAGCGAACTTCAGAACACAACTAAGGTGTTATTCGTGGTACAGCGAGATAGATAAACTCCTTTACTACTTCCAAGTTGATGATTTGTCTAAGTCGGAAAAGAGTTTTTTTTTTTTTTGTTGGACAGATTTGTTGATTATAAGGTTCTCGGTTGTTAACCCCTGCTCTTAGCAAACTCCTTTCATGATGCAAAGATGATAAACAAACAAACTTTATCAATAATGTACTTTGTGGAACTTTGAAGTAAACATCAATAAGTCAAAAATAAGGGTGTTTCGAAATGGCTCTGAAAAGGTACGCTCTTGATGAAAAGTGTACTTAGGAAAATGAAGAGTTATCATCACGCCAAAATTGTCATTTAGAAAACACCTTGAATAAAAATTAAAAGAAACAAAAAAGCAATTAATTGTAGCAGGAAGGGTATTCTAGGCAAACGGGATATTGCGACAAATACCAATAGTTTAAGGCCTTTGAAAGGGTTTTCAGATTTATCAAGTGGTATTGCATCACAGATATAGGGTATTTTTTAGTGCGAGAAAAAAGAAAAGCTGCTCCTTTTTTATATCAAGAAAATCTTTAGACTACCCCAAAGTTCACCTACATATAAGATGCATCAGGAAACTAAACTACCACCGCTTTATATTTTCACACCTTCTCTATGTTCTGAAAATACGGGAACTGCCAGATCAACCAAAAATTTGAACAAAACATTTATTTGGTAGAAATCAGCAGTTTTTCAAGGAATGGGTGAGATTGGGAAATCAAAAAAAATAAATATAGAAATTGTAGGAAAAAGCTCCACGAAATCTGATTTTGAGAATATACTAATCAAGGTGGAAGAGTTTACGCATGAAAAGTTTAAAGAAGCAAATCCAAGGCAACTTACAAACTTCATCATCACGACCTTAAGGGAAAATATTTTTTGTCACAATCGATAGAAAGTGGATGTAATATCATTACTCTTACGTAATACACTACACATAAGCGACTGGAGTCAGTACTGCACAATGTGCAATTTAAACAACAGAGAATATCCATTACTTCATTGCAATTTGTCCTACCATCTTAAATGAAATACGAAGAAATCGTAGGAATAAAAACCATTTAATGCAGAAATAATATCTTTTAATAACATCGCAAGCAGGATATATACGTTTTTAAAAAAAGCACTAAAATATAGGCAACAGATATTGATGAAGAATTTTAAATCAAATTACAAGTTTTAGGCAAGAGTACGATAACTTAGGCGCCAGGAAATTATAACGGTTTTTTGTAGAACAGTTCAATACAAGCATTTTTTACTACGGGAGGGGGGTCTAGCTCCCCCTGTTTGGGCGGGAGGGGAAATTTTATAAAAAAGGTACTAAAATAGAAACAAAAATATTAAAAAATAACGGTAATACTTACAATTAAGTATTATACTTTTTTTAAAGCCAATGCTATGTTCTATTAGATAATTTTTAAATCAAGTGAAATCTATGCACAGTTTTTGAAAAAAATGAGTTTTAAACTCAAATTTTGGGAAAAAAAAACATACAAAAAAAGTTTAAAGTTTAATTTTTCAAAACTGCAAAGTTATATATTATTATTTTTCCTAAAATTCGTTGCTCTAATTTCTTTTGCATTTACAGAACCTGGATTTAAAGATACTTTGAATTTACCCTATGGCCTATATCCAATGTCTACTAAATATATGTACGTAGCCCAAAGTTGCACATTTAAAATGTTCAGACATGAAAATTTAATACATTATGAAAAATTCACATTACCTAGGTACTACTGTACGAATGCAGCAAATTTATATAATTCCTTAATTAATATTATGTATGTTTATTGTTTGTGTCTTACATTTTTAATGCTAATGTGGTACAGGTTATTGTTTACCAAGGTCATTCGTTATTCAACCCTTGTAAGAGTGAAGTATTTTTTTCTTTGAATAAAGAATGGCGACTAAGCATCCACTATTTCATCCTAAATTGAATAACTTTTCAATATTTCAAAAAAAATATTTCAAAAGCATCGCGTTCTTAGAGGAAATTGGTCTAATTCCAACTAAAGCGTCAACTCCCCCACTGTGTTGCAACTTACCGATAAAGGTAGAAAAACATAAAAATTTCAAGTTCGGTTGGATGTGGCGGTGCTCCGAAAAAAGCTCTAAAAAAAGGTGACAAAAATTGTAAGAATACAATAAACCCATCTATCGGCACATTTTTCCATGGGCCTCAATATTGGCTAAAGTTCGGGAAGTGCTTGCTATAATTATCTCTTTTGTGAACAAAATGTCTGTAAACACGGTTTTAATACATTGAACATCGAAAAATTGACTTGACTATTTTTAATTAACACCTGACTTACTCACAAACTGACTGACTGCATTCTTGGTAACGCCAAATGATTTGCTGTACCTTACTTACAAATGAACCACATTAACATTAAACTTCAAAATGAAATCACCGTAGGTAAATATCAAAAATCAAAAATTTCATAAAAAGTAGTTTTAGTAATTTTCAATTTTCTCAAAAACTAAAAGGCATAAAACCATTCGGTTTTTTGTGTTCGATTCAGAATTAATAGTAGCATTGACCACAAAAAGCTCTTAAGCACTTCATTTCACAATTTTGAAAAAAAAATTGGTCTAAACTTTTTTTTTTCATTTTTTTTTAACAAAATTTTGAGTTTGCATACGAATTTTTCAAAAAGTATTCACATAAATAATTTAATTTAAATTTAGGATTATAGAACAGACTTTCAAAACCGGTATACTAGTACTTTATTTTAAGTTTCGCCGTTGCTTTTTAATATTTTTTTTCCAATTTAAGGCATTTTTTTTTAAATCGCCCCTGCTACCTCCTAAACGGGGCGAGATAGACCCCCCCCTCCCATAGTAAAAAACGCTTGTAATTAACCCTTCTACAAAAATCCGTTATCAATTTTTGGCGCCTAAGTTATCGTGCTCTCCCCAAGTTTTATAATTAAGTACGAATATTAAGTATTTATTTAATATGTAAATGTCAAATTCTATTTTTTAGGGCTGATGGCAAAAGCCAATACACCTATTGTGAAAAATGCAACATATTGTTCCATTGAAGAGGTGTTCTTCAACGCTGGTTAAACCATTGATAAGCTCATTCAGTTCTGATCTTGAAAACATTTTTAAATAGGGAAAAACACAAAGCCTAGTACATTTTGATGCTTTAAAAACCCAATCCCGCTACTATCCTAATTATATCTACTAATAAATTAATAGATTCGTTCTTGTGGAATGCTTTACCAGACCCTATATTTCGATCGAATTATAACGTTCAGACATTCAAAGCAAATGTGCATGGGTATCTCCTTTTAAATCCTCTCCAACTTTCCTAAATGCTCGCACATTGCTCAAACATTTTAAGGGTAGTCAAAATCTCTACATTTTTTTATTTTTCAAGAACTGATTTTGATTCGCCCTGTATATATTTACAAATACAAACATACTTTAGGTATAAAACAACGTATAAGCGTTTAAGTTTAGGGCGGCAATTATCGAGAGCTCTTAATTTTATAAAGCTGAAAACTCAAATATTGTTTGTCTTATAGGTACGACTTTAGCTTTTGGATTTTAGCCCATCCCGTAGGTGTAAGTAAACTGTTTGTTTTATAAGTATCTACAGAAATACATACATTCAAAACCACAAGTGCATTAAAAAAAATACTAGACAAGCAAACAGAGGAGATCACTTGATATTATTGTTGTTGTTGTTGATTAAAAGAGCTTTTAATTAACAGGCACAAGTGCTTTTCGATTAGATATACAAACTTTTATCAAACCTGCCGTATATTTGTATATTATTGTTGTTATATGAAATTCATGTATTCGTGCCCGTAGCTTGGAGATATTCCATGAACAGAAGCAGACAAAAAATTGCTTCACTTTCGCTCCCTTGATTCAGTTGATCGTTGTGGTTCACTTGTGCTTGACGTAATTTCGATCATTTTTATTGTGTGTTTGTTTTAAAATAAAAACTATAAAAAAAAATCTAAGGTTAGTTGGGGGATCATAATTAAATATGAAATTCATCAAATTTCGATTCATACATATAAAATTGCATTATAGACGCGATAGTATGAAACTTGTAGATTTAGTTTTATCTTAAGAACTTGTGGAAATTTCCCCTCCAAACGACTGCTTCGAATGAAGATAGCATAATTATTTGATTACAAACAAAGATACAAATAGAAAAGTGCCGGCTGGGAATTAAGTAATATTTGTTTTGTTTTCCTATTTTTTTTCTTGGGATTAGATAACACGAAACGGAAGCTGATATCATGACATTTGCATAAGATTGTTTCTAGAACATGACTAACTACCTGCGGAGTTGCCTTGTACTTGCAAATATGAAGCATTTTGTAGTTTTTAGTTAGACCTCATTGATTTCGTATGCCAATATCTATGAAGGTATATATGATCAGTATAGTGAAGCCAATTAAGTGTAAACTAAAAAAAAATAATAACAAGAAATTCTGTATACATATACGTATACATTTGTATGTATGAAGGAACTCGTATGTTCCATGCACACATGGATTTTTTGTTTGTTGTTTCTCATAGTATGATAACGAGAACACAGGGTGACAACACCGATAGTGAAAAACATTTTGAAAATAACAATTGAATCCAAGTAATTTTTAACCAACTTACGTTTACTTGTGTTACATCTTCATCGTAACATAAGGGTAGTCGTAATCCCTTAAGTTTGTGCAAATTAAAAAAATTTGAAAACTCAATATTTCGAAAAACTAATTCTGTATTTATTTACATACTTACCATAAAAATGTCAAATGCTCATTTTAAAAAGTCTTATTTCTTCGAAAACGACTCCTTTTTTTCTGTATGTACTATATTAACACCACCAGCCATAAAACTATTTAGAAAAAAAAAATTTAAAAAAAAATGTATTCAACGATTTTAAATTGTATTTCTTGCACCAATCGAAATTTGCTTAAAAAATTACATGGAATTCTTTCAAAGAAGTTGTTTTAGAGACTTAAAAAAAAAACTAAATTCATAGGCGCAAAATTTTAGTTGAATTAGTAGATACGATGTTAAAGCTGTTTTAGTAAGTTTTATACTAAAACAGCTTTAGCATAAGTTAAAACAACGATTTTGCAAATTGTAATCGAATATAGCATCATACTTTCTCTACCCTTTTATTAAAGTTAAAATCATCGCATACCTATTTTATTTGTTTAGTATTGTGCTATTTACAAACGTCACCAAAGGTCTGTTTACATAGTTTTTTGCACGATCTGTCATTGATTTAAGTGTGTTCAGAAGCAAATTATTAAGAAAATTGGCTTAGTACCATACTAGTTAGAAAATGTTTAAAATTAAGCATGAGGTAGTAATCTACTTTAAAGTTAGGAAATTGTTAACTTAATAATATGCTGTTTTTATTGTAGTATGAAACTCGGTTATAATCACGATTTTTTTAATTTTAATTGAGTTTAGTATCGTACTTTCTCAATTTTTGTATTAAAGTTAAAATCATTAAATAGCTCTTTTTTATTACTTGCGACTTATAGGTACTATAAGGCAAGTTATGTATTCGTAAAAAATATCGAACTCGAGATGTTGATCAAAGTTGACATTACGATGATAGCGAAGACAAAAAAAGTGGGTCTGGCAATTCTGTCTGCCTGTCTGTCTGTCGCTGCGACTACAGCCTAAACGGCTCGGCCGATTTTCTTTAAACTTGGTAGATATGGGTTTTGATTTTTTACCTCCACACGTTTTTTTTTTTTTTTTTAATACCAAAAATAACGATACCTGCCAAACGATTTTTTTTCGAAATTTTATAAATATTTTTTTTCTCAAAAACTGCTGAACAGATTTAAAAAATAAAAACACAAGAAAATTTCATTTAGTTAAAGCTAGGTAATGCTTGAAAAAATTTTTCCGAAAAATGGTTATTGAGGGTACCCCTCCCCCCCATGGAACCATTTTTTTTGTTTTTGATTTTCTCAAAAACTGTACCACCGATTTTGATCATTTTTTTTGCGAAGGCTCTTCAAAAATTTAAATAGAATTGTGTATTCAAATTTAAAAAAAAAAAATTTTTTTCAAAACTCAATATTTCAAAAACCCCATGCTTGATTTTTTTTAAACTTGATAAATAAAAGTTTCTCAATATAATCTACAAGATGTGATAAAAAAAATTTCATTTTACTTTAAAATAAAGGTACCCACCATACAAATGTTAAAAAATTAAAAAAAATGGTTTTCAAAAATCGTATTTTTCTCGAAAACGGCACCTAGAGTTTTGATAATTTTTTTTTCTTTCAATTAATTTGTATGATCTTTAATTTATTAAAAAAAATTTGAAATTAAGATATTACAGCTTGTACCTACCATAGAACCATTTTTTCGAATTTTGAATTTCTCATTATCCACATAACGTTTCTTAATGAAATTTTTTATAGAGAAGCTTCTAAAAAGTCTAAAACACATTGCATTTCAAAACTTCAAAATAAATATTTTTTGAATTTTTGAGAAAAAAAAAATCAATTTTTGATATCGTGCTAACTTCATATGACTCTTTGACACTTCAAAATGTCAAAAAAGTCTGTTTCCTTACTAAACGAATTGTCATTGGTTTTTTAGATGCGTTCAGAAGATGTGTATTTAAAAAAAGCATTTGCACGATCCTAGTTAGAAAATAATTAAAATTAAGAAAAAATTAGAAAACTGCTAATACGTAAGCAAATAGTTAACACTAGGTTGTTTAAAGTCTTGTACCGTACATTCTTACATTTTCCCTTATGACATCCTAAAAATACATATTTATGTGAATACATATTTATAAGAAACATTTTAAGATAGAACATTTTTGAAACCGTAAATCTTTTGCAAGCTACAGCAAGTTCGTTCCGGTGGTGTTTCTACCAAGTCATGCATTTTATTTTTATAATTTTTCGAAATATTACTACATAGGAAAAAGTACCAAGGCTTTATAAGTTAAATAGGAAATAATTTCCATAAAATCTTATTTCTTGATATTTTTGTACGGTATGGGGTTTTCAATAATAGCGGGTAGATGTTGAAATGAAATAAAATAAGCTGTGTGTTAGGTATTTACGAAATTCTAATTTATTTGAAAGGCCCATGTATGTAATTATATATGAAATATGACGTCGTTCAAATGCCCGCTTCAGTGGTCCAATCTTGAATTACCTTTCCGCATGGATGGCCTGTGTATTGTTCATGTTTTTTTTTATTTGCATAGACCTGTGACCCCCAGACCTGAAACCCCACAAGAAAAAGTTAAGCAGGGTCAAATCTCTTGATTTTTGTGGCCAAATTAAGTCGCCTTTGCAAGAGATAACCCTGTCTTCAAATCGTTTATTCAGAATATAAATCGTGGCGTCCAATGAGTGGCACGTAACCCTGTCTTGCCGTAGATTTGAGCCATAATAAATTGGTTGTCTTCGTTCTGATGTAGATCGATTCATCAAAGTCAGTCGTTTTCGAAAAAGTAAAGAGCAATGACGCCGCTAGCCCAAAATCCACACCGCAACTGCGGCGTTGTTTACTTTGAGCTCCTGGGTCAGTGGAATCATGTATGGGTGAAGGCACAAAGTCCCGACGCGAAATTCGCCCAGTTGAAGCCTGCGAAATATCGATTTTTTGTGCACTACCTCGGGTTGTGCTGTTCACTTTCACAGACCGCGGAGATGTTCTCAGCCGATCTTGCGTTCTTTTGATCGTCTCAAATTTGGAGCAACGCTTGCACTAACGCTCACTCATATTGATAGTAAAGTTTTATTATTTGGTCGTGCTGTTTAATGTGTAACTTGCCATGGTGATTTGGCATCAGTAATTCAATAATAAACAAAAGATTTGACAGATGTCGCGCCACAGACTGCCAAAATCTACCCGCGCCAATTGAAAAACCCTCTAACGATTTTCATTTTGCAGTTTGCTTACAAAAGTCTCATATGAGTAATTAAGTAATTCGTGGACAAATGTTAGTAAACATAAAATGGAAAAAGTTTTTTTTTAGAGATATTCTATATTCGTCTTTCTAGAAATTTTAATCTATCTACTTGCTTATATACATACTTAACCTGCTCCCGATTCCTGAAATGTCACTGCCTTAAACACGGAGGCTTTCAATCCAATTTACATAAATCATAATTAAGACCCCAGTACTGAATATTTATAACAAAATGATATTTCCTTGTTTATGATGACTATATCGACTAAAAAGTAGTTTGCCGGTAATGGAAACAGATATCATTAATTTATGACTTTTTAAATCTTCATGCATGTAAGAATTTTCGAGAAAAAAAGAGTCACGAACTCAAAAAACAAATTGATACATAAAATCTAACTCTAAACTTACTTATGTGATCATTTTATCTTATCATACGGGCCATATTTTATTGTTTGTTGATAGTAAACGATTACTTCGTAAACTATGTATTAGAAGTTAATATCTTATCAATTTCCAATATGAATTAAATGAAAGCTTCAAATTTTACATCGTTTCAGATGGGTAAGCCAGCTTTATACTATGCAACCCTAAGCCCTCCTTCGAGAGCTGTAATGCTTACAGCTGCCGCTCTTGGTGTTGAATTAGAATTACGGTTAGTTAAAAAGAATATGATATAATTGTACATTTTCACCATATTTTATCTCTCCAAAACAAAGTCCAATCAACTTAATCAAAGGTGAGCATCTTACACCAGAATTCATCAAAATGAATCCACAACATACCATTCCGACTTTGGATGACAATGGAGTTATTATGTATGACAGTCATGCAATTTGTGCATACCTGGTTGGCAAATACGGCAAGGATGATAAACTTTATCCAAAGGATCTGGTTAAACGTGCAAATGTTGATGCTCGCTTACACTTGGATTCAGGTCATTTATTTGCACGATTAAGGATGTTGTATGAGCCTATTTTATATTATGGGTCTACTGATTGTTCAATTGATAAGATTGCATATATCCAGAAATGCTGGGATATTATGGAGAACTTTTTAATCGAAAACCCTTATCTATGCGGAGATGAAATGACCATTGCTGATTTGTGCTGTATTGCAACAATTACATCAGTGAACGAAGTTGCACCAATCAACGAAAGCAAATATCCAAAGCTTTTGGCTTGGATGAATCGAATGTCAGAATTACCTTACTATAAGAGCATCAATGAGGAGGGAGCTGAAGAATTGAAGAAGCTCTTTAAAGAAAAATTGGCAGAAAACAAATCGAAGAAATGAAAATGTTATTTTATTCCAAAATTATAATCTATATTGTAATTATTATAGTGTATTTTAGTTTTTAATTTTTTTGAAATAAATTCTTTAGTTATTTACGGCAGATACAAGTCTATATCTCAAGATTTTAATAAATATGAGGTTGATTTATTATTTGTTTTTATAATTCACATACGCACAAGGATATATTACGACACCTTTATAATGTTAAAAGTAGCACAACAATGGGGAAATCTGGGGGGGGGGGATGTAATACTCTAGTACAAATTTTGATTTCCGGAGATATGGAAAAAGTGTCAAACGTAGACTCAAAATTTTGCACCTAAGTAAACGACATAGAATCTGAATTTCATAACAAAGATGTATTCATGCCGATTAGGGAACTCGTATTATTTTTTACATACATAAATAAAAATAAATAAATAAATGAAACCAATCCGCAAAGCATTTGTATCTGCACCAAATTCAATTAGGAAATCCGCGCTATCGATCAGTGAAACCACCTTGCCATTTTCCGAAATGACCTTACGAGTGATGTCATATTTGATATACATATGTTCAGATGTCATTTGTTAAAAAAATTAAATAAACAACTATAGATGTGAGTTTATAAAAAGATACTATGTATTCTATTGGGTTTTCATGGATGAAAAGCCATCTGGGTGATTCCGCTGTAGACGATTTTTGACACCAATTTTTGAACTACAATATTTATTACTTTTTTTGATAAATATTCAAAGTTGAAATACTATATTTAATAATAAAAACAAAAACTGAGACCTAAGTTATAGAGAACATTTTTGTTTGTGCTTGGCAACATTATCATACGAAGAGTCGGTACGAACTGCAATTATTACAACTGGTAACATACGCTCAAAATAGCTATTTCCGACAGTTTTAAGTTATGCTTTACTCAATAGACGTATGAAGCAACATGCCATTTAATCGTTTGCATAAAAACATCTACGAATTTGTTGTTATATTTTTAGCATTATTGATTGCAAATAGCCATTGTAAGTTTGTTGCACCCGCGATATAAAAGATATAAAAGTTTACTTTTTTGGCAGAAATAAAGTGCTAGCGTTTTGAAACTTTCTAAAAGTAAGAAGAAAACAAAACTAAAATTAAATCAGTCGTTTTTAGGAATATATTGTACGTTGAACGACAAAAAACGTTGATTTAAATTGGTTGCACCCGCGATCCCAATATTAAGATCGCGGGTGCAACTAATTGACTACTAACATTATAACGTGATTTATTGTATTTTATTGATAAAATATGCTTTGAATAATAATTTCTGCTGTTCACGTTTTTTTTTTTAACTACATATGTAATATAATATTTTGTTCTTTTTTATATAAAAATATATGGTTAAATGGAAGTGAAACAAGAAAAAGAGACTGCTTTACAGAAAATTGACAAAAAATTAACAAATATGCTGAGCTTCATGCAGAAAAAGGATGTAGAAATTTAATGTGGAGAGATGTATTGAAAGGGAAAATGAAGGCAGATACAAATTTTAAAATTCTGACCAGAATCAGACAAAACAAAAAAATGCAGGCAACAAAAAAAAAGGCAGGCACTCATTACATCAGTCCCTGTAGACTGAAAAAGTCGCACAAGTGAAACGTAATCGCCCAAGGAGTCCCACTAACGTAGTTGAAGTGGTAAAAAATTTATTTAAAAAAAAAACGGATTCCACCAAAGCAATGCCTAAAAAACTGAAGGATGACAGGTGATTTTTATAAAAGGGATAATATTAGCAGACAAGTGCCGGGTATAAAAGATGTGAAATCGATTAAGTCGGAAGTTAAGAATCGAGAAGAGTACAATGACCATGAGCATTCGTGAAGTTAAGTTTTCGATGTTTTTATTGAGACAGAAGACGAAGCATTAAATTCTAAATATCCAACAGGGTCTTTTGAGCCCCCTATATTACCAGCAAACCCATGCTCTAAAATACCGTTCTGTTTTTACAGCAGCAGTATTTCCAAAAGTTATTTTCGCAGGATTGTACGTTCTTGCACCAGGTAGACTGCAATATCACAATCGTTATGTGGGGTTATCCTAAACCGATATCGATGAAGGTGGAGTACTTCTAACATACATATATGTATTTTCGAAAAAATATTGAAGTATTTGAAAAAACAAAATTATAATTAATAGAGAAGGGTACTGACTTGTAACATATATGCCTTTTTTATATTTTTTGCAGTTTTTTAAATCAGTTTACTAATTTAAGTTAGACGCGTTGCACCCGCGATAATTTGATGTTGCACCCGCGATTGATTTAAAAGTTAATATTTCGTTGCTTACTTTTGATTTTTATCTTTATTTTTATTTATTTAGTTAATTGAATCAACGTCGTTCAATATATGTAAGAATAGCATGATAAATGTTTCACAATTAACAGAATTTGTGTTTTTTGTACTATGATCTAGAAAAGTTACTGTTGCACCCGCGATCGAACTTTGAAACCATTTTTCTGCCAAATTATTTATTATATTTTAGAATTCTAAATGGATTAAATATAAATAGGTGAAAATTTATCCCTTCAAGTAATAATGTCATTAAATATTTTGCTTATTTTATTATTAAATGTACTTCAAATGAGTCTAAATGTTGCACCCGCTATAATGGAATCGCCCATCTCCTATTGTTAGAAACTAAAGGATGGAATTAAGATTAAATGCGACAAGAATTATCCACTAGCCCCATGCATTCGGATTTTTTTAAAACTCCCTTGAAGTCAAAATTTTTTATGCATATTTAAACATGAAAGGAGATTTTGAAAAGATATCAATTATCTGTGTAGCATTAACTGTCCGATTATAACTAATCCTTTGAAATCAGTTTTGATTTGATACATTCTTAAGCCATTTTATTTTACTACTTCCTTACTGCTACTACTGCTTTGATAAGTGGTTGTTGGTCACAAAGACTTCTATTTACTTCTGTCCACACCAATTTTGGTGTTTACTTTTTAAAGAGCTTCAATGATGTACATATGTAGATAACCTTTTATAGCCTTCCAATAGCTTTTTAACACCGATTCAACATCTAGTTTTCTAGCACCAAGATAACAAAATCTACTTTAATCGATCACACCATATGAAATCTATACTAAATGCTACCATTCAAAATTTTTGTTAAAGTAGGTACTGTTTGTTTGCTGTATTTGGGTTAAGTGGAGAAAATTAACCAAATGAAAGAAGTAGGTACATAGTTGCAGAATTCTAAAAAAAATCTTGTTTGTAAGATATGGAGGTTTGAAAGACGAAAATACAACATTGTTTTTTTCTCAAGATATACCGTTAATCAGAAAAGCGTCTGATTACTATGAGTTTAAAATCAACAAACAAAAAATTCTCCAAAAAAGCCAATGAGGTTCACGTATGTATGTTAGCTTAAATCTTAGTTCTATTGATACAATCGTCAAGATTAAGGTGTTTAGGATTAAGGAAAATGACAGTGCATCAATCTGTTTTTGAAAAATGAATAAAAGTCGTTATACTCCTGACACAAAATATAGGAAAAAATCGCTATTTTTAACCCCTCACCCACACCAACGGTGAAAAAAACATGCATGCACCCTTAAAGCTCATATTCATATTTTGGTTATACCTCCAATCCAAAATTTTTTGTCGGTTCTTTGACTAATAGATTCATCAAGCCGGCTGTTTGTTCGCTGACTGGGCTTCAAAGCGTTTGGAAGATGGCCCCAATTTTGCCCAAAAAAATAATCTTTAGCTACGAGGTGCATTTTTGGACGAATGGCTGCGTTTACAAGCAAAACTGCCATCTATGGGACGACACCAACCCAAACGAAGCTTAGCAGGTGATAATAGACGTTTTTCTTATTAATTTCAGAATAGAGCTCTGAACATAGTCCGAGCATGTGGAGCATGTTTTGAACATGCTCTGCACCAAGCCTGCTCTGAGCGCTCTGAGTTGTTTTTTGAAACACACCTGAACACTTATGTATGTCATTTTATTTGGCAATTCGGAAGCCTTCTGAACTCTTCTTAAAGTGATTAGATACTTGAAAAAATGATAGTTCGGATTCTGAAAAGAAGAGAAATTTGCTTCTGGATTTGAAATCAGAATCGAAACTAGAATCACTGTTGTGATTTTTTGTATCCATTCGAAGTGATTTTCTTTTAACAAACATTATTTTCGATTTTGAAAAAGATAATATTGTTTCCCACATTTGACGTTTCACATATACAATCACAACAAGCTTCAGAATCGTCAGAATCAAAAAAGGGTTCATTTGGGATCCCGGATCAGAGAGACATTCCAGATTGCCAATTTAAAACGACATTGGCCGTGTTTTTTTGGAAAAGTTATCAGTAGGATTTTATATGAATAAAAAATACAACATCCGCAGTAGGATCACTGCCCATAAAAGGAGAAGTGAAATCCTGCTGCGGATAGAGATTTGACGTTTATTCGAGTATCGACAGTGATCCTACTACGGATGTTGTATTTGTTATTCATATAAAATCCTACTGTACTACGGATAACTTTTCCAAAAAAACACGGCTATTAGCTGCCACTATTTTTCTTTAAATTATCATCTGTCAAATGCATTTAACTCTTTCTGCTCGTTTATTTTATTCCTAGAGTGCTTAGACGACGCTTAAGCTAAGTGTACACGATTGGTAGATCTTACAATATTGTCAGATCTGTCAGTGAAAAACATGCTTACAATGTCTTACAATCGTGTAGTCTTACAATTAATTGTCAGAAAATTTGTCTGACAATTAATTGTTAGATCATTGTCTGACAATTAATTGTAAGAAACCTGACAATCATGTGTACGCTAGCTGACAATCGTGTAATCTTCCAATTAATTGTCAGAAAATGTATCTGACAATTAATTGTAAGACGGTAAATTGTAAGGTATTTGATAATCGTGTACACACACAATTTATTGTCAGGCCTGCCAATTTTTATCGTTGTCTGACGTTTCTGACAATGAAGAAATTGTAAGATGTTCGTTTTTTAGCATCATACAATTTTTTCATTGTCAGAAAATTTGCAGCCAAGGTTTAATTGTCAGTTTGCATAACCAACAAAAACTGACAATTAATTGTGTGTGTACACGGTTGGTAGAAAATCTACCAATCTCTTACAATTAATTGGTAGGTATTAAGCCGGTTATCTGAAAATGAATTGTCAGCCAACTTCTGACAATTAATTGTAAGGGATTGGTAGATTTTCTACCAACCGTGTACACACACAACTTAATTGTCAGCTCATTGGTAGATAATTGTCAGACATTGTAAGGTCTTACAATATTGTAAGATCTACCAATCGTGTACACTTAGCTTTAGGACATGTTCAGAATGACAAAAAAAAACACTTAGGCCGGTATTCACCGGGCCCACCTTTTATTTATTTTCAAAATTCGGAAAAATGAAAACAATTTTTAAACTGTAAGAAGTGTTAAGACTAATCAAGTGTTTTTTTTTTAGTTTATCTATTAAGGTAAAAGGTTCAATATTCGAGAGAAAATTGAGGTTCTCAGGAAAGATTATAAATTCAAAGGCTATTAGAGCATCGCATAAAAGCAGTAATGCACAAATATTTGACGTTAAAAAATATATTCCTGGAATAAAAAATATTTTTTGAAAACGCAAATTCAAGTTATATCTATGTATGTACAACAACAAACTAGAAATCTCTAAGCATATCTAAAGTTATAGTCACAAATTCATATTGAATGGCATAAACTATACTGCAGGCAGACGGCAGTTTTTTTGCCATGTCCTTATTCTTAAGAATACAAATTGTCAAATATTATAATGAAAAAATAAAGAATCTATCTATCTATCTAAATTGTAATGTAAGTAAAGCTAAATGAATCCGTTCCTGTAACAATATCTTGGTTACTTATTTCGCACCAACATCACAGAAGTTCGTTGGTCTTATATATAGCAAAACATTCTTGTAAAATACAAGCTTATTTATTTAAAAATTGATAGGAAATGTATGCAACAAATCAGATATCAAAAGCTCATATGTTTAATTAAAAAAAAAAACAATTCAACAAAGCGTTATCTTATCTTCTCTGGCTTGGTCGTTTAAGATATGACTTATTATATCACGAAACTCAAAACTTAATTCACTTTATTTTCCACTTGTTTCCAGCACTCGACTGATAATAACCAATCATCACTGTTGGTCCTTATTTTAATCTATAAATTACATTTTTTAGTACATTTGGGCTAGAGATTTGTTTTTCGTCAAATAAAAAAATAAAACTCACTCATTTGTTTGGATTATTTTCTTTTGAATTTATTTGTATTTATTGTTTAAGGTAAAATATAGCAATCAAGAAGAATTAATTAATTTTTCTTTCGGTCTGTGTGTCTCTTTCTAAGAAGCAGGTAAATACTTTATTTCTTTATTAAAAAAAAAAGAAAAAAATATACATCTATAAACTATAACTACTAACATATAAATGAAACTTTTAATTAAACATAACATCTTTTCTATCAATATAATGGAATTATCATTTCATCAAACAGTGCCTTTTATTTAATTGCAAAAAATAAACTCCAGAGCGACTAGTTTGCTTCAAAAAAAAGTATATAATATATTAAACAAAATAATAATAATTTAACGAAAAATTACACTGCGAACTAAAGGTAAAAAAGAATCTTTTTCTAAACAACAACAAAAAAAACACTCATACATCCTAAACGAAATTTTGGTTTATAAAATAAAAATATCATTCTTATATATTAATTTTCTTAGGATTCAAAAATCCATATCTTACATTATGTTATATTTAAAGCACCGCTACACAACACAGGATCTGCTAACCACTGGTATGATTGGAACGAGAGTTGATAAATAAGATTTTTCTAAATAGCTAAAAAAATATACGCTTTATTAATTTCGTTCTATCTACTTCTCAGCCATGCTGCGCTTAAGAGCCTCCTTTAGATCCGCATCGAATGAATCCGGATTTGAATAGTCGCCGGCGAATTTGTCAGCTACTTTCGCACTACCAGCACCGCCAGCTTCAGTAATGTTATTAGTTTTGCCGAGATTAATCTTTTTCTGGATCTTCGACTGTGAGATGTTGAGATTTTTTGAATTATTTAGACCACTTCCAAACTCAGTACTACTGCTGTCTGATAACTCTGCGAAGAGGTCAAATTTTGCAAAGTTACCGTTGTTCGCCGCTGTTGATGTTGTTGTTGGTTTTGAGAAATCGTTAGCAACAAGAGCAGGTGCGACTACAACGTTATTATTATCATTTATCTTCATTTTGAAGAAATCATCTTCGAAAGCGTTATCGTTAAACATATCGTCGAAAACCTTGATGTCAGAAGTCTTTGTCACTTTATTCATTGTTGATGAGGATCCGCCGAATGCATTATCAGTCAGAGTATTGTTAGTGCTAAATGCCTTTGAGGTATCGCCGAATGCATCGAATGCGGAAATCGTTACACTGGGAGCATTGTTGTTATTGCCAATATCCTTAAAGTTATCATCGAAGGCGTCAAAGAAGTCTGTCGACGCAGTCGTTGTATTCTCTTGCGACGTAGGTTGTGATGGTGGTACTGAGGAAAATGCATCGAAATTTGCAAAGTTATCGAATGGAGTGTTACGGGCCGAAGACTTGTTAGCTCCTGAAAGGGACGATGGCACGGGACTAGGATTTGCATTGAATGCATCGAAATTATCCAGAAATTCATAACTGCTGGTTTTTGTATTTGAAGTAGTTTTTGCTGTATCACTGTTAAAAATATTCGAAAGTGGCGAAGCTGAGACGATTGATCCAGCCTTCTTTTCTTTCTTTTTCTCATCTGTGAATAAAATATTCGATTAAATAACTAAAAATGCACAAATTCTTCTGAATATTAACCTTCTGAACTATTTTGTTCTATAAATTCTTCATCAGCGAATGGATCTTTTATGCTCGAAAGATCCACATAGCGATAGTCTTTGAATGGATCATCAACAAAATCAGCAGGACCTGTTAGACCGAGTACAGCAGCAACAGGAGTAGCTGATAACTGATTTGAGGTGGTTGGAAGTGGTGGTGGTTGTTGTTGTGGTGGTGGTTGTTGGAATAATGAAGTTGAAGTAATAGTAGATCTAGTTATTGTAATTGGTGGTGGTGGTTGTGGTGGAGGGATTGAGGGTTGCTAAAGTGACAAACGTAAAAAAGTAAATAAATAAACAAAATAAATTATATCAAAATAAGGTAGAAAATTATAAAATTTAAAAAAATGCAAATGAAAAATGAATACAAAACAGGGAAAAAATGAAAAAAAAAATGATTGGATGTGGTGGAGCGAACTGGTGTTTCAACATTACTATCTTGTAGTTGTTATTTTTGTTTCAAGAAGTAGCGCAGTTAAAGTATTACTTAACTGAGAGTTTTGAGTACTTACATGTTAATTTACTTTACCTAATTTCTTTAAGCTTTCTAAACAAACTTGAATAAATTTTTGATTTCCGACTCTTTGAAATATAAAAATGGATCCATAAAGGTGGTATTTAATCGCACACGCCGAAGTTATTGGCTTCTGTGAGCATTGAGAAGGGAGCGAAGAAGATGCGTTTAACGGTCAATGAGGACAAGATCAAATATAGGCTGGCATTAAGAAAGCACAGTACGTTAAATATGCAGAGTAAAAACTTCGAGATAATTAGAAATTTAGTCAAGGTTATAAGGTTCCGCTGTACACTCAGACAATGATAACAGTCTAAGATCAAACGAAGCATATCTTCTGCCAATAATATATGAGGCAAAGTTGTGGCCACTGTATTGAACTCTACGGATTGTACAGCGGCCTAACCAAAAAATAGAGATCCAACGATTGAAGTTGCAGGCTCGTATAGAGCGAATACCGAATAAACACCAATACTCCATTCCGGAAAATCTTTCTTCAATCAAACCTCAAGAAACGACAAAGTAGAGGAAATCCGAGACTCAGCCCAGGCAAAACATATGGAAGAAGATCGCAACCAACTTCGTGTGATAACTACCTTAGGATTCGATTCGAATTGGTTAGAACAGGTTTGTTAGTTATGATCCTCTTGCTCTTCAGACTTTAGCGCAGTTTTAAGGAAGTTAGTAAGTATCATCTACTTTTTAACTGAGTGTTGTTTTTTTTTCTTCTGTTTTTAACAAGCAGAAAATTACCATTAAAACCAAACCATACGAAAATATTTTGACAATTTTAATTCTATGCCACAGAATGTATTCAACAGTTGTAATCATAATTGATGTTTTCAGTGCACCCACCATGCTTGCCTAAAGGAGTATACCCACCTTCAATATTACTTGTCATTTAATTTTTTTCAAGCAACTTTGATGAAAAAAGACACCACACGTATCAATAATCAATATATTGTAAGAGAATTAGTCGGAACGGTACCGTAATCATAAATTTGTCAGTGAACATTCGAGAAAATCAAAATTCTTTTGATTCTTTTTGATCACTGGAACATACAATTGATCAATTCAACCTGAATTGAGAATCATTGAAGTAAAATGACAAGTGGAATTGACTGAATATGAAAGTTCTTCAACAAAAGAATCGTTGGGAGTAGTATACGAGTACGTTGCTCTTTCAATTTCGCACCCGAAGAACAGGGAAACGAATCAAGTTGACGGTACTGTCGTCAGCGAAACAATAAAATGGATACAAAGTTTCAGACAAAAGGAATAGTGTCAGAAACAAAACGGAACCTTCGAAAACAGCAGCATTTATTTTTCTGAATATCAACCTTTAAACCTTCCAGAAAACCTAAAATTGAACAGTCAAAATGGTAATCTAAGAAAGGATACCAAGAACTTCGTAACAAACTCTATGTAATACTTATGAAAAATCAAGTGCAATTATCTTTGCTTCTCCAAAACTATTTAAAGATTGATTGAACTTTTCCGTGAAATATGCTAGTGATTCCTTTTCTACGAAACCCGCACTGCAAGTTATTAAAAAAACTTTCGTTGTTTAAGTTATATCTTAAGTTGATTGATTGTTGATCAATGATTACATTACCTTAGAAAGAAGAGCAATTGCTGGGTAAGAATATTCGATTAGAACAGATGGAAAAGCTTACGTAATGATTTCTCAGCATTGAACAACTCCTCTCGAAAACTAAATAGATTATACAATCTGGAGCGGATTTGTGTATTTCAAAATGTGTCCCATTTACGCTATCAAATACAGTAAGAGCCAAAATAATGTGGCAACACCGCTGCCAGACAATGCCGTAGATTTTAGTCATTTAAGGCATTTTTTCTTTGAATGTTAGCATTGAATTTTTACCTGCTTTCAAAAATTGAACGAAATCGGTTGAATCTGTTCTGAATTCTATCCAACAGGTTCAAATGAGTAATGGGGGCATCAACCCAGATATGAGAGTTATACTCAAGCTTTAGGCGGATGTATGCCTTGTAGATTGTAGCCAGATCAGAAGGGGTAGAGAAATTCTTTTTTTTTTTTTTTTTTTTTTTTTTTTTTTTTTTTTTATATAATCTACCCGCGCTCAAGGGATTATGATTACCCTTTAAATGTTTCAACACAGCGCGGGCGTGAAGTTAATGAAGAGAAAGAAGGATAGGAAAGATGTGTGGCACGATGTTCTGAGACTGTTGGTGGTTGTCTCAGATATTTTTATCTCCAGGGATGGCGGCTGAGCTAAAGCGGAGAAATGCCGTGTCTTATTTCTATGTCGCTTATAATTCACATTATTTTATTCGTGTTCATCCTTGTTGGGCATACTAGTTTAACTTAATTACATGCTGTTAGTGTTATGCCTGAACAACATGTAATGAGTAAACCATCAACCCATTGATGACAATTTTTAGAAGGTTTTTAATGGAATTAAAGCGACATAGACGGCGGCAGGGATCGAACCTGTTATCTTGCATCTTTTAAGAAAACCTAAGCATTTCTTTGCGTTTTTAGCTACGTCGAATATATGATCATTCCATTAGAGATAGTCATTAACACACATACAGTGCAATTCATGTTTAATGGCATGAGGGGTATATTTCGCTTGGCCGACAGAAGACAGCTTTGTGTTTTCGAAGCATTAAATTCCATAATTGTATAATGCTCAGATCGGAATCTAATAAGCTTACCACACGCAGTCGTTCTAGTCCCACAGCCAAAGAACGGGCTTCTGAGTCTGGAAACGAATATGAAAAGCTGAAGATGCTGTAGTCAGTGTAACAATGAAGTGGATTATAAGTTTCAGACAAAAGATCAAAGGAAGAATATCGGAGACAAAACGGACACCACCAATTATAACTAATACGACAGATTTTTTAAACCCTCAATATGAAAAAAGTCGAAATGATGACTTTCCTATTCATTGTCTTAATCTAAAACCTCATATTGAATTTGGACTAACGACATTGTATAGGCAAAGTCAGACAGAGCGATACTCATGAAAATATTAAAAACTTTATAAAAACAAAAATCTATAATACTCAAAAGTCGATTTTTAATTTATTAAATTTTCTTTTAATTAAAATGATATTTTTATATTTTTTTTATTTTTAATACACATTTAAGACGTCAAAAGCACTTAAAATGAGATAATTATAATTTTATTCGCTTGTTACTATTTAATTGTCTGGTTTTGTGTTATGATTCGCAGGAAGATTATACGTAATTTGAAACAATGTTACAACTAAACAACGAATTTGCTTTGGAAATATTTTCTTTTTTAAATTGTTCTATAACGCGTTTTTAACTACCATTAAACTATTTGTTGAAATAAAGTGTTAATATTTAAGTTTGATTAATCTATGTAGGTATCATGTATATGTATTTGATGTTGGAGTTCAAATTGGGGTATTTTTTGTAATTTGATTGTAATTTTTTTTTTTTGTAATTTAACTACTCAATATTATAATAATGATTATATATATATTTATATTTGTTAAACAATAAAATATGAACACTTAAGAGTTAGGTACAGGTTAATTGTGTGTGTTTGTGTATGAGTATGTTTTGTGATTAAATGTTTATCTTAATTTGATGTATATTAATTTAAAGGGTGGAATGTTAGATATACATTTAAAAAGAGAGTGGAGATGATGTTCACTGAAAATAGAATTTGAAACGTAAGCCATTTGTTAGTCAAGCAGAAACAAATGTTTGTTTATTATTTTGGTTTATCATACAACTTTTTTGGAACAAATAAATAACAACAAAAGAATAACCAATGAGGATGCAAATCGAACAAAGGAAGAATCGAACAACTGAAGACTTACAAAACAAAAACAAAAATAAAATAAAATTACATTTGAATTGGCGTGTGAATTTACAAACTTTGCATTATATTGCATCATATTGTTAGTAGCAGCGCTTATTTTTTTCATCGAAAACTAAAACTAAATCATGCAACTAAGGGTGGAAAGCATCCTCTTGGGGGCAGTTTTATTATAAAAGCTCAAAAGAAGAAACTACCACCACGTATCGTTATTAAATGGCATGCGTCTTGTACCAACCTTATTGTCGAAATCAGCAAAATCAGCGAAGCCACCACCGCCCGATGGTGGTCCGAAGGCATCACCAGAAGGCTGAGAAGGACGTGGAGGACCCTAGAGTAAAACAAACAAAAACCATAATGATTCAACTGGTATAAATAATTATATTCAAAATTTACTTGAAGAGGACGTGGTGGTGCTGGTCTTGGAGGTGGTTGTTTAGATTTCTTTGGTGGCAGAGCAGGACTTGGTGATTCTGGCCTTGGCGGTGGACCAGAACGTTGGGTATTTGGACTGAGTACCTGTCCAACCCCTGTTGGTGCATGAAGGGCAGCAAATGGATCACTTCCAAAATCATCTTTCCCAGGCTAATATATGTCAAAAGAAAATTATTGAATTTTATTCCATTTTATATGACTTTTATTTGTACCTCAGGTGTTACAGAACTTGTTTTTTTATCACCAAACGGATCAGCAGCACCCGCAGCTCCAAATGGATCTCTTTGTTTAGCTGCACCAAATCCAGAGCCACCAAATGAATCATCAAAACCACCAGCGCTGAAGCTACTGTCATCAAAGCCGCCCGTGGCTCTAGTGGAGCCGTTTGTGCTTGATGTAAAAGGATCTGCGGCAAAGCCATTCGAGACAAATCCATCGGTTTTTCCAAATCCATTTGTTTTCTCTTGAAACGGATCATCAGGTTTTGGTTCATGGGTGATTTTCTTTTCTAACACCTGCTTTACTTCTGTCAGATCTCCCTCAATTTTCAGTTGATACTCGGTTACTAATTCAGTTTGATTTGCTTCAATGGCTGCCTTACACATTATGAGGGCGTCGGTCATTTCGCGTTGGGATTCTAGTAGTTGAGTAACCATTGAACGTACCTTTAACGAAAATTCCATTCATATAAAGAAATTTAAAAGTAACATAATTTTATTAGAAAAACAAAACTCACTTGGCTAATTTGAAGTTGAGTGTCTTGTAGATTTCTCGATAGATTATCCAATTCTTTACGATTTTCCTCATATTCCTTTTCAAGGGAAGCTTCTTCGTCTTTTAGTTTTTGTAATTCTGAACGTTTGGAGTTTAACTCGCCTTCTTGTTCGTTGATAGTTTCTTCTTGTTTCGAGCATTGTTCACGAACTTTGTTGACCTTGGGAGACATAAAAAAGCGGTATGATAAGTATATATTTTTTTAAATAGATATACAAATAAAGAAGTGACATTTTGCCTATATAAACAAAAAGAAAATAAACACTAAAAAGCGTAAGAAACGAAAACAAAAAATACAAATTTTACAGAAACAAATAAACAAAATACAAAACAAAACACAGAGAAAAGGAAACGAAATTCAAGCCAACAAACCTGATTATGTACTTCGGATATTTCTAAATTAACACTAGTTATAGCTTCTTCATATTCTGATTCCTTTATTTTGTTTTTAAGTTAGATTGTAATGTAGTTTGTGTATTTTTGGATTTAATATCAAATTAAATTAAAAAGAAAATAAACCAAAACCGGAAAAAAAAATAAAACAAAAATTAAAAAAATCAAAAGTAAATATAAAAAAGAGAAAATTAATGGTTAATAGGTAATGTTTTGAGTAAAATTCAGATAAATTGTGAGTGGGAAGATTCTTCTTGATAATTAATGAACATTTTTGAAGAGAAAGAAAAGAATGTAGCTCAGGTAATGATAATCATTTGAGGATACTAAGAACGGACTAAAATATGTGCTTTTAGCGTGGGGTTAAGGTTGCGTTTGAAAAAAAAAATCTTACAGGCATAAAGTTAAAATTATTATACAAAAAAACCAATACCATATCCAGAAATTATAAAGGTACCGCTTTGGTATTAACCTTACATTTGGGCGGGTTATTTTCGAATATATTTAAGTACTTGGGATATACATACATAATTGAAAATAGAGCTCGAACAATGAACGGAACAATGAACATCTCTTGAGAACCGGCGCAATTTTTGCTGTCTATCTTTATTTTATCGGTATTTTTATTTACATCTTCCGATTAGATATGCCACCAAAGACATATTCTGGATACTCTTGGACAAGAGACATGAGCAGTGTTATAAAATTGTGTAAGGTAAATTTACAGCCAAGCTAGGAATTTACAGGCTACACGTCACTTCCTCCGATAACGGTCCCAAGAATAAAATTCTGTGAGAAAATTCGCCGTTAGATGGGCGTATTGGGTGCCATTGAAAATATTGCCAAGAAGGCAACTGGGCTCGAACCCTTGACGATGAATGCCCACAAGTACATTCAACTAAACAAAAGTTATACAAAAAGGCGAGAGGAACCTTTTTTTCGAGCAGGAATGAAGTTTTACAATGAGGTTAAAAGTACGTCGCAACCTTCAAAGGCTCGAACTGAAGCTTCAAATGGGACCAAAATAACATCGCAGCAGAATCATAGTCGCTGCTGAAAATGGAAAAATAATTTCTGCAAACAGTATAACTGCGATTTAAATTTAATTCCGCTTTCGGACAGCTTGTGCCATAAGCCTAGATTAAATGGAGACAAATTCTGTCCAATTCTGCAAACTCGTCTGTTTGTGCAAAACAGAATAAACATTGCTCTACCGAAGTCAGCAAAATTTCTTATCTGGCTCGTATTTTTCCCTCCCATTCTAAAGTTCAGAACTTTGCATCGATATCTCCTTTTAAATCATTTCCTATTTTCCTTACTTAGTCACTTCTTATGAGTAAAATTTTTTTACAACTAAGGAAAAATATTACCTGTTTAGAAGCCGATTAAAACATAATATGGGATGAATATAAACGTTTCAATTTACTCTGCCACGCGCTGACAAAACGAATGTTTGGTGATCGATAAGTCTTCTAAGAGTATCTCTTTGTCAAGTACTTCTCATTTTAGCCGCTAGGAATTGGGAGAACATTAGCTCCACCGCATAACTACTTACATATACCATAGGAATGGTGAGAATTGTAAGTCACTAGGACTTTGTTATTGATTTTATATGTACTATGAAGAAGAAAATTCTGGATACGTAAAACAAATCAACCTTGAAACCACTCAAAAATGTTTAAGGAAACATCGAAAAAAAAAATTTTTTTAGTTCAAACAACTCCAACGATTTGTTTTCTGCTTCTCAATTTGGTATTTGAAAAGCCCTTCTGCGTATGTGGAAAGGTATTAGAAGTGCATGTACTACAATTTTGGCCGAAAATACAAAACCAAAAAATAAAGCATTATGAACCTTGCTGCTTAGAAGTGTGAAAAAATAAAATGCTTGACCCTAATGCATAGCTTTATATGATTCGAATGCTCATGAAGAACTCGTTATGACTTTCAGAATATCCAAAATAGATGTTTTAGGGTTCTTGGTTGAATTAAGAATATTTCATGTTTCTTAATAACTCGACAGTAATCCAACTGCAAAATTAAATAAATTTGGTGGTGCAACAGCTCGGAGTGAACCAGGACCTAGTGACTTACAATTCTCAACCATTCCTGTGTGCGTGTTACCAGGAACTGAGGGGACCTACAATTTTCTGACGATTCCGAACGGCTAATGAGCAATCGAACTCGAGACCTTCAGCATGACAGTCCAGGTCACTAACCGTTATGCCAAGGGGTACTACAAACTGCAAAATTAGTCCACCAAAAAGAAAAAGGGATGCTTGGAAACGCAGAAAATTTCTGCCCTGACAAGTTTAATCTACTTATGTAAATATGAAACTTTGATTTTTTGGGAAACCTCTTCGCCACTTTATGCAAAGACTAAGATGTAATTAATTTACTACAGATATTTTGGCACTATCGACGCAGTCATATTTATGTTGTTTTAGCAGGCAATTTGCGCTTGAACGATAGAAGACAGCATAGTTCCCCATTTAACAATGCTATCGAGATAAGAATTTAATGAAATTGTCACACGCTGCCGTTTTCCATCCACATCCAAAGAACAAGGATGTGCTGTACTGTCGTCAGTAAAAAAATGTAAATGAATTAGAAGTTTCAGACAAAAGATAATTGTTGACTATAAGAAAAAAGAGTCGGAAACAAAACGAGGCCTTGTGGTACACTAACATTAACATTTATTTTATGAATTTCAGACTTAAAACCGTATTGAGGGGTTCGAATAGTTGTTTCAAATCCAACGAAGAAGAGATTCACCAATGCCAAATGCACTCATTTCCGATAAGAGAGCTTGATTCCAAACTCTAGAGATAGACATCAACATACAATCAGAAAGATACCAGTAGAGTTGAACAGACGGAAAAGCGTACGCAATGGCTTTACAAGCGTTGAAGAACACCTATTTAGAACAATAGGAAGGATACTATCCGTACCAATGAATTTGTGTACATAGAGATCCTTTAGTACTTTTGCAACTGTTCGAGTTAGAAAGAAGATTTGTCCCTATAAATCGTTTACGTTCTCAAGTACAGGAATAGTCATGACAATTTCTGGCAGCGTCGGATTAGCAGCGGATTGTGCTGCAAGCAAATTGATTTTTTTTATTCAGCTGACATGGGGAGGGTCATTGAAGACGTGCGTTGGAAGCGAAGACGAACTTGCATTTCATACATTTTTGTTTACAAATGACAAAACAGTTCGACTATATATTGTAGTATTTTTTGTCATGCAAAAATTTTGATCGTCGAATATGATATTTACATGTCTTTCTAGCTTCTATGACTCTTACAATCTTCTTAACCGTCATTTGGTTACAATGTGCCAGTAACGTCTGTGTGTCAAACGTGGAACTTTGAGTATTTTATGATTATATTATTGGAGATCAATTTAGAGAGTTTTGAAGAGTTTTAACAATTAAAAAATTTAACCTGTACTTTTAGTAAAAAAGAAATAATTTTCAATAATTTTTTCTTTGCATTTCGATTAAACTATTTCTTATTGCAAAATTAATGTGACATTTAGAAAAATAGAAACATATTTTCATATAAGCCACCGACTTTAAAAACATACGAATTCTTGAAAATTAAAACGAACTTATCAGTAAAATCTTAGTAAGAGGGATAGAAAAAAATGATTTATACATATTTACAAACACCTTCTTAAGTGTAAGTGATTTTATTTTCCACTGAACTTTCTGTGACAATTGTTGTGCATTTTAAATGAAACTTCTTTTTACAACTATTTTTAGTGAAAAAAAAAATAATATATAACCCACAAGCATAAATCCAAAAGAAAATAATTAAAAGCTAGATAGTTTTTTATTTATTGAATACTATTTTTACCTGAGCTTTAAGATCATCCAAACGCTTTTGAGCTTCGCCCCTTTGGTTTTCCAATTGCTTAAGAGTAGCTGTAAGAGTATCTAGTTCGCTCTACAAAATAGAAAAAATTTATAAACATTCGAAGGGATATACAATCGAATTCAATCGTACCTGTAAACTGCGAACTTCTCCAGACTTGATACGAATATCAGCCTCCTTTTGGGCAATCTCGGTTTCGAGTGCTCGCCTCTCCTTAGCCAGTTCTTCAATTTCCTTGGAAATCATTTCTAGTTCCGGATTGGAATATGTTGGTTTAGGTTCCTGAAAGGAGTTGATTTATCGCCAAGAGTTCAAGAAAAAACAAACATCAAGTTAAAAAGTATTCTTGTTTCATAGCTACGCAAAGAAAAACAAACCTGTGGAGTGATATCAACACCTTGAATAATGCCACGCATTGAAGGTGGCACCATATTCGCTGTCAGTACTTGTGGTGGTTCAATTCCTTTTTGCTTGCGCTCAACCATCCACATGGCCAGAGCAAATTGCTCAAGTGTTAGTTTGCCTGATTGATTTGTATCGCAAAGAGCCCTAGAAAATGCACACAAACAAATAAAAAATAAAATAAATAATTTTGAAACTTAGAAACTTACCAAATGTGAGCAAGACAGTTTTGTGGAACCCCTGATTGCAAAAATACATTTTTTACTTCTAAACCAGAAACTAATCCATCCCTATCTTTGTCGGAATCTCGGAATATGATTTCAAACCTCTTTAGCTCAGATGGTACTACAACCCAATCGGAAGCTGCAGCAACTGGTGCAGGAGCACCAATCGGAATAAGAGGATCAGTTGAGATGAGAGGTTGCATAGGTATGATTGGTGGTGGAACACGTTGCATTGGTGGTACAGCAACTGGTAGAGGTGGCACTGGTGGCGGTGCAATATCTGTTGGAAAGTTTGCCACAAATCCACCATCACCAAATCCTTCACCACTTGGAGCGCGAGGCATTGCTGATACAGCTGGTGGAGCTGGTTTTACTGGCTGTGCTGGAATCGGTGGTGGAGCACCCGGTTTTCGCATTTGAAGTTCTGGAGGCAGTACATCGGGTACAGCTCGCTTTTCCAAAGCTTGATAAACTAGATGCATGGCAACTATGAATTCGTGCTTGTCGAGGTTTCCATCTTTATCCTGATCAGCTAGATCCCAAATTTTACCCAGAGTTTCCATTGGCAATTTGGAATCCATTAATACACCTTTGACTTTATTTCCTGCAAGAAACCCATTTACGGGATTCAATGACTCAAAAAGTTGTTCATATTTCAAACGATCGATCACTTTCATTGACCAATCCGTGTTGATAACTGGAGCTGGCTGAACCCGCTGTGGTACTATCTTAGGAAGGTCACCCTTTAAAAATAGATTCAAAAAGATTAATTTCCATACTCGTTTATTTCATTTTCTTAAAACGTGTTATTTAATTCAAAATAAATTTAAAAATTGACCTAGCATAGTTTTTGGACGCATTTTAGTTCGTCGTCAAATAAAACTATCCTAACCAAACGATTGGTGGTGTTAGAAAAGAGGTGTCGATTAACATTTGTCTTAATTGTTTGCAAATTGAAATGGCAATGGATAACCCCGGCCGGTAATTTATTCCATAATCGTGTTGTTCGACTATAAAACAAATCTCTAAATGATGACCAAAATTAGGCTCGAGGGTAAACTGATGATCATTCTTAGCGATACGGGTATCACGATGAACTGATTAAGGGGAGAAAAGCAACTGGCTAGTTCGAGTGAGCATTGCTTCTGAACGAAGCGATAAAACAAGGAAATACATGAAACATTCCGACAGTGTTCAATCTTTGACAAAGAATCCATGATGGCTCTGTTTGCTATCAGTTTTAACACTCTGTTCTAAATTCTATTCAATAAATGCAGCACCTGTCTAAAGATGCAAGTTATACTCGAGCTTAGGACGTATTAATGTTTTATAAATGGTAGCCTGATCAGAGGGGGTGAAAAATTTCTTAAGACCATATATAAAATCCTAATAGTTTAGAAGCAATTTTGGCGGTGTCGAGAATGTGGTCATTCCAACAAAGATCGTCGTTGACACACATACCGAGTACTGAGAACTTTCGGTTTCTTCGATGCATGTGCCATTCAAGAACAATCGCATAAGGATACATTTTGCTTCAACGTCAATAGATAGTATTGAGTTTTAGAAGCATTAAAATCCACAAGATTTTGTATACCCCAGGCAGGAAGAGTCGGAGACAAAACAGAAATTGGGGTACACCGTGATTTATTTTGTGAATATCAGACTTGAAACCGTCCAATGAAACATGTATTGGACGATATAGAAGGTAATTTCTAATAGTTGATACGTATGAAAGGAACGCATTGTTAGAAGGAACTAGTCGAGAGTTTAGGCGTTTTGCCCTGCAACATCTGGTATTCGAGTAGGCTCATCTACAAGAGGGGTAAGGTGGTGCATCTTAGCATAGATCTCAACATATCCTCCTTCGGGTGTTGTCTGTCCTGAAAAGCGGAGCCAGTTTTAATTGTGTACATTGAAGTCGCCCGCAATAACGAATACAGTGTGAGGGTACAAGGAAGCAATTCGAGAAATGGAATCAGACAGCGCATCAAACTCATTGAGAGTTGAATCGCTGACAAGATTTGGACTCCTATATATTAAACAATAATGGATGATGTGCTTGCTAACAGTAAATTTAAGCCACATAAAGTTAAAGTTCGTATAAGAACAATGTCCGTCATAGTCCGTCTAACATAAACTAAAATGCCGTAATGGTGAAAGGATAATGGCATTAGGTTATAGCCAGGCAGGAGGCGAAATTCTGAAAGATCAGTATTCGCACCAACCTGTATTTCACCTAGTGCCAAAACAGCTGGTCTGTACTTAGCAGAATGGTCGTAAACGTCAGAGAAATTCTTTCTTAATCCACGAATATTTGTAACCACAACCATTGTATATATATTTTAACAGTACTCTTATGGAACACGAAAAAAAGTTTTATTATTGTGCCGCAAAATCGTAAGTGTGGCTATGTTAAGCAGTGCAGAGTTGACGTGGAAGGAAAAAATATAAGCAAAAGATGAGACGAGGTAGGGATATATTTATTCTGACAACAATAAAGAGGGTAAGGGAGAAAATATTATCTGCGTTTCTTTTTGCTGTCAGAATCAATTGTAGGTAGGTATATAAAGTGTATGCGAGGCGCGAAATGAATACAAGCAAAAAGTATTGAGAGTGTATGAGAGTTCTGGTTTGTTTAAATTCTGATACGATTAATTACCGAGGTTGCCATTTTGTCGACTTTGTAATAAGATCTAGAGGAATTTGAACTTAATAAACTCAAATGGTTTTATTTCGTTTTTGAAAACTAAATAACTTCAAATTGGCTTTATTTCGTTATGGTAACCAAAATAATAATAAATAAAAAGAAAATAGCTTTTGCATAGTATGTAGGTACATACCCATAGAAAATTGTATGAAATTAAAAAAATATAAAAAATAAAAAAAATAATTTTGATTAGGTACAAAAACGAAAAATTATTGTTATGCGTTGATAGGTATTTATATAATTAAATATAAAAAAAATTTGATATAGGTATAGACCAGTTTTTAAAATTTATTCATATAAACTTTGTTTGCAAAAAATATAGAAAATTTTTAATGCTTTTTATGTGTATAATAAACAATTTCAGAAATTCATAAATATTCACATAAAGCTATTTTGAAAAAAAATCAAATAAGTTCTTCGAGAAAAAAATAATTTTAGAAAACTTAAATTAATTAAAAAAATAGAATAAAATTATTATTGACGTAATATTTAAAAAAAATCAGATACCTTTTTTGGAAAAAATATTTTTTATGCATTTACATATTGCTTATAAGAAATTTTTGAAAAATTAAAAAAAAAGGAAAATAACAACTACCAAATCCCCACACACACCTACATTCTACTCCAATGTACATAGTATGTGCCTTTGTTCTCCTATTTTATATACAGTATTCCTATTGCTGTCACTGTCATGTATTAAATGTCTATCTGTTAAAACTCTGCCATAGGCATCTCTGCTAATTTAGTAATTATGGTGCCGCTTGGTTCGCCTAGTCGCGTTCCTATTCATGATAGTACTATTAAAATATATATACAATGCCACAACAGAAAAATCACTTACCATTTTAAAAATCTCAAAACACAACTCTGACGATCTTAGTGCAACTGTGTAATGTATGTACAGTAGACTCGCGTTAACAAAAACACCGCCTTACGTGAACACCGGCTAACGTGAACACAATTTTTTTTACATTGGCTACTCTATAGCGTGAACACGTTGAGAAAGCCCTATAACATGAACAAATTTAAAATGCATTTAACATACCAAATGTTGTTTTCTTTTCTTTTGTCGGTTATTCGAATCGTTTTTATAAAACGGGGAATTCCCGTAAATGATTGGCATTTGGTCCTGGACTGAAGATCTTCCGAGCGCAACCCAAACGAACGTGGTTTTGACCAGTGGATGAAAAAAAAGCGAGGATAGAATTTTGGAAAGAGCACATATGTACTAGAATAGAGCCTAGTGAAGCAATCAACATTTTTAATAAATCTTTGGAATGGACAAAAAAAGAAAACATAAGTATAACAGATATCAGCGTACTTGAACGTCTCCGCCAAAAGGCCTTGTTCAGCAATTTGCAAAAGAAGAAAATCCGGACAAAGACAACCCCTTTTTTATTGATTTCAACTAATTTTTTCTTAACAAATTATAATGGATAAGGTACCTACTTACAAGCCGAAACACACAAAATATAGGATGAATTTGAGTTAAAACAAATGTTTAATTTATTTGAAAAATTTAAAGATTTTCACCTTCGTAAACATGAACAACTTCGCAAACGTGAACACGCTCGGTTTTTAATAGTTCACGTTACCGCGAGTCTACTGTATGTCCAATTGATTAATAAACAGAACACAAATCGTTTTAGGTTTTATGCCCATAGAACACCTTGCATCTGAAATCAATCAAGGTATACAAACACAATTCAACTATACATCAGATGTCACTTAACTATCCATTGCAAGAATCATGCGATAAGCACCACAAGAGAGTAGTCACTTTGGGAAAGCAAGTGAATGAGTGGTTTTTGGTTTATGTATTTGCATTTGAAAATATTTTCGTCTTATACACAGTTAAACCGATTTATATGCCTGGATAGTCTTTTCTTTCGTGGATCGTACCCATTATGCCGTGTTCGCATAGGTTGGACATACTTTTATTTTAATGAAGTTGAACTAAAATCGACTGATTACAATATAATCCACAACACCGCAAGTTGTCGATGATACTTTGTGAACTAAGATTATAAGTATGTCTGAATACATTTCAAGATCTATTCAATTTAAAGAAATTCCAAATCGACTTCAAATTTATTTGCCGACTTAAAACAAGTCAATATTTTGGTGTTATGTATATCCTAATCGGAAATAGTGAATACAAAAAAGTATTTTGTTTTCCATTAATACGGCATTAATGAAGTCATGCGATAATAGTGTAAAAGTATATAAACTTCATAATTCTCAAGCCACCCCACAAACCTAAGATTATATCTGCTGAAAAAACTATGAAAAATCACATGAGTAACAGAAAAACCCAACTTTTTTTGCAAGTGTATATAATATAAATGAGGAAATAAAAAAAGGTCAACCTATTGCACAATAATGTTCTACTTTTAGAGGGTTCATAAATCATATGGAAGTTAACTAGTCAAATCTACATTTTGGCTAAGATTAAAAGCTAAACAATACATATTTTGAACTTACAACTTTTGGGGGGTTTGCAGTCTCAGCGAATATGTTACTCATATTGATAGTTAGCCCAGCCTGTGCCAAGGAGACCAATTTCAATGAAACAAAGAAACCAGGTTTGTCCAGGAATCCCCTTCCATTGGGATCGGATAAATCCCAAATTCTACTGAGAACTACATCGCTTAGTCCAGATTTTTTTAAGAATTTAGCAGCAGTCATTGCCTCAATTGCTCCCGTGCCCTTCGGGTCAATCTAGAATCGAACATTCAATAATTAGATTCCAGCAAAAAAATGAGATTCCTTTGGTCATTTTATATTACCTGTTTGTAGTAGGCCTCGAAAATTGCATTGTGTTTACCAGATACCTAAAATAAAGAAAATATTTATTCGATTTATCAATTTATTTAATTATTTGTGGGAGGAAGTTAAAAAAAATATATATTTTTTTTAATTTTTCGTCGTTATCACAAAATCGATAAACAGAAAATCTTCATTTTTTTGACAGATGGTGACACCCTTTCGAAGGGAAGAAAAATCGACAAGGCAAATTGAATGAGAAAAAAATTGTTTCACTAATTTAATGCACTTAATTCAAAATGAATTATGAAAATAATCTAATACACGAATGCAGAATTATTTTAAGAATGATTTGATAGCATATTTGTTGAAAATTGAATTAATATTTTAGATGAAAATCAATATATTTTTACTTGAATTGGATTTGGTAGCGAAGCCATATTTGTATTTTTTCAACTGCGACTGAAAAGTGATTTGCACTCGATTTGTTGGGTGAGTGGATAAAATTTTTGACATTTCGAAATGGGAAAAATGAGCTATGTATAAGGGTAGGCACACACTAGATGTGAACTAAATAAACAAAGGAAACGAAAATTAATCAAAGTTAAATTTCATGGGAAAAAAACGTTCTCACACGAGTTCATATTTTCTCTTTTTAGAGGCCAGTTATAGCTATCATTGAAAATTTTCATTTACATTTTTAAGACGATTAAACAAACTGCAATGGCTTTAATTGGTACCAAAATGAAGATAATTAGGCCTATTCTGCAACATCTGTTATTCTGCTATGGATTTTCTGTTATGAATCGTAAAAGATTTCCATCTTAAAAGATCTTTTATAATTGGTATTCAGGGGCTCGAACTTTTATAAAAGTCTGTTATGCAACTTCGAAAACGAAATCTGTTATGAAACTGAACTAAATCTGCTATCATAATCAGCTGTGATTAAATAAAATAATTCATCTGACAAAATTAAAATGGATGACGAACAAAAAAGTAATCTCTTCTCTTACACATTATTGGTGTCCTCTACTCTACTTACATATACATATGTTTATATAATACTCGTATGTGTGTAAATATATTTTCTTTCATTTGTCTCATTTTAAAAAGATTTCGTTGACGAAATAAAAAATATATCGTCGTCGTTCTATGAAACGTCCATTCTTAACAAAAATGTAATTTAATTCTTATTTAATTCATTCCAGATCAGCCATATTTGCAAAATATTGTATTGCACAATGGACGACGATGATATATCAATTTTTCATTGATATACTCGTATCTGTGTATGTATTGAAATCTTTTATGATAAAAGTCACAGAAGTTTGTCTTTTATTCTTTTATGATTTTTAACAGATTTCATAACAGATTTTGGCATGCTGAATACCAAAAATGCTATTTGTAAAAGATTTTTTCTATGTTCGAACGTTTGACAGTTCATAAAAGTTTTCTTAGCAGATTTTATAACAGATTTTAGCGTGCTGAATACCAAAATTAAAATTCATAAAAGATTTGTTGACAGCTCAAACATTTGTATGGAAATTCATAGCAGAATAACAGAATAGAAGAATAAAAGATCTCGCCGAATAGGCCTAAATGAGTAGTAGAATTTTTGTCAATACTGGTTTTATGTAAAAGGTGCTTGTCTTGAGAGCATCAAGAGGAGATTCCAAAAAGGTACGAACGACTTTTGTAACACAACCCGTTCAAGAGATATACTAAAAAACACATTAAATTAGATTTCATCTCTCCAACTTCAAACTTTTGCGCGAGATTTGGAAAAGTTTTTAGAGATTAAAATTGTAGAGATAAATTTTGTCTTGTCTCGATCTGCGTACTAGGCTTTAACTTACATATAGAAATCAATAGTCGTGTTTTTTTGGAAAAGTCATCCGTAGTACAGTAGGATTTTATATGAATAACAAAAACAACATCCACAATAGGATCACTGCCGATAAAAGGAGAAGTGAAATCCTGCTGCGGATAGAGATTTGACGTTTATTCGAGTATCGGCAGTGATCCTACTGCGGATGTTGTATTTGTTATTCATATAAAATCCTATTGTACTACGGATAACTTTTCCAAAAAAACACGGCTATTACAATGACCAAAAAAGCCAAAGGAAAGATTTCAAATCGATTCCACTCAATTTATGTTATCATTCAAATGTCTTTATATACACTTTTATCATTTCACGAACTATTTTTATTTTACTCTATAAATCCATTTAAGAACTTACAACGGTATTTATAAAGACATTTGTGTATTAATATAGATAGAACTGAATTGTTAAAATAGCTTTCTTTAACATTAGGGGTATTCACGATCTAATGCAACAGAGGTCTAGTATCATTGTAAAAATGCAAAAGTGTAAAATCTTACAACACTACAACAACAAAATATACGGAGTGCAATTTTGCAATAGCGTCGCACTTTAGCTATACCCGAAACCTATTGCAACAGTAAAATACAACGGTGTAAGATTTGCAGTCGCATTTTTGACAGCTCAGCAAGAGCCACTAGCTTTTAAAATTTAAAAGTCTTTGGAAGCCAAAAGAAATATCTTATTAGGGGTATTCACGATCTAATGCAACAGGTCTAGTATCATTGTAAAAGTGCAAAAGTGTAAAATCTTACAATACTACAACATGTTGTAAGATTGTAAGATTTTACACTTTTGCACTTTTACAATGATACTAGACCTGTTGCATTAGATCGTGAATACCCCTATTGTTCTTTTTATTTTATTAAATTAAATGGACCTAAAAGAAAAAAAGAAGCGCCCCCGCCGCGCCGGAGGGAAAACCCATTTTCTGAAATAAAGATACATGCATTTATGTATGTAGCTTTTTTATGATTTTCGGCCTGAATTTTATTTGATACCTTCGATCCGCATAATTTTATCTCCAGCATCTTCTATTAAAAATTCTGTGATATTTTTTTTTTCTGTTTTTTTTTTTGGCATCCTTAACAAACTTGAACAAACTTCAATTCTTATAAAAATTAAATTTTCAAAACAAAAAACAAATGCCAAACTCATTTTGACATTAACTTCAGTGTTGCAAACAGGTGAGAAAAAGTGCGTTCACGGTCTACTAAAAAATAATAAAATTTCGCATTTTTACTAGGCTCGTTGCACCAAATCAGGAATACCCCTACAGCCATATTTATAAACTCATTATAGTGAGTACATAAGGCTATGCAACCCTTATAATGCCTCTAAACGCAAAATTGTTATTTATAAAACTTATGTGACGTTGAATAGGGGCATTATAAGCTAAACGCGTTTGGAGGTTGAATAGTGCCTACATAAGGACATTTTAGTATTGAACTGTCACATTCACTTTGACATCACATTGAATTATAAAGATTATCAACAAAAAAATGCCTTTGACTTAATATTGAAACTAAAACTTTGTGTTAATTTTATTTATTGAAACAAAAATGTTATACTAATATATTAATAACAAATTGAATTGAAAATTGTTTAGAATTAAATAGATAAATATACTTGTTGGTGATGTCTCTCCACGCATCCTTCTTCATCTGGTGTGTTAGTGTTGTAATTATTATCTTGCATTATTGAATTGTAGCCTCAAGAACTTGTCTGAGGAGTATTCCAGCTATAATGAAACGAATAACAATTTGATTTCCAGTATTGTGCTAGAGATAATAACATACTTTATCTGATGAATCAAAGTTAATTGTTGGAATTCTTTTAGCTTTTGGTAGCTTCCTTTTTGTTTATTAAATTCGATAGACAGACAAGATGTTTTTTTTTTTGTTTTTTGATAAACAGCTGAGTGTTATGAAGGCTAAATGTAATAGATTCTTACTTTTTGGTACTTTATTTGACACAAGCTCATTATAACTATGCAGGGTAGGCAAATGTTTTATAAATATGAATTTGCATAGTGGATGAATAAGTCCTTATGCATTGCATAACTATTCACGCGTTTAGGGAATTCTAATAAATACGGCTGCTATTGTTTTATTTTGATCACTCCTAGCATTCATTACGCAATCCAAACCCTCCAAACGCTTTCCATTAGCTGTTCAGAGTCTTTTTCGATTATTGATTTCATTAAGCTAAGTGTACACGATTGGTAGATCTTACAATATTGTAAGATCTTACAATGTCTGACAATTATCTACCAATGAGCTGACAAATAAGTTGTGTGTGTACACGGTTGGTACAAAATCTACCAATCTCTTACAATTAATTGTCAGAAGTTGGCTGACAATTCATTTTCAGATAGTCCGCTTAATACCTACCAATTAATTGTAAGAGATTGGTAGATTTTCTACCAACCGTGTACACACACAATTAATTGTCAGTTTTTGTTGGTTATGCAAACTGACAATTAAACCTTGGCTGCAAATTTTCTGACAATGAAAAAATTGTATGATGCTAAAAAACGAACATCTTACAATTTCTTCATTGTCAGAAACGTCAGACAACGATAAAAATTGGCAGGCCTGACAATAAATTGTGTGTGTACACGATTATCAAATACCTTACAATTTACCGTCTTACAATTAATTGTCAGATACATTTTCTGACAATTAATTGGAAGATTACACGATTGTCAGCTAGCGTACACACGATTGTCAGGTTTCTTACAATTAATTGTCAGACAATGATCTAACAATTAATTGTCAGACAAATTTTCTGACAATTAATTGTAAGACTACACGATTGTAAGACATTGTAAGCATGTTTTTCACTGACAGATCTGACAATATTGTAAGATCTACCAATCGTGTACACTTAGCTTTAGTATTGCAATTTCAATTTAAATACACAAAACATGTAGGGCCTTTTTTAGGATATAAAGTTGGATGTGTTAATTTGTGAAGGTAGTGAAATACTTAGAAAAAACTAATGAAAGTTAACATAACACCAAAAATATTACTTACTTACTTAATGTGGCGCTACAGTCCGGGGTTGACGAGGGCCTCAACTAACAAGCTTCACCAGATATCTCGGTCAAGGTAGTTGAGGTCATCTCCCACGACTTGTGCTACCTGAGGGCCGTCCGTGGGATTCAAAAACACCGCAATCATCACTTCGAATATCCAAATTTCCTTTACGGATCTCTGTCAACGACAAGTAATTTTTTAAATGTTTACAGGAGCTTGCACTGAATTTATATTTAAAGTGTCATTTTAATAAATTTCATAGGGCCAGTATAAGTTAGTTTTAAGTTAGGTATCGGATAAGTATAGGCTAGTTTTTCTTGGATTTTTTGTCTAGCTTTAAGATAGTTACATTATATTGAATAAAAAATAAAAAAATGAATTTAAAAAAAAGAGAGATGGACTGTTACACAAGAGATGCAGAGTTCGATCCCTAAATAAGGTTTAATATCATTTATGTTTTAAAATTATTGCAAATACATTAATTAATAACAATTCCAATGTGATACATGGTTTGAGGTTTAAAATTGATTAAATGTCGGAAAAACGTCTTCAAAGAAATATAAATTTAAATTTTTTTCTAATTTTTCAGGCTTGGTAAAAGTTTTATTGTAAGCTTGTAATAGACTCATCGAACCAATTTTTTTTTATAAATATAAAGGTCGAAAAATATTTTAAAGCTTTATGTTTCATGAATTAAAACGACAGATTTAAAGTCTTGTAGGATTTCTTAGGTTGAAGTTTAAAAATATACATTTCCATTTCTATGATCGTAGGAAAATGACTAATTTCGAATTATTAGAATCCGACTTCCGTTCCATACAAAAACTAACATCCCTGTGCTTTCCAAAATATACAAAATGTCAAAAATAAGTTTGCATTTTCAACTGTTTTTCTTGTTTCTTCGCAGATTGCAATGGAATTTGTTGTCGTCTGCGTACAATTCTCTTGCTGAAAAGTTAAAGTTGCGTTTGTTTAACCTTACGTCGTCTTGTGAAATTTAATTTAATTTAATTTAATTTTGTAAACAAGAATCCGGTTAGGTTTTACTATTCCTCGACATTTGCAGGTGTAGCAAGCAGTTCATTTTCGTCTTTCAACCAATAAGCATCTACGAATAAAGTTGTCCTGTCCCTTCAAGAAATCCATTGATAATGGATACCTCAAAATTGACCGACACCTCGCAGCGGCAGCATATCAAGTGTAACGTCAACAACTATGAGTACGATTGCACCAAAAAATGTCGATCCCACGCTCATGGCCAAGAAATAACTGCTGCACTAACCAAACGAGCTGTGGAAGACGACAAACTAGCCGCCTTCATTGCTAAGAAGTGTTGCAACTTTTGCGATATAACAGATCCACTAGTAAGCGATGCCAGAATGGCCATGTAATGGACATCAATTTCTAATTGGTATTTTTTTTTGTAGGGTCGATCAGCAGTTCATATGGCAGCGTCAGTCGATCGTTATGTAATCCTCGAGTGGCTATTGAATCAGGTAAACAGAATCACTTGTTGACATTTTCCATTTCAATAGAACTTTCTATCCAGGGAGCTATAATTAATAGCAGGGATACGGAATCTGGTAGCAGTGCCCTGCACAGATCAATCTATTACGGCTGCATTGACTGTGCTGTACTCCTTCTTCGTTACGGCGCCAGCATGGAACTTCTCGATGATGACACAAAGAGCCCACTTCAAAACTGCTGTCGGCTGAGTGATTTCTCAGGAAATTCGGACAAGTAAGTAAGTAAGTTTTTTTTAGAGAGCAATCATTAACTTGAGGCCATTAATTAGTCCCAGAAATACTGAACTCCTAGTCTGGGGATCGAATAAAAACTATAATATCGGGATTGGCAATGAGGAAGGCACATCCTCACCACAATTCATCGACTTCTTCCGCAAAGAACACAAGATGATCGAATTGATCTCGTTGAGTGCTTATCACAGCCTGTTTGTGGATAAAAAAGGGCAGCTGTATGCAGTGGGACATGGGAAAGGAGGTCGATTAGGTAAGAATCTTTCATCTCTAAACTAAAACTAAATACATTTTTTTTTTTAATTTTTAATATTAAAAGGAAATGGAACTGAGAATAGTTTGCCAGTTCCGAAGAAAGTCAAAGTTCCCATTAAGAATGCTGGAGAGAAGATTATTTGCATTAGTACTTCCAAGAAACATTCACTCATTCTAACCAACAAGAGTACGGTGTTTGCTTGTGGTTTAAATGAAGACATGCAACTTGGAGTTCGTGAAAGTCCTGAAAAACTGACTGCATTTAAAGAAGTTGTCACCCTCAGAGATTTTGGGGTAGACAACTTGAAGAGAGTTATTGCAAGAGATTTTTATTCGTTGGCTTATTCAAAGGATATGCTATGGGTATGGGGAACAAGTCACGGACAATTCGGTTGGAGTAATAACAGCGAAGCTCGTATTTCTGCCCCGAAGCAGGTAAAGCAAGAAGAATACTATTTGTTTGCTTTTTGTTTCTAAATTGTCTTATTTTAGATGACATTGCCTGAAAGGACAGATCTGAAATTTGTTGAAGCAAATAATTTTGCCATTGTATGCTATACAACTGCCAAAATGATCTTACTATTCTACAATTATAAAATGAGAGGCATCAAACCACCACAGTGAGTTTAAATTTATATTTAAAAAATATTTTTTTTTTCAATTCAATTTTTGTATACTGGGGTGGAATCGCGTAAGGTGATAGTTGACTATCAATTCGTTGATTGTCGTTTTTGACTATAGCTGTCTCTATCATATCAATTAAGAATTATAGAGAGCGATGGTCAAAACGACAATCAACAAATTGATAATCAACTATCACCTTACGCGATTCCACCCCTGGTAACTGAAATTTGGTTTGAGTCTATGCTATGTTAGTGCGTTGGGGTGTTACGCCGAAAGTTAAGTGTCTCATGCGAGGAAGTTATAAATACTCTAAGAGTAAAATTGCTTCTCATATTAGCCTTCGGAACTCTGGCAGGCCAAACTACTTTTTGAGAACTATAACCAAGATCGTTTCAAGAACTGTATCAGCTCGAGTAGGACCCCTAACAGGTCACTGTAAACTAAGAAGGCACTTGAGAATTATTGGCCTGGAAAACAGACCCACATGCAGATTCTTCAATACTCATGACGAAACGTCGAAACGCATACTAGGCGGATGCGAAGCACTAATGCGTCAAAGAAACAAGTATCTGGAACGCTACCTGGTAAATGAGAGTGATTTATCCTTTCTGAAGGCATTCCAAATAATCAAACACATCAATGGGATAAACTTGGAGGAAGAGCTGTAGTGTTAGCAATTTATCTAGCTCAGGATGGGGGCAATATAGATCTTTAGGTCGCAGTGCAAACCACCCTCTCAATATTCGTTTATAACCTTCGGAATCGATAGAACTTTTTACCTACATTCCTGCCGACAACACGCAGACGACAATGGTTGAGAGTTGTTAAGTTCCTAAGTTCAGGAGCTCTAAGATTTCTCGTGTCTCTAATTTATTTATTAATCCATGTGAATCCAAAACGGGAAACACGCAACGAGACGATTTTCGCACAAGGAAGAGGTAGAATTAATGTAGATGTATCCTGTGCTCTATTCCAAAGACAGAGATTCATCTTGGAGAGATTTTCTGCGAGGAATCTAGTGATCTAATTAATATAGACATTTAAAGTCTCTCTTGCTTCATAATGAGCTCCAATTGGTTCAAAAGGGAGGCAATCTTTAGATTCATGAGGTATATGAGCCAACTCTTGTCTAAGTGTGTCAGCGACGCTGGCAGCCACTTCAACTTTCCCTTACCTGACCATGTTAATCATAAATTAGAAGACAACGGCTCGTAGAGAACCACAACCCTCTGCCATTGCTGCGTGTTAGTTTACGGCAAGAAGGAGGGGACCTACAATTTTCTTCCGAGCCCAAACTGCTAAGATGAGAAGTTTTTTTCATAACAATAGGTAGTCTTGGAGGATTTGTATCTTTTGCCCCTGATTTTTGTTTTGTTTTTAGGTGGCGGGGTCTTGCGTGACAGTTGAATGCTCTTACCATTAAGTAATGGAGTCCTACTTAAAAAAAATAGTCTTATCAGAATATTGCGAACGCCTCAAAATAAATTTTGCTTAATTCTTCCCATTAATTTGGGGATAAAAAGGAAAAACCCATTTTAATTTTAATTTTGCTCGTATCGGGGTTTGCCTGAGTACGATAAATTATTTCATTCTTAATTTTCATATGCATAAAGATTTGTTTTCCAATTTCTTAAATAGAATAGAAGCAATCAAGAGCATATCAGTGGTTGGTGGCGGCAACACAAAATCAACAAAAGGTTCGGTGTCGGCCCTTAAACTTCTTATGCTAACGGAAACAAATGTTGTTTTCATCTGGTATGAAATGTCTCAGCAATATCTCAGGTAAATTAGCAATACGTGACTATATTATAATTCAACACTAATATTATTATATCTTGGTTAAATGGTCTTAGATGTGTGTTTTCTCATATCCGTGTAAATAAAATCGACAAAATCCTCTACAAGGGCAACCAGGTGTTGATTCTATCGCAGGGCGATGTCTATACCGGCAAATGCCACCAAGTTAAAGTACAAAATTGTCAAGAAAGCAGTTCAGATGCTTGGTTCACGGACGGTCAAGCCCGCAAAGATATTTGCAATGATCAAAAGATACGAATTGAATTGAGTCGAATACCTCAATTGGATCGTGCTGTTGATGTTTTTTGTGATGATGATTTTACTGCCTTTGCTGTGCTTCAAGAAAGCTATGCAAATTATTTTGTTCTACCAAAACTTATAGACGAGGAGTATAGTTTCAAGAAACTTCTTCACGATGCCAGTGAATTTGACAACATCCATGATCTGGTCTTTTATGTGGATGGAGAGAATTTCTTTGCACATAAATTCATAGTCTTTTCCAGATCGGCAGGACTGCGAGAAGTAGTTGAGGCATATCCTGAGAAGAAAATTCACTTGAATTTCAAAGGACTATCGGGGAAAATGTTTGAGCTGATCTTAAAGAATATCTACACAAACTATTTTATTACTGAAGATGGTTGGAAAATTTGTTTTGTTTGTACAAAATAAAGATTGACTTATTATTGCTTTTTAGATATCGATGAAATAAAGCAGTCCTTGGGAAATAATTGTCCAGCAGAACGAGAACAGATCCTTGAACTCTTTGCGAGTTTTGTTGTAAAGTTCCAACTCAACAGCTTAGCAAACTTCATTAAAAGGTTTGTTGAGAGAACTTGGAAGGAATTGTATCAACATTTTATCTTTTCTTTTCCTTCTAGTCATGCGAGTCAACTTCCACGATCGGTGGACAGGTCTAAATACCGATTTAATAGCCTCAAACGCGGTGATTTTCAAAATCTTTATGATGTCACTATCCGGTGTGCTGGAGATGTTGAAATTTATGCTCACAAATGTATTTTAGTTTCGAGACTCGAATACTTTGACCTGATGTTCACACACACCTGGTCTGAGAGAACCACCATTAATTTATCTACAATACCCCCGGAATACATGACCCCCATTATAGATTTCCTCTACACATTGAATGGGGATAGTTTTCGAAAACAAAATTACTCGGAAACGTTTCTTAATAACATGGTAGTATATTGCGATCAGTTTTTTATCAATCAACTGCGGAAAGTTTGTGAAGTTTTGTTGCTGGAGAAGATCAGTATTCGAAAGTGTGGTGAAATGTTGGACTTTGCTTGTCTTTACAACTGTAACATTTTGAAAACTGGTTGTTTAGATTTCATCTGCCAAAATTTATACAGAGTTCTTTCACAGAGAAGTCTCGACTGCTGTGAGCCAGATGCTTTGAATTCCATTAACGCACATTATCGACAAATGTTTAAGGAAGTATTCGATTATCGAATGATAACTCCAGACTCGGAGGCGGTGTGTGATGAGATTTTGCTAAGTTTTGTTGATGATTTCGAGGTAGATTTAGATTTTAGAATGGAAGAGGATGATACGATTAAGCCTCAAACAAAATTAAAACACCGAGAAAGCAAGTTTTGGCGAAGTACGCGACAGCATGAACAAGATGCTATCAATTCAATGAAAGAAATGACTTTACAAGATTCAAGAAAGGACAGCGTATCGGAAAAGTCGAAGGTTATACAAGAAGCAGATGAGGCATCGGCTAAAATACACGATGAATACAAATCGTGGCTGAAAGTTACCGATAAGAAGGACACACAAAAAAAGTCAGTGGTTACTGTGGTAAATGCAAATGAAGTTCTTAAAGTGGAACCAAAACCTAAGGAAGCTTTAGTCGCTCTTAATCCACGTACGGAAAAAGTGATTCCTATAGAAACTAGTCCCACAAAAGAGTTTAATATCAATTTGTCTGAATTCACGCCAATAAAGGCCGACAAACTCTCTCAAAAACAGAGAAAACGACTTTCGTCAGAAACAACTCCTTCTAAACCAGTTGAAATACCCCAAGTTAAACCGAATGCTTGGGGGATCAGTAGCCCGCCTCCCAAAGACTTGGACTCATCATTCCTTAATAATTCACCTTCAAGTTTAACAAACGAATCTCCATCCAAACCAGGACCATCCCCATCGACGAGTCGCACAAGTTTTGCAAAAATTTTAGAGGATGAGAAAAAGCAACGAGAATACGTGGATAGAATGCGCAATAAGTCGTTGGTTTTAACGCAAATAGAAGAAACTGCAATAACAGAGTTGCGACAGTTTTACAATGTTGACAATTCTGCTGATGAGATTATAACAATTGAAAGGAAAAAAAGACCAGTGACTTTGAATTTTGCCATATGGCAAAGAAATTAATTATCATATCTATGTAATTTTTTTGTACGTACATGTTATGTAATTTGATCTATTTTGTTAAACAAATTTAATTTAAGAATAAAAGTAAATCAAATGTTTAGGATATTTAAAAACAATTTTAAAGATGTGATTTTTTGTATCTTGTTTTAAAGATTGAACCTAATAAGTCTCTTTGTAAAAATAATTAAAAAAATCTAGGATTGATAAATTACTAAAGCTAGCTGACCTTTCATATGGGCCTACAGACCTTTCAGGTGGCATACTTTTTTTGCGAAAAATCGCTATGACCTTGAAATTTTGTTCAAAAATTCATTAAAAAAATGTATTACTGACCATTTACTGAAACTAGACGACCAATTGGATGGCATTCTTTTTTTTAAAGAATATCATGGGGTGCAGTCAATGGATCCTAAAAGTAGTCAATGAAGAGAATGTCACTTATTTCTGTTGTTTTTCCAGAGTTAAGTTATTGTTGAAGCGACATCTGTCAAATTAAATCTATCTTGTAAAATCAACAGCGAGAGTTGTAGTGCTCATCAACATGTGCAAATGATTAAATTGTTTTATGATGGTGGGTCTTTCATTCGAGCAACATTTCAAGCGCTTCGACCATTTTACGGTCGTCATAATCCATTTTCCCATTTCTGGATAAATGGGTTCATCAACCAGCAAAATTGTCGAATTTGAGACCATCACAATCTACACGAAACCATCAAATTGCAATGCATCCAGAGAACGTCACTGTTTGGTGTGGATTTTAGGCTGCTGGCATCACGGTTTTGGCCATGCCATCATCGGTCGATGATAAACAATTTATTTTGGATTTCCGAACATGGTTATCGCAAGCGAAGGTGATGTGAATTGGCGACCGAGATCGTGCGATTTGACCCCATGCCAATAAACTACAAAGGCAAAATAAATGCCATTGGTTGAATTCAGTCAGATTTGTGCGCCGCGCAAGAGTTATGGGAAATTGTACGTTTCGGATTCGTGCCATCCAGTGAAAAAGCGGTGGACCTTTGAATATTCCATATATGGGCCTTCTAATTAAAATTTTAATGATTTTTTACGAGTTTGTTTTATAAAAATTTAAAAATAGATATAGAATAGCTTAATGGCAAACTCTTATACTCTCGATACAGAGGAAGAATAAAAGGGACAGAACATGAGAGTAAAACGCAGGAAACGACGTTGAATGGTCTCGATTCTGGATAAACATACGATTTTGTTGATAGTTGATGGGCGTATTCAAGAAGGAGGCGAACAAACCTCCCTATTACATAAAACACCAATTTTGCGAATTGACTTATGGGTGGACATAAAAATTGTGAGGATTAAATTGAAGAAGATTGGAATCATGCGTCCAAAAATGATTTTGAAAAAATGCTATCGTGCGTCGGCGAAGAGTTAGATATGGGAATATTTGATGACTATTTCAATATCGTTAATTGTAACAACACAACGGATAGGACATAAGTGGCTGCCTTGTGGGACCTCGGAGGTAGCACCTTAATTAGAAACCTAGATCGGAAACCAGCTTTGTAATAACGGTTTTTCAGGTAAGAAGAAATCTATCTCATGAAGATAGGTTCAAATCCTAGCTTTGTATATATATTTGAATAGTACTCTCATGGAACACGATTTTAAGTTAACTTATTGTGCCGCAAAATCGTAAGTGTGGCTATGTTAAGCAGTACAGAGTTGACGGGGAAGGAGAAAATATAAGCAAAAAAAGAGATGAGGTAGAGATATATTTATTCTGACAACAATAAAGAGGGTAAGGGAGAAAGTCTTATCTGCGTTTCTTTTTGCTGTCAGAATCAATTGTAGGTAGGTATATACAGTTTTATATGCCATGAGCGAGATGAATACAAGCAAATAGTATTGAGAGTGTATGAGAGTTTTTGTGAATTTTGTTTCATTGCTCATGCAATATGGTTTGTTTAAATTCTGATACGATTAATTACCGAGGTTGCCATTTTATGGACTTTGTAATAAGATCTAGAGGAATTTGAACTTAATAAACTCAAATGGTTTTATTTCGTTTTTGAAAACTAAATAATTTCAAATTGGCTTTATTTCGTTATGGTAACCAAAATAATTTTATAATAATAATTTTATAATAATTATTTGCAGTGGGTAGTAAGATAGTGGCAATTGAATTTTTTTTGTAATTAATATAGATATGTACATACACAATTAGAAAACTATTTCTTTAAGAAAATCTTATAGGTAAAAAAATAAAAAAATATTTTTTCGTATTCTCTATCATCGTAAAGTCAAATTTGATCAAAATCTTGAGTTAAATTTTTTCCACATGCAAAACTTGCAATTACATAATTTTGTAAGTGAAAATAATATAAAAAAAATTTGGTACGCCAACCTTAAGTTTTTTTTTTATTTTACGAATGAAATTAAGTTTCGAAATAAAATATGGAGCCGTTTTTGAGATATCGAATTTTCCAAGAAAAAAAAAAACAATTTTTTTTCCAAAAATTAAAAAAAAAAAAAAAAAACTCAAAGCTTTGAGCAATGTTTTTTCAACTTATTGGAAGCATCTCTATAAAAAATCCCTATTTCGATAATGAGATAATTGTCAAATATCAAAATTTGAAAAAATTGTATCAAAAAACGAATTTTTATCTTTAAACGCGATTTGCGGCTAAACGGAGCCTCGTAGACCCCTCAAAGTTGACATTTTCAAACGTGATTTCTGGCCAAACTATTCATCCTACAGAATTAAAAATTACATATTCGTGATCTAGGGAGTGCCACCTTTCAATCCACGTATGAAACGAAAAACGCGAAAACGCTTAAAACGTATTTTAAGCGTGGAACAAAAAAATATTGTTTTTAAGTAAAATCTCCTCAAATCGTGCGCTAGCTTTAAGTTTTATTACTGTACGAATGGAAATTAAATTTCGAAAAAAACATTGCGCCGGTTTTTGAGATATCGAATTTTCCAAAAAGAATGACTTTTTTTCCAAAAATTAAAAAAAAATATTATAAATATATAAGACTTTTGATAATATTAAAATTTTCAAAAAAGTATGAACATTTTTTGGAAAAAGGAAAATTTGTATACGCGTGAAAATATCTTTTTTTTCGTAAGTTACTTGATATTTTTTCAAAAAAGGGTTTTCGAAAATCGCATTTTTCTCGAAAACTGTTCCGAGGCTGAAATTTGTTTCTTTTTATTAATTTTTGTATATAAAAGCTTATATTTTTAAGAAAACAACACGAATTATAATTTTTGTTCTTGGAAGATAGTTTTGAGGAAATATTGAGTTTTCAAAAAAAAAAATTTGAAAATTTTTTTAAAAATCTAAAAAATTATTTTTTGAAAATTTGAATACACAATAATATTTAAACTATTAGGGGCCTTTAGCAAAAAAAAAATGATCAAAATCCGTCGTACAGCTTTTGAGAAAATCGAAAACAAAAAAATGGTCCCAAGGGGGGTACCAAAAATAACAATTTTTTGTAAAATTTTTTTTCAGCCATTACCTAACTCATTGTATATATATACAATGCCTAGCTTTAACTAAATGAAATTTTTTGTTTTTTTTTTTTAAATCTGTGGGACAGTTTTTGAGAAAAAAAATATTTATGAAATTTCGAAAAAAATTCCAAAGAAAAAAACATCCGGGGAGAAAAAACTAAAACCAATATCTACCAAGTTTGAAGAAAATCGGCCGAACTCAAATGTTTAATAAAGTGGTTTATTGGACATAATAGTTCTTCATAACTTAAAAACTAAAAGAGATAGAAAGAAATGGAGTATGCCATTCGAAAGAGCATGTTTGATTTATAAAAACTGCATTTCTAACTAAATTTCGCCAAAAATGCTCTTTTGAACAAGATTATAACTCAGACGACAATATGCACAGAAATAATTTTCTTCTATCCCAAAAAATACGTAATCGCCAAAAAAAGTATTGAAAGTATTGACCTTGAAAATATTTGCCTACAGAAAATAACAACTACCAAATCCCCACACACACCTACATCCTACTCCAATGTACATATTATGTGCCTTTGTTCTCCTATTTTATATACAGTATTCCTATTGCTGTCATGTATTAAATGTCTACACATCTGTTAAAACTCTGCCATAGGCATCTCTGCTTGTTTAGTAATTATGGTGCCGCTTGGTTCGCCTAGTCGCGTTCCTATTCATGATAGTACTATAAAAATATATATACAATGGGTTCTGTTTGGAATTCGTTCCGAGAGACACCCATTGTATATATATTTTTATAGTACTATCATGAATAGGAACGCGACTAGGCGAACCAAGCGGCACCATAATTACTAAACAAGCAGAGATGCCTATGGCAGAGTTTTAACAGATGTGTAGACATTTAATACATGACAGCAATAGGAATACTGTATATAAAATAGGAGAACAAAGGCACATAATATGTACATTGGAGTAGGATGTAGGTGTGTGTGGGGATTTGGTAGTTGTTATTTTCTGTAGGCAAATATTTTCAAGGTCAATACTTTCAATACTTTTTTTGGCGATTACGTATTTTTTGGGATAGAAGAAAATTATTTCTGTGCATATTGTCGTCTGAGTTATAATCTTGTTCAAAAGAGCATTTTTGGCGAAATTTAGTTAGAAATGCAGTTTTTATAAATCAAACATGCTCTTTCGAATGGCATACTCCATTTCTTTCTATCTCTTTTAGTTTTTAAGTTATGAAGAACTATTATGTCCAATAAACCACTTTATTAAACATTTGAGTTCGGCCGATTTTCTTCAAACTTGGTAGATATTGGTTTTAGTTTTTTCTCCCCGGATGTTTTTTTCTTTGGAATTTTTTTCGAAATTTCATAAATATTTTTTTTCTCAAAAACTGTCCCACAGATTTAAAAAAAAAAAACAAAAAATTTCATTTAGTTAAAGCTAGGCATTGTATATATATACAATGAGTTAGGTAATGGCTGAAAAAAAATTTTACAAAAAATTGTTATTTTTGGTACCCCCCTTGGGACCATTTTTTTGTTTTCGATTTTCTCAAAAGCTGTACGACGGATTTTGATCATTTTTTTTTTGCTAAAGGCCCCTAATAGTTTAAATATTATTGTGTATTCAAATTTTCAAAAAATAATTTTTTAGATTTTTAAAAAAATTTTCAAATTTTTTTTTTTGAAAACTCAATATTTCCTCAAAACTATCTTCCAAGAACAAAAATTATAATTCGTGTTGTTTTCTTAAAAATATAAGCTTTTATATACAAAAATTAATAAAAAGAAACAAATTTCAGCCTCGGAACAGTTTTCGAGAAAAATGCGATTTTCGAAAACCCTTTTTTGAAAAAATATCAAGTAACTTACGAAAAAAAAGATATTTTCACGCGTATACAAATTTTCCTTTTTCCAAAAAATGTTCATACTTTTTTGAAAATTTTAATATTATCAAAAGTCTTATATATTTATAATATTTTTTTTTAATTTTTGGAAAAAAAGTCATTCTTTTTGGAAAATTCGATATCTCAAAAACCGGCGCAATGTTTTTTTCGAAATTTAATTTCCATTCGTACAGTAATAAAACTTAAAGCTAGCGCACGATTTGAGGAGATTTTACTTAAAAACAATATTTTTTTGTTCCACGCTTAAAATACGTTTTAAGCGTTTTCGCGTTTTTCGTTTCATACGTGGATTGAAAGGTGGCACTCCCTAGATCACGAATATGTAATTTTTAATTCTGTAGGATGAATAGTTTGGCCAGAAATCACGTTTGAAAATGTCAACTTTGAGGGGTCTACGAGGCTCCGTTTAGCCGCAAATCGCGTTTAAAGATAAAAATTCGTTTTTTGATACAATTTTTTCAAATTTTGATATTTGACAATTATCTCATTATCGAAATAGGGATTTTTTATAGAGATGCTTCCAATAAGTTGAAAAAACATTGCTCAAAGCTTTGAGTTTTTTTTTTTTTTTTTTAATTTTTGGAAAAAAAATTGTTTTTTTTTTTCTTGGAAAATTCGATATCTCAAAAACGGCTCCATATTTTATTTCGAAACTTAATTTCATTCGTAAAATAAAAAAAAAACTTAAGGTTGGCGTACCAAATTTTTTTTATATTATTTTCACTTACAAAATTATGTAATTGCAAGTTTTGCATGTGGAAAAAATTTAACTCAAGATTTTGATCAAATTTGACTTTACGATGATAGAGAATACGAAAAAATATTTTTTTATTTTTTTACCTATAAGATTTTCTTAAAGAAATAGTTTTCTAATTGTGTATGTACATATCTATATTAATTACAAAAAAAATTCAATTGCCACTATCTTACTACCCACTGCAAATAATTATTATAAAATTATTATTATAAAATTATTTTGGTTACCATAACGAAATAAAGCCAATTTGAAATTATTTAGTTTTCAAAAACGAAATAAAACCATTTGAGTTTATTAAGTTCAAATTCCTCTAGATCTTATTACAAAGTCCATAAAATGGCAACCTCGGTAATTAATCGTATCAGAATTTAAACAAACCATATTGCATGAGCAATGAAACAAAATTCACAAAAACTCTCATACACTCTCAATACTATTTGCTTGTATTCATCTCGCTCATGGCATATAAAACTGTATATACCTACCTACAATTGATTCTGACAGCAAAAAGAAACGCAGATAAGACTTTCTCCCTTACCCTCTTTATTGTTGTCAGAATAAATATATCTCTACCTCATCTCTTTTTTTGCTTATATTTTCTCCTTCCCCGTCAACTCTGTACTGCTTAACATAGCCACACTTACGATTTTGCGGCACAATAAGTTAACTTAAAATCGTGTTCCATGAGAGTACTATTCAAATATATATACAAAGGTTAAATTTTAATTAAAATAATGGACGAAAATCTTCAATTTCAGTGTCCATTTTATAGTTTCAATTACTTAAAATATTTACAATTTGCCAAAGATTCAACACCTGACCCAACAAATGACAACAAAACAATGAAAGCTGTACAGCCTCATTGTGGGCACATAAAAAAAAGTACGTACGACACTTTTTGACAGCTCTTCCAGTTGCAGCTGCAGCTCCAGTTGCAGCATTCTATTGTGTTCAGCCAGTAAGGGTTTACAAATTACATCCATATCAGAAGGAGAAACAAATGAGAGACATATACATATACAGATATATACATATACATGCTTCTCTTGTCAGGGCTAGGGAACCGTTTGCTGTGACGAAATGGTTGTCGAGAGTCGATTCCGATTCCGCTAATCTACTACGTCAGCCGTAGAACTGTAGATAGGCTCTTACGACACTTGCAAATTGTGTAAAAATTAAAATAAACTTCCTTTTGGTATAATACATTTTTATAGATACTTTATTTACACAAATTTTTAATTGAATTTAAATAAAATTCATAAAACATAAATAAAAATAGAAAACGTAACATAAAATACATAATTGTTAAAAAAAACAACATAACATTTAAATAAAATATAATTTCAAAAGAAAACATAACATTTTATGACATAATATCCCATAACCGTTAAATATTTAATTTTTAAGTACTTAATATACTTAAATTAAACAAAATGATACTAATAAATACTATAAGAGAATGCATACAAAGATCTAGAAACACTCTTTTCTGAATGCAAATCCATATTGATCGCATTTGTATCGCAGAGTTTTGGCCAACTGCGCTGGTCCACAGTAAAAAACAGTTATTTTGCCTTTTTTCTGATCTTGAAGCTGCTTAAACACCTTATCCCAGTTTGGCCGGCCAGCGTTTGTTCGAGTTTTCAAACCCGTTATAAGATCACGTTTTCCCTGTTGGTATAAAAGAACAAAGTTTTGATTTAGATAATAAGCATAAGATTAAAAAGCAACAATGGGTAGCAGGTAATCAGTCTTATGGTTCTAGGCTATGAAGAAAATTTAATTGTTAAATATTAAATTATCGGAAAAAAAAACTTTCATGGATTAGTTTAAAGGGTTTTTCAATAAGGGCGGGTAGATGTGGAAATGGAATAAAACAAGCTGTATAGGGGCATCGGTCGATTGTAGTTTATTCACATAGACCCCCGAGTTCAGGAAAAGTCTAGCGGGGTCAAATCGCATGACCTTCATGGTGGCCAATTCACGTCACCTCTGAGAAAGATAACCACATGTCGTCAAGGTCCGTATGATTTAATTTGGGCAATAAGAAATTGGTTATCATATAGTTAAGTAGTGCTCACCATTAACGGTGACCGCCTCACCAACGCCGTTTTTGAAAAGATACGAACCAATCACGCCGTCCACACCAAATGCTAACTTTTTGAGAATGCATTGTCACTTGGTCAACCTATATATATGGCATTTTGGCTTGCTTACTAAGCTATGCTTCAAAAAATGCGGCCTGTCATTGAAGATGATTTTTCGGCCAAAATTGGGGTCCTCTTCTTGTGCACAGCGAGGAATCGATGACCTCGGGTTCTGCTAATCTCGGCTGATCTTGCGTTCCTTTAAAACGTTCGATTGTTGGCAGATTGATTACCGAACTTGTTGTCTTAAATTTGAGAACCATAAGTTGAAGTGTCTGCTGTGAAGCAGAGTTTTACGGTGCGGGGTGCCGGATGATCACGCAATCGGATTGTCTACTGTAAGGCTAGTCGCGCACTGGCAACTGTGATCGAAATCAAATAGTTTAATCAACCAGTTGAAAGAGAACCGCGTACTGGCAACTCTTTACTCACGCTCACACTCTTTTCTCACTTACTCTTATAGAAAGCAGCTCAACTGTTGCGAAGACAATCGTTTAGTTTGTGTCAAAACACTAACTTTTTAGTTGCTCGAATCGAGTTGCTCTAAGTGCGAAACTAAAAATTGAATGTGCGCGCCTGGCCTAATACTACCAGTCAACAAGCTGCCTAGCTGGGCAAAGTGTAGATGTTGTCGGATAAGTGTGGTGGTCCCGGCTGAGTGAGTGATCCATTTCCCGGATCATGGTGTAAAATAAACAACACAATAAGAGATATAAAAACTTACTAGATCCATATTTTTGAACTTATTCCAAACGGGATGACTCCGTGAGAATGTCCACAATTTTCCATATCAATTCTATCCACAGGTTCATAGGAGTAATGTTATCAAAATGGCGCACTTCAGCGCTAATTGAGCAACATGATGGCTAGACTGCCTTCGGTCGCGATTTCCATCTACCTACCTACTGTGAAGACCACCACGTCTACCCTTGAATTTGCGTAACGTTTGCACTACGGAACACTCATTTTGATAATAAAGTTTTATCATTGGGATGTGTTCTTTAATCCTGTAACTTTGGCATCAGAAACTGAATATTAAACAATAGATTTGAAAAAAATCACCAAAACAAAATGGCCGCCACAGGCCACCAAAATCTATCTGTGCCAATTGGAAAACCCTTTATATTGATATTTATAGATTATATCAATAACTATCGATTGCGAAGACTGTCAATAGTTCTCCGGCGCAATTAAAAGCCACTATACTGACCTTTTCATGTAAGAGATCCAGAGCCAGCTGTAAGCCAACAGCTTTCATGTCTGTCTTCTGTAGAGCACTCGTTATGTACATGTGCATGTCCAAAAATCTAAAATGTAAATAATATTACCATTTCAATGTAGGTAAGATTCCTTTTATTTTTAAACTATAATTTGTTTGCCTTACCTCTCCATTGCTCCTCCAAGCTCAGCTTGTTCAATTTCCAATTGCGATAATAAATTTACAAACCATTCAAAAGATCTTTGATCTCGGTTTATCCAGAAAAAGTCAACTTTTCGCAGATTCATCACTGTGCGGGGTATATCACTTGCCCACTCGTATTGACATCGCGGACACGAATGCCTGGCCTTCCAATATCGGTGCATTATTGATTGTAAAATTGATGCAAATGGAGTTACACCAATTCCGGTGGCAATGAGGACTGCATGTTGGGCGCCAAATATATGACTTGATGGAGCACCATATGGCCCATCTATGTAGATCTAACGAATAGGTTTTAAAGAAGAAGAATAATTTGATTTGATATTAAAGAAAATCAAAACAGTTTGATTTAAATATTTCATCAAAATATCACCGTAGTTCTGTATGAAATGGTTCTTCCTGCGAATAAAAGCAAATATGTGGTTGACTGACATACGGTTTTAATGATTATTGTTTTTTTTTTTCTAAACACCAAAGCGTTAAATACATTGCTTGAAAACTAATCGCGATTCCACGTTGGGCGCCAATATACATAAATATAATATAAATATGAAAGAAGTCGACGTTAGTCAATTTATAAAGTTGAACTCGCCCCCAGCTTTGATTCTATAAAAATCATTCACGTCTATAACACATACAAATACCAATTTTAAAAATGTCAAACATACGTTGGGCGCCATTCTTTAACTTCTATTTAAAACTTATATTTTTGGTGATGAAATAGTAATCAAACTGTTTGAATAGCAAATATGTCTTTGAAAGAAGTTTTAGAATAAAAAAAATGAAAGAAACAAAAGATAAAGACCCAAACCTCTAAAACGCCAACTTCAAGAGTAACCTTACTACCAGCATTAGCAGTTGTACTTGCATTTGTTGCCGAGCTTCTGCAATTACTTTTAGTTTTATGCGATGATCTAAGAAATGACGGCCTGTACAAACAACTTGTTTTAGTAGATTCCTTTTGGAGAAATTAATAAATTGGGACCAATTTCGTTATTACTTTTGTTTTTTTGAAAATTTTGTTAAGGACATTTTTTGTTTTAGCTAATTAAGGGTTTTGGCAGCGAAAGTGTCTTCCATTTTAAAAAGCACAAAGAACCCAACTAGAAAAATTTACTAAAATAAGCGAAAAAAAGAAGCAATCTTATTTACCTCTAGTGGTTTTCCCACGGGGTAATTTACACCATGCGTGCTGGAAGGCGGAGAATTGGACGAAGATGTAGCTATTTTGAAAAAAAAAAAATATTATCAAATAGTTGTGACTTCACAGAATTTGACTTACGTGAATTTCGCTTTACGATTCGACCTTCTTCCGCTTCTCTTTGGGTATACATTCCAGGTGATACAACTAAGAAACAAATCTCATTAATGTTTAGTTACATTTAAAGAGTTAGCACAATTTACTCATCGAATTCGAAGACGGTCTGGGTTCACAATTCTCGAGGCTGGGTGTCTTGAAAGCTATGATAGTGGGCTTGTGCCTCATGTAGCGGAAGCTTTGGGCAAGTGATTTATTTTGCGGACTCAAATATGCTAAGCCAAGTGTTTGAAGTCGAGCTCTTCTGATCTTCGCTTGGTCAAAAGACTTTTCCGATTCTGATCGAGTGTACTCCCGAAGCCTGAAAACAAAAATAAGCGTTAGATATAGAAGACGACTGGTTAACTTCTATATACGAACGCTCTGATTCTCTCTCTTTTCTTAAACTTTCCCTCCATATCAGGCATCGATAAGCTCTTTTCCAAAGGAACTTTATTCATAAGATTCTGTATCCTCTTGTCAGGCGTCAATTTGCGTCTAGGCAAAGGCATTGGTTCGAAATTTTCTTTGTCGGGTACGAAACCATCATTGGCAATGCCTGAATCTTTCGACGTAGCAGCTTCTTTTTTTGAGAAAGTTCTCTGCAAAGTTTGCTTAATACTTTTTATGGTTTTATTTTCTGAATCGTCAACTTTTGTGTTACTTTCTATTGCCAACTTTGAAACTCCTTGATTTGGTCTTGTCGGTCTTAGTGTCTGTGGATCGGAACCATTTTGATGCATTTTGGCTAGGAAATCCGTTTGAGGTGTTGATGATTTTCCATTGGTTTCGCTACTTGCAGCATCTGTATTGCTTTGCAGTACGTGTGGAGTAATTTGACCATTATGTAGCTTCTCCTGTTCTTTTTCAAAATAATCAGAAAGCCGATTAGTCCATTCGCCTACACCTCTGATGTGCAACCACATGTAGTCTTCTTGCTCAGGAGCGCTGCTTATGGTAAACGGATGCCATTCATATTTAGCTATCGATGGAATGTTCACGAAAATGTAGTCTCCAGGTCTAAAGTGGAAGTTATATGGACGTTTAATAACCAAGTGCACAACCTTGGAAGGCAACAGTAAACCGGAGCTGATATAAGTTTTCCCATGTTCTGACCTCATCCAAACAAATCGTAGCATTCTTTCGATTGCATAGACCAACCCTGGTAGGATGAACCATTTCCAGAAGTTCGGTCCATGAAAAATGGTCAAGATCCAAAATGGGACATATAGCAAATGTGTCCAGTAAAAGATTTCAAAACTTCCTTTTCTTCGGACAAACGGTTGCGAGCACACAAACATGATCAGTAAGATCACTATAAGCGCACAACCCGTTGGATTAGCCCAGCCTTTAACCAATCCAAAAAGACCTGGTCGACTCGTAAAGAGCCATTCGGCAAGGGAAAAGTTGGCACAATTTAAATCTGGATCATACAACACGACCATGGAAAAGTTACACAAATGCATGACAGTGTGTATTACGCTCAAACCCGAAATCACCATACCTGTCAGCTTATGGAGGTAGATATGGTTGTCAAGTGGTAGGTATGAACTAAGTCCTCGTGATCGCAAATATGTGAGAGAATGCCTTAACATTAGAACCAAGACCCAGGCGCAGTTAAAGTTGAGGCACTGTCCTATACATAGATAAATTTATTTAAAATATTGTTAATGACAGCAACTGTCATTTTACTCACCACAGGCCCGTGCAAGAATGGTGTAAAAATTACTGTTCCGATATTGGATTGACCTCGACACAAATAACCCAACATTAATGGCTATGTACACAACAAGATATGAAACGAAGACTTGATTATTCCGGACGTATGCTCCGGTAAACTGATGAGGCAAAGATAAACATCGCTTGCTGATCTTGGGTTTTGGCTTTTCTTGCGCCGGAACTAGCCATCGGTCGATTCTAATAATTTTAAAGAAACAGAAATAGTTTTAATGTCCCTATTATTTGAAGTGAACTTTTTACGTTATACTCAAGTTTTCAAGTAGACCGCCATGTTTGTGAAGTTGATTTTTCAAAGCTTCATATGTGATAGTTCCTCGATTGTAAGGGTCGGCATCTTCAAACATAGCCATTGTAAGGTCTTCTATCTGTACAAAATTATTTAAATATCGTTGTTGAGATTGAATAAAAATGAATACTTACTTGGTCTTCCGAGAATTTCATACCATTCTCTTCCATGCAAGCACGTATCACATCGTGAAGTTCTTTGTGTTGGATCAAGCCATCACCTTGAAAACGACAGGTCAGAAAAAGTTAAAAGGTAAAATGGCGGAGATAGTTTATTTATTACCATCAATATCGTAAACTTTGAACAAGAATCGAATCTTATCATCTGCTGATTGACCAGAAAATTGATGAATTGCATCGATGAACTCTTGGAGCGATATGGAACCAGAACTGTCTTTATCGAATATTTGAAATACACGATCTGTGAAAAAAGGCTGAGAAAGAAAATTTGATAAGTTGATCGTTTAGCAGAATATATTGTGCTTGTTTTTACGTTTTTGGATGTAACAATCTTTTTGAATTCAGCTCGACTGATTTCTTTTTCGTTTCCGACAGTTCGTCGAAAAAGTGATTCCAATTGCTCCAGAGATTTCTTGTCAAAACCATTTCGAGGCCTATAAAACAGAATAAAAAGCAAAAATGATTTTGTATCAAAACTGAAAACTAGAAGTCATAGTTGGTAACTATTTTTAAATTATTCCGTGAATATGAGCAAAAAATCCTGAAATATTTGTATACTTCAAGTCCCTCAGAAACTACACTTGTACATAGATGGAAAATAACACAGGATAAAGTTAAAACATTTGGTATCCATTTTGGAGCCCATCTGTTGATACAAGTCCATCAACAAAACCTATTTCTCAACATGGAAAGAGGTACGTTTGGCAATACCAATCGTGCGAGTGACAAAGTGAAGGGCTCGAACCTGAACACACCGGAAAAGATAGACGTAATAATCAGCAACTACAACTCAAAAACGCAAGCTGGACCGAATGTGGTAACTACGAGTATCTATCCATTATCTACACAGTTATGATCTTCTTGGCTATTACGATGTTTTGGGGATATAGGTTTTTATAGTTCTGACCCCAACCCAGCATCCTATCTCGAAGTTTCAAGATCACCATTATTAGTTACTGAGTTAACGTCGGATGATTTCTAGTAAAGATCATCAGAGCAGGAGTTGTTCAAGGCTCGCTTCCGTCGCTTCTATGAATCAACATCAGACTAACCCATTATGACTCGAGCACATACACGACGCAGATACGATCATTACGAGATATCTTGAAGTGCAACACGTACTCACGGATTGTCCAAGAAGTTGTCACGCTAATTCACAATAAAATATCTTGTCACGCGCCTGTTAAAAACGATTTGTCACAAATTCCGTTTTGATAAACTTAAACCTTTTTGGCTTCGCCAAAAAAAAGTTAAACCACCGTGTAAATCACATGTAGTTGACAGCAATTGGATCAGGATATGTCACAAAAATCTTTGTCTCGCTTAACTTCGTGTCGATCTTCAAGGTGAATGTCATTCGAATTAAGTGATCGCACGCGCAGTTTCCGGAGGATAAGTGCAAAGACAAGATCAGTTAACACACGTTAAACATGTCAAATTTGACAAATATTCAAAACGAAAAGGAATGATCGTAAAAGCGAAAGAAGATTATAAAGTCTGGATCTTATGGAGAGACGGCCAAGTTAACATCAATTTTCAGATCCCACAATCTAAACGTATAAAGACCATCCTACGCAGAATGTTTTTTTTTTTTTTTGCATTCGAATGCGTTTCCTACGCACATGTATATTTTTTGCTAAAACTAAGGCTACATGTGTCACGACTGAAGTCCAGACGATCTGCGTGCCTGTTGGACCTGGATGTCCAATAATTTACATCTGTCTGGTACAAATATACTTATATGTACTTACATGTATGATCGCATATTATTATTTCATTCATTTCCATTGAGGTTTGGCTTAAGGAGTCCACAAATGGCACATGAAAATATGGAATGACGCATATATTAACCGCGAAGTGGACATCTTGTCACAGTCTATTCATATCTCCATTAAGCTATAACTGCCAAATCTTGCAAAGGCAAACGTATTCCATAACGCTCACGCCCTAGCTCATAAAATATTCATGCAGACACAGAGTCTTGATCTCCAGCAGGAATGCTGTGCGTGATCACATTTGAAACGACTGTGTTTTATAGATAGATATACGCTGCATTAGATATAGAACAGCCGAACTATGTGGTAATACGAGTGTATAGGAAGCCCTTAACGATCTTTTTCATCCAGATAAAACAAATCCTTTCACCTGGCGATCAAAAAAAGCAACTTTTGACAGTGTTTAGATTTACTTAAATTCGAGTAATTGGCCACCAATCCAAATATGTATGTATCTTGTTCGCAGATTGAAAATAGACATAGAAACGAAAAAAACAAACAAGTATACCATAAGTGTGACAGATAAATATCTGGGAGCAATATTTATAATTCAGATGACAGTTAAATTTATTCAACCGGTAAAAGTTGATAATGCTCTTTATTTTGACAGCTTTTACCGTTAAATAGGAGAATATATTTAGATGAGACTTATTTTCAGTCAAGGTCTCATGTAAATCCATTTTGACAGCAATTTAATGTAAAACTACGTTTTTACCAAAAGATAATCCGAGATTTAAGGCAAGAGATTTATGTGGTGTTTTCACCGCACTAAAAGATTAAAAAGAAGATTAACTTTGACAGCATCTATCAAAATGCTAATGGTGCTTCAATTTTTCTTATAAAGTGAAAGCGAGAGAAAGAAAGTTTCATTTGTGCCAAGCAATGGAAAATCATCGAGATAGCTTAGCACGATATGGATATGAGGTCAGTTCGAACAATAGAACAATTGAGCCAATGAAGATTTATAACAAGATTTATTCCTAAACTTAATTCTAATTTACGAAATAAATTTGTTTGGTATATCTTCGAGATTTAAATAAGATTTATGGTAAATCCACTTAAATCCAGGATTATCTCTTGGTTGAATTTTTGTTAAAACGTTATTGGTCATAAAATGGTCACCAGTGGTCACGGATGTTGAACTTGAAGAAAATAAGTATGTTCAGCTCTAATCTTAAAGATTAGATTAGATTTGATAAGGTTTGGCATTTGGGACTTGAGTACAAACTGAATGGGGATCTTCTCAGACACAACATAATAACGAAATAATAGGTGCGTTTTATTATTCACAAATCTATCTGGATCCGGATCTGGATCTTCCCTTGAAAATAAAACGATACGGATCTTAGTGACAGCAGTGTTATAAGTCCGTCTCTTTTTAACCTTGGGTTTGTAAATTTTCAATTATTTCTTGTCTCTTTTCTTTACACTATAGATTACACTACCTTACCATAAAAAGCCATCTACTCGCCAGTGTAATAACTGATTTTTGGATCTTTGAAATAGATCCCGATAGAAAACAGGATCCCAAATTGTTTTTGTAATACATGTTAAAACTTAATCCAGATCCGGATCCAGATAGATTTGTGAATAATAAAACGCACCTAATGAGATCCTACGTTACGAACCGACTCTTTAAAGTACGGTACGGCCAAAATTACCCGGAATTCAAGAAAATTGAGGCCGGTGTACCCCGAGGAAGAGTCCTAGGTCCTTGTATTTATTATGTTCTGGGGATATTTCAGTGGACATCAAGACTATCATGGCCACCTTTGCTGACGATACTGCGATATTGTTGACTGACTAATAAATTCGTTACGAAGGCTACTGCATAATGTAGTCGATAAGGACGCAACGATGGTGTATCAAAATAAACGAAACAAAATCGATGCATATAAACTAGATAATGTTCCAATTTTTATCAACGGTAAAGCTATACATTAGCACTCCGGAGTGCTAAACACGAAATCTAAAGAAAACAATTTTGAAAACAAACAAACTTCTTCGTTGTTGTTGAACCCTATTCTTTTGATCTTTCTAACCGCAGTGTTTAAAATAAGAACTTAACTCGCTGTGAACGCACCCTTAAATCAATGACCAAATGTCAATACATTGGTCGCGTTCGGGTACGTATCCAAAGGTATCCGGATTTGTTGGTGTTGTTGTAATCCCATAGGAAAAAACAACTGATTAACGAAACAGCTGATGTCAAGCAGAAATCTAAAGCTATCCAAAAATTTTTGGTATACTTAACTATCCAAGTGGAATTTTGAAGAACAGCTGACATTTCAGCTGATCTATTTTCTTTTGTGTCGAGTACAGGGTTGGCCGAACTGTAACTTTTTAACATTTGTTACGTCTAGTACTAATTTACTAATTGAGAAAAGTAAAGTTTGTTGCATTAAAGATCTCATTCGGATCCTACTGCAAAGCCTTTATTCTTTGAACTTCAGATTGTTTCTTGATATAGGAGGTATTAAACTCAAATTCTTTTAGAGTTTTCATAGAAATATGAAATGATCTTAACTCTTAAACATGACTTGTTATGGGATTATATGGACATATTATTTAAAGCTGAGTTTTCAGAAAAGGATTCCTTTAATACTATAAGCTTATATAATCTTATTGCAAGAAGAGAAAATAGTTTAGCTATAAGATTTAAGTAGTTTTAAGCTGCAAAAGTGTTTACCTCTTAAAAAAAAATGTTATGAAACCCAGTTCAGTTTCATAACAAGATATTAATACTAAGGTTATAACAATGGGATATAAGAGAGTTGTATGGGAGTTTTTTTTTTTGTCAGATTTCAAGAGTTTAGCTCTGGAGAGTATGTTAGTTAGACTTATTCATTTTCAATAAGCGAAGTGAAAATGGCTGGTCAAAAAGCTACATAATTATTGGGCTGAAGGTGGATTTACTCCAATTAAAATGGAAAATGATCGTACTGGAGCTCTCTTCGAAAGTGTGCTGCGCTCCTTAAAAATAAACAGTTTCAATATAATTACCAGTTCTTGGTTTTTATTATTTAAAAAATTTTTTTTTTTGGTAATATTTATATGTACGTACCTTGAAACGACAGCGTCTGCTCACCAAATGCGAACAAGCACTAAAAGAAATCGTAACTTAACTCTGTCGAATAAGGTCCGATCATAAATGTGCAAAATTGTTTGGTTTTCATTATTCTATTTTTTTTTATGAATTAACTACGTATGTAGCAGACGTAACAAATTGTAGTAAATTAGGCATGTAGTTGAATCGGCCAACCCTGGATGATTCATTGATATACTCGTATGTGTGTATGTATTGAAATCTTTTATGATAAAAGTCACAAAAGTTTGTCTTTTATTCTTTTATGATTTTTAACAGATTTCATAACAGATTTTGGCATACTGAATACCAAAAATAATATTCGTAAAAGATTTTTTCTATGTTCGAACGTTTGACAGTTCATAAAAGTTTTCTTAGCAGATTTTATAACAGATTTTAGCGTGCTGAATACCAAAATTAAAATTCATAAAAGATTTGTTGACAGCTCAAACATTTGTATGGAAATTCATAGCAGAATAACAGAATAGAAGAATAAAAGATCTCGCCGAATAGGCCTAAATGTTTACAAATAATTAAAAATTATGACGAAATTCCGAAACGGTAACGGCAACTTTAATAGCGTTAAAGCGAATTTTATATTGTTGTTCACGTAAGCCCCCTTTTAGCTAAACGGATTTATCAACAAACAGAGCATGCGTTATTGGTCAGATGGTCATCCACAAAATATATATGTATGTTGTTGTTTTCATGTCGGTTGTGGTGTCATTCGGGTTTTGTTTTTTTGTTGCTAAAAATGGCTGTCAACTTACAGTCAATGAAGATCACTACAGAGACATATTGCAATGTTCTTTCTTTGGTGAATTGCCTGGACATGGACTAGACATTTATGATATGTGTTTTAACAATACGATACCACAAGCCACACAATAGGCGTTTTTCTTTTTTAGTTCAGTATAGAGCTCTGAACAGAGCCCGAGCATGTCGAGCATGTTCCGAACATTCTCTGAACCAAGCGTGCTCTGAGCGCTCTGAGTATATTTTGAAACAGACCTGAACACTTATGTAGCTGTCACCATTTTTTTTTAATTTCCATCTGTCAAATGCTTGTGTTAAGCATTTTACTCTGTCTGCTCAGTTATTTTATTCTGAGCTCATAGAGCGCACTCTGAACACGCTCAGAACATGCTCAGAACGAAAAAAGAAACACATTTTCGAAACTCTGAACACTCTGAACTTAAAAAGAAACACAATTTATTTTTTGACAACTCAGGTTCTGTTCTGAACTAAAAAAGAAAAACGCCTAATTAGTTGGAAAACTCAATTCGATGAATGTTGTATATATCAAGAAATAATCCTGTCAATTGGCTGTCTAGATCATGTGATTTAACCTCTCTAGGCTTGTTTTGGATTGGAAGATCGAATCGAATCCTAATTGAGATTCCAATCCAGGTATATAAGATTGAATTAAAATGAAATCGAAGTTACAGTCTGGCTTTAATTGTATGTGTGCGATGTGAGTTCAAAATGGCGTCACCAAGAGAAACAAATATTTGCTAATACAAAATGCAAAATGCAAAACCAACAACTCGATTCTTCAACTCGTCGATTCAGGTCTTAAGACATATATGCGATTCGATTAAGCTCGTCTATTGGTATCGGATCCAGTAACCTAATTACAATTCGATTCAGGTAAACAAGGAGCTAATAAACGTTGGCATTTGTCTTTAGGGAAGAAAGACAGATAGCAGCCGTTTCCGTCAAAATATGTGTAAAAATAATCGAATATTGGTTTCAACGAATCAGACGCTGTAAACGTGTTCATGGTGGACACATGAATGATGTCATTACTTCAAACTAATAAAACAATTTTCAATAGGTAACTCCAATGGTTTGCGTTAAAAAAAAAAAAGATGTCAAATCCTTAAGAGTCTTTTTTTCCAGGACTGTGAAATTCTTTTAAAAATAGTAAAGGAATCTTTAACTAGTCAAATAAAAGCCTTACTGATTCTTATATGTGGGAATTATTCTCTATTACTGATTCTTATCCATCCATGAAATTCCCATAAATTGCGAGCCCCGACCATTCTTTGAAAATTTAATTAAAAATCATACTTCAGTGCTGCCAAATCGATTCAATTATTTATGATTCTAAAGAAACAAAGAAATCACTTACCTTAAGTTTGTAATCTTCGATATAAATTCCATAACTTGATTCGTTGAAATTAAATTCGTTCCATCTACATCGATTAGCCTGTAGAATTTGTCAATAATCTGATAAGAAATTAAATATTTAGATAAGATGTTAATTATTTGAAAACATATGCCAACATACCCCACGAGCTTCCCAAATTTCCTCGAAATTATTATACGTAATCTTGCTTTCTCCGCATATCACATAAGCTACTGATTCCAGTTGTTCAGCAAAGTCTTTTTGCCGTTCTTCACTAAAAACAGAAACAAAAAATAGTTCAAAGAAAATACCAAAGAGGGCGTTGACTTATTAACAATCATTTGCAAGTTTCACATTATGTCAAAACAATGTTACTTGCCAACTCTAAACAATATCTTCTACACCTCCAAACAGACATCTAATGTGTGTGTAGATTGCAGAATGAGTTTTCGAATCGGCAACGTCCATCGTCGTTGTCGTAGTCTCATTCACTTACGAATTGCGATCCTCTTAATTCAGACATCCTCTTGCACGATTTTAGGTAGGTGGACATACTCAGAGCTCTTAACAAGTGTAATTTACCATATCAGAAACATGGCATGGTCCCTGGGTTCCAAAGTCCTCTTCAGACCAAAGGAGTAGACGTAGTAGGCCTCCTGTCTACGGAGACTGAGATGCAATCCGATTGTACATTGTGCACATATTCGTGAAGTGGCGCTTCGTGGTAATAACAAGCGCTTAACAACCTCACTGGTCGTTGACGATCGTTGGTGGTGATTTGCATGCACAACCTTACAGTTATACCGGCCAGTTTCTTACATGGGAAGATAGCTATTGCTGGAAGCTATAGATAAAACCCTGGGTTGCAATGTAATGAAATTAAACTAATTTTTCCAACGCTATAGATGCAAGGCGTATTGTTATTTTGATATTTATATTTGATGACACTAATTTTGTGAGGAATTTATCAAAAGCGCCATCTATGCTTTAAAAAGTGTGAAATAATATAATGACAAACTATAATACAAAGAGAAAATGTTGTGTCACTGTACTTTGAACTGGATTTTCCGGCTCAATTAAGGCCGTGTCAACTTAAAGAGATGATCGCGTCATTCAGTTTAACTATCCAATATGGACATAATGACTGATCTCTCAGCGCTCATAGGATTCACCTCTTCCTTGTCTGACACCTGCAGTTCATGATTTGATTGACTTTTGATCCAACCGCAGCATGGTGGATTGATTGATTGCATGCCTTTTGCCACATCAGAGGTACAGACAGAGACTAGGTATTTTTGTGTAGGCATAAGACCATTCGCACACACATATGGGGCATTAAATGACTTTGGCACGTGACGGTAGCATTTTGCCTTTCGATAATTGTCTTTTCAACGAATCACCACCTTAGACGAGTTTTACCCTTGTTTGTCCTATTTGTATGTAAGCAGACAGCAAGACAGAGCAGTGAATATGTTGGAGACATGAAGAGTGTCAAGTTAAAAAGACATTATTTCTTGACTGGCATTTGCTCGAATTTAATGTCAGTTTGAAATAAATTGAAGTTGACAGTGTTGGGCTAGGAGCTAAAATAGGCATAAAGTACTTACGTCAGTCGACCCTTGAGATGTTCAATCCAACGGTCCTGCACTAGATATCCCTGACCATCGATATCAAAAAGGTGAAAGAGTTTCTGCTGAAATTCCTAAAAAAAAAATTGAACAAAAAAAATAATTCCACAGTTAAAATTTGAAGACTATAATATATACTCTTTTTGTTAAAAGAAAAATCAAAGTTAAACTTAAAAAAAAATTAATAAGAAATGAAATCTAACTTTTTTGACATCTGACATTACTCTCCAGTAATCACGAATTAGATGCAGAAGGCTGCCCACATAATTTGTTCGTAATTCTTACTTGTGATGTGGCCATGTGGCTAAGTTTTAAATTCATAAACCAACATTTTAATATCTCCAAAATAAATGAAGAAAAAAATGTCTGTAAACTTGAATGGTCTATCTTTTGATAACTATTTTTTTTTTTTTGTATCAGCAGTAAAGACCCATATTATTAACTACTGAAACGATTTTGAACACATTTTATTTTAATAAAGAAGCCATTGCTTGAAAAAATATAACATATATTTCAATAGAAATTCTCGAACGTTTCATTTCTCTGCGCTCCTCTTCAAGTTGTTCATTGAACAGGGGCTTCCGATTTGAATCCTCAACCGATCAGTTGCTTTAAACTCCCCTTCAAGATCCCTTTATAATTTTTTCATAAAACTGTATTTTTTTACATGTATCTTAAGACGAAAAAATATTGTGAATTACCGCTTTAGAAATTCAAGCTGAGTAATAAAATAAATTAAACTAAAATAAACAAAATGAGTAGAATCTTTCTTATTCGGAGTTATAACCTTCCAAGCTTTTTTGGGATGAATGTTATGGGAAAAATTATTAAAATTTTAATTCGTGTGAGTTTGTTTTAAGTGTTCTGAACTCCAATGGAACGTTGCTAATTATTTCTATTCAACTTTGAAATTTTGTCTTTGTATTAGTAAATCGTCGTGGTGGTGAAAATCTGCGACAGTCTTAGGTTTCCTTATACCGAAGGAAATTTGCAAAGATCAGTGATCTGCAGGAAGATATATTGATATCGGTCTTGGTCGATGTACTGTGTCAAAGATTTTGACACAAATTTTCAATGTCTTAAAGAATAAAATTTCTCCAAATTGAAATGAGCTTGAAATGACCAATGAAAAGACAACAAAATCTAAACGTAATTTTAATATTCCTGGAGTCATATGATCCATCGATGGGACGAACGTAGGAATTTCACACCCAAATTAAGTTCCAACGCTATTTTATATTAGAAAAGGATATTTTTCGTTTTTCTTTTCCATATTTTTTTCTGAAAGTTTCACATTAAGTAATGATTTCACACAACTATATCTGATCGAATTTAAATCACCTGAAAATCGAAATCTGGAACACGGAAATTCGTATCAATTTCGCTTCGAAAAAAATGAAATCGAAATTGGTAAAAGTGAATTTTAGAACACCAAATTTTATTTTCTATCGATTTCAATTCCATTTCGAGTGAAAGTTTAAGTTTTCTAGTTAAGCTTTCCTTCATCAATTATTCATTCACATTGCAAGTATTAATACGGTTTTTTACTTGCGATGCATAAGTACTACACCACATTATATGCATTCGTAAAAAAATCGAACTCGAGATTCTGGTAAGACTTGACATTACGATGATAGGAAAGACCAAAAAGTTTGTCTCAAAATTCTGTCTTGGTGTCTGATCGATTATAACCCAAACGGGTCGGATGATTTCTCTTAAACTTGGTAGATAACAATTTTAAATTTGTTTCCTGACAATTTTGTTTCTTTTCTTAAGACCAAAATTAACGGTACCTGCAATACAACTCTTATTCGAAATTTTAAAAAATATTTTTTTTTCTCAAAAACTGTTTGACATACATATATACAAAAAATTCAAACAAATTTCATTTATTTAAAGCTAAGCAATTTCCACATATTGATGTTTACCTCCCATAGAACCACTTTTTTCGATTTTCTCGAAAACCATACAACTGATTTGGAAAATTTATTATGCTTAGGCCCTTAAAAAGTATAAATATGTACAGTCTAGTATTGTGTATTCAAATTAAAATTTTGAAAATCACGTAATTTATATTTTTGAAGCTTGACAATTAACAGTTTTAGAAAAAATTAAATTTTATTTTAAAAATCCAAAAACTATTTCTGTTTCAGTTTTAAAATGTATTGTTCATTAAAATCCGTTACGCCGATAATAAGAACTTCAAAAATCGAATAAATGTTTCTATGGTAGGTACTGTCTGTAATGTCTCAATTTAAAATTTTTGTCTGTGTTTTTGAGAAAACAAATATTTTCTTATTTTATTTTTAGTCCCTATAATCGTAATGCCATGTTCGATCAAAATCTCGAGTTCGAATCTATTGAAATTCCTTATAAGAAAAGCCCTTAATTTAATAAAGAAATAAGGTCTTTATTGGAGAACAAGTTAAATTAGAATGAAGATAAATAACTTATATATATGTAAATCAAGGCTAGTTACAAAAATACAAAATAATATAAGGTGTGTTGATATAGAATGTTTTTCAACAGAATCCATAACTTGTCATATAGTACCCATACCATATATACAGCAACAAAATTTGAAATTAAGACATTGACAGTAATCTTCTAAATAATAACTTATTTAAATTCAATTTTTATATAGAAGCTTCTAAAATTTTTAAATTCATTGCATAAACTTAAAAAGAATATATTTATTTTAAATTTTTGAAAAATAAAATATTTTTCTTTTGAAAATTATTTGGACAACAATGAGATTTTTAACTTAGCGTATCAAAAATTATTTTATAAAAATTGTTAAAAATCGTTTATATAAAAATTAATTTTTAAACAAAGATTTATAGTTTTCGTTCTTACATAATTCATATTTTCCTGAGAAATCCCATTGCATTCTAATTTTTTTTAAGTCCAACAATTAATAAAATGTCAAAAAAAAAGTGCCTATACATGACTTAAAAAATCTCGTGGCCTGCAATATACAATATAGACAATACCAATGTACACATAATTTACTTTATAAAAATCGTAAGACGCGTTTTTCAGATTAATATTCAAGGGTGTAATGGCTCTTGCAAGGAATTTACAAATCCTCTAGTTCTGCTCATTAGCCCTTCAAAATCGGCAGAAAATTGTAGGTCTCCTCCATTCCTTCTTCTTTTGGGTTGTGTAGTAGATACGGTTATTCTTTTATCTAAAAAATACATTTCACCTAATAAAGTCTACTGTAATGCATATGTATAACGTATAAAATTTAATAAATTAATCATTTGCAATTCTAAAACACTTCATCGAAAAAAAAAACAAGTAAATGATGTGATCAACCAGATCGGTACGAACAAGTTTTCAAAACTATTTCTCAAGCTATCGTTGATTATGTTAGACCACACATAACAGTTTAATTGAACAAACCCAAAACTGATATAGTTTCAAAAGAAATATACTTTTATGGAGGAAAATCCCTTTTTTAACTTCTGCAAGATAATTTTGATTGACATATCTCATACCAGATGGCACAACATTCGCCATGATCTTCATCACTTAAATTGGCATCATGCTGATTTAGTGTGGTGTTTTTCTTTTCGTCTACTTTCAAAATGGGCATCAGTCTATGGTTGGTGATAGAGCTAAACAGGCAAATAAAACATCCTAACCACTAATTGGCAATTAATTGAAAAATTACAAAAATCCGTTACTAATTAGTAAGTGAACATTTAAAGAGAACTCCTATAAAGTATCAACTCTCAACGATAACAACAACCAAACACACACAATTTGCATCATTTATGGTGAACTAGTTTTATGGCAAAACTTGCTATACAAAAATAAACAAATAAATCTTTCTTCTTGTAATGATTCGTTCAAATGTTTTATTTATTTTTCTCAGTGCAATATTCAATATTTTAAATTGAATGTGTATGTTTGTGAACAAAATCAATAAGTAAATATTTTGAATGATGACCTCATAATTGGCTTCTGATGGACCACCCAGGATCCTTCAACGCACATTGCTTACTTATGACTCATTTCAGAAAGTAGGACATGATTAATTTGAGACGTTCGCTACCTTGGTTAAGCTCATGAATTCGTGTTTTTCTTAGAAGGGCATTTATGATCGTGAGGCGTACTCAAGATATAACTAGCTGTATGAGGAAGGAGTAAATTCCTTTGTCCATCTTTGAAAATTCAAGAGAGCACCACGTTCGCTTTATTTAAAATGCAATAAGTATCTTCATTGGATTCTGAATTTGATCCAAAGCGACCGCCAAAGCAAAATGCATAACATAAGCAAATATATGGCTACGAACGCACTTGCGGTTTAAATGGTGCGATTTTTTAGTTGCAAAAATAGAACACGTGAGTTTAAATGAGATTATGATTAAGAATTTTATTTTTCAATTTGTTTTATATACAATTTGACTTAAAACTAACTTATTACTAAATTAAATCATGTTGGCTCAACAATAGGGGCCCAAGGTTCTTCATTTGGCTTTACATAATGCTATTTGCTTACAATATCATATTAATGTTTTCTTAATCTAATTCATGATTTTTTTTAATATTAACTAAATAATAATTTTTGATGAGTGGGCGTTTTATCCCCTGAGGTCAGAGTTGTAAAAAATGCAGTCTTTTCGGTACTGCAGTTAATTGACTAAAAAGACTAATTTCCTTAAGTCTTTTAACTTACAAAAAGACTTTAACTGTAATCCAGGCAGTCGCAGTCAGTACTAATATTAGTACTGTGCAGTTAATAAAAGTAGTTAATTGACTAAAAGTTAATTGACTGCAGTACTTTTTAACTGGTTTTAGTCTTTTTAGTCACTCAAAAGTCTTCAGTACTGGCCTTGTTTTGGTTTTAGTCAGTAAGTCTTTTAACTGCAGTTAATTAACTGTATGTTATATGCCACATGCCAGAGTTGTAAAAAATGCAGTCTTTTCGGTACTGCAGTTAATTGACTAAAAAGACTAATTTTCTTAAGTCTTTTAACTTACAAAAAGACTTTAACTATAATCCAGGCAGTCGCAGTCAGTACTAATATTAGTACTGTGCAGTTAATAAAAGCAGTTAATTGAGTAAAAGTTAATTGACTGCAGTACTTTTAACTGGTTTTAGTCTTTTTAGTCACTCAAAAGTCTTCAGTACTGGCCTTGTTTTTGTTTTAGTCAGTAAGTCTTTTAACTGCAGTTAATTAACTGTAAGTTAATTAACTTAATTTTAGTCTTTTAACTAAAATACTTGAGACTTGTACTTATAAAACCACAGGATGTGATATTTTGCATGTAGAATGTTGGGATTGGCATGTCGCATATGGCATATAACATATTGCATGTTATATGTTATATGCGACATGTGCCATTTGGTACCTACATAAATGCTATAAAAAAAAATCATAAAATGTTTACATTTATTTTATAATAAATGTCTTTATTATATGTATTATACACAAATGCATATAAGATCACATGTAATTGAAGTTATTTCAATTGAAAAAAAAAATTGTCCAAATGTAAAATACGTAGATTACATACATTTATACATACATACACTATGGTAATACAGAAAACGAAAAACAATTTCTTTGCATAGATTACATAAATAAAACAAACAAAAAAAATACATAACAAAAGTTAATTCATTGAATCAAAATAAATTAAAAAAATAAATGAAAAATTCTTTTTAAGTTATAGAGGAGTTAACTTTCAGAAGCAGCAATTTTTGAAAATTGTTGTCTGAAAGTGCTCCTCGCCTAGGAACATGCAATAACCCCGCTATTGAAAAAAGTCGTTCTACATGATTATAAAAAGTACCATAGTGGAATTATCAATTAAAACTTTTGCATTTCAAATCAAAATGCATATCGTGCACTTCGTGATTTTTTTAGTCAATTTAATCGTCCAAATGTGCGTACAATCGGAAAATTCGTGCAAAGATTTGAGCCAACCGGGTCTGTAGGCGATGTGAAAACACCAGTGCATGCTCGTTCAGCTCGTACTGCAGAAAATGTTGCTGCTGTTCGCGATAGTGTGGCTGAAGAGCCGTCCACCTCAACTCGTCGTCGTGCTCAACAATTGCACCTCTCACGCTCGTCGTTGTTGAACATTATGCATAAAGACTTGCATTTAAACGCTTACAAGGTGCAATTGACTCCAGAACTAAAGCCTCTTGACCATTTCAAGCGTCGTCAATGGTCAGAATGGTGGCAAGGAACGGCAACAGTGGATGATCAATTTCCGGAGAAATCATCTTCAGTGATAAGGCACATTTTCACCTCAGTGGACTCGTCAATAAGCAGAATTGCCGCATTTGGGCGAATGATAATAATCCAAGAGTGATTGTAGAAAAACAAATGCACCCACAAAGAGTGACTATTTGGTGCGGTTTATGGGCTGGCGGCATCATCGGGCCGTATTCAAAATAAGGCCGGTCAGGCAGTTACTGTGAATGGTGTTCGCTATCGTGAGATGATAACGAACTTTTTATGGCCCAAATTGGAAGATATGGATGTGGACGATATGTGGTTTCACCAGGACGGTGCCACTTGCCACACAGCTAACGAAACGATGGCTCTTTTGCGCGACACATTCAATGGCCGTGTTATCTCACGTGGTGGTGATGTCAATTGGCCGCCAAGATCATGTAATTTGAAACCGTTTGACCTCTTTCTTTGGGGTTATTTGAAAGAAAAGGTGTACGTCGATAAGCCAGCAACAATTCAAGAGCTGAAGGATGAGATAATTCGGCACATTAACGGCATAGAACCTCGATTATGCCTCAGCGTCATCGAAAATTTTGACCATCGGATGGAGGTGTCCGCCGCCGAGGTCGCGGCGGCCATTTGGCCGATACATAATTGAACCATAATTGAATTGCGGTCAGCCATCAGACGAATAGGGGGAATAACATGTAGCATACGAAAACATGCACGTGCCGCAACTATTCGGGACTGGTGGAAGTCTGATCATAGCCTCTCCACGGCGGCCGCTAGAAACAAGCCTATTAAAAAGGTTTGGCTTATGATGGCTGGTTCCTCAGGGTGGCGACATGTTAATTCGCTGTCCCGTAAAACTAAAAGAATTACGAGACCGACAACAAGCCTCGGAAACGGACTGATCTCACGACTACAACCCACGCAACGAAAACGCAAAAACCATTTACGTATTTATTTTCTTATGGAACGTACGATCGCTCTATAGAGCTCGAGCTGCTCAGCAGCTTGCCGATGCCCTGTCAAAATATAAAGCTGACATAACAGCTCTCCAAGAAATCAGATGGACAGGGAATGGTGTTTTTCAGAAGAAAAAATATGACGTATATTACAGCTGTCATACAAAACACCATGTGCTCGGGGTAGGCTTCCTAGTCAGCGAAAAAATGAAGTCTACTATCATCGGCTTGAACGCTATAAGCGAAAGGCTATGCACCCTTCGCGTGCGAGGCAAATTTACGAACATCAGCCTCATTAACGTTCACGGACCTACGAAGGAGTCCTCAGACGAAGAAAAAGAGACTTACTACGAACAAGTCGAGAGGGCCCTCAATGCCTGTCCTGATGCCTGGATGATGTTAAAATCATCCTTGGGATTTGAACGCAAAAATAGGTCGGGAGCCGGTATTCAGGCATTACGCAGGCACCCATAGTTTGCATGAGAACACTAATGACAATGGACTTCGGGTCTTAGAATTGGCAGCATCGAAAAACATGGTCGTTGCGAGTACCAGGTTCCCGCGTAAAGATATCTACAAAGCCACCTGGGTATCACCTGATGGAGTCATTCGTAACCAAATAGACCACGTGTTGATAGACCGTCGCGACTACTCGAACTTGATGACGGTACGAACGTACCGAGGTGCCAATATCGACTCGGATCACTATCTTGTTGGTATGGTTTTCCGAGGGCGGATTGCTTTGCGAAGACGCATTGCATCCGCCGATCAGGTTCGAATCAACACGGCTGCCCTGCGCAATGAAAACACCAGTAACACCTTTGGTAATGCGTTAGGACTCGCCCTAGAAACACCTGATTTAGGGAGAGTAAGTCCTGGGCGTAAAAGAGAAGTGGACACGTCTTAAAAATACTGTCATTAGTACTGCCAACTCCATCTTAGGCAGCAGTCGTAAAAATCGGAACGACTGGTTTGATGATGAATGCAAGCTAGCGACTGAACGTAAGAATGTTGCGTACCGAGCAATGCAACAATCTCATAGAACGCGGCACACAAAGAGGAATATAAAGAGCTCAGAAGAACAGAAAAACTGCTTCACAGACAAAAAAAAATCAGCCTGGGAAAAGAACCTAATCTGTGAAATAGAAAACAGCCGAGACCGAGGTCGGCCCCAGGCGCGGAAGTTCTACCAATCCGTCCGAAACATGACACGCTGCACATACTGCAAGGACGGAGAGGGAAATCTGATCACCGATCCTGAAAGCATACTGGAGCGATGGGAAGTGTACTTTAATGAATTGCTAAATGGTCAGCACACTGCAGAAGTGGAGGCTCCACTACTTCAAGAAGAATACCCTATGTTGCCGCCACCAAGCATAGAAGAGATTGAGAAGGCTATAGGCCGGTTTAAACAGAACAAAGCCCCGGGAGCCGATGGCATACCAGCCGAATTATTCCATCACGGTGGGCCAGCCTTACGTCAAGCAATTCATGATTATTATAGTACAGGTATGGGAGCAGGAAGAAATGCCAGAAGACTGGCGAAAAGGTTTAATATGCCCCATACATAAGAAGGGAGATGTCACTACGTGCAGCAATAATAGAGGTATCACGTTGTTGAGTACCGCCTATAAGATACTCTCCTCTATCCTACAAGACCGGATAACCCCATACGCTAAAACCGTCATCGGACAATATCAGTGTGGTTTCATTCCAGGCAAATCAACAACTGATCAGATCTTTACCCTTAGGCAGGCGATGGAAAAATGTCTAGAATTTAACATCCCAACATACCATCTGTTTATAGACTTTAAGACCGCCTATGATAGCATAGCCAGGGTAGAACTTTACAAAGCCATGAGAGAATTCGGCATCCCAAATAAATTGACACGACTATGTAGGTTGACCATGACCAACGTAACAAGCCAAGTAAAAATAGACGGATTGCTATCCAGACCAATCAACATCTTTAATGGACTCCGACAAGGGGACGGTTTGGCCTGCCTCCTCTTCAACCTGGCGTTGGAGAAAGCAATCCGTGACTCTGGCACGGCAACAAGAGGGACCATCGTCAACAGGTCCAGCCAGTTACTGTCTTACGCAGACGACATTGACATCATCGGAAGAACCGAACAAGCTGTACACGATTCCTTCATCCAGATAGAGCAGGCGGCACAAAATCTGGGGCTGCACATTAGTGAAGGTAAAACAAAGTACATGGTGGCGTCGAATGCGAGAGGAACAGTTGGTCAAACAATCAAGGTTGCGGAGCACGAATTTGAAGTGGTGCAATCCTTTAAATACCTTGGGTCAAAAGTACCAATATTATCATAATAAAAAGAAATGACAATAATATCCTAAATAATTTGTGTTTTATTAAAAATAAACATCGGCCCTTAAAATTTAACCACCCTTTATTTCATTTGGACAATTTTTTTTAAATTGAAATAACTTCAGTTACATGCGATTTTATATGTATTTGATATATGTATAATACGAGTAATAATAAAGACATTCAGTATAAAATAAATGTAAGAATTTAATGATTGTTTTTTATAACATATACATACATATGTGTACGGTTTTTTTATAAATACAATGCTTAAGTTTCCATTTAAAAGCTAAAAAAATTATAAAAGGCTCACATACCACGTGCCAAGTAGCACATGCCGCATGTAAAGTATCACATGCAATATGTTATATGCCACATGCGACATGCCAATCCCAATATTCTACATGCAAAATATCACATCCTGTGGTTTTATAAGTACAAGTCTCAAGTATTTTAGTTAAAAGACTAAAATTAAGTTAATTAACTTACAGTTAATTAACTGCAGTTAAAAGACTTACTGACTAAAACAAAAACAAGGCCAGTACTGAAGACTTTTGAGTGACTAAAAAGACTAAAACCAGTTAAAAGTACTGCAGTCAATTAACTTTTACTCAATTAACTGCTTTTATTAACTGCACAGTACTAATATTAGTACTGACTGCTGACTGTTTATTTTGCAGTTAAAGTACCCATGCACAGTATTAACTTGCATTCAATTCTTAAGTTAATTAACTGCGACTTTACTAACTGCATTACCAAAGTACTGCAGTCTTTTACAACTCTGCCACATGCGACATGCCAATCCCAACATTCTACATGCAAAATATCACATCCTGTGGTTTTATAATTACAAGTCTTAAGTATTTTAGTTAAAAGACTAAAATTAAGTCAATTAACTTACAGTTAATTAACTGCAGTTAAAAGACTTACTGACTAAAACCAAAACAAGGCCAGTACTGAAGACTTTTGAGTGACTAAAAAGACTAAAACCAGTTAAAAAGTACTGCAGTCAATTAACTTTTAGTCAATTAACTGCTTTTATTAACTGCACAGTACTAATATTAGTACTGACTGCTGACTGTTTATTTTGCAGTTAAAGTACCCATGCACAGTATTAACTTGCATTCAATTCTTAAGTTAATTAACTGCGACTTTACTAACTGCATTACCAAAGTACTGCAGTCTTTTACAACTCTGCCTGAGGTATTAATTGTTTATTGTTTAAATGAAAATGAATGCAAGTGATACCAAAAAATCGTGACGATTTAGTATAGTAACCCATTTGCGATTTCAATCGCGCGGTTTTTTATTCGCAAAAATAGAACACATGAGTTTAAATGAGAATAAACGCACTTGATACCAGAGTTGTAAAAGACTGCAGTACTTTGGTAATGCAGTTAGTAAAGTCGCAGTTAATTAACTTAACAATTGAATGCAAGTTAATACTGTGCACGGGTACTTTAACTGCAAAATAAACAGTCAGCAGTTAGTACTAGTATTAGTACTGTGCAGTTAATAAAAGCAGTTAATTGACTAAAAGTTAATTAACTGCAGTACTTTTCAACTGGTTTTAGTCTTTTTAGTCACTCAAAAGTCTTCAGTACTGGCCTTGTTTTGGTTTTAGTCAGTAAGTCTTTTAACTGCAGTTAATTAACTGTAAGTTAATTAACTTAATTTTATTCTTTTAACTAAAATACTTTAGACTTGTACTTATAACACAACAGGATATGATATTTTGCATGTAGAATGTTGCGATTGGCATGTGGCATGTGGCATATAACATTGCATGTTATATGTTACATGCGGTATGTGCCATTTGGTACCTACATAAATGTTATACCACACCGATTCCCAGATATGTAATTTTTTTCGATTGCAACGAGACCGAGACCGAGAAATGTCTCTTGTCTCCGCTCGTGACCATCCCTAATTAAAATAAAAAGAAGAGAACTGACCGTTACAGAAAGTCAGTAGAATATGCATGTAAGCAAATATCAGGCCAAAAACATAAATTTTTAAAATAGAGCCAAGTTCTTCTATACAAAAACCTTTGTCTAACAAGTCAGCCGTGAAAAGTACTGAGATCTAAAAGTACGCCAAGTTCTTACTTTATGAAGGTTTAATACCGAATATTTAAAGTAAAATAATATTGAAATAGCTGCAATGTAAAAGAGAAATTTTATTATTTAATGATTACTGACTAAAATTTGATGGGTTCACTGGTCAAGTTCTTAAAACATTTCGAATTGGGCATAAAAAAAAAACTTGCCAAGTAAGCCCATCAAATTTTCACGGCTGACCTGTTACACAAAGGTTTTTGTATAGAAGAACTTGTCTGTTTTTTTTAAAATTTATGTTTTTGGTCTGATCTCACTTCTTTTTGCAAAGATTTTAATATTTTGCCATGTCAGAATCTCGAAAGATATGGAAGGTGGAAGGGTGGACTCTACTTACTCAAATCAGCTTAGCTTATAGCTTCTTATTTCTTTTGGTATATTTTCTTTTTGTTATTGGTTGTTTTGATTTGCACTTCAATTGTTTCTTCTTTTCCTGGCAAGATAAATTACAATAACATACCTACCTTAATTATAAATACTAGTACCTAACCTACATCCGCTCAAAGTCATAAAAAAGCAATATAATTGTTTAGGATGCGATGATGTTTTTGTTGAAGTTTTAACTCCTTTTTTTAAATGAATGTAGCCCACCAATTAATAGCCTATTAGTGGTTTGATTATAGTTCACATCACAGCTAAGATTTTTTTTATGTAAGCTAATAATTTTTTCATGTATGCAAATTAATTTAACTCTCGGTTAAATAATGTTTTTAAAAATTTTATTTATTTTTACTCTTAAGACTAGACTTTCGAAACTAAACTAACTTATTCAACTTACAAAATGAAACTGAAACTTATTGATCTTAATAATATTCTTAACTGCTCCTTTGATGTGGAGGGTGATGTCATCTTCAGAATGATGAAATCCAACGATGCATTCTTTTTCCAGGAGTATTATATTTCATAAACATTTTCAGACACAGACATTCAATTTGTTTATATGATGTGTTTATCTCAAATTGATGTGTCATTTGAATTGGAACTTGTGTATTAACTTGCAAATGTTTTCTTTTTTCATTCATGTAAAAATAACATAGTGTACCAAATCGAGCACTCTAGTTCTAAGAAAAGTCATGAATTTTCAAAATGCATGTATAGTTTCAAAACGACAATAAAAAGACGATTCGAATGAAAAATTTTAAATTTTCTTTTTTTCGTTTTGAATTTACATTAAGCTATACCGCTCTACCAAATTTCATCATTCTACAGCAATAGGAAGTGCTTCATATAAATTCAACAATTTCTAAGAAAGTGGGCGGATACCACGCCCCCTGAATGGAAAACTTCAAATTTTTTCCTCAGCTTGCATGACAAGACCTACCGTTGTGCAAAATTACAAGATTCTACGATGTCAGGAAGTGCTCTATAATTTTCATGATCTGTCAGTCAGTCAGTGAGTCAGTCAGTCAGTCAGTTACGGTTTTTGTGATTTTTGAGGTCTTATATCTCAGGAACAGCTTATGCTAGAAAATTGAAATTTGGTGGGGCACCTGTGCCTGACTAGCTTAGAAAATATTCGAAATTTTAAGTTTCTGACTTCATTAATACTGAAGAGGGCTCAAAAATCGCCAGAGTTTGTTCCTGTTACAAGGGTGTAGTGCCAGAACTTGGCTGGGCACTACCGTGCCCTTTGATAAAAGCCGTGTTTTTTGAAAGAGTGAATAACCAAGTAAGCAAAATTTTACATGCAAAACAATAAAAACATCAAGAGTGAATATAATTTGGTCAGCAATCGGAGTAAATACAGAATGGATAAAAATTGTTGTTATATTGAGATGTAGATGGCGCTTAAATTGAGTGCAGAAAAACATTTGCTTCGGAAAGGTTGGCACTGGGATGTGTTCTGGAATGCATCTTTTTTTCTCAGAGATTTTTATTGTGTCAAGACATTTTGAACTAAAGCTTCATGTCTATTTTGTAAAAGACGTATACAAAATCTCAAATGTCAATTGATTGAAAAACTTCTGAAAAATCTTAATGTTTTCACCGAAAAATCTATTTTAGGGCTTTTGGAAAGCATCTAGAAAGAAATACTCTAAGCAGGTCAAAATATAGTATATTACCCATCAACCAAGCCATAAACTGTCAAATTCCATTGGAGGATGGCTGAAATCTCGATGGATTAAAAAACATCTACAAAATCTGATTTTTTTTAATGATGTTTTTGCTCATTAAAATTGTAATTAAGGGGCTGGCAAGAATATGGAAAGAAGTATTTTAAATCGTCAAAATAAATTTGAAAATACTCTGAAATTCGTGTGAAACCTTGAGATTAAAAGAGAGTTAATATAAAAGTGACTATAATCGTTTTTTTTTCCAAATTTCTTTACTGAGTGGCTATCAATTTTCCATAAAACACGGCTAATATTGAATACTGAAGTGCTGATGAGTGTGATTATAAAAAGTACCAAAGTGGAATCATCTATTAAAATTTTTTTGTTTTTTTTTTTTGTTTTATTTATGTAATCTATACAAAGAAATTGTTTTGTATATTATATATGTATGTTATGTATGTATTTGGACAATTTTTTTTAATTGAAATAACTTCAATTACATGTGATTTTGTATATATTTGATATGCGTATAATATAATAAAGACATTCAGTATAAAATAAATGTAAGAATTTAATGATTTTTTTATAACATATATGTATGTGTACCGTTTTTTTTAGAAATACAACTCTTAAGTTTCAATTAAAAGGCTACAAAAAATTATAAAAGGCTCACATACCACGTGCAATATGTCATTTGTCACATGCTATTCCCAACATGCTACATGCAAAATATCTCATCTATGGTTTTATAAGTACAAGTCTCAAGTATTTTAGTTAAAAGACTAAAAATAAGTTAATTAACTTACAGTTAATTAACTGCAGTTAAAAGACTTACTGACTAAAACCAAAATAAGGCCAGTACTGAAGACTTTTGAGTGACTAAAAAGACTAAAACCAGTTGAAAAGTACTGCAGTTAATTAACTTTTAGTCAATTAACTGCTTTTATTAACTGCACAGTACTAATATTAGTACTGACTGCGACTGCCTGGATTACAGTTAAAGTCTTTTTGTAAGTTAAAAGACTTAAAGAAATTAGTCTTTTTAGTCAATTAACTGCAGTACCGAAAAGACTGCATTTTTTACAACTCTGCTTGATACCAACAAATTGTGACGATTTAAAGGTCGCACTTTGTTTCATTTTTCTGGCGATTTGATTGTCGTTAGTTAAAATAAAACAAATGCACTCAAATGGATATGCTCACATTTGCGATTTAAATTACTGCGACTTAAAAATCGTAATTGCAACAAGAAATTGTTATGCATGCACTTGTAATTTTTCGTCCACGATTTCTTAGCCGCAAGAAATAAGACACATGGCGTTGAATGTAAATGCACGCGCATGCGACTTAAAATTCGTAGCAATTCTAAAAATGAAACAAGTTTTTTCCAAGCGATTTTTCTGTCGCTACTTATTTGTAGCAAATGCGTGTACTCACATAAATAGTAGTGTGTTTTATTTTTTGCGATTAAATAATAGCGCGCAAAAAAATCACAAGTGCGTGCATGACAATAATTTGTAGCGACTACGACTTTTTAATCGCCTCGACGAAAAATCGCAAGTTCGGTCCTAGCCTGAGGCTGAAATTTGTTTCATTTTTCTGGCGATGCGATTGTCGTCAGTTAAAATGAAACAAATGCACTCAAATGGATATGCTCACACTTGCGATTTAAATTACTGCGAATTCAAAATCGTAATCGCAACAAGAAATTTTTATGCATGCTCTTGTAATTTTTAGTCCACGATTTCTTAGCCGCAAGGAATAAGACACATGACGTTAAATGTAAATGCACGCACATGCGACTTAAAAATGATAGCGATTATAAAAATGAAAAAGTTCTATTTTTTCAAGCTTTTTTTTTATCGCAAAATTAAATAGGTCAAATGGATTTAAATAATCCTGCACGCACTTGCGACTATTTAACAAAATTCCTGGCTCTCAAAAAACGTAATAAAAAGTATGAAATGCATCCGGTTAAAAGTGGAAGGTTACTTCAATGTCAGTCTCAGAAGATCCACGATAGTTTAACAGAACAGCCACTGAAATTGGTGCAATACTATACAATGAGTGTTGAATGCTTCAAGGATCTACTTCAACTAGTTGGACCCAGAATTGTGTATATAAATACAAAATGGAGAAATTCAATATCACCTGAAGACCGATAATCTGTGACATTGAGTTACATAAATAAAAAAAATTCTTAATAGTTGCTTTTATTTGTAGCAAACGCATGCACGCACATTAAAGGTAGTGTGTTTTATTTTTGTTCGCTATTAAATAATCGCGTGGCAAAAAAAATCTCAAGTGAGTGCATGATAATAATTTTCGGCGAAAACCATGTTTTAATCGCCTCGAAAAAAAAATCGCAAGTGGGTTCCTAGCCTAATGGTCCTCTACATGATGGCTCATTGCATCCACACGATGGCGACGTTCAACTTTGATTTTGTTGTAGAAGATGAATGAAGAAAATATCACTTCTGTTTTATTCAAACAATGAGTAATGGGTCACGTGTGAACACGCACCGACATAACTGATACACTATCCACTGATGTATTGATGAAAAACTATGATCAACACCAGTCCATCGCACCAGGCTATAACCCATCGGACGCCATTAGTCCATCGTGTAAATGGGTCTCATAACAAACGTGAGTTAGCTTGCTTTTCACAGACAAGGAAAGTTGAATGGTGTGCAAATTCATAAATTTTGGACTCTAATTCTTCTGTTATGTTTGGAAAATTTTATTTGTTCAAACTGCTCAAATTATTTGTAAAAATTCTTATTCATTGAAGAAAAAGGACGGAAAACAGGGGCTCATTTAGACAAATTGGATGCAAAATTTAATTCTAGGGTTAGTGTGCACCGCAAAACTTTTTAAATTCACTACGTTACTAAATGTGTAGAGCTTAAGTAATTGAAAATTTATTTAGTTATGAAACAAATATTTGTTAATTTTGTTTTTTTTTTAGGTAAGGTGTATAAATAAGGCAAAGTGCTTGACAAATACTTCATTTCTCTTTGATGTTTACTCAAATTAAAAATCAATACAATTTGTTTTTCAAAACTTTGTATTTTAATGTTTTTCGAATTACTATAAGCATTTAAAGGCAATTAAAATGCAAAATTAAGAACTAACTTTAATATAAAAATTCAATAAAATATGAAGTTGCATTAATTTGCAAACATATGAGAAATTTCAATTGTTGTTTGTGATTTTTTATAGTTGAGTGAGTGATTTTTAAAACTTGACAGTGTTTGAAATGAGTTCTCAGTGGTTGAAGTAGACAGATTTTTTTTAAAGCCTGCATTTATGTATGTCAATAGGGAAAGTACCATAAAATACTTTCAAGAACATCATTCGGACGGTATAAATAATGTCGAGCCTTCCTGATATGATTTTCAAAACTTTAGAAATGAAGCTATATTACAAGAAAAAAAAAATAGAAATTCGAATTTATAAAATGTGTTTTATTGCATTTTGAAATAAAATGCACGATAAGGTCATTCGAACTACGAGTAGCTTTTATGTTTAAGATTCTCAAAATTTAAAAAATTTATGTTATTAGTGAAAAATGTTCAGGTGCACAAAATTAGTTTTCAAAATGCTAAAACAATTTTTATATTGAATTTATGCAAGAATAACAATTTTTTGACTCCATTTTACAAAAAATTGTTATTTCTGACTATATATAAAATATTTAAGAAAAAATGTTGGTACCCATTGAAGTTTTTATTATTGTGTAAATAAAAATTAAATTCAAAACAAATAAAGACCCGTTTCTCAGATATATAAAATTCAAAAAATGCTTTTATAATATGCAATGTATTTTTTTATCTTTTTAGGAGCTTCTGCATAGAAAAATGAGATAATAAGAAAGCCAAAAATCGAAAAATTGTTCTATGATAGATATTGACAGCCATATCTTAGTTTCATTTTTTTTTTTAAATTTAATTATAGATCATAAAAAATAAGCGAAACAGAAAAGTTTATATCTGATTGCTGTTTTCGGAGAAGATAAGATTTTTAAAAACCATTGTTTAATATTTGTAATGTGGGTGTTTTTGTTTATGTTTGGATAAAATTTAATTTTCTTCCTTCATCTTGTAGATTGTGTTAAAAAACTGTTATCAAGTTTCAATAAAATTAAGCATATGGTTTTCGAAATATTAAGATTTAAAAAAAAATTTTTTTTAAATCAAAAAAAAAATTTTAAAACAAAATACTATTGAAACTTTTTAGGAACCTGAGAATAGAAAAAAAATATTAAAATCCGTTGAACTGTTTTACTATATGAAATATTTGGATTTTTTGTTTTTAATCAGGAGGATAGTTTTGAGAGAAAAATTTGTTAAAATTTCGTTATTTTTGGACTTAACAAAAAAAAACAGTTGAGGGAAAAATTTTAAAGTTCTATCTACCAAGTTTGACGAACAATACATTTTTCCCCGACACGAGTTTTTATTTTTTTTAAGTTCGGGCAACATTTTAACAAGCGAAATTGTTAAATTTTGGACAGTCATAATTGACACGAGGTCCACCCAATTGCAGTGCATCCAGAGAAAGTCACTGTTTGGTGTGGATCTTGGGGTGGCTGCATCATCGATCCTTACTTCTTTGAAAACGAAGTTGGCCAGGTCATCACCGTGAATGGCAAGTGCTATAGGGCTAAGGTACATTTTTCCTGAAAGATTTTCGAAAAATGGTTATCTCACGCGGACACGATGTGAATTGGCTACAGAGGTCGGCGATTTGACCCCGTTCCACTTATTCTTCTGGGGTTTTCTTAGATCACAGGTCTATCCCATCAACCTACAAGCCACAATGCTATTGGTAAATTCAGCATGACTTATGCGCCAGAGTTATTGGAAAATTCGCACCAAAAAATTAGCTGAGGTCTATTCTGTGTACGACAGACTTAAAAACTGCAAAAACAAGAATCACCAAAATCATAATCACTAAATTCATTTAAGATTATTTTATTATGAAAATTCAATGAAAACCTTAACTGTCAGAGGGTAATAGATTTGAAAAGAATTTGCCAGTGATTTTGATTCACGTGTCTTACAATCAATCAAATAGACAAAAGCACAATCAATCAGCCTCAGCAACAAAGTTTGTCCTTGTTTCCAAAAACCAAAACCAAAACCAAAACACCTTTCATCTATCACAAAAGTGGCAATTATGTCCTCCAGCTCCACCTTCGAGCCATCACAACAAGAAAAAGATGAAAAATGTTTGAAAAATCTGATAAAACTTCGCAACATTCGTGCATGCAACAAATTTAAATCGCGATTGCTTGTCGCTTAAACGATCTGCAATAACCAATTAGTTCGGGTTCCCTCATTAAATGCCACTTTAAACAAATAATGAAGGAAAAAAAATAAATAAAACTATCTACACGTTGCAACTCCATTTTTTTTTGTCGTATAAAATGTGTGCGAATAATTGGTGAATTTTTACACGAAATCCCATTCACTTCACGAGCATGGAGTGGAAGTCACCACCTCCTACTTATAGAGATTCTGAGTTGGGATTGTCGTCTACCGAAAAGATACATACTCTCAGATTGGTTCTGGGTAATGTTTAAATAGTGAATGTTGTAGCTCTAGGTTGATAGAGAAAACTAGAAGTGATATCTGCTTCAGCGGCGAGAGATGATACTACCAAGAACATAGAACTCTAAAGTAAGTCCCCACATGATGCTCTTGGCGATTTTTGTTTACAGAAGGAGGCGTGGACTTCGTTGCGGCAGGCACGTTACCGAATGTTAGTAGATCGTGTTTTGATAAATGCGTGCATGTTTTTTTTTTTTTTTGTTGGTGTCATTATAGAAGCACTTGTGCGTATAGTACTCGGCTTTGAGTGTTTACACCGTGAAAGATCTAGGTCATTCGAAAACCACACCAATACACGATTATTCGAACAACTATTAATGCAATAACATTGAACTGGTGTAGACTTTTATTTTTTTTTATTTTTGCAAAGTATATTCTTCTAAATCTCTGAAGTTTAGCAAAATACAACAAATCCTCTACATAGCCCTACAAGAAGAAAAGTTACCTATTGAAAGATATAATGCTACGAGATCAGCTCCAAAAGCTCCATCCAAACTTATTGAACTCAACATTTAAGGCAATCTTCGCTATTGATCTGAAAGTGTTTTTGTGAAGGTTGATCAACATCTATTAAGCAGTTGACAAACAGCAGTGCATATCCGTTGTATGTTTGACTTCGGGATAATCCCAAAAACCACAGGTGCGATTTAAGAAAGAAATCTTTTTCTCTTTGAAAGCTTAAATGACTTAAAGTTTTAAATAGTTTTCAAAAATTATCCATTTAAAGGGTGAAATTGGGCAGACACAAGAAAAAGCATCGAAATTTAAGAACATGTTCTGTGTTTGAAAGGTAAAAGTGAAAAAGGCTTTACTGGTACATATTTTTTTAATTATAGTTACTTATAAACAACTCAAGTAAAATGTAAGGGCTAAGATCTGGAACAAAAGAAAAAACCTAATAGTATGAATGGTTCAACTTTTGGTCAAGGATTTCTGACAAAATAAATACAAACAAGGATTTGAGGCGCTACAATATGGGGAATCCAGAACCTAGTTAATTAATACTTTCAACCATTTCGTATCTATGTATGCCTATTGTTAGCCGACAAGTATATAGTTTTACCTAATCAATAACAATATTATATTTTGCATAAACAACACAACAAATAACAAATGAAAGGCACTTAAATAACAAAATTAAGACTTATATCCGTACAAACTACAACTGACTACGAAGTTCAGAGTTGGAAGCTCTCGAACAGTTGGAAATTGACCCCGAGTTTCGTGGAAAAATCATATTCAGTGACGAAGCCTATTTCTTCATTCACAAACAAAATTATCTAATTCGAAACGATCCACACGAGATCCACCAAATTGCAATGCATCCAAAGAAAGTCAAAAGCAACCGATAACAGTCGAAGCCACACACAGACTTTCACAATGGACATTTTGAACGAGTGATTTCCGAACATGGTTATCTCATGCGGGGGTGATGTGAATTGGCCTTCGAGATCTTGTGATTTGACCCCGTTTGACTTCTTCTTGTGGGGTGTTCACAGGTATATGCCAATAAATCACAAACTACCTCTGGCGCTGTCCTTAAAATTATCATAATCAATGCCATTGTTGAAATAATATTCAATAAATAATGGCATACATAGGCCTTTTAAATATTTAAATCTATTAAACAACATTTTATATTTTTTTTTGTTTTATTTAAGTTTAAAAATAAGAAACTCTTAATAGAAATCTCTTTAAAACAGAAAAAAAAAATAAAGTACACGACTAAAAATTTTAAAAATGAATGTTACTAGAGAAAAATATTCATAACCATGAAATTCTTTTTTTAAATGACTAAAACAACTTTAGTAGTTGCAGCTAAAAACTGGTTGATATATGATTTCTTAAGCAAATGTTAGTATATGCAAGAACAAAAATTATAAATCGTTATAGCGGTTTTAAAAAATAAGCTTTTATATACAAAATTTTTAAGAAAAAATTTCGAACGCCAACTTTAAGTTTGTATTACTATAGGAATAAAAATTAAATAAAAAAAAAATATTGACTAGTTTTTCAAATATCGAACCTTCAATAATAGTAATTTTTACTTGCGACTTATAGGTACTATAAGGCAAGTTATGTATTCGTAAAAAAAATCGAACTCGAGATTTTGATCAAAGTTGACATTACGATGATAGCGAAGACCAAAAAAGTGGGTCTGGCATTTCTGTCTGTCTGTCTGTTAGATTACAGCTAAACCGCTCGGCCGATTTTCTTCAAACTTGGTAGATATGGGTTTTGATTTTTTACCCCCGGATATTTTTTGATTTGATTTTTTAAGACCAAAAATAACGGTACCTGCCATACGATTTTTTTTCGAAATTTTATAAATATTTTTTTTTTCTCAAAAACTGTCCCAACGATTTTTTAAAAAAAAATTCAAAAAATTTAATTTAGTTAAACCTAGGTAATGGTTGAAAAAAAATTTCCAAAAAATGAGTAGTTTTGGTACCCCCCTTGGGACCATTTTTTTGTTTTTGATTTTCTCAAAAACGGTACCAACGATTTTGATTATTTTTTTTATGCTACAGCTTCCCAGCAGTTTAAATATTATTGTGTATTCAAATTTTCCAAAAAAAAAATTTTGGATTTTTAAAAAAACTTTAAAATTTTTTTTTTGAAAACTCAATATTTCAAAAACCCCATGCTCGCTTTTTTCAAAACTTGATAAATAAAAGTTTGGAAAAATAATCTACAATAAATGAGAAAAATAAATTCATTTTACCTAAAAATAACGGTACCCTCCATACAAATGTTAAAAAATGGTTTTCGAAAATCGTATTTTTCTTGAAAACGGTTCCGAGAATTTTGCTTAAATTTTTTTTTCTATTATTTTTTAATATCTTTAATTTAATAAAAAAAATTGAAAACAAGATATTACTGACTGTACCTACCATAGAACGATTGTTTAAAATTTTGAATTTCTCATTACAGCATTTCTCATTTCAGCACAACGGATTTTAATGAAATTTCGTAAAGGGAAGCTTTAAAAAAAATATTTTTTTGAATTTTGAAAAAAAAATCAATTTTTTGTTTTTTGAAAATTCAATGTCTCGAAAACGGCTCAATCCTTTTTTTGTAAATTTAATTTTTATTCATACAATTATAAAAACTTCAAATTGGCGTACCAACATTTTTTCTTAAAAATGTTTTAAAATTTTCTTATATAAAACCTTATTTTTTAAGAAACCACTACAAAGACTTATAATTTTTCTTCTCGCATAAATCTATATTTGCTTGAATCACATGGCATCCTATTCTTACCTTTAACTGCTAAAGAAATTTTTTTAGTTATTTAAAAAATGAATTTTATGCTTATGAACAGTTTCTCTAATAACATTCATTTTTAAAATTCTTAGTCTTTTACATAGGAGCAAGTTCGTGCGACCCAGTCGTGCATTTTATTTTTATTACGAATAAAAATTAAATTAAAAAAAAAATATTAACTAGTTTTTGAAATATCGAACTTTCAACAACAATAGATTTTTTTTTAATTCAAAACATATTTTTTTTTTAAATTTTCAAATGCTATGTTTTTCAAACTTTTTAGAAGCTTCTCTCTTTTTTTAGCTTGTGTATGGTGGGTAAAGTTATTTTTAGATAAAATAATTTTTTTCCCATCTTGCAGATTGTATTAAAAAACTTTTAACTGTCAAGTTGTCAAAAGAAGAATTTAGCCTACAAAAATGATCAAAATTGGTTGTTCCGTTTTTGAAAAATTCAAAACCAAGACATAATGTTTCTCATGGGGGTAGCATTAATAACTATTTTTACGAGTAGCACATTTTTGTCAACAAGATTTTTTTAAATCTATGGAACAGTTTTTGAGAAAAAAAAAATATTTTATAAAATTTCGAAACAAAATTCCTTTAGTAGACCGTTATTTTTGGTCTTTAAAAATAAAGAAAAAAACCTGTGGGGAGAAAAATTTAAAAATGTTATCTACCAAGCTTAGGCTATAGTCGAGCAGACAGACAGATATACAGAATTGCGAGACCTACTTTTTTCGTCTTCCCTATCATCGTAATGTCAAGTCTAATCAAAATAACGAGTTCGATTTTTTACGAATGCATAACTTGCCATATAGTACATACATATTATGTCGCCAGTAAAATTAAATTAGAGCCAAATGGCCATCTTGATAAGCTCACAAATACAACACTTCTTCTAGTAACAGAGTCACATTCAAAATAGTACGTATACGCCACAGTGCCCTGAAATATGAATCTATTTTATTATTACCTTAAACATATTTGGCCTTAACTAATTTGATAAAGACTAATTGATACAAGTCTTAAATATTTAGATTTTGCTCAAAGTTTTGTCTATTTGTTCTCCTTCACATTAAGTGTTTATGGTGAGTTTAAATACTTATGTAAGTTTCGTTTAAACAAATGTGCCTTAGGACTTTTTTTTTAAGACTGCTCGCTTTTCCCAAGCTGAAATTTGTAAATAATAGAATTTAGTCTTTCCGTGTTTCAGTTTGAAATTTTTTTTGAAGAACAATTGCAAAAACGTCAAAGGAAATTTCACAAAAATCGATAAAACCAAGCTATTCTTTCTCATTTTTATTAAAAAAAAAAAAGAAATTTCAATAAAATTAAATTTTAGAACCTGCTCAGTTGAATATTTAAACTTTGAGACTTGTGATATCTGAAAAACTTGAATCACTTGAAAAAGTATTAAATTAATAAAAATGAAAAAAATAATTTCAAAAATTAACAAATTTTGTTATTGTTTATGACAAAATTGTATTGTTTTGAATAACAGACAATTAGCATTTTTATTTTAAGCTGCTTATATCTTTTCTGACTGGTTTTAAGTGTTTTCTAATTTTAAACTGCTCAGAATAATGGCACACTGATAAAAAATAAATAATTTCTTATAATTATATATTTTAAAACATATAGGGCGTCCCCTAATTCGTCAAAAATATTTCAAGGATATAATTCTCGGGTGTATTCTAAGAACAAAAGCGTTCAACAGTATGAGCCTAACTCCAAAGGTAACATTTTCCGGAGATTAAAGAAAAGGTCTAAACTGCCAAAAATGCTACGATAGCAAGAATTGCTCTGTTAATACGAATGGTAGAACTTTATTTTTAAAAGATATACAAGCCTTTATATGTGATTGAGTTTAAATAAAATTGATATCTTCAGATACCTAATTTCTGAGCCTGTTAAGTTTTTCTTACCCAAGCTAATTTTTGAATTTGAGGTCAAAAAAATAAAATGCATTATAAACATAACTTTTTACTATAAGAATAAAAATCAATAACAAAATTGTGGAAAATCCCATATAGACTAAGAGCCCACAGCAATTTTTGGGTGTGATTGATAACAAAAAATAATTAGCATAATTAGATAGGCCTTTTATAGTTATTTACAAATGTGAAAGCCTTGCATACTCTAGTGGGAGCAATAGTGCATAATAGTGCATCAAGCATGCAGTTCTTTCCAAGTCCAAATAATTGTGACAACAACTTTGCCAAAATGTAGAGTTAAGCCCCCTGATTGAAAATATCGAGGTCTAAGACGTATTACAGACAGCCTTCTGCCTGCCAGACGCGATAAGAATAGGCTACTTCTTGCACTAAGAAGGCCACCTTCAAAACGTCTTGGACCTCGATATTTGCAATCAAGGCACTTAGCTGTTCATTTTGAAGTTATGGCAAATTTTGTATCCCAATTTTTTAGAATTTGGAAAGAACTGCATACCTGATGCACTATAATGCACTATTGCGCCCACTAGAGTATGCAAGACGTTCACATTCATAAATAACTATAAAAGGCCTATCTAATTATGCTTATTATTTTTTGTTATCAATCACACCCAAAAATTGCTGTGGGCTCTCGGTCTAATAGATTTTATGATACCTACTTGAAAATGTTTATTTTGCTTTGATCTCTAAAAGCTATGAATATAAATTTATTTTGCGGGGTTTGAGATATAATACTAATTTTATGTGTGTATTAAAACAGTTATAACAGGTGCTCAAAGTGTCTGTCCTGGGCTTGTATGCATGTCAGAGCTCGTTTTTAGATATCACTGCGAATGTATATGAAGTTAGCTACTGCCTAGCTTTTGACGACGCTTCGAGAATAAGCTCTTCTTCTTATTCTCCTAACGTTGCTATTTTTGTTGAAGAAAGAAGTTCATTTATCCTTCTACATATAAGCAAATCCAATCCAAGAGATCTTGCAAGCCAGTAAACTGGTACAGTTCTTCCTATCCAACGATTACCATATTCTTCATGCATCCAATTCTTAACCTCTCGACCATAGTGGATTGTAGCACCATCCTATTGTTGGAAATATGATGAAGTTAGTTGAATCAGTTCCAATATTTTTGTTGAATCCTTTCGCAAAAACTTCATATAGTTTGTCGAATTCATCTTCGGTGGTAGTTTGAAGGGGTTATTAAATTGTTTCCAATTACCCCCGTCCACCACATATTGACACTGAATTTATTTTGAAATAATGACTGTCTTCTTTTGCGTGGATTCTCCGCAGATTGTGAAAATTTGTGATATTTGTAAATTGAAATTTGTCAATGCAAAGAATTTCTCTAACAAATTCGTTGTGATCCAAGCTCCGCTCTAGCAATCAGTTAGAAAACTCAAGCCTCGAGAAGCAGTTCTTGAACAGGTGTATGGTGGTATGGGTACAGATTCCTCCATGCAGTACATTCGAAATTTTCTATCGGAAAACATTGAGTTTCGAAGCTAAGCATCTGATACTTATCGATCGATCAGTTGTTGTAAGAAACCCTTAGCTTAGCGTAAAACTTGAACTCGTGAATTAATAAGTATTTTTGCTTACCGTTTATACATTTTTTGTTTGCCAAGATTTGCTAATAAGCCCTCATAGCCCAAACCTAACTGTTTCTGAGAATAGGGTAAGAAAATCTGCGTAGTAAAATGACAAGAAAGTATTTTGACAAACAGTTAAATAAATGGTGGAAATAAGGGTTTTACAGGTAGTCAAATAAACAAGGAAAGCAAGTCTTGTTGTCAACTGTTGTTGGGAACGTAGGTACAAAATTTCTGCAGGTTTTCCCAAAATCCAAAAATATCTATGGGTTTTTTTTTCACAAATTTGTTATTAAATTTTTTTTCATTATTATAAAGTTCGTTAAAAAAAAACGTTATGTTTATTACACATTTTCTGAAGAATTGACCTCAAAGTGAAAAAAATAACATGCTTAGAAGTTGTATATCTGAAGACCTCAACACGATATTAACTTTATTTAAACTCAGTTATAAAGCTTGTATATCTTCTAAAAATAAACTTCTACCGTTCGTATTTAAAAAGCAATTTTTCATAACATGAAAAAATGATGATACATAAAAATGATAATAAAATTAGAGATAGACTCAAACTGGAGAACGATTTTTTTTCTTAAAATACACTCAAGAATAGTATGCCAAAATATTCTTGACGAACTAAGGGACACCCTGTATATAGTGAAAGTTTTTTATCATGTTTTTTTTTTGCAAATACATTAGCCGGATAAATTTTTTTTGATTATGAATGCAAAACAATATTATGACTGGTGTTTTGTCTGAATAAAAATAAAAAAAGATCTATGTAGTTAAACGTGAACAGCTTCAATTTTCTAAAACACACAAAAACTGGTTGTATGCACCTACCTGAGGAGTGTGTCAATCGATTCTGCATATCTATAAGAAAGAAAATTAAATATTCAACAGCCCTAAAAATTCTAAATTTATTCTGAATTTGTTAAAAAAAATGTATGCTTTCAGTTTTATGGAATGGTCTAAAGATATTTTATAGATTATGATAAATTATATTTTGTGAAATTAAATTAAAAACACTGTTTCGCAAAGCTATCTACAGCTTTGCATAATCACATTTTTCGACGAGACCTAAAGACTTATATGCTTAGCTTATTTAAATAAAACTAATCAAAACCAGTTTTTGTTTAAATAAAAATAATTATTGAATTAATTATGCTTTAAGTAATTTTTGTCTTATCATTTTAGAAAAAAAAAATGTGGAACCAGACATTAAATTAATTTTACCGCAATAAAGGTATTGGGTGTTAGGAGCATCATTATATCTTTTATTTGTCATATTTGTTTTCTCTGAATTTCGAAACAAAGATGTCAATCTTTAATCTTTAATAGTTAATACTTCTTAAAAGTCTTAAGAAGAAGGGAATAAAAAGCTATTAATTCTTATTTTTAATAATAAATGTATTCACAATTTGACAAGATTTGACTTTCAAGTTAATGTTTAGCATATGCAATTGTAAATATTTATGAATAAGAGGTAAACATTTACCAACGAAGGGATCTAGTTTCATTTTTCTAATAATTTTATTCTTTAACTTAGTTTAAAGGAAAATATGAAAATGAACAGTAGCACTATTATAGGCTGAAAAAACTAAAGAAGAAATTGAATAAACATAGATATATACAAGAAAATAAAATGTATTGCATTCAGAGAAAAAGAGTTAAAAAAACTGTTACAAAACCGTTAAGAAGAATATCACAATCTTTCGAAAACGTTTGTAAAGTTTGTCGTTTGGCATAATTCAACATTCGCCAAAATGTGTTCTGTGAAAGGCCGAAGCGGGGATATTTTCGGCAAATATTGTGCTTCGTCAACTTACTTACAGGTTGATAAGAATTTATTTCCCAGTTCCGAATAATCCTCTCGGAGGGACGATTATGACGACCGTAAAATAAACAAAGCGCGCAAAATGTTGCTCGAGCAGAAGACCCCTTTTCATAAAACAATTTAATCATTTACACATGTTGTTTAACCTTATAACTCTTCATGTTGGCAAAACAGATTTAATAAAATACAACTAATTTGACAGATATGTACATATAGCCTTAATAATATGGCCGCAACCACTTATCAAAATTACTTATTGGAAAATCCTTTATGTACATAAAAGGAGAAACAAAAAAAATTAAATTGCAATGTCTGAGAAACTTGTTCATTTACAGACAAATTTTGTTATTTCTCCAAAAAAAATTTATCTGTAATTTATTACGATTTTTTAACATTCTTGGTAATATGGGACATAAAAGTTTTCATTTAAAAAAATTAGTAAAGATAACAATTGTTTCGGGTGTCTTCGGTTTTAAAGTATGACAGTGTTGGCTATGTATTTTGTTTAAAGTTCAGCAGTTTTAAAATGTTAAAGTGAGCGAGAAAAATTTGCATATCGTAAACAGCGGCTGAGAAAAAGCGTATGACCGCGTGAAAATTTAACAACGTGAAAGTGACAGATTTTCAGTGTAGCATTAGTGTTGAAAAGAATCGTGTGAATTAAATTACATATATATTCAGAGAAGGATTTCAACAAATCCTGACAAAAAGAGTTCATATAAAGTAACTCACATTTCCGACCGAATGTGAGCCATTTTCTTTCGAAACTTTCACAAAAAGTTACTGTAAGCCACTGCAGAAATTTTGTACTTATACATAGTTTGCTTTGACTATTCAAGCTTAATGATTTACTGATGAGTTTTGCAGCTTATCATAAACACCGTTACCAAATACTAGGTCAGTGAGCGGTTGGACGTTGGAGCATTCGATCAGATTTGTGAGTTCTTTATTGCAGTGAAGAATCACGGAGCAAGCTTATAATTAATATTTTTGTTTTCGTGAAACAGATAAAAAAGTAAAGGTTAGTAAATAAAGTTTGTATTTCCGTTCTATTTCCCATTATTTTCTGGATCTTTTCTGAAATCTTGTAATTTTTACTTGCGACTTATAGGTACTATAAGGCAAGTTATGCATTCGTAAAAAAAATCGAACTCGAGATTTTGATCAAAGTTGACATTACGATGATAGCGAAGACCATAAACAGTGGGTCTCGCAATTCTGTCTGTCTGTCGGTTCGACTGCAGCCTAAACAGCTCAGCCGATTTTCTTCAAACTTGGTAGATATGGGTTTTAATTTTTCCCCCCCGGACGTTTTTTTCTGTTTTTTTTTTTTTTAAGACCAAAAATAACGGTACCTGCCATACGATTTTTTTTTTCGAAATTTTATAAATATTTTTTTTCTCAAAAACTGTCCCACAGAATTTAAAAAAAAAAATTTGAAAAATTTTATTTGGTTAAAACTAGCTAATGGTTGAAAAAAAATTTTCCAAAAAATTGTTATTTTTGGTAGCCCCCCTGAGTCCATTTTTTTTGTTTTTGATTTTCTCGAAAACGGTACAGCCGATTTAAATCACTTTTTTATGCAAAAGCTCCTCCAAAGTTTGAATATTATTACATATTCAAATTTTCAATTTTTAATTTTTTGGATTTTAAAAAAAAAATTCAAAATTTTTTTTTGGAAACTCAATATTTCGAAAACCCCATGCTCGATTTTTTTCAAACTTGACAAGTAAAAGTTTCTTAACATAATCTACAAGATTTGAGAAAAAAAAATTGTTTTATCCAAAACTAACGGTACCTTCCATACAAATTTTAAAAAATGGTTTTCGAAAATCGTATTTTTCTCGAAAACGGTTCCGAGAATTTTGCTAAAATTTTTTTCTTTTGATTAATCTTTACGATCTATAATTTAATAAAAAAAAATTAAATCTAGATATTACTGATTGTACCTACCATAGAACGATTTTTTCGAATTTTGAATTTCTCATTATCGACATAACGGATTTTAATAAAATTTTTTATAAAGAAGCTCCTAAAAAGTTTAAAAAACATTGCATTTAAAAACTTAAGAAAAAATATTTTTTCAATTTTTAGAAAAAGTCATTTTTTTTTTTTTGAAAAATTCGACATCTCAAGAACGGCTTAGTATTTTTTTTTTGGAAATTAGACTTTTATTCGTACAATAATAAAAACTTAAGGTTGGCGTACCAAAATTTTTTCTTAAAAATGTTTTAAAAATTTTGTACATAAAAGCTTATTTTTTTAAGGAACCACTACAACGACTTATAATTTTTGTTCTTGCATAAATTGAACAGTTTTCTCTAATAACATTCGTTTTTAAGATTCCTAGTATATTACATTGGAGCAAGTTCGTGCGACCCAGTCGTGCATTTTATTTTATAATACATCAAAAGGTTAAAAAATGAAGAAAATATAATCCGGATCTTAAAGGAAAACATAAAAAAGATATTGGAGGAACACAATATGCATAGAGAAATCTCGATGAAACTGAAATGTTCCGTGAGTACTATCAGCAAATATAGAAAAATGCTAAATATTACAGCAAAAAGTCGACCATCTGGAAGAAAACCCAAGTTGAATCCGGTTACGAAACGGAATATTATAAGATAAGTTATAGCATTTGATAATGCTGTACAAATATAACAAAACTTATCAGCTATTCAAGGAGTTGATGTGAGCCCAGAAACGGTAAGGAAGGTTCTTAGACAAGCCGGAATGAAAGGAAGAGCAAAGATAAGAAAACCTTTACTGACGGATCGGCACAGAAAGCTGCGCTTACAGTTTGCAAAAAATTATAGAAACTACACCATTAAGGACTGCGATAATGTAGTACTCGTATGATTAGGCGAAACCAAAATCAATCGCCTGGGATCCGACGGCAGAGAATGGGTTTGGAAAAAGCCCAAAGAGCCTCTTTCAAAATGTTTAATAAAAGAAACGGTAAAATTTGGGTTTGGTAATGTTATGATATGGGGATGTATGTACTCTTCCGGTGTTGGGGTGTGCACTAAAGTGACAGCGCCATCCTACGTTCAAATATTGAATGATAGCCTTATCTCATTGGTTAGAAAATGGGGTAAAGGACTTTCGGATATTGTCTTTCAACAAGACAATGATGCCAAACATACAGCAAGAGTCACTCGCGATCGGTTTTAAAACCAAGAAGTAAATGTTTTGGACTGGCCACCCCAGTCCCCGGATCTGAACCCCTTCGAACATCTTTAGGGAATCTTTAAGCACAGGATTTCATCTTGGGATCATTGCGCTAGATCTATGTATAAAATATGGCATAGAGTGGAAGCTGAGTGGCAAAATATTAGCACCAAAGAATGCCAAAATCTTATTCACAGTATGCCAGGTAGAATTAAAGCTGTTTTAGCTGCGAAAGGAGGACATACAAAGTATTAATTTACTTTAATTTCGCAATAATGTACAAACTCACAATATTGATCGAATACCGATTTCTGTATTTCGCTAACTTTACTGTATTTAAATTATTTAATCAACATGTAAACTTACCTTATGTTATTACTGTAATTTTGAATTAATAAAAAATAATTATTATAGAAGTATGTGAACATAGCATTAATTTTAATATGACAAAAATTGAAATATTTAAACTCATTCGATCGAGCTACTGTGAGCTACTGTATGTATATTTGAAAATTCTTTTAAAATCTTAAAACTGGAAACACAAGTGCTCCAAGTGGTCTGTTGTGGAGTGGTGTTGCAAACTGCCATTATTTGCTTATGCTCCTTATTGAACGGTATTGTTTCTCTTTCCGAGAGCACTATCTTTAAAAAGAAGAAAATGTCAGCGACGAAGCGTGGTATAACGCAACCAATATACGGAGGATTTCACCACTCCACAACACATCATATCCCGAAAAAATATAGTTCTATGCATATGGAATATATGGGAACGATAGCAAACACTAAACCATACTACACGATATATGTATGTATGTGAGTGTGGGTCAACGATTTTTGTTGTTTTTTTTTTTTTGTTTTAAACTTTAATCAATTTTGTTACACCGTTCTTAAGGGCTCCGGGCGCGAAATTGTGTCTGGATCAAAAATCATTTTTCAAAATTCTATTTTTCCAATTTTGATTTTTGAAAATTTTACTTTTTCGTAAAACAACAAAATTTCGCAAATAATAAAAAAACAATGGCCCATGTTTGCGATTATGTAAAGAATATAACATCGTTCAAATTCTGTTTTCAATTAAAAATTGATTTTTTCGCGGGGAATGGTTCGATTTCAAATTGATTTATTAATGTCATTGTATTAGTGTTACTTTGTATCTCTGCCATTATTTAAAAAAAAATCTTCATCCTCCATTTAATTTCAGTAGAGAAATATAAAATGTTTCCATTTTTACTAGAAAGAATTTTCTTGGTATTTTGTATATAATTTGAAATAAATTTGAAATTAAACCTTAATCAACATTCGCAAACTGACAGCTCAAAATTTTATTGGTATTGGTGCATAGAGAGTAAATCTGCGAAAAATTTTGATTTGAAAAATTGATTTTAAATCGAAAAATAAATCGATTTTTTTGCCTAATAGAAAATTAATTATTTCATCAATGGAAAACGACATAAATGAATCGCAGCCAATTTGACAGATGTAGCTTCAGCAATTTACTCTGTATGTACCAACCTTAAAACAAATTCTTTAATATATTTAGACTCTAGCTTACGTCTAGACGTATACGTCTGCACAAATATTCCGATGCGCAGGGTTCAACGAAAACCATTTTTTTGACTTCGTCATTATCTTAATATTAATTTTGATTGACGTTTTTAATTCTTTGATTCGAAATGAATAGAGCAAGTAAACATGAAAAGGGGAAAATCGAGGAAAATATTCTTCACGTTTTAATTTTTTTTGGCGGGACTATCCAGTTTCTTAACTTCCAAAAATCAATCCCGTTTACATTTCTTAAATTATACAGCATAGTTTTTTTTTAAATACACAGTCACTGAGAACTTAAAATTTGAGTCAAATATCAAAACGAGCAATGAAAGAGGGCGAGGAATTTATTTAATGTCCTTCAGTTTTGGAAAATGTTTACAAATTTTTTTTTCATTGAGAAAAATTAGGAAATAAAACAAAGAAAAATATTTTTTGAACACACAACTTTCCGCAAAGTTTCTGTCTTTAAAGATCTGAGACTTAAAGTGATCAAAGGGAACGGTAGTGCCCAGCCAAGTTCTGGCACTACACCCTTTTTACAGGAACAAACTCAGGCGATTTTTGACCCCTCTCTATCTTCAGTACCAATGAAGTCAGAAACTTAAAACTCCGAATATTTGCTTAGCTAGTTAGGCACAGGCACCCCACCAAATTTCAATTTTCTAGCATAAGTGGTTCCTGACTGACTGACAGATCATCAAAATTATAGAGCACTTCCCGGCATCGTAGAATCTTGTAATTTTGCACAACGGTAGGTCTTGTCATGCATTGAAACAGCTACAACGTAATAGAGAAATTTTATTATTTAATGATTACTGACTAAAATTTGATGGGCTTACTTGGCAGGTGTTTTTTTTATGCCCAATCCGAAAGGTTTTAAAAACTTGACCAGTGATCCCATCAAATTTTAGTCAGTAAATAATAAAATTTCTCTATTACGTTGTAGTTGTTTGAATATTATTCTACTTTAAATATTCGGTATTAAACCTTCATGAAGTACGAACTTGGCGTACTTTTAGATCTCAGTACTTTTCACGTCTGACTTGTTAGACAATGGTTTTTGTATAAAAGAACTTGGCTCTTTTTTTAACATTTATGTTTTTGCATGGTCTGATATTATTTTTCAAGAAGTTTTGTAATTTTTGTATTACTAATGAGACACCATTCAGGCAGAATTGTTTTTATATTATGTAATGCTTTTCTAAAAATATAGCATAATATTTTTTCCTGATACAAATTTTCGGCGGGTCTCTTACACATATGGATATACTCGTACATAGGAAATTATGGGATAGTTGTACGCTTCGTTACCATTTCAATAGGAATTACAAATTGCCGTTTATTGAAATGTATTTTATTGTTAGCTTAGTTCCTAATCTATCGAATAAATATTATCGACTTATTCGATAGTAGCTAAATGTTCATTTATTCGATGGTACTATTCAGTAAATTATTGTAGTTCAATTACGTTTTCACTTGATTAGCTTTGAACGTTTTCTGATATTCCATGAATGATTTCAGTATATGTACTTTTATTACTTTTGAAGTATAGAAGGGGTGAACGATTTTAAGCATTTTATTTTCCACACAGTTAGATATTATATAGTTACTATTTTCATTTATTTCCTTTACCTCATGGCTTTAAAATAGAAGTCGAATTCGATTTTGACCTAGATAGATTATTTCGTTCTAAATGTTACCCAAAGCTTTCAAATTGTTTTTTTTCCAAAGCAGTAAATATAGTCTCAAATTCGTAGCTATCCTTAAATGGAATTTGACAGTTTATGGCTTAAAGAATAATATTTTGACACGTTTAGAGTATTTCGTTCTAAATATTTCCCGAAACCCCTTAAATAGGTCTTTATTTATTTTTTTTTTGCAATTTTTGAAGACCTTTTAATCAATCGACATTGTAACCATCTTTTGATAGAAGTTGACAGTTTACGCATTGGAAAAAAGAAGACGAATTCGATTTTGATCTACATATATAGATTATTTAGTTCCAAATATTACCCTTTAAATACTCTTTTCCGGAGAAGTAAATAAAATTTAAGACTTCTGTAATTCCATCCATATCGTACCTTTTTTTCGATAGAATTTGACAGTTAATGACTTAAAAATACATAAAGTTGTGTACATAGGATATTTTATTTTAAATGTCACCCGCAAAGCCTAAAGTTGCTCTTTTACTGAGCATAAGCACAACCTTAATTTTCTTCACTTTTTGACAGTGTACAATTTAAGAGATTTCAGTTTTTGAACTCACAAAATGAATTCGATTTTTGTAAAGTGCCTGGAAAACGTATTATCTGTGGCGGCCATGTTGTTTTGGTGACATCTGTATAATCTTTTGTTTTTTATTTAGTAAGGTGATGCTAAATCACCATGGGAAGTTACACGATTAAACAGCACGTCCAAATGATAAATCTTTACTATTAAAATGAGTGTTCATTTTAGGGTAGACGTAGTAGCCTTTCACAGCTGACTCTTCAGCATTTGGTGGCCAAATTTTAGGTGACGGGTTCGGCAATCAATCAGCTAACATTTTTACGTCAAACGCTGAGAACATCTCGGCGGGCCGTGAAAGTGTACTGCAGAACGCCTAGTACTCGGCTTTTCGCAGACTTCAATTTGGCGAGTTTTGCGTTCAGCCTACAACCGTAGACAATCCAACAGATCCAGGGGTTCAAAGTTTGTTCTTTGACTGGCCCTCGGCGCGTTTTAAAGAGGATCCAATTTTGGCCGAAAAATCATCTTTTGCGACGAGGCGCATTTGAAAATCAGGCCATGGATGATTGGCTGTGTTAACAAGCAAAATTGCCGTATACCTAGTCCTGCCATAAGTTCTGTCCCTGACAAAAACACGTTTTATTTAAAAAATAAAAAAGCAATCAAAATTCTTTTTACGCCATTTATTAAGTATTAAATTTACAATATAAATATATAAGAAATTATTCAAAATGCCGCCCCTTACCCTTCAAACACTTTCTTAAACGATCCGGCCACTCGTCTACGCCGCACGCGCGACTTCCAGTGGAAACGAAGCTACTGTCTTCAACAAAACAGCTTTGAGAGACTCAATATTTCGGTGAGGCTTACAGCAAGCCCTCTCCTCCAAAATGTTCAGCGGATTGAGATCGGGGCTGCCCGGCTGGCAAGCACTGGATATTTCAGCAAGATTCTGCGCCGGCCAACGAAGCAAAAACAACACAACAATGGCTTAAGGACAATTTACCAGAGTTTATTGCCGCAGAAGATTGGCCCTCGGGCAGCCCCGATTTTAATCCGCTGAACTACCGGTTGTGGAACACTTTGGAGAAGAAGGCTTGCTGTAAGCCTCACCGAAATATTGAGCTTTCAAAGGTGATTTGTTGGAGACAGTAGTTTCGTTTGCACTGGAAGTCGTGCGTGCGGCGATAGACGCGAGGCGGTCGTTTAAGGAATTGTTTGAAGGCTAAGGGGGGGCATTTTGATTAATTTCTTATATATTTATATTGTAAATTTAATACTTAATAAATGGCGTAAAAAGAATTTTGATTGCTTTTTTATTTTTTAAATAAAACGTGTTGTTGTCAGGGACAGAACTTATGGCAGGACTAGGTATAGGACCACAACAACCCACACAAAGCTCACTAGGTGCCAATGTTGTTCAAAAATTTGTTACGACCCAAACTGAACCTTATGGATCTAGACAACATGTGGTTCCAGCAGAACGGCGCTACGTACCACACAGCGAAAGCCACGATTGACATTCTGCATGAACGATTTAAGGGAGCGTTATCTCTCGTAGAGGTGAGGTGAATTGGCTACCAAAATCATGTGGTTTGACCGTGCTAAACTATTTCTTGAGGGGCTTTCATGAAGTCATAGGTCTATGCAAGTAACCCACAATCGGCAGGTGCCTTTAATGCAAATATAACACATGCCATGGCTTATATTCAGCCGGATCTATGCGAATGACTTATTAAAAATTGAACCACTCGCATCCATGCCACCGTAAGAAACTGAGTTGGGTATTTGAACGATATTTCATTTCATACATAATGGCACACAAGTGCCTTTTAAATACAAAAATCGCAGGAAAATATCTCACAAACAGCTTATTTTATTCAATTTCAATATCTGCCTGCCCTTATATAAAAACCCTTAAATCAGTGTGATATGTCCTTTCATTGCAAGGTACTGTACTCCTGAGAACAATATTATTTTTATGTGGCAGTTAATGGGAATCGTTAACAGATAAACCATTGCCTCCTTCTCCATCCTTGTAAATCGTCGACATATAAAATTTTTAACAAGTTGCTACATCAACGTTTTCCAAAATTACTAAATTATATGATTTATTATAAAACACATTAGCTTTTTGATACAGACAAGGCAATTATTGGAATTGTAAACAAAATTGAGCTAAAAATTTAAATAGGTATTCGTGCTTCTCACTTTACAAGAGTAATCAATTCTTATTTAATCAATTTTAAAACTTAACTCATGGCCTCACATAAGTCTAAAATATAAAAAAACCACTAACCTCATCGAGAAATAGTTTCCTAAATCCTTCTCTCGTATGTTTTCCATCGCCCAGCAGCAGACTGCATTCAGAAATTAAAAGCCATCTGATTTTCTCCCTTCGCACTTCCAGTTCCATGTAACTATAATTTTGATCCATATCCAGATGGTACCTATCTAAGTAGCTCACAATTCGATTTTCATCTTGCCGTTCCGTTTGAATAAGTGAAGAGTTTCTATTAACATTCGTCGGAAGTGACGCACGCCGAAGTTCAAGAATTGAACTCGCCGGACTATTATCTACTGTCAAGGGAATAGTCGATGGCGTTGAAGGCTCTTCGATACTATCGATCCTCCGTGGGGGATTTTCTATCACAATAGCTTCAATGGCAGCAATAGCTTTGGGGGATGCTTCTTCTTTATTGGTTGTTGGTGCATTGAGACGATTCTCATGGAGCTGTTCCAGATATGAAGCAGTTTTCTGAAGAAAGTGGTTCATTGGATTGAATTCGATGTTGGTGAGGACTTCGTCAGGAGTCGGTGTGGAAGTGTTATCGGAAAAGGAAACTCTCTTTGGAGTGCGCGCAGGCGGTATGGGTGGCACATCTAAGGAATTCGTCGAGGATATCGAATCCCGATGTTCTACTTTCAAATACTGAGTTGTATCCATATTTTGCTTTTTTTCTTATCACTCACAGTTTAAATTTTATTTTCGTAAAGATCGGTTAACGATCTTGATTTACACTTATTTTGTTTGCATTTTATAACTTATCCACAAAATGAGTTACAATCCACTCGATTTAACTCAATATTGAATGCAGTTGAACACTCATAAAAACCACTCAAATAGTTTGAGTGATTTTCTTTTTTATTGAAAGAGGTAACGATCGCGAGCGCGACGGTGAATTTGCGATCCACAAACTGGAAAAACTAATCGTATTTCAATCCGAGACTGTAAGGAGCCTTTGAACTCGAAGTAAGCATATACGATCGAAGAACAAGAGTCGAATCGGGCCGTACAGCACGACGAAGTGAACTAAACTGAAAGTGATAAACGCAAGCGATGATCGGTCTACCTGTTCTGAGGTGAAGTTGGCTAGTTTGTTGGTTGGCTCTAAACATCTATCTGAAGGCAGCGCAATGGATTCACGTGAGATGCGACCTTGTGGGTATTCACAGAAATGCAGACTCAGAGGGATTCCTCTTTGGGGGCTCTCTAGGGCGCAATGGCTAGGAGTGCACGATCGATAACATTGCACTTTCAGTCGACACAGACGCCACTTTGGTTCGCACTTTCGTATCTATCTTGTCGCGCACAAGTTGGAAGATAGATATTATGTGTAATTCTATCCGTGTGTGCTTTTTTTTGTTAGATGAGAGTTCGTTGCGATCGAATTTTTGATGTTTACGTGATCGTGACGGGTTATTACATTCCAAAGGAGATTGTTTGTCTGTTGCTTATGCTGATCGGCGAATTTTGGTAAATTTATCGATTGCTATAAAGTACGTGCTAGAATCCGTTTACTAGACCCAAGATAAGAGAGGCTTTGAACTCGACACATGTCTTGATGAATAGTATGTTTTATTGTTGTATCTTTTTTATTGTCAAGTTCAATAGAGAAACAATTGAAATTTATACTTTTCTTTTGAAAGATACTTTTCGGTAAATCGCTGACCTTGTGTGAGTTCGTTTTAAAGTTGATCGCATCAAAGTTTTGTTGTTTTGTACACTTGTTATTTGTTGTGTGATGTGTGTTGTTGTTGTATGTTTAACGAGTTCAAAATCATATTCATGCATTATTAGAAATCGATAACCATTGGAGTCAAACTTGGAGATCACAAAGGGCGATGACTTCATTAAAAGATTAATCGATCTTTGACCATGTGTATGCAAATAACGATGGATGGCGACCTTGGCCTTCGATTATTTTTTTTTTCGGTCCAAGAGTGCCGCCGAATAGTCTTGAGAAGGTATGTACAATTTTACAATTAATAAATCAATAATGTTGATGGTTACCTTTATGCTTAAGTGAAGGCAATTAGTTGGTTTAAGGTAAAAACGAAAAGAGTGTGAAAATGAAGAATTAAATAAACAGGTTTGATTTATGATTCACTACTTCTGTTGGTTGAAGGTGTGCGATTATTGATTTCATGCATACAACATAAAGCGATGAAACCAGATGTTGATTTTTCAAAGATAAAAAAAAACCAAAAGAATATGCTTTGGGTAAAAATTATTTTCGTCAGTGTCTCCAAGAAATCCCCATCCAAAAGTTTCATCATATAAAACTGAAGTGTTAGGAGGGTCAAGGTGGTTCTTGAGTTATGGCCTTTGCTAATTCTAGTTCTATTAAGTTTTAGCTAGTTCTTTGCTAATTGTTTTACTAACACTTTTGTATTGCAATTTTGTTTTTTTAATTTTTTTTTTGACAATATTCTTACCAACAAATTAATTATCATAAAAAAAACTATTGCAGCTTTTTTGGCCTATGGGGTAGGTATTGGTTTCGTGTAAAAAAATCGATCAATCAAACATAACAATAAGATGATAGAAAAGTCCAAGAAAAAAGGACAAATTTGGAACACAGTGCTTATGTGTGATCGCCTAAAGGAGAATTATGATTTTTTGTCATAAATGATTTAAAATAGTTTTGGTTTTTCGTCAAATGTTTTTCTAAATGGATCTTACATTTTTATTCAACTCTGCAGCTGTGATATTTGAAGTCATTATAGTAAAAAAAAAGCGTTTTAATGTCAGAAAAAAGTCACTGAAGCATTCAAATTTACGCGGTTTTTGATACCCAATTGGAAAATGCTGAAGAGATTATAATTTAATGTGCTTATCATAAGTTGCCGTTCAAGATTCCACATCCGAATCTAGAAACTAGAAACGAATATGAAAGACTTATGGTACTTTTGTTAGAAGAACAATATAATGGGTAATATGTTTCAGCAAGAGATCGTAAATGAATATGAAAAACACAGTCGCAATCAAAATGCAGCCTTGAGGCACCCCAGTAACTTATTTAATATATAACTTATTTTTTATCATATTTATTTCTTACGTGGGCGGTCCGATAAGTACTTAGCCTCACCGCTCATTGGTGTCAGTATCGTCTAGTTCATTCTTTAAGACGGCTACTGTCAAAATTTCAGCCGAATCGGACTAGTAGTTTTGTTTTGACCACGTGTGGAAGCCAACTTGTCCGCGAATTTTAGAAAAATGGAAAAAGAGCAATAGTTCGTTGATTCGATTCTTGTTTTTGGAAGGGAAATCTTGCAGCGAAATCAAATAGCGCTTGGATGCTGTGTACAGTGACTCTTCTCCTTCGATGGCTACCGTCAAAAATTGATATAACGAGTTTAAACGTGCCCGCACATCTGTTTTTGATGAGTCCCGCCCAAGTGCTCGCAAAATGGCTACCACGGAGGATACATGTCAAAAATCTACGATCTCATATTGGCATACCGCCGATTGAAGGTGCGCGAGATAGCTGAAAAAGTAGTCATCTCAAAAGGCCACGTGGGTCATATCCTCCATGAAATTTTGGACATCAGAAAGCTGTCGGCGCGATGGGTGCCGCAGTTACTCACTCAGAATAACAAGCGCAACCGGCTGTCACCACGGCCAAATTGTGCGACTTTTTTTTGTTTTCAAACTTGAAAAAATTACTCGCCGGGCAGAAATTTGAGTTGAATGAGGAAGTCATCGCCGCCATGAATATTGCCAATATTTAGCTTTAAGACATTTTTCAGACCAAAAGAGATTCTATTCTACTGTGTCGAAGAAATGTTCTTGAAAAACTTGGTATCGCCTGTGAAGAGTGAGATATAATAATATTTGATAAATAACCATTTCAATATCTTTAATAGTACGAATAAAAAGGACAGGTCCTAAGTTGCTGCCTTTTGGAACCACGAAGAAGCTAGATCTAAGGTGGATATTTGCATAAACGGTTTTCAGGTAATATAAAATCCATCTTATGAAATAGGTTCAATCCCAGGGATGGATAATCTAAATATAATAAGCTTAAATTTTTTCAATCTGCGATCGGTTAAGACAACGTCGACTTCCTTTCCGTTATCTTAGGCTGAGAGGCTAAAGATTACGAGTTCAACGAGGTTAGGTTTTCTTGATAAAACTACGTTAGAACTTAATTAACACGTAAATCCAACAACGATTAATTTGCCATGTGGAGTTACAAAAGGATATTCAAGGTAGGTTAGACCAAAGTGGATGCATTTGTTCGCTTGATTGTTTTGGCTTATTCGCTTGTCAGTGTTTAGTTCGCGAACAAGTCACGATTCAAACCCAACAATCTTTCATCATTTCTTTTTCACGATAATAGTTTATAAAAATGTTACCAAAAAAGCAGCCATTGCTAAGAAAACCACCAAATCGAAGACGAATGAAAGAAGAGCAGCAGTGGGTTGCTATAGTAACTTAACAATATAATAATTTAAAACTTCGAAAGTTCGAAAGTAAAAAGTAGAAAGTTTTAAACTCACCTTGGCATCAGATGCAACTTAATTGGAATATACTGGTATTTTCCAACTCCAATATTACTCCAAAATAATATTTTATTTTGTAGAGTTTCAGGAACCTCCCAAATTCCCAATGTACCAGGGCTGTTTAGAAATTTGTCTATTTAAATTCGATTTAAAAAAAGTGCCTTTTAGTGTTCTAGCGAAATAACCATTGCATTCCTCTCCTTAAGCAATTCAACCGAAATACTAGCCCTTTTAGGAAAGATCATCAGTTTACCTTGAGACCAACTTCGGACAAACTGTGAAATACAGAGATTCTTTTTTTACAGCCGGACTACACGAATGTGGAATGTTTTACATAGCTCTATTTTTGCTTCCCATTGTAATATTCAGAAATTTGAAACTAATGTGCATCGGTATCTTCTTTTAAACTCTTCTTTGTTTTCCTAACGCTTGTACTGTGAAAATCATATTAACGCCTGGAGTGGTCTAATAAAAAAAAAACCTACCTGTATCTTTTGAGTTAAGACAGATCTAAACTCTTTGAATTATATTCAGTTTTAAATATTAGTTTATTTTAAAGAAATGTTTTTGCAGATAAACCTCCCAACTTCCTAATGTACAGGGGTTTAAAATCCAGGTATTTGATGTCGGAAAATCCACACTCTGATAATTCAGGCTTTAAGTTTTGGGTATCTAGCATAGAAAAATTTGGAAAATTTTGATGATTCTTGTTTTGGTTTTCGTCGTGGTATTCTGTCACCAAATTTGCCTAAAACATTCTGGTAAACTAGCAGTCACTACGTACATAGTGGTATTGAAAACAGCATAATACAAAAGTTCCTATTATGCCACTAGTGTTACTCAAAACAGCAAGGAAATTACTCAGGTATATCAGCAGGCACTAAGCTGCTGATAACACTCAAAACATCAGGAGAAACAGTCTGCTAATTCAGCAGGTACCAAAGCCAGTGGCGTAGCGTAGGGGAGGCGGGGGGTGCGGCCCGCCCCGGGCGGCAGAAGTCCGGGGGCGGCAAAATGTCGCCGGTGAAGCGTTTAGAGTAGTTAGAGTAGAGATCATTTATGTTTCATGACAGAACGTTTTACAAGTCAACAAACAACAATGACGTACATTTGAAATTTGCCACCCTGCCTGTGATTCGTCGTTGACGCTCTCGGCTGATTTCCGTGAATTCGTAAACGGTGAGTAAGGCCGTAAAATTGCATTTCGTTATTGTCGCGTGACTTACGAAACTAAAACTGAACGTTCCAAAACTCTGAAGGTAATAGGTAATAGAGGTACTGGAAGAATTGACGGATTCATCTCAAACTTCCGACACAAAATCGGGAGCCAGTCTTCTTCTGACAGCCATGCAGTCATTCAACTTCCTCACTTTTCTTGGCTTTTGGGCTGCAGTGCTACCTGAAGTAAATGACGCACCTGCAGCAACGAGGACTGAGTGTGGATAAGTGTGTTCAGAAACTCTGCGCTTTAAAAGCTCTACTAGTGGAGAGCAGAGACCGTTTCGTCTAATCCGCAATCGACTTTGCTAAGACTCTCAGCGAAAAACTCGGAATCTAACTCAAAACGAGAAGAATGCATGCATGGCGAAGAATCCGCATATGCAGCTTTGTCTCACGAGCATTAACTCCGTCGAGAGGTGTTCGCATCATTTGAGAAGATCATTCAAGAAATGACTCGATTCCAGCAAGTTCAAGAAATAGCGGACAAGTTCTGATTTTTGACGCCAGCGAAACTTTTGGACAGCAAGTACGAGTGTGATCTTTCCCATGTATTAAAAGACATCGACAAGGACGAGTTTCAGATGGAGCGGAAGCGTCTCCAGCAGTTTGTCGCCAGTTCTGAATCAGAGGAAGATATAAAGGGCAAAGGATCACTGGAGCTCCTCCAGTTCATTCAAAAACTGAATCTGGAGATTTCGATTCCAAATATAGTCATCTTGATTCGTATATATTTGACTTTGGCAATTAGTGTCACTAGTTGTGAGAGAAGTTTTTCAAAGTTGAAGCTAATCAAAAATTATCTCATATACACTATGAGCTATATTGTCGATTTATCAAGTATTGGCTGCAAATATTGATTTTGACAAAGTTATTTCTGACTTCGCTGCTCGTAAGGCCCGTAGAATCCGTTTGTGAAACCACTGATCCTATTTTACCTTCAATAAAAGATACCTCATTGCCTGTAAAATGATGTCTCAAAATTTAATTTTAATTAAGTATTGAATGGGCCGGCAAAATGGGTCTCCCGCCCCGGGCGCCAAGATGGCACGCTACGCCACTGGCCAAAGCCCTACGTGACAATTTTTACAACTAACTAAATTGGGATGCGACCGGAGTTAAACTGATCAATAAAACCAAGTATCGTCAGAAGTTCCCGTCATAGTTTCACGGACTATCATTTTTAAAACTCTATTTTAAATTTTATCCAAAAGATTCAAATGCATTAATGGCCCGTACTGATTTTTGGCAATGTCGAATATGTCATCATTCCAGAGAAGATGGTCTGTGATGCAGATCCGAGGATCACATATCTTGGTTGTCGTTTCAAAAGACAGCATAATGGTTTGGTATTAATTTAAAGACAGGATACACTATTGAATCTCAATTGTACACGTTTTTTGATTCCCCATTGAACAGTGTTATCAAATTCAGAATTTAATGAGCTAATCATACGCTGTTATTGATGTTTTAGGTCCAAAGAACAGAGTTGTACATTTAGTAATTAATATGAAAAGTTAAGATAACAGTCATTTTAAAACAATATTAACATTTATACTGTTGAAAAAATAGTTTTAATATTCCATAAGAGAATTGCTTCGATGTCACTGTCAGATTTGTTTAATCAAACAAAACAAAACAAAACAAAATAGGCCGTATATGGAAAAGGAAAAAGATTGAGGGCTTTCGAAATTCGAATGAAATGGGGAACGAAATAACTTATTTGCCACTTATCTATCAATCCATGCAATGTAATGTCAAATTGCATCGAAAAATGGCTACTATGTCAAAGGAACGTTATTGTTTTCCTGCGAAATAGGCAGTTTTGAAAAATTTCCAATTCAAATTCAAAACAACATTTCCGATTGGTTGCCCCATCAGTTTTCGATTTTGAAACCATATTTAGAAGCATTTTCCTATTTAAAAACAAGAACTGTCATTGTAAAGGGTTCAGAAATCTTCTGGATGACCAATCGAAAATGCCATAAATATACTTTTTATGTCACAACATACATATGTATGTAATTGCTTGTAAATACTTTTCAAATTGTGTCAAAGAGCCGAAAATAAAATAAAATATTGAATGTCACTAAAGTTAAACCAAATCACAATAAATCTACTCATACATATAAAAGACATTCCAATATGAAGATTGTGACAGACGTCATCGAAAATTTCAAATTATATCAACCCAACAATAAGATCCGCACAGGATACGTTTGACGGCGACAGACAATTCCGTCCTAACTGCTTTGACAGAGTAAGTACATGGTAAAAGAATATTATTCACGCATTGATCTTTAAAGTCGTGTCAAAGATAGTGTGAAGCGCGGAACAGATTGAACCAGCAACAGCACCGTCAACAGCAACAGCGGCCGCCATTAATTTAGCGCCAATGTATTTCAATTGTTCAACACACATTAGAACAGCAACAGCAACGCCAACAGCGTCGTTAGGCCAAAGTCCTAAATTTGCTGTTGCTGGTGCGGTGTTGTCAACTTTCCCACTGCAATATTCAGTGGCACCACAATGAAAAGCTTTTTTTTCCATATGAAATGTCAAGCAGATGAAATGACGTTGCTGGTGGCAATGTGTTTGAGAAATGTTTGCTGGTCAGCGTGCTGTTTGCTGTTGACGATGCTGGTGCTGTTGCTGGTTTAATCTGTTTCGCGCATAAATGTCAACGATTTGACAGCATCCTACTTTCAAGATAACAGAACTGTGGAGAGTCAACGTATTTGGAATTGACCATTTGCATTTATCGTCTAATTGTAGCCTTACACTTGAAACGACGAAAATAATCTCCAGGGAACATTCCATTTACACAAATTCAAAAATAAAAAGATTCAATAAACGCATGTGAGCCGAATGATTTGATTCATTTAATTCTTTGGACTTCAATCTTTTAAAATGCTAAAAACATGTTACGAATGCATTCTTTCCCAAACTTTTCGCTGTCACACTTTGTCAACCAAATACAATTTAATTGATACTTTTTGGAAAACTGAATCAGTATGAAATATCAAAATATTCACTAATTCAATCCGGACTTATTTTTCAACACACCTAAAAGTTCGGTTTCGTATCCGTATTGATTGCGTATTACGACAAAATCTAAAGTATACTTTGTCGGCTTATATAACCAACAATTTAATTTCCCTACGGGATATGATGGAGATTCTATTTGTGACTTATTTTCCCGATGCTCATGCTGTTCGAATTAATTAAGTTAAACGAGTTAAAAGAGCTCCAGTGCGCATATGATCTAAGCCCAACAAGTTATGTGCCTTGGTGCAAGGATGTGCATAAAGTATATGAAGTTATTTGTTTTGCAAAATATAAATGACTTGCATTCATTTGCAGAAGTATCAGCGAGCATTTTAGAAGAGGAAACCTGTTTGATTTCCTCTTTATTAATTCCAGTTAATTCGAAAAACATACTGTTACTTGCACATAGTGTTGTTCCCGCTGTTGTAAAGCGATTCTTGAAATCCACATGCACCAAAAATAATTAATCCGCTTAAAAGATTTATGTCTTTTGCGTGCGCCTGCACCGCTGGCATTGGTGCAACCGACGCACACGACTTCATTCCCACGTCTCTATGCTCAAGTGCACACAGCATAACACGTAATAACAATTAATTCCAAGCCGGCCAACTATCCTTATTCATGGAATAATTGCCCAATGCGAGTGGCCCACCTACAGGCCTATTGCCCACCATGTTTCTAAGACTCACATTCTTCTGTCGAAGAAATATGACTGCCTGGCACACAAACGTCTAATATCCCGAAACAACTCTATTACCGGTGTCCTACTATAAGCCGCCTTGTCATACACTGAGGATAGACTCGGTTCATAGGTATAGTGGGAGAGTGATTTGAAAGCAATACAAAAATCAAACCTAAACGGCCTCCATTGGGACACTCTATATGGACCGCTATTTGGTGTCTCCATGGGGAACAGTATTACTCTCCAGTCATGGCTTTAGCTTCGATGTTCAGCCCAAACAGGGAGTGCCATCAATTTTTCATATTGAGACTTCATAAATATTCGCTGACGAGCTGTCAGTTTTGAATAAAATGTCATTTCGGTTCGTTGCAGAAGGAAAGTTTTCATGTTCATCGAATTTGAACACATCACAGACTCCGCGCGAGATATATCGTCAAAGATGGCGTGGTTTGGTATTCTGACTTTTTTGGGGAGTATATCACATTGCGCGCTAATAATCTCCATCCAGAGGCTGAATAAGTGACCAAATTGGTGACACCTCTTGTCGTCCAAATTGCCAATTTTGTGTGCAACTACGGAACATGGATTTACATGCGTTTAAGGACATGTTGACAGGAGTGACTGCTGCTGCTGTTGCTGTCAGTCTTGGGAATTCGCTGCACACAATTCGTTTCTTTGACATTTTGCTATTGAGTTTTTATCGTTCTTTTTCTTCAATAAGACGGGGCAGACAGCTATGTGCATACATTGTGGGTTTTTCACTTCGTTAGGTCTAATTGAGATTGATACAAATTCAGTTGCTTTTTTTTGTGAAAGTCTGGTTTTTTCTATCATCTGTATACATTTCTTAAACAAAAGGTATGCTAGGTATGGATCTATAGGATTGGCTGTGTGCGATGAATTAATTACCACACTGTACACGTACGAACACGCGGGTTAAAATGTTGCTATTTCGACGCTTATTAGGTGGTTTCAACGCTGCTGTCGTTGAAATTAAGCGAAGTAAAAAGTTGACCGATATAAGCAATCCTTGATCATTAAAAGTTTGATTTCTTTAAGGAAAAAAAAAACAAACACCCCACCCATTTGTAGGAGGCTTGATTGGCTGTTATCATTCAATCTGATTGATTTGTCTGGCGTGACCGTTGAATTTGACACGGTCGCTTAATTGATAATGATCGGCCAGCAGGGGCTTGTTCAAAATAAGTCTTAATTAAGGCAAGTTTTTTTGCAATTCAGTTGCATATTATATTGCTATTAGATGAAAGTGTTTTTCTCTTCTTTTTCGGTAAAAAATTGAAAGGCTTAATACCTGAAAGCAAAAAAATGATTAATTGGAGTTGAACTCATGAATTTTACGGTTTGAGTTTTATGAATTGTAACTCTTTTAGACATGAGTTTTTAGTTCAGGTTTTATATAAACCTATTGAATTACCAAACATTTAAACTTAAATAGATTGTTGCTTCCACCAAATGAAGAGTTACCAAATAAAAAGTTTTAGATTTAATTTTTAAGACCTTTAATTTCAGAGTCACTGTTTTTAGGGATCCTTCTGGGGTGGGTAAGGACATTAATCTTTTTAAATGAGGGCATTTTACAGGTTGTTCAAATATAGTCTTAAGAAATCCGTTACCATTCAATATTTTTACATACATTCTTGTTATTTTCTGTCATATTTGTGTAATGGATAGAGTGTTGGACGGCCATATCAGTAGTCTGGGTTCGATTCCCAGCCACTGCCAAAAGTACTACTTCTTTTGAGGAAGTGACAAATCCTCTAACAGAATCTCTTGTCATGAAAAGTGCTTTTCATCTTAGTTTTTCGAATCCGAAAGAATTTTAGTCTTCTTCACTCCTGACACAAAGGCATATTTGGGAGTTGTGAGTCACTAGGCTCTTGTTCTCTACGAACTGTCGTACCTTGAAATTTTGTATTTTTTTGTTGATACCTTCTTAATTTAATAATTTGAATACCCCCACTAGAGGGCCAAACATAAAAATATGGTTTCTTTCATTTTACGAAAAGTAGGTGCCCAGCTTTTCGTCGGACTTTAACTTGCCTACGAACAGGAAGTCTCAAAGATGGACTGTTGTGTCGGTTCAGGAACCATTTATTTGACTCTGAATATATCAAGGACTTTTAGGCTACCCGACTTTACTAGTGTTTTTTAAGCTGAATTACTGGTTATCAAGATATTCAAACAAGATCCTAACCAGAACTGAAATACGGCCATTGCCACAGACACTAGACAGTCAGGCTAACAGCCGTTGTTTTGTATTCAACATAAATTCAAATTAACTTAAATTCAATTTATTTGCCTTTAAATTCATTAATTTATTCATTTTCAACTTTTTATATTTTTTGTTAAATGTGCGGCACTTTGCCAAACATTAGTAAATTACCCTACTTTTTTGTCAACCAAATTTACACTTTTTGTAACGGCCTATGTTTAACTTATGTTCTTATGTATTGCTGTAAATGTTAATCTCTTCTTTTTTTTGCTTCATGCATATCTTGTTGTCAAGAAAATTTAAAGTAAATCTTCCTCTTTCCATAATCAACCAGCAAGCTGTAAGCACCTCACTTGGTAATTTCCTAAAATACAAATTATATAACTATTGTGTAATCATTTCATTTCGTGCACTGAGTTAATCGTTCTTTTGCTTGCCATCGTTTTATTCTTGGTTTGATTGATTAAATAAATTTATTGATACGCTAAATATCAATTTCGTTCATGGTCCTTCGTAGCCATATTTATTGAACTTTTTCTTGATTAATAATCGGTTTTTTGTGATTTGCGAATTCTAAATTGGACATATTTTTTTTGATGCTTTTTTTATGCTATCGATAGGTGCATGTATTTTTTTTTTATATATACAAATAAGTGCATGATATATTTCGCATACCTACATAAATCACGTGTGGTGCAATTAATTTAATCGAACTTTAATTAAATTGCATAGGGACAGTGGTAAATTATTTTTGTGTAAAGCATAAATACAAAATAATTTAAATAAACCTTTTTCATAAACTTACAAAAAAATCAAAAAAATGAATGCTATTAAAGCGAAACGTGGTCATTTGAAAGGTCTTTTGACTCGGGCAGCAACGTTCGCTGAGAATTTAGATGACCGCGTGTCACTTGAGCTTCTCGAAACTCGATTAGAAAATCTAAATGAGGCGTGGAATAAATTCGTAGATTTGACTGACGAACTTTTCGGTCACACGGATGACGATGGCTTCGTAGACCCCAGTGATGATTTCTCCGAATATGAAAATAAATACTTCACTGCCCAATCTACATTCGTAAAAATTATTCGCGAACGAAAGTTAGATTCTACACCTACTTCACCTGCTGCTACGGATTCGGTCATCGAAAAATTAGCTAGCCAACAGGCTTTGTTCCTCGAAAAGTTAAATGAGCCAAAAAAATCCACGAGCTCCATAACACTGCCCAAGCTTTCGATTTCGGTTTTTTCCGGGGATTACAAGGAATGGCCTAGCTTTAGGGATCATTTTATCGGCTCGATAGACACCAACTCCGATATATCTTCGACACAAAAATTTCATTATTTGAAATCGTTTCTCCGAGGGGAGCCAGCAAATCTTATTCGCGATATAAAAGTTTTGGATGCCAGTTACATTGATGCTTGGGAAAAATTAGAAAAGCGATATGATCGTCCCAACTTCATGATACAATCGCATATACAATCGCTTCTTTCGATTCCAAATATCAACGCGTCGAATGTTCAGTCTCTTCGTAAGCTTTCCGATGTAGCCGATGAAACCATTCGAGGTTTGGACTCCTTAGGAGCCACGTGGCGTGACCCTTGGGTCATTTATCTACTTTTGCTGAAATTAGACCAAGATACCAAAGAAGCTTTTGCACTTGAGATAGGGACAAAAGCTAATTCATCAATCGATGAATTTTTAACATTTTTGAACTCGCGTTGTGATGCTTTGGAGTCTGCTCAATCCCTTTCTCGTCCGACTATCCAATCTCGTGGGAAAAATCCAAAGGTCATACAATCTAATTTCGTAGAATCAAGTCTAAGCTGTCCAAAGTGCAAAGCAGATCACTTTTTAAATCAATGTTCACAGTTTCTTTCGCTTGACATAACGTACTTTCGTCAAGGATAATTCCTTGTGTTTTAATTGCCTTCGTTCAGGACATTCTTCGCAAAAATGTCATTCAAAATTTCGGTGCAGAACTTGTCACTCGCGGCATCACTCGCTCGTTCACATTCAGCCTCCGTCAAAGGTTTCTGCAGTTCCTGTTTCATCAGCTTCGTCTTCTTCTTCTGGTAGTTCCGCATCCAATTCATCGACATCAAATGCTCTAGACACAACACCTTCGCCAATCTCGCTTTACTCATCAGTAGCTCAGGCAAATAGTTTGTTTTCTTCGGTTCGTTCTCATCAAACTCTGTTGCCCACTGCTATCGTTCACGTTCATGATAAGCAAGGAACAATACAAAATATTCGGTTGTTGCTAGACTCGGGATCTCAGGTCTCTTTCGTTACTGAACAAACAGTTCAGAGACTAGGATTGGTTCGCAAGAATGCACAAATACCCATCGCAGGTGTTGGAGCAACACCAGCAGGTGTTACGAATGGAATCGTGACCCTCAAACTTCATTCTCGCTTCACTCAAGAATTCATTGAAATTCAGTGCTTCGTCGTTTCAAAACTAACTTCCTTATTGCCGACTTCGTTTTCTACAGTTTCAAATGTACACTCGTTCAGTTCGTTCACTTTAGCTGACCCGAAGTTTAATATTCCTGGTCATATTGACGCACTCATCGGTGCTGATAAATTATTCAGCATAATAAATGGCTCTGCAGAACGCGGTCAGCAAGGAATGCCTGATCTTGTGCCGACAATTTTCGGCTGGGTTGTCTGTGGAAACATGGAAACCGTCAGGTCTTCGACAACAAAGGGTGTCAATTCATTCTGCGTTTCATTGGACACTTCAACTTCGTTTAACCTCGAGCGTTTTTGGCGTCTTGAAGAAGTCGACCTCGAACCTACTCTGTCCATTGAAGATCAACTTGCAGAAGACATATTCGTTAAAAATCATTCTCGATTACCTGACGGCAGGTATATGGTTCAATTGCCGTTCAAATCAGATAAAGCTACAGAGTTCGGCAATAGCCTCAACGTCGCGTTAAATCGTTTTTATTGTACTGAACATCGCATCGCATCCAGCCAGTACTTAACGGATAAATACATAAGCTTTATGGATGAGTATTTGAATCTAAGCCATATGCAAGAGGTTCCTGCTAGTGAGATAAATACGTCTTCTAGCAAATGTTATTACTTACCGCATCATGCTGTTCTCAAAGATGATAGCAGCACAACGAAAGTCAGGGTAGTGTTCGATGGTTCGGCTAGAGGTTCGCATAATCATCCATCTCTTAATGAATCGTTACTTATAGGTAAATCCTATCAACGTGATCTCTTCTCAATCTGCATTCGTTTTCGTCGCCATCGGTATACGATATCTGGTGATATCGAAAAAATGTTTCGCCAGATCAGAGTCTCTAAAGAACATGCTGATTTCCAACGAATTCTTTGGAGAAAATCTAGTAATCTTCCGTTAAAACATTATCGTCTTTTGACCGTAACTTATGGCACTGCTTGTGCTCCGTTTTTGGCTGTACGCACTTTGTATCAACTCGCGATTGATTCAACAGATACTCACCCGCGAGCTTCTGAAGTATTGCTTAACGATTTTTACGTTGATGACGTAATGACTGGGGCTGACTCTATCGAAGAAGTCACGTCACTCCGTGAAGAACTTGTAAGTCTTCTCAAGTCTGCTGGCCTAAATCTTCGGAAGTGGACAACAAACTGTTGGCCTCATCTTCTCAGTTTGCCAGAAGAACAACGCGAGATGTCGCCAAAAGAGTTTGAAGAATACAGCTCAGTCAAACTTCTCGGCTTGCAGTGGTCTCCTGCAAATGATTCGTTTTCTTACAAAGTCAAATTAAATGATAAGGCGTCATCTACAAAACGTCAAATACTCTCAGAATCATCAAGGATTTTTGATCCTATCGGCTTTTTCACTCCTGTCGTGATCGGTATAAAAATATTGTTTCAAGAACTCTGGCGAAAAAAGTATAAATGGGATGACGTCATTTCTTCAGAGCATGCCAACATTTGGCACTGCATTCGCGATGAGCTTCCAACCCTCGAGAAAATAAATATTCCACGAATCATGTGGACATCGAAAGAACACGTCGAATATCACGGATTCTGCGATGCATCCCTAGATGCTTATGCAGCAGTGATATATTGTAGAAGCGTCGATTCGGCTGGAAATGTAACCAGCAACATAGTTGCAGCAAAAAGCAAAGTAGCTCCTATCAAAGTTGTTTCTCTTCCGCGTCTCGAGCTCTGTGGAGCAGTTCTACTAACAAGGTTAGTAACAAAACTTAAAAATTCTTTACAAGATAAAGAAATAAAAGTTGTATGTTGGACTGACTCCGCAATCGTCCTCCATTGGCTATCGGCATTGCCAAAGAGGTGGTCAGTTTTCATCGGGAATCGTACATCTGAAATTCTCTCTACGATACCTAGAGAATTATGGCATCACGTTCGATCTGAACAAAATCCAGCTGACAGCGCCTCTCGCGGTATTCCACCTTCTCATTTACTCCAAAATGAGTTATGGTGGACCGGACCATCGTGGATTACGAAAGAACGAGATCAGTGGCCGAAATCGGAATATTTGGTCGATAATATTCAAGCTGACGAACTTGAAAGACGAAAAAAGCAACCGACTTAAGCTTTCGTGTCAAAACTAGACCCTACAAACATTTTTTGTCAAGTTATAGAAGATTCTTCTCGTTTTCTAAAATCCATTCGTGTGCTCGGTTTCATATTTCGGTATATATCAAATATTCGTGAACTTGTTTCTATAAGAAAATTGCTAAAAAGAGGTGAAATCAGTGATCCCGTAAAAATCGATGAACTAGAGAAATTTCTATTAAATGCGCGTGAAAAATCTGCCCCTAAAACGCAATCGTTGGCTTTGTCTTCTATCGAAATTTCCAACGCAAAGACGAAACTAATAAAATTTCACCAAAAACTAAGTTTTTCGCTAGAAATAAACACTATAAAAAGTGGTAAAAATCTTAAGAAAGGTAATAAGCTAGCATCTTTAGCGCCGTTTGTGGATGACCAAGGACTTTTACGCGTCGGGGGTCGTATCCAAGAATCAGATGTAGCTTATTCCGCAAAACACCCCATCATTCTCGATAAAAACACTCGAATCGCAAAACTTATCGTCGATGATTTGCATAACTCAAAGCCTATATCGCGCTATTCATTTGTTTTTCAACAAAGGCTATACACGTAGAGTTGGTTAGCGACCTCTCTTCAAACGCCTTTCTTGCAGCTCTTGATCGCTTTGCGTCGCGTCGTGGTAAACCGTCGGAAATCTGGAGCGATAATGGAACAAATTTCCATGGAGCTAATCGGTGTCTCGACGAAATGTTCCAGTTACTCTTGAGTCAGCAGCATAACGACATCGTAACCGATCATCTATCCAAGGACAAAATTTCGTGGAATTTTATACCCCCTTCCTCTCCTCACTTTGGTGGATTGTGGGAGGCGGGGGTCAAATCCGTCAAATTCCACTTAAATCGAGTCATCAAGGATCATCGGCTGACTTATGAGGAGATGTATACACTCCTGACACAAATCGAGGCACTACTGAACTCCCGACCTATGTGGCCGACATCGGATATGGATCCAATAGCTCTCAGTCCAGCTCACTTTCTGATTGGTGACACTATGAATTCAATTCCTCATCCTTTTGTATCTGATCAAAACATTTTTACTAATTGGTCTCTGTTACAGTCACTCAAACAAGGTTTTTGGAAGCGGTGGCATTCCGAGTATTTAACTTCCTTGCAACAACGTCCAAAATGGCAAGGTGTCAAACCTGATCTCAAACCTGGCGATGTAGTCATGCTAAAAGACTCAAATCTTCCACCAGCCAAATGGATACTTGGGCGAGTGAAGGAAGTCCATCCAGGAAAAGATAACAGAGTACGAGTTGCTACCATTACCACCCAAACTGGAGACTACGTTCGACCCATCGTCAAAATCTCACCCCTGCCTTTCTACTGAAAGAACTGGGTCCTTTCAGGGGGGCTGAATGTTTTGTATTCAACATAAATTCAAATTAACTTAAATTCAATTTATTTGCCTTTAAATTCATTAATTTATTCATTTTCAACTTTTTATATTTTTTGTTAAATGTGCGGCACTTTGCCAAACATTAGTAAATTACCCTACTTTTTTGTCAACCAAATTTACACTTTTTGTAACGGCCTATGTTTAACTTATGTTCTTATGTATTGCTGTAAATGTTAATCTCTTCTTTTTTTTGCTTCATGCATATCTTGTTGTCAAGAAAATTTAAAGTAAATTGGTCCAGCAATGCCGGAATAAACTTGCAAACCCCAATATATTAACCTCACTCTTATTTTGGTTCCAGGCAAGGATCAGCCCTTCACATCTCACTTGCGGAAAGAGTCAACATTCCGCTGGGAGTTATGAAGGGCAATATTCTCTCTATTTTTTTTAACCAATAAAACCGTAGGTGGAGCAGTTTAACTAGCTGCATTATATCTAGAAAGATTTGGCCCATTTAAAATAAATCCCGAGCACTAGATCTGATATGCAGACCCAGGCAAAAAATAGCCAGGGTCGTAGCTACCTGTAGCGGACCCTGACCAATAGCAGACACTCACATAACTGTGAAGACCAACGGGAAAAGAAAAACAGTCTTCCATTTCCTCTGGAAACACTCTTCTCTGGCTAAATTAAGAACACAATCATTGGGAAGGACATTTTTGGATGAAATTGACGAACTTTCAGAAATAGGGATCAAAGATAGCTATAGTCAAAATGACTATCAAAAAATTGATAATCAATATTAACCTTACGCGATTCCACCCCAGGTCAGTTTTTGCCGCCTGTTTGTTTTCGATTTTTGTTCTCTTTTGCACTTCGACAGGTCGCACGAGTAGATGCATTGTGTAAATAGCAGACTAAATAGCACTCGTCTAGCTATGAATGCACAGCAGTTTACCCTTGAGCCTAACCTCGGACGTATGTCAAATATAGAGGTTCTTTCTTTAGCCGCACTACAAGAATGTGGAATATTTTGCCCATTTGATTTTTGTCCCCTAATTGTGATGTGATGTTTAACCTTTCAAAACCAATGTGCATCTGCATCTCCTATTAAATCTTATCCACTTTTCCTAAACGCTCGCACTGTGTTACATCATAACATTATAAGGGTAGTCATAACCCCTTGAGTGTGTGCAAATTCTAATGAGTCAAAGAAAACAATGAGTCAATGAGTCAAACAAAAAATTTTAACTTTACTGACAAAGATGTCAAACTTTACCAAAGCTTCCTTCGTGGAACTAATTAATGTCTCATTTCAATTTTGATTAATACCTATGAGATCAAGGGTAGAGAGTGGTTTGATCATATAGTCTCTTTTTTCAAATAACAAACGTGCTTTGCTAATAGTATTTTTTGTTAAACTACAGTCACGATTATTCCATTGAAATGCTTCTTACATTTATGAACACAACAAAGTCTGGTTTTGCTAATCATCAATTTTCGACATTTAAATTCTTAGCCAAAGAAGCCCAAGTATCGCTTGAATCTCTTTCACCTAAAACTTAACTTAGGCTTTAAAGTGCCATAAAGTTCTTTACCACTAAACTATTCTCAAGTTACATACATAACTACAACTATTTATATGTACATTATAGATAACAAAGTCGTAAATTAAAACCGTCTACCTTGATTTTGGTGCATTTAAGCGCTTGCAGAAAACTTAAAGACAATCCAATTCCAATCGTGTGCAAAGTCTACACGATCAAACGCCAATTTCTGGAAGGAGGATTTATGAGATCAGTGCTCCATTTGAGGGGAGATTATTGCCAATGTAAGATTTAATGGCTAAAAGATAATTTGTCTAGCGTGTGCCTCTGGTGAAAATTATAAATTATATACTGACTGACTATGCCAGCAATCTATAAATGGCTTTTAATGGAGAAACGAGCGCGTTAAGAGAAGTGTGTTCCATGTGATGGTGTTCGGTGATAGCCATCAAAGATTTTAATATCTTGATCGCACGCATAAGCACTCCAACGAGTCAAGTCATTGTGTATTACAATGAAGGTGGAACCGTTAATCATAATGGAAGATGTTGGCTTGAAAAAAAAGCAAGAATCTAAAAAAAGGATGGCCATTGCGCAAAAATGTTAGGTACGGGTATGCCCAGGGGAAAGTTATATCACATGTGTCATGGATCTAGGAACGTTTGGGATCTGCTATTTCTTTCACTTTGTTCAGCAAACATTTTGTTTAGATTCAAAAATTTAGTCATCGCAATGATTTCTCGTAAAAGTTGAGAAAGGTTTTAGAATTTTTTGACACCTCCCAATAATTTGTACACAGAAATGAAGCCTGTAATTTGACCTTTATTTAAATACTTAAACGATTCAATTATAACACTGCTTAATTTAACCATGATATGATCATAATGTTAACAATATTAATACATTTTAGTAAACTATTATTACGTTCTTGCATTAAGACAGCTCGAAAAGAAACTCTTGAGGGCATCAGGCTATTACGTTTGTATCTTAAGCAATTAAACATGAGTTTGGTTAGGACTTAAAGTGTGTTCATCTTCCATCTTTACGCACCACAAATAGCAAAACCTCAACATATAAATACGCATTTCGCAACGAAGTTTATAATTACTGTAATTTAAATAACAGATGTGGTGATGAAAATGGGAATTTGAAAGCCTTCGCAGCTTGTGGTCATAGTCATCACTTCATTGTGCGGATTTATGAAATTGATTTACAACACCACTATCTATGCGAGACCAACAATGCAAGCGTTTAAAATGTGCAGTGCGCAGATGCAACTCATTTTTCTCACTAATATCGCAATTATATTGGAAACTAAATAATAATAATAATAAAACGCATCTATAGTAGTTGAAATCAATTTTTGATTGCATTCTAAATGTGTAAGGTTGCATCAATTGAAACTTATAAGTTGTTTTTCATTTGAATGGCAGGCATTATGAATTGTAGGATTGAACCTAGGTTAACTGCAGATTATGTTTGACCTAATTTATCAATGAAGGATCTATGTTTTAAAATAAGGTTATGATTTGTGATTAAACAGACGCGCAAAATTAATCATCCTATCGGAAGATGTGATAATTTTTGCAATGCAAATGGCGTCGTACGTCAATCATACTTGACATTTTGTAAACTAGACAGCTGCAGTATACAAACAGGTAAGCAATGGTGTGTTATACTCCGCAAGAGCGTGGAATAATTTTGTCGATTCTTTTGATCAATAATAATCGGCCGGTGATGAATTTTGACGTCGATTTCTTATAGGTGTCGAGCCAACTCTATTTGAATAGACTGGAACCACAGGAGACCATGCAGGGCGCGGCCTCAACCTGACTAAACGTTCGGCCGAGAATATCGCGACTGTGGCTGCTCATGTTGAAGAAACATCAACCAGATCACGGGCCATACAATGGGACTTCATAAGACGGACCCTATAGCGAATTTTATTGAAAGACTTACACATGTTCCGGAACAAAGTGCAAACAATGCATTAATTAATGCTTGCTGACCTTCCGTCGTGTGTGAATTACTGTAAAGCCATCTTCAATCTCAACAACGAAGAGGACGATTTTGAGTCGAAAATCATCATGAGGGAAAAGCGCATTTCCACTTAAGTGGTTACGTCAATAAGCAAAATCTTCATTTCTGGGCATTGAAAATTCGCGTGTGATGTACGAAGAGCCATTACATCCAATCAAAGCCACTGTGTGGCGCTGCGTTCATGCGGGAGGAGTGATTGGTTCGTATTTTTTTGAGAAAGCCATCGGCAATACGGTCAGTGTTAATGGCGAAGGCTATACAGGGCCATAATGAACGACTTCTTACTGCCAGAATTTTATGACCGGGGCTTGGTGAAGATGTGGTTTCAACAAAACGGTGCAAGTGAGATATTTTATTAAAAACTTTTTTACAGAGCTAAGCTTAATAACATATATCCTCGAAACAAATTCCATCAAGTGGTTTACTGATGGATCGAGAACAAGCGAAGGGACAGGTGCAGGAATCTTTGGGTCTAGAACCAAACTTTCCGTACCAATGAGACAGTCCACCAGCATCTTCCAATCGGAAGTTCTTAATTAGTGTGGGAGTGCATAAACAGGCTAAACGAACTTGGCAAACAAAAGAGGTTCACACTTCACTGGGTACCTGTTCACGTGGGAGTTAAGGGAAAAAAGAGGCAGACTCCTTAGAAAAAATAGGCGCATCAGCTCCTTAAACAGAGCTATTGCGGAATAGAAGAAATCGTTATCAAAAACAAAATTGAAAAAAAAGAGGAGCAAATAGATCCAGTAACTGGGAAGAACTCCCAAAGCTAAGGCAGACAAAACTACTACTGGTTAATTACAACCAGGAACGTTCCACACACTGCATAAACTTAAGTACATAGATAGTACAAAGACCTGTAAAGATCATACTCAAAGAACCAAATTCTTGTACGACCAAAAATTAAATACAAAAATACTAAAATATCCAAATTTTTGGTTATTTTTAAAACACTTACGAAATACTATTTTCAGCTACACACTTTATGTCAGCTCTCAAGAAAAAGAATTTTCTTGCAGTATAGTTTGCCGTCAATTCGACGCTGCCTGATAGGGTCATGATTTCCTTGTAATTGGGAGCGTTAATGATTTAATCGGACAAATCTTCTTTCGCACTCGTACAGTTGGAAGAGTACTGAAAGATTAAGCTATACACAAATCCGTTGGCCCGATAAATTATCAGCTCAAGAAATATCTTGGAGAACGAATTAAACTTTAGTATAGCTTTCAAAGCAATAGGTCCACTGGTGATCTAATCGTATATCTCACCGAACAGTGGCATAAATCTTTACTTGCACTTGATATTTCCAAAGCATTTGATATAGTTTAGCATCAAGCTCATGAATTTGTTATGAATCTCTTCTACGATGAATTAAAAATTACCTTTCGAACCACTTAATACAAGTTATATTGGATGGTTTTAATTCTGAAAATGATGAAATAAATGCTGGTGTCACACAGGGCTCCCTTATGTGTCCGACCCTATTTTTGTCATTCATCAATGGTCTTTTGTCATTAAATTGTTTTGCTGACGGCAGTTTTCTCAGCTTCTCATATTCGTTTCCAGATGTATGTCCCTGTTTTTCCGATGTGAATCAAGAATGGCAGAGTAAGATAAGCTAATTAAATTCTGATCTCGAAAAACATTGTCAAATGGAGAACCATAACCCGCGTAAAATTTAACGCTTCAAAATTTCAATGCTGCCTTCAGACGTTAAAGAGCAAGCCACTATCTATGATCGGTACTTGCATTGAGAAAACCGTACAGTTCTCAGTTCTCTGTATGTGCATCGCAGACCACCTTATGTGGAATGACCACATATTCGACATCGCCAAAAAACACTTCACTTAGTGTTTAGGTTTGCCTCGACGTTGCAAGAAAATGCTTACCCCTTCTAATCTGGCGGTGTACTATCACCCTTGTTGTGGAGTCTTGTAGTAGATGAATTGTTAGAAAATCTTACCTCCAAAGGTATATACTGCATTGGATTTGCCGATGATATCGCTATCATTGCAGTAGGTAAGTTTGAAGAAACTCTTTGCGATATTATCCAAAGAGGACTAACAATTACGAGTAAATGGAGTAGGTCTGTAGGGCTTTCAATAAACCCATCCAAGACAACAATCATACCATTTACCAGGAAAAGACTTCTACCACATATGAAACATATCCGTTTGAATGGTGAAGTAATTGAAATGCAGAGGGAGGTAAAATACCTAGGAATTATACTAGATAGTAAACTCCTCTGGAACAAACACATAAATTATATAGTCGGAAAAGCCACAAAAGCCCTAATGATTTGCAAAAGAATTGCAGGCAAGTCATGGGGTTGCAAACCGAGCATCCTTAGGTGGATGTACACTATGATGGTAAGACCCATCATTACCTATGGTGCGGTTGCATGGCACAAGAAAACCGAATTAACAACAACTAGGAAAACCCTAGAAAAAATCCAAAGGCTCGCATGTATCTGTATTACGGGAGCAATGAGAACCTGCCCTACCGCAGCTATTGAGGTTATCCTCCATCTATCCCTTCTACACGAGGTCATTAGAAGTGCTGGAGTGGGAGGAATCATGAGGTTCTCAAAGGAAGGAACTGGGACAGGTAAAATAATTGGTCTCAGAGAAAGGGACCTAATTGACAGGTCCACAATTACTAACCTTATTGACATCCCAAGAGATGGAATGATCAAAAAACATAATTTCGAGAAAAACTTTCTTACACAGCTTAGTAACAAAGAAAACTGGGTAGGAGAGGATATAAACTATACACTCGAAGCAAATACCATCAAGTGGTACACTGATGGATCGAGAACAAGCGAAGGGACTGGTGCAGGAATTTTTGGGCCAAAAACCAAACTTTCCATACCGATGGGACAGTCAACCAGCATCTTCCAAGCGGAGGTAAACGCGATAGGGAAATGCGTGGATCGCAATCTCGAAAGGAATTATCGTAACAAGAACATTGCCATTATGTCAGATAGTCAAGCAGCACTAAAGGCACTGAGCTCGTACACCATCAACTCTAAGCTGGTGGGGGAGTGCATAAATAGGCTAAACGAACTAGGCAAACAGAACAGGGTCACACTTTATTGGGTACCTGGTCACGTTGGTGTTCTTGGAAACGAAAAGGCAGATTCCCTAGCAAAATTAGGAGCTTCAACTCCCCTAACAGGGCCTGAACCCTATTGCGGAATAGGTGAAAATGTCATCAAAACCAAAATTAAACAAGAAGAGGAGGCAAACAGAATAAAGAACTGGAATGAACTCCCTAAGCTGAGACAGGCGAAACTACTGCTGGGTAACTACAACCGGCAACGTTTCGAAAACTGTATCAACCTTAGTAGGAATAACCTAAGAATAATAACAGGTATTCTAACAGGACACTGTAAACTTAGAAGACACCTTAATCTAATTGGTGTGGTAAGCAGTGCCACTTGCAGATTCTGCAACATGCATGAGGAAACTCCGGAACACATACTGGGAAAGTGTTGTCCAATCATGCACCAAAGGAAAACCCATCTGGGACGGTACCAGGTGGAAGAGAGCAACCTAACCTCTCTAAAAGTGCCCCAAATACTAAAGTTCCTTAAGGCAATAGGTTTGGAGGAAGAACTGTAGGATGAGCCAGCTCATCATTTTAAGAGGGGGCACAATAGATCTTCAGGTCGCAGTGCAATTAATCCCCAATACAATTCATTCATTCAATCTGGCTGTAATCTATAAGGCCTATATTCGTCCAAGTACAATTCCCATATTTAGGCAGGTGCTCCAATAGCTCACTTGATTCTCTTGGATAGAATCCAAAAAAAAATAGTTTTAAAAATGATAGCTGATAGAAATATAACAGAAAAAGTTGAATATCTCGAGCACCACCGCCGAAATATTTATTGGAAAAAGCGTTTTTTTTAATAAACAATGTTCTAGTGAAAAAGCCTTTTGCATTTCCCCCTAAACAATTTAACCGTAATACTCGCGCTTCAGGGAGTACATATCAGTTTACTTTTGAGCCTAACTTCCGACGTACAGTTAAATTCAGAAATTCTTTCCTTATCCGCGCTACACGAATGTGGAATGCTTACTGCGACTCAGCATTTCCCTCCCATGAATTGTGTTTTGGGGGTATTGCACTGCGATGTAAGGATCTATTTTGCCCCCACTTGAATCTGGATGTCATTGCTTATCTAACAGTTGGTTCTCCAAATCTATTGATCATAGGAATCGTAGTATTTGCGGCACATTCAGAGATGATAGGTCGCTCTTTTTCACCTGGTATTGTCGCAGATAATTTTTGCGTTGATGCATGAGTGGACAACATTTTCCTAGTATGTGGTTCGATGTTCCGTCATACATGTTGCAAAATCTAAATGCTGCACTGCTTAACACACCAAGTAAACCTAGTTGTCTTCTAAGTTTGCAGTGTCTAAGGATACGTGATATTATTCTTAGATTGTACCTTTTTTTATACTTTTGCAATCACTAAAGGGGGAGCGCTTAGGAAAGTTGGAGAGCATTTAAAAGGAGTTACCGATAAACATTGGTTTTGAATATCTGAATATCGTTATGGGTGGGAAATAAAGAGCCGAGTAAAGCATTGCACATTCGTGTAGTCCGGCTAAAGAAAGAATCTCTGAATTTTATAGTATGTCCGAAGGTGGACTCAAGGGTAAAGTGATGGACATTCCCTGAAGTGTGATAGTTTTTTCGCATGAAAGTTTTCTTGGATGATATATTTCTCGCACATAGTTTTCTCGCATGATATATTTTTTTCGTTTGTTGGTTTTCTCACATGATAATTTTCTCGCAGTATAGTCTTCATATGACCTATTATATCTTTTCCTTTCTGTAGGCATTTGGGAATAAGCAAATTGTGGGGGTTATCATTTCTAGGATACTATGGGAGCTAGGTTGAGGTGTATTAGGGTGGTTTAGATGTAGATATTTGGGAGATACACAATGTAGGTTAAAATAAATTTGTGTTTTAACATTGTTGAAAATCTAGCTAGTATAAATAAATGAAACGACCGACTTCGAGTAAGAACACACTGCAACTGATTTTATTACATAACGAGAAAGTAATGGAAAAGCTTTAAACTAAATGAACAATGTTTCCAGTGAGAGCATTGCCAAATTTAAATATTCAAATATGTAATTCATTATTATCTCAACACTCCCACTTTTGAATAATTTCAATTTTTAACAAAAATAATTGATTAACTTTAAAAAGGATTATTTACAACTCCAATCGAATCTCTAAATTTTTCAAACTTATCTTTGCTTAAGGCTTTGGTAAAAATGTCTGCAATTTGATGTTCAGAAGGAACATAATTAACATCGAAATCTCCTCTCTCATATCTTTCACGAATAAAGTGATATCGTACATCAATGTGTTTTGTGCGCTTATGGAACTCCGGATTTTTAACTAGCCGGATTGCTCCCTGGTTATCCATATTCAGCTCAGCCACACAAGACCCTTTAACTGGCACTAGTTCCGCAACAAGACGCTGAATCCACACCAAATCTTTTACAGCTTGAGATGCCGCCACATACTCTGACTCTGTGGTCGACAATGCCACACACTTTTGCCTCTGCGATGCCCAGGATACAGGTCCACCCCCAAACTTAAAAATGAATCCAGAGGTAGATCTTCTTGTGACAATGTCACCAGCGTAATCGGCATCACTGAAACATATCAAAGATAAATTGTTAGCTTTTTTAAAAAGTATACCCATTGTTTTAGTGCCACTAATGTATTTCAGGATTCTCTTGACTGCATTGACATGCATTTGGGTGGGTGCCTCTAAGTATCGTGATACAACTCCCACTGCAAATGCAATATCTGGCCTGGTAGCTACTGCCAAGTACATAAGGCATCCTACTGCCTCTCTATATGGAAACCGTACTTCCTTTTGGGATGAGTCGTCTGCACTTCCAATTACTTCAGCTGGTGTTGAAACAGGCTTACTGTCGGTCATATTGAATCTCTTTAACACTCGCTCTGCATAACTAGTCTGGCTCACATGAATATGCCCCTTTGACGTCCGCGATAATTGCATTCCTAAGAACCATTCAGCATCCAAAAGTGTGATTTCAAATTCTGTCCTTAGATATTCCACTAGTCTCATACCATCTTCTTTCTTCTTTGCTGCTATAAGGCCATCATCGATGTAGATTGTCAATATAAGACGGCTATCAGCATCGTTTCCCATAAAAACACACGGATCCATTTCAGAAGATCGTAAGTTGAATTTCTTTAGCACATGAGTGAATTTTTCGTTCCAGCAACGAGAAGCTTGCTTTAAACCATATAGACTCTTTCGTAACTTACACACTTTTCCGGAACCATCATCGAATCCAAGAGGTTGACGCATGTAAATGTCCTCATTCAGATCGCCATTCAAAAAAGCTGTTTTAACGTCAAACTGAACCAAAGACAGTCCCTCACAAGCGGCAATGGCAAGGACAGTTCGAATTGAAATAAATTTCGCCACAGGACTGAATGTTTCAACATAGTCTACTCCATATTCTTGGGTAAATCCACGAATTACTAATCTTGCTTTATATTTTCTCCGCCCATGCGCATCTAAGTTCTTCACTTTATACACCCATTTGTTATCAATGATCTTCCTATTTGCTGGTTTTTTGACCAATTCCCAAGTCCGATTCTTATGTAGACTTTGCACCTCTTCTGCCATCGCTGCTCTCCATTGACGCGCATCAACACAAGAAACTGCTTCTTTGTAGCTCATAGGTTCTCCTTGAACCATAAACGCATGTTTTTCTGCATAGTTTATACAACCTGAACTCTTCCAGCCCTTTGCACTTCGCAATTTATTCCTGTATGAAACATTTTTGCTTGCACCAACATCATCCTCATCTATCGAGTCGAAAACATCATCTCTTAAGTTGGCTTCTTCAAAGTTTTCTTCAGATGAACTACTGGAACTCTCCAACTCCCCGCCGTTCAAATGATGCTCTTGCTGATTATTTACAGAACCACGCGCATTATCATCTGTATTATCACCTTCATTCTTATGCGAACAACCATGCAAATCATCATGCAAATCATCATGCAATTTATCATCCAAACCACCATAAGAATTTTCGTCTAGATTCTCAGAGTCAGCTTCTTGTGATGAAAACACTATAGACCTGTCTTGATCTCCATCTTTCTGGTTTTGAAGCTCGCCCTCCCTAAATATGACGTCTCTTACAATTTGGATTTGTCTTGACGATGAATTCCAAATGCGATACCCTTTCGTGTTTTCAGCATATCCCATAAACAAACCTTTTTCTGCCTTACTATCAAATTTCTTACGTTTCTGCTTTGGTACATGTATGAACACTGGAGTTCCAAATGTTTTTAGATCTAAGACCTTACATTCACTGCCCCACCAAAGTTCATATGGATTTTTGCCTTTTACTGGACTAACACCGGTTCGATTTAGCACAAAGACTGCTGTGTTAACTGCCTCTGCCCAGAATCCCTTTGATAAACTACTTCCACAGAGCATTGTCCTGGCGGCTTCCACAATGGTGCGATTTTCGCGTTCAACACTGCCATTCTGTTCCGGAGTGTAGGGAACTGTAGTTTCATGACGAATAGAGTGCTTGGCAAGAAGTGATCTAACAGCTTCGTTCACGAACTCCGTCCCATTATCTGTACGGAGAGTTCTTACCACATTTCTGCATTCACTTTTAGCTTTGGTTAGGAACTGCTCAATGTATGAACAAGCATCTGATTTAGATTTTAAGAAATACACTACCTTGTATCGTGAAAAATGGTCTTTAAACAAAAGGAAGTACCTCGAGCCACCAACTGAGTTTTCTTCCATGGGTCCACATACGTCAGCATGTACAAGCTCGCCCGGTTGGGAAGCCTGAAAACTACTTCGACGAAAAGGTAATCGATGTTGCTTTCCATAGACGCAGTCGTCACATGAAAAATTCTCATCGTCTTTGAATTGGATGCCATCTTTCCTCAGCTGATTGCGAACCTGTACAACGTTTTGGTGTGCCATACGTGTATGCCAAATTTTGAGTGGCAATACCTGATTAGCCACATTCGCTTCCCCAAAGGTCGGTGTTTGGACCTTAAAACACATTTTAAAAAGCTGCCCCTGCCGTTCTCCTACAGCCACAACTGAACCATCCTTCTTCACAAACCTGCACTGAAGATTATCCGAAATAATGCTCAAATTTTTATCTAAGGCCCTAGTCTGGGAAAATAGATTAATCGAAATCTTTGGGACATACAGCACGTCAGACAGATGTTTTTCGCTCCAAATGTTCCCATTAGAAGCAAGAATATTTATGTCGCCAATGCCCTGCGCAAATATCTTTTCTCCGCTCCCTATCTTAATGGCAACAGGATCCGTAAACTCCCTATAGCATGCAAACCATTCTTTTATACACGTCATATGGTCGCTAGCACCAGAATCCAAGTACCAGTTCCCATTTCTTGTGCTATACCTTGCAGTTGACGCATCACAGCCGATTAAAGCTTCTCCTTGAACCTCACCTTGAGTTCCAGTCCATCGACTTTGGTCTTGCTCTTCCATCGTACTACCTCGTCTCTGCACCTCATCTCCACTTCCAGTCCATCGTGAACTAACTAAACCCGATACCAGTGTACCTCCTCTTCCCTCACTTGAACTTCCAGTCATCACTTTTTCATCAACGCTGCATATAAGTGCATCACCCCTTCGTACCTCATCTTTAGTTCCAGTCCACTTTCTATGATCACCTGATGCATTTCTCTTAGGACAATCGCTCTTCCAATGACCATGCTCATTACACGCGAAACACTTTCCCCGCTTTGATGATTTTGGATTTTTTTTTTTTGTCTTTTGCTTTGCAACTAAAGCAACGGATGAATTCGTCGCATGCGATGACATGCGTGTCTCCTCCATGACCAGTCGTGACGTTAGATTTTCCAAGGTTTGCTGCTCCTTCGCTGTCGACTCCCATGCACAGAAAAAATGCTTAAAATTACTTGGAAGTGTCATCAAAACTTTCGTTATGATCATACTTTCAGAGATAATTTCCCCAATATCTCTCAGCTGCCTGACAATGTTCTCTAACCTAGATATGTGTGTTGAGACATCATCATTTGGGTCTTTTTCAAACCCGTAGAATTTTTGCAGCAACATGTGGATATTCGCCTTCGAAGTCTGTTCATAAACTGACCTTAACTTTAACCACATTTCCAACGCAGTTTTGCAATTAACGATGTGCCGAAGCGGAATAGAACCTATGCTCGTTGCAATAATTCTTTGCGCTTTACTATCAGATTTTCTCCAATCTAATAGTCGCTTATCAAAAGCGATTTGAGTTTCAGATTCAGCCTTCATCGGAGCCTGGTTTTCTCCATTTACATACTCAAATACCCCAGAGGCATTAAGTAAAATGGAAGCTTGAAATTTCCATACGGAATACTGTTCTGCAGTTTGCAGTTGCTCAATTTTATAAGCATTATTCTCCATTCTTACCGACTCTCGTTTTCTTATTTTAATCTATGTACTTCTAAGCTAATCTAAAATTAACAAAGTTCCCAGATTTCAAGCGCGTTCCAAAAAAATTAAATAAAAAAAACTTGCTTAACGACTTTAATTTAACCTCTAATTTTTCCCGCGTATTCTGGGCCCATAACCTGTTGAAAATCTAGCTAGTATAAATAAATGAAACGACCGACTTCGAGTAAGAACACACTGCAACTGATTTTATTACATAACGAGAAAGTAATGGAAAAGCTTTAAACTAAATGAACAATGTTTCCAGTGAGAGCATTGCCAAATTTAAATATTCAAATATGTAATTCATTATTATCTCAACAAACATCTAGAATAAGAAACATTATAAAAATACCCATTTTAAAACTCCAGCTATGGACAGGCTCCCTGGTGTTTTTCGTCTTTGGTGTTCGTTTTTCGGGGGGTTTTCGATCCATTTATAAAACCTCATGTCACCGAGTTGAACCATTCCATCAGGGCATGAAAAAAGCTATTCGTATCTTATTGGGATGAGAATTTTTAAACTACTGGCTGAGGTGCGCTTGCATTCAACATATGATATAGCAAACTTTTTTTTTGTTGGCATACCGAGGAGTGTTTCGTAGAAAATAGACTTTTTTCGTTTCCATTGTTCAGCCTATTCAATCGATAAAAGTCTATTTAGATATGGCCAGCAACAGTCAATATTTTATTGTGACAGATCATTGTCCATATCCCTCAATAAAGAATTCAACGCAATAGAACCTTGGGCAAGCGTTGTCTTAAGATTTTCCAAATCGTCTTTAATTGAATGGCTTGAGGATCAATGATTTTTTATTTTTGAATCAATCAATGGAGCAAATTGGTTATTTTTATTAGCTCTTTGCAAACGTCTTCTGATAGAGCCGGGTTCATTACGTTTTATATCCTTCATCCATTTATCATGCTTTTCTACAGAAGAGTCGATAAGTTCTAAGTAGTCTTTCATAGCGGAAACACATCTCAGGTGGTTATGACGGACTTCTGACGTCAGCTCTGAAATTCTTACATTTATTGCAATCAATCGCTCGTTATTGCATGTAAAAGCATGCATTGAGCGGATGAATTTGATTTGCAGTCACCAAAATAAAAGTTAAAAAATTTCAATAACTCAGGGAGGAATGGTTAAGTATTCCTACTCAAACCGATGCAGAGCTTGTTCATTCCTTGAAATTGTACATCCGTTTTTTTAGTTGAAGGGCTATTTGAAATAATTCATTCTGACTCCAATCGACGATAGAATGCAATAAATAACAAACATTTTCCCAAGAAATTCCATTCTAAGACAAATGTTTCCCAAAAACCCAACATGCTTTGCAGACTACCGAACCAAACCAAAAACATGATACCAGACAGGACTCCTTGAGTTCCACATTCTCAACTTCAGGTGCAAACTATCTGCGAGCCCACTTGAATTAACAATTTATTATCTAGCCAATTCTTGGCACGTTTTCTGTCTGGAAGAGCTACGTATTGTATATATATCACATCCCCAAGTCTACTGACCTTTGTGTAATTGAAGCTAACTCCTTGCTGGCTGTGACCAAAGTCATCCACATCCACCACACAAACCACGAAGCAATCTCTTGACAAATTGCTTGGTTTTTTATGAAACAAGAGATTTCCGCTGTAGAACTGCCAAAGTCCTCTCTCTTTCCTGTGGCATGACAGTGTTTTTCTTTTCTTTTTTATTTGTGCGCTCGCTGTCCTCTTTCCTATTCCAGAGTAACAAAACTTCACACATGCAACTCATATTTCCTGGTGCTGCCTTGGCCTGCTTTATAGCAAAGCGTTACTACCATGTCCATTTCATTCCTCGATGATAAGGATCTAATGTGAATGGATTTTTAGTTTCTCAACTGGAACAGCTGTCCTAGGTTTCTATGCAAAACATCACCAGATTCTGGGGCGATAAGCCCCCAAGCTTGACCGAGCAACGTAGAGCAAAATGATCTACGGATCTGGACTTGTTAGCGACTTATCTCCGCTTTGCTGTCGGAGATATTCGAAAAAGATAAGTTGGCTGCGTAGACGGACAGACATTTTTCGTATATGGTGTTACCTAATCGCTAGGAAAAAGTTTTCCAGATCACGTTACCAGATTAGGGTGAAGAGTTAACATGTCCACACGTGGATAGAATAGATACTTATGTCCTTTTTGAAAAAGATCTGTTTCAGAAGCTGATCCAGTTGCATTTAAGACATAGAGAGGAGAGTGTTTTGTTTAACATCATGTTTGGTTTGAAGAAAAGATGGCTTCTGATTTGGTATCTGCGAGTGAGAAGAAGTTGATACTACCTACCTATATGGAGTTTCCCAAAATTAAATGGTGAATGGTCTTGACTGAGTTCTGGGACACCCTTTACTTATAGATAGATCCCCTTATGTTAAGCAGGTGAGCATTTGAAAGACATTTTTTTAACCAAGTATTTATACAATGTTGGAACTCTTGTGTAACCTTTCAGTAGATGATTTGTAACACAAATATAAGACAATTTTGTTGAACACCAAAGTGTGTAGAGCTCATTGCGTGATAGAAAGACATTATAGCAGCGTTATTTTGTGATCACTTTGTACTTAAGATCAAGTAGATAACAGGCAAACAAAAATCTAGGATTTGTGTTATATTAAAGGCACACGCTTAACAAATTATTGTCGAGTCAATAAATTCTATACCTTTTTAACCATTAATCTATAAATTAGGCATAAGAGAGTTTGAAACGTAATTCTACATCAATATTGAGATTATGTGAAGAAGTGAAGTACCTACATAGTTTTTAACAAAATGTCAATGAACTTTCAAATAGCATGTTCCATAAAACAATATTTTTCAAAATCACTCTTAGATCAAAGATATTTTTAGGGACCTATGACATTTCATACAACTTATACCACAACTTTTAAGGGTGTTCGGTGATATGTTATCTTTTGTACTTTACATCAAATACACAACTGGGTCGCCTGTATGTACTTGCTTATCAAGATTATTAAATTATTAAATTGTGTATAAAAGGCTTTTGAGTTGGTGCAGGTTGATCTTGGCGGCCATGTTGCTTTGGTGACATCTATCAAATCTGTTGTTTATTCTTGAGTTACTGTTTCAAGGTTTCATGATTGAAAAACCCTCCAGATGGTAACACTTCATTATTAAAATGTGTGTTACTTAGTGGAAGCCTTGCGCGCGTTGCGCCATTTTGTGCTGTATCTGGTGGCCTTTCGACTCTTCAGCATTTGGTGGCTAAATTTGAAACGACCGCTTCGGTTTTCAATCAGCCAACATTCGTATGTCAAAGGAACGCAAGATCGGCCGAGAACAGTAGAACCCTAAGTAGTCGATATCTCGCCTAGTAGATATACAACAACTCGGACTTTCACAGACTTAAATTTGGCTAATTTTGCGTCCAGAACGTGGTCCGGGAGCTCCAAAGTTCATGACTGGTCACTAGGATTCGAAGCAATTGGAAGAGGATCCCATTTTTAGTCAAAATTTTACCTTTAGCTACGAGGCTCATTTTTGGATGAATGGCTCAGTTAACACATGTCTGGGGATGATACTAACCTACACGAGGTTTACCAGGTGACAATGCGTCCTTAAAAAGATACTGTTTGGTGTGGATTTTGGGCCGGCAGCATCGTTTGTCCGTACTTTTTTGAAAACGATGTTGGTTATAGCCCAAATTAAACCATATGGACCTAAGCGACATGTGGTTTCAGCGGATGCCACGATTAACATCATTCTCCCTGAACGATTTGAGGATCTCTAGCCACCAAGCTCATGTGATTTGACGAGTCGTAGCGACGCATCAGCGATTTCATTCGACAGACGTAGTTCTAGAGTTTTCTTTCCTTCGTGGTAAGTCACCATCATGACTTTAAACACATTCGCCGTTCTCTGATCACAAAACAGGACACGTTCCGTAATTTCTTTAATGTAACCCCGTTAGGCCTCGTTTCCGCGCCGGAAATGATTTGACAAAACGAAGAACTGAAGTCCCTTGATACATCACGTCACCCAAGGACATGGAGGCATTCAAATTGGCATTCTCCACTGCAAGACGTAATAGTAATAGTTCTTTAGATGTAATTTTTTTTTTATGAATGAAAATGATAAATAAAGTGGCTAAATTGCCACTGCCAGAATTGATGACCATTCTGGCCCGATTTATGGTATTTCCCATAACTCTTGCCAGAACATCAAGCGATAGGTCCTAGCATTCTGCACGGATTTTCTCTTTGAGGGCTTCAAGAGTCTGAGGCTTGTTCACATAGATTCGTCACTTAAGAAACCTCCACAAAAAGAAGCCTAGAATGGTTAAATCAGGTGATCTTGACTACCAGTACAAATTTCCAAAACGACAGTTAAGGAGACCTGGAAATGCAGACCTCAAAACTTTGGCTGTGGTTCGTGCAGTATGCGACATTACTCCATCATATTTGAATCACGCATGTTCGCCAGTACTTATTCATGCAATTGAGGTAGAGGAAAGTTGTGTCGTTGTATATGACTCTCGCCTTTCACAATACGCGTATGGCCTTCGTGTTTTGAAAAAAAAGGTCCGATGACGCCTGCACTGTAAACAACATACCATACAGTAACTTAAAACTTGTGTCATGGCTCTTCGTAAGTTATAGAAGGATTTTCGGTGCCCCAGAAGCCAGAAGAAACGGGCCTCATCGCTTATGATGAAGATTTTCGATGAAAAGTTGTTTCCATCATGGTTGATTTTCAGGATGGCTTGAACGCTTGGTGGTCAACAGCCAACAACTGATGTGTAAAGGAACATCTTTAAACTTGTCACCGAAATTCTGTGTAATGACCGCCAATTGAAACCCAATTTCGTGGCACGTGTGTCGTCTGGTCGAGATCATCTGTCACATTTTCAGTCACATCTGCAATATTCTCAGCAGAATGAATACTCCGGCACCAGTCAGAGCCGGCAGCATTACGTACAATACTCTTCTACTCAAGCAGCTAAGAGTGTGTCCTAGAGATTTCTCAGTTGGAATCGGGCAACGGGAAAATCTGCCCTGACAATCAGGCAAAAAAAATTGACACAATTATTAATACGCGGCGCTCCTTATGTCGATTTCCTTTGCACATAAGAAATCAATTTCTGAAGAAGATTTTGATCTCTCGTCAGATTATGAATTCCTTCAAACCAAAAAAAAAAACGATTTTTCTTTGACAGAGATCAAAATCTTCAAATCCATATTTGAAAAGTAATTTATATGTATATAAAACACGCACACCAAACATAAAAATTTGATCCGGGATCAAAATCCCTAGAGTGTAAAGAAAATCAACATTAGAGTTCACCGTTTCCTGTCTTGTCAAAGTGTTTTTTTTTAATCTGGGGCCAAATTACCGCATCAGTTTTCGAGTAAAGCCTAGTATGCAGATCGCGCTAAATTTTATCTCCACATTTTTCTCCAAACATCATCTAAAATCCAAGCTAAATTTTGACATAAGAACTTTGTGTAGAATATGTCACAGAAAACAGCTGTTCTCTAAATGAAATTTTTTCAAAGATTTAAAGGAATTTGCTTTAAAGTATGATTTTTTAAGAATTATGAATGAGAACGAATAAGAATTATGAGTGATTTTTGCTGTTGTAAGAATTCTGTCACCAAATATTCTTCTAAATATTATTCAAATATTATTTCATTTCAAATTGAAATTTAGCTCGAGAATAAATGTCCCAGACAATTATTACATGCGATTAATTTTGACAGATGAGTTATGTACAGTTCCAAGAGAAATTTTGATTATTTAACTGGAGTAGCGTATCTCTCGGCTAAAATGCTTGACATAACTTTAGCTTGGCTACATTTTGGAGAGAATTTTGTATGGGAGATAAAATTTAGTGCGATCTGCGTACTAGGCTTAATACGTGACTGAATTATGTGAGTTTGGCATTACCGCTTACGTCATCGAGCAATCGATTACTCTAATTTGACATTTTCATTCGATCACTGATGTAACTCACTCAATCGGTCACTGAAGCGGTAATTTGGCCCCTGTTTACTTCAAAAATGTCAAAGTATAATTGACATTATTGCCGCCATTTGCAAAAGTGATAACATCTTCTGATGGGGTGACAACTTTTGCGCCACTTTCTAATAGTGACAGTTGCCAGTATGTGAACATGCTGTTGGAAATTTTTGTCAACGATCTTATGAATGAGACGTTTGTTTCGAACAGCACGGAGCAACTGCTCAAACTTCAAGGGCATCTATGACTGTTTTAAGGGAACACTTCTCAATAATTTGAAGTGGCCAGCCCAAAGTTTTTGTGAGGTTTTGCTACAAGACCTGAAGGCCAACATCTAGGAAGAAATTGCCAACATACCCCCAGATATTCTGGTAAATGTCATGAAATACAAGGCAAATTCGCTTATTCAGGGGCCAAATTACCGCATCAGTTATCGAGTAATACGTGACTAAATTATGTGAGTTTGGCATTACCGCTTACGTTATCGAGCAATAAATTACTCCAATTTGACATTTTCATTCGATCACTGATGGGACTCACTCACTCGTCACTGAAGCGGTAATTCGGCCCCAGTTGTAAGGACGTATGCACGTTGGACTTAGCTATAGTATCTTTATGGCAAGTTAAAAGAATTCCAAATGATGTGAGTCGGGAATTGCCTTGCCGAATGGTGTGGCGTAAGTCAGCGACTCCCCTGCGTAAAGTAGGCTCTCGCAATTAATTTGGATGAGTTGGTCGGTTTTAGATGAATGGGCCAAATTTAGAGCATTGAGTCACTCCGGTGTTAATGTTCCTCATTGCAATTTGCAGTTGTTCAGTTTTATAAAAAAATAAGAAACAATTTTCATAAGAAACAGTGGTAATCCTAATAGATGGAATTTTTGTAAAAGAGCTTCGATGGTAATACCATCTACCATCTGCTGAGCGCCATAGGGCACGAATATCGTTTCGAAAATGTAGCAGCACCTAGAGTTTGACCTTAAACAAGAAATGTTCACAGTTTCAAACTGAAAATTATTTAATTTTTTTCTCTTTTCTTTATAAATTAAGTTACAATAAAACCCAAATTTCAGCGTCTAAGAACTTATTGTGATCTTAAGGCCACAGTTAAAGCTTTCATTGAAATGCATCATTGGAACAAATCAGTGGAATGTAAGCTTTATTCTTTTGACAAGCCAGTTATAGCAATCATTGAAAAATTGATTCCAGTAAATGATCCTGTCAGTGACTGATTACAACCAATTCTATGCATTTGAGGTTAGAGATAGATAGATAGATATGTAGATATATTATTATTATTCATATTTACAAATTTTGATTTTCTTTTTTTTTCACATAAATCGTGAAAGCATGGCTTTTGCCGTCTGCGTTGAGTTGATCATTGAAAATAAAACTGACATTTGAATAGAAAGAGAATTGAACACATTCAGTGGAACGATTGTGTTCTATGCTAAAGAAACGTAAAAACAGCTGTTCATTAAAATTGATTTCTATCAGTGAAATAATAAAAGTGGATTTAAAAGAAACAATTTTGTATTTTATATAGTAAAATTCTACTACTCATTATCTTCATTTTGGTACCAATTAAAGCCATGGCAGTTTGTTTAATCGTCTTAAAAATGGAAATGAATGCATGATGCAATGATGCATTTCAATGATAGCTTTAACTTTCTTTTAAATCTTAGTTTGTATTTAAATTTCGTCGTTAGTTTTCTTAAAGCATTAATATCAGATGAATATTTGAAAATACAAAATGTTCCAGTTCTGATTAATTCTGTCCCGGTTCCATAGTCGCAGTCAGAGATGTTTTAGTTTTAGCATAAATAACAATTCTGTTTCGCAGATTGGCCACTTGAGCGCCACTTATTAAGACTGTCAAACTATTCCTAAAGTAAGTGTTCACTGTAAAACTCGCTCTAAAAATCTCTTTGTTTTTGTAAAACTCATCTTCAAAATATAAATACCACTTTAAGCAAATATGTATATATGTATGTATATTATTTCTTGCAACAGTTGAAATGACCATTTTAATTGCCAACCCTGGTAAAAGCATTGCATGACGGTAAATTTATAATCGTTTCCACATTTTCACGCACTGCAAATAAAACTTAAAAAAAAAGAAAAGAAAAACACAAATGTCCAACCTCCTTTTCTGTAAAAAATATTGTTTCCTTCAACTCCATGAGCATTGGACTAATTACAGTTTCTGATGTCTTGACTTCCTCCACCTGCCTGAATTACACATTCTGCGAAATTGCAATCCTTCGTCTCCACCCCCAAATGTGTGTTCGAAGCACGTATCTAAGTGGTTAAGCCTTTTGCTTAGAAGGCCTATTCCAAGAAGGAAATAAAAATTTAATTGAAATCGTCAAGTCCTGCTGCAAGTAGCACGCATACGAAGCCCGTCGAAGTGGCCAAGTCAATCCAGCCCCTCGGCTTACTAGTTCCATGTATGGAAGTCAGAATATGGTTTCGTGGATGCACGCAACAACCTGGAGACACTTTCATGACGCTGGCTATTTGTACGTGTCACAGTGTAGTTATTAATTTCCACAGTCAAAGCCATTTCTAGACTACTAGCTTGTGCTGCTCCCATCCCAACATATAACTTCGGTTTATAAATCGATGACATTTTTAAGTTGGTGAACTTGTTTGCCATGTTTGTCTGTTGTCTCACAGCACAGCCGCCTGACCAGGAGCAGTCGCAGGGCTCACAGACCCAGTCACAGTATACAAAAAAAAAAAAAAAAGTCACGCCAAAAATCTATTCTGTCAGCTCCTCGACTGGTTACATTAATTTTTAATTTATTTTAAGTGCTCCTCTCGGTACGACTGCGAACGGTCCGCTTTTCATCTCCTATGTCTAATTAAAAATACCGTGATGGTGGGATTTGCATTTCTTCGAAGATGCTCCTTTTGGGGTGGTCCTCGGGCTGAGCACTCGTCGAATGGGAATGTGTGTTTTCTTTAATTGCATAACTGGACGAATTGGTGATGAGGCGGAGTGGACACGAGGTCTGGAGTTGTTGTTGTTGCTTTCGCAAAGCCTCGATCTAATTAGACTTACACGATTGCCAGAGTAGTGCGTTGCCTATTACCAAATATTTAATAATAATCTACCAGGCTTGGCAGTGCAGTGTATCTATGTTACCGTTTGGAGGCGATTCGCCTCCACATCGGGGCCTAATGAGCACCATCATTATGGCCAGCATTAATATACAGTTTGCCATAACGAGATAGGTACCTCAAGTCAGACATGAGACTTATCAATTTGGAATGAACGTGAACGCAACTGTGAGGCTGGCCGGAGTGTTTAATGTTTTGTATAACAAATCCGAGATTAATAAGGGAACAAAGTGTCTCGGAATAATTTCCGAGTACACCATCAGCAATATCTATCTATTCTTCGTCAGGAATCCTTGGTTCTTGCATGGTCGTTTGGTGGTTGGTGGTATACATATATACACAAAGGTATAGCCACTTGACCAGCACTTTGGTAAGGAATGGAATGATTGACAGCTTACGCTCGTCTGGAGCTCTAAGCGTCCCCTGGGAATTCCTCGGTTGATTAAGAGAAAATTTATTGCAAAATGATAAGAATGCAGGGAGACAGATTTCAGAGGAAAGAGATATTATCGTCGTCGTTCTATGAAAACTCCCTAAGTCCATTTTTTGTTTTTTGAGATATTTGCATTTCAACTTGGAAATTAATATAAAAAAATCCAAAAATTATCAGAATAGCACAATCTCAGGCCTCAATTGTAGAATGGGTTTGGCGTAGCCATTGTGCAATAAATTTTTTTGCAAACGGTTTATCCGAAATGAATTAAATAAGAATTGAATCGCATTTTTTTTTAAAATGGACTTAGGGAGTTTTCATAGAACGACGACGTTATGTTCTGTATGTCTAGATTTGGCCAATGGCTAATCGAGTCGGTTCTTTTGGAATTCTCACGGAGTAAGAAAAAGGGAAAAATGTTTTTAATTGGAAGAACTTCGTATCATGCAGGTAATTCAAAAGGAATTCTGAGACGGTGCGTGGGAAGAAATAAATCTTCCTAGTAGTAATCGACAAGAGGCGACTTTATAGGTGTGGTTGTGGGTGGAGAACACAAAGGCATTCAAAAATTAATTATTAAATAAAAGTGAGAACGACTTCCTTGACATCCAGATATGGAGTTATAGCCTTTCTTTTTTTGTGTCATTAGTTTAAAAAAAATCGATTGATTTGCTTGCAGATAAAATGTGCAATCGATGACGCTGTACGCTGCTTTTAAGAACAACAAAGGATTAGTGAAGAAAAATAAGTTAGTATCTAATGATAAAGAATATTTTAGTGAGGACTGAGTTTAAAATTCTAAGTCTCTTGAACAAAAGAGCATGCATTTTTGGTACGTGCCACCCAATAGTACCTTTTATTTTATTTTTAGTCGCATTCGAAATGACAAAAAATTGCAAGTGTGGCCCTAGGTTCTAGCTCCCAAGATGATTTTTTCCTTCAAAATGTACAGAACATTTTATTCTGAAATAAACCAAAAATATAAAAAGTGTACATAACCGTTTAAGTTGAACTTAGATATTTAAGCTTCGTATCAGCAAACGAGTTGGTCTTAGTCACGTTTAATTTTGTTTTGCAAGCAAAACTAGAATATGTTTGTATTATCGAAGTCAAAGTACCTAAACCTGCACTGCTTGATTCCGATCTTCACATTGTCTCGATCTCATTGGTCATTCAAATGCCATCCTTAATTATTCAAAATCCTATATAACTTGCTCTTTACCAGATCTCACAATTATAAATATAACGACACCTGCGCTGCCGGGACAACATTGTGCATTGCGCGCAATCCATTTGTCGTTACTGTTTTTTTTTTTCTTCTTTTATTTAAAAAAGCACAAAAATGTGATCCTCTCGATCGGCAATAAATCCGTAAACGACTAATGCAATGTCAAAGATCGCCGACTCTCAAGTTGATCGCGATGAGATTACGCGCGAGACAACGCTCAAGACATGCAATGCGTTACAAATGATATGTCATCTCTGTTGTGTGTGTGTGCATATCTGCAGGTTGATGACACCTGAATAGATGTGCCATGTTATTGCTGGAAGACCGTTTGACGTTGGCTAAAAGATCCATTGGAATGTTTTCTGGTATTTTGAAAGATAGAAAGTTGTCAATACATCAAGTTCCTAGAAGCAATAATTATTATGCAACCAAAATGGTTAATAGTAATAGTGGTATGCAAATCGTTTATGGTAATATTTTCTTTTATTTATCTTTGATTATATTTATCATGGAGATGGAGTCGTGAGGCTTATTCATATTAAAGCTAAGGCTCTTAAGGTTGGTGCAATTATTGTAATTGTCCAATAATGTGAGTTAGTGTGTCATCAAATGGTAATCGTGTGGTTGTAAGATCAGCAAGATCTGTTACGTATTTTGTATTATATTTCTGTTCTTTAGGCGTTTATTAGATGAGTTGTATTCGTATCTTTTCCGCGTGTAAGCACCAACTTACTTGTATAATATTTTCAATATGGTAGGTAACTACCTAAAAATCCCTAATTTCTGATAATATTGGTTAAAAATTTACTAGATTGTTCAATTACATAGAAATATCCCTAAAGGACACAAAATCTAACTTTTAAAACACATGCTTTCTTGCTTAACCGGCACAAAATTCTTGAAGGAATGTTGCATGAGAAACGACGGCTTTCCATTTTGTGCCATTCCCAGTACGCTGATCTCAGTCATCTAGGCCAATGGCTCTGGTATCGGCGATAGTTTGGTCTTTAAAACGGAGGTTCGAAGATTCTCAAAGCTAATATCAAAGAAATTCTCTTTTAACAATTTTTTTTTAACGAGGCCTTACAGTACTTATCTACCCCTAATCATACTATCGAGCGAAACACTACGACATCTACCTACCTATATCCTTATTAAATAAGCATATTGCACAATTACTATGCCCCTGAAGTCATGTAATCATAACTAAATTGGAGTTCCATACAATTTTGTCTTTTATCTTCTCAGTTTACACTGACTTATAGCCATATGTATATCTTATAGGAAAAAGTAAATATATAATAAAACCAAATAGTATCTGATGCCCTGGGTAACCAAAAACAGTCTAGAACGTCAAAGGATAGGTACCAGCACTTGAGAACGTTCAGAGTCCGTATGCTCACAGACAACATCTAAAAAACGTCTCCAGTGGATCCATCAAAATGAACTGAATACAACCAACAGAAGCTACCAGATAGTTTGGAATGAGCTACAGCAAGTCAACATCATGTTCCGGAACTCCATTCAACACTACAATTATTTCCAATACCTACCAGAAAAGATTGCAAGCAATCAAGCCAGGATCAGATAGGATATTTGGAATAGGATTATTAGAAAACAGCCAAAAATACCGTGAACCATCATCAGCAATGATACTGAAGCTACCTCGGCCCAAGACAAGGTGGAAGCGTTCGCCGACTACTTCGAACGAAACTTCACATCGAACCCACCTACTGACCCAACTTTCTTATAGGAAGTTTAGGCAACAGATCACCAAACACTGCTAGCCAAATCCGGATAAAATCAATTTTAATAACATCAGTCCAGCAAATGATCCCACCTATAGTCTACATTTATGCAATCTAGAGGAAGTCCAAAAAGTCTGCTGGACCAGATGGTGTCTCCTACTACACCTTGAAAAGGCTGCCACAGACAGTAATGATTTTCCTCACAATCATTTTAAATAACTGCATCAACAACCGTTACTTCCCCCAGAAGTGGAAAACAGCGAGATTGTACCAATTCCGAAGAAAGGTGCTTTCAACTACAGGCCGACAACATCAGCAAATTACTGGAAGAAATAATCGTCCGAAGACTGAAGAAATTCTGCAGTGAAAATTCCATCATCCCTGACATGCAATTCGGCTTTCGAAGAAAACACTTAACCTTGGATCCACTGCTAAAATTCCAACACGATATCACAACAGCCGTGTCACCATCGGATGCTTTCTGGATGTCAAGAAAACATTCAAAAAAGCTTGTGGATAGACGGCCTAATCCACAAACTTCATCTTATGCAAGTACCTCCGCCATTAATAAAAATTCTCTTTTCTTTCCTATCTTTCAGGAAATTTTTCGTTCAAGTAGATAACTGCAAGTCAAACATGAAAACCATCAAAGCTGGAGTCACCCAAGGCTCAAAACTAGGTCTCTTTCTCTACAACTTGATGACTTCCGAGCAACCTTCTCCAATTGGATGCGAGAACCTTCTGTATGCTGCTGAATCGCTGACCTACGCCACATCAATGTCACCACTAATCGCTGTCCAAAAAGTAGATACCCAAATTAACAGACTCTTCGAATTCTATCGGAAATTGGGCATCCAAATCAACACTTCAGAATCGGAACTTGTCTACTTCAGGAGACCTTCAACTGGTAAAGGCTTTCGCACCGCAATAATTTACAGAAATCTGGTCCTGAAACTCTTTGACGGATCCACCGGTAAAGCGGTAAAGCCAAACGTTAAGTACCTGGGAGTGAACTTCAACGAGTTGCCAGGGTTTAACCTGCACTCAAGAATTGTTCTGAAAAAGGCCAGCTGGGCCTTCAGCCGTTTTCACCCATTGCTGAAAAGAAGATCAGGTCTTAGCCAATCGACAAAAATATTAATCTACAAGCAGCTCATACGACCAGTGATCAGCTATTCCTTGCCAGTCTGGTTTTCCATCTCGAAGACAGCTATGAATGAACTTCAACTATTCGAAAGGAAGATACTGAGGATTTGCACTGGACTCTACTTCGGCCGTCAACGACAGAAGCACTATAAGAACGAGCATCTCTACACAGAAGCGAATTTAATCCCACTGGACAAATAACTAGTTAATTCAACGAAGAAACTAATGCGGAACATCATCGACCACCCAAATCAGCTTATGAGAAGGATGACCACAGAATAACGACATCCCAAACCGAGGTACGAGTACCTCAGTGTGCTGGAAATTCTTTATGACAAGGTAATCATGGACAACAAGGAAGTAGTCTAGTTCTACTCTGACATTGGATCAGCCTCCACATCACAACCCACAAATATCACCACTGATCTTAATGTTTGGTCTAAAAATTGTTAGAACATAGGCTAATTAATGTTAGCAATGCATTATTATTATTAGAATTATTAAATTATTATTTAATATTTATTTACTAACCCGACCGTGTTTTCGTTTCTCTACCATTTTGTTTTTCTAGGTTGTCTTCTATTGATAAGGCTTTTTATAAGGATAACCAACCATCTTCTTATTCTGTATGTAATAGAATAGAATAGTCGCAGCCCCGGATTCTAAATATCTAGAACCATTCAGAATGACTGAATACTTCTTAGGACTTGAAATTGAGTACACAAATAATTGACATTCGAATCAGTCAAAAGCGCATGTGAATTGGATTTTAGAGTGATTTAATTTTACGGATTGCAAACCAGTCTCATCACCAGTGTTGAAAAGTTCAAAGATATTGACAATTGGGAAATAAAATTCAGCGGAACATAATTCCCCATACAGACAAGCTTAATGTATCTTATCCTTATCAAAGGGCACGGTAGTGTCCAGCCAAGTTCTGGCACTACACCCTTTTTACAGGAACAAACTCACGCGATTTTTGCCCCCTACATATCTTCAGTACCGATTCAAATTAGCTTTTTTGGCCTTTAGTCCACAAAAATTGGCGTTTCGTCCCGGTGATCTCACATGGACTCATCAGTTGACTTGTGAGGACCTTGTCAGTACGCAATTTTTGTTAAGTTCAGTTCATCTTACATGAATTTTTTGACAAAAATCCAATGTGAACTATATCCAACAAAGATTAGAATTGTAATCATTAATGTTGGAATTTTTTTGTTTGCCCGTGGCCTGGCATTGAATATTTATATGAAGGTTTTTTATAATACAAACTCTATATACTACTGAAATAAATCAGCCAAGTAGAAGACTTAGCACTATTATTGGACTTGTTGAATTATTGATTCAAATTAGCTTTTTTGGCCTTTAGTCCACAAAAATTGGCGTTTCGTCCCAACATTATTTCCAACATTAATGATTACAATTCTAATCTTTGTTGGATATAGTTCACATTGGATTTTTGTCAAAAAATTCATGTAAGATGAACTGAACTTAACAAAAATTGCGTATTGACAAGGTCCTCACAAGTCAACTGATGAGTCCATGTGAGATCACCGGGACGAAACGCCAATTTTTGTGGACTAAAGGCCAAAAAAGCTAATTTGAATCAATAATTCAACAAGTCCAATAATAGTGCTAAGTCTTCTACTTGGCTGATTTATTTCAGTAGTATATAGAGTTTGTATTATAAAAAACCTTCATATAAATATCTTCAGTACCAATGAAGTCAGAAGCTTATGATTCCGAATATTTGCTAAGCTAGTCAGAACAGGGGCCTCACCAAATTTCAATTTTTTAGCATAAGCGGTTCCTGAGATATAAGGCCTCAAAATTCACAAAAACCGTAACTGACTGACTCACTGACTTACTGACTGACAGATCATCAAAATTATGAAGCACTTCCCGACATCGTAGAACCTTGTAATTTGGCACAACGGTAGGTCTTGTCATGCAAGTAGAGAAAAAATCGAAAATTTGAGGTCTTCCATTTAGAGGGCGTGGTATCCGTCCACTTTCTCCGAATTGGTGTTGGTTGAATGGAGCACTTCCGACTGCTGTAAGACGATGAAATTTGGTGAACCGGTAAGGCTTAAATTGCATACAAAGAAAAAAATATAAAATTTAAGGTTTTCCATTCAGGGGCGTGGTATCCGCCCACTTCCTCAGAACTGATGTAAATTATATATGGCACAATCCGATTGCAGTAGAACAATGAAATTTGGTAAAACGGTAGGGTTCAAATTGTATATAAAAGACCAAAAATAAAAATTGAGGTTTTCCATTCAGCGGGCGTGGTATCTACCCACTTTCTGAGAAAATGTTTAATTTATATGGAGCACTTCCGATTGCTGTAGAATAGCTTAATTTACATTCAAAGCGAAAAGTAGAAAATCTAAGATTTTTCATTCGAAGTGTCTTTTTATTGTCATTTTGAAACTATACATGCATCTTGAAAATTCATGACTTTTCTTAGGGCTACAGTACTCGATTTGGTACTCTATGTTATGTTAACATGAATGAACAAAGAAAACATTTGCATACCTGAAAATATTATGAGTTTACATAAAAAAACTCTTAACTGTGATGTGAACTATAATCTAATTAAACCACTAATTAGGCTATTAATTGGTGGGCTACCTTCATTTAAAAAAGGAGTTAAAATTGCAACAAAAACGTCATCGCATCCTCAACAATATAATTATTGCTTTTTTATGACTTTGAGCGGATGTATATATGTAGTATTTATAATTAAGGTAGGTATGTTAGTGTTAGGTATCTTGCCAGGACAAGAAGAAATAATTAAAGCGCAAATCAAAACAACCAACAACAAAAACAAAATATACCAAAAGAAATCGAAAGCTATAAACTAAGTTGATTTTAGTAGGTAGAGTCCACCCTTCTATCTTTCCTTATCTTTCGAGATTTTGACATGGCAAAATATTAAAATCTTTGCAAAAAGGAGTGAGATCAGACCAAAAACATAAATGTTAAAAAAAGAGCCAAGTTCTTCTATACAAAAACCTTTGTGTAACAAGTCAGCCGTGAAAAGTACTGAGATCTAAAAGTACGCCAAGGTCGCCAAGTAAGAACTTGGGAACATGAAGGTTTAATACCGAATATTTAAAGTAGAATAATATTCAAACAGCTACAATGTAATAGAGAAATTTTATTATTTAATGTTGTAAATTAGATATAATTCACTTAAACTTTTTATCATAATTTATATATATGTTAGTAAACATTGTTTCTATATTCATTCTCAATAAAATATTCAAACTGAATAGACTGTAATCAGAATATTCCTTCTCTGCGTAACTTATAATTTCAATAGGTTATGGGCCCAGAGAATCGTGAAGGACGATAATTATTTTAATAAAGAAATACTCCGAAGATTTGTTTTGTACAAATAAGTATTTGCTTTCTTCAATACAAAAATAATTTTTTTTTGTCTGCATTACAAGTTGAAATATTTGAAAAAGGTTGCAAAATAAATTCAAGATGGGAAGCAATTTTTTGGCAACAATTGAGAAGCTTAAGGGGCGTGAAAACTATGCTACTTGGAAGTTTGCAATGCAAACATACCTAGAACATGTTGAACTTTGGAAAGCTGTTGAGGGTATTGAAACGGATGTAGCAAAAATTTCAAAATCAAGGACCACAATAGTCCTTTGCATTGATCCATCGAATTACATTCATATTCAGGAAGGTAAAACGGCAAAAGAGGTTTGGGACAAGCTGCAAACAATTTTTGAAGATAAGGGTAGATCACGTCGAATAAATTTAATACGTCAATTGAGTGGAACAAAACTAGAAGATTGTGAGTCTATGGATGCGTATGTTACAACAATTATTACTGCTGCTCAGCGATTAAATGCTATAGGTTTCAAAGTCGATGACGAATGGCTTGCTTGTTTTTTACTATGTGGTTTATCTGAAAAATTTGCACCAATGGTCATGGCAATGGATAACATAGAGGTTAAACTTTCAAGTGATGCAATTAAAACAAAACTATTGCAAGAACTTCCTCAGAACAAAGACAGTGCATTTTTTAATAATTCAAAGAATAAACTCAGAAAAGCTAGCATTCGTTGTTACTCCTGTAATAAGAAAGGTCACAAATCACCAGATTGTCCAGAAAAGAAGAAATTGAAAAATGATTTCAACAAGAAAAGTACTGATTCAGCCAATAATGTAAAACCGGCGTTTAGTACTGTATTTTTATCTGGAAAATTCAATAAGGATGATTGGTACATTGACTCTGGGGCAACGCAACATCTCACAATGAACAATGAATGGATATTTGAAGCAGAACAATCCCCAATATCTGAAATTCTAGCAGCAAATAATACAAAGATGAATGTTCAGTCGTGTGGTATTGTCAAGATGTATGCTGATGTTAATGGAACACCAAGGCCGATTGAAGTTCACGACGTGCTATGCGTTCCAAATCTTACGGCTAACCTTTTGTCGGTAAGTCAGTTGACTAAGCATAATCACAAAGTACAGTTTTTTGCAAATTGTTGTAAAATCAATGATAAAAACGGACGATTGTTAGCTTCTGCAAAAGTTGTTGATGGTCTATATCGTTTAGAAGGTGCAAGATGCAAAAGTTTCACTGCAGTTGCCAGATGTGATAGCATTCAAACATGGCATCGGCGATTAGGTCATATCAACTTCAATGACTTAATGAAAATGAAAGCCGGAGCAGTCAATGGTGTTGCATTTAATGAAGACAAAAGCGATGAAGTATGTGTGACATGTTTACAGGGTAAACAATCCAGATTTCCATTTAATCATGTTGGAACGAGAGCGAATGAGGTTCTGGAAGTTGTTCATGCAGACTTGGCAGGGCCGACACAGAATAGATCGATTGGTGGAAATCGATATTACTTTATTTTGATTGATGACTTCAGCAGAATGACATTTACATATTTCTTAAAATCCAAAGATGAAGCATTCGAAAAATTTTGTGAATACAAGGCATTTGTAGAAAAACAAACTGGCAAAAAATTAAAAAAATTTCGATCAGACAACGGCTCAGAATTTTGCAACAACAGATTCGACAAATTATTTCGAACTTGTGGTATTGAAAGGCAAACATCGACCCCATATACACCACAACAGAATGGATTAGCCGAAAGGACCATACGAACATTGACAGAGAGAGCTTTATGTATGATCACTGATGCGAAATTGGATAAGAAATATTGGGCTGAAGCAATAGCAACTGCAACATACATCAAGAATAATTGTTCTTCTCACGTATTAGGAGACAAGTCACCAATTGAAATTTGGTCAGGTGTTAAACCAAATTTATCTAAATTTCGAATGGTAATGGTACATGTTCCTGATCAGAAACGCAAGAAATTTGATGTTAAATCAGTTGAACATTTATTCGTTGGCTATTGTGAAGGAAACAAAGGATATCGGTTAATCAATCCTGCCACAAATAAGGTCATCTATAGCAGAGATGTCATCTTTTTGGAATCAGACACACCAAAGAGCCAAATATCAATTCAAAACAACATGCTAAATGAAAATAATACAACTGTAGTATTAAGCAATGATGGTTGTGAAACAAATACTTCGTCTGATGAAGAGTCTAATGTTGAGGTGGAGAAGATTATTCCGAAAGAAAAACCAACATTAAGACAATCAGAACGATTAAAGAAGTCAATCCATATGCCAGATTTCATTCATTTGGTAAGAGATGACATCAATGAACCGTCAACTTTTAGTGAAGCGATGTCGAGTTTAAATAGTAAGCATTGGGATCGTGCAATGAATGAAGAATTCCAATCATTAATTGATAATAAAACTTGGCAATTAGTTCAGTTACCAAATGATCGAAAAGCAGTTAACTCAAAATGGGTTTACAAAATCAAGACTAACACAGATGGAGAAATTATACGATTTAAGGCAAGACTAGTTGCTAAAGGATGCAGTCAACGTGCTGGTATTGACTATGAGGAGACGTTCTCACCAGTCGTTCGTTACTCATCAATACGTTTGCTGATGGCACTAGCAGCTAAATACGACCTTAGTATAGATCAGATGGATGCGGTCACAGCATTTCTACAAGGCGATGTAAATGAAATTATTTACATGAAACAACCAGAGGGATTTGATGATGGAAGCGGTGGTGTTTGTTTGCTAAAAAGGGCAATTTATGGACTCAAACAAGCTAGTCGACAGTGGAACATCAAATTGAATGACGTCATGATAAATAGTGGCTATAAGCGTTCTCAAATAGACGCCTGTATATACTTCCGGCGTGAAGGAAAAAATATGACATTTATAGCTGTTTACGTTGATGACTTTTTAATTTTTTCAAACAATAAGGGATGGACAAATCAAATTAAATCGAACTTGATGAAGAACTTCAGCATGAAGGACTTGGGAGAAGCAAGTCATTGCATTGGCATGAAGATCACTCGTGACAGAAAACAAGGCATTATCTCACTCGATCAAAAGAAGTTCACTGAATCAATTATTGAAAAATTTCAAATGAACGATTGTCACCCTGTAAAAACACCAGCAGATACAAACGAAAAACTAACCAAGGACATGTCAGCAAAAACACCAGATGAAATCAAGGAAATGCAAAAAATACCATACCAAGAAGCAGTAGGCAGTATACTTTATTTGTCACAGTGTACACGCCCAGATATTTCTTATGCTGTAGGAGATGTTAGTCGTTTCAATAATGACTATGGAAAAGCACACTGGAATGCTGTAAAGCGAATCTTCAAATACTTGAAGGGTACTGCGGATTATAAGCTTCAATTTACACATGATGGAAATGTAAATTTGTTTGGCTATTCGGATGCAGATTGGGCTTCAGAAATTGATAGTCGAAAATCATGTACAGGCTATATATTTAAACTTCAAGGTGGAGCCATATCCTGGGGAAGTAAACGCCAGTCAACTATAGCGTTATCAAGTGCAGAGGCTGAATATATGGCTTTATCATCAACTACACAGGAAGCGATTTGGTTAAAACAACTTCTTAATGAAATTGGAGAGTATATTGATTCCGTTGGAATATATTGTGACAACAAGAGTGCAATCAATATTTCGCAGAATCAATCCTATAGTCCAAGAACAAAACATATAGATATTCGACATCATTTCGTAAAAGAAAAGGTAATGGACAAGTCAATTAAACTGCAATATTTAGACACCAATAACATGGTTGCGGATAATTTAACTAAAAGTGTTACTAAAGAAAAACATGAATTTTGTTCAAGAAATATGGGATTAACTTTATTGTAATGTTTTTATTTTTTTTTTTTTTACTGTTAACTTATTCGAAAATTATGTTATATCTTAAAATTTGTTTAATGTTTATTAATGTTAAATTGTGAATTAAGGTGGAGTGTTGTAAATTAGATATAATTCACTTAAACTTTTTATCATAATTTATATAATATATGTTAGTCAACATTGTTTCTATATTCATTCTCAATAAAATATTCAAACTGAATAGACTGTAATCAGGGGGGTCATTCCGTAATTTTGTAAACGATAATCGTCAAAATGATAATCGTCGACGAGATCGTCCACGATTTGCTTCACGTAACTCGGCCACTATCGTCTCGTCTATCGTTCGCAGTTTTAGAGATTTTGATGTGTTTCAGAAACTCTCAAACTGTAGTTAAAAAATCAAATTGGCTGTCATAATTGTCAATAAAATACATTTTTTTAAGTTTTTGTTTTGTGTTCGGTGCCGAATTAAATTAAAGGAAATCATTTTAAAATGTAAGTTGTTTTATTTTGTTATATTTTTACAAATTAATATAAATTCAAGTACTTAGGGCAGTTACGCAATCTCAAATGGCAATCATTACTTCGTTTATGGATGAACATCCCGATTTGGCTAGGGGATATAAACCGAACTCCGTCCAAGGCAAAGACGAGATAAACAGATTGTGGGCTGAGTTGGCTTCAAAGTTGAATGCTGATGGGCTCCCCACGAAAAGCATTACTTCATGGAGAAAGGTTTGGACAGATTTTAAATACCGCGCCAAAAAAAAGGTAAGCCAAAATTTGTTGGCAAGACAAAAGACGGGAGGCGGACCTTTTGAAGAAATTCCTCTGACGCAAGAAGAAGAAAAAATAATTGAAGTAACTTCAATCCGGTCTGCAGTTTCTGGGATATCTTCTCAAGTTTTTGGTGCTCCAGCTCCTTCGTACTCAAGTAAAAAACAGGAAGTGGATGATTTAGAGGAGGTATTGCGGGGAATAGTGGAAAGTCCACAGCAAACTCCACATGCAAGTGATGATGGATTGTTTGAACCAAGAAAAAGGTAAGGCTCTTAGTACTCGAAGTTATTTATATTCTAGGTGATTGTAACGTTTCCTTTTTAGAAAGTTAAAGCCCATCGCAGTCAGCACTCCAAAGAAACGAAAAATGAATGAGGAATCTGTGCAGCGTCTTTTGAAGCAGCAAATGGAAAAGGATACAGAGTTCCAAAACAATGTGTGCAATATCCTACGCGAAAGGAACAAACAAAATGCAGAATTTCAAAGCAAAGTAATTGGATTGCTTGAGAGGCGAAACGAAATTGCCGAACAGCAATTACAAAAATGATTAATATAAAAAATGAAATGTGTATTTATTATGTTGTTATGCTAATTTAAGTGTTTTTTTTTTGTTTGTTTAAATTTATGTTCTTTAGCTTTTAAGTGTTTGAATTGCTTTCTATTTTTTGTATTTATTTTTAGTCTTAAAAATTGCCTTTCAATGAAGTTCCTATAATTTATGTTGATATTAGTAATAAAAACTTATTTATTGAAAATTAAATTATGTATTTTGAAATGAATTTTTTATATTGTCCCTTATTTGCGTTGCAATTTGCATCATTGAGTTGGTTGCATTTGTCATTTGCAATTCGCTTATGTTATTACGTGGAAAGTTTTCCTCCTCTAAGACAATGTTGTTACTTTCAACATTATAATGTATACAAATGTTGTGCAAGGCAGCACAAACATTTGCAAAAGTAGCAACTTTTCTCGGGTCATAGCTACTCTTCCTTTCTTCTAATAAAATTCTCCATCGACCTGCAGGTTGTATAAATGAAGTAATTGATTATTGTAACATATTGATTATTATAACAGTTACCTTTGTAAACTCCTATGCACCTTTCTATCAAGTTTCTTGCTTTTGCATGTATATTATTAAAGTTTGTTTTCATAGAATCGGATGAGCTTCTATATGGTGTAATTAACCAAGGCTCTAGAGGGTATCCGCTATCGCCTTAAATATTTAGTTAAAATGATTTAAAACTTAATTTTTTTTAGAATTGCTGTATTTACCTAAAAGCCAAAAATTATGGTCTTGCTCATTAAAATTGTTTTCAAGAAACGCCTTTTCATTTGAATGTTTCCATACGAATGAATCGTGTGCACAACCACCATATCTGGAATTTATTGCCATTATGCGCATTTTATGATCACAGATCTTTAAAAAGAAAGCATTGTTATGTATTGTATTTTTAATCAATAGTTAAATAAACTTACAATCATTGTATTAAGACTATGTTTTCCCTTCCGGTTAAAAAATATTTGTTCGTTTTCCCGAGGTCTTTGTAAAAAAATATGTGTGCCATCGATGCAGCCAACAACTAAGTACACACAAAAATATAAAATAAATATTAAGTTGTAATTAATGTTTCATCCAAACAAGGGTCTTATTTACCTCCTGGTACTCCGAAATTTCGATAAAACCATTGTTTTGTTTCGGCCTTTTGGATTTCATTGGAAACACTCCATTTTAACCACAAGGCACATAACTTCTCTTCCAAAATGTTTGTTGTTGTTGTAATTATTTTGGACACTGTGCTTTGCGCTAGAGCCAATGCAAAATCACATCCCGCTAACCATTGGTACCCCCCGCTACCCAAAGCTTCAAGGGTAACAGCAAGTCTTATTATTGGAGGTATATAAGTTGAACGAAACCCCTTTGACAAATTAATCATTTCGAGTACCATCACGAATGCTTCCTTTGATAGTCGAAAGCGTTGAACAAAACTAGAATGGATGAATTATTACAATTATAAATTTTTAAGATAAAAATCATACTTACATATGAGTTGGAAGACATAAGGGATTTGATTTATCTCTCAACTGTCGTCGCATGCGTATAAGTTGTATTTTTTCATTTTCATTTTCACTTTCATTTTCATTTTCTAAAATAAGAAAATTGCTTCGCCGAAACATTTTAAACACAATTTGTCAATTCAACAGATAACAATACAATATGTCAATTTACAGTGGAAACTCAATCATTCAACTACAGTCACCTACAAACTTCAAAATTAATTCAAGACGATACCAATTTAGCTATCGTCTAAACGCTATCGTTTTGACGATAGCGTTTTGACGATTATCGACTTACGTGAATCAAAAAAAGGCGACGCTATCGTTCAAACGATATCGTCTGACGATAATCGAGTTACGGAATGACCCCCCAGAATATTCCTTCTCTGCGTAACTTATAATTTCAATATTTAATGATTACTGACTAAAATTTTTAAATATAAAAATATAATAATTTTAAAAAAACAAAAACTAATGGGCGTAATTATTGGCTCAGGAGTAAGAGATAAATAATAAAAATAAACGAGCAAACAAAAATCTTTTACATCCAATTATGAACAAACAGTCATAATTCAAAATTTTAAAGTGATTATAATTACTGTAATTTCAAAAATACACTTCTTCCAGCAAATAAAATTGATTGCAATTTTACTAAGACAAGTCTACAAAATGTACGCCATTTCTATATGTATTTACATATATTAAAAGTAATTGTGCCCCCAGAGCTGGTACAGTGTTAGGCCTGAAAATTGGCGTTCACTTTGCCAAACAACTATATCCATACTACTACTACAGATGTTAAAGCCTAATTTCAAGCAGTCAAGATCATTATACGAGTACGAGTACTAGGCTAGTAACTAGGCCTTTGCGCCAAGTGGGGCTTACAAAATGCCTGAGGAGGCGTGATTTCAGAAAAAATAGAAAATAAAAAAAGAATTATGAGTGTGATCGGAGTCTTTTGATAATTGCGTGCTTTTGGTTTATTTTTATTTTTGCATCTTTCATGCGGATGTTTTTTTTATTTTTTTGCAACAAGTTTTCGAATAACTGCTAACAGCACAAACAAAAATCTAGGTCGATCAAATCAAATTGCACCGAAAGACATAAATATTCATTTTTCTTAAATTTATGACAAACATTCTCGTAGAGCAATTCCTTTGTTGGCATACCATGCATCACGCATGTGCAAGCCCACACTTCGGATTACAAATGCTCTTTTGGAGGTAAAGCAGCATCGATGAAATATAGTATGGTAACTTATGGATTGCATGCGTCATATTGGTTGTTTCAATATTGCTTAGCCGATGTATGAAGTGTTCTTGGTAAGCGGCGGAATTGGCCAGAGACTTGAAATGGTTCGCATACAAATCAAATTCAAGTTGTACCCTTTAACTGTCTGCTAAGAGGGTTTTTTCATGAAGTAGATTTGTTTAAGGCCTTTGTCGGAGCTATTTTCTGGACGAACTTGAGTCTATGCAAATTGGAAAATCACCATTGTAAGACTATTTCAATTGTAAAAATATAACATGAAGTGATTGACTTTAAAACAGCATTTCTTCAATAATTGAGAATTTGCAGCTTTAAAATATCAAAAAAATAAATCCAGGAAAAGTGAAAACTAAAACGTACAAACACTTTAGATTATTCTTCACTTTTGAATCGAGTCAGTTTTACTTCTATTGGAAAGACAGAAAAAGTGTGGAGCTTTAAATGTTCTGTTCGACCTTCCCTAAGTCAGTATTCCATTATCCCTAATCCCAATTTTCTGCATTCCAAAATTTTGTATTTATATTAAACTCTGAAAATTCATAATTCTGCTTTCAAAGTTCTGTAAATCCAAACTTCTATTCTTATTCTGAATTTGTTGAACAATTTTAATTCAATAAACAAAAACTACAAAATTTTGAACTGCAAGATGTTGGATTTACAGAACTTTGGATTTTTATAATTTTGGAATAAAGAATTTAAGAATCTAGAATTTTGAAAACTGAATTTTTGCACAACAAGAATTATAACCCAAACCTTTCTTGAACAATTCTAATCATTTATCCGACTATTTGCAATTATAGCTCAGGAAAATAAAACTTCCACTTCGAGACAATTCCGACAAAGCTGGATTTTGGTGAAAAGGCTTTTTTTATTAATTTTGCCAGCACTAAAGGAATTTTGACTACCCTTAAAATATTTGAGTACAATGCGAGCGTTTTAGGAAATTTGGATAGGATTTAAAAGGAGATGCCGATGCACATTGGTTTTGAATTTTTGAATATTATGTTTGGAAAGAAATATAGAGTCGGGTAAAGCATTCCACATTCGTGTAGTACGGCTAAAAAAGATTTTCTGAATTTAACAGTGCGTCTGAAGTTATGATCAAGGATAAACTAATGAGCACTTCCTGTAGCGCGAGTATTGCGATGAAATTGGTTAAAATGGAGGAATGCAAATGGCTATTATACTAGAACACTGTTTATAAAAATAACGGTGAAGAAATGAAAGATAAGAAATATTGCGGCGGTGCTCCAGAGATTCAAACGGTTCCGTTATACTTCTATCATCTATCATTTTTAAGGCTCTTTTTTGGACTCTATTTAAGAGAATTAAGTGGGTTATTAGAGCACCTGCCTAAAATAAGGTAATTGTACGAACATACCCTTATACGTACGAATCTTCGTTTATTTTAAGTTAATTAAAAATATAAACAAAAGAGAAGTTGAATTATTTGTTTAGTTAAAAAAGATACGAATCAGACTACTATTGATGAAGATTTGAATTTAATGACTCATGAACGATATCTTACGTCCAAATCAAAACAGTAATGATATTTATTTTATTTGTTTGTTTCTATTATGAATTAATTTTTTTTTCATAAATTAATATTTTCTCATATTTCAGCAATAAATGTACTTTAATTGAATAGGATACTCTTTTGTTTATCATTTTAAATACATTTTAACTTAAATTCGGTGTTGAATCAATCCAATCGCGAAAATATGGTAATAGCAGCAAAAACACAAATCTTCATCTTTCTTTTAGCATTATTGGACTACCCATTGAGACTTTACAATAATGCGATACGTATTTAGTTGACGTACGGGTGTTAGCGGATTATTCATTAAATTGCTAGACTCGAAAGTGTCTACCACGTTGCGAATAGTACTCTCGGAAGGACGAGTATGAAGACCGTAAACTGGGGGAAGCACAAGAAATGTTGCTCAAACAGAAGACCCACTTTCATAAGGCAATTTAATCATTTGCACATACTGGAATGACTGTAGTACCCCGTGGCATAATTATTAGTGCGTCAGGGCTTTACAACTTCTTGCGAGTAATTGGTGAATCCTCCAAGAGTATCTTTTGTCATGAAAAGTACTGCTCATTAGCCGTTGGGAATCGGCCGAAAATTGTAGTTCAACTCCATTTCTCGAAAATACGAACACAATAATAATTGAGAGTTGAAAGTCGCAAGGTCTAGGCTCTCTATGAGCCATTATGGGGTCTAATTAATTTATTCATAAGATAAATGACATTCAATTAGACAAATGAAGCTTTAACAATATGGCTGCAATTATCTGTCAAAGTTCAGAAACTCCTATTGGAAAACCCTTACAAACACTCAGAAAAAACTTTCCGAGAAGATTCGACAATTTAATTTTCCAAGGTGTTCTTTCATATAATAACATAATTCGTGGTTAAATTAACATGACTCTGTTTCTGATTACATTATAGCTGATTGATTTAAAAGTATGCTGTGTTTTTTCAATACAAAGTTGTTATCAATTTTTATCAAGTTTGTTTTATTTTAAAGTTTTTTTTTCCCTAAATTTCAATTTTACTACATATCCTGTTGCCTAGAGGTTTCATATAAATATTCACTCACAATTATTTAGCAAGTTTGTCGAATTTTTTGAAATTGCATCTTTGTACATTACATACATACTTATATATGTGCATGAAATAAAAATTAATATAACCTGAAAACAGTGTTAATTTCACAATGTGTCTTTTCATTTCAACACTTGTTTCTTTTATCTTGTAAAATATATATAGTGATCAACCGTGTTGAAAAATATCAACCTGATTATTGCATAATTTCTGGTTAATTCAACATGATATTTTCCCTGAGTTAAGGCTTACAAATAAAAAATATAAATATTTATTTAAAGTTCCAGCCTTTTCAATAAAATATCTTTCTTTCCTTCTATCTCCGATTATATTCCATGATTGTATTTTTACAAGTTAGATTGTTTTTACTTCAAGCTAAGAAAAAACTAAACCTTTAAATCACATCTTGTCATAGTCATTTTAAAATGTCAATTTGAATTCATTACACATAATGTCGAGTTATATACTTAGACCAAATGTCAATTCTACTAAACCGAGAGTCCTTGTAAGAAAAAATTACAATCATATGACCTATAAACTTTATACAAACCCATTGATCAATTTCGAAGGCACATAAGACAATCAATCCCACTCTTTCTCAATTAAAATTAAAAAAATAAAACAAAAATAAAATCATTTCCTAGAGCCAACCCACTCAATGACCAAAGTAGTCCCCATAATTCGTTGCTATTTGCACTCTCAAAACTCGAGCTTGACAACTGCTCATACGAGTATAGGGTACGGAACGGCTGCACTTTAATTGACTTATTTTCCATTTGTGTATTTGTGGAAAACCTTGTTCCACCTGTTTGCCTGATGCAGTTAGGCAATGCGTTCGCAATATGATTGGCTATAATTCGGCACCCAACTCCATTTTCTATACAAGTAACTGCAATGCAATTAATCTAAAAACACTGACCCAGAATATGTTACTCATAGATTGCAGTTTTTGGTTTTATTCTTTTTTTTTTTTTTGTTTGAGGGAGGGAGACTAGGTAAGCTTAAAAAAGTGCGACACGCAGGTGGACAGATGATTTCCATTCACTCTACAGCATTAGATTATATCCCACACCGACACAACTATAAATGAACGAGTAAGTTGGCTTACAAATGTTCATGTTCAAGATGCATAATAAACAAGTTATAAATTTAATGAAAAGGTGCATTTGAAGTGCTTAAATGATCACGATCACAGCAATTCAAGCTATAAAAATGTTAGTTTCTTATTTTCCCGTAACTAACTGTTTGTTTGAAGTATAGTGCCTGAACAAATTTAGAAGTTTATTTATAGCTAGCAAAGATTTGGGGAATTACTTGTAGTCTATTTTCATTTTATTAAATAAAACTTTGCTTTACAAGATTTTATGATTCTTCAGAAATTTGGAATTTGAAATCCATGTTTTCAAGAGATTTTATAGGAACATGAAATCAAGAATTTAGAATTTAACTAAATAAAAAAACTTTTCTGGTTCCACTAAAAAAATATATCACAACAAAAACTAAACATTTGATTTATAAGAATTTTTGAGAAAGTAGGTTGATGGCAAATTTTCTATTTTAACCTTTGTATGAACTGAAAGACCTACCATTTTGCGAAATTAGAAAGTTTTACGGTGTCGGAAAGTGCTTCATAGTTTTGATGATCTGTCAGTGTTGATGTTGTTATACTCTGTTCAACAAAAATTGTCAGTACAGTAAAGATAGGACGTTTGCCTCTGGTTTCACTGGCTTGCATAAGTAAGTCGCCTTTTAAAGCTCTCACCAGGGTTTCCCTAGTTTACATTATAAATCGCCAAAACTCAACATATTCAACTTCATAAAATTTGTTCTCAAAAGCTTCAAATTCAAAAGCTCCTTAATAAAATCCACTGAATTAGCTACTTGCTCGTAATTGAGAATGATAATGGTATCTCTTTTTTCATGTAGATAACAAGCGCACGATCGTATCGACTTCACGTTGACAGTATCAGTACAGTATCCCTTCAGCAGTATCCCCAATGCAGTGTAGTGAGGGTGCTTCAGGCGCCACTGCTTTGGAAAAAGCTCTCCCATAAGGCCTGTACTAAAAATTTTTGTTGAACAGAGTACAAGTGATATTTTAAGTCCTATATCTCAGGAACCACTAATACCTAAAAGTTGAAAACTGGGAGGTACAAATGCCAAATACTGTGAATTATTTGTTTTATTTATTTATTTTGTTATTTATTTATTTTGTTTTAATATTTTTTGTTATTTATTTATTTTATTATTTTTTTTTTCTTAACTACATAATATGTTTTCCGTTATTTATTTATGTAACGACAAAATTTATGTAGATAAAACATCATTATTTGTTATATTTTTATTTATTTATTTTTCATTTGATTTTGTATTTTTTTAATTTAAGACTGGCTTATCTTCATTAATTTATTTATTTATTGTTTCGTGTTATTTGTAAATTTATTTTCTAATATATTTATTTACTTAATGTTCGTATTATTTTTGATATTTATGATTGATTTATGTTAAGATACCTTGTTAATTTTTTATAGCTTTGAAAAAGCTGTTATTATTATTATTTTTTTATTTATTTTTAAGCTACAAATGTTGTGAGTTATGAGTTAAAGAATAATAAAATGAACGATTGGATCTCATATACTTGTTCTAATGTACATATAGTTTGAAATTTTAAAATTGTATATAAATGTATTTATTTAAGTTAGATTAAGAAAATAGGGTGCTGCCCCAACCAAAATTTAAAAAAAAAGGATTAGCTATAATGACCAAAACCTATAAAATTCCACTGTACTATTTTTGTTGATCTCATAAAAAGAATTCCATACTTGTAATGCGTATTCAAGGGCACAATAGAGATCTCTATGTAGCACATACCCCTATATATAATTCATTAATAAATGCATATTCAAGATGAGTTGTAAAAAGAGGATTCTGAAATTGAACTAGAGTTCAAATGAACTCCAAGGTCTTTGAATCTATGAACACAACATTGAAAGATAAAAAGGCACTCATTGTGGAACATATTGCAGTCTAACTCATTTACAAGACTAGAAATTCTCTACTCTCTATTCTCAACTCAAATTTGAGTTGAGTATTTTCCGAAATATGTTTAGCTCTTGAGTTCTATTTGTTGGCATGTGGGTATGTGGAACATAAAAGCATAAAACAGAGTATTCACTCTGCAGTGAAAAATTTATTGAAGTTTCAGTTTTCCTAAAAGGGTTTAATTTTGTCCGTATACTCGTACGAGTATATTTATGTACCTTCTGATTCGCGCGTGTTTTTTATGGAATTTAAATTAAGACTTGATGAAAAAAAAAACAAAATCATTTTCTGAAAGTAGCTCAAACCTCAAACATAAGTATCTCTATCTCTATATGGTACTGAGTGTCATAAAATTAGATGCGATCGGAGATTATTATTTTCATATTTTTAGTTAATTTCTCTTTAATTTTTTAAGTGTGAAAATTCGAAAATTGAACAAAATTTTACCTTATAAAAAAGTTTTATTTGGCGAGAAGGCTGGCGCTTACGTCTAGATTAGGAAAAGGTTCCTGTCCTTATGAAAGACAACATTATTTGGCTGAAAAGTTACACAGATAGCTTACCTAATGCATTTAAGATGAGTGTTTTTAAGTATAGATATAAGCTCTTTTATTTATTATAACATTATAAGCATTTTATTTTCAGAACTGATAAATTCATCATGAGTGCGAAATGGACAAAAAATTGCTGAAATGCAAAATAAAATGCTTCAACTGTAGGTACTGTCAGTAATGTCAAATAATTTAATAAAAATTCTAGGTGCCGCTTTCAAGATTCTCCAAAACTATTTTTTAACATTGTATGGGTAGTACCTTTCTTTTTAGATAAAAGAACAATTTGGTCTTACATCTTGTAAATAAACAGATCAGGAATTTTATATTAAATAAATCTGTGGAACAGTTTAAAAAAAAAATATTTTCGAAAACTTGAAAAATCTTATAGCAGGTTTCATTAATTTTAGTCTTAAAAAAACATGCAGGAGAAAGTGTTCAAAAATACTATCAACCAATTTTAAAACAAGTCGACCGATTCGATAAGTCAGTCGAACAAACAGACTGACAGAATTGGGTGACCAGCTTATTTCGTCTTCCCTATCTGTGTAATGTCAAGTCGAGTCAAAATCCCTTGCTATGATAATGATACCTTCATATATTTCACAAGTAAAGATCACATCACTAAAAAGTATTTAAAATGTAGAAAAAAATAAATAGTTTATTTAATATTGTGGTATTTGATATTTTGGTATTCGAGGTTTTGGCCTTTCGAGGCTATGGGATTTGGGATCCTCAATTATTGAATTTCGCGATTTTGTGATTCGAAATAATGTTCCGATCATATTTAGAAATCATTGTTTTAAATTCGTAACTGAAATTTAGATAAACTGCGATTTTTTATCAATAGAAATAACTTGAACGGAAATTTTTTTAATCCTACCGCGATGATTTGATGTGAAAAACTAAGAGTTTTTTAAGTACAAAAACGGACAGTATTTTTAATCTTGTTTTATTTATTTATATTTAGAAATATGTAATACGATATCAATTTGCTTATGTTTCTGTTTTTGTTGTGCGAATTTTTCGCCATTTCGATGTGCTAAAATAAATTTAAGAATATTGATTCTACGGAATTACTTCACTTTACAATATTTAAACAAATTTTAAAATGGGGTATAAGATTTCATCTGTACGAAACCATAAGTCTATAATTAGTTCTTACAAATTCTGTTCTTGATTGCTAGGACCTGTAACAAAAACTCATACAAAACTCATCAACTATTTGTTACGTATTAGATATAAGTTTAAGTTTTATTTGAAACTCTATTTAAAAACTACAGTTTGATTTAAAAAGTGATTATGTATGGCTTGGACACTTTTCATAACTCTGGCGCATGAATCGGGCTGAATTTAAACAATGGTATAAATTATGTTGGTGTTCGGGCAGTGTTGGTTTATAGTTTACGACTTAAAAAAAACCCCGAAGAAAGACGTCTAACAAAGAAAAAATGGAAGGTCTTGATAGCCAATTTACATCCCTTTCGCGTGAGATCATCATGTACGGAAATCGGTCGTGCACGACCTGTGTGGCGCGTAGTGCCATCCTGATAAAATATGTCGTCGGTATACATATCATCCAATTCGGGCCAAGGTCGATTGGCGAACCCAGTCATCCAGAAATGGGCCCCGTCAGTGAATATGATTTTTCGGTCAAAATTAGAGTAAACTTCCGACTGCTCGACAGCCCAATAAGCGAACACAAGTTCGTTGTCTATGGTCGCTTAATCTGAGCTCTTGGTAGAATTGAAGTTCGTACGGGCCTGATGAAAAATATGCCCAGTTGTGGTCCCCACGTCGTGAAATTGACTGCCTTTAAACTCTCACGGACAGCAGCGATATTTTCGGCAGTTCCTGTGGTTTGTTGACATATGGATGTTATACGATTATTCACTGAACTGATTAACTTAAATTTCTCCACCACGATGTGAATAGTCCTCAGGAAAGGACAATTGTGGAGACCGTCAAATAGGCGAAGCCGCAAAATGAACAAAAAAGAAAACCCTACCTTCATAAAACAATTAAATAATTTGCAAATATTGATGAACACCTTAAAACTTAATTTTGATTTGGTAAAACTTAACGAATGACAGCAATTTTAACAGATGTATCTTCAATAATATGGCTATAATCATCTGTCAAACTTTAGGAATTCCATTAGAACACCCTTTATTATTCTTGTATTTATATAGCTCTTCTTTCCCATAACCCTTTCCGCTTTTAGCACATTTGAGTGGGGAGGAGGTGGAGAAATAATAATTTTCTCTAACGTTTTTAAGTGTGCTGAATCTAATGCCTAGCTCTCTTAGATAAATATGCTAGTATAAATAAAATTTCAAAAGCTGCCCCTGGTAAGTTAGTGCCCCCTTTCTCTCTGAGATATTATTGCCTTAGGGACACTTCTACCAAAGTACCTAAGGACATTTATTGTACCTTACACTACGTCAAAAATGTACCATACTCATTAATTTCGTAAATCTAGTAGATTAAAAATAAATCTTGTTAAATCTTCATTGGATCAATTGTTCAATAATTCGAACTGACTTAAAATCCATATCGTATTGAATTATCTCGATGATTTTTCATCGTTTGGCACAAATGTAGAAATATCACATAAGTCTTTTGCCTTAAATGTCAGATTACCTTTTGGTGAAAATGTAGTATGAGTGTACAAATGCTTAATCCATCACAAAACTCTCCACTAATTGTATTTAATGAATTATGACAGTACTGTTTATAAAGCATTAGTTTTTTTTCTTTTGAGAATATCCAAAAATAAAACCCATAATACAAATTTTTCATAATTAATTTTGAATCGTCTATTTCATTAATCATAAGCCGCCGCTAACCACCTTATGCATTCAAATTATCTAATCCAACAAATTGCTCATATCTATTTGACAAAATGCATGACACCCTAACAAGCAATATCCACCCGCTTGCCACTATATGTACTAACAGTCCTGTCATCTGCACGTGTGCATAAAATCCACCATTCTGACAGTCCCATTTCTTGGGCGGTCATTGTATCATTATCCACACGGTGGCGCACAAAGCGCCTGTCAAATGCCATTTAAGACGACAACATTTTTTTTTTTTTTGATTTTAATGCGTTTAGGCGGCAATGATTTTAAGCCTCTTGCGACAAAAAATATTGCTCTGCCTCTGACCATGGACAATGGAATTGTCATAGATTGGTTTTGTTTGATTGAAAGTGTTCGAAAAATGTTTATTGGATTTATAAAGCGAAGAAAATGGATTCCATTTGACAGCGATTTTGGTGAATGGCATTTATAAAATTTCCAACAAACCCCTAAAAGGAAGGTGTTGATTAAATTTAATTGCAATTGGTTGCCCCAATAAAACAATTAAGAAGCAATCTCTTTGAATTCCATCAACACTTTATAAAATTGGACAGTTGGATTTAATACCCCTGTTGCTTTTTAACCGCAACGATCGAGGGTCTTTAAATAACCCCAGGGCCTTGGTAGGAATTAAATTTAAGATCAAACAAAACCATTCATTATGTGTGGTAAGTGTTTCGGGCCGGACACAAGAGTGTTTCAATTGTCCTCCGGTGATGTAAGCAGTTCATAAGTTATGACCATTTTGGTTTTTTATTTTTGCGCGATGCATTAATCGTGCAGCATGGCTGGATTGGTGGCGGACCACAGCCGATACCATTAATCCTTGACAAGCGGGAAAGGCGAACATCATGGCACATAATAAAACGATTGCGTAGACTTTTTGTGTGTGCGTCTGGAAGTGGACCTCCTGCCTGGATTTTAATAACTAACGACCACCTCCAGATGTGGAACTCGTTCCGCTAGCATAAGAAATCTTTGGCATCGGGAAGCTTGTAATAACTTTATTATGGAATTTATCTCTCTCATCGATTCACAAATATGGTTAAGGTAATACCCTCGCCCGATCTGATCCCGATAGAAAAACACAAACAAGGTGTGTGTCCCCGTCCGTTTCCTTATTGTCACGTTCTAAGGCACACGGCACACCTGGAGGCAATGCGGTTGATTGCTTCGTAATTGCCAATTATTGGCGTTGCTTTGTACGCCTACAAACTATAAACTCAGTTTATCGCCACTCTTTAGCTTCAAAGGGACACTTTTTCCGATGAATTGCTCCCCATTGTGCGCTGCTCTGAGATATGGATCAGCCGCACACATAGCCGAGCCGCCTTGATCTAACTCTGCGGGGAGCAATATAATTTCTGTTATAGTTTTTGACATGAAAAAGTTTATGCCACAAAAAATAATCTCCTAGGTAGGTATATGAATTCCCTTTTTGCTGTCTGCAGAAAGACCGACCGACAGATGCAGCTACTGGCAAAGGAGCTCTGTATCCGACACGTTATACATCAAGTCTTGTGTCACGTAAATCTAAACACTCCTAAGCTTTGGCTGGATCTAGGGAGCAACTCCGAAGAAGACTGACGACGATAGATTGCCATCAATGATACTTCCTCGTAGTTGTCGCGAAAAATGTCTAGTAGACTTCTCACCGGTGCCGGTGGTGGTTGTGGCTGCAGGCTGCGAGCGATATGTTGTTGCAGATGTAGAGAGCTACTTGAGAATTACAGTAGCTCGCATCGAAACTCCATGGACGACTATCTTCTTCCAGTTTAAGAGTTTCAATCAGATGAAATCTTGGTCTCGTAATATCTGTTGGCTATGTTAATTGTATCTGTCGTTTATCGTGGCGAAGATATCTACAATTGCTCTGCATCTTCTCCTAATCCTATAATGTTGGGTACTTTAATTTATCCTGCAATATGTCTGGTCTTTTTTTTTTGTTTTAACTTTTGCTATACCGACTTATCGCCACTGGAATCAGACACTATAAAGACAGAAAGAGAGCGAGAGAGAGAAAAAATGTAATCGCAATTGGTGACTTGAAGTTTTCCGCGAATATGTAATTGCTGACGGGATTGTTGAAAGAGATTTGAATCAGTTTTGTAGATAGTGATGTTCCAAAGCAGGTTAATTGAGCAAAAGTAAATGATGGCATATTTTTACGGCTGGTTTGTTAAACCTAAAAAAAATAAACTACGGAGATTAAGATAAGCCAAATGCCAAGAAGAGGGAGAAAAGTTGTCAGGCTATAGCAATAAGCGAATAGTTTTTCTTTTTTTTATTTTTATTAAGCATCTTGCAATAAGTAATTTTTATGATCTTTCAATTAAAATTCTTAAAATGAATAATATTCGTAAGAAATTTGAAGACAGGTGAATTTATTGTGAGACCAAATGATTTTTTCAAGAATTTCAAATTTTGACATTTTAAAATGGTTCAAAAAATATCTGTCTGTCTAATAGCCTTTTCGATTGGTAATTCGTTAGAACTCTCTGATCTGGGATGTCAATAAAACAATCAAACAGATCCAATTTGATTCTGAAGTCTTCGTTTGGTTGTGTTTATGATAATGAAAGTCACTAGCAGACATGTTGTTTATGTATATGATAGCGGTATGGGGGGTTTGTCCCGCGTTTCCATGACCTTAAAAAGGAGGGACGTAAGTGCAATTTAACGATAATTATAGTAGAGGGGAAGAAGATTCACCTCTTTTAGAAACAGACTGTACAATTGCCGTTTTTCATTCACTTTAAAAGAGACCAATAGAGTAGGATAGATGGAAAAGCTTAAGCAATGGTTTTGACAGCGTTGAAGAACACTTCTTCACTACTTTGACAACTTTGTGTGTGATTGTTTCTGGTTTCGATTCTGAAAGAGAGGAACTTTCATTATGAATGCCAATAGGTGCGTTTTATTATCTACGGATCTATGTGGATCCGGATCTGGATTAATTTTTAACATGTATTACAAAAACAATGTGGGATCCTGTTCTATATCTGAATCTATTTTAAAGATCCAGAAATTGGCGAGTAGATGGCTTTTTATGGTAAGGTAGTGTAAACTACAGTGTAAAGAAAAAAGACAAGACACATTTGAAAATCAACAATCATAAGCAAGAGGGAGATGTGCATACAACACTACTGTCACTATGATCCGTATCGTTTTATTTTCTAGGGTTAATCTATATGGATCATTGGCGATAATAAAACGCGGCTAATAAAATACTTTCAGAAGGGCTTACACGCATTCCGAATGCTTCGGGATTGCCAATCAAAATGGTAATAACTGTACCATTAATTTTTTTTTTTAAATTTGGCTCCAAGTGTTTTTTGAAAATTAAATCCTTTAAAAACAACTTGTGGTAGGATTTGTAAAACTACAATTTTTGGTAACTAAAGGCCAAAAAAAAAGCTATTTTGAATCAATAATTCAACAAGTCGAATTAAATAGTGCTTCGAGTTTGTATTATAAATACCGTCATGTAGAAACAATGCCAGACTACGGGCAAAATCTTCCAGCGTTAATGATTAAGAATTTTATTCCTTGTTGGATATAATTCACATTGGATTTTTGTCAAAAAATCTATGTAAGATGAACTGAATTTAACGAAAATTCCGTATTGACAAGTCCCTCACTAGTCAACTGATGAGTTCATGCGAGATCGCCCGGGTGAAATATATAACTTTGGACACAATCTTACATCCGGTTTAGTAGCGATGTGTCTTGATAGTTCTTTTTTGTAGATTGAACATATGAAGTTGATAAACCAGTCATCTGGTTCTTCTCCCCATATAATCGGAAGACGATTTGATGCAGCATTCTAGCGAAACATCACCTCCGTATTCAAAGGGCTTTCTTCAGAAGTCATCTTTTTTCATTAAATTTCTGGGTGATGTTTCTGTTGTGAAACTCTTCGAGAGAGGCCGTATTCGTACCTACTCTTCTTTCTTCGCAGAATTTTTTGTCAATTAATTCCAGTGTACGCATACCTGGTTGGCAGACTTTGGGAGCCTCTTTCATAATGTCCTGATATGTAAAGTAATTTCTTGGTGGGTTTTTTAATTTTAAATCAAGGAATTCATATCTTTCCTTGATTTATCACTTCTTTCCATAGAAATGATTGCATGATAGTTCTATTTCGTATAAGTTTTAATGATTTGTTCTAGATTCTATCCAATAAATGAAGAAAAGTTTAGGCTGCACCTGCCCAAAGATGTGAGTCGTACTCGAGTTCTGGATATATTACCACCTTTTAATTTCAGCCAGATCATATGAGGTGAAAACTTCCAGGAGTTAATTCCAACGAAGATCGTCGTTGACTCACATACCGAATACTGAGAGATTTTCGGCTTCTTTGTTGCAAGTACCATTCAATGACAATGATATAAGGGGTATATTTTGCTTCAACGACAATAGACACTATTGAGTTTTCGCAGCATTAAATTCCACACAATTTTTTAATACCCTATTTAACAATGCTGAAAAGATCAGGGTTTAATGAACTCATCATACGGTACCGCTGCAATTCTACTTCTGAAAGAGATGGACTGAATATGAGAACGAGTTGGGAGAAATTGGGGGGAAGCAAAACATAGAATTGGATTGGAAATTTCAGACAAACTATTTATAAAAATATTTATAAAAATGAGAAAGAGACTCGGAGATAAAACAGAACCCTGGGGAGGTATTTTGTGAAGAGCAGACTTGAAACCATCCAATAAAATAATTGTGAACTCCTGCGGTATGCGAGCGCAGAGCAGAAATTTTTTCACTCAGGTGCTCTCTATAGAACTCAGGGAACTCCAAGTATGTAAAATTGTAAATATTGAAACATAAATAAAATAAAAGACCGAGACTAATCAAATTGCTCTTATGATTAAAAGATATCAAATACAAAAATGGATGTTATTAAAGAAAACGGTTCATAAACATTAAATACATTTTCTAAATGGCTAAAGCAACACCTTAAGCACTTCTAGCTAATAACAGAATTTATACAAGAACAAAAATTATAAATTGTGGTTATTTTTTTTTAAAGTTTTTATATAAGAGTATGTATAAAATTTTCAAAATATTTTTAAGAAGAAATTTTAGTACGAAATAAAATGTGTACTAATAAAATTTTGATTTCAAAAAACAAACCATTGATCAATTTTTGAGGTTGCTAAAAATTATTTTTCGACTGAAATTGTGGTCCACTTCCAACGCTCCAAAGCTCAATTAGCTAACAAACGCTCCAAAGTTTAGTCAAGAGCGAGGAATCGACTATACTGTAGACTTTCACGGGCCGCAGCGATGTTCTTGCCTGATCTGGCATTCCTCTGACGTACGAATTTGGGCTGGTTTAGTTGATCGATTACCAAACCGATTGTTTGAAATTTGGCCACCAAACGTTAAAGAGTTGACTTAAAGGACCAGTACTTCTATTATAAAATAGTCGTAACGCGGACAATGTTGCCCTAATAAGCACTCATTTTCATAATACAGTTTTATCATTTCGAGATGTTGTTCAATCGTGTAACTTGCCATGATAATTTAATATCGTAAGTGAATAATAAACAACAGATTTAAGACGTGTCACAAAAACAACATGGCTACCTCAGTCCGCCGAAATCTATCCGCGCCAATTGAAAAATCCCTTATAAAAAAACTTGCTAACAGTCAATATTCAATAAATCAAGCTTGGAGTTTTCGCAGTTTTAAGAAAATGTTTGAAAATTTCAATACACAATATTTGTCAAACTTTAAATACCCTTTTGCTCAAAAAATTGATCAAATCGAAAACACAGAAAATTGTTTTATGAGAGATTTCTTCGAAAACCATGTTTTGGAACAAAAACGCAACCATTAGCTAGTTTTTACTAAGTGATTTCTTTTTTTTAAACTCCTTTGAAAATTTTTGAAAAAAAAATATATTTTCTTAAGTTTTTTCTTTAAGACAGAATTGACAGACCCATTTTTTCGTCATTTCTATCATCGTAATATCAAGTCTGATCAAAATCTCGAGGTCAATATTTTCTACCAAGCATAACCGGCCACACAAATTCTACTCATATCTGCCTCTACTTTCTAAAAGAACACATTGTCGTAAAATATATCATTCAAATGAAAGTCCCAACCCCTTAAGTGCGTTGTAATTATATGTTTAACAAAAACTCCCATAACATAACTCCAAAGAGGCAGTACAAATTCCTTGAAGTTCCCTTACTCTGTTTCTATTTTGTTTTAAATAATAAAATTATTCTTCAAACTGGTTTGATGTTGGCAAAAACTTTTCATCGCTTTTTTGACAGTTCTTCAAATAAATTTAAATATGACAGCATTCAAGATCCGAAATGAAGATCTTTCCAAAAAAATCAAGTTATATTCTTGAGATAAATGTCATAACTCTGACTATTGCAACTACATTATGTACTTGACACATAGGTGTCACGATCTTCAGAGAAACAACCTTCTCGCTTTTATTCATAACGTTTTCATATAACGTTTTTTTCATTCGGCCAAAGTGGACGATGGATTTTAATTAGGCCGTCATGTCAGTCCTGGCGCATGTTTCACATCAACTTGTCCATCATATTCTTCATTGAAATATGACTTTGCCTGATGTTATGCCTTCACAATCATTTCAAATCATATCCCATGGTTAGGAATCAGGAAGTCGTGTACGTGCTTTTAATATTTTTTGATGTTGCAGCTGTTATTTATAAAGTTGCATCCTTGAGTGAATCGACGAAAGAAATTGAAGATGAAGATGAAGATAGCTGGTTTGATAAGTGAATGTTTTGATTGAAACATTTTTCACTGCTCGTCAGTCAGAACGACCCTGATTAGTCAAAATGAAAGTGAGGCCAATTTTAGAAACCTTCAACCTCTAATACGTCAATATTAAAAGAATTTACCGCCATCAGCCGCCGGCAAAGTTGCTAAATTTATTCAAATTATAGATTTTTGATGGACTTTTGAAAGATACAAGTATGTAGGTATTTTTTTTAATTAGCCTAGATTAAATCTTATCATTCACACACATGCGAAGTCACATTGAATAAATTTAAGGCGATTGCGGTGCGGTGGTGCGTTTGCTTGTCACATAGACACGCACGTTTACGGTGTGCAATTAATTGGGTCTTAAATAAAGGCCGTGCCTGCGCCTGCGCAAATGCAATTAGCTCTCAAAAGTCGCTTCAATTAGCTATGAAACAACGCGCTAAAATCAATAATTTCAAGAACGCATTACATTATTGATCCGCAGCCATCCATCATGTGAGCGGGACGTGTCGAAATTTTTTGCCCAATCAACGTTCGACGGTGCAGCTAAATCGGGCTGCATTCAAAGAAAAACTCTTGTAATGATAATTTATTTCTCGATGACGGATGGACAGACTGACAGTGGGGGCACAGTTGTCGTTAAGAGTAATATTAAGAAATAAAAACAAACATTATTTTGGACATCTCAAGTTTCTTTCGAACTTAGAAAAGAAAAACAAAAGCGAAATGAAAGCAAGACCAATCTATAGAAATTCTCAATTTGTTTGATTGAAATAACTTCTATCCATTTTGCAAAATGAAACAGATAAAAAAGGAATCGGTCTACCCAAGTTCTATTCCTTCAGGCTAAGAAAGTATTGAGTAATGCCCTTGTTCAAAGAACTACATAAACTCTTATCAACGGCTCTTATACTAGCTATCTAGTTTTGAAGGGATGATTGTTCGGATTATAGTTCCGTGAGTTCTGGTTGGAAGAATAGCAGGGTCCAAACTTTGGTTTCTTACACAAATGGGTAGCAACTTGGTGCGTGTAACTAAAAGAAGCTAACTATATAGAGACAGAAGTGGCTGGAGGTGACTATTCAAGGCAGAAAAGGCCAATCTAAAGTAAACTAAACAAATAATACAATATCACTTGAAACAGTAAGAAGTAGTATAATTAATTTTCTTAGAAGAGAAGATTCACGACTATATTTTTAAAGATATTCTTTCTTCATAAGGCTGTTTCCTTTTACTGACAAAACTAAGTTGATATCTTCTGGGTGTTCCCTAATTTACTAAGAATATTTCGAATTATTCTTGGGTATATTCTTAAAACAAAATTGTTTGACAGGAGTCTAACTCCAATCTTGAAATCATTTTCGGGGATTCAAGAAAAATTCTAAGATTTGTGTAAGCGTAATTTCTTAACTGTACTCTAACACAAGGAACCGGATTGCTCTGACGGAAGAAAAAAGTATGCTAGAACCTTTATTAAGCAACCAAAAGATGCAACGTAAAATTAAAAACTAAAAAAAATACGTATACGCCAGAGTGTACATTTTGGTTTTTATAATTTACTCACGCTTGTGGGTTTTTTGAGATCTTTATAACAAGCGCACCCTCAAAGGTTTTTTTGTACACCCTTAATATGCCAGAAACACAGTGTAAGCATTAAGAAAAAGGGATGGGTAAGAAAGGAGGTACACCGACACCTCCTTTCTTACCCCTCCCTTTTTCTTAATGCTTGTACTAAACGCTAAAGAACGAATCTCTTTACTTCAAAATAAGGCCAAAGTTGGCCTCAAGGGTAAACTGATGGGCATTCATAGTAGCGCGAGTATTATAGTAAAAGTGTTTAAGGGGAGGAATGCAGCTGGTTATTTCACTAGAGCATAGTCCGTTAAAATAACGGTAAAAGAGGGTGAGGCAAAAAACATTACGACGATGTTCGAGTGACGAAAATGAGTCAATGATGTTATTGTCACCAATGCTTACTTCAGTAAGATACTGGAGCACCAGCCCAGAGATGGGAGTTATACTCAAACTTTGGACGTATATGTTCGTAGGTTTTGTAGATTGTAGCCAGATCGGAAGGAGAGAAAAATTTCTTGCATCGTCTCAGGAAACCCAAACACCTTGCAGCAAATTTTTGGAGACATCGCGTATGTGATAGTTCCACAAGAGGTGGTTGGTGATGCACATACCGAGAATATCGAGATGTTCAGTTTCACTGATGCAAGTACCACTCATAGATTGTGGCACTGGGGGTATATCTCGCTTCAACGATACAAAACACCATTGGATTTTTGAAGCATTAAAATCCGCCTGGTTTCTTATTCCCCATTGACCAATGCTGCTTAGGTCATAATTTAATGAGCATATCATATCTAGTGGTTGCAGTCCCACATCCGAAGAGGAAGGATGTGAGTCTGAAAACATGCATGAAAAACTAAGACTACTGTTAGCAGACTAATTAATTGGTTTAAAAGTTGCAGACAGAAGACGATTTATAAAAATGAGAAAAAGGATCTATGACAAAACAGAGCCCTGTGGCACATCAGCATTTATATTGTGGATTTCAGACTTGAACTCGTCCAATACAACTTGTATTGTATGGTTCGAAAGAAAATTTCTAATTCAACGAAGAAGGGATTCGTCTATACCAAATTTTCGCATTTTCGATAAAAGAGCAAGTTGCCAGACTTTATCAAATGCCTTTGAAATATCAAGTGCAATAATCTTACTTTCTCTTAAACCATGTAAAGATTTGTTTCACTGTTCTGTTAGATAAACCATCAAATCACCGGTTGCTACGAAAGCCATACTACTGGTCATTAAGAAGCTTTCCTTCTTCAAGGTATTTCTTAAGCTGATAATGAATCAGCGTTTCCCGGACCTTGGAAAGAAGGGACGTTAGTGCAATCATTCGATAATTTGAAGGAGAAGAAGATTCGTTTTTTTGGGAATTGGCTAAACAAGTGCTATTTTCCAACTATATAGAAGGAAAATATTACTCAGGGGTTTTGCTACAGTTGAAGAATACCTTTTCAGAACCATTCCGATCAGTAGATTTATGTATGTTGAAATCTTTAAGTATTCTCGCCACAGTACGAGCAAAAAAGATTTTTCCCATAGAATCATTAACGCGTTCAAGAACTGGGGGAGCCATGGCACTGAAAAAGGAAGAATTCCTCATATTTCTTACAAATGACCAAAAATTCGTACTGCTTTTGCCTCAATTGTTGGTCATGTAAAAATTTGGTTCTTCGAATATTACTGGCTTGTTTGCACTTTTTCCGGTTTTCCTCAGTTGGATTGACAAATCTCAATTATAATGAGTGAGTGTTACTTCTTATCTGCAAAGTCAATGTCTGTTTAGAATTGATATGGACGTAATTTTATTTCTTTCCCTTCTTTGAAAATTAAATATCAAATACTCGTCATCCAGCAGGTTTTCCTATAGTTAAACTAACTTCAAAGTACTCAACTCTACAATTAAAAAAAGAAATATGAATCCTCTTACATCGTTCGACAAACTCACGATTAAGCGTTTTCTATCTTTAAATTTGAATAAAACGAACTGTGAGTACAATATGGTCGACATTTTTTATTTATTTTGAAGAAATATATGCCAATATGAACGAAATATAACATCGTTCAAATGTTTGCCCCAACTTCGTTTCATCATCAATCTATATTAAGTGACCCCACTGTGCCAAGGTTCGATAAATTTCGTAGATTTGGTATCTGCGTGCGTGCGCCATGTGCGTACGCTTTTACCTGCTTTTGTTTGTTCCACAAATGAAATGAGAGTCTTTCTGTCCTGACAAGAAAAGACGGAGTAGAAGGAGGACAGTTCCTTTTGCTAAGCCCATATAAATCCAACCACAGTAATATCCATCCAGTTTGCCAGCCTCCATAGCCAACAAATCATTTCAATTATGATACGCATTCTTGTAAGTCTGTTAAAAAGAGTGGTTCGCGCGTGTATACTTGTGAGTTGTTGGTTGTCCTCAGGGCGAGTATAGTGAAGCGAGCAGACATCCATTGACGGCACTTTGCTCCAGGTCTTGGATCCAGGCTCGTTTTTTGTGCCTAAAGAAAACTTGTAAATCTATTCATTAAAAATGACTGTCGATACTTTTTTTTTTGCTTTGCTTTTAGAGCTTACGGCTGCTTTAAGACTTGACTGGCAGCCGGCCAGAACGTGGATCGAATTGGGATGCTGCTTAGAGCTAATTGAATGCATTGAGGTTAGGGTAATTAATTTTTGAGATTGGAAATCATGTTGTGGATTTTTTGCTGATTAATTGAGATAAATGCGTAACATTTGAAGAAGATCTTAATTTAACAGAGTGCAGTTCAAATAAATATGACAAGAATTTCTGATGCATACAACGTATTAAAAAAACAAAACCATGATTAGCAAAGTATAATATTAAAGAGTATTTTATGGTTCATATGTGATTAGAACAATGTAAGCTAGTTTAACTTGAGTTGAACTAAATTGTTTTTAATACGAAAAATTATTTTACATTAAAATCCCAAATTAGACTTTAAGCATTTCGATTCAAGGCAAAAATACTTATATTTGGCCTCATTAAACCCCTTCGAATAAGTTATAATTTAAGCCAAAAATGGCAGCACAGTCAAACTGTTATAATGTCATAAGAATATTCAAATAAAATGCATATCAATAAACTTGATCTGCTAAAAAAGTTTTCAATTATAAATAAATAGCAACTATTAGATAATAAAAGGAAAGAACTTATTAAAAGTGAAAAATAATATAAATTCTAGTAAAAACCTAACAGTAAAAGTGTTTACTATATTTCGTATTAAATAAATTTGGTTGTGCAACAGCTCGAAGTGAACCAGGACCTAGTGACTTACAACTCTCAACCTCTCAACTCCTGTGTGCGTGTTACCAGGAATGGAGGGGAACTTAAATTTTCTGCCGATTCCGAACGGCTAGTGAGCAGCACTTTCCATGACAAGAGATACTCTTGGACGATTTGTCAATTCCTCGCAAGAGGCAGTACACCCCTGAAAATAAACTTTCTTGCAGCGGCTGAGAATCGAACTCAAGACCTTCCGCATGACAGTCCAACTCACTAACCATTATGCCAAGGGGTACTACTATATTTCGTATGCATACACTTAAATAAGTACATACTGTCAAATACGTTCATTGAATACAAGGAAATGCAATTTTATGATGAGCCAAAAATTGCAGACTAGTTTCGTTAACTTTTACTTGAGTGAAACTGACATTTGGTAAAAAAACAAGAATCAAAAAACAAAAAAAAAGATGACACCTTTCGTATTCGAGTCTCGAAAGTTATACGCATTTGTTAAATGACATTTAATACATAAAGCGTGTTTTGTTGCTAATCTAGTATATCTAGCGCAGTAATACAAGTACCAAAAAAAACACTTTATTCACTCTTTAACTCACTCTTAATAATTTCCCTAAGCTGATATCAGTGTATCATGTGCCAAAACCTTCCTACTTGTCGAATTAACTTGTACGGACGTGTTCGAAAAATATGTATCTCGTTTTTAAGCTGGAGTTGAAATATTCATGAAAATGCAGATGGAGTTGAAATAATCCTGAAAATACAGATCGAGTTGATTTAGAGTTTTTCTCACTATTAAATTTTGCATTTACACTTACAAAAGTGCGAAAATATATCTTTTTTCTACAATCTACTCAAATAAATTTTTACATTTGTAAAAAAAATCTATTTTATTTGCTTTATACTGATTTTTGTTAGTGTTGGAGATTTTAAACAGCGTATTATATTAAGGTAATAGTATAATACTTTTTATAAATTTCCTAACTTTAAACTAGTTTTCTAACTTATTCTTAACTTTAAACATTCTCTAACTAATATCGTACTAAGACAACTTGTTTTAATAAATTGCTTCTGAGCATACCTAAAAGAATGACAGTTCATGGAAAAAACTAAATAAACAGACCTATTTTGACGTTTGTATATGTCAAAGAGTCATATAAACTTAGTACGATACTAAACAAATAAAATAGGTATTCGATATTTAACTTTAATAAAAGGGTAGAGAAAGTATTATGCTGTATTCGATTAAAATTTTGCAAAATCGTTGCCTTAACTTAGTTTTTTACTAAAACAGTTTAACATCGTATTAATTCTTAGAAATTGTGTCAGTTGTCATATGAATTAAAATTTTGCATTTGAAAAATATTTATTCTGTAAATTGCGGAGCGATCACATTTTAGACTAGTAAAGACAAAGAATAACAAAAATACCAACGAACACACCCTCAAGCATGCCAACATATATTTTTTCAGAAACCACCTAAACACCTCCTACATTTCAACATCCGAAACTCCATCTTCACTAAAATATTCTTTTCAATTACTAGCTTATTTTTATTCACTAATCTTTTGTTGTTGTTTTCCATGTTAAATTTTGCGATGTAGCGTATACACTAACCAATAAAACACGGCTATAGTCAGTCTCGATCGTAAAGGTGGATAACTATCGATAGTCGCTTGCCATCGATAGTAATCTATAACAAAATTAAAACTATCGATAACCGTCAATAGTTTTTTTTTGTCATGAAGAAATTTAAATGAAACGCACGACTGGGTCGCACGAACTTGCACGAAAATGAGTGATATTAGAGAAAACTGTTCTTCAAAATAAAATTCATTTATTAAATTCTTTTAGTAGTGAGAGATAAAAACAGAATGCCATATGATTTATTAAGCAAATATAAATCTACGCAAGAACAAAAATTATTAGTGGTTTAACGGTTTCTCAAAAAAATCAGCTTTTATATACAAAATTCTTAAAACATTTTTAAAAAAAGAAAATTGGTACGCGAACCGACAGTGGCGCTTTCGTAGCAGTAGATTTATTGGTGATCTGATGGCATATCTCACCAAGCAGTGGAAACAATTGTTACATACATTCGGAGAAACAAAGATAAATGCAGAACTTACTTACAAATCATTTTAATAGAGTTCGACACGAAGCTCTGTTATCAAAAATGCATTAAGCATCGATGAGTCCCTCGTTTTTAAGATTGAAAATTACCTTTAAGATGGTTCAATTCGAACGGTTTTAAGTCTGATATTTCTGAAAATAAATGCTGGTGTGCCTCAAGGCTCTGTTTTGTCTCCTACACTGTTAATTATCTGAATAAACGTTCGCTTGTCTAAAACTTCTATTCCACTTCATTGTTTTTCTAATGACAGCGTTTCTAGGCTAACAACCCTTTTCTTCGAGCTTAGAACTAAGGGGCATTCAAAAGGTTATGATAACCGGGAGGTGCCTCATTATTCATTTGAATCTGCTGGATAGAATCCGGAACATAGCGCTTAAGCTTATAGGAGACAATGTCGTAACGTTTACTGCCCCCCACAGTTTTGTCGCTTTTTCTATCACCTGTTCCATTGAAATAGCCAGTTGCATTACTTCCTTTTAACAATTTCGCAGTAATATCTCTCAAGCTAGGAATGCTCATGAGCTTACCCTTGAGCCTAACTTTAGACACACTTTCAAAAATAGAACCTAGACAAACACAGGAATGCTTGAAAATTGAAAGTCATAAGTCCCTGGTTCTTTGAGCTGATTCGCCTGAAATTTAGATTTTAAGAACTTAGTTCAGAAGACCCTAGATTTTTGTTATGTGTTATGCAAATCGCACAATATGTTCTTAAAAAGACCAGGTCTGAGTCTTACTTAATTTGCTTATTTTTTAATATTTACTCACATAATTGATTCTTGATATTATCGCAAGAAATGTCATTATCACATAAATTGTCATTTCCCGTCTTCTTAATTGTTAATTCTTTGAAGATACCAATGAAATTATTTTTGCGCTAAAATCCTCTATTAATAATCTTTGGTTTGTCAATTCAACCGCAGCAAGTTAAAATGCCATCATCTGGCGGCCGGCGGCGTTATAGGATTAAAAGATACAGATTGATTGCAGCAAAAGGTTTTTCGACCGTTCGTCGACTTATAATTGTGGCTGCTATAGATTCTTTCACAATTAATTATTAATTAGCCAATATCTTAGCTATTCTGTAACCAATACTTTTAGCCATACCGCTTTGTGGTAGCCAAGTAACCGTTGCTTCGTGCCACCATTGACCGACAGCCGTTGCCGACACAAACGGTATCATTTTACAGAATTCAATCCGTCAAAGAAATCTGTCATTTTCACAACTTTAATTGCTTGATAAATGATTGAAAATTGATTTACCATCCACACTCGTATGTTTTTACTTGTGGCAAAAGAAAAATGTGTCACGATCGCAAAAGGAACATATTTTATAGAAGTCAGAAGATTAAACATCCACAAGTCATGTGAATGCAAAGTAAGCTTATAAGGTTCTTATAACTTACTCGTATGTGCAAAACGATTCCCTTTTAATCCATGAATCGTGCACACGAGTTACGTAGCTTCGTCTTGACTTCATCGTATGCAAACAAAAAAACTGAAACTGCCAATGCACATAATAGAAACCTTAACATCCAAAGATAATGGCTAGAGCAAGGTATCTTGTCAAATTATCTAACTACTACCATAGTTACTCGTGAGTTTCTGATATATCCCTAAGGCATTAAATGACGACGTAAGTCTTACCCGACAGGCAACAACTTTCCTTCAAAGCCATACGACAGATCGTATTCCTTGTCCAAGGGTAAGGAGATTGTTTGGCTCGTCACGAAATCCAGCAATTTCGGATATGTTAAATAGTAAATTATAGACATCTTAATTAGAGATTTTTAGACACGGATTATTATATCCACCTAAACGCTGCTAGAGGGAAAAGGTAGAGGTTTAAGTTATTCAATGGTTGTAGGTGGAGAGGTCTTGAACCTCAAGAAAATAGTCAGGCGCTGCAATCTCGATAAGAATACAATTTAAACTATATACTTCTAATGGGTTTTAAGACCATATTATTTGAGATTAAGATTGTAAGCTTCTTTTTAGTAGAAATGGTCTGACCCCGAATTTGACGAAATTTTATTTGTTAATTTTTAAACAGCGTTCCCTTAAAACACATTGTTTTTTTTTTGAGGTGGTAGTGGCTGGTAATCCAATTCAGACCTCCGAAGTGATAGATAAAAGAATCTATGATCCCGAGGAGTGCTATGAAATCATATATACAGAGTGATTGAATTGTGGATTGAGTGGAGAATGCTTGACACCTGGTAACCAGTACCGGATTAGCCACGAAGCAAGAGTAGCAAATGCTACGGGCCCCGCGCATTTAGGGGCCCCGCGCACCAACGTTTTCTGACCATAAAAAAGTATTATTTATATATTAGATTTAGTTACAATTACTAAGAAGAAAATATTTGCACCAAAATGATCAACTAAAATTTTATTTTTCTATCTGCTGGTCATACCAAAAATCATGTTTCGCACCGCACTACACGCAAATTGGACAACGGTATGAAATGCAGGTGTTTATTGTCACCATTGATAACGTACTCACTGCTTTAGGTAAACGTATGAACAGAACAGTTATCATAAAATTGCTGGCATTTTCGGAATATTCCGAGAGCTAAAATCTCTTCCTGATTCAAAATAGCTATTTTGGCCTTTAGTCCAGTCCACAAAAAATGGCGTTTCGTCCGGGTGATCGCACATGGACTCATCAGTTGACTGTGAGGACCTTGTCAATACGCAATTTTTATTAAATTCAGTTCATCTTACATCGATTTTTTGACAAAAATCCAATGTGAACTATATCCAACCAAAATTAAAATTGTAATCATTAATGTTGGAATATTTTGCTATTTTGAATCAATAATTCAACAAGTCCATTAATAGTGAAGTCTTCTACCTGGCTGGTTTATTTCAGTAGTATATAGAATTTGTATTATAAAAACCTTCATATAGAATCAAAGCTGAGCCACGGGCAAAATATTCCAACTTTAATGAGTACAATTTTAATCTTGGTTGGATATAGTTCACATTGGATTTTTGTAAAAAAATCGATGTAAAATGAACTGAATTTAATAAAAATTGCGTATTGACAAGGTCCTCACAGTCAACTGATGAGTCCATGTGCGATCACTCGGACGAAACGCCAATTTTTGTGGACTAAAGGCCATAAAAGCTATTTTGAATCAATAATTCAATAAGTCCATTAATAGTGCTGTCTTCTGCTTGGCTGATTTATTTCAGTCGTATATAGAATTTGTATTATAAAAACCTTCATATAAAATCTCTTCCACCAGAAGAAATTTTGAAAAAATCTGCAACCATAGTAAGTGCTTACGCAGATGGAGGACAGTCTGAGCAAGGAATTAGTGCAGTTCGCTTCAATGTTCAATTCTGATGTGGCTGGTATTATTGACAGCAGGAATCTTGAGGCTCTGGAAATGCAGGTTTACAAGCTGTTGATAAATAACTTTTTACAATCTTCTTTCCCGAACGTTGAAATTGCTTTGCGCATTTATTTGTCTCTCATGATCACCAACTGCAGTGGTGAACGATCTTTCTCAACATTTAAACGTGTTAAAAATGAATTGACCCAACAACGTCTTAATCACCTCACTTTAATGAATTTTGAACATGATTTACTCCGAGAAGTCGATATCAACAGCATTATTTATAAATTTTCCCAAATTAAATCAAGAAAAGTTTTGTTTTATTTAATACCATAAACTTGATAAGTACCTAACCTAAAACAGTCTAAGGTCCCCTTAATAGAATTTGCAACAGGCCCCGCGCTGGCTTAATCCGGCACTGCTGGTAACGTTAAGCTCTAGAAAGCACTTCTGACAACAGATAGAAAATCTATTTAAATATTCTTGTAAAATATAGAAGTCGGAGGGAGAGGTAATGTATCGATACATTTTTTTTAATCTTTGGCATAAATAGAAACCGAAGAATTCTTGATGACACAGTCAACATAGCTTAAATAAATATAAAGGGACCGAGATGACTTGCCTGTGGAGCACCAGATATTGCACAGAGAGGGTAAGACTCATTACCTCTAAAAAGTAATTTTTATTGACGTTCGCTCGGATATGACATGCAATAAAGAAGGGTTGAAATGAAAGCATAGTGCTTTAAGTTTAAAAATATGTCAGAATATTTAGAATATGTCAGATTTCATCAAAGACTTTCCTAACGTAGGTTTCTATGACACCTACACGTTTTTCACCCTCCATGTCAGATACAGAGCCAGAGAAAAAATATATATAAGGATTTGTAATAGTTGATCTGTGTGTGATAGATATTGCTTTCGAAATACATGAGAGGTTAGCAATGGGCGGTAATTAGAAAATTCTTTTTTTTTGGGCCTTTTTCTTGGATCGGTGGGAAATATCTCTTATGAAACTGAGAGCTAGAAGAGAGCAGTTAATGGCTGTAATAGGGATGTCAAGCAGTTTTTTAATATTATCGAAGGTAAGCCATCATGACCACCAATATATTTAACCTTAAGTTTGTAAATCTTTTATTTTATTGAAATAATTGTAACAGCTTGAATGGTCTTTGTTTTAGAAATTCACAAAAAGTCATAAGTTCCTTCCTTATAATAAATGTGTATGTACCAAATATTATAATAGTCCGTCAAAATTAAAATCTCGATGCTCAACTGAAATTGAAATGAAATTACGGTCCATGTGAGTGCATCAATTTTTTTCTTAGACAATCACATAAAAACCTGTTACTTCTCACATTATTCCTAGACAAGTCTACAAGCGTAATGACGAAAATCTAAATCTAAATCACCTCCCAATTTACCACGAACTAGACTTAAAGTCATGTGAGTCGCATGCACTTCCAAGGCTACTGGCCCAGTAAGTAGTATCGGAATCTCCGCAACCAATTCAAAATGTATTCAGATTTAATGGTGTCATTGCACCGCAATATAGCCGACACTGCGCCGTAGCACATCACCCGGTTTTGATCTGATGATGATACAGCTCTATCCAGCTTGATTCCAGTTCAATTGGTTGCAGTTTGTTGGTTGACTAAAGCAAGCTTTATGTTTTTAATGAGACATTTGACTTGATTTGGTCAGTGGACGTAAAATAACGCGCAGATCTTCATGGACCATAAAATATATGTATCTGTGAATTTATATATTTCAATATTCTCCGAACCTGAATTATGGAGCGATTTGCAATTTCGTAATGTTGCACGCTGAGCTGAGTGTCGTCTGTCAAGGCATGGTGCTGCCACCAAGCGGGTGATCATGCGGATTGATCAATGACATCCATAGAGAAGTCCCAATTTGGAGTTCAAAATGTAATAATAATACTTCTTCTGAGTTAAACCATTTCAATATATGTATGGACTTAGTGAGAGAATTGGGCCTTTGCATTGGAGTTGTTTGTTATTTATGTTGGTTTGTTGAGATCGTTACTTGTACCCACTAGTTGCACTTGTTTTGGCTTTTTCACAGTATGTGATAGGCTTAAAGAATTGACATAATGCGACAAGTTGACGCGGGAACTGCTCTTGTTGTTCACACTTAACGAACGATGGAATTGATTTGTATCTACATCCAGTTTTCTTTTATAGAGGTGCGGTGCAGTTCATTAACAACTCATTTAACTAGTAATTTTGATTTAGTTGAAAACCCAGAATAGCACGGTTGAACTTTGGATTCGAAGAGATTCAACTTTGAGTTCCACACAGGAGAAGCATTCGAAAACACAGTTAAATGGCTTCTGAAAATATATGAAAATGAAGTACAGAGGCGACTGGTACTCAGTGAATTTCTTATTTTTATAATTCACTCGAGCTCAAGGTTTTATAGCCAATATAATGTTAAACAAAGCACGAGTGATGAGAAAACTTAAGGAGAGAGAGAGAAAATGTCAATGAACATTGGTTTTGAAATTTTGCAAAATGAAAGGGCAAGGTTAAAATATAAAATATTCCATAATCGTGTTGTGCGACTAAAAAACGAAGCGCTGTATTTAAGGGGACGTCCAAAATTATGCTGAGCATTTCTAACGAAACGGGTATCACCATTGAATTGATTGAAAGGAAGAATACAAATTGGCTACTTCGTATGAGAATAGCTTTTAAAAGAAGCGATAAGACATGTAATGAAAGACATGAAACTTTCCAACAGTGTTAAAGAGATGTGAATGATTAAAAGATAGTTCTGTTTCCTATCAGTTTAAACGTTCTGTTCTGGACTCTATTCAATAAATAAAGAGAAGTTTGGACGTATGAACGCTTTATAAATTGCAGCCAAATCAAATAGAGTGAATAATTTACTACACCAATAGGAAAATCTTAATCACTTAGCAGTATTTTTGAAGGTCTCGAGAAAAGATCGTTGTTGATGCCCATACCGAATACTGAAAGCTTTCGGCTTCTTCGATGCAAGTGCCATATTCAAGAACAATGGCATTTTGTTTCAACGAAAAAAGACAATATTGAGTTTTCGAAGCATTACAATCCACACGATTTTGTATACCTCATTTAGCAATGCTGTTAAAATCGGAGTCTAATGGGCATATCATTCGATAATGTTGCAATTCCACTTCCGAAGGAGATGGACGTGAATTTGAGAAAGAGTGTGGAAAGTTAAGGGTAGAGTAGTCGGCATAGTAATTGTTGAAAGATTATTCACGGGGTGTTAGTGTGACCAACAGGCAGGATCAACTACCAGAAATCTGGATTTTTGTCACTTGAGCGATGCTTCTATATTTTCTTGACTCGAGTGAAACAAACACCATTGATGTCGGGAGTAGCATTGCCAGACGTCCCGGTTTATCCGGGACCTCCCAAATTTCAAACATAAATTCATCTGTCCCCCCAGGGCAGCTTTTTTCCGGGGTTGTGACTCAAACTCACAAAATAATGCCTAATGTACATAAATAGCTTTCATTGATAAGGGACAATCGCTGCATTGTGATTTAACCTTGAGAAATTTCTTTTAAAATTTCCATCAAACAAACGTAACGTAACGAAGAATTTATTTTTGCAATCTGTCGTTAAAATTGACAAAAGGAAAATATTTGCAAATGACAAATGAAAAAAAGTCATTTAATTAGTAATTAATAAAATAATGTATTTACTTTGATATACACGCATATTATGATTTCTTATTTTATCCCGGGCAATATGTTGAAGTCCCGTGATTTTTATTATTTTAGCTATTTGTCCCACCGAAGCGTAAGAAAAATCTGGCAACCCTAGTCGGGAGGATACCAGGAAAATAATACCGTTGTTTCAGGATCCACCTTCAGTCTTAAGAACAACGATCGCATGTTTAACATCTACACAGGTTGCTGGGCCGTTGAAAATTTGCGGAATTCCGTTCGCTTCCTGGCCGTATCGTTGAGCAATATTCAAAAGTGTTTCATCCATTTTCTTAGCAGATCATCTTTCCATTGAGCAAACCTTTCGGTAATTATTTTCCCTTTCAAGGTTCTTTTGTGTATAATTTCACTACGGATAGCAGATCCCTCGATGATGATGATCCTGAACACAGTTTGGGCCTTAGAAAATCGATCGATTTATATTTAACAACGAATTGACCGAAGTTGAGGTGAATTTGGAAGATAGCATTTTTCCCGAATAACAATGAAACTGCTAACATTCAACTTATTTTTTTTTTTTAAACCAATACTAGCCAATACTAAGGCTAGTTTTAACGAACAAAAATTAAGTACAGTTTTAGTTGGAGAAAACTGTTATGGAGACAGATTTGGCTTTCATCTATGGAATAAAACCACTTGACATATTATAATTGTCAATAAAAGTTACATAAACCTATTTTATGGTTAGATGAGGCCATATATCAGCGTTTTCTGATGACATTTTCTTTTTGTTGATTGTTTGCTCAACTGTTTCTGAATTTTGAAAAGTTTCCCTATATTTATTATACTTGCCTAGAGAGATCTTAGTTCTAAATTTTAATCATTAGTAGCGCTCCCTGTTAGTCAAACAAGGTATCGGAATTCATCAGATGTCATGTGAAGTTTCCGATAGATTAGAAAGAAGATGACAACACGTAGGTACTTTGAAAGTTCAGTTTATATAAGTTAATGATAATCTGCTTAAATTTTTATATATACACGGATGTCGACTTTAAGTAATATTAATAAAACTTCCTTAAACGCTTTTTTTGGTAGACATTTTTGCATTAGCTACATGATACATGACTTTTTAAGAGAGGAGGTGTGGAAGTTGCCCCAATCATTTGGTGAAGATGGTTCACCAGAACGTGGTAATTAAATGTATTTTGAGAATCCAAATGTAGAAGCTGGTTTCCAAGGTTAGGTGGGAGATGCCAGCAGTGCCCTTGATGTGGTGAAAGTCCCTCCGTTATATATTTTGTTTTTCAGACCTGATTTATGTTTTTGTTGTAGGTGACTTCTAGTTTCGGAAATACCCTACTTCCAGTGAGCTTAGTCGTGCTTCGCAAGCAGACGGAATTCCCCAAGCTAGGCATTCCATCCCCTTTCCGTATCCGTTCCTCTTTCGCAACCTTTTTCCAAACTCTTCCTTTCCTTTTTTCCTTCCTATTCCTTTTCCTTTACTTTTTTTGCAAGTATCTTGGGATATCTCGGGATTTCCAGACCGCGTCTGTCACGTACCAATTCCACAAAAACTTTCATAACTTGGTCCCACTTGTCGTCCACAGGTAAGCTTAATGGTGTAATTGCAAAATATATTTGGAACAGTAAAGGAGCGACCCACGACTGAGAGATAAAAGAACAAATGTAAAACATTTATAATCCTAAATTCATCACGAAAACTAGAAAAATGTTAGAAAACTAAACTTTTCAAAAATCAATCATTGTCACGAACTGTCAAACTCTGTTCACGTTCCACATACCATCCACATCCTCAAAATCATGTGTTTGTTTGTTTGTTTTAAACGTCATTAGCCATGTGAACGAAATTTTAAATTAGTGGTCGTTCATTAATCAGGGTCGCTTTTCACTCTTAGTCCCCTATTACACGATGTCTCACGAGACGAGGCTCACATAAGTGCGAAAAAGAAAGCAGATATGAGGAAATGAGATGTAAAAAAATATTCCCGGTGAGTACCGGGCTGATATTTAGTAGTCTCATTTTGACGTTTCTTTTTCTCAAATTCGTTTTATGTTGTGTTGTGTATTAAAATATACGAACAACTATCAAATTTGAGACATGAGTCTGATGAGACATGAGTCAACGTGTAATAGCTTTTGCCTCACGGGATACAAATTTGAAAGGAAAGTCAAAAATGAGACATGTCTCATGAGGCAATGTGTAATAGGGGACTTAGGAATCTTGGGCTCCTAACTGTTACCTCTTAACGCCTTTTAACATCCGCTGTTCGGAGTTGAAGGGGTTTTTCTTTTTAAGCTCAGAGCAGGGAACTGAGCTGTCAAAAAAAGATTTGTGTTTCTTTTTTAGCTCACACAAATCAGAGCGCTCGTAACCGGTTGTGTGTCCCCTTTGTATCAGAGCTAGCTCAAAACATGCTCTATGAGCTCAGAATAAAATGACCGAGCAGATACAGTAAAAAGCTGAGAGCTAAATTCATTTATTTTCGTATGACAGGACGTACGGCAAAAAAATAACAAATGAACAACAAAAATGTAGATCGATGTCTTGAGAGTTCAGTGCTATAGTGCTTTATACGAGTAAATTAATCGGAGAGCTCTGCTCAGAGCGTATCCAACATGCTCAAGCACTATTAGAATTTAAAAAGAAAAATGCTTAATATTGGGTGATGATCGCTAACTCACCATACGAACTGTAAAACAACTTAATAATGAAATCGTTTCTGATTAATGGAGATCTTAGTCGATGTTTTTAAAGTAGGTATTAAATTATCCTACATTGCTTCCTCTTCTATGGAGAAATCTAGAAATTACCTAACTGGTTCTATGTTTCTACAGATATCATAACTATAGCTGTTATTCATTATGCCATATATGAAAACAAAAATAATCTGCGTAGGAAGATACATTTACACGCAACCTTACCTTAATCACTTGTTACTTCTCTTGTTCAAAAGACTCATCGTAAACTACCTGTTTCGTCTATTTTTTTTTTTATTTAAGAAATATCCTCCTTGTTGATACATGTTCGACTGGAGGTTTGGAAGTCCCACATCAGAGATCGAAACCCGACTTTAAACTAATAGCCCACGTTCAACAATTCTATTATAAATTATGTTAAAAAGAAATCCTGGTGCATTTCCATCAGCACTGCTCCTGATGTTGTCCAACTCCCAGTAGTTGGTCGTGCATCATTGTAAAACGCCTTCTTGTTGCTGCTGTTGCTGCTGCTACTACTGGTAGTGTTTTTGCACCACACAGCAGCTACCGTAATGATTTACAATCTGAATCAATTTAATTAACGAACTTGAAAGTAATTTTTCGACAGATTGTGTTGTCTGCAGTGAAAAGAATTCGAAATGATCGCTAACATGACAAAGATCTCAGTTTCATCTAATTAATAACTTCGTTTGCGAATCAAAAATGTCAATTTCTTTCCGCATAAGTTAGTGGGTATGATGAATCAATAATTTAATATGTTCTCCTGTCATAATTTGTATGTAGGATGGAAGCAGGATATCAGGGCTTTAAGTGATAGAAATGAAGTTTTGATAACCCGTTAAAGAAGTTATGTGTGGTTTAAAAAAATTTGTATTAGTATGGCTTTCAAAATTAAAAAAAAAAATAATTAAAACAGGTTGGAAGTATTATAGTTATTTTAATTTGTATTGGCTAGGGAAGAGTTTCAAAGGATTCCTCTCAACTATGTTCCAAAATCATGGAGACATGTCAGAAAAGTCTTGACCCCGAAAGACACTTGATTTGCGGGGTTATTCAACCAATTACTCTGACAAAACAATTAACTTTAAAGAATACACCTTTGCTCTTCTCTTGAATATGAGCGCTTTTAACATTTTTCTGTTGACTTTTTCGTAATCGAGTTGACCAACCTCTGTTGTTCAGAGATGGTTTTGGTGTACCTGTATGTTTGACAGACCCTGGGACAAAAAATTACAGCTCCTGGAAAGCTGTAGCTTATCAGCGGTCTTTGTCTGTTCGGTTCTTCTTCTCATCAATAGTTGCAAAGGCCCAGGTGTCTTTTATAAGTCAATTTTTGGCAGTGAATTACAATCAGAAGTGCTTGCAGTTTGCGAAGCCGCAAGAAATCTTGCCTCACATGAAGAAGTTAACAGAAATATCAATATCTTCATAAACAGTCAGGCGGCAATTGAAGCCATTTCCTCAACTACAATTAAGTGGAAAATAAAAAATCGTTGACCTGATATGTTCATTGCACTGATGTTTTTCAGTTCAATGAATATAGTTACCCTTGATGAGTCTCAGGAAATTGTGATATATACGATAACGAAATGGCAGATGAACTGGCCAAAAACGGGTCACTTCTTGATCCGTGATGCCAAACCGATACGTCTATACTTATTTATGCCACTGGAGCAATAGAAGAGCAAATTTCGCCAACATTTCTTTAAGGCTGCGAACGTCGGATGGTCAACAATTGACACTTTTCGGGTTTCAAGGATTCTATGGCCTAATATTTAGAGAAAAAAAAACTGAATACCCAAGATAAGCACGTCTCAATTATCATCCTATCCTAACGGGCCACAATTCAATAGGAACCAACTTAAGCAGAATGGTCATCATTATAGCTTGTCGGGCTTGTGAAGAGGGTTTCAGGTTGAAGAGGCAAAAGAGGGCTCATCTCCCTTAAATCCATTCCCTTCTCTTCCATACACCTTCATTATTTACTTCCTGGGGATAGCGCAATGGATCCAATGAGGTCCAAGTGAGATGGTAGGACTTTTCCATATCATCAGCCTTTCTACCGTAGCCGTCTTCCGTACTTTGCTGATGTATGACATCATCCACCCGTTAAAGATATTTTAAAGCAGACAAGTTCCAGATTCAAGGTATTTATTCCGATACACAATTTTTTGTAGAACTTGAACAATTTGTCTGTGTACATGATTTTCGACTTGCCGAACAGTTTTAAATGGTGAAGTTGACGTATTGTAAGTTAGCGAATGGTCTGCATAAAGAAGGTTTTCGCCTCGCGTTGGAACGGGTTGGTCGGGTGTCATTATATGGTGTAGAGAAACGGACCTAGTTTCGAACCTAGAACGACTCCTGCATTTATGTTCTCCATTGCCAATTTACAATATCCCAGAGCTGTACGAAGTATTTGGAGATGATTATCAACTATTACAAAATGTTGCTGATGTTGTTAAGAAGAGATAAAGGTCTGTAGTTTGATACAAATTTGGTTCTCCGGAATAGCTATGATTATTTCTGTTTTGCACTTCTGGAAAAAGTATCAGTTGTATCCTCTTGAAAGACTTTTCAGAATGAAGTAAGAGAGTCCATCTGATGTAGCTGATATTTTTGGTTTTAAATTGATAATGATATCTGCTTTCTCATCTGGTCTCTCATTTTGTTGGCCATCACTTGCTGAATTTCTGTAGTATTTTCTCACTTCTTCCATGTTCAGCTGAAAAGCCAGAATCGATGCCAGGACTTTGTCTGTAGAGGGTTTGTGTGGAAAGTTTTCTTCGAAGTAACTGGCAAACGTTTGTTAGTTGTCATTGTCATTGACATTGTGTGTAAACTCTTGCTGATAATTGTTTCCGGGATTTGTGGTTTCCAGTAAATCTGTTGATTTCTTCAAAGGCACTAGGTTATACTTTATTTGCTTTAAGCGTCCTCTGAAACTGGATATTACTGTGGTATTTTATGGAGTTCCGTATCATGACTTTAACATACTGAAGTTTGCAACAAATCCCTAATAGTTGCTGTGGGATGAGCTTAGTTCCCTTTAGCATTTTTCTCTATGCATATATTCTGTACGTACTCATTCATGAAAGTGCTGATATCAATTCTCTGACGTCCTGGATCGCTGAATTCAATGATTTCCCAGTGCATTAAATGGGGCCTGTTTCAATTCATCTTTAGCATTGACAATTTCACTGTCCAAAAGGTGGAAACTCTATTTTCTCTTCAATCTTGTGTAGTTGATGTAATAATACATCATACTACAACAATGTCATTTTCGTTGAATGGAATTCAAGGATCATGTCTGGTTTCACGAGCAGAAAGTGACCTTCATTGGATATCTCATCCGATTAAGAGAGAGCAGACGTACCCTTACTCGATTATTGCATCCAAACATGTAAGTGGACGATCCCCTTGAGGGATCAGATGGTATGTGTCTGTGAACTAGAAAAAAAATTTCATTCTATATTTAGTTCATTCGGCGCCTGGATAATGGCCCACTTGGGTATCCGTAAATCGCTCCTTTTAATTCAGGTTTCGAAAAAGCAACGACATCTTTACTAATTTGATTGTCGATATATAAAAATTGGACATTATAATAATCAAGGAAGGATTCATTTATAATCTAGATATTATTTATGGTGACACTTCACCCATTCCCTTGTCGTTGGATTGTCACGCCGAAGGTCTGATATCGATTCCCAGGTGCTGCCACAAAAAAAAACAAGGGTTCTCCATCTTGCGACGAAGTGAAAAGTGCTTCTAAAAGCTCGTTTATTTTTGTAGGTATCCTTCCTCGCCGACAACACCCACAGAGAAGGTTGAGAGTTGTAAGTCACAAGACCCTGGTACTCAACGTGCCATTGCGCCTCAAATGTATGTTCTTAATGAGGTTGTTGTAGTTTCTTTAGAGCTTGTTCCTATTAGCGTTATCATAAAAAGACTGGTTCACCATATCACAAAGAAGCAAACAAATCGTAATACTTTTTCAGTATCAAGAACTATGAACACTCAAGTTGAAACCTCGGATAAAATATACATAAAACACTTAAACTAGTTGAATGAGAAAAAGAGTCGCATACTTTATAGTTTATAGCGATCCAAATCTTAAATGAGACAACTCCCAGAAAGGCAATAACAAATACAACACTGAATCAGGAATCAGGATTCAACCAGAAGCGATGCCGCTATTTTTATTGAAAAGCCAGATAAGCCTTAACCTCAAAATGACCAAATGAAATCTCAAATAACGGGTGATTTTTTAAGAGCTTGGGAACTTTTTTAAAAAAAAAAACGCATCGATTCTTTATTTGAAACGTTAGATTGGTCCATGACATTTACTTTTTGAAGATAATTTCATTTAAATGTTGACCGCGGCTGCGTCTTAGGTGGTCCATTCGGAAAGTCCAATTTTGGGTAACTTTTTCGAGCATTTCGGCCGGAATAGCCCGAATTTCTTCGGAAATGTTGTCTTCCAAAGCTGGAATAGTTGCTGGCTTATTTGTGTAGACTTTAGACTTGACGTAGCCCCACAAAAAATAGTCTAAAGGCGTCAAATCGCATGATCTTGGTGGCCAACTTACCGGTCCATTCCTTGAGATGAATTGTTCTCCGAAGTTTTCCCTCAAAATGGCCATAGAATCGCAAGCTGTGTGGCATGTAGCGCCATCTTGCTGAAACCACATGTCAACCAAGTTCAGTTCTTCCATTTTTGGCAACAAAAAGTTTTGTTAGCATTGAACGATAGCGATCGCCATTCACCGTAACGTTGCGTCCAACAGCATCTTTGAAAAAATACGGTCCAATGATTCCACCAGCGTACAAACCACACCAAACAGTGCATTTTTCGGGATGCATGGGCAGTTCTTGAACGGCTTCTGGTTGCTCTTCACTCCAAATGCGGCAATTTTGCTTATTTACGTAGCCATTCAACCAGAAATGAGCCTCATCGCTGAACAAAATTTGTCGATAAAAAAGCGGATTTTCTGCCAACTTTTCTAAACCGAACACTGATTTTGGTAATAAAATTCAATGATTTGCAAGCGTTGCTCGTTAGTAAGTCTATTCATGATGAAATGTCAAAGCATACTGAGCATCTTTCTCTTTGACACCATGTCTGAAATCCCGCGTGATCTGTCAAATACTAATGCATGAAAATCCTAACCTCAAAAAAATCACCCGTTACATTCCATTAAAAAAATGATTGCCATCACAAAATATCTCTGCCTCTAACCATCGATCGATCTTATCAACGTATCAGCTATCGTCCATCAAAGCGTGCACTAAGTGGGAAATATCTTTCTATGTAAATCGATGGCCCGAAGTTATTCTCGCTCCATCAGCACAAACCGATATCTCGAATTTTGTTGTTGGTCATGGAAGATATACGTAGTCAAGGTGGCATTGCACTTGTTGCAACCCAACGGTCCAACATGTCCACCTACTTTATTATCTTTTGCATACAAACAATGTGTAATGGAATACGCGTGCGCGCACACTGTGCTTATGGAGTCGCAGTGCGCCACCGCGACCATTGCGAACAGTAAGTGCGTAGTCTCTGCGGGTTTGACTTATGGCATTACGGTAACCGGTTGGTTGGTAAATGTTGGTCCGATATGTTTTGCACCTGAAGAACTCTAATTTACTTTTACCTGTCTTGGTCCCCGACCGCCCTATGACTCTGCTATGTTATTGCTATTTTCTATGACATATGATGCGTAGATAGCAATCTTGCTTTTGTAGCTGCCAGACGTGCCACAAGCGGTGATCGCGTTCTCTTTCTCCCTTGGGAGGACGATCGGCTGATAAATATCTCCCTGAAAGCGTTGACCAGGCCGGCAAAAATCAAGATTTTATATGAGTTTGCGGCTATGAGAAGCGATAGAGCAAGAAACTTTCAATCGAGGTATTTATAAGATTTTATTTCATAGATTGTAAAAGATTTTAAGTTATAAGTCAGAGGGATGACGCGGGACGCGACGGGGTACTTCCTTTATCACACAAAGCGGGCCGATTGTACTCTTCGTTGTGTATCTGGTGGCCGGCCGGGCCGAGCGTGCAGCAGTGTCAAGTAATGTATTATGCGAGCTCCGTAGGGGTATAACACGTTACAAGTGATCGAACAGATGCGGTTTATGAGTTACTAGCGTGTTTACAAAGGAGGTTGAACGAAGCGGTTTCGGTGCAGTCTTTGACAAAATGAATTACTGCTATAGGTGTTGCTTCAACTTCCAATAGAGAATACAAATGATAGCTCATAGAAAAAAGTAGCAGCTTTTTTTTTGTGAAGTTAAAGACCGACTTGAGGTATGATGCATTGATACACCAAGATTAGATAGGAATCTTGTTGGATGTTACTCTATAGATAAAAAGAAACATCGTTGGATGGATACATTAATCGAATTATAGATGACTGACTTTCCGAATGGTTTCCTATACCAGTAAGGCATGTATCTCAGTTTTTCGATTTATTTATTATTATTTCGATAGAATATTTCAAAATGCGCTACAAAAGCTTCTTGGTATTTGAGTGGCAATTAAATTGATTTTTGATCCGAGATTTATTACCAAACATTTATTAGACCAGCGTTTGTCTACACTTGCGGAAAGATCCATGTTTTACAAAAGAAAGTCAAGAACTTTGAAAAGTATAATTCGGAAGTCCAAAAGAAACTAATTGACAATACCAGTATTTTCCTGTGCAAATGCAAAGAACACATGACTTTGGTGGCCAATTCCCGTCATGTTTGCTTTAGCAGAATGTAAATCATTTTGTCAAGGCTGTGTCTGTAGCGCCATCCTACTGGAAACACAGCAGGTGATCATAGTTCTGTTGTGTTTGCCATTCACGTTATCAAAATCGTTTTCGATAACGTACGTACTACTGACCAATGACGCCACGGACCCAAGACCCAAGCCAAATGGTAACTTTTCAGGATGCATTGCCACCTGATGAATGTCGTGCGGATTGGTGTCGTCCCATATTGGCAATTTTGCTTGTTAACACAGTCATTCATACAAAAATAAAACTAGTCGCTGAAGATGATTTTTCCGCCAAAATTGGGCTCCTCTTCCAAACGCTCCGAAGCCTACTCAGCAAACGAACGCCTATCGTCATGGACTTCTTGGGTCATTTCAATCTTGGACGGGTGTAAACTCAAGTCCCAACGTAAAATTCACCAAATTGAAGTCGAGTTCATGTGCACTGTGAGAAATCGACTGTTTCGGCTCCTAATGTACATTTTCAGGGATTGAAGAGACGACTGTGAAGGGCCACCAAGTAAAATGGGCATAACAAACGAACACCAATTTTGATATTAAAGTTTTATTATTTGGACGTGGTGTTCAATGGCGTTATTTTTGCTATAGTGATTTGACATTAGTAATCAAATAATATACAATAGTTTTGACAGATGTCACCCAAATAACATGGCCGCCACAGACCTCTACAAAAATCAAGATTTGATATTCCGAATATGAATTTGAAACATATTTTTTAAATTTCTTGGGAAACCTTGCAATAAAATCTTTGTGAACAAGAGAACAGATATATTAAAGGCAAATAAGATAGAGAATTAACACTTACAATACAGTCACGGGTTCCTCTTAATCAAAATATTTGCGTTAGCAAAAACCAATATACTCGTACGTTTTTAAACCCAGCAACATTTCCTACTCTCATACTACGTGTATTTACCATAAATCTCCTTTAAATCTCGTAGATTTACCATACAAATATAAATCACCTCAAATGAAGATTTAAAATAAATCTCCTTGAAATCTTCTCGCAAACAGAAGATTTGCAAAACAAACAAACCTTATTTTGTAGAACTCACCTACATATGTAAACCCCACTTTCTTCATTGACAATCAACACAAAATAGAAATATCTGTCAAACTCTTTGTGTTTGGTTATTTACTAAAAGGCCAGACACTTTCTAGGACAATTATGTAAGTATTTATACAAAAAAAACTAATTATTTTAATTAAAAGACCAACTTACAGAAAATGGCAGAAACAAAAAATTACGAAAAAGCTGTGGCCCGGTCAAAAAACTTTTAATGGAAGTGTGGGCTAGCCAAATGTTTCTCAGGCACTGCTGGCGTTTTTTTTTTCATTCTTCTATCCAATGCACCAATTATCCATTTCATGAAAATTTTCAGAATCAAATGGTGTGATAACAATAGTTTTAAAGTTGTAATACTCATTTTTATAAAGTGTAAAATAAACTATTTTATTGCTCAGAAATTGTTTTTCCTGTTTACTATCTAATTGCAATAATTTTTTTTACTCTTGTCCAAATTGACAATTGAATGACAAGACAGAGTGAAAACGTCAAATAAATCTCATTTTCTCTGGTGAAAACACTTCAAGATTTATTTTAAATATCTAGCCCTAAATCCCGGATTTTTTTTTGGTGAAAACCTTTGGGTATATATAATATGGAGGGCTCGTTCCTAGCCCTAATGCATTGTAGTACTTGCAGTTGTGATAAGGGTCGCTGTCTCACTTTCTGTAAGTTAAGGATACAGCTGTATGCTGTCAATTTGTGTTTACCTTCTCCTCGCACATCGTTCTCGGTCTCATGTAATATGAAGCACTCGGTAAATTTTCAGTCTTGTTTGCAAAAAACAGCATATCAATAAGCTTTGTGACTGTTTTAATTCTTTACAAATTATACGTAAAAATAAGATCAAACTTTAAAGTGACTGTTAATTGCTATTTTGTAATCAAAATATTAAAGTTCCCTATTTGGAGGCGAATAGCTTCCCCACAATGTGACCAATACAATGGATTTACCAAGGATGGCGACTACAATCGGGAGATCTTTCAACATCTGGACTGCAGTAATTTAGCCTCGACTAAGAGAGATGAACAGCAGAATGATTTTGCCGACATCAGCGATTCATTTCCTGCAAGTGGTTTGTGTCACCTTTGTAATGAGGTAAAGATTAAGGAACTGGCACAATTCCAACCGAAAAACGAGTCCAAATTCGAAGACGAAACTCAAGGTGTAATGAGTTTTAGTTGGATTTAAAAAACTAAATTTGTAGAAATATTTAGCTTCAAAAAGTTTTAGTGTTTATTTGGTGGTTTAATGATACAAAAATATTGAATAATAAAGTGTTTTTTTGTTTGTTAATTTGTATGCTATTCTTTTGTTCTAACTTAGTATCTTCCCGCAAGGCAATCAATCCTGCCAAAAACTTTTTTTTTGGTTGCCGCTGTCAAAAAACTTTGTCTTACACAAATTTGAGCAGCGCCCCCTATGATAGTCACGCATTTGGAATAGAAACGAGCCCTCCATATTAAATATACTCAAAGGTGAAAACGTAGTACCATTTTATAGCATGCCAGCTTTAGAATTACCACTTCCAGTAGAAGGCAAACCAATGAGTGCATTCAGTCATATATTTCCCCCAAGCTCGATTTTAAAACAAAATTTTCGAAAAAGTAAAAAGTAAACTTAATTTATGTTCACCAACATTTTTCCCTACATTGAAACAAATTATTATAAAATTGACGTAAAAGTAGACCCAGTTATTTAAAGTAAGAACATAGAGTTTGTCAGTAGTTCCCTACTTCTTGAATTTACGCTTGTTCGTTGGGCTTCTGCGCAGATTTGGAGAATACTTGAGGACGAGAAGTTAATTTTCCATCTTTTACAAATTTTGTTTACAAAATAAACATAAGTTGGGTTGGCAAACCACTCTCAGAACGAGTAACTTCATAAACGGGGACTAACTGTCACCAATAGAGATAAAAGATACATAGAAGCAGACCGCCAATCTGTCAGTTTCAAAAATCGATGACATCGTTTTTCTATTGTTCTTTAAACTCCAAGCTACTGAGATGGCAGTGACAGTGATAAAGAAACTGAGAGACCGCGTTTTGATGCGGTAAATTTTATGTCAAAACTGAGATTCATATGCTCGACTACAAACCGTTTAATTTATTTCCGTTTAAGAATTTTTTAGTTGCTCTGTTCGACAAGAATAATTGCTTTCGAGGTTTTACTAAACACTTCGATTAAGGGGAAATAAAACAAAGTGGTTTTCGTGACACCATCTGTCGTTTTTGTTTATGCGTCTGTATCTGTAGTCTTAATGGAGGAACCAATCTGATTCATCTCAAATAAAATATGTACATAAAAACCGATGTGTGTATGTTTCCTTTAAACTCTTAGGCTAGTCGCGCACTGCCAACTGTGATCGAAATCAAATAGTTTAATCACCAGTTGAAAGGGAACCGCGCACTGGCAACTCGTTACCCACGCTCGCACTCTTTTCTCTCTTGCACTTATAAAAAACAGCTCAACTGTTGCGAGGCAATCGTTTAGTTTGTGTCAAAACACAAACTTTTTAGTTTCGAGAATCGAGTTGCTCTAAGTGCGCCGTGTCCCATATAAGCCCATATGTTTCATTTTAGCAACTAAACAGTTGCGAAACTAAAAATTGAATGTGCGCGCCTAGCCTTAAGCAGCTGGGTCGATTTTGATGTTGATAAAATTATTTGTTTTTTAACTTCCCATAGGGAGTTATTGTAATCGTTCCGATTTGTCAAATTGGAATTTTTGACATTTCTCGACGTTTCAAGGTCCCTAGAGGCTATATCAATCATTTTTAGACAGATGTCTGTGTGTGTGTATGTGTGTGTGTGTACGTACGTTCGTACGTTCGTACGTCCGTGCGTTCTGGTACCATTTTTCGTCGTCGATATCTCAAGATCGAGTAAAGATATCGACTTCAAATAAAATTTGTTTAATAGATAATAACTTCGAAAGAGGCTGAAAAGGCGTTTATTAAAATTCAGAGAATAGTTTTTTCACTATAACGGTTTCAAAAAAAAGTAAAAATTTTGGTTAGTTTCAACTATCTCACGAAAAAATAATACTATTGATTTCAAATAAAATTTAATGTACTCATTATAAAATCATACAGATTTGGTATGAATTTGGAAAAAAATGAACATACCGTTATTTTTTTAAATAAAAAAAACTGAAAAAAAAATTTCATAACCCAGATATTCTAAGAACGGAAAACAATTTGAAACTCAAAATAATTTTATTTTACGAAAAATAATGTGTTTGACAACTGGTGAAAATTTCAAGAAAAATCAGTTTACAGTTTTTTTACAAAAAATAAAAAACTATATAAAATTCTATTGAAAATTGGTAAAAATTGTTTTTCGACTCAAATTTATCGAGAACTAGTAGTGATATTGACTTCTAATTTAGTTTATTTTATACATGGTATAATTTTGTACAATTGGTAAAATGTTGACAAATATTGAATTAATAGTTTTTTTTTAAATAAAAAACTATTAAAAATTCTAGTGAAAACTAGTTAAAATTGTATTTCAAGTCGAATTTCTCGGGAATGAACACCGATAGTGCCTTCTAAAGTATGTTGTTTTATACATCGATACCTTCCCGTAAGAATGTATACTAAGCGACATTTCTAAAATTGTTCAGGAAACGAAAAAAAACGAAGAAAGTTCTAGTTGAATAGTGTGCTGAGAGACTATTTTGATTAAACTAAGTGACATTTTACAAAATTTTTTGTTGCTCACGACAATGAGATCTTTATTAATGTCGCTTAGCATAATTTTTTTGGCGGATAATACAAATTTCAGGAGGCAACATTACTCGTATTTTAATGAGAAAACATCTTAAAATAATGTTTGTTTGAATTTTACAGCTAAAGTTTGTTTCGCTGAAAATTTGGTTATTTGAAAAAAAACTAAATATAAAGTTTTCAAGACCACAAATGGGAAGTTATCAGTGTGGGTCGCACCCAGCTTATAACATAAAATCGCCAAGGTTCAATAAGAATGCAGTGGATTAAACGAATTAACACATTGCCGTTGGCTAATAGCACTATCAATGACAGTTCAGTTTTCAAGGGGAATATTATAGCAAAATGTTTGCATGAATGTGATTTCTTTACCAATAAAACACTGACAAACTGCGCACGAACGTAAATCACTGAACCGATCTTCTTTGTCTGGATCGTAGAAACTGAAGGAGAACGCGAGTCGCAGCCACCGAAATGGAATCGGTGGACGCGAATCACAGCGAATATGAGACAATAATCCGGATCGGTTTTGCGGATATGTAATTTTGGGCCACAAAAATGCTGATGTCAACAAGCTCAATTAGCTAACTTAATTGAAACAGCCCGGCGAAACTGTTAAATACAAATCGATCGACACATTAATGGACTAAGAATAAGCCGTCAATTATTTGATTAAATTCGGATTAACACAGAAGGTTGGATCCAAGATGGCGACTTAATCCCAGCAGAATTTTTCCGGAAATCATCACACATGCTCGTCAAAGTGAACACGAAATGCTTTCCGTTTTCAGGTTTATTCTGCATAGCGACTGGGTTATAATTTGCAATTTAAATACACCAAAGCTGAGCAACAGAACTAGATTGACCATCAACAAATTGTCAGCAAATTACATCAATTGACAATCATCGGTGGCAAATTCAAAGATGAAGACATCTTCATTCAATTATTTTTACTACTTAAGACTTTTCACACCTTCCCGTAACAACCTAATAAGACTTTTAACCTGTTTATGCCTTCAATACTTAGCCACATTTTATCCTAGAACCACAAGAGTTCTTATGATCCAGTCGTGCATATTTGCATATTTTTTATATTTATACGAATTCCTCGTATATACATAAGTAAGACCTACCTTACCTCCACAAACTTCATTCACCACTATCGGCTTCTTATTCTCATATCAAATCAAAAATGTTAAATCGATTCAAGTTTAACCATAACAATAAATTTCAATTAAAATCCTTTTTCTATTTCTGTGATTTTTTGCATTTCATGTCAGAAATATGTAATTGCAAATCTACAAATCGATTTGCAACCTCATTGCAATAAATATGAGCGTGGGTCTGTGATGGTTCCGTCCTGCTAGCATAACTTCACGTATTTAATGGACTAGAATGGGCGTTCCTCGATGGTTTAATTATAGTCTTTCGTCTAAGCTTACCACAGGAGTCATTCGACGAAGTCCTAAAAGGAAAAACTATAAAGACTAGCTAAGAAAAAAATTAATTAACGTGTACGTGTATATGAGAAGCCTGACTAATGAAATATTTATGCTGTCGATCCGACTTGATGATGTTATAAGACTTCTTTCTTAATTGAAATGCGCAAAAAGAAAAAAAAAACTAGTTTTGGTGTAAGTTAACCACCCTGTGGGACATGCAAATGCTCGTAATATTAATGCAGGAATTCTTTTTTCAACTTTACACACATAAATGTTTGTACATATTTTTGACCGCCACCACTCAATACCTTAACATAGGTTATAGCAGAGACTTTGAGGTAAACGAAGCTTCATTAGCATATCTTCCTATAATTTATCAGTACCAATATCGATTTTATTCCTCGAATCACATTTGCATAATGATCATCTGCCGCATTGCAAAGTTTGAACTTTTGATCTTGCTGGAAGAATATTATCACCACCGGCACCACGTGCACACGATCTGGGGATTGTAATTCATGAGCTATTAACTGAGAAAACATTTTAACCGAAGCTGCTTCAGATTGAAGCTATAATGCAACCAAAGAGAGAAGGCTCTAATAGCACTTAAGCTCGATGCTGGGTGACATCAATCGACAGAGCTAGAAGTTAAGTCCGCACTATAGGTACTTACAATCCTACAAAGCAATTGAAACACCTGACCTGTCGTCGGTTATATAATTTATTGGGAAGACGGTCGGACGTCGCGTCGGTTATAATTACACAAACTATGTCATTCTCGTGCAATAAATTTATTTATATGTCTCCAGCCATCTGTTGGACATCGGACACATCCCAAATAGTTAGTCCAATCTCGAAGTGGCGGCATAGACACAGACAGTCTTGTGTATAGTTGTCGTCAATTGTAAGATTGTGTTCAGTTCACCTTTCTGGAGCATCTGCTGTTCTAATGGATCCATAAGCTTGTACTTCAATATATTTCTTCCTATTCTCTGCTGCTCGTTAAAGGCTCTTGTAAGGATGTCTGCTCTTCGTCGTTTCAGATATTGTGCAGCGACCCGTTTCCATTTTTTTAGGTGTATACTCGTACCTCTTCTAGACGGTATGCGAGTATATTTGCCTCATAACATCGTTTGACATAAATTATCACTGACAGTAGAAACGGCGATATCACTAATGCAGCAGAAATTGAACCGTCATGTTAGAGGTGCTCCAAGGAGTGCAACGATATTTTCCAGACTATTTGTAGTTAACGCAGGGTGAACCAATATTCCTATACTTATTATAGAGTGAAGTAGAAGAAGTGTGAAAATTGAAGTGGTCACATTCATGTTAAGTTGTTAAATGTGTTATGATGATGGCTTTAGATAGAGTCAGAAGGTAATATAGAAATGCAAATGATGTTGCCGCAACAAGATCATTAACATGTTGCAATGGAAAGACAAGGCTGGTATTTTAAATAAGGTTCAAATCTTCAACAAATTGCATATTTATTAGATTAATTTTTCAACCATAAGATTTTTAGTTTGAATAAAGATTGAAGCTAGTAACTTATTCATATGGCATGAAGAATTGATAGATCGGTTCTTAAATCGGAGGTTCAGTCTTCTTTTTCGCTTTCAAAGACTTTCTTGGCTAGAGCATTCCTATATACACTCGCGACATATTGCCACGCCAATTTAGTAAACATGTTTTGACTTTCTGGACTACAGCCACATCTTGGTAGAGCTCATATAGTAAACGGTTTTTATTTTTCTCCATTCAAGTCTAAATATCAGTCAAAACAAATTTTTTTTCGAAAGGGCCTAATTAATAGCTTTGTCTATCTGCTAATAAACCAACACTCGGCACTCCGTTAAGCTGAACTGGTGGTATCAAAGTTTTGTAGAGTTTAAATTTAGTCTTACGTGTGAGGAGTTTTGAACACATTTATTTTGCCAAACCGAACTAACAGCTGTTTCGGTGAGTAATTTTTTATTGGATCTCCATTAAAGCTTCATTCGTCTAGTAAGGGGCAGTTTAACTTTATAAACTCAGAGATCCTGACTTTGGTCATCACCATATAGATTTGCTGACAGTGGATACCATCATATGCTTCTTTGAGTCAATGAAGAGTTGGAAAGTCTCAGCTTGAAATTCGTTAATCTTGTTCAGGCTTTGCGCGAGTGTATAGATTTGGTCTACAGTCAATCTGAGACTTGCAGAATGGCTTGAGACTTTCACAATACACGTTGGATAGGATCTTATAAGCGACGTTTATCTCTTAGAAGACATATGATCGCTTTTTCGTATTAAATATCAAGTTGACAGTCCAGTGATTGGTCATGTAACCTATCAACTATATCTACTTAGTTGATGATTTGATTTATAAACCTTACCAAAACACCACCTTCGCACTTGAAGAACTCTTTGGTAAACCTACTGATTCTGCGGCCTTGTTGATTTTTAGGGATATGGCTGCCTCTTCTGTATTGGGTTTTGAAACCGGTTCTTCAGTGACTGAAAGTGGGGTATCTTCTTGACCTATAACTTAATCTTCATGATTTCCATTGGTTTGATGACTTTTTTATAACGTCTAATGTAATTATTTCGATCGCGAGGCTTTTCTGATCTCCATAAGCTACGTACGCCCTCTTCTTTCTACAATTGTTTTGCATTACAGTAAGTTTATTTCCATGTGCCTTTTTTACGAGTACTGGCGATATAGGTACTATAGGGCAAGTTCTGCATTTGGAAAAAAAATCGAACTCGAGATTTTGATCAAAGTTGACATTACGATGATAGCGAAGACGAAAAAAGTGGGTCCGACAATTCCGTCTGTCTGTCTGTATGTCTGTATGTCTGTATGTCTGTATGTCTGTATGTTTGTACCTCGAACTACAGCCTAAACTACTGGAGGTATTTTCTTCAAACTCGGTAGTTAAGGGTCTTCGGTGATTCCCTAGAGGAGAAATTGAAATTTTTTTTTAGCTCCAAAACTAACGGTACCCCCCATACACCCGTGATGCAAAATCTTATTTATCTCGAAAACGGCTCTAACGATTTTGATAAGAAAAATTAGGTGTGATATTATGGACATGGACTATATTTTGGTTAAAAAAAATTTGGGGGGAAATGTTATTAGGGGTACTTGTCATAGAACCGTTTTTTTTTTGATTTTCGAATTTCTCACCAACGGCTCTAACGATTTTAACCAAAATTTTTATGCAGGAGCTGCTTTGCATTTGAAAAAATATAAACTTAAAATGTTTTCGAAAAAATAGTTTTTTAATTTTTAAAAAAATAATACAATTTTTTTTTTGAAAATTCAATTTCTTGAAAACCGATACACGATTAAATTTTTAAATTACGTTTTTAAATGTATTTTATGAAATACTAACAATTTGCATATCAATTTTTTTTATAAAAATTTTAAGGAAAATTTAGTACCCAAAAAACATGTTTCAGTGTGTCTGTATGTCTGTACCTCTCACTACAGTCTAAACCACTGGACCTATTTCTTTCAATTTCGGTGGTTAAGGGTCTTCGGTGATTCCCTAGCGGGAAAATTGAATTTTTTTTTTTAGCTCCAAAACTAAGGGTACCCCCCATACACCCGTAATGCAAAATCTTGTTTATCTCGAAAACGGCTCTAACGATTTTGATAAAAAAAATTAGGTGTGATATTATGAACATAAGCTACATTTTGGTCAAACAAAATTTTGGGGCAAAATGTTATTAGGGGTACCTGCCATAGACCCGTTTTTTTTTTATTTTCCACTTTCTCATTAACAGCTCTAAGGATTTTAACGAAAAATTTTCAGCAGGAGTCCCCTTAAGTTTAAAATAATATTGTATATAAAAATATTCGAAAAAATATTTGTTGGGTTTTTTTGAAAAAAATTTTTTTTTTTAAATCAATACACAACCTATGAACGATTAGTTTTTGAGATTATTTCCTAAAATCAATATTATTTAATACTTAAAATTTGCATCGCACATTTTTTTCTTGAAAAATTTTAGAGAAATTTCTTATATAAAAAATTTATTTAATAATAAAACGATTTTTTAAGTATTTAATAAATATGTATTGTTAATAAAATCAAATTTTTTTTGTATATATGTATATAATTTGTCTTTATTATGTTTAAGCAAATAAATTTCACAACATTAATTTTTAAATTTACTATACAATTTGATTTGATTAACAATACATATTTATTAAATACTAAAAAACACAACATGGAGACGACTACACTTAATAATGATTTTTTAAGTTTTATTTGCATAAATTCATACTTTTCCGGAAACCAGACGTCAATTTTATGCATTTGAACATTATTATCTCATTAGATCCATGTTTTATATTTATAAAATGTATCTTAAATTCCAAAGCACTTTTACATAAGAGCAAGTTCGTGCGATCCAGTCGTGCATTTTATTTCTTTTTCAGGTGAAAGCATTCATCATCATATACCGGATTCTATCTCTGGGGTGATTATTAGTTTACTGTTATTCCGGTTACCACTTTGATGATATCTTAATAATTAATAATGGAACCACTTACTGAGTTGGAGAATTTTGCTCTCATGTGATCTCTGTAGACTTTGACAAAGGCACCCAATGTCGTTTAAGGCTTTGATTTCGATCAGTTCGAAGTCAAACTCTTAATTTTGCCGCAACTAGAAAATGGTCGCAGCAGACGTTTAGCTCTCTAAAAGAACGCAATTCTATTATAGTGGATACATGTCTTGCAAAGATCACCACATAGACAATTTGCTTTGTGGTCTTACGGTCTGGAGAATGTCATATTGTTTGTGGAAATTTATGTCGATTTCCTTTGCACATAAAAATCAATTTCGTAAAGATTTTGATCCTTCGCCAGATTTTGCGTTCCTTCACCCCCAACAAAAAATTGATTATTTGACAGGGAGCAAAATTTTTAAATCCTTATTTTAAAAACACCAACCAAAATTTTCGATCGGGTATCGAAATCCCTAGTGTGTAAAGGAAATCGAATTAGGCTTCGAAATATAGTCCCACTTATTAGAGTATAAGCTTTTGCATAGTCTACTAATCCCATGCCGTCATCTATTATTGAGTGAAAAAAAGCCATATTTAGGCCGGTATTCACCGAGCGCTCATAACTTAAGAAGCTCATAAACCTATTCACCAAGCAATATTAGTGAAGATCTACGAGCGCTCTTAAAAGTTAGGAGTGGTCCCGACCACTCCTAACTTACGAGCGCTCTTTTCGAAAGTTTGTTTGCTTGTGCGTGTGCCACGCACGCATTTGACTCGAATCCATGTGAGCAATGCCAAGTAGAAGAGTATCCATTTGCTGTCAAGACCAACATTCCAGAACATTTCACAGTTTGGGTATGCCTGAACAAAAGAGAGTGGCTCTCATTTTCGAACTTCGAAAAACACTTGCGAGTGGTTGGTGAATACCCCACAGAAATTTCAAGTTAAGAGCCTCGTAAAGTTAAGAGCCGTTTAGGAGCGCTCGGTGAATACGAGCCTTAATCACTAATCTATGTATACCCAGCGCAACAATGTATGTCCAGATAAAATGTTCTTATACATAAGTGGCATTTATACACATGTCAACAATGAAATGCCTTCAAATAATCAATCCACTTTTGAATAATCTTAAAGCGCGGAACAGTTTGAACCAGCAACAGCACCGTCAACAGCAACAGCGGCCGCCATTAATTTAGAGCCAATGTATTTCAATTGTTCAACACACATTAGAACAGCAACAGCAACGCCAACAGCGTCGTTAGGCCAAAGTCCTAAATTTGCTGTTGCTGGTGCGGTGTTGTCAACTTTCCCACTGCAATATTCAGTGGCACCACAATGAAAAGCTTTTTTTTCCATATGAAATGTCAAGCAGATGAAATGACGTTGCTGGTGGCAATGTGTTTGAGAAATTTTTGCTGGTCAGCGTGCTGTTTGCTGTTGACGATGCTGGTGCTGTTGCTGGTTTAATCTGTTTCGCGCATAAGGATATTGTGTTGAAAAATTAAAAGGATATTATATGTCAAGTTGAATTCGAGTTGAGATTAATGCTTATATGCAGGTGAAATACAAATTATTAAAAACTGCTCTTAAGCTATACATTTTTTTAGATAATTTTCAATAAAAAAAAATAAAAGGTGAAAATCGGTAATTCACTTTAAAAGTAAAAATATGGTTTGTACTGGATTCAGACCACTCATAGAATTTCTGTCACAAAAGTGGTAAGATAATAAAAAAAATGGAATGCATACGTACCAAGTCAAATAACAGCGCTCGGAAGGTACTAGCAATGTGTCAGAAAAAAACCAGCAAGATCGTTCTCCCATACGTTAGCAAATTTTTACAATTTGTTCTGTGAAAACCCGTTTGCAAAACCCAGTTTAACTAAGCATCGAGAAAACCTCAAGTTATTATTAATAAGGCGCAAGTGTGGTTAAGATTAACTGCCATTTGCACTTTTGAGTTTTTTATGACCAAAATTATGACAGATCTAAGAGTATTTAAACAATGAAGTCTTAATTAAATCTGGAATTTGTGTTTTCGTTGGGAATTGCATTTTCGTTATTTCTATGTGATATCAATTATTTTGACAGTTAATAGAATGAGAACAATAGAACATCGTAATCGTAGACTGTTTGTATAAATTTCGTTCCAAATTTCACCACAGTGCATTCAAATTGCTTTTTTCATGTGATTTTTTTAATCCATTCTCATCGAGACTATTCTTCAATACTATTTGATACTCTTACGCGACAGATAGGAAACGAACTACATATATAAATGACAAGCCAATACAATTATAAGTACGAACTGTCACCAGAAATCAAAAGAATAGAAAATACATCTTTATTCGATTTCAGATTCGAAGCCAGAAATGTTAAAAGTTTGAGACAACATTGTGAGCATTAATCAATTATTTTTTTTGACGTCAAGTAAAAATAGCATCGACTAGTCGTAGACTAATCGTAGACTAATATTTCAAACAACTTCATTTTGACTCTAGTGTAAAGAAAACATAAAATGAACAAATATCACCGAACACATCCTCAAATAATCAAAAAATGTCACCCTAACGTACAAAATATTTTTGTGCGACCGGACGGTCCCAAAACTTTATATGTACTTTTATACATATACACTATTTTGAATGGATAATTATTGTTGTTTACTGTGTTTTCAATGCGCTTTCTTTACATTTACCAATACAAAACAACTTTCATATAAAAATTAAGTCCTAAACAAAGTTTTTTACCATTACTATCAACAGAGAAATTTCTGTTAACATGGTTCACCAAAGGAAATCTCTTCTTAAAATCCTGATTAATATTGTCAACATTGGCGATAAACTCATACCGTAGAATAATTTTTTTCTTAGAATACTCTCAAAAATCATATTACAAAATATCTGCGATGAATAAGGGGCTACCCTGTAAATTTTTATGAATTTTTAACAGTTGTGTGGTAGGTCAAAGGGCACGGTACTGCCCAGCCAAGTTCTGGCACTACACCCTTTTTACAGGAACAAACTCAGGCGATTTTTGACTCCTTCCTATATTCAGTACCAATGAAGTCAGAAACTTAAAACTCCGAATATATACTATGCTATAACAGGCGCCTGACCAAATACCAATTTTCTAGCATAAGCGGTTCCTGAGGTATAAGGCCTCAAAAATCACAAAAACCGTAACTGACTGACTCACTGACTGACAGATCATCAAAATTATGGAGCACTTCCCGACATCGTAGAATCTTGTAATTTTGCACAACGGTAGGGTCTGTCATGCAAGCAGAGGAAAAAATTTGAAATTTTCCATTCAGGGGGCGTGGTATCCGCCCACTTTCCCCGAATTGGTGTTGGTTGAATGGAGCACTTCCGACTGCTGTAAAACGATGAAATTTGGTGGACCGGTAGGGCTTATATTGCATATAAAGAATCAAAAATAAACACCAAGGTTTTCGTTTCAGGGGACGTGGTATCCACCCACTTTCTCCGAATTGGTGTTGGTTGAATGGAGCACTTCCAACTGCTGTAAAACGATGAAATTTGGTAAAGTGGTAGGGCTTAAATTGCATTCAAAGAAAAAAATATAAAATTAGCGGTTTTCCATTAAGGGGCGTGGTATCCGCCCACTTCCTTAGAACTGATGTAAATTATATATGGCGCACTTCCGATTGCAGTAGAACAATGAAAATTGGTAAAACGGTAGGGCTTAAATCGCATATAAAGGACCAAAAATAAAAATCGAGGTTTTCCATTCAGGGGCGTGGTATCCGCCCACTTCCTCTGAACTGATGTAAGTTACATATGGCGCACTTCCGATTGCAGTAGAACAATGAAATTTTGTAGAACGGTAGGGCTTAAATCGCACATAAAGGACCAAAAATAAAAATCAAGGTTTTCCATTCAGGGGCGTGGTATCCGCCCACTTCTCCAAATTGGTATTGGTTGAATAGAGCACTTCCGACCGCTTTAAAACGATGAAATTTGGTAAAGTGGTAGGGCTTAAATTGCAGTCAAAGAAAAAAATATAAAATTTTGGTTTTCCATTCAGGGGCGTGGTATTCGCCCACTTCCTCAGAACTGATGTAAATTATATATGGCACACTTCCGATTGCAGTAGAACAATGAAATTCGATAGAACGGTAGGGCTCAAATTACATATAAAGGACCAAAAATAAAAATTGAGGTTATGGTATGGTATGGTGGTATAGAATAATATTGAAACAGCTTCAATGTAATAGAGAAATTTTATTATTTAATGATAACTGTCTAAAATTTGATGGGTAAACCCAAGTTTTTTTGTATGCCCAATTCAAAAGGTTTTGAAAACTTGGCCAGTAAGTCCATCAAATTTAAGTCAGTAATCATTAAATAATAAAATTTCTCTATTACATTGAAGCTGTTTCAATATTATTCTACTTCAAATATTCGGTATTAAACCTTCATGAAGTAAGAGCTTGGCGAACTTTTAGATCTCAGTACTTTTTACGGCTGACTTGTTACACAAAGGTTTTTTATAGAAGAACTTGGCTCTTTTTTAACATTTATGTTTTTGGTCTATTACCATTATTTTTGGATCAAAGTGCTTCTGCATTATACATTTTTCTTATTAAAATCAGTAAAACGATAGAGCCCCAAATCAAGATAATGGTTCTATTGGAGATATACTATAAGAAAATTAAATCAAATTTGATCAAAATCTCGAATTAAATTTTTTGTTACATCCATACCTTACCACATCGCAAAAAAAGACTGTCTCGAGATTTATGCACCCTGAAATAAGTTACCACCCAACATAGATCATTTAAAAAAAATACTTAAAGATTAATTAACCTTATTTAAATACTTATCCAATCTTCCAATAGATTAGGTTAGAGATATCTCAAAGATACATAAACGCTGCAAATTGGATCGAAAAATTATATAATTGAAACTAATTGAATAGCAATCTGTTAACTTGTCATTTAATTAATCTTTCAACAAAGACTCATGGTGCACTTCTATTTCTGTTCATCAAGCTATATGTGGTAGCAGTCTCCAAACTACTTCAAATCCTCTTCTAATCTCTTATGGTCAAAGAGTTTGAAACCATTTAAGAAGTCACGTCGTCGTCTGCGAATCGATTACCGATATTCATGCTGTGAAAGGTTCCTATAAGAGAATGCCGACGCTTTAAATTTATTTCAATTCTTCTGCCTCCACATTCAGAAGAAGATGCCTATCCAGAACCAAACTTGGGCTAGACTTTCCGGAGTTTATTCCGATTGCTTATTTAGATATGCAAAAAGAATTGCGCAGCCATTCGAAACGGATTTAATATTCAAAGTTCAACGAAGACCGCAGCAGCAATTATAGCGTGTAAATCCAGAGCAATGATCGAATCTATTTGAATTCTGGTTCTAAAGTCGGAATAGTCCAAAGGAATGCGTGACGAAGCATTCGCATAATCCAACTTAACCTGCGCCTTCTATGCAAAGTGACCGTGCGTCGTCTTCCGCCGTCGACCAACGATGATGCTTCGAGCATGATTGGGCTTAATAGGATCAGCCCACATGCAGTCGATATCAATGACAAAATACGCATAAATAGAAGGGGTCCCAGCCCCATAGACTTTAATGTTATGACGCTCTGCATAAATCATAGATGAAGCGATTTTTTAAGCCATCGAACTCACTCGAAGCATTCATTCATATTAACGATGTTCTCTCCCGGCCAGCCATCGCCGAGTCGGACTGAATTTCTGGTTATTTGGTATTTTAATTGGAGCACTATTCCAGTGAGTTGGTCAGATTGGTCTTTTGCCAATCAATGGCTATTAATCAGGCATATACTGTGGGTTGATGGGGAAAAAAAAATGATGACAAAGATGAAGAAAAAAAAACTCAAGACCCTGCGGAGTTAAATCGTCTAGCGTAGAGTAATAAATTCTACACATGTTTGCGGCGATGATTAATGGCTATCACTGCATGCGGATGTATCCCCATTAGGTTCTCATGTGAAATCCGTACTATGTTTCATTTGGACACATAGTAATCCTTGACACATTCGATTAAATTGATAGAGACTGTCACATAATCAACTGAGCAGGATAGAGATCATGTATTAGGCTCCACACACGATCAATCATCTCTAATCGTTGAGAAAATCTTGTCCTAACTAATGGAAATTGCTCGTGTCAATCACATGAAAGATGTGCTCTTGACTTAGGAAGATTGTCACTTAAGTAGATTAAGAAGATGGAGCTTCGTAGGTGATCCCGCAATACTGGTCTGTAGAAATATTTGTCCTAAGTGTGAGAAAAATTTTCTTTGATTTACAAATAACATACAAATCTTCTCTTTTAATTGTGTTAGTCTCGTTTTTGGCCCAGTCTCCAGGAAAAAAATTATAAGAACTATTCGTTTATGTAACCTAACCTACAAAAAACCACAAAACGAAAAAACAATCTATCATCTTGTACATTCGAGAAACTATTTACCATTGAGCCAATTAAGGATTCATATAGTAAAATGTTGTTAAGTGAATGCCGACACTTAACATTATTCAGCATTTGGATTTGGACTTTTCCTTTAACCGGCTGGTTTATCGATCGCAAAACTCTGCATAGAATTCAATGTGCATCCAATTGAAATGATTATAAATTCACAGATCTCTTGCTAAATAACATCAGCGTGCGAAGCGAATAGGATCAAATGAAAAATCTCCGCATCAGTCGGGGCATTTTTTTTTATATGGGAAAATTTATTCATTCGCATCGGCTGATGTTGATGGGATCCGATGAAACGTGTGAAGAAACATCTCACATCTGCCAGCGTGTGTTGTACCACAAGCTTGTTTCATGCAAATGGCGATGATGTTAAGCCAAGGCGGCATCAAAAGAACCAGCCCACATGTATTCGATTTCAACGACAAAATACGCATATTTATGTTAAATCTATTTAAGCACTCCAGTTCGCTGCCTTTAGATCTCACGGATATGTAGATGCATAAATCATAAAGCTGTTATAAGTAAGATATACTCGTAGATGTTTTTAGTCTAGTCAAGTTTCTTGCTTTTATCAGTTGGAATATCTGGTTATTTAATTAGTGTACAATTCTGTTGAGAAGATAAGTCTAAATTCTCGTTAATAATGAGCTACATATGTACACAGAATTAATTGAAAAGTCAAAATAACTGTCACACAAATATGTCCATTATTATCATTGAATTATAATTTGTAACGAATTTTTCGTACTTTTTTCTTGTAACTGTCATCCCTCACCTTTTTTTTGACGTGCGAAGGCAGGCCGATTTTTGTTTAATCTTTCTTTTTCAAGTTTCCTTAAGTTGCAGACAACCTTAATGCAACTCCATCTTTAGATCCTACATATTAGGTGTTTTCTTTTTTAGTTCAGAGCAGAGCCTGAATTGTTAAAAAAAATTGTGTTGCTTTTTTAATTCAGAGTGTTTTTTTTTTTTTTTGTTCTGAGCATTCTCTGAGCATATTCAAAGTGCTCAGAATAAAATATCTGAGCAAACAGAGTGAAATGCTTAACACAAACATTTGACAGGTGAACTTAAAAAAAAATGTGACAGCTCAGTGTAAAGTTGTGTTTCAAAAACGACTCAGAGTGCTCAGAGCACGCTTGGTTTAGACGATGTTCAGAACATGCTCGACATGGTTGGACACTGTTTCATTTTGTGTAAATTTGACGCATAAAATGTTCAGTGCAAGAAACCGATGAACAAGAACACAAACAATTCCACCCACACACATAAAATTAGATTCTTGTTTCCAGAGAAAAGGATCGTTATTCGCTAATGCAATAAGAAACTTTTAAGGCTCGTGTTTTTGTTAAAATTTTTCAACAACTGTAATCTGCAAATAACATGTTAGTTCTTAGCGTGAATCATGTGACTTTTAATTTGTTTAAGATGAAACGAGTGCACCCAGAGAAAAACAACATCATAAAATTAAGTAGAAAAGTATTTAAAATTACGTTGCTATAACTTTTGATTTATATGCTTTAATTTAAATACGATCAACTTTGTTTCAAATAAGAAAAATGTTTAATTAATCACAGTATAGTTAAACACCATTGAATTAATGTTTTTCTATTTTGAAATGTAATTTTCGTTGTTCATTTAAAGACGTTTGATATTTAATTTATTTGAATCAAACTTGAAACTTAATAACTTATTTGATTTTTTTTCCTTTTTGAATCGTATACATAATTCACTTTGAACCAAAGTTAAAGTACAACAAATCAAAGTTGTAATCCTTTTGACTTGTGAACGATAACAGTAAACATTTTGTATAAGAAAGAAATCATATGTATGTGTGTTCGCGGCTGTCGTTGTTGCGGGTCGAGGAAAATGTATCTGCCATTCTCTTTAGAGCTTGTGAGCTGTACTTATTGTGAACGTTATAACCTAAAAGTAATAAAATAACCTAAAATAATTCAAGTAGTGGACGAAAGCGGACAGCTTCGAAGTTTAATTTATTCTAATCCTGCTAACGAGAACAACCGCGACGATTCCGCAAAGCAGCATGAAGATCTGGAACTATAATTATTCAGAAATTTGAAGGTAACATTAAACTATCTCTTTTTTTTCTTATTATATAAATTTTATTCAAAGTGGCAAATTGGCAGTGCCAAAATTGCAACAATTCTGATTCCCGTCAACACCAACCTCAAGTTTAAAATCATTTCTTAAAATTGTAAGTATACATTCATACATTTTTCTCAATATAAAAATTATAATGTAATATACATATATTTTATAGGATATTTTAAAACTTTTTAACTCATCATCGAAAGGGAAATCATTGATCCAGTCTTTACAATCCCTCCACTACACTTGTATCAAATTAATAATGGCAAGACTTACATACATTATGTAAGACACAAATATTTGTAAATTTTGTTTGTTGTTTTGTTATTAAGTTATTTTATTTACAATAAAAAGAAAATACTTTTGCAAAAATAATTGTTTTTAATCGATTTGAATATAGTGAGAATGACTTTAAATCAATGAATGCTAGTATACATTATTAAATTGTTTGTAATTGATTTATTCCCGATATCTATTTACTTTAAACGCAAAGCGTGTTTAAAATCAATTGATATTTTTTTGAATCAAATGCGAATCGTATTTAAAACTATAATGGCGCTTTTCAATTTAATGTTACGTTGTAATTAATGTAAATATGTTTCTAATTGATTTGATTCCGATTTCTATTTACTTTAAAAGCAAAGCGTGTTTAAAATTAATTGATATTTTTTTGAATCAAATGCGGATCGTATTTAAAACTATAATGCTACAACTTTAAATCATATTGGTTTCAAATTTGATTTGAAATGAAGTAGGGAATCACTTTTCATTGATAAACAACTTTGATTTAAATATTTTCGGCATTAGAGCCAAATCATATTGGTTTTACTTTGATTCAAAGTTGTTTTTTTTTGATTTTACGTGCTTTTTTCTCTGGGTGTGTAGGGTCAGTTCGGGTAAATGTAAACATGGGGTAAATGAAAACGGACGTTATTTTCACGTTTTAAAACAAATTGTAGCAACCCAGACGAAAAAAAAATCAAAATATGGAATGTCGCGACACCGGTGCATTTTATGTCTTTCAGTGATTGTTCGGATTTCGTTGAGAATTTTAGTCGTGGAAAAAAGCTTTCTCTGAAAAGTGAAATTCAAGTTTGTGAGTGTTTGTGATTTTGAAAAAAAAGTTGATTATATTGAAAACGTAAGTATTATTTTCTTGTTATATATGTAAATAAAAGTGCATTGAAGTAGTTCCTGTGAAAACACCAAGCTCTTGTCATTCCTTGTACGTTTTTTTGCATGTTTACATTTACCCCAGTAATTGAAGCATATGGGGTAAATGTAAACGTCGCTTTTCCTGTATCTTTTTTTCGCTTGACTCTATTTCTAGCGTTTAAAATGCCACGAACATATACAAAGAAGAAAACACAAGTAAATTATAGTGTGAACGATCTTCAAAACGCTGTACGAGATGTGTTGAATAAAAAAATTACATACCGCGCAGCCGAGGAAAAATACAAAATCCCGAAATCGGTCATCTTTCAAAGAATTAATGGCCGAAAATCATCATTAGATGCAATTGGGTCAGGGCGAGCAGCCTCCCTTCTAAAAACGACTGAAGATGAAATAGTTAAATGTATAATTACTCGTGCGAACATGGGATTACCCTGTGACAAACATGAGCTTAAGGAACTTGTTGGAGAACATGTAAAAAACAGAGGAATAAAAACTCCATTCAAGGACGATACCCCAGGTGAGGACTGGTACTTAAGATTTATGAAGCGCCACTCGGAGATAACTTTAAAAAAAAAAACAGAACATCTGCAAAAATTGAGAGCTCGAGTTCTGGGGAGTCAGAAAATGAAAAAATCATCGAATATGATGAGGATAGCCCATGGAATGAGGAGTTTGATGACGACGATGACCATGAGCAATTAGAACCTGTTGGTTCCAAAACACTTAATGAAGTTTCTCCTGATACAATTAAAAGGAAGTAACAGACTATTAGTTACCTTCAGAAATGTTTGTGTCATAGGGTCCGTTGGAGAAAACAACGAAATTCAAGTGGTGCTATTGAAAAGTATGGACACCACAAAAACAACTTTTGCATTGATGCCGACTGAAAAAAGGACAGTTCTTTTGGGAGATATACTTGGAATTCTACCAAATCCAACTCTTAATATGTTAAAAGCACGTATTTACTACAAATTTAAGAAAACCATCAATGTAAAAGAAAATTGAAGAATGAAAACATTATTTTCTTTTAATAACTGCATACCTAGGTACCTGTATCTTGTTCCTAACAAAAAGATTTGAAAGCATAAAATTAAATATATTTTTTTTTAGTAAAAATACTTTTGTTTTTATTTTAAAAAAATATTAAGGTCCTTTTTCAATTCTCTTTTGATGGGTAATATTCATTTTATGGGGTAAATGTAAACATTGCGGTAACCAACTTTTCAAGTGAATAATTCAAATGAAATTTATATCTGTTTACTTTAACCCCATAGGCGATCTCCTAGCACTTAGGGAACAGGAGTTAGTTGTCCACATTTACCCCAGAATTTTTAAAATTTTGGGGGAAATGTAAGCAAGGAAGGGGTAAATGTAAACACTGTCCAAAATCGTGTTTGTGTTTTTATGCATTTATTTATACTTAATAAGTAGAATACTAGTTTTCTAATTATATAATATCCGTTTTCAAAAGTTAAAAAAAAAATTAAAATTTAATACATTTATATTTTCTGAAAAAATATTTCTCTAAAAAATGCAAAAACTCCACATTTACCCCAACCGACCCTACTAGATTGGTACCCAGAAGAGAGGGGGACAAAGCTTTAATTCAAAGCATTGGCCAAAAATTCTAAAAATATGTGCCTATGTACAAGGTGGGCCAAAAACATGTTTCTTTTTTAAAAATTTAATAAAATTAACAAAATTAATTTTTTTCCATGTTTATTAGTGAGAGCAAACATTTCCATTAATTATGAAACACAACGTCGTTCAAGTAGTTGCCTCAGCTGGATTCGCAGAAGCCTTAAGTGCTTGAATCGTTTCCGGATTGTTGGCATAACATCGGTTCCCCCAAAAAAGAAGGCCAAAGGGTTCCAATCGCAGCTTCGAAGCGGCAAAATGATATCGCCATGAAGACTGATAACATCAGACATTCCTGCATGAACCAGAGCTCGTCCACATTCATGTCTTCAATATCAGTAAAAAAAAAGTCGGTTAACATAGCTCTGTAACGCCCACCATTGACCGAAACGTTGTTCCCAGCCTCATGTTCGAAGAAAAATGTTCCACCACTACACAATCCGCACCAAACTTTCACTATCTGTGGATACATTGTTGTTGAGATCGACGGCAAGTAGATATTCGTGAATTGAATCTTGCCTTCTCGGCTATAGCAGCCACATTCTCGTCTATGCACATCGTACGACGACGGGAACTATGAGTATTTTCCAGTAGCATACCAGTTTCACGAACTTCTTGCATAAACTTGCGTACAGCAGGTGCAATAAACACACTGTTTGGGCTACACAGCACTCACTTTGTTTTCAATATTTCCCGACGTTGTTTAAGCGTAAAGTGTTTCATTTCCGGCCAATTAAAACCGAAACCGGTTATTTTGTTTCAATTAACCGGTTTTCACCGGAGATTTTTTTATCCCCGGTTTTTTTAAAACCGGTGTTTTTTCTAAAATCCAATAACCGGGAAATCGGTTATTTACTTTGGTACCACAGAAACAAAAAAAAGTGTAGAAAACGTCTTTGAAACAAAAGATCTCCTTGTCTCATAAGAACTGCACTTGTGTGCAACATGCGACGTTATTCACCACTTCCACCTTTTCTTTTATAGAGTAATTTAGTGGAGTGGTAGGAATGTGAAATCGTTTTAAACTACACAATTGCGCAAAGTTGCGTTTGTTGATTATTGTGTAAATGTAACTCTTTATTTTTTGGATTTTTCCAATTAATTCATTGAGGTATTTCCCGACCAGGTTATGAAAGTCTTTTAAAACAATAAAAGGAAACATTTATTATTTTATTAATTTTCAAAGTGAAATGTCGACTATTTCCTCAGTTAAGCCTAGTACTCAGTTCAAGTGAAAATGAAAATTTCATATAAAAGTGACTGCTGATTCACTGGCATGAAATCCGCAACGAGACGTGAGTACTAAAATGTGGATTGGAAAAACAAATATGTTCCACAACTTTTTCCACGCTATGTTTTTCATTTCTCAATTTACAGCCATCAGGAAAAAGTTTAAGGCAACGTGGAAAACTGTGACTTTTGTCAGTTGATTTCAATATTTTGTTTCAAAACAAAACATTGAAATTTTATAAACAGAAAGAAGGAATCAATTTAAAAATAATTGTCATTTTTTTTTTCATTTAAAGTGAGTATCAAAAATTCACGTGGAAAAGTATATTCTATTTTCATTTTTATTATTCGCGTGTAATTTGGAACGTATTTATTTTTCATTTCACGCTAGGTGAGTACTAGGCTTTAAATAAAAACACAATTTAAAAAAAAAAATAAAATTTTGTGTTAACTAACACAACACTTTAACTAGAAGATTTTCTTTTCTGAAAAAGCTTTTCTATATAGGTATGTACATGTTTGTATTTATATATAGTTTATTTGATATGACGGTATTTTAAGACTTCAAAAAATTTGTATATAAAAAAACCGAAAACCGGTTATTGAAAAAACCGTTTTTTTTGTCCGGTTAAAACCGTCAGGTTAAATCGAAAGGGAAAATAACCGGAAAAACCGAAAACCGGTTGATTGGGAATAACCGCCATCCCTAGGTATGATACTGAGACTGACTTTCTTGCAAGATTTCGGGCGGGAAACAGATGTCAGTGGCAAAATAACCTATAATTTAAAAAGAAACCACTAGATGGCTCACCCTGTATATACGTACATACATTTAAAGGGTGCGTTTTATGTTGCAGGTGGACTATATTTGATTGCAATTTTTGTGTGAATGAAATTTGTCAATTGGCATTTAGCTGTAGTGGGAAGTGATCTATAACAATTTTATTATATAGAGCAGCAGCAAAAAGGTGTTGAAATTTAAAAAACACACACCTCGTATATTCAATTTTCTGCAGATCCATTGTGATTTGGTGAAACTCGTGTGGATTGGCATCATGCCAAATCCCACAATTTTGCTTGTTGACGTTACCTTTCACTCAAAAGTAGATTTCGCCGTATTTGAAAAATAGAAATATTTTTTATATTTATTTATATCTTTATTTACCAGTAAATAAATAATCTGCTTTAAATAAGATGTCGATAAGTTTTATTTTGTTAATAAAACGCAAACTATTTATTTATATTATTATTACTCGTATTATTATTGGTTTGAAGTACAATCAAAACATCTATTTATTAAGTTCGACGTCCTTAAAATGCCCAGAGATAAAAAAGCCTAACAAAACTAATTATACTATGTATATTATGTGCATACTAAATATAAGCAAAATTAATCATAGAACCGACGCAAAATTGTGAAGTAGGAATAGGATGCGTTGAGTAACGATTGAAACATTTCTAAGGACATCGGATAAATATTTCCAACAGTCATCTGAAAATAGAAGAAATTTCTTATTTTTTATGAAATTGTGTGTTTTAGACACATTTTTATGGAAAGTGTTTGAAATATATATAATTTTAAATCATTGCTAAATAAAAGAAAGTTTAATTGAATGACAATATGTATATAAAAGCTCAAAATATTATCTAGCATTTCAAAAACTTAACTTCGCACTTCTTAATAAAATAATACAATCAAAAGAAGTTAAATCTTTATTCTTAAAGAAACACCTGCAATTAAGCCATATTAGACCACAACATATTATTGTCAAATACACAACACACTCCTTTTTCGAAATATATTCAATCTTTTGCAAGCTAGTTAATCTACATATTATTTTTTTTTTTTTTTTTTCAATTCAGATTTATATGAAAAAGATAAATGTATGCATGATAGTTTAAACACTCACCACACAAGGACTTTGAGCTCGCATTATTAACATCAAAATATTGGTCTGCATTGGTTTCTGAATTATAAACCAATTTACATCGTATGCAGCGTCTGCTACTTTTCCACTCTAGAAATTTATTTCAAAATTAAAAATAAATTACATAAAATGTAAGCCGAAATTCTTACACTACGTCGCGTCGGAGGGGAAATTTCAACTCAATTTTTAGTTGTCTTTAGCCAATCACAATGAGTTGACTGCGTAGTCACTACATTAGTGAATGCGCCCATTAAGTGCATTCATTCAACCTAACCTTCATGAACGTTGAAAACATCGGAAAATAAACAACGACGTCGTAAAGCAACTGTCATAAGTTTTTTGACATAGTTCATTTTTAACTCGAAGCGCTCTGAGCGCACAACTTGCATTTCTCTTTTAGTTCAAAAAATTGAGCAAACAGGTCGAGGAAAAAGCTGAGCGGGGCTAACTTCATTATTTTTATTTTTTTTTACATTAAGCAGAAAATAATATAAAATTGAAAACACTTGAAAACACCAATTTCACAAAAAAAAGCTGAAAATTGCACATTTTATAAAAAAAAATAATACAATAGGTGCTTTTGTTTTTCATTCGCTAAGTCCGAGCATGTCGTGCACGTTCTGAATCTGAATATCCTCTGAACATTCTGTGAACCAAGCTTGCTCTGAGCGCTGTGAGTTATTTTTGAACCACATCCGAACACTTAGCTGTCAGCATTTTTTTTTTAATTTACACCTGTCAAATGTTTGTGTTAGGCATTTAACTCTGTCTGCTCAGCTATTTTATTATGAGCCCGTAGAACGTCAGATGCGCTCAGAACGAAAAAAGAAACATATTCGAAGCTCTGAACACTCTGAACTAAAAACGAAACACATAATATAGTTCTGGCTCTACTCTGAACTAAAAAATAAAATGGCCTAATGCGAGAAACAGATTGACACAGCAACTTTGACAACCACGTCACTCTATTTAGAGCCACTGGTTTTAAATGGCTTTGATTACATTAACACGGCAACTTCGACATCGACATCGACATCAACGTTAAACCTAAAACGTAAATTTGATGTCGCTGTGCAAATGCTACCAACTTTTAATGCGAAATTTGTCAGTATTATCAACACTCAAATGAAAATGTGACAACCATCTTTTTGTATCCCCTATTAATTTTGGTTTTGAAAATTGAAAGATTTACTAAAAACAAATTAATATTCATGAAGTAAGAACTTGGCGTACTTTTAGATCTCAGTACTATTCACGGCTGACTTGTTACACAAAGGTTGTTGAATAGAAGAACTTGGCTCTTTTTTTAACATTTACATATGTTTTTGGTCTGATGACATTTCACCGCATCCAATTAATTGTGAAAGAAGAATGGAGACTTCTTTCAGCTTAAATTATTAATTTCGCTCGATAAACAGCGTACTGCAGAAGGAAAAGCAGCAATAAATTTTTCCCTGACGATTTTGTTGTATTACTTTTGTATTACAGTTTTCGTTTCGCATCGTATAAGACATTTAGGCCGGTATTCACCGGGCGCTCATAATTTAAGAAGCTCATAAACCTATTCACCAAGCAATATTAGTGAAGATCTACGAGCGCTCTTAAAAGTTAGGAGTGGTCCCGACCACTCCTAACTTACGAGCGCTCTCTTCGAAAGTTTGTTCGCTTGTGCGTGTGCCACGCACGCATTTGACTCGAATCCATGTGAGCAATGCCAAGTAGAAGAGTATCCATTTGCTGTCAAGCTCAAGACCAACATTCAACAACATTTCACAGTTTGGGTATGCCTGAACAAGAGAGAGTGGCTCTCATTTTCGAACTTCGGGGTCGGGACCATTCCTAACTTTTAAGAGCGCTCGTAGATCTTCACTAATATTGCTTGATGAATAGGTTTATGAGCTTCTTAAGTTATGAGCGCTCGGTGAATACCGGCTTAAGAGCCTCGTAAAGTTAAGAGCCGTTTAGGAGCGCTCGGTGAATACGAACCTTAGTCAACGTTTATTCTTTGACAGATATGAACATATTTAATTCGAGTATTTTCTTTTACCACTCGTGCTCATTTATGTACTTACTTCTTCTGAAAGCTGGCTAGCATACCAGTATAATGTTAATATCTGTGAAAATATCATAGAAATCTGTGTAACTGCTATTGTCACTTGGGCTGTAGTTTCTGCCTAAAATTAAAATACACACATTAATGTAAACCGTTATACAAATAAGGGCAATTTTTATTAGGTGAATTATACTTACAATATTAAGTAAGAACAGAAGTCCACATAAAAGTGTCCCGAAACAAATAAACTCTACCAAGAAAACATAGGTGGTAAGATTATTGATGATGCGGACATACCTTCAAATTAATAATAATAAAATTATAGAATTAATAAAAAAAATTATATTGCTCTGCATTTAATCCCTTTTCTATTGTTCATTTAAGACTAATACGCTGTTCGATTTGAATTCGATGTAATGAACGGGTATCGCATTACATCATTTAAATGTGCTTATTCGATAAATCCATACCATAGAGTTAATAGGTTCTACATTATATCTATGTATGTTAAATAGTTCGATAACGTATAACAGTAACTCGCAAGCAAACTGAAGCACTAATTCGAACCCTAATTATATTCTACACGACAACTTTTAAATCGTAACACTCCTTTTGCATCGTCAAAAAACAGACAACTACTTTCTCGATTCACTGAACGGTTACTTCTTTATGTTTCAAAAAGACTTCACTCAAAAGTCATTGTGTAATTGCAGACATATGTATATTTAGCAATTCTGCAATTAAATTGGCCGACCCAGTTTCTAAATGGCCAGTCGAACACATATTTCTAATCTATTTCCATTGAGAAAGATTTCAAAATGGTTGCATTAGCAACTGACTTGAAACTCGCAATTGAAAACAAACAACTCGTGTTCTGGAAGAGCTCAAAACCTAAATATTTATGATTTTTTTTAGTGAACAATTCTTACTCAATAATGGTCTTCTGATATTTGATACACCATTTTATTTTCATCATCAAAATGTTGTCATGACTATTATCATTTGCATTTAATCCTCTCAAGCGATGTTGCAGAACTTTACACATAAGAATTGCAAACATTATCAAGGAGACAACCAAACTTCCAAATGGAATATACATAAAACATCCAATTGGTGTGATGATCACTTGGTATATGTAAAATATGTAAAAGGCAGGAGTCTCCAGTTCATCAATTCCAGGAACGTGACTCCCATATGGTAACACTTAGAAAACGAAAACAAAAACAAAAAATTTGAACAAATTTTAATATTTTTCTTATTTTTTTTTTTCAAAATACTTCTAGTATCAGCAAACATTGGATAAGCACAAAAACCCAGCACTGTCATAAGTCCGAGTACCATATTGATGATAGCTGTATTTTTACCCAAGGCATTTGTATCTTTTAACATATCAGTTATTACTTTGTCGTTGCTATTCTAGAAAAGAAATAAAAATCTTATATCCTAGATAGGCGTGTTTTGTTGAGTCCCTAATTTACACGTGAAGAAATGTGAAGAAGTTTTTGCATGCGAAAAGTGCCAAAAAAACAGGAATCAGCACATTAGATAGAACGTATAACAAAACTTAAAAATTCTAATCTAAAATGTATCGTGTTCATTGTGATACCAATGTTACTTACCAACAAAGACTTATAGAGACAAATAAAATCACTGAGAAATTTTTCGTATTTCGACTTCTGCATTACCATTAGGTACCCTCGCAAAATTGTGTTAAACCACAAAACCAGCATGTAAGCATTTCTAATTATGACATCAACCGCTTCTCTTGTCAACGACATGTAAATGAACTGACTTATATTAAATAACGTTGTAAGCGAAAGTGAAAAATAACGCCTCCAATTTCGTTCATAAATTAAGCCCCAATATTTCAAGACACGAATACTCATGGCAACCATTGGGATTGCCAGAATTTCTTCTAAAACTAATTCCTTTGTATTTTTCTTTTCCATGAGTGGATCTGTTTGCCGTAAACTTTTCCAACAAACTATATTTAATTTTGATTTGAATTATCCTTTTATTAAAAATGAAAATCAAATTGCAATAATAATTGCAGTGTGAACATTTCCCACGAGGAGGCAGTTTCAAGTCGGTAATGAGTGTGATTACGTTTAAAGGACAGTTTTATCTAATTAATATTTATGATATTGTTCAAGTTTAATGACTGCATTGTTATAGAACGGGAGCCAATGATGAGTTTTAAACTTCATTTTGTTTTTGTTTTGTGGTCTACATTGAAGTACATGACTTCTGGAAGTCTTATTAAATTAATTGCTTTTCGTTTTTGTTGTTGTATCATTGCATTTATTATCATTTTCAAAGTGGTTAAGTTTTTTTTCTTTCAATAACAAATTTACGAACATGGACTGTCATCTTCAGTTTAGATTTTAATTCTCTGGATAGAGTCGGACAGTCGAATTCGTTAGAAATATATTCAAATTTGGGCTTTGATAAATAAAGCATGTATGTGCATGTGAAATTAAACCAGATGAAATTAAAATATGTATTTAAGCAAGTGCCATATTGTGGTTGAAGATGATAATCAACATCGATATACGAACATTATATTAGGCACTAAACTATATCCAGGCAGGCTAAATTTCGTGTGATCAGAATTTGTATCCACCTGGGTTTCGCTAAGTGCCAAAACTGCTGGCCTGCTTATCTTAAGCCCCAGAATAAATAAACTTTAAATTCATTCAACATTACAAAACAAAAACAAAAACAAACATAAAAAACCGAATCAGACAATAAACTAAGCTGATATCAGGGTTGGGCCCCAAAATAACTTCACAATACATTTTACTGTTAGAGTTATGCCTTAATAGTGAATGTATTGATTCGTTCCTGGATTCTAAAAATGATCTTCCTTTATACTACATTTTCATCAAGAGATAATCCTAGATTAAAGTGTATTTACCATAAATTTTCTTTAAATCTTGACAATGTACCATACAAATTTATTCCATAGATCTAGTTAACCAGAAATAAATCTCGTTAAATCTTCATTGGATCAATTGTTGTATAGTTCGAACTAAATTATCTCGACGATTTGGCACAGATGAAGCTATCTTTCTCTCGCCTTCAAAATTGAAACACCATTAGCATTTTAATAAGTGCTGTCAAAGTTAATCTTCTTTTTAATGTTTAAGTTCTGTGGAAATGCCACATAAATCTCTTGTATAAAATCTTAATTATCGTTTGGTGAAAACGTAGTATTACCTTTGTATGTATAGCCTATATTATTATCATGGAGCTTGATTTTGTATTGCGAACTCTAGCCTGGTGCACTTTTTTGGTTTTTTACACTTTCACATAGACTTCATTGTCTGTTTTTTTTTCTCCTCGATATAATTAACATTATGCGTGTTAAACCGCATCCATCTTTTACTAGAGATAGTTTCCTTCTTGTTTGAAATAAATTTAACAAGGGTAGTATCATAATTGTTATAATTAAATTTACTTATATTAGTACTAAAATCTGATATATTATTTGGCAGTATTACACATGAAATACTAAATATGTATGTCTAAAAGTTAACAAAGAAATGTCAACTTATGAAATATCCAGCAATCTTCGTCCTCTTTCGTCTTTCAACCATCCACGAGGCAAGACCTTATATTTTAACTTAATAAAATTAATAGTAAGAAACTTAAATCATAAGTGTTTCTTTTAATTGTGTATTTTTTTTATAATCAAATATTTCCAAAATCAAAATTTTGAAAGTTTCGTGGGAAGGTGAAGAATCTTCATAGACACTATGAGCCCGGTACTCATAGTTGTGTGAGATTTTTACTCACTAAAAAACACTTCCCTTTTGTTCTTGTGACTACAACGAAGTTACCTTATCAAGTAGTTTTAATTTCATTATATTGTTGTGAACAGAGCTTTATACTCCTACAGCGCCATCTGTCGGAAAATTGTATATCTACTTTATGGAAGAAACAAAAAGCTCTTTTCCAATGTCAAATATATTTCCATTTATTCGAACCATCTAGAACATTCCAAGATGACAACCTTCGAGAAGAACTAATTTGAGTATATAAGGGAGTGTTCACGGTGAGCGGGACACAGTTGATTTTTGACTATGAAAGTGTTCGAAAGCTGAACTATTGGATTAAAAATGTTATTAAACAAGTGTGATTTAAATAAAAGTATTTGAGTTGATTATAAATTGAGATTTATTGTTTTGATTGGGAAAGAGTAAATAAAGAAGAAATACTAAAAAGTAATAAGTTTTATTTAACGAACCTAGTAAAAATATTATCTACAATATTATAATCACATTTGGCAGGAAGCTCCCCACTGAAAGGACCTGCGGATACCACATTTGAAAGCCGATACTCCTTATGGCGCTAGGTCGCACGGTCTCGTTCTTTGAAGTCGGCGCACAAGGTTTGTCCCATCAATATTGTTTGTCGAATAATTCTATTGCTATGGTTATTTAAGTGAGTTCGTAGCTTCCCAGCGAAAACTGCTATTTCATATTCAACAGTTGGCAATCGTAAGTCTCTGTGTAAATCACAGTTTCTAATGTACCACGGAGCATTAACGATTTCTCTGAGAACTTTGCTCTGAAAAGATTGTAATATTTGTCTATTGCTTGGTTTAGTACAACCCCAAAGTTGTATACCGTACGTCCATACTGGTTTTATCACTTGCTTATAGATAAGCAATTTATTGTTGATGCTGAGTTTGGAATATCTTCCAATAAGCCAATTAATTTCACGTAATTTATTTTCAAGTTGATCTCGTTTCTTTTTAACGTGAGTTTTCCATTTAAGCTTAGCGTCTAGTGTCATTCCTAGGTACTTTGCTTCATTAGCATATGGTATTTGCACCGAATTAATGTAGGTGGGCAGATTGGTAATTTTTTTGTAAGTAAAATTAATATGTGTTGATTTGGACTCATTAAGAAGAATTCGCCATTTCTTAGTTCATACCGAAATTTTATCTAGAGCTCGTTGGAGCTTCTCGGTTACAGATTCAACTGAATCGGATATTGCAAGTATAGCCGTATCGTCTGCAAAAGTACCTATTACGGTATCTTCTTCTTGAGGAAAATCGCTAGTGTATAGTACGAACAGAATCGGACCGAGAACACTTCCCTGGGGAACACCAGCATTGATTTTCTTAAAATCCGAATATTCCCTCGCTTGCTTAACTCGAAATAGCCTATTTTTATGTAGGACTCAAGGATGTAATATATTTGATCCGAAAAGACCTGTCGCAGTTTAAACTTAAGGCCATGGTGCCAGACCTTGTCGAAGGCTTGAGAGACGTCTAGAAATACGCTTGAACATACATTTTTTCCCTCTAGTGATTTCTCAATTTCATTGGTTATCCTGTACACCTGATCAATTGTTGAGTGGCTTTTCCGGAAATCAAATTGATGGTCAGGAAAAAGCCGCTTTTCTTCGATAATAGGAAGCAGTCGCTTTAATAAGATTTTCTCAAATACCTTCGAGATCAGTGACAAGAGGGAAATCGGTCTATGAAATTTCTTTTCGTTCGGAGACTTTCCCGGTTTTAGAACCATTAAAACTTCTACGACTTTCCATTGGCGTGGAACGTATGAAAGCCTTAATGCCGCATTCATAAGGTGCTGAAGTTTAATTGCTGCTTTTCTGGGTATTTTTCGTATTTTTATCTGCGGTCAGACCTTAAAGATAGGTAGAAATCTTCCGATTTTTTGAATCGCGGATAGCATACCTAAGTTCATTCGAGAGGCGGTTTAAAATGGTTTTGTCCTGAGGTGCTCGTGATCGATGCCATCTTTTCCGAACAGTTCTTTTTTCGCGAAGCAGATCTTTTATTTCCGGTGGAATTGTATCTGAGTTTCTAATTGGATCTCTAAAGTTGTGTGGAGTGTTTTACATTAACATATTTGGAAAAAAAATGCACAACCTCACAGAATACGCGGTGAAAGATAAGTCTGTCAAAATAATGAATTTAGAAATGTTTCGATTTCACCATTTTTTATTGTGCCAGACTTTTTTTCTATTTCATAAACCGCTCTCGTTGTGACTTTTAAGAGCTAATAAATGAGATATTTTTTGACAATTTGTGAAAATTTGAAAAATAACGACGAGGCATATCGCTTATGTATATATGTCTCCACTATCCAAAGTTCTTGCAAAAGAGAAGACACTTACATTATTAGCCATTGGTTACAAATATAGTGAAGATCAATGTATACTCCGCTGTTTAACACGCACTTACCAGGCAGTGAACCTTAAACAGGAGACTCTAGGGGCAATACCTCTCAAACCAAATAGAGAAGACTGGAAGATAGCTGCAACCATCCGTTCAAGTAAAAGGGTAGACTAGGTGATAAGAACTTTTCAAACCATTTAAATCCAATGATGTAGATTATATCTTTCCAGCCCTCTAACAAACGGGTAAAAACGGTCTTATGTCTTACCTCATTTTTGTATTCTGTAATAGCATTGCTCTTGGTTATACATATACCAAGTCTATGAAGAAGAGCTAAGGTAATCTTCATTCTAAAAATTGGAAATAAATATACAACACATCAAGTCTTTCAGGCCAATAAGCTAAACATCCTTTGTACGGAAAACGCAAAAAAAAATTGCTGAAAAATACATAGTAATAGGCCAACATGCTTACAGAGCAGGTAGATCTAATGAAACCACTCTGTTTGAGTGAGTGAGCTTCGTATGCGTGCTTTGCTTGACATAGAAATAGCCTTTGACAATACCTTCCTCCTGCTGCTAATAATAAAGCCTATTATCGTAACTATATGGATTGGTGAAATGCCCGTTACTAGAAGAGCAAATGTACAGAGAATCATCACAAATGGCTGTCCGCACGGTGGGATACTATTACACTTGTTGGTCAATCTTGTATTGGATGAACTGCCAGAAAGTCTCACCTCGCAAGTCACACGCTGTATCAGGTTGGGTGATGATATTGTCATTTCAGCCCTAGGGAAGTTTGAAGAAACTCTCTCTATCATCCAGAGAGGACCAACAATTACAATGAACAGTATTCGACAGGAATGCGGCTGACAGTTATCACCGGAAATCTTGCGGAGTAATGTAAAATGCTATAAATTGGGCACATACATATCGTATGCTTAATGGAATACTGACCCATTAGGAGATAGGTCAAAATTGAGTTACGTACAGATACAGGCTTTTGCAAGCTTCAGATCTCATGAATAGTTTATCATACTTTAAGAATACCAGCATTCATGTTTAATTCATGAATAAGTTTTAATTTTATCCGTCAATAAGTAGGACAAATCCTCATAGCAAGATCTTTTTTTGCAACTTCCCAAAAATCGTTTTTTCGAGTTAGGTCAGTATTCCATTAAGCATCATGCGATATGTGTGTCAACACAGATATCATCTTTTCCACTTAACAGGAAAAGTTGTAAAGGTCCAAATAAAGATTTCCATAATTCAAAATCAATGTTGTATCAATACAATTTTGATGACATGAGTTTAACATGACCTGTGGTAGGTAGCTAAAATCATACCACTTCCAAAGAACGCTAAAGGTGTTGAGTTAAGGCCATTTACTATGAGTACCTACCCTATTTGTGTAAGATCCTTGAAAAAATTTTATAGAAACAAATTAATGTATACCTTACGTCGAATTCAACTCTTACCCCGCAATAATTTGATTTTGCTGAAAAGCAAAGCTGTATCACAGCAACTTTTGAACATCACTGACGACATAAAGCAAGCTTTAGATAAAGATAAGGTAACGTTTTGACAGTCAATTTATATAAAAACTCTGTAAAATGTTTAATTTTTAATCATGTGCTACTAAACTTATACAATTATGCTAAATCTAAATACCAGCCAGAATATGATATGAAGTAAATATCGAATGAGTAAAAACTATGCAATATTAATTTCTTTCTCCATTCAACGATACGTGGGGAATCCAAATTCTACTTTTACACAAATCTGAATTATTAATCTTTATTTTAAATTTTTTATAGAAATTCATTTCCTAAATGTTTGACCTTCCTTGTGATAATCAAATCAAATTGGAGACTATAATTTAGGGAAAGCTTAACCAAGTTATTTAAGTAATTTTTTTTAGATTAAACAAGGCACCTCCTTTGGTGATTGGTTTTGTAAAATTTGTCACATAAAAATTACCTACTTACTTAATTTCTATTGAAATGGTAAGCATTAAAACCAATTTTACAAGACCCAAATCAATGCCCACTCAATTTTTAAATTGCTACCTTTAAACAAGAAAAATAAATTATAGTCTTCCCAAATTCAAATTAAATCACAACCTTAAGTTATAAATAAGGACCACGAGTACCTCTGACCCGGTAGTTATTTCAAGGAAACGAATTGAATGGGTTTATCTTTTAAAATCGTATTTGGTCAAAAATGTTTGAAGAAATCCCAATAGTTTATACGAGTATTAAAATTTTAAAGTCTTGCTCTTTGATTTATGATCATAATTGGAAAAGATATTTCTGCTTATTTTTGATATCAATTTAATTTCAATTCAATTTATTTAAGTAAAGGTGAGTACAAATAAGACGTAGTCTTTTATAGTACAAATAATTGACACAATATACTTAACGCTAAGAAATAGTAAATAAAAAGTTATATAAACCAAAAAAATAATAACAATACATTTAAAATAAGTAGGAGGTAATATTAGGAAACAAAAGGTTATAAAAAGTAGAATATGACAGTGATGAGAAGAAATAGAAGGCGAAGAAATTAGAGGAAAAAGAAAAAACAAATACTTATGTTGTTGAAATTTATTACAAATATTGTAAAGCAATTTTTTTGAATTTTTTTGCACTAACTATCAGTTTAACCGTAGTGGGAAGTGAGTTCCAAAGTCTGGCAGCATGAATGAAGAAGAGGCGAGAAGAGTTTAAATAATTAAAAGGGGGTATTACAAAATTTCTTGTTCTGTTGGATTGAGCAAATTGAAGTTTTTCAAAAAGGTATCTAGGTGATCTACTATTAACAAGGCTGTGCATGAATTGACAACATCTGACATTCAGAAACTGTTGAAAAGTGCAGCCGAGTACCAAAGTGTGGTAGTGCGATATATGATCGTATCTACGCAGTCCATAGACGTACCTTATTGCATCGTTAAACGCTACAAGTAGTTTGTGTAGAGAGTGGGAGTCAGGTTTGCAGTACACCGTCGTTGAATAGTCCAAAATGGGAAGAAATAAGGTTTTGATAAGCCTTAGTTTTATGTTCACTGGAGTAAAATTAGAGGATAACCAAAGCTTTCGCAAACCTGCATAAATTCGGCTTATCACGTAATTTGTGTGATCAACCGCGGAAAGCGATCGATTTATCTTGAAACCAAGATTCGTAACAACATTATAAAACTTTATTTGTCTATCATTAAATAGTACAGGTGGTAGCTCATTCGTATCGTAATACTTCCGAGATATAAGAATTGTTTGAGATTTTTCTGAATTTATATTAAGCCCATTGGAAAGTGACCAGTGGTAAATTTTTAGTAAATCCTCATTTATTCTAGCAATTAGATCCTCAATCAGTCCAATTGGACGAGATAAGTATATCTGGGCATCGTCGGCGTAGAGGTGGAAAGAAGCATTTAAACAAGTACTGGGCAGATCATTAATAAATATACAAAATAAAATTGGTCCTAATATTGATCCTTGGGGTACTCCATTCAACACAGCTTTAAATTCCGAGGACTTACCATCATAAACTACTCTTTGGTGCCGATTAAATAGGTAATTGCGAAATAAACGGACAGATCTCTCGCTAAACCCAAAGTATAACCTTAGCTTTTGGCATAATATTTCATGATCCACTCTATCGAAAGCCTTGGAGAAGTCAAGCAAACAGAGTACAGTTACATGATTCATATCAAAGTTTATTCTTATATCGTCGAGAATTTTAATCATAGCTGTAGAGCAACTATGATTTGCTCGAAACCCAGACTGAACTGGAGATAACAAATTATGTTGATTTAAATAATTTGACATTTGATTAGCAAGGAATTTCTCCAAGACTTTGGACAAACATGGCAAGATACTGATGGGGCGGTAATCTGTTGCTAGAGATGCCTGTGTTTTTTTAGGTACAGGAATGATTTTTGCTAACTTCCAACTATCAGGAAAAATTTGATGACGTTATGCAGAAGTTAATTATGTGAGTTATGCAGCTTATAACGTGAGGTAAGATCATCTTGACAAATCGAAGAGGTATACCATCTTCACCTATAGCATTGGATTTTAATGAGCGAATAACATTGATAATGTCAACCTCCGTAGCAATTTGAAAGTCAAAATCGGCATTATGTATCAGACGATCATCAGCGGTAAAACTTAGGTTATTATTAGTATTATTTAAAAAAACATTATTAAGATCAGTTACATCGGGGATGTTATGGACACCTGTCCTTTTCCCGACACCAATTGAACGTAAGTTGCTCCATAGTTTTTTTGAAGGCAAGTCAGTGCTAAGTTTCGAAAGAAAATATCTTTTTTTCGCTCTACGTGTTACAAAGGTGCAGTGGTTACGAGCCCGACAAAAAACTTCCCAATTGTGACTTAATGGGTATTGTTTCCACTTAGCGTACAACTTACTACGAGCTTTTATAGCGTTACTAACCTCATCCGTGAACCAGGGGCATTTATTATTTCGTATTGCAACTGTCTTAAGAGGAACATGCCTATTAAACAAATCCAATACTAATGTTTGAACATGCTTTACTTTTCGTCTACATTAAAAGCTTGATAGCAATGGTGCCAAGGAAGAAGTCTTGCATCAAATTGTAGAGCACTATTATCAATTGAAGCATAATCTCTAAATTCAAAGGATAACGGAGAAATATAGCTAGACATATCAACTCCGTATGTACAGAAAAGTAAGTCGTGGTCAGAAATTCCCGCCAAAGACAACTGATCTTGAAGTAAGACGTATGACCTATTGGAGACCATAATAACGTCAAGAAGGCTAGGAGCTGCATTTGGAGAAAAATGGGTAGCATACGAATTTATTATCGAAAGCCCCACGGCAGCAGCAAAATCAAGTAATTGGTGGGCTTTACTATCATGTTTTAAAAGGTTAGCATTGAGATCGCCACAGATTATGATGTGCTCATAAAGTGCAGTGAACTCCTGCAATGCGGAAAATAATGGTTCAGGAGAGTGACAGCGGTTTGGATTGTAGGAAATACCAATGAGACATTTCGTAATTCCATCAAGTCTAAATATTACCCAATTTAATTATTTATTTCTGACAAACGATAGTATTGATGATAAAATTCGAAATGCCTACATGCTTGTCCTTTGGTCCAATTCAATGCTTCGGGGTTATCTTTTGGTTCATAAAAAGTTAAAGCATGAGAAATTACTGGCAGATTTACAATGCATTTACAATGAAATTAAAGTATTTAAGACTTTTAGGTGTAACACTTTTATATTTATAACCTTTTGCTACATTTTATTTTCAGAAAGATGGAGACAAGATTATCCAGGGTCTTCTAGATGAAACTAACTCAATGGGAAAATATATGTCACGAATAAATCTATGTTTGGGAACATTCACTTCTATTGGATTCGTATTATATCCTTTGTTTGCCAATAAAAAGGGTTTGGCTCTACATGGCAAGTTTGTTTGTTAATTTATTCTTTTTTGTTTTCTCTTTATAGTCCTACCATTTGGAAGCATTGTTCCCGGATTCAAAGAATACGAAACCCCATTCTATGAAATCCTCTATGTGTATCAAATAATTGTCACTCCAATAGGATTTTTCCTGTACATTCCTTATACCAGCTTAATTGTTGCTTTTATCTTGTTTGCGATTTTAAAGTGCAAAGTCCTACAATATCGTTTAAGAAATTTACAATACCCTGGAGACTCAAACGATGTAATTGAAGCTAAGTTGGTTTGGTGTATTAAGTTTCAAAAATCAACTATTATGTAAGACTATCAAATATATAAATAAAAAAACTCAAATAAACGTTGATATGACTCACGTTGGGCGCCAATTTGATAAAAAGATTTAATAGAGTTTTAACTTTTTGCAGATACATTAAATCTATAAACGACTTAATAACTTACACATTTTTGATGGAATTCATGGCATTTGGAATATTGTTGTGTGCATTGCTTTTTCTTTTAATTATTGTAAGTTTACAGATATTAAAAAAAAAATAAAGATATAATACTCTTTTTTCTAAAGGTCACTTCACTAGGTGAAGCCGTCATTGTTTTAGCTTATATAACAATGATATTCGCCCAAATTCTAGCACTTTATTGGTGTTCCAATGAATTATATCAGGAGGTGACTAGTATTTACACTACGGTTTACTTGATTAAACGCTTAGGTTTTTTTTGTTTATAAATTTCTTTCAATTTCATTTGTTATTTGGTTCTAGTTAAAAAGAAACAAAAATATTTATTACAATCATTACTTTATATCAGCCTTATTTATTATTTTTCACTAATACTGTGTTCAATCTCGGAATAGTTAAACCGAGCCGAAGCACTTACTTCGGGTTTACGCCACGTCAAACAAATCCTTATTTAAAATTACTTTCTTAGACGTTTTAGCTACGCCTTCCTTATGTCAAATATACTGGAAAAAAGTAACAAATCTAAAACTCTGGTTATTATACACCTAAATCAAACCCCAGCTGATCTCCATTACTATTCATTTTATTATCATTGTATGCATATTGGAAATTGGATTGTATAAAATTCAAATCCAATAAATGAATGTAACAACCACATTGCGTTCCCAATAGCGTACAACTGTAAGAGCGTTTGGAAAATATAAATAATTTATTATTGCAAAATATCTATCCTTTTTGTCTTAGTAAGAAACGAAAAAAAATGCTTACACTCCTTTTTGTAAATTTCACAAGATGTCATCTCAAAATGACATTTAGATACTAAAACGGCCTTAAACCTCCTATGAACCAGTTTTAGCTTATTCCACCGCTATTCCTCGTGCATTTTCATTATAAATAAGGTTTTCAGGATTAGAGCCGTTGTAAAGTCGAAGTAACTTTACTCTGTCGCTAAAACGAGTTAGTAAATAAGGCTGTATATGTATAAGTATATACAACTATTTTCGTTACTTCATTTTATAAAAAAACTTAGTTGAAACAAGTAAACCACAAGTTTTACATAAATATTGCGAAAATATATATTTGTTTCTCCTACAGACCTTGAATATTGCTGCAGCTGCCTATGAAACCAATTGGTTTGAGTTCAAGATTCCCACACAAAAATATGTTTTGTTGTTGATCCTTCGAGCTCAGAAACCATGTTCGGTAATTTCTGAATATTCCTAAATAATATGAAAAAACAATATAATATTTGTCTTTGTATTTCATTTCTTAGTTAATGGTTGGAAATATATACCCAATGAATTTGGAAACCTTTCAGTCACTTTTAAATGTGTCTTATTCGTATTTTACATTGCTTAAAAGATTTTATGATTAAGAATATTGTGCTTGTTATTTAAAGAAAAGAAAACTTGATTTAAAAAATTGTGTGTATGTATGTATAAGCAAAAACAAGTTTTTAAATTATAAAATTAATATTTTTATATAGTTTAATATTGTTATACTGATAAGTATACTAGATGGTTGATTACTGCACGTACATCTTTCTACACTATAATTTATGACATCTATCCTCTGTAGAAGTAACCACATGTCATTAACTGGATTAATAAAAATATTAAAAGTAGGTCTGACTTTTTTTATTAGAAATATCATAAATATTAACCTTTTTTCAGATATAAGATTAATCAATTGAAAATTGTATCTATGTACATTCAATACAACTGCATATAAAATTGAGTAGAGTAAAGTCGGGTAATATGGACCAACAATCAAATTTTTTTAATAAAACACAAACGGTGTAAGCTTTTTTAAAGATATTTTGAAAAAAAACTGCATCAGTTAATTCTGATTAAAAAAGTAGCAACAAAAAAATAAATTCACTTAATAAAAAAATAACAAAAAACAAAAAGTTAAGTAATTCTAAAACGTAACAAAAAAAAGTGAAGGGTAATATAAACCACCTGGCCTTCAATCCATTGACGGCTATTTATCCAGTTTAGACTCTGACATATGCCTTGCCAAATAATTCACATATATCAAAATCATCAACGGTCGATCATTCATCCTCATCCAGACCCGAAGCTTCTTATATTGAAATGGCGGGTAATGTGGACCACTAATCCATATACTCCTTTTCTCGGGTGGTCCATATTACCCGCAACATAATGTTTCAAAAAAAGCAATTTTACAACAAAATGAGACTCTTAACAATAGTTTCATAAATAAAAACTTTAAAACAAATATTCACTTCTTATATTTTAAAAATAAAAGGAGAACAAACTATATTTTTAACTATAGGAAAAAGGAGAAACACCTCTGAAAAAAAAATAATCAATGCCTTGGATTTTCTTTTAATCCGGACAACTTCGTGACGCGCTACTCCTGACTACTCAAAGTATACTAAGTTAAGTTTAAGCAGGTCACGCACCATCGCAACCAATAGTCTCCTCGATTGCATTTGTGTAAGGCGAGAAAAGCTGGCGGTCCATATTAGCCAAGTGGTCCACATTACCCGACTTTACTCTACAGTCAAAATCAGTTATAACGACCTTCAAGGGACTGACGAATTTAGTCGTTATAAGCGATAGGTCGCTGTAAGCTGTAACCGATATTAAGTAAATTAATTTCTTTTCAAGTAGAGACTCTTTTTTTATAATTTATAATTCTTATTTATTGTTGCGGCACGTTGAGGTTCGTTTCTGACTCATTTTCCAACACTAGATACTTTATGCGAACCGAATAAAATAAAACTTCTACGATCATTCGTCACGCAGACAAATTTACACGAAGTAATTTTCCCACCTACTTGAACAAACTCAAAACAAATAATAAACATAAAACAAAAAGAATAACATATCAACAAACGGTAAGCTTTAACATTATGTACATATGTATCCGAAATTCTTCATACAATGCATCTACATCAGATAAACAAATTACCGTTTAGAAAAATATGCATTCGTATCAACAGCTGCGTCGGTTTTAGTCGTTATAACCAATATTTTAATTAAAAAAAGGGGAAAATCCGGTCGTTGTAACCGATATGTCGTTGTAAGCGATATCGTAGTAAACGATTTATTATTCAATGGGATTATAATGGAATTCAGCCGGGACCTAAGAATTTGGTCGTTATAACCGATACGTCGCGTCGTTATAACCGATGTCGTTGTAACCGATGTTGACTGTACTTACAGAGCTGTTATACAAATAAACTATTCTAGCATATACAAGTAAATAAATAACCTAAAATAGGTATATATTTAAAAAAAATCTTTCGTTAAATTATATCGATAAACGTATTTACAGTGCAACCAAATCTACTTCTGACGTAATTCTCATAAAGACCAGCATTTCAAAGCCAAAATGTGTTGGCTTGTGTTATTTTATTTTTCTTTCTCCCATTAATAAACGACAAATAATAGTGAGTAAAGACAAACGAAAGTGGATCAATAGGTCCCTGAAAAAATTAAATAAAGAACACTCTTTTCGGCATAAAACCATTTTATATTTCAAAATAGTCTACTTTTAGCTCAATGTACTTTATCCAAGGTTTCTCAAATTTTTTGATGTGCTCAAAATAATTCGATTTCTCGGGCCCCTCCAAATAAGCGTTTTTTCAACAGTGACCTCTTCATTTGACTCAAATCCCTTACCTCTAATCCATATCTTCATGCTGGGAAACAAGAAATAGTGGCCGAATAGAATGCCGGATGAGAGAGGGCCTCGTTACTTTACTCATACAATCTTGTTATTGCGAATGCGGTCTAGTGCGCCGGCCGCGCCGGTGCATTGATAAAGTTGTTTTTGCTACAAATCGGCTTGGAATCGATCCCGTACATCTGCGTAATATGCGCCAGTGATCGTTTGATCCTTTTCAAGTTGATAAATTTGAATAACATCGCGTACATTCACAAAAAAAAGGTCGCCATGACAATGTTTGCTGATAAATCCATCTTGAACTTCTTCGGCCCCGATTCACCAGGAGAATCCGTTATTTCGAGTGTTCCTTGCTTTTCGGTGTATTGTTACATCCACGGTTCCGAAACGGCACAAACTCGAACATCGCCAAACACTTCTTTGAAGTTGTCAAACGATTGCGTTGGTTATCGAATGTGAGCAAACGCGTCATTTTTCTTATGGAAAGTTTTTTTATATGTCCAAATATTTATGTAAAATCGAACTCACTGCCCCATGTGTAGACTTTGTCAAGCTTTTGTTTGGTTTTCATGATGATTTTCCTCAGAAAAAATATTAGGTCACTCCAAATACGCTTCTTGTCATTTAAACGAAAATGCTCGTAAGCATTATAGTTTACGTCAGGTTAAAGCGGCTGTCATTTAAAATATCTGATACAGTTAGACAAGTAGAAGTCCATTGTGATATCACGATCTAATAGAGAACAAAAGGTTCCCTACTAGTTAAAACCATTTGGAGCTTCTGATGAAGCGAATGACACTTTTAATGTCTGTGTTTATGAGATCGCTTGGTTCATTATAGAAATAGTCTCCTAGATGAAGTTTGCGTCTGTACGCATGTACAAAAAAGGCGTGGGATTGTTTCCTCTTCCTCCTCGTTCAAGCAACTCCTACAGAAATCCTTTGATAGTACACCGAGTCGTGCAGCGGGTGTACCTTTAAGACAGTGTCCAGTTATGAAACCTACTACGGATCTGATCTGAGATCTACTGAGGGACAACAAACAATTTGACCGTTTCAAATCTAGTTTGGGCGAGATAGGTATATTCGTTCCAATTCTGGCGAGTTCATCGGCTTTACTATTCCCCGGAATATCCCTGTATCCCAACACCCATAATAGATGAATATGAAACTATTTGGCCATCTCCATCAGAGACGACCGACAGTATTGGGCTGTAAGCATTATAAAATGGGTCGTATAAAATGGCTACAACAAAACTATTTGACAGATCTGGCCGAAAATTTGGCTGCTTTAATTTGAAAGATGTAAACAAAATGATTGATTTGAGGTGCCGTCACCATTTCTTTTAATTTTCAAGAAATTATTGATCCACCCGAGAACCATAAATCCATATTCTCCTCTTTGTGTATTCTGACTCCATAAATATTTGGCGAAAAGAGAGAAAAAAATGTACAGTAATTGAAGAAATAAATGAATAGAACATGCTGATTTCTGTAACAAATTTGTCGGTAGAAAATTATTTCCATTTTATTTTCTGCGTATCGGCTGATTTTTAATAGCAAACCTATCCAATCTGGTTTTGGTAGTTCATAAAACTAATGGATAGAGTGAATCCTAAACGCGGAAAAATCTCATCGACAACTTAAAAAAAAACCACCAAAGAAGGTTAGACGAATGAATTTTCTAAGGCCGTACCGACAATTCTGGATTGTATCGATACGTTGTCATGTTTGGTATTGTGTAACGAAATCTATTGTGAATACACTTCTGAATATTTCAAATTTGACAACTGATAGATAGGTATTCAAATAAAAAATTGTATTGCCATGCCCCATGCGGCATACCATAAATGGTTAGTAACGGGTGAAAGTTTGAATATGTAGAAGGTACGCGTTCGATTCCTAACCGCTGTTGTTCAGGGAAAAGGTCCTCTTCCGAACTATCCGGAGCCCAGTCACCGAACAAACGGCGTTGTCTATGGTCTTCAACCTTGGGCCAGTTAGATCTTGTAGGGGTGTGGGCCCAAATCCCGACGCAAAATTCGCCACGTTGAAGTCGGCGAAAGGCCGAGTTCTTGTGCTGCGATTCTTTTTTTTATCTAAGGCAGAGAGCCAGCGTCAGCGGGTCCAGAGTCAATCCAAAGAAAGCACAAAACTCGAATAATGTCCAACTTTTATTCAGTGTAACTTAATCTAAAATTAATCACAAACTTCTCATATTCTAAATAACTAACATTGTAGGTATTTCATATAAGGGGCAGACGCACGGTGGCATTCAATCCCTAGACTTAACTGACGTTTAGCCAAACGCTAATTGGGATTAAATCCATAGCCTTAGGCTGAAAACACACCGGATAAAGCAAAACGTGTTTTTTTGTTTCGTGAAACAAGAGAACATTATTTCTTATGAGAGTGAACACACCAAAGAAAACGAAACAAAACACATGTTTTTTGTTTGAAGTGTTTCGATGGTGGTTGTCGAAAATACATGCTATTGTATACGAGCAACACACACCGAATGCAACAAAACAACGAACAAGGGTCGTTGACGATAATTGCATACTTTCTTATGGCGCAACGCACACCAAATGAAACAAAACATAAAAACAAAAGCAAAACAGAAAAACATGTTTCGTTGCCGATAGCTGACCTATTGTTTTTTGCAAAACGAAATTTGGATTCCGTTCTTTTTATTTTCTTCTTTCGTTGCACTTTACAGATTTATTTGCTTCTACGTTTACTCTGTGCGCAAATTTTAAATAAATATGAAAAATGTAGATGGAGAGAAGTTCATTTTTTTTAATTAAGGCAAGAAGCCCTATCTATAATTATAAAGATAAGGAACATGCCAATAAACTTACTATTGATAAGCTGTGGATTGCTACTTCCTACTATAACATTTGAAGATTAGCAAGATTAAAAGCTTTTCTCTTTTCTTATAAATAAACACATAATGTCTGTTTTGTAAACACAAAATTGTTATTTGTGTTTACTTGCCGTAGAGTTATAACCTTTCAGCCGGAGTTAAGCTTTTACGATAGTTCGTATTTTGTTTCATTTCAACGCACACCAAACGAAACAAAAAAACAAAACGTTTTGTTTTGTTTTATTCTGTTTCGCTTGGTGTGTGTTCAAATAAAAAATGTTTTTTTGACTATCGAATAAAAAACGTTTTGCTTTATCCGGTGTGTTTTCAGCCTTAAACGACGACAGACGGTAGGTAGGATTAGCTTTGATTGAATGCCAGGCAAAAACGGTTGGTGAGATTAAATTTCTAGCCTTGGCTTAGATCGCATCACGGTTCAAATGAGGGATTAGATCCCTAGCCTCAAACAAACGTTCGGGGCAAATCGCAAATGGAAATACCTAGCCTAAAACAAAGACAGGCCACGGTAGGATTAAATCTTAAGCTTTGATTGAACGCTGAAGCAAAAACAATAAATATTATTGATCCCTAGCTTCAGATCAAATCGCAGCATGGATCTAATGTGGGATTAAATCCCTTCCCTCAAACGAATTTTGAAACAAAATAATGGGAGGGTGCCGAAAAGGCAAAACGAACACAACACAAATTTATGGCCAAAGCCTAAAAAGTTTAGAAACTTCTTACTGGTAACAACGTACCCAGCAGCTTGCTTCAATGGATACCCTCTTGCCTCCGTACTCTATATCGCTAATATAAAGTCAATTGTAGGCTAGAAGAATCGAATTTTGCCAAGGTTTCAATTTTTTTTATTGAACTTTAATATATACAATTGTGAAACTTAAGGATAATATGTATCGATTTTTGCATGATATTTAACCTTCACTTAACAGATTTGTGGTGAAAAGCAACTGTGAACAGTGAAAAGTAGAAAAACTCTGCTCACTCGTCGATGTATTTTGTTGTTTACCAACGTTGACCAACCATGTGTGTTTGCCATGTGTAGATTCGTGGGCGTCTCAAGGTATGCAATGTTCTTTATATTATAAGATGAATCCTCGTTATGCCGTACAGCAGAAAAGGCAGTAGCCGAGTAGTACCGAACCGGTCATCTCAAATTTGGTAACCATACATTGAAAAGTCGACTGTAAAGGGCCACCACGTCTGTCGGAAAGTGGGTACAACACTCATTTTGACAATAAAGTTTTGTCATTTGGACGTGCTGTTATACTGTCTTACTAGATAGTAAACAACGGGTTTGACAGATGTCACTAAAACAACATACCCGCGCGAATTGAAAAACCCTCTATGTTAAATCAAAATATAGACTAAATATGAAGTTAATGTCGGATGACTAAAAATCTGCAATATTGAATTTTTTTCCTCAATTTAACAATACATGCCTTGAAAAGTCTAATTGTTTTGTAATGTGGAAATGCATTATATTATATTCCGTCAACAATTGTGATTGAGGCTCAAAAGTTGAGGTTCGCACATGGCCTAATTTTGCCTTAAACCAGTGTGGGCTATTCTGAAATTAAAATAAAAAAAAACATTGCGAAGAATTATTAAAGATTATTTTCCTATTTGTGAAAAGTGTTCAAAAATCCTCAAGAAAATTTCTTCACAAGTTAGAAAGCTTACATTATTATTATAAAGTAAATAGATACATAGATGTATGTAAGTTTATATGGATGCATTATTTTTTCGGGACCTTCAAAACCATATGTTGATTATGGCTTACTTACGTTTTCCAGATTAATTTCAGTGGATTTTTTTTAAATATTTCCGAAAATGATTAAATTCTTTTTTTTTTCTAATTTATATTTAATTCAACATAGAAATTACCTACTTCATATTTGCTACCTTCACACATACATAATTACTTTATTTCTATTCGAACGGTAACCATTAAAACCAATTTTACAAGACCCCAATGCCCATTCAATTTGCAAATTGCTACTGTTAAACAAGAAAAATAAATTATAGTCTTTCAAAATGCAAATTAAATCACAACCTTAAGCTATAAATAAGGATTACGTGTACCTCTGACCCGGTAGTTATTTCAAAAAGTCCAATTGACTGGGTTTAAGCTATAAAATCGTATTTGACCAAAAATGCTTGAAGAAATTCAAATAGTTTATACTAATATTAAAATTTTAAAGTTTTGGTCCATGATTTATGATCATAATTGGCGAAGATATCTCTGCTTATCTATGATATCAATTCATAATATTACCCAATTTAATTATTTGTTTCTGACAAACGATAGTATTGATGCTAAAATTCGAAATGCATACATGCTTGTCCTTTGGATCAATACAACGGTTCGGGCTTATCTATTGGTTCATAAAAAGTTAAAGTATGAGAAATTACTGGCAGGTTTACAATTCATTTATCATGAAATTAAAGTATTTAAGACTTATACATATAACACTTTTGTATTGATAATTCTGACAAAACCTTTTGCTACATTTTATTTTCAGAAAGATGGAGACAAGTTTATCCAGGGTCTTCTAGATGAAACTAACTCAATGGGAAAATATATGTCACGAATAAATCTATGTTTGGGAACATTTACTTCTATTGGATTCGTTTTGTATCCTTTGTTTGCCAATGAAAAGGGTTTGACTCTGCATGGCAAGTTTGTTTGTTAATTTATTCTTTTTTGTTTTCAATTTATAGTCCTACCATTCGGAAGCATGGTTCCGGGAATCAACGAATACGAAACCCCATTCTATGAAATGCTCTATGTATACCAAATAATTATCACTCCAATAGGATGTTGCCTGTACATTCCATATACCAGCTTAATAGTTGCTTTTATCATGTTTGCGATTTTAATGTGCAAAGTCCTACAATATCGTTTAAGAAATTTGCAATACCCTGGAGACTCAAACGGTGTCATTGAGGCTAAGCTGGTTTGGTGTATTAAGTTTCAAAAATTAATAATTACGTAAGACTATACATATACCTAAGGAAAAAATAATAATAAACTCAAATACATGTTGATATGGCTCACATTGGGCGCCAATTTGTAAAAAAAGTTTTAATTTTTTGCAGATACATTAAATCTATAAATGAGTTAACAACTTTCATATTTTCCTTGGAATTCATGGCATTTGGCATATTGTTGTGTGCACTGCTTTTTCTTTTAATTATTGCAAGTTTACAGAAATTAAAAAAAAAATAATTGAGATTTAATAAAATTTTGTTTAAGGTCGATTCACTAGCTGAAGCCGTTATTGTTTGTGCTTATATAACAATGATATTCGCCCAAATTCTAGCACTTTATTGGTGTTCTAATGAATTATATCAGGAGGTGACTAATATTTACACTGCGGTTCACATGATTAAACGCTTAAGTTTTTGATTTTCTTTCTTTCAATTTCATTTGTGAAGGTTATTTAGTTCTAGTTAAGAAACAACCAACTACATATATCTATAATGGTCACTATATTATCCAAATACCATATTTTCTCATTACTTCAATTTATAAAAAAAAAAAAAAACTTGCGTTGAAACATGTAAACCACAAGTTTTACACAACAAAAAATATTTTGAAAAATATATTTTCTCCAACAGACCTTGAATATTGCTGCAGCTGCCTATGAAACCAATTGGTTTGAGTTCAAGATTCCCACACAAAAATATGTTCTGTTATTGATCCTTCGAGCTCAGAAACCATGTTCCGTAAGTTTTGAATATTCCTAAATAAAAACAAAAGACAATAAAATATTTTCCTTTGTATTGCATTTTTTTTTAGTTAATGGTTGGAAATATATACCCAATGAATTTGGAAACCTTTCAGACACTTCTAAATGTGTCTTATTCGTATTTTACATTGCTTAAAAGAATTTATGGTTAAGAATATTGTGTTTGTTATTTAAAGAAAAGAAAACTTGATTTAAAAAAATTGTCAGCCTTATTTTGACATTCGATTTCATTAGAAAGTATGTCGAATTCGAATAATTTGTATTTTGAGATTCGAACGATTCGAAAGTTCACCTTATCAATGGAAAGTTCATTTATCTTTCGAAAACTAAGCAAATTTTCACTTTCGAATCGTTCGAAAGAAATGTCATTTCATTCTCGTTCAATTTTTTCTGGCGAATAGATTCATAAAACATGTAAGTTTAGTATAATGTTAGTAGTATTGGATGCATAAAATGGATGTGATGCATCCATTATCCTTCTCCTATACAACTGCTCCTCACCGTTTTCTCTTTTCATACATAAAAGAAATGCCATTTTGATTTTTTAACGTCTGGCTTCAATTAATCAATTATTTTCATAAAACAATTTACAAATGGTGGTTCAAAATTCATGTGTGACCAGATTTGTGTAAATTAAGTGGCTTTGAAGTTGCCTTCTTTTTTTGTTTATCAATTTGGAAAACAAAATTAGTTTACATGAAAATTAAAACGTAAATCAAGTATTTTATTATACAGAGAAGTTTTACCGTTATTTTACTTCTTTTTAATATCAATAAACTTACCATAATGTTTTCTAAATGCTCCCAATTTTTAAAATGTCAGTTTTATTGATGTTTTTCAAATTTAAACTTTACCGTGGCGTTAGCATTAGTTTATTTTCCTTAAATGATAGATTATTATTTTTATATTTTTAGACCATAATTTTTTTTAAATAAAAATCATCAAAAAAAAAAACAGTCTGGTCATACTAAATCAGATAGAAATGTCAGTAAATTTCAAACAGCTGATTTCGGAAATGAATTTCATTGAGGTTCATTTTATGCAATCATTCGACAATGAACGTTTTTCGTTCGAATGTCAAAATATGGATAGTTCATTCGAATGAAAGTATCTATTCTATCGAATTAGCTATTCGTTCGAATCTCAAAATAAGGCTGTGTATGTTTTAATAAAATTATAAAATTAATATTAACCTTTCTTCAGAAATATTTTTAAGATTAATCAATTTAAAATTATATCAACATTATGTAGATGTAGATGCACCTGAATACAAAAATAAAATACAAAAATAAAGTAAATGCAGTAGCCCTCTTCATAAATAACCTCAAATATAAATAAAATACATATTTAAATTAAAGTATGAATATATTTAAAAACATATGAAGAGTAAAACCGAATTTTATTTTGACGTTATTCTCATAAAGAACAGGGGTGGAATCGGCTAACGTGATAGGTGATTGTGATTGTCATTTTGACAATCGCTTTCTCTATATTTCTTTATTGATATGATAGAGACAGCTATAGTCAAAATGACAATCACAATCAACTATCACCTTAGCCGATTCCACCCCAGCATTTCCCTATTAATAAACGACCAACAAAAGTAAGTTAAGACATACGAGAATGGGTCAATTACATAAAAACATTTTAATTCTCAACAAAGTCTACTTTTAGCTCGATACAATTCATCCGACGTTTCTCCAATATCAAATTGAAGTTGATTTGACAGGTTCTTCTAATTGGCTGAACATGTGAAGTTTATTACATTCAACCTCTTCTCCCATGTTCCATGTTTCAATGACAGTCGACAAAAAACAATTGTAAAATCGAAAAAGGCCAATATCACAAATTCTCAATCACAACACGAAATTGAGTAAGTAAATCGTCAGCCGTAATCGGGTCCATTTTATATTTTTATTATCGTCCTAACTTCATATGATACAAAAGTCAGAAAAGAGCTTTTGGCTTAGTTCTTCTTACAAAAACTGTCATAATTTTAGGTGTGTAATAGGGCCCATACACGACACACACTCGTCGCTGCAGGTCTTAAGTCTAAAGTGTATGCAAACGTGCTTTCGCAACACACGATCTCTGTGTATTATATACTACGTTTATATGCAGTATCGAAAGATCGAGTTGGATTAGGGTCGGATTTTCGACCCAGGTTTTTCGTCATTTGAGTTGAGAGCTCGATTTGGAGTTGAGTTGAAATGGTGTTGAGCGATTCTGAAACATTTTGTTAAGCCAACTCCTCGACCCAGGTTTTTCGTCACGTATTTCGAGTCGACACCGCTGAGCGAGTGAGATCGAGCTTCAAGCTCGCTTCAATACCTCATATAAACGTAGAAATAGAGATCAGTGGATACACACGACACAGCCGTGTGCCTGTGTCGTGTATGGGCCCTAAGGAAAAATAAAAAAAGTTTCCTCAACGTTACTACTTAAAAAGTGTTTAAACTTTAGAAAAAATTTAATGAATGAATGATTTATGTATTTGGGGTATTGCTCTGCAACCTAGAGATCTATTGTGCCTCCACCGAAATCTGGATGAGGTTGTTAATCTTACAGTTCTTCCTCCAAATGTATTGCCCTTAGAAATTTTAGTATTTAGGTAGGGCACCTTCAGAGAGGATATGTCACTCTCTTTCACTTGGTATTGGTCCAGATAATTTTTCCTTTGGTACATAAGAGGACAACATTTTCCTAGCATGTGGTCTAGGTTTTCCTCATGCATGTTGCGGAATCTACTGCACTGCTTACCACACTATGTTAACCTAGGTATCTTCTAAGTTGGCAGTGTCCAGTTAGGATACGTGTTATTATTCTTAGATTATTCCTACTTAAGCTTATGTAGTTTGTGAAACGTCTCTGGTTGTAATTGCACAGTAGTAGTATTATGAACTATTTTAGAGCTAATGATATATGAGCTTTGCTTTGAGTGCAGCTTGGCTTTCTGCATGTTGGCAATGTTCTGGTTAGGATAATTTCATTCGAGATTTTAAACCACACATTTCCCTATAGCGTATACCTCCGCTTAGAAGATGATGGTGGACTGGAAATGCATGCGGTAAAAATTAAAATGCTATTGCACATTCGCTTTCGATTTCGAAAATAGGGCGTAAAACATAAAACGGAAGAGGCGAAAGCGAAAGCAATAATACCACGTTTCGTATTCCCTAATCAGGCCACTAGTTCTGATCACATGTGTAGACATCGTCCTCTATTTGCAGATGGGAACTACGGCTCCAACATCTGCTAGGAGGTGCTCTTCGTTTCTTTTTTCGTTTTTTGACGGCTATTGTTTTCTCTATCGTGTCGTTTTTCAAATGGTATTCCATAACTTCTTCGACGCGACGATTTTGGAACAGATTTTTAAACGATTAAAAAGTACAAAGCACCTTTAAAATCCAAGGAAACTCTAAAGTCTACATGTAAAATTATTGCACGATGCTCAATCAAAGAACAAATGCGGAAAATAGTTTTCGTTGCCTACTCAGCGCACGACAGATATATTACAGTCCCAAAAAAAAAACAAATCAAATTGAGAATGGGTGTCAAATTGGGCTGAGATACACGAATAAGATTTCCACTTGGGTTCTACGACTTTTTATAATTTAGCAAAATTTGCTACAGCCTCTTTTAGTGGAGATAACACTCGCAACCCAGTGGCTTTTATTTATTTTGAATTGTAGATTATTTTCTTCTTCACTTAAAATTTTAAGTCGGCTCTAAGGAAAACAAACATTAAGAATTTGTGTGTATTAATGGAATAAGCGATTCAAACCATTTTTAGAGGACCTTTGCTGTTCAGCTTCTCAGATATGATATTCCATTCCATTTTTGAATTCGTTTTTTGTATACCTTTTTTTAAAAAAAACCTAGCCAACAGCTCGTTCCTCTGGACTGAACTGGTTTTCATTTATTAATTTCAACTGCAAATGTAGACAAATATTTAACAACAATACTTATAGTTTGCGACCTTCCATTTCTCTGCCGTTTGTTAATTTTTGAACAAGATACCGTCGTTTCCTTTCGTCTTACAGAATGAAAAACGAAAGCTTTTAACGTTATCTGACGAAGTTGCAAACGACTCATGGAATGCGGATTGTGTTGTGTGGTGTATTTCGGTGTCGTTTACAATATCAGTAATAGCGGTTATTGTTACCTTAAAACAAGGCTCTTTTAAACTATACTTCAATCGAAAAAAACTAAGACACATTAAAATATTCCTTTAATCTCTTTTATTTATCTTTTCAATTATTTTAAAGACATTTTTTTAATAAAATTATTTTTGTTATCATAATGAAACATTCCACACAATAATGACTTTATACATAATATATATAAATAAAATAAAATAATACAAAACACAACAAAATAAAATTAAACAAAACAAAAAAAAATAATAAATCGAATGCAAAAGAAAAAATATCATTGAAATACTATACATTCGTTTCATGACGGTTTAATTTTTTGTATTCGTACCGGAAATAATTAATTCTAATGAAACTTTGTTTCAAATTCGAATTAATTTTAATTGAGTATACATCTTGAGCAATAAAATATTTGAAGATTTTTACATTCATGTTAAATTCTGTTCTAAATAAATTAGAAGTAAATCAAATTAAAATATATACAGCAATTCCAGCACATACGTACACTCGTATATTTTTGTATGTACATTTGTACTAAACGTATGGAGTTTGACGAATGAACTGAACGTTTTAGTCCCCCTGTTTACAAATTGCTTTTATTTTTATTTTATTTGAATGAAAGAACCTGAATAAAATAAAAAACAAATATAAACTCAATCTCGGTGTCAAAAGATTTGAAATAAGACGCTCTTCATTCAACTAAATAAGTGAGTGAAGGAAGGATCAAAGGATATACATAAATATCATAATATAACGCAATTTTTTAAAAGCGCTATACGAACATAAAACCATAGGCTTATTTATCCTAGTGATATCTTAGTCATCTCTTTACTATTTGAATACTTTTATGTTCTCAAGCTTATGAAAAATAGAACCATTAAATATTTTGAACTTCCATGCCGATGAAAATTTATAATACTTTTACTATAAATCACTCAAAGAATTAAACTTATAATATCTTCTTCTTTCTCACACCCGTGTATTGAACCCTGCTTAAACTTTTACTACTCTTCTTTAGACACATTCATTAAAGTTTATAGATTTTTAAGTTGCTATTTATAAGATATATAATATAATCATTTTTATTAACAACAAAATTGCAATAAATACAATTTCTCTAAATAATTTCTATTGTAATAATAATTTTGAATGTAGTTATATTTATATTTATATTTATAATAATAATAATAATTGCAACTTGGATAATTATATATGTATGTAATTGATACTCCGTTGGAAACTCTAACGATCTATTTAATTTTTATATATGGACTCTTTTTGGATTTTAAATGGGATTCTAAACTATTTTAATATATATTTATTATATATGCTTAAACATTATTTATTATATATATTTATAATATATTAAATATTTTGTCTCTTAATTCTCTGTTAATAATTTAATAAAAATGATTTTTTGTTTAAAATATTTTTTTTAATATCTCTTTTTCTTATTTGTTATTTAATTTGAATTTACATACTATTTGAATCAACTTTCGGTACTTCGATTTATTTACATTTATTATTGGTTTTAAAAAATAATTTAGTAATTTGTATACATGTATGTATATATGTATATATAATATGTTCTACTGTAAAATAATTTTTCGTATAAATTTAAGGTATTTCTACTACCTTCTATATGCATTGACTGCATAAATAATGGTTTGATTAATCTACATTGTTTGTATAAGGAAAGGATAAGTTGAAATCTAATTTTTTGGTGAAACTGTGATCAGTTTATGGGGCGTCACTGGAGATATCTAAAAGTAAAAAGAAATATAGATTTAAATAATCGTTTTAATATAAGATTTGATTTTTCGAACAAATTGGGTCTAGAGATTTTTTTTAAATTCAATTTAAGGATACTTCCAAAGTTTCTATAATACATATTAATATGCTCCATTCTGTGCATTCCACTCATTTTGTATCCAGAGCTTGAAAGTGAAATTAGGTATTCTACGAGTACAATTGATTCGAAATGGACATTGTGAATTTGAGTTTCGAAAATGAAAATCGGTATTCTAGGGAAATATAAAAAAATATAAAAGTTGAGGTCAACAGAATTCTTTTGCAGCGTGACTTCGACTAGATTCAGCGATATTGTGATAACAATGCATATTTCGAGACATAGAGAGGCGGTTCAGCTTACTCGTATCTACCACGTCGGCCATAGAACTGTGGATAGGCGACTTCTTTATGATCGAGACGTGCTCGCAAAAGGCGGCGCTGAGCAAATTCGCTTCAGTTCGACTGTGTCCGATCGGAGCGTTTGGAAGAGGACCCCAATCATCAAAAGTTAAATTGGTGTGATTTTCGGGCTCTACAGAAAGATAATAACAAGTTTCTTATGGCCCAAATTTAACTATTTGGGTCTAGATGACATGTGGTCCATATGTTTTCGAAAAGGAGGTTGGTGGGGTGGTCATTGTCAATGGCGAGTCCTGAAAAACGATGACAACCAATTTCTTATAGCCTAAATTGAACATGTGGTTCCAGCAGCCAACGCTTAGTGCTACACAGCGGCCGTCACGATACATTCTCCATGAACGATTTGAGAGTAAGGTTATCTTTCGCAGAGGTGACTTAAATTCGCCACTAAGATCATGCGATTTTACCCCGCCAGACTTTTTCTTCAAGTCGCAGGTCTATGCGAATAAACCACAAGCGACCGATGCTCTTAAGGTGAACATAACACAGACCATCGCTCAAATTTAGCCGGATGTCATTGAAAATTGGACCATCCATCCAATTTGAATGATGATTTTACTAAAACTTTTCGGTGCAAATAAAAATAAGTCTACCCAATTGAAAGTTTTTGAAAGCACTTCTAAAAGCAAAAACTTGCAATTTTGTTCCTGTCTTTCAGCTACTTAAATAAATGTAAATTAATTAATTTATAATATATAACAATATCATTTCACTCACCCACAAGGAAGGGCTGCTTAAGAACGAATCATCATCTTCGATCAAACTATGACTCTGTTGATCGATAAATATCAGCGTGTCTTTACTGCATGTGTTGGTCGAGTTTCGCAACATTGACGACAGCGTATCTGCACTGCATTCTTTTAGCTTATAGTTCGAACTATTCGAATATGAGTGCCTCAAGTTGCCACAATGGCTGCTTCCTCCATTCAGGCATATACTACTACCACTACCATTGATGCCACGATTGAATTCATGTCCTAATGATACCATTATACTGCTACTATTACTCTTCAAGCTGCTCGAAAGAGCCTCTTTGAAATTCGTATTACTGATGCCATTGAATTTGTGAGATTGTGTTGAAGACACAGATGATGATGCTGATGCAGGTGATGAAGCAGAAGCTATTGGTGGCTTCGGAATTCCTTTGACATCTATGGGTTGGGAAGCTGTTGGTTTTCGTATCTTTGGAGTTGTTGGTGGAGTCGTCAATTTGGTTGTTTTTGGAGGATTTTGCAGAATACTTGCGGATGTGGAAGCAATTGATTTTGGAGAATCAGAAGTCATTGGAAGTGAAGTCTCTTCTGGTTCCTTCGTTTCTGAATGGCCGTTCATATTTTTATATTCTTCTTCTATTTTTGTATCGATCTTTGGCTTATCAAGTATTGTGTTTTCAACCTTATCATCAGCAAATTCGATGCTCTCAATGTCCACCACTTCGTTTTCATCAGTTTTCTCAATAACCACAGTGTTCGTTGTTACCTGGGGCACCTCTGGAATTTGAACTTCCTTAAGTTTCGCACCTTCTTGTTGATTCTCGTCGGGTTTATTTTTTTCTGGCGATGTAGCCTCTTCGGATTTTTCTTCAATCTTCGATGTAACTGTAGCAGTAGTAGCAGAAGGAATAGCAATTTTCGACACCCAATGATCGCCCGACGTCGAACTAGATCCGGAGCACTCGACGTTATCACTGGATCGCCGCTGGTAGAACAACATATAAGCTTCATTATTAATGATTTCCTCCTGGATTGAGTCTGAAGGCACACGAGAAACTCGCTGATCATCAAATTTATACCACTGATGGTCGTAGGGATTCTTGCACGCTGCAGTATAGTGACCCGTTTCCAGAGTGTCACCCTGATGATAGCAAACAGCATACAAGTCATATCGCGTCTCCCGGTTGTCTTTCTCAATTCGACTGCGTTGTTCACGAGTCTTCTTCCAGGGACTACGAATTGATGAATTGTGTGTAGTTTCACTATTGAGTGAATCCACCGAGCTGGACTCCATTCCACGAGCCAAATGAGGAGCCATGTCGAAAGAATTCAAGGGAAACTTAACCATAGTAGTAAGCTTTGCTGCATCAGCACCTTTATCGTGATGTTGTCGGAAACGTTTGAAATGAACCACTAATATGTCTGGCAAAGACCACAACCCAAGAGTCTTCACCACCGGCAGGTATTGTTGACAATGTGGGCAACGCCAAGCATCTTCTGCACTCAGCGTTTCTGCTTTAGTGTAATGTTCCAGACATTGTTCCAACGACAAAGCAGTATCTGCGGCTTTATTGTTTTTCAAACGTGACACACTTTCATGTTCGACAACAGGGTCTGATAAATCGGCAAAGAACTCTTCCGGATCGGTCCATTCAAGCAAGAGTTTAATATGTGCTGGACCAGCATCACTGGACAGCACAGATAAGGCCATGTCGATCATTTCGGTAAATAGTGGATGTTCCACCTGCTCGAGATAAGTATCAGGATCCGCCGACGGATCCTGCAATCGTATTTGGAACATATTGCTCAGCGATGTACTATACGCGAATACTTCGGGTTTCAAAATCGATGACATCTCTTTCATCAACTTCTTCTGAAGCTCCACATACGAGTAATCACGCGGTGCCTGCACACAGAATGGTACCCCTGCAAGGATTATTGGTTAGTTCCTTTTTTTTTAATAATTTAATATTTTTAAACTTTCTTACCAAATCTCTCGATACTCCCATCTTTCAGCTTCCGAACGTTTGCAATAAGAAGCATCAATTCCGTCGATGACTCATCAGCCACCTCAGGAACTTCTATACAGAAAACCGAATCCAAGCCATCAAGCGTCGCCACTGGCTGAGTGTCAAAGAATACTCGCGAGAAGCCCTGATTGTTGATATCAGCCAAAACCATTCGACTGCTAGGAATGCCAGTGTCTTTTTGAAGTTGTTCGCGAAGTGCAACTATTGACGAACCAGCTGGAACTGTAAGACCCAGCTTAACTTGTCGCGGATGCTGCTTCACATACGAAACAGTCACAAATACTGCTTGTTGTGTTAGTTGCGGTAGCTGAACTGAAATGCAATGAAAAGGATCGAAGGTATTGCTTTGCTTTTTGCATCGCGGACATGTCAGCGACGAACGAAATTGTGCTTGAAAGACAGCTTGAACAAAAGAGTTGTTGCAACGTATATGATTCGCTAAAGTTTCAGCCGCAATTACTTCATCGGGGCGACCATAGTTGTTCTGTAAAAATAAATAATAACAGTTGAAAATAAGAATCTCGAAATAGAATTATGATCAAAATAAAAAACCTCAGCTTCCACTTTATAAATGAACAGAATATCGAATAGGAACTGCCTTCTGCGAATTCAGACAGACAATTTAATCACAGGACATCCCTTTCAACCTGAAATCATTATCTTGTAACATTAAGAGGAAAATGCTTGTACTCGTTTCTGCTTCAAGACCTACATCAAGATATTGCCCGGATTGGAGAGGAATTAAAGAACCAATTCATGAACACGTGATGTGCCCTTTTGCAACAAGTTTGAACTTCCGGACAATAAAAAAAAAACACACAATTTATTCCCCCTTAATAATGCATCATCATTTCAATGAACTAGTTTTACCATCGGTATCACCTTTAAAGACCGACAGATCCTTGAACTTTATACAACAGCTCACGCAATGTTCATTAATTTATCGTACACTTTTTTTTGGCAGTGAATTCCAAAATAGCATTGCATAATACAAAGTACCTTGATGTTTGTAAATGACGCAATAGATAGCTAATGATGACTCATTGCATCTTCTTACATTGCTAATTCCCTGACCTCTTATATTTGCCAAAACAAAAAAGTGACACTAAATGAGCAAAGCCGACCCGGCAGCAGTCCATCGAAGCTCTTTAAAAAAAAAACGTGCAGGCAATCTTTCCGTCAATGCTATTGTTCGTCTTCGACATTTAAGTACAACAAGAGGACGACAAACTGTAAGCAGTGTAGTGTCTGACAAAGCAGCAATGTACTCTTCAATGAAAGTAGACATAAAGTGTCATTGAAATAAGAAGGAGGAAGAGGAGAATGCCATCGCAATCGCCATTACCACCCTATTCTCCGCTCTGTGTACTTGTCTTTTTTGTCTATCTAAATTCATGTATGAATGAATCAATTTGGTCGTAAACTATTTCTTCCTTTAATGCCACACACACAAACTGTATATTGCAACACAATGAACGTCATCGTAACGTATTTAAGAACATAAATCGATGATGATGGATAGTGGACTAATATACCATAAGTAGACCGGTTATTTGCTCTTGTGCATGGCTTGAGGTCATTTTGCTTTTTATCTTTTATAAGGAAATCGATTTGGAAAGAGAAAAAAGTGTGCAGCTATGTAGTTTATACTCATAATTTGGGGGTTTTGTGGGAACTCGTTAAGAATAGAGATTTATAACGAGGACAATCGATTTTGTTAAATACATTTGAAATGGTATTATAGGTCCTAAATTGAAGTAAGAATTTTCAAAAATTAATTTCCTTAGAAAAAAAGATATGTGTTATGTTTGATGTTTTATGTTCAAGAGATGGGAACGGTTCCATGATAGTTCTGTTCCCTAGTTTTAGAGATCTGTTTTGAATTTCGTCCAAAAGATAAAGAGAAGTTAGGGCTGCACCTGCCCAAATGTATGACTTATACTCGAGTTTTGGACGTATAAACGCTTTATAAATTGTAGCCAGATCACAAAGGGGGAAAAATTTCTTACATTGATATAGAAATCCTTACAATTTAGCAGCGTTTTTGGCGGTCTCGAGAATGTGCTCATCCCAAAGAAGATCGTCATTGACACACATACCGAGTACTAAGAGCTTTTCGACTTCTTTCATGCAACGACAATAGACATCATTGAGTTTTCGAAGCATTAAACTCTACATTATTTTGTATACCCCATTTAACAATTCTGTAAATATCGGAGTTTTATGAGCTAATTATACGACACCATTGCAATTCCACTTCCAAAGGAGATGGACGTGAATTTGAGAACGAGTATGAGAAGCTGATGGTAGAGTCGTGGGCAAAACTAGTCGGAGACAAAACGAACCCCTGAGACTCCCGTCTAATTCAACATGTATTGAACGATCTAGAAGGTAATTTCTAATCCAAAGAATAAGGATTTCATTGATACGAAACGAGCGTATTTTCGATAAAAAATCTTGATGCCAAACTCTATCAAATGCCTTTCTTTTTTCAAAACAATATAAAGTACTGTTCCACTTTTCGGTGATACCATTGTGTTTATATACATAGAGGAATCATGTTATCTTGCGTTAAGACGTCGATAGGTGTCGCCAGGTACATCAAATCGAGATTTTTAATTTTTTGTGGAATGCGTTCCACAAAAATTTGATTTAAAAAAAAAAGAGACAGCGCCAAAGGAAGAAAAAAATAGTAATGGGTACGGAGAAATGCACAAGAAAACTGTAACTGTGTCTTGCCTTGTGTGAATTTTGTTTGCTTACTGTATATACCTACATAATGTATGTACATATCATTCCTTTGCTTATGCTTTACGTTGAGATATATTTTATGTGAAATTGTATTAAGGCAATTGCGATTTGTTTTTGTCGAATATATGGTAAAAGAGGAACGTGATGTGTGTGATGGTTTAAAAGCAGACAAGAACATTGCGATTGTTTATTTAGTTTTTTTTTTCCATTCATTTCTTACCCATTCCAACTTTGGTTTTTGGCTGGGACGTGTTTTATGGTCAAGAGTTGATTTTTTTTATTTCAGGAATGCCTTCTGTATGTGCTTATGCAAATTGTTTTAATTCATATAAGACGGGGGGCTTATCATTTTTTAGTTTACCGGCTGATACAAGAAGAATTGTGTGGGTGAAGCACTCAGGAAATACACAATTGGAGAACTTGGCAAAATATGGGAGAATTCATATAAAATTTTGTGAAAAGCATTTTTATGAAGATTTGATTGAGCCTGGCACGAAAAAAAATGTTAAACCAGATTGTGTACCAATTTCTGTCCCCAACATTTGTTCTTGTTCACAAACTTGCAGAGATCCAATATGTGAAAAACTTTTACAAAAATCTTCCTATTCAGGCGAAACGAAAAAAAATAATTTTAAGCGTCAACATAAGGATGTTACAGCTACAACATCCATAGACTACCCCTCTTTAGTAGATGAAGAAGATTATCATCATTTATCATTGGAAGGAAATAGATCCCCTCCTGCCCCAAATTTAAGAACATATTCTAATCGAACGCGGGAGCAAAATTCGAAAAGAAGGCATCTTGTATCCCCAACCTTTGAGAATTCAGAAAGCGTAGCTTCTTGTTCACACGTGCCAAAATTTTTATTCAAGTCTCCGAAAAAAAAAACTAAAAACTGACAATGAAATATTAGAAGATAAAATAAATGAAGTTTTAAACAGCAAACCTGATCCAGTGCGAACATTTATCTCGTCTCAATTAATACATAGACCGAATACTCGATGGAAAAATAATAAGAAAGATCTGTATTTAAAATTTTATTATAAATCGCCTGTCATGTACAACTATTTAATTGATATCGGGTTTTTGTTGCCTTCAATATCAACCATTCGAAGATGGCATTCAAATATAAAGTTTTCACCTGGAATATCTGAAGGAGTTCTGGAATTGCTTAAAATGAAAAGCGATTCACTCTCAACATTAGACAAAAAATGTGTCCTACTTTTAGATGAAATGGCAATAAAGCTGGATGATGGATGATGATGGATAGTGGACTAATATACCATAAGTAGACCGGTTATTTGCTCTTGTGCATGGCTTGAGGTCATTTTGCTTTTTATCTTTTATAAGGAAATCGATTTGGAAAGAGAAAAAAGTGTGCAGCTATGTAGTTTATACTCATAATTTGGGGGTTTTGTGGGAACTCGTTAAGAATAGAGATTTATAACGAGGACAATCGATTTTGTTAAATACATTTGAAATGGTATTATAGGTCCTAAATTGAAGTAAGAATTTTCAAAAATTAATTTCCTTAGAAAAAAAGATATGTGTTATGTTTGATGTTTTATGTTCAAGAGATGGGAACGGTTCCATGATAGTTCTGTTCCCTAGTTTTAGAGATCTGTTTTGAATTTCGTCCAAAAGATAAAGAGAAGTTAGGGCTGCACCTGCCCAAATGTATGACTTATACTCGAGTTTTGGACGTATAAACGCTTTATAAATTGTAGCCAGATCACAAAGGGGGAAAAATTTCTTACATTGATATAGAAATCCTTACAATTTAGCAGCGTTTTTGGCGGTCTCGAGAATGTGCTCATCCCAAAGAAGATCGTCATTGACACACATACCGAGTACTAAGAGCTTTTCGACTTCTTTCATGCAACGACAATAGACATCATTGAGTTTTCGAAGCATTAAACTCTACATTATTTTGTATACCCCATTTAACAATTCTGTAAATATCGGAGTTTTATGAGCTAATTATACGACACCATTGCAATTCCACTTCCAAAGGAGATGGACGTGAATTTGAGAACGAGTATGAGAAGCTGATGGTAGAGTCGTGGGCAAAACTAGTCGGAGACAAAACGAACCCCTGAGACTCCCGTCTAATTCAACATGTATTGAACGATCTAGAAGGTAATTTCTAATCCAAAGAATAAGGATTTCATTGATACGAAACGAGCGTATTTTCGATAAAAAATCTTGATGCCAAACTCTATCAAATGCCTTTCTTTTTTCAAAACAATATAAAGTACTGTTCCACTTTTCGGTGATACCATTGTGTTTATATACATAGAGGAATCATGTTATCTTGCGTTAAGACGTCGATAGGTGTCGCCAGGTACATCAAATCGAGATTTTTAATTTTTTGTGGAATGCGTTCCACAAAAATTTGATTTAAAAAAAAAAGAGACAGCGCCAAAGGAAGAAAAAAATAGTAATGGGTACGGAGAAATGCACAAGAAAACTGTAACTGTGTCTTGCCTTGTGTGAATTTTGTTTGCTTACTGTATATACCTACATAATGTATGTACATATCATTCCTTTGCTTATGCTTTACGTTGAGATATATTTTATGTGAAATTGTATTAAGGCAATTGCGATTTGTTTTTGTCGAATATATGGTAAAAGAGGAACGTGATGTGTGTGATGGTTTAAAAGCAGACAAGAACATTGCGATTGTTTATTTAGTTTTTTTTTTCCATTCATTTCTTACCCATTCCAACTTTGGTTTTTGGCTGGGACGTGTTTTATGGTCAAGAGTTGATTTTTTTTATTTCAGGAATGCCTTCTGTATGTGCTTATGCAAATTGTTTTAATTCATATAAGACGGGGGGCTTATCATTTTTTAGTTTACCGGCTGATACAAGAAGAATTGTGTGGGTGAAGCACTCAGGAAATACACAATTGGAGAACTTGGCAAAATATGGGAGAATTCATATAAAATTTTGTGAAAAGCATTTTTATGAAGAAGATTTGATTGAGCCTGGCACGAAAAAAAATGTTAAACCAGATTGTGTACCAATTTCTGTCCCCAACATTTGTTCTTGTTCACAAACTTGCAGAGATCCAATATGTGAAAAACTTTTACAAAAATCTTCCTATTCAGGCGAAACGAAAAAAAATAATTTTAAGCGTCAACATAAGGATGTTACAGCTACAACATCCATAGACTACCCCTCTTTAGTAGATGAAGAAGATTATCATCATTTATCATTGGAAGGAAATAGATCCCCTCCTGCCCCAAATTTAAGAACATATTCTAATCGAACGCGGGAGCAAAATTCGAAAAGAAGGCATCTTGTATCCCCAACCTTTGAGAATTCAGAAAGCGTAGCTTCTTGTTCACACGTGCCAAAATTTTTATTCAAGTCTCCGAAAAAAAAAACTAAAAACTGACAATGAAATATTAGAAGATAAAATAAATGAAGTTTTAAACAGCAAACCTGATCCAGTGCGAACATTTATCTCGTCTCAATTAATACATAGACCGAATACTCGATGGAAAAATAATAAGAAAGATCTGTATTCAAAATTTTATTATAAATCGCCTGTCATGTACAACTATTTAATTGATATCGGGTTTTTGTTGCCTTCAATATCAACCATTCGAAGATGGCATTCAAATATAAAGTTTTCACCTGGAATATCTGAAGGAGTTCTGGAATTGCTTAAAATGAAAAGCGATTCACTCTCAACATTAGACAAAAAATGTGTCCTACTTTTAGATGAAATGGCAATAAAGCCAGAATTAGAATATAATTCATCAGAAGATGTAATTTATGGCTTTGTTGATCATGGTAGTTTTGGTAGAAAAAATTCTGTAGCTACACATGCACTTTTGGTTATGCTAAGAGGGTTAAACAGCAATTGGAAACAAACAATCAGAATTTACATCGGAAACGTTAATGGGGTTGGTTTAAGTAATACTATTAAATATTGCATTAATATTATTATAAATCTGGATTTTGAAATTTTAGCAGTAAACACTGATCAAGGCAGCAACAACAGAAGTGCTTACAGAATCTTGGGGGGGACAATTGAAAAGCCCTATTTTTTATTGAATAATAAAAAAATTTTCTTGCTGCATGATGTACGAGTACCACATCTTATTAAAAGTGTGAGAAATAGACTTTTAGATGCTGACATTTTGACTCCAGATCGAGTATCTTGGAAAATAATTGAAAACTCCTATAAAAACTTACAAGAGAACACCTGAAACCAAATGCGTTTCAAAAGCTATCTGTAAAGTTGGCAACGCAGGTATTTAGTGAAAAAAATACCGCTATCAACACAGCGAAGTTCATTTTATTTATGAATAAGCTGTTTGACAATTTAAATAGCAGTACTAAATACGCAAAAAACCCGGATAGGAGTTCGATTTCCTTTGAAAAGCATGACATTTTAATGAACCTCAAAGAATCGGTAGAAAAAATATCTCTGTGGAGATCTGAAGGTAAAATGGCTGAGCCATATTGTTTTGATGGACTCAGGCAGACAATAAATGGAATTCTTGGCTTATGGGAATATATATATCAATAGATTCAAACCAAAAGTACCTAATAACATCCCATCTTAATCAAGATCCACTTGAAAATAATATATCTATGCTAAGAACAAGTAGAGGATCTTATGAGCAAAATCCATCAGCCGCTCGCGTTTGCAGAAATTTAAAATTGATTTGTTATCAAAACTTTAAGTCTTCAGCACTTAGTGGATACGAATGTTCAAATTCCGTCAACTTACTTGAGCAAACAAGTTTATTGCAGATAAATGAAACCGTCAATTTTGAAGAAGATATAAGTGTTAATATCAGTGCAGCTGATGAGGAAATTCAAAATGACGAAGAAAATGATTTGGAGGACATTTTCGACATAAGTTTAGAAGACAAAACCTCGCAAAACGAAAATCTGCAGGATTGTGTAAATGCGTATGTAGCTGGATGGTTAGTTAAGAAAATTATTGCAAAAATTCAGTGCAATGACTGCATTAAATATTTAAAAGAAACTGAAAATTATGACAAAAAAACTGCTGAATTAATAAATCTTCGGGCTAACAAAAACTTTAGTTTGACAACACCATCAGATGCCTTTGAATCCGATTTAAAGTCAGCAATTGCGGTATTTGATCGATATTTTAAATACTTTAAAAGCAAAGAAAAAGTTCATAAGCGCATGTTAAAAATACTTTGTAATAAAATCAAGTTGAATTGCAGTTGTGGGATTAATTCCGACTTTATAATGGGGTGTATCACAAATGTGTTGATAAAGTTCAATGTGAAGAACTTTAATAATTCCCTAAAAAACCTTCCATTGAAAAAGAAAATATTAAAAGCCTCAAAGAACGGCAAGCTTAACAGAAAACAAATTGCAAACAGAAAAAGAACAACAATATTCCGCCAAAAAAATGCAAGACCCACAAAAAAGTACTTATAAGTAATAAAATAAATACCCCAAAGTGGGAGGCAAGGGGATCTCACTTAAATAAAGCACCCCGAAAATGGTGGGTAAAAGCGCATTATCACCTCCTCGTGGTATCTGCCGGATGACAATATTAATGTTAACTAACGATAAGCGTCTTTAAAAATGTAGCCTTAGGCTTTGGATTTATAACATCAGCACGAGTTGGTTTTTAGCATTGTGCAATTTTAAATTTTGTATAATTTTATTTTTAACTTTTCATGACATTAACTCAATTTTTTGATGGTTAAAATTAAAACTGAAATCAAGGTTGTGTAAGATCGTTGGTATAGATACTCTCATTTTGATGTGTGTTGAAATAACTTCGTATTTGCTATATAAAATAAAATGCACGACTGGATCGCAAGAACTTGCTCTTAGGTTAAAAAGTTGCTATATTTCAGTTTTTGGTTTTGGTAGATATTCTTGATTGTTATTTTGAATATTTTGAAAATAAAACAAATGAAAAAATCAAAAAAAAAATAAAAAAAATATCGTAATATTTTTTATTTAAGAAAAAATAATTTCTATCAACTCATTCTCGCTTCTCTGGCCATATTTTTTAATGAACATGATATATACTTTTATATTGCTGGTTAGATCTGCACAGGTATACAAAAGGGTGTATTTCCTTCCACATATATTCCACCGTCCACATTGATTCCACACTTATTTGCTTTTAGAACCAAAAGTTAAGGTTCTAATATTTGATGATTTTGAGCGCCATCCATGTGGTGAGTTAACGCAATATTCTTCTTCAGCCGAGGTAGTTCCTCTATGTATATAAACTCAATGGTGATACATGCCATCTGATCACCAGTGAAACGATTGCTGCAAAAGTTGTACTGCCTTAATTAATAAAACTTAGGTGTTCGCGATATTTGTTAGCTGGTGATTGATTAGCGAGTCCATGACCTTGAAAAGACAGGATGTAAGTGCAATTGGTCATTATGAGGAGGCGGAGAAAAGGGAACAAATGATGTTTTCCACTTTGTAAGGAATATTCCAGAATAGTAGGAGCGATGGAAAAGCTTACGCAATAGTTTTGCCATCGATGGAGAACACCTCTTCAGAGAAAAAGGGTATACCATCAGGGCCAGCGGATTTGTTTGTATCAAGATCTCGTTAGGCCCTTGTAACTGTATATTGAATGATTTACGTTCTTAAGGACTGGAAGGGCAATATTATTGTCAGGCAATGTAGAATTAGCAGTGAAATGAGCTACGAGTACATTTCTCTTATCTGAAGAGCTAGTTATCGGCTTGACTTGGTAGATGAGCGTTGGAACCGAGGATGAAGTTGAATTTTGTATGTTCTTGACAAATGACCAAAAATTTTTACTGCATTTGGGACATTGCATCTAAGTTGCTGTGTAGGAAATAATCGTTAAATACAAGAATGAATCCGATCTAGAATATTCGCTTTGTGATTTGTGACTTTCATTACTGAGTTAGAGTTTAAGTAATTTTTATTGACTGTTTGTAATTGTTGGAGTATGATTTCTATTTCTGGCTCAATTAAAAATTGTAAGTTGTCAGAAGACATTCATTGACTCTCTAACACAACCATAAAAAAAAAGACTGGAAGAGTTGAAGTAAAATTTTGTTATGTATTATAATTATATTAAGGCACTACGTGTAGTAATGCCTTTGACTGTTACACCAAATTTTTTGGATCGATTCTCATCCGCTCCACCTAAAAACAAAACAAAATCAGGAGTACTCTCTTTTGCATGGAAGTGATAATACTGAATGTACCTTCCATGTCTTCTGAGAACAAGCAAACAGCGATGGTTGCGAGTTGTAAATTACTAGGCCATGATTATCTCCAAACTGTTGGGTCTCAAATTTATTTAATTTTTGTACTATTATTGCCACAAGGGAATAATGTGCTCTTATGTCTGTTTTCTAATTTCGGTGTTTGCAGTGGTAATAAACCTGAGTGCCCTTGAAGCAAATGATAGTCTGGGCTAGGACTGGTTCAAAATGTATCCAGTGCGTCATGGCCAAATATTATTTTTAGTACAAAATGCGTTATCGTTCAAAATAAACTTTGATATTGTGAGAAAATAATAAACGATTTAAGCAAGTAGTCGACCACTTCCGAACGAAAAATCCATCATAAACGTATTAATGAGTTTTTTTTTTGTAAATAATATAGCTCTCATCTATCGAAGGTTCAGCTTATCACGATCTTGATATTTGTATTTAAATATCTCTTTATAAAAGTCGAACAAACTGTTCCGCTCAGCAAACTTAAGTATACTAACCTTGAGACTACCGAAAGTCAATATAAAGTATTTTTATTTTTGTTAGTTCAGGGTACAGTAGAAGCTCAAATTATTATAACTGTGTGCTTTTTTGTATTTATTTGCAAAATAATAATAAAATAATAACAAACAAATAGTAAAAACGTGTCTATTTAACTTGAACTTAGAAGATAATAATAATGAATTTTATCAGTTTGTATCTTGATGGCGTTAGGGCACGGTATTTGCCAACTTTTCATGGCATCATACTTGTGTAACTTTAAAGTGTTATTAATATTAAGGTTAAATTCAATGAATTTTTCATCTTTGATTCTAACGACTATATTGCAAGTAATTGACATCTAGCTTCGTAGCCAGTGCAAAATCCGCAGTACATTTTCTTGTGTTTTTGTGAAACGTTTTTGATTTTTTTCAATCTGGTCTGAATAAACTTTATATATGCGGAACTCCAAATAACATCTGCGTATTCTAAAGGAGATCTAACAAGAGATATGAACAAGGATTCCGTTTTATTAAATCAACCAACAAATTAGCCCTTTGAAACCAGATAATCAATATGGCTTTTAAAAGAAAGTGAGGAGTCGAGAATAACACCTAAGTTAATAAGTTTAATACTTGAAACCTGTTGGATAGCTACAGATAATAATAATAATATAATCATTATGAAAACTATGACATTTTCTATTAAAAGAAATCGCATTACACTTTTGTATATTTAACTTAAGATCATTTATGTGACACCAGATTGACAAAGAATCAAGGTCAAATGATTAAGTTGACAATCATCAAGACTCAAAACTTTCAAAAATAGTTTCAAATCGTCTGCATAAAGCAGGCAATATTTGAAGATTGAAATGATATCATCAATGAAAATTATGAAAAGCAAAGGTCCAAGGTGGCTGCGTTGAGGACACCTGATGTACACTTAATTTCATTTGAGTAAATATCTGCAATCTTAACTAGTTCTAAATAAGAAGATAAGCATTGAAGAACCTGGGAGTGAAACCCAAAAGGTTCAAGTTTTTTTATAAATGTTTAGTGGTTCGCTTAAGCAAAGCCTTTACTAAAGTCCATGTATACAACGTCCATTTGGCGACTTACGACTTTTAATTGGCACAAAATGGAAAATTTTTGAAATTGGGTTTATAATTTGGAAATAGAGCGACATGATATATAGAATGCATTCACAAAACTTAGATTGAGGGAGTTTTGATTTATCTTTCACATTCATACATATTATCTCTTCTTAGTTTTATTCAAATCTACGTTACGACTTGTATTCAAAATGTTACTACAAAAATAAAGTGCCATACATTTTAAAACTCAGTTAACATATGTTTTTTTCTAAGTTCTAATTAGATTGATACAAAACATTTATTTTAACAAATTCATAGTTCATCTGTTCGAATATAATTTGAAGTATTGTTCTAAAGTTCTTACTTCACCTACCTTAACACTTTTGTATCTTCTCTTAGTTGCCGTATTTAGATCTTCATGCACTTTATCTAAGAGCCAAAATAGAAATTCTTGAGCATCATGTTGCGTTGAACTGCGAAACTGCGATCCATAACGATCTACAACGGCCTGTAAATACAAAAAAAAATTAAAATATTAAAATATTCTAGTTATATTTTATTGTCTATCACAAACTTTAAAACTTGTACTATGATCATTTTCATTTTTGCACGTCCACAAAGCTTTCAAAACATTTGCTAGTTGTTCTGTTAGTTCGCCTTTTGTTCCGAACTTTCGTGAATTGATTTTGTTTCGTTTTTTCAAATCCACCTAAAAATAAAAATACAAAGAGTTTTTTTAAAATAAAATTTAAATTTAGTGTAATCTTGAATTTTAATAAAAAAAAAAAGGTTTTAATATTTGTTTCCAGGACTCTTTCAAATATTTTCTTGTTTTTTTTTAGCTATCCCATTTGCCTGAAAATCTTCATTTCCTTAAAAAGTAAAGGTTGAAAGTGTATGAATGTATAGCTCAAGATGATTTTATCATCGCTTAAGGCACCTAACAAAATCTCCTTTGCGGCCGTCCGTTTTGAAAGTTTTTCAGTATTACAAGACATTGTAAAACAGAGAAACGAAACAGACTCCCACTTGTTTGCTCGTCCATTCTTCCTTGGTTAAGTAAATAACATGAGATCCGATGGTATGGGAAGGTGTGAAGCAGCGGAGGAAAAGGTAAGCTATAAACTGTGTGTCGGAAGACTATAAATTTCTCACTGTAAACGTCTATAATCAGGGTTGAATTTGCGAAAAATCATGTCAACAGGTCTAGTATAACCAAATGGAGAAGTTTGTTTTTCACTATTGAAAACTGATTCAACGTGATTTACTTCGATGGCGGGAGAGTTTATGCGTTCAAAAGGATCTCGCTTAATTCCAACAAATGTACTCTCTATACAGTTAAGGTATGTTTTTCAGGAAAAGGCCAATACAACAATTTATCGGAATAATGTTTTCAGTGCAGGAATATTTTGGAGTCAGTCATGCTGATCTCATACACTGAAGAGATGCCTGTGCGTTGGGTGTTTCAGCAGGACAACAACCCAATACATTCTTCAAAGCTCTTAGAGTGATTTGCCACAAATAACATTTCTTATTTAACCTTCTCAATCGCCAGATTTAAGCCCGATCTAGAGTTTCTGATTTTTAAAAGACGAGTTGGGAAAAAACCACAAAATCTCTTCTTGCAGTTTTGAAGAATTAGTATGAATATGATATAATTTACACACGTAGATAAAACAGATAAGTCTAATTTTGCTATATCTCTTGACTGACAAAACATCAATCTATAAAAATGATCTGGGAAATTAGGATTAGATTGTTTTTAGCAGCATGTAGGAGCCATTAAATATAAGAAGGTTTTGCCTTAGTTCCATCAAAAATTCAATAACCTAATAATGTCGATTAAACTAAAAATTATTCCTAGAGAAGAAAGCCTTAAATGATGTTGTTTGATCTTTGGCTTTTATTAAAAATAAACCAATCTAAACAATTTATAGGAATCCAAGTTGTATCCACACAGAAGGAAAAAAAGTTCAATAAAAAAAACACAAAACAAATCAAACTAGGACTTGTCTCACAAGCACTATTCTCAACCAAAAAAAAAATAAAAATTCTTTTTGCTCAAAAGAAAAGCAGAAATAGCTTGCTTTTTAGTGTTGCAGATTCATCTCCTAACTATTTAAAAAGTGGCAAATAGGTACTCTAATAAAGTATTCCCAACTTTCACGTCAGCCTTATCGCTGATATGTTAAGTTCAGAACTACTTCACTGGATGTTATATTTACTGCTTCCTTATGATGTTATTTACGTTCGAATTGAATTGAAATAGTTTAATGCCACACCTTTTAAGTGTTTTATTTATTAGCATCCATTACTTGAAAACCGTAACTCAACAAGCAACTAAAGAGTTTATTGAACGAAAATCGTGACAAGAGTCAATTTAATGCTTTTGATAATCAAACGATTGTAATGGGATATTTAAACAACATTAAAGGGGTGCAAATTTAATAAACGACATGCACCAGATTATCAAGCTAACTTCCTCAGTAGGCAGAATGAAAGTTCAAGCAGCATGTCTTATACCTCATCGAACTGCATAGTTACATAATTAACTGCAAATTTAAGATTAAACGTTTATAATACATTTTTAAAGATTATTCATTAGACAACTCACCTTGTACTGGTCCAATACAAAGTACTCTGCTAAAATGTCCGTATGACTTAGGCACTGTAGTACAGCGTTCATAAAGCAAGTATTTCCGTGATTTTTAAGTCCGGTCACACCGGGCGTTTGATCCGCTGGCCACTGATAGCCTCCAATTGGTGGAACACGGTCTGCCACTGAGCTGGACGTCGACGGATGTTTGTTTGCCTGTTGAAAGTTATAAAACAAATTATTATTAGACATTTTTATTAAAACGAAATTCAATAAAATTATTTTGTAATGCTTATGCCAATTTAATTAGTACAGATGAGCGTAAAATCACAATGGGGTTATAATTAACTTGTGACTTGCCGGCACTGTGCTTTTGCAGGAGTGTGTTAACAAAGTTCACAACAGGTGAAAGCAATAATTTAAAAACAAAAAATAAAAGCCACTCACGATAATGTAAACTATATGAATGCCAATGTGTCAAGCCTTTAAGGGTTTAAACTTGAAAAAATTGCACGCTTTGTTATTTGTATTTTTTTTTTGTTTTAATTCAATTAGAAAAATATCGGCCAAGTGCAAGACAATGATCTATCGAAAATCAATTTTTTTTGTGAATCATGAAAAATCGAAAAAGTACATGGTGAATTTTTTGTTTGAAAGAAAATAAGCAATAAATAGGGAATAACAAAATATATGTTTATGTACATTTACATGAATGTAAAAAGAAGTTTAAAATAGAAAAAAAAAAATAAATCAAAATTCATGTGATTGTTGTACCTCGCTTCTTCTCCAACATCCAGTGTACATGGGCATAACACCGAAAGGCTTTTTGTTTTCAAATTGCTGTGTTGTAGCGGAAAATAAAATTGAAAAAGAAAAACAATTATTGTATTAAGAGAGTTTGTTTGAAATTTGAAACAAAGATTAGGCAAAGAAATGTTGTGACTGTGAGAGTTCAAAGAATCAAACAAAAACGACAACGAAATTGTGTTGACATAAAAGATGTTCAAATGACAACGAACCAGAAAAGTACATATGTTCGATCTAATTCATTTCTATGACTGAAGACTGAAGTGGTTTCTTTCAATGGAGGCCATGGAAAAAACTTATAAAACCCAAACGATAGATTATTTCGTAATATATTGCCCTTACTGCAGAATTGGTAAATCTTTTCTTTATTGGATCTCCTCAGGTTCTCCTCCTTATTTAGGGCCGGACAGATGCTGTTTTCGATGCTCAAATGGTAGACACGTGCACCCAAGAGGACACAAGCGTCCACAGGTTTTTCTTAAAACCCACCTCTGTCTATCGACTCCTACTCTCACCTCCTCGCGGTGAACATCGGGGGCCTAGTACCTCAACTGGAGATTGGTTCACAACCCCAGGAAGATTATTGGGGGTAGCAAACGAGAGAGGGGGGAGAGGTGTACCCACTATAGTTCTCCACTCTCCTTTCATCCAGGCGACAGTGGCGTCTACAGTGCCAGGCAGGCTAAAATACTTAGTGAACAACTTACAGGGCTACTCTCAATTATTCGGAGCTTAGGACTATAAGGAGCGGTCTATCCGGCTCCGCGTTCTTGAAGTCATACTAAGGACCTGGCCCTCCAGATTGTGGGTTGTGCCGTAGGTGTGACTACCCGGCCACTCAAAATAATTCTTAGTTGCAAAGCAAAAACAAGCCTCGGATAGGGAAGGATTCACTGATGACGAAACATGCAAACGAAATAAGGACAACGAACCTCGGATCCGTAGATGTAATGTTAGGTCCCTTAATAGACCGCTATCCAAGAGATGTGATGGGATGGACCGGGGGAACGAATTTACTACGGCGACTGCTATCAGTCAAAAAGTTTTCAGTTTCAACTGTGTGAACGGGCGCCTCAAGACAATCCGCATCAAGGTCAAATTAGCCAAGATAAGCCTCATCTGCGCGCATGCGGAGAAAGATGAAAATACCAAAGATATATCCTACGAGCTCCTGAACAAAGCATACGAGCATTGCCCTAGTTATGACATTAAAATTGTCGTTGAAGATTTTAACGCCAAGCTAGGAAGAGAAGACATCTTTGGTGACACGATTGGAAGATAAAGCCTGCACAACTCCACCTCCGATAACAGATTCAGGCTGATCAACTTCTTGTAGCTAGAACGAAGTTCAAACATCTTGATATTCATAAAGGGACATGGCGATCTCCTGATCAATCAACCGTGAAAAGATTGACCACATTGCAAGGCACTTCTCCAAAATGGAGGATGTCCGCACGTTCCGAGGGATTAACATCGGACCACTACCTCGTTGTAGCCAAGGTTCGGCTGCGGATATCCCGACCCAAGCCAAAACAATTAAGTACTGCGAGGAAGTTCGACGTTGGATGTTTACAATCGCAAGAGATTGTAAGGTCCTTTTCCGATCGAGTTTCTAACAACATCTTAAGAAGTCCTATGCCGCCAGCATCAAGTATTGAGAACTGATGTGCTGGGTTTTACACGACTACCACAACGAAACCCTTGGTTTGACGATGAGTGCCAGCAAGCACATGCAGCAAAACAAAAGGCATATAAATCGGCGCTGCAAAGAAGGACTAGAGCTGCTCGCAAGGTAAAGAGGAGAGAATACCACCGGTTTCTCAGAAAGAAAAAGAAGGAGCATGCAAAGCGCTTGATCGAGGAAATAAAGGGATGCCATGCCATGGCAGGAATGAGGCTCGGAAGTTTTACCAAAAGGCAACAAAAATCATCACAATTATACAATCCCCGAGCCGTAACCTGCATGGATAATCAAGGGAACATCGTAGTAGAACCGCAGTCTATGCTGAGAATATGAAAAGACCATTTCTCCAAACTTTATAACGGCGATGAAGAAGAAAATTCCGCTGCTATAAAGATAGTACCATTCGACTTAGGCGACGCAGACCAACAATACCGCCCACCCGACCTGGACGATGTGAAAATAGCTATATCGAATCTGAAGCCCAACAAAGCCGCTGGAGATGACGGCCCTTTCTTGCCGAACTGTTCAAGGCGACAGGCGCTGACTTGGTTGCAAGTATGCACCAGCTCATCTGCAAAATATGGTCGGAAGAAAGCATGCCCGATGAATGGAACCTCAGCATTTTCTGTCCCATCCTCAAGAAAGGAGACCCTCTGAACTGCGCCAACTACAGAGGCATAAGTCTCCTGAGCATCGCGTACAACATCCTTTTGCCGTATTATGTGAACGTCTGAAGCCTTTCGTCAACAACCTGATAGGTCCATATCAGTGCGGCTTTAGACAAGGAAAGTCCCACCATCGATCAAATATTCACATTACGGCAGATCTTGGCATCCCTGATAAACTTGTCCCTTTGTGCTGGATGACGATAAAGACCGCACGCTGCCCCATCAAGGTCGGAAAAGACCGATGCATTTGATGTCAAAAAAGGTTTTATGCAAGGCAATGCTCTGTCTTGCAAAAGTCACGTGTCAACACAAGAGGCATAATCTTTCAAAAGTCTGCCCAATTACTCGGATACGCCGACAAAATTGACATTATTGGAAGAACAAAGCGTGATGTCAGTGGCGCATTTGTGAGCATTGAGACGGAAGGGAAAAAGATGGGTTTAAGGCTAAATGAAGGCAAAACCAAGTATATGCTGCCATCAAGAAAGCACACAGACGTCTTGGACGGAAAGTCAAGCCTAAGAAGGCAATTGAGTAGCGAAGTCCTCTCTCGAGCAACTGAAGCGTCCCTCTATAAAACACTCATCATCCCGGTCCTTGTCTATGGTGCAGAGACATGGACTTTGTCCAAAGTGGATGAGAACGCTTTAGGATGTTTCGAGATGAAAAAAATTAAGACCATCCCTGCTTCAGAGATCTCACCGCACTTGGTATCGATTTGGTAAAAAAGCATGTCGTGTGGAAATATGTTTCTTAATCGAATAATTTATTAACCAAATTTTATAGTCAATTGCATAACTGTATATATACTAGAACTATCAAATAATTATGTAGGTACATTTAGCAGCACTCTAGCAGCAATTTATTTATCTGAAGTGTTCTGGCAAAAAGATAAGATACAATTACTGTCATAACTCATAAAATAAATATTTACCTAACCATCAACACTACGTACATATACTTGCTGCTGCTGATTTCGTAATATAAACTTCCATTAAATGCCTCGAGCCCTGTTCTTGATTGATAACAAAAAAAAAAGAATTTCTTCATTTCAATTTTGAACTTGGCATTTCTTTTTTTGTTACTACAAGTGTGTCTGGCCCCTGGAAATCGCATTGAAAAGTCATCGTTATCGTTTTACATTCAATTTCCACCGAAAAGAGATTGATATCGAGTCCAACAAAGTGGTTAACACTCATGTAATAGATAAATAGACATTACGCACACAAACGCACAACCCATAAGTGAGTGAACAAAAGATTTGTTTTTAAAAATAGAATGATTCATTACTTCACTGTGTAAACACTGTACGTGTTCACTGAAAACACTGAATCTCGTAAATAGTATTTCCAGAATTCGGAAACCTTTGTGTGGAAATTTAACTGTGACATACATACATAGGTTCACGAGTACTTTGCTTCGAATGAGGAAGCGATGCGATGGATGGCATAACAACAAAATTAATAAAACAAACAGAACTCAAATGGAACATTGTTCATCAGTTTTGTGTTCGATTAACAATGATTCATATTTCAATAAAAACACAATGACAAAACAGAAATATACGTGGCAATTAATTCGTTGATATCAAGGGAATCCATCATTAAAATACTTTACACACATTGGAAGCCGGGAAACTAAATGCATTGATAACGACATAATGATTAATTTTAATAGCGACAAAGTGTCACTTAGACGATGAGCCTGCAATCGGTGCATGTCAAAACAATTAAATAATAAAGTTTGAAAGAAAAAGATCAGATCAAAGATCAGTGATCAGATGGATGCGAAAAATAAACGAACGAAAAATCGATTTAAGTGATTAAATTTTGAAACATATTCGAAGCTTTTTCAGGAACCAATTTAGAATTTATCTGGCTTACTTTGTCCAAGATTGACACCCCAGATAAGTTAACTGATATTATCAAAATAAGCTACAATAAACCTCAAATGTCATGTCTTACACACAGGAATGTTATCGGAGAAATTTGAAATCGAAAATGGAGTTAGCCAGGGCGGTATACTGTCGCCGATAATTTTTTAATTGGTAATAAAATAAACTATGTGCTGAACGCATATTTGAATACATATAAGAAGCGGTGATATTCAGTGGATGGTGTTTGCTTAGTCTCTCACAGAATTATGTCGCATCATCAAATGACAAAAAGGGCGGTGGGAAGCGAATCCAATCAGGAAAACTGTTTTCGATTGTTATACCTACAAAGTATGGAGCACAGCACTTGTAAGCACTTGCTTATATAGGAAGTGTTTTTTGGAAGTCTTTACAAAATTTCATCCATTTCACCATGACGAATCTGCCATAGTCAAAGGCAGAATGATCTTGTGCCCTGTTAGTAACCTAGTCTCCGTGTGTTTATTGAAATTAAAATCGAAATTAGGTCTCCGATTCTCTTTCTCATATTCATCTTTTGTCTGAAGCTTTAAATCCATTAAATTGATTAGCTGACGACATTTCTCTCAGTTTCTCATATTCGTTTCCAGTAGAGCTGTGGCAATCGGCCATTTTGAAAGATCGAATCAATCAATGACTGATTGGTTCAAGGATTCGATCTTTTCAATCAATCGTTCATTCAATCAAAATCATTGTTTTTTTTTTTTTTTTTTTTTTTTTGAACGAGACCGAAACAATGTGAAAATGATCGAAAGTCTGGTTTCTTTCGACTTCCTTCACGCCATCTTCCATTGTATAAAAAATGAAGAATATACATTCTGTTTCATTAACGTTCCTCTTTGGCATTGTGAAATGATTGAGAACAAGTTGAATGAACGAAACATAACTTTTTTCATCACTTTATGTTGGATTGACATAAGGATTGATTGATTTGGTCTACTGTCATTGCAATCAATTAATCTTTTTGGTGAACGGGTCACAAAGACCGAATCAATCAATTGACACAGATCTAGTTTCCAGATTCACGTCCTTGTCCATCGGATGTGGATTTAGGACAACAGCGTGTTATAAACACCTTAAATTCTGATCTCTACAGCATTGTCAAATGACAAACTATTAACCGCATTGAATTTAATGCTTCAAAAACTCAATAATCTCTCCTATCGTTGAAGCGGAATCCACACGCATGTCACTATCATTCCCACCTTGTGTCGTTGACAAAAACGCTGCTAAGTTTTAAGGTTTCCCTCGACGATGCAAGAAATTTTTCACCACTTCTGATCTGACTGTTATCGATAAAGCCTATGTTTGTCCAAGGCTTAAGAACAATTCTCATATTTGGGCAGGTGTTCCAATAACCCACTTGGTCTCTTGGACAGGATTGAAAAGAGAGCTCTAAAAATGATAGGCGACCGTTGTCTAAATACCGCTATTTTCATAATCAGTGCTCTAGTGAAATAGCCAGTTGTATTCCTCCCTCAAACAATTCAACCGTAATACCCATACTTCTAGGAATATGCTCATCAGTTTACCTTTGAGCCCAATTTCGGACATTCTGCAAAGTAGAGATTCTTTTTTAGCCGCACTACACGAATGTGGAATGCTTTACCCGGGCCAATATTTCCTACCCATTACCATGGTCAGATATTCAAAACCAATTTGCATCGGTATCTCCTTTTAAATCCTCTGCAGCACTCTCGCTGTGCTAAAACACTTTAAGGGAAGTCATAATCCCTTTAGTGCACGCAAAATATAAAAAAAAAGCTTAAGCTAAAGTTAATATAAGGGATTTTCCAATAGAGACTTAGTTTTTTGCATGAACTGTCATTGTTTTAGGTGTGTTCAGAAACAATTTATTAAGAAAATTGCTTTAGTACGATACTAGCTGGAAAATGTTTAAAATTAAGAATGAGCTAGTAAACTACTTTAAAGTTAACAAACTGTAAAGTAGTATCATACTAATACCTTAATACTAAGCTAAAATTTTGCGCCAATTTTATTTTATGTTTTGTATACACTAGAGACAAATCGCAAGATCTAAAGGAAAACAGCCATAAAGAACACCTGTGTGTTCACTGAATGGGTTCTGGAGCAGATTAAAGGGAACTCCGATTTCACAGAAAAGGAATGATAAGACAGCGGCGCTCGATTTGTGTCAAACAGCTGTCATAATAGGCGTTTTTCTTTTTAAGCTCAGATCACTTTACTTTTTTTCGTTTGATATGGCAGATGACGAAAAAAAAACGAATACAAATTTAGGTCGATGATTTCGACAGTTAAGTGCACCAATGTGTTTCATAAATATATCGGAGAGCTCTGATCAAACTGGAAACGACTAATGGATGGACATTCTGCAAGTGAAATTTGAGGCGAAACGTTACAGCTGTCAAAAACTAACTGATTTAAAAATCGTTCAGAGTGCGCGAAGTTTAGAAGCCTGTCAAAGCTAACAAAAAAAAAAATGAAACAAACATTTCGAGCTCTCAATCTATTTAAATGATGGTGCCAAGAACTTCTGCAACCTCCCTAAATATCATTCAAATTATTATCCTAAAATAATCATTAACGGAAAAGTCTTGTCCCCAAGTTTTTATTTCCACTTTAGTTTATTTTTTAGATTTTTACAACAAAAACTATGAGAAACAAAATAACGCCGGGCAGTTGCAAATCGGTTATAATTTTATTTCTTTTTTTTGTTTTGTTGATGTTAATAAAAAAAAATAAAGCTAAAATTGCTTTTTAATTACATACGAGTAGCAAATCTGTGAAGTCAAGACATTTCAAGGTATAATTTGAAGTAGAAGAGCAATTTTTCCAAATACATACATAACCTCTTTAATTAATCATTTTCACTGAACATCAAGTGAAAGTCCATAGGAAATAGAACAAACACACCACGTGCCACAGAACCTACCTATTAGAAGCCGCAATAAAATAGGAGCACGACCATTAAAACAGCAATAGTTTATGTGATCACTATTATATTAGAAAACAAAAACAAATGAAGAAAGAAAACTCAGCCCACACAAACCACCAGAATAACCTGAAAAATAATAATGAAAAAGGTTCGGATTAAAGGGTGTTTCTGTTTGCTGTGATAGACACGTCAATTATTATGAGATCAAATGGGAGATTATTACCTTTTGGACATTCTCATGATCCGATTGTTTAGATTTCAAGTATACTTGAAAATGACTGACGTCTGTCAAGTTAGCACTTCGCTTTGAAAAATTGGAAAATTCACAACACATTGGTGCTTATATTGACATTCTCTTTCGTTCGAAAGTGAGTCGAATTCGTTGAAACTTAATTAGAATGTTAATCGAACAAATCGAAAGTTCACACAATCCATAGAAAGTTCATTCATTTGCGAAAGCTAATTCAATTTTGACACTCGAAAGAATAGAATTAAATTGTCATTGTGTCGTTTGAATTTTTCTGTCGAGTAGCAACAAAACATGTAAGTTTTCAATTATTTCATCGAAAATAAATTACTTTTATTAATTTTTTTTGTTGTTTTATGTTTAAAGGTCGCATTCCAACTAGACAAAACGCGAACAAAAGGAAAAGTTAATCAAAATAATGGAAGAAAACCCGGAGGTAGCAAAGGGTTTTTTTACCACCCGCGTTGATACGGAAAGATTTTGGAAGGAAACCGCGGAGAGATTAAATAGTTGTGCACCACCTTCCAAGGACGGTGCTACTAGGAAAAAGGTAAAAAAAGTTGAAAAACTGTTCAAAATAACCAAACAAATGTCTTGCAGGTTTGGTCTGATTTCAGATCAAAAACGAATCCACTATCCTTTTCCTCTGCACTTCTTCAACACCATCTTCGTTTATAAACAACACGAATGCCATATTTTTTATTTATTATTTTATGTTTTTATCAAAGAAATTTAAATTATTAAACAATAAACAAAACAATTACAAATAAACAAAGATTTCACTTTTTGGTTTTGACATTTCACAAACACTTTTCTTTTTGATATTTTAGTGTGACCAAGTGTATACGAAAAAAATTAAAAATTTAGAACCCGTCATGATCAACTTATTTTTTTAAGAATAGTTTCAAAACAGCTGAGTTGACACACAAAATGTAATGAATATGTAGTTCTTTATGGTTAAACTTTACTTTATAATGAAAAAGTGTATTATTTACTTTGTTTCTTGATTCTTTATCCAACATCTATAAAATGTTTAGAAACAAAAAAAATGTAAAACGGTCATACTAATTCAAATAGAAATATAGTAAATGTCAAACAGCTGATAATGAATATGAATCTTTTTTTAAGTTCATTTTATGCTATCTTTCGCAAATGAATGTTATTCGTTCGAATCTCAAAATTAAGAAAGTTCATTCGAAGGAATAGAATCATTCTAACGAATAGACTATTCATGAGAATGTCAAAATAAGCATGATTGTATTGTTTTTGTTGTTAAGTAGTAGTAAGAAAAAACAATTCTAGAACATTTTAAAACCTAGTTCCAAAAAAATCAGGCAAAATAATGATAACTTCACATTGTGAATTCAGCCATTAAAAAAGACAATTCTAAAATGTGCTGCTGTAAAGGCAAGGCTTAACATTTTCTGTTTTTTTTTTTTAATGTCTAAAATACATACAAAACAACTATAAAATAAAAATAACGTTTTCGAATTTTTTATTTTATTTTATTCACAATGTCAATTTATCACATAAATCTATAAAGTTAAAAATGCTGAGGAATTTTATTCTTTCCGTAAAAAGAATTGTTTAATTATTAAATTCACTTTGAAATAGGGAATAGGAAATATTTAACTACCCGTTTTTTAATTAATTAATAAAAAAAAATAATCTATCGTCAGTAATATAATTTGTTGAACCCCAATGTTAATGAAGATCTGTTTATTTAACTCTAAATCAAACTGTCAAAATAAAAATGAAAATTACTATATTGACTGTTTCCGTCAAGTAAGCATTATACTATTTCAAAATTTTAAAAATAATTTATCACGCTGTTTTTTTAAATAACCCCTGCTAATTCTTACTTGACAGTAAAAATAGGGTAAAATGAATTCGAAAAAAGAAAAAGGACAGTGATTATAAATTTCGTAAATTTTTCGTAAAACTAACAAACTTGTCGCGCTTGTATTTTTTTAAAGTAACCCCTGGTTTACATTTAAGTCAGCACTACCACACCTTAAAATAGTGTATAATTATTTTGAAAACAAAATAGGAAAGTGTTGATAATTCTCGTAAACAAGTGCTAAAAGAACAAAAATTGTTGCATCCTATATTTTCAAAACAATCCCTTAAAGATGACAAGTCTTTAAAACATCATTTCATTATATTTGGCACTTCCATTACAGAAATATCAGAAAGAGTAAATAATTATTAATTTTTAATTTCTGTGCTGGTTAAAAAAAACACTCTATGGACTATATCTTCTTTTTTATCAGTCTTTGCAGAACAGAGTACGCAAAATATTAATATGCAGCACGTTTGGGCCATTGATTCTTGGATTTGGTTATCCTGAACATGACGAAAACGAATGTAACTCTCACTGCCGGATCACCCTCAAAACAATATCTTTCAAACAAAAAGAAATTTCAAAATCTGATTACATTTATTTGCGTTTACCCCGTTTAACACTTTATTTATAGGGTAAAATTTAAAAATAAATAAATAAATAAAATAGCCCTTTAGTGATTTATGAAGTCCATTCACTAAATATTTCCTTTCAAACACAAAATTAATTTTCAAAATTAGATTACATTTTCGGTTTTTAGCCCTTTTCACCCTATAAATAGAAACATTCCTACTCACTTCACGTTACAGCTCCATTACTGTATCGAATAGATACATGGAATTTACTCATTAGATTAAAATTTTGTGCAAATGGTTTTACAAAAACCCAGTTTTGTAAAACTGCAAACATAATTTTGCTTCTCAAGACCTTTTTTTCATTCTTAAGAATACCTATTATACCTTCTGAGCTTGACGATTTTTGCACAAAAAAAAATACACTGCAATTGGTTAAGATTGGTTTTATCGTCTTAATTTTGGGTTAAATAGAATCAGCGTTAAAAATACCCTTTAATCATTTGCCATATTGCCACACTTCTTTTATATCAAAATTTAATTTTAGTTGAAAAACCCACATTCCCCCTCCCCTTAAAAAAAAAAACAATTAAAACATAATGTTTGTATGGACTCTTTTGATTCTTAAATGTCATAATTTTTTTTTATTTCATAAGTGTAACATGGGTATAATGGTAATAATTGCATATTTGCAACTTACCCTCAAACAAAAATTCTTTGACTACAGGTATTTTTGTAAACTTCAAAGGGTTTTCGGCAATATTTTAACTGTTGTACCCAAAAACATTATTTTTACATAAAAGAAATTATAATTTTATTAAGAATAGTCGTATCGTACCCTATAATCATTTTTCATATGTTAAGCTAAGTGTACACGATTGGTAGATCTTACAATATTGTCAGATCTGTCAGTGAAAAACGTGCTTACAATGTCTTACAACCGTGTAGTCTTACAATTAATTGTCAGAAAATTTGTTTGACAATTAATTGTTAGATCATTGTCTAACAATTAATTGTAAGAAATTTGACAATCGTGTGGACGCTAGTTGACAATCGTGTAATCTTACAATTAATTGTTAGAAAACGTATCTGACAATTAATTGTAAGACGGTAAATTGTAAGGTATTTGATAATCGTGTACACATACAATTTATTGTCAGGGCTGCCAATTTCTATTGTTGTCTGACGTTTCTGACAATGAAGAAATTGTAAGATGTACGTTTTCTAGCATCATACAATTTTTTCATTGTCAGACAATTTGCGGCCAAGGTTCAAATGAAGCGGTTTCCATAACCAACAAAAACTGACAATTAGTTGTGTGCGTACACGGTTAATAGAAAATCTACTAATCTCTTATAATTAATTGGTAGGTATTTAGCCAGCTATTTGAAAATAAATTGTCAGCCAACTTCTGACAATTATTGTAAGGGATTGGTAGATTTTATACCAACCGTGTACACACACAACTTAATTGTCGGCTCATTGGTAAAAAATTGTCAGACATTGTCGGGTCTTACAATATTGTAAGATCTACCAATCGTGTACACTAAGCTTTAGGGTTATACCAAAATGAATTTTCCAGATAAACATTCAATATGGATAATGGCGGATTTACACGTAAAATAACTACATACACAAACATTTTACGTTTTTATGTAGATAAACGATTTTTTAATTGGATTGGATTTATGGGATCAAAAACTAAAAGGGTCATTCTGGAACAGTGACTAAAAAATCGCACAAAAAATAACCGATTTTTATAAACGCGTAACAACAAACGGCTTTTATACCGTTTGTTAATTTTCAAAACTTAAAAGCAGCATTCTGTGACAGACACAAAAATTTTGCATTTGTATGTAAGCGATTTTTTTAATTGGATTTTTCAAAAATTAAAAGGGACATTCTGCGACAACCAACCAACCATTTGTATGTACGCGTATTTAATAACCGTTTGTTAATTGTTGAAATTTTAAAAGGATCATTCTGTGAATGTGTTTAAATAATCGCGCGATTTTTTCGTAAGGTTATTAAAAAACGTTCACAGAATGATTGATTGCGATCAATGATTTAATAATTTGCAATTATTACAAGATTTGTATTAAATTACCCTACACAAAAATCGCACGATGTTTTCGTTCGAATTTTAAATCAGATTTTTACAAAATTTTAAAGTTTCATTCTGCGAGGATGATTATGCAATTGTTCAAAAAATCGGGCGATTTTATCAATTAGATTAATATTCTTTCATGAACTACAAAAATTTGGGCCAAATTTCACAATATATCCCATTTTTGAGGAAATTTGTCATTTTCTGCTTAAGATTGAAATTATATGGCCATTTTTAATAAAGAAATTTTAATATAATATAAAAAAAAAGGAAAATCGCTACACTTCCAAACACTTGTTTTCCAAATATGTAAACACATTTTTGGAGTCCATTTTTTCGCACAGATTTTTCTACTTGCGCGAAAAATTGATTTTTTTAAATTTTGCAAGTTTGTTTTTATAAAAGCATTGTATTCGTTTTTTATTATTATTTTTTGTGATTGCTAAAACTTTGCATAGATATTTTTCCCCTGTGATTTAGTTGCGTTGCTTGCTACACATTAGACATAACACACATCAGCTACGATCTAGAATTTTAGTTACCAAGTTGTCGAAAAATATTTTACACTCAATTTGTAAACCATATTATTCTCTACAAAAAGATTTCAACACTTTATTCGATTACATACTAAAATAAGGCAAAGGTGACCTCATTTAGTTGACAGCATAATAACATCATCTTTAAAATTGAGGTGGAACTAATAGTTCTCGAACAGATGGGGAAAATTGACCGTTTTCGATAGCGTTTAAATGTTGCATGCGGAAAACTTATTTTTTTAAATATTTAACCTTAAACGACTTCGTGCAAGCCTTCTTTATTACAATTATGAATTATCAATAAATTGATTTTTGATAAATATTGCAATTTGATATTTCAAAAAGCTGATCAACTAATTATTTAATAAGTAGTTGTCAATTTAGTTGTATGGTATTCACAATGGTCAAAAGTCAAACAAATTTCAAATGAGTTGTTAAATATCGTATTTCAACATTTATCAATTCAAAATTGATCATCAATATTCAATATTGAAGAATATTGTATTTCACTATTTATCAAGAAATAGTCAACACATTTATCAATTGAGTTATCACATTTCAATATTTATCAATTGATAATTACCCCTCATAATATGGGTGAGTATTTCTAGTTTAAAACCAAAAATATTAGCATTTAAAGATCCTTCCATGATATTTTGTTTATATTGAAAGTATATTTTTCTTTGGCCCAACAAAAAAAAACACCCTTTGCAATAGTATTAATTTATCAATCTTAACTGGATGAATCCATCTGGGCATGAGAAGCAAACAGTAGATAGTTGGGGTAGTGGGTTAAGTCAATATTTATATGACTGCGATTGATTAGGAATATTGTTTTGTCTTGAGTTTCATTGGAAATGACACCAAACAGAACGACATTAAGCAAAGAAGACGAACTTTTTTTATCGGCACAAAATCAGCTATTGTTTATTTTCTTTGTTTCACAATGCAATGGTGCAAAATGAATATTCCGTACTTTGCGCTATTATTTCTCCTCTATTCCAGCTGATAAGAACAATTTTACGACAATGACGTATTTTGCATTATTTAACTTTGAGTGTAAAAGTACAGTAGGTTCAACACAATTTAATTTACCTAAATGTTTTGTCTCTTTTTTTTTAAAGGTTCAGTAAGAATGTCAAGTTAAAATTGTAGAGCATTTGGGGTTACAATTTGTCTATATTAATCGGTTTAGGTATTAGATATCAAGATTCTGGTGGATACAGAGAATGGAGACCAAGTTTTTTGGATTTTTAATTTACAGTTTAGGGGGTTTCCCCGATTAAAAGAGTTTTATTATTCAACAGAGTGTCTGGGGGAAATTGAAAAAAATTATAGATATTTGTATTGTACTTTTGAATTTCTGTAAAATAAATGCTAATTTTTTTAATAATATCAGGGCTTAGTGATTTATAACTTTCAAACATTAATTCATGTGTGTTGTTATTCTAAAGGAAAGGAGTGTACTTTCAATTTTCTGCCGAATTCGAACGGAAAGATAGGGGGCACTTTTTTATGACAAGAGATACGGGAAAAAATATGGCTCCAGCGGATCTTCGCTATTCCTTGAAGGCGAATAAAGGAGTAATCACATGTAGGCAATGAACACCAAAGGCTTGATTTTAATTGCCTAGCGACTCTTTAACACTTTAAAATTTGTTTCAAAAGCGTGAATGCAAGTCCCGGGCTTAACTCGACTGGAGATCACCGGTACAATGTGTCGAAAAACCAATCGAATTAGTTTCGAAAAAATTTGGAAAATTTCCATCATTATGGAAGTCCGTTCTAGCAGACAACTATCCCTGTTTCGCATTTAACTGATTGCGAATCTAACGGCTAGAAAAATAATTCAAAAGATACGGCGAAATCTGAGTCTTGAGTTGGAAGATGGCCAGTTGACATCTTCTGTGTCCAAAAAACGAAACGCCAAATACTGCAAACTGCCTCCATGTTTTTTGATGATAAGATAAAGACTTACAAGACTTACAAAACAAGCAACAACAGAATCGGTGTTGGTCATTTCGAAGTTCAGTAAACGTTTATTGTATCTCAAATTGGAGATGAAAGGATAGGTGTGGTATATTTCAACTGTTTATGCTCCGCAAATTTGCCTTGAGCAGGTGAATTAAGATGCGTTTTGACCAGATTTTTAAAACCTAATTAATAACATACCGAGAGAAGAATTATTTTATTGTTGAAGGAGATTCGAATACGTGTCGGAAAGACTGACGGAGGCTATGAAGACTGTAATAGAGGCCTAGAATAAGAAATCATAAATCCTCCAGGTGAAAACATCCTGGACCTGATGAATAATGAAGCTTGAAGTCTGCGAAGCGGTTGATGAAATTTCTAAATCAAGGCAAAGCAGTTTGCCCAGACAAGAGTTTTTGAATCAGTTACAGAAAGTTCAAGAGATTCGTTTCAAAGCTTAAAGGAGATATTCGTTTGCCTAATCAATATATACAAAATGTACCTGCTTCCACTGTCCAAAGGAAGAGTGATACAAGGAGTTTTATAAATTTGAAGTCACACAACATCGCACAATTTGTTAATCCAACAACGAGAGACGACACAATTGAATAAGACTACGACTCAGGTGCAGAACATAAGTTGGACAAGACTTCGACGCACGAAAATAGAGGATTCTAGCTAAATATCAAACTAGCCGAAGGAAGATTGTTGGTTGAGGCCTTGAGTAGACTTAGGAATGTAAGGCCACCTTGAGCAATTATTCGATAAATAGCCTCAATATCTGACATGGTTGGCTTTTAGACAATGAAGAATTCCAAAAACGTATGTATGGATAATAATAAGCGACATATGCGAAGGGGTAGTAACAAAATTAAGATGAACAGCTGGAGTCGCCAAAAAAAATTCAAAGGGAAGGTTTTCAGCATGGAAGCATCAATCCTTACTAACCTATTGAAGCTATTGAAACCACGGCTCACAGCGGCAGTACAAGCGTCGGGTGATCTTTCAGAGAGGCAGTACGGTTTCCGGAGAGGCCGTTCTACGATCGGAGCAATCCAAGAAGTAGTGCACCCCACCCAAATGGCCGAACAAGGAAACCACTGCATACGAAATACTTTCAACTCGGCCAGATGGAGCGATATACTGAATGCGCTCAAACGGAGATTCCATATCCCAGCATATCTCCTGCGGATGGTGAATGACTATCTCAGAGATCGAGAGCTACTTTACGAGACTCTCGAAGGAAGGAAGTCACATCTGGCGCAGCGCAGGGATCAATCTGAGGACCAGACCCCTGGAACATCTCCTACGACGATATCCTCAGCATGGAGATGCCTGATGATGCCTTTCTGGTCGGGTATGTTGACAACATCGCCGCGGTGATTACGGCTCGTGGATGGAAGAGCACGGGCTCAGCCTTGCCACGAAGAAAACTGAGATAGTCCTTCTGACGAGGAAGAGGATTCCCACACAAATGGACTTCCAAATTGGGTCCGAAGTGATAAGAAGCAGCGTGGCGGTGAAGTACTTGGGATTGAGACTCGACACAAAGCTTACGTTTTGGCAACAAATAAAGGCAGCAACGAAAGCGGCTCAAAAACAACCACATCGCTGAGCAGACTGATGGCGAACGTGGGGGGGCCAATGGCTAGTAAGCGAAGGTTACTAATGGCGACAACACATTCCATCCTTCTGTACGGTAGCGAAATCTGGGCGGACGCACTTAAGCAGGAGAAGTACCGGAAACAGAAGTGGCGGCAGTGCAAAGACGCGGACGTGTGGCCAGTTCTTACCGAACGGTGTCGGAACCAGCCGACCTTGTAGTCAATGGAGTGACCCCTATCAATCTCTTAGCAATGGAAAGGAAGTACGTCTACGACTAAAAGGCGGAAATGGGAGTGGAAGCGGCATCCGAAAAAGCTAAGCAGCTGACGAAACAGAAATGGCAAGAGCGTTGGAGCTCGGAAAGTAGAGGCCGATGGACGGCGAGGCTGATCAGGAATGTGTTACTCACCGGACACGGGTACTTCAACGCCCTTCTCCACAGGATCGGCAAAACGAGCAGCCCAGCGTGCCAATACGGGAACTCTCAAGAAGATGACGCACAACATACCTTCTTTGCCTGTAGCAGATGGGAACCCGAAAGAGAAGAACTGGAGAGAAACATCGGCATCATCACTCCTGAGAACGATGTCGAAAAGATGCTGGCCAGCGAACAGAAGTGGAAGAAGATCTTCACCTACGCCAACCATCTTCTCTGAATGAAGAAAAGAGAGGAAGAGGAATGGGTACTAAAACAGGACCCCCTTTGAAGTAATACGAAAGTGGTTCCGAGGGGGATCGTCGAGACACTTCTGGAGGTTTAGCCAGTATTCCGTTATAAGGGCAGGTATGGATACCTCCCATTTTCAGATTCTGATCCTGTTCAATACATTCGTTTCTCAAAAGTTTAAATTTCTGTAATAAAAGGGAAATACTGAGATGAGTCAACCATTCCACATTCGTGTAGTAAAGCTAAATTTCTCTGAATTTAACAGAACGTTCAAAGTCTGGCTCAAGGGTAAACTGACGGGCATTCCCTGAAGTGCGAGTATTTCGATTAAATTGTTTAAGGGTAGAAATACAACTGGCTTTTTCACAAGAACACAGTTTATAAAAATAATGCTACAAAAATGAAAGACAGTGCTCGAGATACTCAAATGTTATAGTTACATAACCTTTAATTTTTAAAGCTCTTTGGCAGTGTTTTTGGCGGTGTTGTATACATATGTGGTCATTCCACACAAGATGGTTTATGATCTACATACCAATAATTTAAAGCTATTCTGTTTCCTCAACGCAAGTGACACTCATGGATAGCAACATGGAGGGTAGTTTCCACTTCAATGACATGTGACAGCATTGAGTTTTTGAAGCAATAAATTCTAGGCGGTTTATGAGTCCTCATTTGACAAATGCTTTCGAGATCAGAATTTAATGACCTAATCATACGCTGCCGTTCTAAATCCACATCCGATGGACAAGGGCGTGAATCTGGAAATGGATATGAGAAGCTGAGAGAACTGTCGTCAGGAAAAGAATTCAATAGATTTGAAGCTTCACCCGAAAAATGAATATGAGAAAAAGAATCGGAGACAAAACGGAGCCCTCTAGCACACCAGCATTTGTTATATGAATTTCAGACTTAAAACCATCCAACTTCTATTGAGTGATTTAAAAGGGCGTTTCTAGTCCAATGAAGAAGAGATTCATCGATATCAAATGCACGCATTTTCGATAAGAGAGCTTGATGCCAAACTCTATCGAATGTTTTTGAACTATCAACTGCAATAATCTTACATTTTCCAAGACGATGTAAAGATTTGTGCCGCTGTTCGGTGAGATACACCATCAGATCACCGGTGGACCTATTGCTGCGAAAGCCATACTACCTTCAGTCTTCAAGATATTAAACGTAAGTGTAATTAGATGAAACGTACGAAAAAGAAGTACCAAGACTCGAGGAAACGTTTATGTCACAAACGGCTGTGCTAATATTGTCATTTCCAAAGGCGAGGGCATGAGAACTCTGTCGAAAAAAGCAAGCTTTATAGCTCCTAACATAAAGAGAGCCGCATTTGGACATGAAAAAACTCAAAGCTTGGAACTGTTGACATCGCTTTCAGCCCCGGCGAATTCTATAGGTCGATCACTTGTATGAAGCTGAAAAAGGGAGTCTTGTGAGATCCTCTGGAGATCAAGATTATTACAGCGCCTGCAAAATAAAAGGACGAAGAAAATACTCTTAAATTATTTGTCTTTACTCGCGAGAGGCAGTACCCTTGAAAAAATTTGTTTTTTGTTTTAATACCTGACAGTTCTTCGTTTGATCTTCGGTCCAGTCTGTATCGATGGAGTATGGAGGAGAAGGTTCAACAACGAGCTGTACGGGCTTTACAGCGACGTTGACCTAGTCAAGAAGCTGAAAATACAACGGCTGAGATGGCTGGGACACTTGAAGCGTATGGACACCGACGCACCAGCCCGTCGAATCTTCGAATCCACCCCTGATGGTCTGCGCAGCAGAGGAAGACCCCACCGCAGGTGGCGCGCACAAGTGGAGAGCGACCTCAACCAACTTGGAGTGCGTAACTGGAGGCAGCTAGCTAGGGACCGAGCTAGCTGGAGGGGCTTGTTGGTTGAGGCCTTAGTCCACCCTGGACTGTGAACTGTAAGTAAGTTCTTCGTCTTCGTTATTATGGCAAAGCGCACTACTATCACAGTACGAGTATCAAATTTGATCAAAATCTCAAGTTCAATTTCTTCTCAATTTTTTTTTTGAAAACTTCTAATTTGACTAGTTACTAATCTCCGATTTTGTAGGTTTTGAAACATCTCAAATTTGAAATAAAAAAACATTATTGATTAGGCATATGACCACATCATTAAAGCAACGACCTACTTAGTTTTTTATTTAATAAATTGTTTTGTTCAAGAACGGCACACCTTAACACGGTGTCGGACGTCGTCCAAAGTACAATGACCACACCGCACCACAGCCACACACACACTCAAACATTCAGTCATTAAATAAATGGGATTGTATCCTCCAGTCGTCATGAAGTTGAATTTTGCACGGCACCAATTATGATCTTGACCTAAAATAGCCCCCTAAGGCTGCTTCCTAAGTACCCCTGTTCACTTGTGACGAAAACAAAAAACAAACAAAATTAAAAACCTTAAAAGCGGAAGAAAATAGAGTCGAAAATTGGTCACAAATTACAATACTTCAGAGTTCAGACCCACTAACGCAATAAGCAGTAAATTCGTGTTAACATATAATTAATTCGCCCTATAGTCAGTCATCCGCAACTATATACAAGAGATTCGAGATCCAAAGCCAAATGCAAAGTGGACTTGATGAATTGTGAATGACATGGAATAGTCGCAACAGAAACAGTAGTGATTTTGCTATTTTATGGACTTGAACGGAGCGAGGAGGGCGACAGCAAGTGTCTTTAGTTATTTCGCCAGAGCACTCTTGTACTAAATAGCCTACTCCACCACCACCACTTCAGTTTCGTCTTGTAGCTGTCATCGTCGTCGCCATCGTCTAACTATAGTTGAGGGAGGAATTATAATTCACACCGGAGATACACACAGAAGAAAAAAAACTATATCTTAAAATAGTGGAATCAACTTTGTATCATGGACTCATGGTGTCGACAACTTTAATACAAGCCAGGAAATGATTAACATTATCTGTAATGGAACGACCGACCTAAAGTTGGTGTATTACGGTAATTGGATAGAATGTGCGGTGCGTACAGTATTGTTATGTCGGCTATAATAGGTATATGTTCGGTTGGTGGAAGTACAACCACTAGAGCGAATCCCAACAATGCTGCATTCCAACCAAAACAGGTCATCTACTTTGGATGTGATTTTATCAATTATGGAAATTTATTGTATTGTTGTTCCGATTATTAATGTTTTTTTGTAGCAAGGTTGTATTGTTCTTGTTTTGATTGATGACAAATTGAGGGATGTTTGTTTGGATGTATGGACCAATGGCGGCTACCAAATGTCTACCATAATATATTGCCGATTAGGTTCTTATATGCGCCACGTCCTTACCCCCACCTATCAAGGAGGAGTTGTTTAACCTCATGGACGGAGCCATTGGATCCTTTTCGGGGACTGATGTTTGAGTTGTGCTCGAAGTCTTCGTAAGACAAACCTTGCAAATCATTGCCTTGTAAAAGAAATTCGACGTGGGAGGTTTTTCCATACCTAATAGTATTGCCGGAATCTATAGAGAAAGACTTTCCGCTGTGCATTCACATATTTCTTTCTCTATCAATCAGCCAACCACGAGACTGGAATCGCATCCAACCACAGTCAAAAGACATAAAAAGGATCACGGACGACAATTATAGAACGAACCAAAACGACTGGACGATGCATGTGTTTCTAGCAGGAGGAGCACCAAACGGAGAATGAGCACTTCTCCTGTGCTGAACACGATCGCCAGTGAATTGATGGGGCCACCTCTCTCTAAAATTGGTAAAATCCTCTTGTGGAAAGTGACAGCCCCTTCGACTTATTTAGCAATTCTGACCAAACAAACGGACGAGTACACCAACCACTGACCTATCAAACTCATCTACCAGACGTTACAAGGAGCCACATGTTCTTACGGGTCTGATGGAGCGGTGATTTCTCAAGTGTGGGTAAAGGAATAGATCACGTCTTTTCCTCAACCAGGTGGTTATGTGACGATAGACATTTCTTCAATGATTTAAAAGTACTTTCCGACATTTAAGTCTATAGCTAACGGGCTTAAATGACATAGGATATCATATCATGATCTAAGTGTGACGGCAACAAGATCAACTGTCAACCCATTAACCCAACCTTACCAACCATGGTCCAGTATAGTAATATCATAAAAGCGGGAGACGAATCACTGTGGGCTTCCAACCACCTCAGATAAAAATGTGTTAAAATGAGAAAAAAAAGTAACGGAAAATACACTGCAGCAAGAAGGAAGAGAGGAGAAGATCTTGCATAGAAAGAGAGGTCTTACGCAGCCGCATAGCTGAAAGAGATCGAAAATTTCCGCGATCGAAGCAACACTCGGAGATTTTATTATAAGGCCAGAAAAGAATCCTCTTCCAAACCATGAAGAACCAGTTCCATAACCCAGTATAGAAGAGACGGACTTAGCTACGAGTATATAAAAGCTTAAGAACAAAAAGGTCGCAGGATATGACAGCTTCCCAGAAGAGCACTTCAAATACGGAATCGATGTTTTTATGCTTTGGTAGGGTGCATACATCAAATCATCAGCCAGAAATTGGTGGGAGGAAGCTTGCCGGATGACTGAATTTAAGCTCTATATGCTTCATCTACAAAAAATGAGCTCCTATGGTTAGCAAAAACTTTAGACGTATACCTGCCTAAGATACAATCGAACTTCATATGTGAGCATCTTAAGCCGTTCTGCAATACTAAGAATATACTCACCAATTACAAATGTTCCATCCGACCCAGCAGATCGACTCTAGACAAAATTTCAAGTCTCTCATCATCTTTTTATCGACTTCAAAGCCAAATATGAAAGCTTTCATCGAAAGGAACTATATGGCGATGACTGAACTCTGATTCCCAGGAAAAGGACTCAATATAACTTATTTATAAATGCTCAGCTTATAATACTTAAATAACTATTTAAAATGGGCGTGGCAGTGAGCGAATTAAACTAAAACCACTTTGTTACACTTGTCACTGCATAAAAAAAAAACTTCCGCGAAAACGGTTCATAAACCTCAATCAAACTAATATCTTTCTTATATATACATAGAATTATAGGTATATTATGTACATGTACATCAACTTAGCGAAACACTTGCGTGAATTCCGACTGCAAAATATAATAATATATAATTAGTTGCTAATTGACTGATAATTATTTAACCATTTAATTGATGTATTGCTATTTTTTTTAGCGAAAAAAAGGGATTTTTATTAAGTCGACATAAACTTAGCAAAAATGTCATATTTTGAGAAAATAAACTTGTGGAATGAAATAGATGTCGGCTTATCAAATAATCATTAAATTAATTACAAATATATATTCATTTAATATTGTTTTGTATGTGTTATAATATTATAACTGAAAATGAACTACTTAAAAACTACTTGAGTTGGTTGCTTTGCAAAAATTACTTCAACTTAGCGAAACGCTCTTTTTTCAGAAAGCAAAAACTAAAGTATATTTATTCTTTACTTATCATATATCAATTAGTTACAAATTTCAACCTATTCTTGGATCATTTATCTATGTTTATGAGTTCCTTGGCTTGAATGAAGACAACTTAGCGAAAAATGTTTTTTTTTTTCAGTAACAAAAATGGAGATTAATTTCCTATATACGAACTTATTAGCCAGCGATTAGTTACAAATTTATATTATATAAATATATTATATAAATAAAGAAAGAAAATTAGCTATATTTGTATGTGTAACTAATCAGCAATTACGCTTAGATGACACCAACTTAGCGAAACACTTTTTATTGGGAAACAAATATAGGCATTAAATAGTTACATATATGGGTAACTTACCAGGAAATCAATAATGTATATATTTTCATTTTTCGATAAATTTTTTTACGAATATTTTTGAGTAAGTTGATTAGCTCAAATTACGCACTTTTAGCGAAATACTCTTTTCTTCAAAAACTAATCTATAGATCAATTATTTATATAAGTAACTAATTAATAATGAACTGTACGCCCTCGACACGTTTATTTATGTTTTTGACTGAGTTGTTTTACTGTGATTACGTCAACTTAGCGAAAACAGCTTTTGTTTCCAAACAAAAAGAGAAATAAATTAACTAGGTAGTAGGTATATGCATAACTAATTAGCATTTCGAGATTTGTATGCATGTTTGGATAATTTTGAATTATTCTTGAGCAAGTTTTTTTTTCGCTAAAGTGAGGTAAGCTTAGCGAAACTCTTTTTTCAAAAAATTAAGACAGTAAGTGATAAATTATTTGCATTTCTAACGATTTAGTTTTACATATGTCTATCCAATCCCGGTAATGGTTTATCTATATTTTTGATTGAGTTTATTCGCTTAAATAACGTTAACTTACCGAAATACTAGACATGACATTCGAACACACTATCTATTACGTCATGTTACATAGAAACATATCGACAATGTATTTTCGTATTAAATAATATCGATTTTAGGAAATAATTTAAAAAAATAATCGTTCATAAGTTTTGAAGATATTGATTTAAAATTTTTTTTTTCAAAAAAACCCAACAAATATTTTTTTCGAATATTTTTATATACAATATTATTTTAAACTTAAGGGAACTCCTGCTGAAAATTTTGGGTTAAAATCCTTAGAGCCGTTAATTAGAAAGTCGAAAATCCACAAAAAATCGGGTCTATGGCAGGTACCCCTAATAACATTTTGGCCAAAATTTTTTTTGACCAAAATGTAGCCTATGTTCATAATATCACACCTAATTTTTTTTTATCAAAATCGTTAGAGCCGTTTTCGAGATAAATAAGATTTTGCATTACGGGTGTATGGGGGGTACCGTTAGTTTTGGAGCTAAAAAAAATTTCAATTTCTCCTCTAGGGAATCACCGAAGACCCTTAACTACCGAGTTTGAAAAAAATTCCTTCAGTATCTTAGGCTGTAGTTCGAGGTACAGACATACAGACAGACAGACAGACGGAATTGCCGGACCCCCTTTTTTCGACTTCGCTATCATCGTAATGTCAACTTTGATCAAAATCTCGAGTTCGATTTTTTTTCCAAATGCAGAACTTGCCCTATAGTAGTACCTACATATATCGCAAGTAAAAACAAATTGAACGCTTCCCTTAAAATAATTGCTTTTTCCATTTTCATTAATTAGAAATTATATAAAAACAAGTTTTCAAGAATATGAAAACACAAATTTCACAAACAAAGCTGAGACTTTTGACAGTTTCTTTGAAAAATGATACAATGACAATTCAGTGCTTATGTAGATGTGTTTCTTAAATAGCTCAGAGCGCTCAGGTCACGCTCGGTTCGGAGGGAGCTTTAAGCGCTCAGGCCCCGCTCTGTGCCCTGCTCAAGGCTAAAAAAGAAAACCGCCTTTAAAAGAATGTACAGGGTGCGTTTCCCAAGTCGATACCATTTTTGTGTGAATGAAATTTGTCAGTTTACATTTGACATTTGTAGAGAATTATCGATACAAAATTTACTAGGGAGAATCTAACTTTACAGAATATGTGGTTCCAACAACACGATGTCACAAAAGTGGTGACATTGACTGGCCCCACGATCTCCTAATTTGACACTTTCTGATTTCTTCTTATAGTACCACTATAGGAAATAGGACATCAACAAACCAGTCATAACTTAGATACTTAAGGACAACAATAGAAACGAAATTGTTGAAATTATAGCTCGCCTTTGCGTCACTGACTCATTATTCCTACATTCTAGTGAGCAAGTTGAATCCGATGAGATCCAACTTGCACCTTCCCTTATACTAGTCTAATCTAATCTTAGCAGAATAACCTTCATATGTTTGCTAAATTTTATTTTTGATTTAAATAATTTCTTGGATCTTGTAAAGGACAAATTTACATAATTTGTTAACTCGTCGAGAGAGTCATCTTAACATTGACACTCTTCAACTTAAATGGTTCTTCTAAATTATGAACGGTTTCTAAGATAAGTTGTTAAGTTTAAGTTACACTAACTTAACTTCCTTTTTTGAATGGAATTCATTCAGGCCGTAGGTGTCGTAGCGGGACAGCTGTGATCTCATTCTGATGGTCTTGATTCGACAATTTTGTTTCCTTTCAGGTCAGTCGCCATGATGCTTTAAAACGGTGTACGTTTGTGGTCGATGCTTATGATGTCCTACGTTTTGAAAAAAAGGAAATTATGTTGCAGGGCTCGTATAATACGATAGTTCAATTGAACTGCTTATCGTTGGTTCATGTATATATGTATGTTGAAAATATTTGACTTAATGTATAACTACACTTAGGAAGTCAACAAAAAATTTCTAATATTAAAAATTAACTTTTATAAAACACAACTCCAAATTGAAGAGCTCTGCGAAAGTTAATACTTTTTTATTTTTCTTTAAAATGGCCAAATTTGGAGCACGTTTTTTTCATTATCCACGCTGAAAACAACCGGATGATCTAAGAAAACACGTTTGCATTTTTGACAGTCGTAAAAAAGAGTACAACATGATGGATTGTTTTTTCTCTATGAAAACAAATCTATGACATGGAAAGATTACCTCATTCTCAAATTATTTGAATTATGATAAATGAACAAAAAATTAAATTTAAGAACAATGAAGGAAAAAACACCATCTAAATAAAATCCACATTAAAGACGTTTGTACCTAAACACTAAAGATTAAAAATAAAAATAAGCACACATGCATAACCAATTGGTTATACCAAACAAAGGCAAATCTCATGCATGCCGATGGAGATGGAGATTCGTAACTTTTTCACATCCCAACGGCGCGGCGGCAGCGATGAGTTCTTGAAACAAGTTTCTTAAATGCTCACCTATAAGATTCAACCGACAAACTAACCTAAAATAAAAGAGTTTAAATTCAAATAATGCCGTCATCGAAAGTTATTGAACTAATCCCACGCTTATACGATTCGAAAAGCTTTCCGCTGTTTGTTGTCGCTATAATCAGTGGCTGTAGCTGTAGCTGTTGTTCCATCACACCACCTAGATACATACTGCTGCTGCTGTTTGCTCTTCATTGCTGTCGACGACAGCTGATCTAAATTTATCTATTTCTCAGTAGGAAACGGAAATCTGCTAAATCATCAGATTTGCATAAAATATTATTGTGTTTGCAGAACAGGCAAGGCAAGCAATAACAACAAAAAGTTGTCTAATAATCTTTATACTCATGTGTTTAGTATTCCAAGATCAGATTGATGAAGATAACCGCAAACAGTGTGTTTGCAAAACAAACAAAAAAAAAGCCACAAAAAAGTAATGGGCAGTAAACCGACAAATTTCACACTCAAACCGAGAGACAAACAAACTCACGGAATAGAAATTAGGAAGGGAAAGTTTTGTTTTGCGTTATAATTTAGCATGTAGCTGAACGAATGAACTAATAATGCTGATAATGACGACATAAGTCGCTTTTTCTAACCTCCACCAGCCCCAATAACAAATAACAATAAACCAATAGAACTACAACACGTCGGCGTCGAAAGACGCGACGCTACGCTACGATAGTACGATGACAACAGGCGTTTGGTTGGGTGTGCTTTGGATTCGAATCGGACGTGGTGCAAATTGAGAAAATTCATCTCAAGGTAAAATCAATTTGACCAATTGAACAACACGAAAAAAAAAATAATCGCTAAGACAACTAACGTCGGCGTTGTTTAGCAGCGGCATCACTGCACGGGACTTGATGTACTTGTTCATACATAAATTACTTGCATATTAAAAAAAAAAATGTTTCGCTATTCATTCATCAGAATCAGAGTGTATTAGCAGCAATAGAATTCACGACGACAAACAGGATGACGCGAATACATTGGATTTAGATGAATACTTGATTAGAACAGCTTTTTACTAGTTGATAACTGGCATAGAAATTTAAATGAGAACAAGAGCGATTTTTTTTTTGCTTTTCTACACAAAGTGAAATTGTAGAATAAAATTTGTATTGAGGATTTTGGGACAATGATGTTGTTGTAACTCACTTTGGCGTTCGCTGCCATATTTAGAGATACCCTTTGATGCTAAACACAGCACTAGTGATGGGGAAATTAGGGGGACAGGCATTGTTCAAATACCCGCCTCGCCTTCTTACGGTGGCACGGATCCGAGTGGTCCAATTTTCAATGAGTTTTCCGCTTATATCCGTCTGAATTTTAGCGAAAGCCTGTGTTATAATATTCATCATAAGGGCATGGGTCGATTGTGGTTTATTCGTAAGGACATGCGACTTCAGGAAACCCCAAAAGAAAAGGTCAAGCGGGGTCAATTTGCATGACATTTGTGTACAATTCACGTCACCTCTGTGGGATGTAACCTTATCATCAAATTATTGATGTAGAATGCAAATTGGGCCATCCGCTGTGTAGCACGTAGCGCCTGTTGGAACCAAATATCATCTAGATCCATATAGTTTAATTTGGGGTATAAAAAATTGGTTATCATCGTTCTGTAGCGCTCGCCATGGACGTTGACTGTCTCACCAACGTTGTTTTCGAAAAATACGGACCGATGATGCCGCGGCCCCGACCGGCTGATTGATAACCGAAGCGGTCCTTTCAAATTTGACCACAAAACCTAACACCACGTCTATCGTAAAAAAGGCACAATGTACGCAATGTTTACATTTACAATATCGAAAAATGTGAATTGTAGACAAAAAATTGTGTTCACCAAATTTGCCGATAGTTAAATGTTGTCGTTTGAAGTGACATATCATTCAAAAGTATCGTCTTAGCCGTTGGGACTCGGGTGATTCCTGTAGACAATATGCACATAGTAATGTTTGAGAGTTATAAGTCATTAAGGCTTTAGTTCTCTATGAGTTGTTAAGCTTTAAATATAGTTTTCCATATGTAACAAGAACGTTAAAGTGGTATTTTTAAGCTGCACCCACATTATGCCTATCAACATTAGTCATATTTTGGTGAAAGTTATAAGCAGCGCAGCAATTTAAAGTGAACAAAAAACACTTATATTCACTATCTTAATTTCACAGTTGGTGATCATGACAAATTCAATGACATTTGATATGAAAATCAGTGCGTTATGTCATTTTTATACAATGGAACTAAGCGCCATCTAAACTTTTATCATTTGTTCAATTTAAATTCACCTTTTGTTCACTCTGATTGCTGGCCCCAATTGTATTTCCTACCTGACTTTTTACTTTTTCAAAAAAATAAAACGGCTGTTGTTTATTTATATTTTCAATCAACATGGTTAACATTTTAACATCTAATTTTACTAGGTTAATCTTGTAGGTCGTATTTTATTAAATTGAACTAACCTCAGTTAGTTTAAACTTTCTGTCTCACTTCTACTTCATTAGATAAAATGAAGCACCATTGGCATTTTGAAAGGAAGTGTCAAAATTATTCCACTTGTTAATCTTTTTGAGTATTGGAAACAAAAAAAAAAATTATTTAATCTAAACTAAAATAAACATTTGATAGAAAAATAACATTAATTAGTGTGAACTTGTCAATGTTCAAATCTAGAGTATAATTCGTGTTTAACATAATTTCAGAATAATTTGTGTAATTTTGTTCATAATAAGTGAGGAAGATGCTATTTTTTTCATATGAGCAATTAAACTTACTAAAAAATTGCTTAAAAAAAAAAACAAAAAAACAATAAAATATTCCACAAGTTTAAATAATGCACTGAACGTTAGCAAAACAAATCTGATAGCTGAACATTGTGTTGATGAACACGTCCAGGATAGAAAATCATTGTTCAGTTCACACAACTTTTTTTATTTCTACCCATTCAAACCGGGTTAGTTTTATATCAACAAAAGTTGTTTGGCGCTATTGATCAGCGTTTGTTGATTTACACAAATCAACATAATGCTTATTTAACCATGTTGACTGTAATCAATGATGGAATTGCAGCTGGCTTCGGAAAATCAACAAATTTAAAGTGTACAAATATGTGAGACATTTCGTTATAAATATTATTGTAACTTAACGAAAAATGGAAAAGTTGAGCCAAAGATATAATAACTCCGTAGATTTCGTGCGCGTAGGAAAAAAATGGTCACTTTTCAAACGATAGGTACCTATACATCCCATTCAAGGTTTTGTTTCAAGGTTTTTTATTGAACTTAATATATACAATTGTGAAACTTGAGGATAACATATATAGGGTAGAAATTTGTTGGCACATAGGGGGCCTAACTTATAAAATGACTTAAACTCTAAAAATTATAATATTTGTAATGTACATGGTTCAAAATTAGCATTATGAAAAATTGTCTTGGTTTTTGACTCGGGTTGTTCAGTCCCGGTTGTCCAGTTATACATTCCATTATGACTTCGGTTCTCATTTATAGATTGGTCAAGGATAATGTGCTGTGAATTATATTTTCAAAATGCAAATGGCCTCGATTACGGTTAAACTATGACTTTTTTCGATTATCGATTATCGACTACTCAATTTGGTATTGTGATTGTCGTTTGCAATCGATATTTTTCGAATTTACAATCGTTTATTATCAACTGCCATTTTCTGATTCGCGGACGTGTGGAAGATGTTGGTGGGTCCAATAAACTTGACACGTTAAGCGAGTTAGAGGAATCTGTATCATGACTATTTCAAGGACATTTTTACTACCGGAGTCATTATCACTAAAAACATATCTTGATTTTACTAATTTTAAAATGTTAACAAGTTAACAATTTTTTTTATAATTTTGGGCGCACAAAAGAGATTATGACCACCCTTAAAATGTGAGGGAAATATTGAGTAGGGTAAAGCATTCCACAATCGTGTTATGAGGCTAAAGAAAGAATCTCCGGATTAAACATTACGTCCGAAGTTTGGCTCAAGGGTAAACTAACGGGCATTCTCTAAAGTGAGAGTATTACTGTTAAATTGTTCTAGAGTAGAAATACTACTGGCTATTTCAATAGAACACTGTTTATAAAAATAACAGTAAAGAAACATTGCAGCGGTGGAAAAGATATTCAAATGTTTAGTTATAGTTGTATCACCTATCATTTTTGAAGCTCTTTTTTTGGTATCCAAGAGACTCAAGTGGTTTATTGGAGCACCGGTCCAAATATGGGAATTATACTCAAGCTAAGGACGAAAAAAGCTTTAAAGAAAGACATTTTTTTTTAGAAAAATTTCTTATATCGACGAAGTAAACCTGAACGCGTTTTTGGTGACGTGTTTTGTGGTCATTCCACGCAAGGTGGTCTGTGATGCACATACCGAGAACTGAAAGATATTCTGTTTCCTCAATGCAAGTGCCGCTCATGGATAAAGACATTGGAGATGGGTTGCGCTTTTATGATAGAAGAAAGCATTGATATTTTGAAGCATTAAATTCTACGCGGTATATATGGTTCCCCATTTGACAATGATATTTAGGTCAGAATTTAATGATCTTTTTATATGCTGCTTTTCTAAATCCACATTTTGAACGAGGATGTGAATCTGGAAACAAATATGAGAAGCTGATAAGACAACAAAACAATTTATTGAATTAGAAGTTTCTAATAAAAGATCATTTATATAATATGAGTAGAGACAAAACGGAGCCCCGTGGCACACCAGCATTTATTTTATGAATTACAGACTTAAAATAATTTTATAATTTTTATTAAAAATGATGAACAATAAATTATAATTGTTTGTTTGATCACCAATTAACTATCAAAATTGTAATATTGACAGTATTTTGTCGGTTAATTCAAATAAAGCATTTTCATTCAAGCACCTTAATCAATAACAAACATGACAACCCATCGATGCAATTGAAAGTTGTCGATTCGATTGGTAATGGACAACCACAATCGGGGTCAATGTTGATGAAAAATTTCATAGATTTGAATAATATTCTACAAAATTACCGCCCCAACTTTTTTCCTCTGAAAAATTGTCATAGATTTTATAGGTCAAATATAAAAGGGGTATTTATTCATTGCTAATTTTGTATGTAGATAAATACGAATGTTATATAAAACCATATTTTTAAATTGCAGAATTTTTGGCATTCAGAATTTTGAAAACAGAATTTTAACACATACAGACTTTCAACATGACTTTTAATTTCTCCTCCGTAATACGCTACAGTAGAACATTTTTTGTAATTAAATAAACTTAACTCGTAATTGAAAAATAAAACATATAACTGAAACTATAGAAACTCCTCCAAACTTTGTAATATATGCCTTCTCTATTTGAAGAGTTTTAATTGATAAGCTCACTTAATTACTCAGCCAACATTAAGAGGTTGTGTCACGTGTGTAGCACACATACCGCTTTCTTCCAAGCTGAAACTCCAATTACAAAGTTTTTTTTTATCGTTTAAGTATTTTAACGACGGTCGTCGCTTAAGCTGAAGTTTTGTATTCGTTTTGTAAAAATAAAAACAAAAATGTCTCTGTAAACAAAATTGAAAAATTATGTCAAAGTGAAACTCGGTAGCAATGAACTTTTGATGTTTGCCAATGTCAACTACAACTACTTTGGGTATCTACATACATACATACATAGGTACTTCCAAATAACCCTCATTGCATCACATCTAATTGGAGAAAGTACTCAGTAAATGAGAAAAACTCGGAATTAATTATTTAATTGATTTGAGGGGAAGGGTATGGAGACATGTCATCTTCTAGACCCAATTATTTATTTGAATTTTAATCGCATTATTAAATACATAAATGCAGTTCAATAAATTCCTACCTCAAGCATTATTTGTTTTTGTTACTCGTATTTTAAGCTGTTCATGCATTTTATACAATCCTCCTCGATGAATGAAAAACAAATAAGAAAACGTGGATGAAATTTAAATTAAATTTTTAAACCCTGTGCATTCTTAAGCTCGAGTCGAAAATAAACGGATACTTTATTATACAATATTCTCAGAAGGGTTCCTTTTAGATAAGCTGTTCCTTTCATTTCAATACACATTTCTAATGTCTTGGAGGCGCGTGGGAACACATCTTTAGTTGTCACGATATATTTAGCTAATTTATAGGTCAAATGAAACGACCTTTAATTTCTGTTTTTTTTTTTATCAATCTTCTAAAGCTATATCAGCGATGAAAACATTCGTATTAAACACAAAAACACACATACACTAAATTTTATTATAGGTTTATAAGCATTAATGGTATTCAGCTGGTGTCCTACATTGCGTTGGAATTTAAGCATTCCGCATGGAATTTTGAGTAATTTGCAATGAGTAAGACGACTTCAATTATTAGCTCGGTTTTGGCTGATTAGTCAATGGTTTCGAGTCGTTAAAGTAGAAACAACAAATTTCACTATCAAGACAACACTTAACACGATCTTTATTGTGCATACAAAATGTGTTTGTGAAAAACAATAGTAGCGAATAATAATTGATTCTTGAAAAATATAATTATGAAAACAGCAGTAGAAGAATCGGAGGAAGATAAAAAACTATTTGTAATACATTTTCCAACTACACGTCTTTTCCATAAGGAAGGGCGGATGTGAAAATAGAATAAAACAAGCTGTGTTGAAGGTATTAAAAAAATGCCATTATGTATGGACTTTTTACGGCGGCACGGTCCAATTTTGAATAAACCCTCCGCATAGATCCGGATGAATATAAGCGATGGTCTGTGGACCTTTGCGACATCGGTTGATTGATTGTGTTTAATTCGCATAGACCTGCGACTTGAGGAAACCCCACAAGAAAAAGTCTAGCGGGGTCAAATCGCTTGACCTGAGTGGCCAATTCACGTCACTTCTGCGAGAGATATCCCTAAAATTGTTCATGCAGCATGTCAAATCGACGGGTCCGCTGTCTGATTGATAACCGAACAGATTGTTACAAACTTTGAAAAGTAGACTGTGAAGGGCTACCACGTCTACTATAAAATGGACACAACTCCGAACACTCATTTTGATAATAAAGTTTTATCTTTTGAATGTGGTGTTCAATCTTGTAAATAGCTATGGTGATTTGGTATCATTCACTTAATAAGAAACAACAGATTGGATAGATGTTTCCAAACATGGCCGCCACAGGCCGCCAAAATCTACCCACGCTAATTTAAAAACCTTCTATAAATAATTTTTGTTTGGTATTGGTTTTGAATGTCTGATGGGAGGAAAATATTGATTCGGGTGAAGCATTTCATATTCGTGAAGTGCGGCTAAAGAAATAATCTCTGAAATTTACTGTATGTCCGAAGTTGGGCTCAAGGGAAAACTGATGGACATTCTCTGAACCGAGAGTATTACGGTTAAATTTGTGTTACGGGAGGCATGAATGTAGTGAATAAAATTGACAGTAAACACAGTGATGTGTCCAAAAATAAACAACTCACTGCTCATATTCGACGCCCGAACCTGTGCGGTTTTCAAAAAATGTATGTTTGAGAGAACGCATTTTTTACTATACGCACATGTGTTACGTGTATAATATGCGTTTTCCTTATATATCATTAGGCAACACACATAAGTTTTTAAAAACTAAACATGCTCATGAGTAAAATATGAGCCGTGAACAGATTATTGTCTACACATGAGCGAACTTTTTCTAAACATGGAATTTTGTGTGAAAGAAGTATGGAAACTGTAGAAACTAATAAGCTGGGTTTCTAGAGACGGTCGAGACCTGTTTCAAATTATTTTAAGCTGTGTTCAAGTCAGACCTCAATACCTCCAAATGAGAAAAATAAATGAAATTACTCAGTTCTTTAAATCAGGTATGTTTCCGTTGAAACCTGAACAATTTTGTTAACATTCTGATCGGCCTCTATTTGTGGTTTTTAAGCAATCGATCATGTTTCTGATTTGAATTTCAGATTGATACACAGACCGATGCACACATCATCTTTATAGATATTATAGTGAAATATAGGTTATAGGTATGGAGTGCAGAGCTACAATGCCCTTCTGATTCATAACGGCTAAGAAGAGAAGCACTTTTCATGATAAGAGCCATTCAGACTTTCGTTCTTCATTCGTTGTTCGTTCTTCTCTCAACAACGAAGAAGCATTCACATTAATTCGGTTTTGTTCTTAGTTCGTTCTTAACAACAAAATGGATAACAACACATTGTTGGCAGTAGGGGCACTATTAATTTTTCAAAAAAAAGAAGATCCTGTTGGACGAAGGGTTGGTTGCTGAAAAGAAAACATTTATCACACACAAACATAATAGAAGAGTTAAGACTTCAGCCAGACGATTTCCGGAATTATTTGCGAATGCCCGAAGAAACATATGTTAAGCTTCTTGGTTTGGTGAAAGCTTTTGTATAAGTCAATAAACTCCTCAATTACTTCTTTTGATAAATTCCTTAAATCAGACATTTTTTAATCAATGCAACATCAAATGAACGTACACGATGAAAGTATTTAAAAAAAAATGATTATAAAGAACATGAGATATGTAGGTGTATTTTTTTTTTTTTTTTTTTTTAATTCTCCTCATTGTTTTTGTTCGTCTGCTACTATGAACTGAATAGACTAAGAGCCCACAGCAATTTTTGGGTGTGATTGATAACAAAAAATAATTAGCACAATTAGATAGGCCTTTTATAGTTATTTACAAATGTGAAAGTCTTGCATACTCTGGTGGGAGCAATAGTGCATAATAGTGCATCAAGTTTTTTTTTTAAATCCCTTATGCTCGTTGTTAATTAAATAAAGTTCAGACTTTTTACTTACATAAAACAAAAAAGGAGGAAAAATAATACAAAAAATATTGGAGCGGTATATATGTATGTAGGCATTGCAGTGCCAACGTTAACATAAAGGAGATTTCATGGGCAAAAACGTTTCGATAATTATCGATACTGACACAATCGAAACAATCAAGCCCAAATGAATTTTTACAAAAGTTAACGTTAACTCTTTTTGATTGTATTTAATGTTAACATTCATTGTTTTTTATACCCACTCTCTAATGCGATTTTTTATTCTAATCTGGTCTCAATCTGTAAGCTCTAAGTTTTTGTATCGCATCGTAGCCAATCGTAGTGTACCTATATAATATACAATATTATATTAACCGCTAATGCTCATGGACTTAAACCCTTCAGGTCTTCAAATCTACCTCCGATTGACAAAGCAGAGGAAATGCTAGTTCAAGGAATAATTTTTTGAAGTTTCTTGTGGAGGATTTATAGAAAAAATTGAAAAAAGTTGTTAGCAGTTCCTCGGAAACTAGAAAATCAAAGTGTGGGAAAGTACCTTGCCACATCTTGGCAAACAAATATTTCGACGAAGTAGCAAAATCCTGCAACAGTATCGCTTGTCATGAAAAAATGCTTCTCATCTTAGCCATCCGGACTCACATAAAAATCATATATCCCCGCCACTGCGTGCCGCCCACAAGGCACAAACATGATTGGTTGTATGTTACTAAGCTCTGGTTCTCCACGATCAAGATAAAAAAGTAGATACCTTGGGATCTGGTTGGACCAATATGTATTTAAAAGTCAACACGCCATATCATTTCTCTTTAAATTTAGTTTTTAAGTTAAAAATTAAAAAATGGAAATGGTTTCGAAGGGAGTTTGTGGTTTGAAAGCAATTTAAATTTAGGGGCAATTCACTCTACTCAACAAGAAGTATATAAGAGTTCAACAAATTACTTATCCATTCATATTTCACAGTAAATTCTAAATTAAAAATTAAGCTTATATGTATGTAACTTATTTAAGTATGAACTGCGTTCAGAGATTTAACTTGTGCTGCTTAAAGGTGGGTTAGGATAGGAAAATTCCCAGACACCCATCACCAATAAAACAACCAAGATATTAAGGGAAATGACTCCCATCCAATTCTAGGTCACAGACGGCCGCCCATTACATAACCTCTTCGCAACACAATAATATTTACAAAATCTCGAAAGAGCACACATCATTCCTCATGACACTCATTCATATACAATTAAACATTTTGCAACGAGCTCCACAGTTGCTAAATCCGTGGCGAACTCTACTTACCCCTATGGTGCCCACCGAGGACACATGCTGGGCGATGCGATTGAGAAACTTCCGAAATGACGATCGCCTAAAAACTCGCTGTGAATTGTTTCCGTTTTTGTTTTGATTTGGTTCTCCTGCTACTGATGGAGGTGCTTCTCCTCCACCACCGAGGCCAAGTCCAATCCCACAGCCACGTCCAGATGCGCTATCTAACGTCTTGCTCTTGTTTCTAGTTTCGGCGGAATTCCGTCCTATCCTAGCTCCTGCACGCTTGTGGTCGATGTCGTTGGGTTTGCCGTCAATGGCAACGCCACTACTAGAAGCAACACTATTCCGGCCGCTACCCCCGGCAGCAGTGGTTGCCGACGACGACGAAGTGTTGTTGTTGTTGTTATTGGTCTTGAATTTTCGCGACCATCGAAATGGATTACGGGGCATTGAAAATGCACGACGAATCTTTTTTCCCGCAGCAGTCGTTAGACTTAGCGATTGTTTTACATTCTGTTGTTGTGGTTGCGGCTGCGACTGAGAATGTGGATGAGACTCAGATTGGGAATGGGGCGGAGAAGCTAGCATTGATGATGATGACTGATTATGGTGGTGGTTCGTTTGGCACACTTCTGCTTCTGTATCTTTTTTCGGATTTGAAATATTTTCGGCGATTGGATGGTCCGCGGCAATGACGGCATTGATTTTACGATTTTCCGATTTACTACACAATTTACTACCGCCGGCTGAATTGTCGGTATTGGGAATGGTTGAGGATGAACTGTTGGTGGTGGTAGTATTAGTCGTGACGGCGGTGATGGGCAATGCGCGGCTGTTGTTGGCCAAATCGTTTGGTGGCTCTTTTGTGCCCATTTCTCTTATTTTCTTATTGCTTTTTACACTTTTCTATGAAACTTTAATGCACCGATATGAATAACCACTATTTAGCACTTTTTTGTATCTATTTGTGATGAGAAATAGATTCAGGAAATCGGGGTGGAACTTTTTCTATTTTTTTGTAAGGATTTTTTCACGCACAAAAACAGAGAACAGCGAATCGAATCAAACGTACGCCATGTTGACTTCTTTCTCGCGTTTTGACTTCTTGTTTCTGGGTGTGAAGTTGGGTCTAATTGGAATGGTGACTTTAGAAAAAAGCGAGTGTCAAAAAAGTTTGTCGATAAACTGTGTTGAAGGTGAATTGAGTAAGAAAGATAAGGGCGTGTGAGAAGAATCGTTAGAAATATTCACGGTAAGGCAGTGCAAGGTACTCGTTACTTTTTAAGAGTTCTTATGTGGTTTTGCAAAAAATCATATTCCATTAGACCAGGCGCGCACATTCAATTTTTAGTTGCGCCACTGCTTGGTTCGAGCTACTAAAAAGTTTGTGTTTTGACACAAACTAAACGATTGCCTAAAATGAGTTCGCTATTTTTAACATATAATTATATGCACCTGCTCGAACATTCAACCAAATAGTTCATCTGTTTTCTATAAGGAACCAAACAGTTGTGCAACTAAAAAATTGAATGTACGTGCCTAGTCTTATGCAACATTATAATTTTAATATTTTCTACATGACTGTCGTTTCTCTTTCACACCTTGCCAAATAGAACCATAAACTTTCTTCATATGCATATGCACACTTAGCCTCGTAACGATAAAAAATTTGGTTGAATTACTGTTGTTCTTTGAGAAACATCAGGACCTACTGACTCTCATTCATTCCTGTGCGTTTTACCGGAAATATATGGGACCTATAATTTTCTGCTGGATCCAAACAACTAAAATAAGCAGCACTTTTCAGAGATAATCTTGAAGGATTTTTCGCTTCCTCGCAAGAGATAGTACACATGAAAAATATTTTTGCAGCGACTAGGAATCGAATATAGTACCCTCTGCATGACAGTCTAACGCATTAAGTATTATGCCATGGGTAACATCGTCTTAATGATACTAGTGTTGTTTTTTCTCAGTGGTAAAGAATACATTTACTAAATTTCAGTACAAAAATTGTAAACTTAAACGACACATGATGTCTGCATATAGTTACCAATGCGCGAAACAGATGAAAGCAGCAACAACTCCAGCATCATAAACATCAAACAGCACGCTCACCAGCCAAAAATTTTTGAAACATATTGCCACCACGAACAGCACCTACAACTTTACTTTGTGGTCCCACAAAACCCACAGCGAACTTAAGACTATAACCTAACGACTCACTGTTGATGTTGCTGTTCTCATTACAGTAATCCCCGCTTAGTTGCACCTCGCTTAATTGAACATCCCGCTTAATTGACCGAAAAAGTTGCATTGCAAAATTTCCCGTATTAGTAGCATAGCTTTTCAGATGGTTAATTGAACCCCGCTTAATTGAATTACTCGGTTAATTGAACTTTAAAATATGCACCCGAAAAAAAAATATATGGACATTTTTCGGATAATTGAACGTACAAAAAAATTAAATGACACAAATATTAGAAATATTTTATTACTTAACCTACGTCTGAAGTGGTTTTTTAAAAGACAGGTATCATTCAAGATGAAGAGCAGCTGGAAAATGATATCGTGGCCATAGACAACATACTTAAGTACAATGCTTAACAGACACCGAAATTTTAAAAACGGTTTAAGAAAAAGAAGAAGTTGAAGCCATATTATACCATCAACTTTCGAAATTCTTCAGGACATTGCAATTCTACGTTTATACTTCTTACCACTAAATAAATTTACTTACTTTACTTTACTTTAGATGGCGCTCACAGTCCAGGGTGGACTAAGGCCTCAACCAACAAGCCCCTCCAGCTAGCTCGGTCCCTAGCTAGCTGCCTCCAGTTACGCACTCCAAGTTGGTTGAGGTCGCTCTCCACTTGTGCGCGCCACCTGAGGTGGGGTCTTCCTCTGCTGCGCAGACCATCAGGGGTGGATTCGAAGATTCGACGGGCTGGTGCGTCGGTGTCCATACGCTCCAAGTGTCCCAGCCATCTCAGCCGTTGTATTTTCAGCTTCTTGACTAGGTCAACGTCGCTGTAAAGCCCGTACAGCTCGTTGTTGAACCTTCTCCTCCATACTCCATCGATACAGACTGGACCGAAGATCAAACGAAGAACTTTTCTTTCAAAGCACCCAAGCAGATTTTCATCCATTTTAGACAGTGTCCATGCTTCTGCCCCATACAGCAGGACCGGGATGATGAGGGTCTTATACAAGGTCTCCTTGGTTCTTTGAGATAGGGCTTTATTACTCAAATGCCTTCTTAGCCCGAAGAAACAGCGGTTGGCAAGAGTAATTCTTCGCTTGATCTCTGCACTGATGTCGTTTTGCGATGTTATAGTGGAGCCCAGGTAGACAAAGTCTTTGACGACTTCGAAGTTATACCTATCCATTGTGACGTTTTGCCCGAGTCGACGATGTTGAGATTCCTTTCTCGATGATAGCATATACTTCGTCTTGTCCTCATTAACAGCCAAACCCATTTTCGCCGCCTCCAGTTCAATACTTGCAAACGCACCGGTAAGAGCTCGCTTCGTCCTCCCAATGATATCAATATCATCCGCATAAGCAAGCAGTTGAACTGACTTTTGAAAAATTGTACCTCTATTGTTGACGTTTGAGTTTCGTACAATTGCTTCAAGAGCGATGTTAAATAGGTTGCAAGATAGCGCGTCGCCTTGCCTCAGACCTTTCTCGACATCAAAAGGTTCGGTGGTGTTCTTACCGACCTTGACGGAGCAGCGAGATTTCTCCATCGTCATCCTGCACAAGCGGACGAGCTTGGCAGGGATTCCGAGATGAGACATGGCTCTATATAGTTGTTCTCTGTCCACGCTATCATACGCGACTTTGAAATCGATAAAAAGGTGGTGTGTATCGATTTGGAACTCCTGGGTTTTTTCCAAAATCTGTCGAAGTGTGAACATCTGATCCAGGGTGGATTTGCCGGGCCTAAAACCACACTGATAGGGGCCGATCAGCTCGTTGGCAAACGGTTTTAGGCGCTCACACAGTACAGACGACAAGATTTTGTATGCGACGTTGAGGAGACTTATACCTCTGTAATTGGCACATGTCAGGGCGTCTCCTTTCTTGTGGATGGGGCACACTATGCCGAGGTTCCATTCATTGGGCATACTTTCATCCGACCAAATTTTTGAGATGAGTTGGTGCATGCTCCCTACCAAGTCATCCCCACCTGCTTTAAATAGCTCAGCTGGCAAGCCATCCGCGCCAGCAGCTTTGTACGCTTTCAGCTTGGCAATCGCTGACCGCACTTCATTTAGGTCGGGTGGACGGAAATTTTGACCATCATCGTCCAGGTTGAATGGAATGTTCCGCCTAGTTGCGGAATTTTGGCCTTCCTCGCCGTTCAGCAGTCTGGAAAAGTGTTGTTTCCAGATCCTCAGCACGGACTGCGTGTCCACTACCATATTCCCACTCTCATCTCGACAGGCTTCCGTTCTAGCTTTGTAGCCCTGGGTGGATTGCCTCACCCTTTGGTAAAACTTTCGAACATCCCCCCTGCCGGTACAGTCCTCAATAGACTCGACCGTCCGCTTCGCATGCTCTCTCTTTTTCCTCCTTAGAAGTCGGCGTTCCTCCCTTCGTCTTTGCCCGTAGAGCTCCCGGGCGTCTCTCTCAGCAGCTCTGGTTCTTGCCTGCAGCATTAATTGGTAGGCCTTGTTCTTTGCTACATGCGCCAACCTGCATTCTTCGTCAAACCAGGGGTTTCGTTGTGGTGGCCTTGTGAAACCCAGCACATCAGTGGCGGCACTACTGATGGCATTCTGGCAGCGCTTCCACAGGTCCTCCGTAGATGAAGCTGGAGGCGGGCTTGCTGAGAGATTAAGAGAGACTCGGTCTGCAAAAGTCCTGGCGACCTCCTGCGATTTTAACTTCGCGACATTGAATCTTTTCACAGCATCCGTCCGTCGTTGTGGCGTCATGGATATCCGCATCCGTACTTGGGCTACCACCAAGTAATGATCCGAGTCTATGTTGGCTCCTCGGAATGTTCGGACATCCAGGATACTGGAAGCATGTCTCGCGTCTATCGCAACATGATCAATCTGGTTGACGGTTAGTTGATCCGGAGACCGCCAGGTCCCTTTGTGTATATTGAGGTGTGGGAATCGAGTGCTAGCTATGATGACATTTCGCCCCGCCGCAAAGTCAATCAGCCTGAGTCCGTTACCGGAAGTGTTGTCGTGCAGGCTGTGTCCTCCGACTATCGAACCAAAGATGCCCTCCTTTCCGATCTTGGCGTTGAAGTCACCAAGAATAATCTTGACGTCGTACTTGGGGCACCTATCATACGTTTCCTCGAGAAGGTCGTAGAATTCTTCTTTGGTTGAGTCATCTTTTTCTTCCGTTGGGGCATGGACACAGATCAGCGTCACGTTTTTGAATTTCGCTTTGATGCGGATTGTGACCAGGCGCTCGCTTACATTTCTGAAGCCCAAGACTTCTTGCCTAAGTCTTCCCCTTACCACAAATCCACATCCAAAAAGCCGCTGACCCTGCTCCTTGTAGCACTCGCCGAAGTAGATGTCACACGTTTTCATCCTTCGTATGCCCTCTCCATCCCATCGCACTTCTTGGATGGCTGTAATGTCAGCCTTTAGCCTATCCAGGCTCTCCACTATTTGTTCGGCAGCACGTGGCCTGTTTAAGGTCCGGACATTCCACGTGCAGAACCGAAAATCGTTGTCCTTGTTTCGTTTGCTGGGGCCGTCAACATTAAAATCATCCATATCCGAGGCTTGTTGTTGTTTCGGAACCGGTTTGTTTTTACGTGGTAGGGAAGTTACCCCGACGCACAACCCCCGACCTGGAGGACCAGACCCTTAGTATAACTCCAAGGGTAGGGAGCCGGACGAATCCGCTCCTTATAGGCCTGAGCTACGAATATGTCGTAGTAGCCCATATAAGGTGTTCACCAAGTAGTTCATCCTAACTGGAACTGTAGACGCCACCGTTGATTCCATCTGGGGAATTCTTCCGCTGCCGTCTGGGTAAAAGGAGAGGTGCCTTAGTGGGAACACCTCTCCCCCCCTCTCTCGTTTGCTACCCCCAACAACTTTCCACTGGGGTTGAGACCCAATCTCCAGTTGAGGTACTAGGTACCCGATGTTCACCACGGGGAGGTGAGAGTAGGAGTTGGTGGACAGAGGTGGGTTTTGAAAAAAAAAACCTGTGGACGCTTGTGTCCTCTTGGGTGCACGTGTCCACCATTTGAACATAAATTTACAGTTGAGCTGAAATTTTTCCAAACCAATGTATGCAAATAACCATTATGAGCCTTTCGAGGTACATACCTACTATCGTATTTATTATTTTTTTTATCTTTTTCTAAGCTAAAAGTGACTTTTTTTAAGAATAATTTATTTCTGTTTCATAGTTTTAATTATGTACCTATGTATGTTTATTTTTTAAATAAAACGTGTTCAAATATTTTTGTGTGTGTATTCTTTTTCAGTTTTTTCAAGGTTTTCGTAAGTTGACAATGAAATGTTCATAGTAAATTTCTGGGATGAATATTTTAATTTTTAGTTGACCGACTCGTGCAATTATACGGGTTTCTTTTAATTGAACAGGTCGGTCAATTAAGCGGGGTTTCGTTAATTGAACCACCCCGATAATTGACCGAAAAATCTGACAAAATGGTCAGTGCAATTAAGCGGGGAATACTGTATTTGTTTTGAACAATTGAATTATAGTACGATGTTAAAACTATTGGCGCAAAATTTTAGTTGAACTAATACGATTTTTAAGCTGTTTTAGTATGAAACTAAGTTAAGACGACGATTTTGCAAATTTTAATCAAATATAGCATCATACTTTCTTTACCTTTTTATTAAAATTAAAATCATCGAATGCCTTATTTTTAGTATCGTGCTAACTCCATATGAATCTTTGACATTTACAAACATCAAAAAAGGCCTGTTTACTTAGTTTTCTGCGATTTCGGTTTTGTCACCCATACGGTCTAGACGTGTTAAGCAGCCGATACCAATTGTGAAAAGAAAAAAATATAAAAAGTTTACAAGCTTAAAGTGTAATTTCAACTCTTAATTTATAAACTATAAATTAGTGTTTTGTTTTATATTAAGCTAAATAAAAGGTGCCGAAGGAAAGGTTCAAAAAATCTCATTGAAAGATGAGTGAGAGTGGCGGGTGGCCTGATAAGCCACCCGATAACGTGAACTTCAATTTTCATCTAGAAAATCAACCGAGGGATATGAACGTTCATACCAACAGAATGAAAATGCCATCTGAATTAATTTCACAAGATGAATTCCCTAACATTTATGAGCGGGTCGAGAATTATGAGAAAACAGACGCATCTAACGGACCTTCCACAAGTGCGACTATAACGGGACAAACCGGCGTCATGACGCTGCCACTACCATCAAACATGGAATCTCAACAGCTGGAAAACTTATCTAACTTACCAATACAGACTCAACCAATGGAACATTCTGGAAGTGCTGGAATTCCACTGAATGAAGTGATGCCAAGCCGCTCCAATGGAAATTTGGAATTCCTCCTGAACAGAGATGTCGAATTATACAAAAAAGTATTAAATAGAAAGAGAAATCAAGTAACTCAAGGATCGGAAGCGACTTCATCCAACAGCAAGAGAATCTCTTCAAATATACCGGACGGACCACACTCGAAACTCCCGGACGTACACATAAACAGATCGAACAGGTTTAGTATTTTTAATAAAATTGAAAGTAACTTAAATGTAGATACGAGTAGTACCATTCCTAATTCAAATGTTAGTGAAGCAAAAAAAATTGAATTTTGCCCTGTGATAAAACTAAGAGGCATTCAATCTTGTACAATATCGGAATATTTAAACAGGGGTTACGGAAGAGTCTGGCTTTATGTGGCGGATATTGAGCTACATAAACACTTTATGGAAAAATTTAGATCATCGGAAGTTGAAGGTTTTTCGTTTAAACCGAAGGCTTTAAAAAAAGAAGCTATATTACTTAAGGGACTGTCAGGCTTTAAAAGTGCTGAGGTGGGAAGGGAAATTATACGGATTGATCCGTCTATTAATATTTTTGAGGTGAAGGAGTTCTCTACCAGCTGGTCGAGAAGAAATAATATTTGCTTAGATACTTTCACTTGTCTTTTAGATGATAAGGAAAGTTTAAATAAACTGAAATAAATGAAATTTTTGCTCCATCATAGGGTTAGGTGGGAAAAATTTGAAAGGAAAGGTCCACTCCAGTGCTATAGATGTCAAAGAATTGTACATTCTAGTCAGTACTGCGTTTATGATGAAAGGTGTGTTAAATGTCAAGAGAAGCATGGCGTTGGCCAGTGTAAAGTTACTCCCGATATGGGGAGAGACAAGATAGCGTGCGTGAATTGCGGTAAAGAAAGTCATCCAGCCAATTTTTCAGGCTGCGAATACAGACAAAAAATTCTTTCTCAAAGAAAAATTCAAAAGTCGGGCTTTACTGGCAAATCCTATGCTGACATTGCACGAGGAAATATTCCGAATGTAAACACTAATCATAGAGAAAACCACAGTAGTCATACTGGAATTAGAAACGATTTAGATGATTTTCTAAACGAATCGACGAATCTGTTTGGGATATCCCTTACAGAATTAATAACCAAAGTCAAAGCCTTTTGGCCTTGGTATATTACGCTTAACCCTAATCAAAAATCTTCAGAGTATCTGAAGTTTGTTTTTAATCTATGCAAATAAGTAACTATGTCGGTCCATATCATAACTTCCAACATAAAACTCTTTAATTAGCCTGGACAAGGTGGTTGAACTGGATCTTCTTCTTGCAGACATTCAACCTCTCTTTCTTTTAGTGCAAGAATCACTTCTTTTGCTTACAACGCTACAGTTTGCTTACTAATTTAAGCCTCATCGGATCTTTTTAACCTTGGTGATGACCCTTCTCACCTCTCATTTTTATATGCCTAGGCTAGCCCTCTACCAACCTATGAGGCTAACCCCTGTTTTCGCTTAAATTGAATATCTTAATACTTCGACATCAATTTGAAATATATAATAATGTATTATGTATATTAGTGTTAATCATCAGCTTGTGCCTTATTAATAAACATATACTCGTCTTATGTAAATATTTACATCATAAAAATAATCAATTTGTTCAATTAAAATCAAAAAAAACATAAAATATATCTATGTGTTCATACCATTATAAATATATTCAAATAGATTATCCAAACTAATGTTAAGTACAAAATTTTGAAATCCTATGTGTAACTAGTTTAAAAAAAAAAAGTAAAAGACTGAATACACCTATTTAATTGCTAAGTTCTTCATTACTTTTACACTTTTATAAATGTATCAAACTAAACGAACTAAACAAATGTAAAGTACAAAATTCTGAAACCTTATGTGTAACAAGCTTAAAAAGCCTGAATATATCTAGTTAACTATGATTTTAATTACTCTTATATATTGCATATTTTATTATGGTAAATTATTAAGGTGCTCAAATAGTTTAAGTATAGAAGATACTCAAAAATGTACAAAATAGTATTAAGTACTCATAATTAATTCATTGCGAAAATAAATACTATCTGGCAGCACTTCTTGCTATTGGAAGGAGTAGTTTATAACTACTACCTTCTCTTTCACCCCTTGTTATGTTTTTTTAGTTTTAAGTATCACTGATGTACTATATATAAACGTGTGATTGAGCAACACTAAATACTGAATTTGCCTTTAAATTAATTTTATTTTATCTTATGTTAATCCACTGTACTCTGTGTATTTAATAACGTATAACTTCTGACCAGACCAATTCTAAGTCGGTTAACTCTATAACGAATGTAAAACAAATCAAATGTAAAATTTTTGAAGTCTCAAATAAAGTTCATTCATTCATTCATTCATTCACTTAGTTTTCTGCACGATCTGTCATTGTTTTAGGTGCGTTCAGAATTTATTAAGAAAATTGCTTTAGTACGATACTAGTTAGAAAATGGTTAAAATAAAATAAAAATGAGTTAGTAAACTACTTTAAAGTTAGCAAAATGTTAAGCAATATCATTCTAATGCCTTAGGCTGCTTAAAATGTTGTGCCATTTTTTCTAAAACTACGATTTTGCAAATATTGGTCTTAAATGGTCTGTTTACATATTTTTTTACACGAACTGTTATCATTTTTGACGTGTTCGGAAGCTATTTATCAAAAAAAAAAATAGCCTCAGCTAATATACTAGTTAAAATGTTCTTGTAGTTCAAGATGGTGTAGCTGCTCTTATCTCCTTCTTGCTTTCTTGCTTAGACTGCTTTTTTATACGATGTAGTATTTCCTTAAGCAATTTCTAAGAAATTTCTGAGATTGGAAAAATTGCAGAATAGTCATTCTTTCTTCTTTGTGGGTTCTTTTTATATCTCGGGTATGTTTAATTTCTAATTAGCGTTTGCTCAGTGAACTTTGTTTAACTAAGTAGAGTAAAGAGTGATGGTCACAGTAACATGATCCGTATCGTTTTATTTTCATGAAATATAATCAATATGGATCATTAGCGATAACACAGAATGGCAAAGATATATATAAACGACGATGTTTATTAACATTGAAAACATATATTCCCAGGAATAATTATATCTAGCTACGACATGAGAAGATAACTTTGTTTTTGTAGTTTCTAGGAATGAGTTATATACATATATCTTACAAAGATTAAAACACATTAGTACTAACTGAAAGCTTAAATATCTATTAGAAAAAATATCCATCATTAAAACTAAGACATGGATATAGAAAACACAGAGTAGTAATACAATATTTTCCCACCAAACCGAAATCATTGAGATTTGGTTGAAATCTAAAGTTTTTATTGAGATTTCCTTAATATCTCCATGAAATTTCGTTCCATCAATTTTAAATATCAAAAGTTTTCAGCCGGAATCTCGTATTTCCTTTTGGTGGGAACAAAGTATAAGATCAGATCAAATATTGAATATACGGACCTACATCAATTAGTTTAACACAAATTATTTTTATCAGGCTTTTGAATTTTATATTGGTCAAAAACATGATTAAGCTTATACCTATATTTAGTTGAAAAAAAAATGATTAAAATGGCGCCTACTTAAATAGAATCTTAACAATCAGGAAGTTCAGTCATCAATTTGATATACCTACATTTATGTTAGGTATTTATTGTTTATTGATCAGATTGCAAAGAAAAATCCTATTTATCGTTTAATTGTAGTTTACTTATATGTTTTATGCCACTCCTTATCTTGAAAAGGTAACCTAAACACTTGAAAAAATTCTAGTACCATCATACAGATTTTTTGACCGGAAAGTTTATATTTACCTACTACAATATTTTTGTATAACTTTATTAAAAATGTTACGTTCGTTAGGTTTTGAAGTTTAAAATTTTAACATATTATTAATGTGCCAAATTTTTTCTTTACGAATACCATAAGTTTATAAGTCAAAATGGCAACCAACCAAAAAATGGGTATGGTTTGGAGACAGAAGGCATTATATATTCCAAATAAAGGGTTTTTCATTAAGGTCAGCGGGTAGATGTTGAAACGGAATAAAACATGATGTGTGTGAGGTATTATCAAAATTCTTTTTTTTCTAAAGGCCCATATATGTCATTATGTATGTAATGTAACATCGTTCAAATGCTCGTCTTAACTTATTACGGTAGCATGGCTCAATTTTCAATCACTCTTCCATATAGATCCAGGTGAATTTCAGCGATTGCCTCTGACATGTTTACCTTAAGGTCATCGGTCGATTGTGGTTTATTCGCATAGACCTGCGAATCTAAAGCCCACAAGAAAAAGTCTAGCGGGGTCAAATCGAATGACCTTCGTGGCTTATTTACTTCAACTCTCCGAGTTAAGTTATGTCTCCTTAGATTGTTCATTCAGAATGTCAACCGTGACGTTCGCTGTGTGGCACGTAGCACCGTCTTGCTTGAACCACATGTCTTCTAGGTCCATATGTTCTGTAGCGCTCGCCACTGACCGTGACCACCCCACCAATGTGGTTTTCGAAAATGTGCGGACAGTGACACCGCCGACCATAAATTCACACCGAACGGTTGCTTTTTGAGCATGCATTAGTCACCTAGTGAACCTCCTGTAGGTTGGTACTCGTATCGTCCCATTTTTTTTTTTTTATATACGCGCACTCAAGCGGGGTTATGAATACCCTTATAATGTTAAATACACAGTGCGAGCAATTAGGAAATTAGGATAGGATTAGAAAGGAGATACCGATGCACATTGGTTTTGAATGTCTGCACATTGAAATGAGTGGGAAATACTGAGCCAGGTAAAGCATTCCACATTCGTGTAGTGCGACTAAAAAAAGAATCTCTGTATTTGACAGTACGTCTGAAGTTGGGCTGAAGGGTAAACTGATGGGCATTCCTAGAAGTACGGGTATTACGGTTGAATTGTTTAAGGGGAGGAATGCAACTGGCTATTTCACTAGAGCACTGTTTATGAAAATACCGATAAAATAATGATAGGCATGAAACATTGCGGCGGTGCTCGAGAGATTCAAATGTTTGAGTTAGACAAGGGTCACCAATCATTATTATAGCTCTCTTTTGAATTTTGTCCAAGAGACTCATGAGGTTTTAGGAGCACCTGCCCAGATTTCGTTTCTAATCTTGAAAACTAAACTCATTTCGGATACATTGTACATTGTATCATCTATGACAGATATATATTCCTATAATGATTTTTTTAATTCTTCTACATTGCAATGTGTTACAGTATGTAGTGTTATACATGAGGATACTACTCACTACCTGTGTCACTGCCTTGCGCTATATCATCTGACAAACAGGCACCTAGGGAGATAATTCTTCAACGACTTGGTGGAGGTGTAAAACGAAAAAATATTGATGGGGCCACATCTCCCTAACATTGGTAAAACCCTCTTGAGGAAAGCAACAGCCTTTTTAACGTAATCACCAATACTGACCAAACAAACGGACATATACACCAAAAACTGCATTTATACAGATTTCAGTAAAGCCTTCGACAAGTTGTCTTATAGTCTAATTTTATATAAGCTTTCATCTCTTGGATTCCCTTCTGCATTCGTTCAATGGATCAGGTCTTATTTGAAGGGAAGGACATACCAAGTTCTCTTTAGAGGAATCGTTTCTGATCCAATTAATGCTGACTCTGGTGTTCCACAAGGTAGTCACCTTGGTCCACTTCTTTTCATAGTATCAATCAATGATGTTGTTTCAATTGTAAAATCATGTAGGGTTCTTATCTACGCAGATGATATTAAATTATTTAAAATCATCAGAAGCCAATCCGATTGTGTTTCTCTTCAAAATGACATAAATATGTTTTCTGAATGGTGCTCATATAACAATCTTTTTCTAAATGTTTCAAAGTGCCAATCAATGTCCTTCTTTAGAAGAAAAAACCCAATATGTTACAACTACAGCATTAATCAAGCCATTCTAAGTAAGGTAGAAACAACATGCGACCTGGGCGTTCACTTCTCGCAAAATCTAGACTTTTCACTCCACATTGAGAAAATTGTCAGTAAAGCAAACTCAATGCTTGGATTTATTAAGCGTTGGAGTAAGAAATTTTCTTGTAGTCTTATAACATCTTCGTTGTACAACTCCTTTGTTCGTCCCCAATTAGAATATGCTAGCTCTGTATGGTCGCCACTTTACTCAATACACGTTGATCGAATCGAATCTGTCCAACGTAGATATGTACGCTTCGCATTAAGTCATCTTAATTGGAGTGACCCAAATCACCTTCCTCCATACAGCAGTCGCCTTCTTCTTTTAAACATGAATTCTCTAGAAAAACGCCGGAAAGTTAGCGATGTTATGTTTTTACACCAGCTCTTGGTTGGTTCCATAGATTCACCGGTTCTTCTAGAACAAATCCATTTTAAAGCTAGAAGCCACAGTTCTCGGAACTCTGAAATTTTTTATTGAGATTCTATGTGTCGAAAGGATTCCAAAAATATTTATAATAAAAAATAGTAATAACTAAAGTTTATTAGTCTTGCTCGTACAGAGTTTGAATTCGGAATGAATATAAAATTTAAATTAAAAATTAATAAGTGAAAACAAATTTTGAAACGATTGCTTGATTTTCAACACCCTCTCTCAATCGATCCATACTGTTATTTAATTTCCATCAATTTAATTTAAGTTTTCTTCTTAATTCTTCGAAGTGTGTACGATCCATCGCTTTTGTAAAAACGTCAGCTAGTTGTTCTTTTGTTCCAATAGCTTGAATTTCAATTATTTCCTTGGCAATGTTTGCTCTTTTACTTTCCAAATTATGAGCCATTCCAATGCATCCTCTGTTGTCTTCATATATTGTTACAGGTTCGTTTTTCATTTCTTGTAAGTCCTGCATTATTCCTCTCAACCAGATAGCTTCTGCAGCTGCTGAGCTTAGTGCTATGTACTCAGCTTCACTCGATGAAGTAGCGACCGTGGTTTGCTTTTTACTACACCAGGACACAGTACTGCCATAAACTTGAAAAATGTATCCACTTACTGACTTTCTGTCTACCAAGTCAGTTGCCCAGTCAGCATCAGCATAACCAATAATTGGTTGGTCATGATTGGGGTTAAAGTTTATTTTCAAAAACTTGGTTCCTTTTAAGTAGCGCACAATCCTCTTAAGATGCTGCCAATGTATTTCAGATGGGTTTTGTTGGTATCTCCCCATAAAACCAACTGCATAGCAAATGTCTGGTCTTGAGCACAGCATAATGTACATGATACTTCCAAGAAGTTCACGATAAGGCTTTTGCAATTCTGGTCCTGTGTGATTAGCTTCAAGTTGTAATCCTTTTTCCATAGGAGTTTTGACAGTATTACAATCTATCATCCCGAATTTGTGAAGAAGCTTTTCAATACTTGTTTCTTGTGATATTTTTAAGCATCCTTCCACAAAATCTATTTTCATACCAAGAAAAAATTGTAAAGGTCCACAGTCTGACATTTCGAATCGGGAAGATAACGCTTGTTTCAATTTTTGAACTGATGAAATCTTACTACCAGCAATCAGCAAGTCATCAACGTAGATTAACACAATTAGTACATCCTCTTCCTGTCGGTTAAATTTGGTGTACAAGCAATAATCATGGCTTGATCTTATAAATCCAAGTAAAAACAAATGTTCATTAAGCTTTTGGTTCCAGCAACGTGGTGATTGTTTCAAACCATAAATGGATTTTAAAAGCTTACATGCTTTACCCTCTCTGGCTTGTACTCCTTCTGGTATGGACATATGAAGTTCTTCCTTAAGATCACCATGTAGAAACGCAGTTTTTATATCTAACTGATGAACATGATATTTTCGGTAAACACCGACTGCCAACAAAACACGTATGGTGGTCAACTTCGCAACTGGTGCATATGTCTCAGTGTAGTCTATACCGAACTTCTGTAAAAAACCTTTAACAACCAATCGAGCTTTGTACCTAGTTTTGTTGCCGTTTTGATCTTCTTTTATAGTAAAGATCCATTTTGACTTTAGCAATTTCGCATTAGAAGGTACATCTACGATTTTCCAAACATTGTTCTTCATCATGGAATTCAACTCTTCATCGACAGCTTTCTTCCATAAATCTGAATCATCTTCAAGTTCATACAAACTTCCGCGTAAATTTGCTGTTGCTATCAACACGTTGTTTTTCAAAATTAATGCTTTGTGCCCACAAAATTTTACTTCAGCTCCAGCATTCGTTAACTTGCTGACAGAAAGTAAATTGTCTCGTAACTCAGGAATAAACAACACATCTCGTATTGTCAGCTCTGTTCCTGCATTGCTCAATCCGTTGATTTTTCCAATTTGTTTTGCTAATAGAGACTTTTTATCTTTCGCAACATTTATTTCAACAGGATATGTCAAGTCATCCATTTCTGAAAAGTACCATTTTTCATTGGCGAGATGATCGCTGGCTCCTGAATCCAGTTTGAAAATTATCTTCTCGTTCTCGTTGCTTTTGATAGAGTCTCTGTCTGCCATAAAACAAAAAACTTTGCTTTTGACAATCTGTGCTTCCTTTGAATGACAGTCTTTAGCTTGGTGTCCGAATTTGTTGCACTTAAAGCACTTCCCATTGAATTGTTTCTTTTTGAAGTTTTTCTTTTTACTTGAAAAAGCCGTTACCTCTTGCATCTCTTCTTCTTGACGCTCATTTAGTTTAATTTCTTCTGCTTTCAATCTTTCTTTTGCCATAGAAAAAGTTAATTTTCCATCATCTAAGTTTTGAAGTGCAGTTACTAAAGGATCAAACTTTTCTGGCAAAGAAAGAAACAACTGTGCAAGCATATCCCCTTGTTCTATGTTTGCACCAGCTAGTTTGAGCTGACGTATTAAATTTTCAAATGCCAACAAATGAGAATTCACTGAATCTCCAGTTCGCATACGCAATTTTGTTAATTGCTTTCGCAACAATAGTTGGTTAACTATTGACGTCCTTGCGAATACTGATTCCAGACTTAACCACATTAATTTTGCAGATTGTTTGTCCCTTACATAGCTCAAGCAGTCCGAATGGATAAAATTAACCAAATAATTTTTAGCCATTTTATCCTTTTTGAAAAATTCCGATCTTGCTATTTCTTCTGCAGGCGGATCGTCGGTTAGAACGTCCCACAGATTTTTGGATTCCAGATGAATTTGGACTCTGAATTTCCAATCGTCGTATCCACAGCCGTTAAACTGGGGAATACCATGCACAAAATCTTTTATGTCGCCCATAACCTATTGAGATTCTATGTGTCGAAAGGATTCCAAAAATATTTATAATAAAAAATAGTAATAACTAAAGTTTATTAGTCTTGCTCGTACAGAGTTTGAATTCGGAATGAATATAAAATTTAAATTAAAAATTAATAAGTGAAAACAAATTTTGAAACGATTGCTTGATTTTCAACATTTTTCATATAGACTTCCACCGTACCAATTATGGTCTCAATGAGCCTTTGACACGTATGAAACATGAGGCTAATATAAACCATGATGTTTTCGATTTAAGTTACTCAAAGCTTACACTTAAGCACAGGTTGTATGGGCGTTCTCATTAAGTATTCGAAACTACTCGTAACGTCATTGTTTTTATAGCTAGTATTATTTGACTTGTAGTTATTTTTGTAGCTACAGATAGTAGATTAATAATTATTATTTCTTTGTTTGTCATATTTGTTAGTTTTTTAGTAGAGTGTTAGGCTATATGTATGTATATTTATTTACTAACAACTAACACCACGCTAAATGATGACTGTGACAAGCTGATGTTTCCAAGTATCAAAAGGTGAAAAAACCCGAAGAGAAAAGAAATATTGTCACAAATGCTTGCATTAAGCAGTACTGATGGCGTTTAAAAAACTGACCTATCAAACTTATCTACCAGACGTTGCGAGGAACCACATGCTCCTACGGACCTGGTTGAGTGATGATTTTGCAAGTGGAGGTAAAGAAAATTATCACGCCCTTAAAAGGCATCTTACTCTCCTAAACCAGGTGATTTGTGACGACAGACATTTCTTCAATGATTTCGAAGTACCCTCCGATATTTCAGGCTATAGCTTTCTGAAACTGATGAACACCCTTAACGGGCTTGAATGATACGAGTATAAGATTATCATAGGTAACACAACTGATCTAAGTGTGACGGTAACAAGATCAATCTATTTGTTATAGCAAGGTCATACCAGTTTTTATTTGGACTGTAACCGCATCTAAAATAGATCATAACAACCCGTCTGTGCAGGTTTCGTTCAGATCACTTTAATACTTTATATAATCCGCATTAGCCTTTAGGTTTTTCAGGGGTAAACCTGACTACAAATGAATAAATAACGTAATTAGAGATGTTCAATGTAAACCTAAAATGTCTCTTTGCATATTTCCTCTAACTGTTCGTACCCGTTCACTTCATTACCATAACAAAGCCAACTATTTACTGTACTGTTAAAGACTTTGAATTTTAACACTTTGTTCATGAAATTTATGGCAAAAAACTGAGACCATATGGTATTTATCTCAGTTTTTGCAGCATTCATTTTTGCTTTAATATGCGCGTGAGGGCGAATATTGAAATTCTAAGTCATTCATTTTATATCCAAGATACTTAAACCCCATTTAGACGTTCGTTCTTTATTCGCTGTACGTTGTTCGTTCTTCTCTCAACATCGAACAACGAAAAATCATTTACATTAATTCGATTTTGTTTTCCAGTTCGGTCTTAACAATAAAATGCATATAAACACATTGTTGGCAGTGGCGGCACTATTAACAGTTGAGAAAAAAGAAAAAAAGGAGATCCTGTTGGACGAGTTAGTTTCTGGAAAGGAAATCTTGTTTTATTTTCAAAATTAGCGCTAGTAATAATTATCGCATCGTGCTTTTTTGCATGTTTTTCTGATTATTATATCTAAAGTATTATTATTCGTACTAGAAAGATAATAACAATTAACAAAATATTTTATATATTTACCTATATAAGTACCCCAATTTATAACGAGTCCTTCTTATGCTCTATTCTAATAAAAAAAAAAACTTCAAAATGTGACGACGAGTTGCACGGCACTGCAAGACATGTTCATTTAAACAGTTTTCGCATTCTTCGGGTAACAACGAACACCTTAAATTCCGAGCTCCTTTGAATTTGCACATTCTCCATTCCTTCTTAGTTCGTTTTAATCATTTACATTCTCGTTGTTTCGCGTACGACCAACAACGAACAACGTACATAGAGCACAACACCGAAAGTCTAAATGCAGCTTTAAATTCATCATCACTTTATCATTTGGACGTGCTGTTCAAACGTCTAACTCGCCATCAGTACTCCGCATCAATATTCAGTAAATGAATGATAAACAATAGATTTGACAGATGTCACAAAAACAACATATAGCTGTCACAGGCAGCCAAATGAAAAACCCTTTGTAAAACTGAGAGTATGTTCATATGGACGAAGGTGAAAATACTCGTAAATCTCAAAACAATGAATTTCAGCTTTCGGTCTAGTAACAAAATAAAATCAGTTGACATTTTGAAATAAATATTTGCATTTGACTTCAGAGCGCCCCACTCAACAAAGAAGCGTCCAATCTCAAGATCCTAAGCTTTTTAAGAAATCCTTTAATATTAATATCTAGACCAAAAGTTACAAATACAAACTGAATTGTTCGAATTTTTTTATCACAAAAAGATTAATTATGGTGTAGTGAAAATATTGCCTATGTGACAACTCATATGTATACTATTTTAAAGATTATAACTGTACACATATTCACTACCACCATCTTCAAAAAAATATCAACAAACGAGAGCTTTACTGTTGGGCCGCGAAATTGCGATTCCAATAAAACTCAATGAGTTTATCAAATTTATTTCAGAATTATTTTGATTGCAGTACAGCACGAGCAAGTAAGAAACTGTGTAAACTATTTGTCTACATATAACGAGGCGGTTACTGCTAGACACTTTTTTATTAAGTGAATTTATATTTGTTTTGTAATCATACAAAGGTGAAGTTAATATACATATATATATATATATATTACTCTGTTATAAAAGGTAAACAAAATATCAAGCTATTTTTTGGACGTGATAAACATTCATAATAAATTTAAGTTCAAAATCTTTTGAATACAAAAGAACATGCCCTTATTTTTGAATAAGTAAATCGTGTAAGATTTTAATTTCTGTGCTTTGATTTATAGTTAATAATTGTGGAATTCAATCTTGTTGGTTCATGAACGTCTCATCTTCTATCTTATCTTGTTAATCTTTACAAAAATTTGTTCGTTAAGCAAATTGTTTTATAGGTATTTAATGATTTGCAAAAGGGATTATTATTTAAATTGATTTACTAATTATTGTATTTGTGTTGTAGAACTGAAGGGATAAAAACTTGTCAAACTGTTGGCTGTCAATTGTAATGCCAAGATCAACAAAATTTATTTTTTCGCCCAAAAGAAGCCAAAATTCTCAAAAACACCTCTTTGGCAGTTCAATCAAAAATAAACGTATTTTCGCCAAATTTTAGTTGAATTAATACGATGTTAAAGCTGTAGTATGAAACTAGGTTAAAACAACGATTTTGCAAATTTTAATCGAATATAGCATCATACTTCCTCTACCCTTTTATTAAAGTTAAAATCATCGAATACCTATTTTATCTTTTTAGTATCGTGCTATTTCCAAGGTTTATTTACTTAGTTTCTTGCACGAACTGTCATTATTTTAGGTGTGTTCAGAAGCAATTTATTGAGAAAATTGGTTAAGTACGGTACTAGTTATAAAATGTTTAAAATTAAGAATAAGTTAGTAAACTACTTTGAAGTTAGCAAATTGCTAACTAGTATCATACTTATACCAAATACAAGTTTCTTTTTAAAAATGCAATAAAATGAACAAAATTAAATTTTTCCATGCATTAGGAGTTTATCAGTAAGAGCAAACATTCTCATTAATGGAACACAACGTAGATTATTGCCCATTGCTGAGTCAATTGGACCTTGTAAGCGAATAATCAGAGATCTTTGTGCAGAATTCTTCTCAGTCTAGTGTAGTGCGTGAAATGTTGACCTATTGAGATCGATGGCGAGTTGATGTTTGTGAATTGAGTCTCCCACTCTCGGCTACAGCACCCACATTCTTGTCTGTGCACAGTGTACGACGATGGGTGTTGTCCACTAGCATACCAGTCTCATGAAATTTTTGCACAAACTTGCGTACAGCAGGCGCAGTGGGTGCTTCATTTCGGCCAAAATTTCTTTTCAAAAAACGCACTGTTTGGGTTACACAGCACTCACTTTGGAAATAAGTGTTCAATATTTCTCAACCTTGTTCAAGCGTAAAGTGACTCATTCCGTTCCACTGGGGTATAATACTGGCTTTCTGTTAAGATTTTGAGCGGGAAATAGCTGTTAGTGTCAAAATAACCTATGATTCAAAAAGAAACTACTAAATGGCCCACTCTACTGGACAATGATTTAATAGAAATGGTGATTAATTTTGATCCCTTATTTTCTCTTTGGTTTCAAAAATTAAACTAAAGGTTAATCTTCTTTTCAATTATTTGGTGCTGTTGAAACACCACATTAATCTCTTGCCTAAAATTTCGGATTATTTTTTCGTGAAAATGTAAAATAAATCTTCATTGGACCAATTGTTTTATAATTCAAGCTGATCTATATCCATATCGTACTTAAGTATCTCGATGATTTTTCATCGTTTGTCACAAATGAAACTATATTTCTTTCACTTCCAGTTCCCAATTAGCATTTTCATAAGTGCTATCAAAGCTAATCTTCTTTTTAACCTTTTAGTGCGGTGGAAACTCTCTTGTCCTAAATCCCGGATTATCTTTAATCGAAAACGTAGTTTATGGGTCGGGTTTAACGCGATTTGATACCAAAAAAGGCATCGCAATTTATATTACAGTTTGAGTTTAAGAAAATACATATAAATTTTATCAAGTAAATTTTTTTGTTTACAAAAAATGTTATTAACCTAACATTTTTTCATTTTCTCGTTAACGGCTTTGCCGATTTCAAGAACCTAAGCCTAGTGACTTATAACTCTCAACCAAAGTAGAGGACCGACAATTTTCTGCCGATTCCGAACGACTAATGAGCAGAAATTATCATGACAAGAGATGCACTTAGAGGATTCAAACATGTTTGATTTCTCCGCTTTCATCGCTGCGATTTTTAACTAGAAGTGTTTAAAATTTCGTACTTTTTTTTATATTTTATGTTACTGCAATTCATTTGATTGACTAAAATTGTGTTTGCTATGAAATTTGTCAATTTATTCGTCAACTTGTATTGAATTTTGTCAAGTAAATAATTGAATATTTATATGGTCATTCAAAAATATTTTTTAAATTTAATACGATTTTCTCGTGGCTCTTGAAATAAATGGCAAAATTCAAACTTTAGAATGTGTTTTTAAAAAAGTACAGATTCAAATTATTATTAGCTTTCCATTTTTATTTGAAAAACAAAAATATTTAAATGGAAAACAATGGTATCTTGCTTACTTCTACTTTGCTCTTTGCTCCTCACTCTGGCTAGGCTTCATCCTTGCTCCCTTCTCGTGCTCTTTGCTCTTTCCTCTGATAAATTTCGCAGCTTTGCTCTCCGCTGCACTCTGTTTGTACCCTAACACAGGCTAACACAGGTTTGAAGAAAATCATTAAGCAATTAGGATGTTGGTCGGAATGCAGACATACAGACATACGGAATTGGGCTACCCACTTTCTTCGTGTTCTCTATCATCGTAATGTCAAGTTCGATTTAAATCTCGAGTTGGTAGTTATAATATTGTACAAGCGAATCTAAAAAATATTCTGTTTCAGCTTTTTAACAGCAAAAGTGAAAAATGTTGTTGATAAAATTCTGAGATTACTAAACTCAGAAAGCTGATCTAAGATATTAGAAAGCTCTAAATTCGATTTTAAGAATAGGATTATTATTTTCAAATATTGCCACATAACCTCAAAAATAGTGAAATGTGTTTTGGTTTTAATGTCAAAAGCGAATATGTTGAATACTTGACTATATGGACAATTTTTCGAGCTGGGAAAGTATTAGGAGTGGTACTTACATATAGCATGGTTTCTTAAAACGAGATGCTAACATTATTTAAATACATAAATGAATTTCAATAACTGTTTCAAAATTTAAAATGACCAAATATTTGTATCTGATTTTTTTAAATTAATTTTGTTTTCAGAGCCAGGAATTCTTCTTACAAAAACAAGGCTACCTTTCTTGACCAGTATTCTGTTGAAACTTCAAATTATTCAACTCTAATTAAAGTTTTTTTTTCTAGATTATACAAAAACTTTTTTTTTCAAAATTGCAAGAGATTCATCATATAATTTAATATGTTTCCATTTAAGCTACATTCTTAATTTATTTTATCCCATTAAAGCACAGAAACACAACATAATTCTCTTGAACAAATCTATATCTTTTTCTACTTGACCCTAAGTTACTTCGCGGTTAACCTAGTTCCAGACAAACAATTCTGAAAAACTAGTAATAACCGATTAAAGATTTTCTTGTAACAGTAAATTGTAAAAATAACCCTCTCACTAGGAATGTATGTGAAATTGTGTTTTGCATCAGCACCTACAGTATGGCTGTTTTCTTAATCAGCCAATAAGGTCAGACTTATGTCTGTATGAAATACAAAGGTTCAAATAATTATAAAAGTCCATCTGAAATCTCGTTCAAACCGCCAAGATGACCAGTTTGAAATTGTTATCAGCATAAACAATTATTTTTGTTTTGTATTTTATTAAAAAAAAATATTTTATTGGCCATATGGGGCTTTTTCTTTTGTAAATAGATTTAATAGCTCATCTTTCAGAATTAATGTCTTTGTAGGGCAAAGGGGAAGATTTTGTTTTTCCATTAAATTAACCGCAAATAAGGTGAATTTTTACAAAAATGTCAGGCCTCTCTCTTAAAATGGGGATCTCTCACACAAAGCAAATGCCATCAAGTGTCATACTAATGAAAAAGAACGTAAGAGACTGGGGAGACATATTTGGTTCTAGAAGGAATTTTTCCTTACCGATGGGACAGTCCATTTTAGAATCAACCATAAGGAAATTTGTGTCAAACGAAATATCGAAAGAAACTTTCGTTACCAAAACATTGCCATCAAGTCACATTCAAAGCAATAAGCTTTATATTACATCAGTTATAAACTGGTAGAATAACAATGTCACAGTTAATTGCGTACCGGGACACATAAATGTACATATGTAGGTACCCAGAGAAATCAAAAGGCAGAATCTTAAGTGAAAATAACAGTAACAACATTCTTAACGAAGTCAACCCTATTGTAGTTTAGGAGAAAAAATGTTATTAAAAACAAATTCAAAACAAAATAAAAACAAAAACATGGACAGACCTCCAGGAATTGAGATAGGTCAAACCACATGTTGAATCTACAGCCAAGAACGTTTTATATTATGCTTCAACTTAAGCAGGAACAATTTCAAAACAATAACGGGTCTCCTCATTGGTTTCTATAAGCTGAGAAGACACACCTCAGACTTCTTGCCCTGTGGCTTAATTATGGAATATGAAGCCAATCGTCTTAGGCCTCGGCCACGCAGTAAGCGGCTGAGCGGCTAAGCGGCTGAGCGGCTAAGCGGCTGAGCGGCTAGCGGCTGAGTGGCAGCTCTAAGCGACGTATGGCCAGGCACTGAGCGACTGCTTTTGAGCGATTAGTAAATCTGGTCGAGATTGCACACACGAAATTAACAACTCAATGTTTACTTTGGCTATCTTTACTTCTTGCCGCTCAGAACATTACTAAAAATTAAAACAGGTTTGGTTGCTGAGCGGCGCCGCTTAGCCGCCCAGAATTTTGTTTCGCCGCTCGATCATAGCGTGGCCGCTTCTATGTGATTTCATATGTTTTATATTTTTTTTTTCCGCTCAGCCGCTTACTGCGTGGCCGCGGCCTTAGGAGGCCAATTTGAGGTTTGGTATTATTGATTTCGATTGTTTTGATGAAATTTGTATGTAAAAACTTTTTGTCATTTTAATATGTACTATGTAGGTCTATATGTATGAATTTGTAAGAAGCCGAAAGGACTTATAGCGTTTTCGTTCGGTAATCCGGAAGAATCTCCCGGAGCTCTCCGATCCAGAAAGCCAAACGAACAAGTGACAGGACTTTTTTTGATTCTGACTTATCGTTATTTTTTGTAAATTTTTGTTAGTGTTTTTATATTTGCGTGAAATATTTTTTCCTTTTTTCATTCTTTTTATATGAGGACTAGCTTAAATACACCCGCTTCGCCGGGTGCTATAAAATAACTAATTCAATACAACATACAAAAAAAAATTATTTGTATTGTGTTCAATTTTTAATGCATTTTATTCTAGTGCTTTTTGATATACTATATTTTTCGTTTTTCCATCTGTTAAAATTATTAAGGCAGATGGTTTGCCTGCACGTGAAGATGCAACATATAGTTGCCCATGCGCAAATACTGGAACTTCTAAGTTAATACCGCATATTCCCAAAGATTGGCCTTGTGTCTTATTAATCGTAATGGCAAAAGCAAGTCGTATAGGAAATTGCAGACGTTTGAAATCGAATGATAAATCGGTTGGAATCATTGGAATTTTCGGAATTAAGACAACTTCACCTTTGTATTTCCCTTTTAAAATTGTTGCTTCGATCACATTGTTAAACATCCTTTTTACTGCAAGTCTTGTACCATTGCAAAGCCGAGGTTGATTAATATTGCGTAGCATTATTATCGGCGCGCCAACTTTTAATGGTAGATAATGTGGTGGCAAACCAGGCAAATCAAGAGAATTTAAAAATTCAGTGGGATAATTCACAACATCATCTTGATTCATAACTGTGTCGATGGACTTATATGCAAAAAATTGAGTTGGTATTTTATTTAGAATGTTTGCATTGATATCATTTACGTCTTTATTTTTTCCAGCCAAAATTGCCCTTTCACTCAGCCAATCATGATTATTAAGTTGTTGTGCTATATTTGGAAATACACTATCAATCAATTCTTGTTTTTATTGAGTCATTCGACAGAAATTGGTTGGTAGTGTTACTAAGCCAGTTGAATTATCAACATGTAATTTTCCATCTCCAATATACAATAACTGTTTAGAAAATTCGGCTGCTGTTTGATCATTTTCTAATTCAACACGAATATTTTTAGTTAGGGTTAGTTTTTTTTACATGCCTCCATAAATAGGATGATTTCAAACACGCTTTCAATTCATCAGCAGCTGTAGATCGAGGAAAACAGGCAATGTTTGGCGAAAATCACCTGCTAACAATATCAAGGCACCACCAAAAATCCGCTGATTTCCACGTAAATCTTGCAACGTTCTATCTAACGCTTCCAAAGACTTTTTGTGAGCCATCGTACATTCATCCCAAACGATTATACTGCATTTCTGCAAAACTTTTGCCATGCCTGAATTCTAAGAAATTTTACATATAGGTGTTTCAGTAGCATGCATGTTCAATGGCAATGTAAGTGCTGAATGTGCAGTTCGACCGCCTTCCAATAAAGTGGCTGCAATTCCAGAAGAAGCGAGTGCCAATCCAATTTGGGATACTGATCGTATGGTCGCTAGAAGTAATGAAATCAAAAATGTTTTTCCAGTTCCACCAGGTGCATCTAAAAAAAACATTGCACCTCTTTCATTACGAACAGCAAAGATTGTATCATATACATACTTCTGTTCAATATTTAATTTTGGAACATTTGACCGCACAAATGCCTCCAATTCAACACAATCATAACAAAATTCATGCCGCGTTTCCATGTTGAATAAATCTTGCGCCGAACGATTAGGATTCCCAACTGAGATAAAGCTTTATTTGCAATAATTGACATATAAATTTCTTCAATCAAAATAAGATCTTCGTTGTGGATTTCCGGATTAATTAGCAAATTTGGATTTGAATTAGTAGTAAATAATCTACGTAAAATATCATCTGACAATTCATCTTGATGGTTGTGCCATAATTCAAACGAATTTGAAATTGAAAATGTTGAAATTATTATTGCGAGAGCCAATGATCGATTTGATGATGGATTTAAAATAGAAGCACTGACATTTTAATATGGTTCATTTGACAAATCCGCAAGTGAAATACATCGAATTCAAAGAATAATGTAATCGATCGAATCATCCAAGCCAAACATTAATTGCACCTATCGTAATAGAACTTGTGTCTTTTATTTTGTTAAATGACGAAGCAGAAGCATTTTTCTCCCTCTCATTTTTTGTAAGTCATATTTTCCAGACATAAGTTAATCAGATATCAAACTTAAATCCAAATTATCTTCATCCCAATCTATACATTGAAAAACTCCCGTCAACTTTTTTAAATCACTGGCATATAAAATATATATATATATATATACCAAGCACAGCGGTGTCACTTTTTTTTTATTTGCGAAGATGTTTTGATTGATGTCCTAGAAGCAGTTTCAAGGCCAACAATTTTAAAAATTTCACATATGGGCATTTCTTCACGATCATCATCAACTTTCTTAAATTGACTTTTAGACGTAGATGGTTTATCAGTTGAAGGCAGTACACTACCACCATCCTTTGATTCAATATTTTTTTTCAAAGCATCCCTCTCTTTAACTAACTTTACAACAATTTCTTTAATATGGTCTTCCATTCTTTTTTCGATTGTTTCAAGTATTTTTTTTGTTCTATGTGATGCTCGAACTGTTCCTTTTAGTGCTTTATTTATTTTTTACGCTGTTCTTTTTTGGACTGCCATTGTTTGATAACTCCATCTGATTCTTCCTTATAATAACTTTTTTTGCCTTCCATTCTTCGCTATACTAAATCAAATACATATTAAATTATTGGATATATCTACACAACTTAAAAAATAAATGCAATAACCTACTCAAGAAAAATTCACAATCCACGATTTTTAAAAATAATTTAGAAAACCATTTTACTTACCTTAAACAAAGCTGAAAATTGAAACTTAAAAAAACTTAACGAAAAAACACTTGCTGCTAGAACGTTGCACCAATTAAAAAGAAAGTTTTTTCCGAGCCTCACTTTCACGAAAAAAAAAAAAAAAAAACAAATTACAAACAGACATATGCCTTAAAAAAAATTTATAATTAAATAATTTTTTCCACAATCAAAGTGCCGAAAAATCAATTCGAAAGTTTTAATATTTAATTAATTTTATAGTGTGGGTTGTGTTGGTGTATTTTGATAGAGTTTCGCTCATTTTAGATAGTTGTACGAATCGAAAGGTATTTAGATTACGTCTGCTAATAACTTCGTTTATAATTATCTAATCTTCACGATTGAGGTATTATTTTAAATATTAAATTAGCTCGGATTACAAAACTTCGGCTGGACCAATTTTCAAAAAGTTTGTTTCTAAACCATCTCCAAATAGTCCCCTTTCATTTAAAAAAAAAATTATAAAAATCCATCCAGCCGTATTCTAGTTATAAGGTCACACACAAAAGTTAAACTCGTTTTTATATATATAGATTTTGTTTTTCTTATTTTCATTCATTTTTATAATCATCAACTTTATTCATATGAAAAAATGACATTTCTGGATTTTGACGTTGATAGTGTGCGCTATGCGTGCTTTTTTTAAATCCAGAAACGATTTTCTCTCTTTTTCACAACAAGAATTGTTTATTCTAGCTTTTAATTGACAACACAAAACTGATAACTCCCAGCGGTGTCATAATTTTCTTGAAATTCATGTAATTGTACACATAATTAAATCCATATTGTATTCTTAATTTATATAACATTTTAAAATATAAAGATTATTCCGTGAAATAAACCTTTTAATTGTGGTTTTCTATTAGCAGAATAAATTCATTTATTTTTTATTAAGATCTGCCAAAATACCCATTTTGGAAGTTTTGGAGAGAATTTTGTATGGGAGATAAAATTTAGCGCAATCTGCGAACGAGGCTTAAACTGTCAAATTTGTGAAGGTTGTATAGCATATACAAGAATATATAACATATCAAAATAATTGCACTGAAATCTCACTTTGAATTAAATCCTATCTACAGAAATAAATTTAAGAAACGGTACTTGTAGAATGTAAATTTTACATCAAAAACTTAAAAAGATATTATTTAATATCCATATACACATATATTAAAAGATTTTTATCTTCGTGTCTCGCCCAAGGGCTTTAAAATATGCAATATTACACAAAATTGCTGCGGTTGAAAAATTGCAGAGTTTGTTCTTTCTTCGTTGTGTTTTTTTTTATTTCTCGAGTATGTTTCATTTCTATTTACCGTTAGTTTAATGAATTTCGATTAACTTAGTAGAGTAAAGAGTACTGGGAGAAGACTTCTTTTCAATAGAACAATTCGCTGTGTTTAAAAGCATCCAATCGAAAGCAAGCCAAAAGAAAAACAAAGATTAAATTTCGCTTTCGTGTAAAAGCAGTCAAGGTAATATTGCATAGTTTAAAAGCAGTCAAAGCGATGTTTAATGTTTGTTGTTTCACATACATAGCGATTTTTACTAGAAGTTAACTTTGTTCAACTACTTTAGTGTAGCTCACTGAGCGAATTCCAATTAGAATATGACAAATATCCGAAAAATAACGAAAACACCAAAGAGACATCGCAACCTCAGCAATTTTACCAACGTCAGCATTTTCATCCCAATGCCCACATGCGTTCCTCGTTTCGGTTTTAAAAATCATCATAATTGCATCGTTTAAGCCTAGTACGCAGATCGAGATAAGACAAATTTTATCTCTACAATAGGTGCGTTTTATTATTCACAAATCTATCTGGATCCGGATCTGGATCTTCCCTTGAAAATAAAACGATACGGATCTTAGTGACAGCAGTGTTATAAGCCCGTCTCTTTTTATCCTTGGATTTGTAAATTTTAAATTATTTCTTGTCTCTTTTCTTTACACTGTAGTTTACACTACCTTACCATAAAAAGCCATCTACTCGCCACTGTAATAACTAATTTTTGGATCTTTGAAATAGATCCCGATAGAAAACAGGATCCCAAATTGTTTTTGTAATACATGTTAAAACTTAATCCAGATCCGGATCCAGATAGATTTGTGAATAATAAAACGCACCTAATTTTAATCTCTACAAAACGTTTCCAAATCTCGCGCAAAAGTTTGAATTTGGAGAGATAAAATCTAATTTAATGTGTTTTGTAGTGTATCTCTGGAACGGGTTGTCTTACAAAAGTCGTTCATACCCTTTTTGGAATCTCCTTTTGATGCTTTCAAGAGAAGCATCAGCACCTTTTACATAAAACCAGTTTTAACAAATATCACTTTCGGAAATACTGTGGCTGTCAAAATTTGTCCCGCCAAATAATGCTTGCATCATTCTTTCTCCTGGCAAAATTTAGTGGAGACATTTTGTACAGCAATGCACAAAAGTATGAATTTTGCGCGCGAACTGCGTACTGCTTGAAAAAATATCCAAGGCAAAATTTGTCCCAGGAAAAAATTTTTCCCGATCTGAGTACTAGGCTTTAAAATCATTTCAAGTTGTGATCTTCTCCGTGAAAATACTTGTTGTATTTCCGCGATGTTCAAAAAAATGATATCATATCTCAGCTAACCCTTAAAAATGAACATGTTTCCTCTTTCATCTCAGATTTGCTGTAAAAACCTTTTTTTTTTAAAAATTGCCTACTCACTTTTTGTATTTTTGATGATGCGAAATTTGTGAGATGTTTTCCTGAACTGATCAAATGTTTTTAAATAAGTGTACCTTCCTTTTATTTTTGTTCGATTTTATTCTTTAAAATATGGCAATCCTATTGTGTCTTCCATTGTGCCTGGAAAGATTTCCAAACTGTCACCAAAAATGCGAAAAAAAAAGAACCAAAACAAAAGGTTTACACTGAAAATAAATAATATTTTTTTGGTCGAACTCTGCCTTTAATAAATTATTGTTTTTATATTTTATATTACAGAAGTAAAATTTGTGAGCGACCCCCAAAAGAACGAATTCCTGAACAAAGTGCAGTGAAAACTACAAACTTAGAACGTAAATCCTTAAATTCCAATAATGGACAATAACGTCCTGACGAGTGTTCCCAATGGTGGCTGGGGATGGATTGTGGTTGGTGCTGTAGCCTTCATTAATGTAAGCCCTTAAAAATTATATTTATATTATATCAGAAGGGAAGACGTGTTGTCGCCAGGACAGATTATGTAGTTCCTAAAGTGCCATATGGCGGCGTTAACTCATAAATTTCTTTTTTCAGATGACAAATCAATCTATTCCATCCGTTTTCGGGCTGCTCTTTGGTGGTCATCTATTGGTCATGAAGCAAGACACAACAACAGCATCTCTGATAACAAATCTCCACAGTTTGACTTTGAATTTATCAGGGCTACTAATTGGTCCTGCCATAAAGAATTATTCACCGCGCGTCGTTGCTACAATAGGCTGTCTATTCACAACATCTGGGCTGGTTTTCTCTGCATTTTCAACACGAGTCTGGCAGTTCATATTTGGATACAGCTTCTTTGTAAGTACCTATTTCGGAGATGGATAGTGTTGCAATTGAAAATTGTTTGGTTTTTAATTTTAGTGTGGAGTAGGCCAGGGTTTAATAGCACCTTCAACATTTATGGCAATAAACTCATATTTTACCACGAAACGTGGTCGAGCTGTAGGAGTATCATTGGCAGGGTCTGGCCTAGGTCAGATGATGATTCCACACATTGTGAGAATCTGCCTTGATAAATTTGGATTTCGAAGCGCGGTTCTCGCTTTGGCTGGTTTCGCATTCCATGGAGTAAGCATTGAGTTAAGAATTTCACTTTTGAAAAAAAAATTATAATTATAAATATAATTAAAGCTAATTGGAGCAGCAATGTTTAGACCACTCAAAACTCCAGCTAAAGACAAGTTTAACAACCGCAAAGATGTCAAATTACTCTTGGAAAATGAAAAATCTATCAGTGAAATAAAAATCCTAAGAAATAATGAATCTTCTCAGGAAAGTCTTAAGCAACAGTCTAACACAAAGAAGCTTTGCGATAAAATCATAAATCGTCTCGTTGAAGCAATGGATTTGGAACTCTTAAGAGATCCAGTTTTCTGGAGTATTATAATTGGTATGGCTTTAGTTTATACCTCAACTACCAACTTCACCATGCTGTTCCCCTATTTCCTTCAAAACTCCATTGGTCTCAACCGCTCAGATACAGCTTTGTGTATGTCAGTGGTTGCTGGAGCAGATATTTGCTGTCGCCTTCTGCTCCCATTCATCACTGACAAACTCCAGATTCCCTACAGATCCATCTTTCTTTTTGGGACAATTGGTCTCCTCATAAGTCGTGCTGGTAAAATCCTTTTAACTTAACAACGTTATCCAGATTCAAGTAAAAAAAATTAATTTTTCCAGCTCTAGCAGAGTCGACTTCTTTGACGACCATCATCATAATGGCAGCTTTCACTGGGATGACAAAATCATCTACCGTCGTGAACAACAATCTGACAGTATCCAGCCATTGTCGCCCCGAAAAATTAGCTGGCGGCTTGGGTCTAAGTATGATTACAAAGGGAGTTCTGGTAATAACAGTTGGACAGCTTTTTGGCTGGGTTCGAGACTATACCGGAAGTTATGTGACATGTTTACATTCACAAAATCTAGTCCTGGCAATAGTGATAATCTTTTGGACACCAGAAATTCTATACAGGGCTTGGAAGAAACAGCGAAAGTCTGCTGAGAGTGATGAAAAATCTGAAGAACAGGACAAATTGAGAGAACAAAATGTTTGTTAAAATTTTGTATTGTAAGTTTTAAGAGTGAGAAATTTTTAGTATTGCTTTTGCCAATTAACCCAATTTACGTGTGATATTTATTTGAAATAGACTTAAGCCAGCCTAACTTAAATAGATTGTAAGTTAATTATTTTTGTTTGTAATATTTACAAACGGAAACGTAGTTTTAAGATGTTTAAAAAAAACAAGTTTACTCAATAAATTTTAATTATGTTGGTTTGACTACTTTTTATAAAGTATTTAATGTTTGATTAAGTAGGCGTATCGATACATATAGTAAAATGAAAAGAAATATGCAGAGTTATCTACGGGTAAGATATGAAATGTCCTCGTCGCACAATAAAAACTAAGTCCATTTCACCATATTTGTAAAAACTCAATGTTGTCCTATTTCTATTTTTAAAATGTTCCTTAATTAAAAAAAATTTAAATCGTCTGAATAATATCCTAAACAAACAACCAAAGGTCTTAAAGAGCTTTTATTTTACTAGAACGATATTATGCATTAGTTTTTGTTAAGTTGATGCAGGCTTGAAGTCGAGAAGCAGAAATGATGCTGATGCGACCTAAAAGTGATTTGTTTAGGTTAAGTCGCTGTTAACTAACCTTAAAATGGACAGGGACTAGATTTATTTTCAGCAGGTGCCATATTACACACAGGTCGTGAAAAAATGACGACTATTGTATTGCCAACGTTATTCTAGAAATCGGAACTTTTTCTTTGAAACAAGTGTCCTAGGGGAATTTTTCATGTTTAATATTTAAAACTAAAGCGATTTTTTTATATTTTATTTATTCAAAACATTATGGCAATGCCAATGTTATGTTTTAAAAACAGGGGCCAGTGATCGAATGAAAACGTCAAATTAGGGTAATCGATTGCTCGATGACGTAAGCGTAAGCGGAAATATGCGGGATTTGGACCGGTATAAGAGAGAAAGGGATTTAATGTTTTATGGACGCGGCAGTGGCATGATGGTGTGCACGGCTTAGCCGGATATCTTGCCACTATATTAAACCTTACCAGGCTACAAAAGTAATATGGTGCTGAGACGATCTACAATCTTCTTACCTCTTTATGCTCCTGGTCAACATTTTTAAGGTCTTTGCTAGATCTCGTTGCAGAGTTCGCTTGCCTGGAATCAATGTTCACCAGATTTCCTTTTGACGGTCGTCTTCTCCGTAACCCCGCCCTTCTTAACCGTTCATGCCACTTACCCTTGCATCCGCTGAAAATTGGGACTTACAAGGGCATGCTTAAGCTTCAGTTAGTTGTGGCGTGGCTCACAATAATAAAACAAAAAAACTAAAATTTACACAATGAATTTGTTTTGCACCTCATAACTTTCTTTAATAAATCCTTCATATTAAAAAAGTACAGTCCAAAAAAAGAGAAGAGAAACAAAACCACAGCTTTAAAAGTGTGCGGCATTCGTGGGAGACCTTTCTGTCCAGGTCAGACGGCACTTTTCTGGTTTTTGGATTTAGCCCAGGCCCATACGTTGCCACTAGTGTACTATTGGTATACTCCGTCGGGATTAGCTTGAGTGAACCCAGCCTTAATCGTTCGAAAAATGTAAACTACAGCAATAATTTCGACTAAGTCCGGTTGGTAAAATAACCTCTCATAGTACGAGCCACAACCTCGTACTTAATTTCCCCTTCTTGGTTATTCTGAGTTTCCTTTCCGGATTCAAATTCTTGTCTAGATCCAATTCCTATCCTTAAATCCTAATCCAATTGCCACGTAACACTGCTTGAAGAAAGATCGAATTAATGTCTCTCCGACATTTTATTGATAAAAAACAAGATATCATAGATTTCTAATTAATAATTAAACCAAAGTGTTAACAAGGCAGATGAAGGTAAATCACTAAATTCAGGTTCTCTTCGAGATAAAAATTCAATTTTGTTGCGTTGGAAATCAAACATTTATTCTCTGTACAAAATTTGAAGTAAATCAGTCCTTCAATTTAGGCTTTAGCTTAGCACGATAAATCTGTACGTTCATACAAACAGACCGACCTATGTCACGACAACGGACAGAACTAAGATATTCGTTTTGAAAGCATAAATGTAAATCTTCCGCTTGGTAAATGAGAACAAGTAAAATTTTTAAACAAATATTTTTAATTATTTACTTTAAAAATCCAACAGCTTCCTTTCTTCCACTGCCACATCTCTGCTCCTCCAATTTCAGTGCCTTCATTAGTTTATTATTTAAAGATTCTGCAGCGGAGAGACCCAGTTGTATGCACTCGAACATTGTGTCCTTGTGCAAAGAACCATTTCCAACTGTGTGAATATTAGACATGTAACCTAAAGATATTGATAAACAAAATGTTTGGATGTTCCAACAAAAGATCTGATGTAGGTTAATACTTTTTCCGTCACGCCTCGAAACTCCCACCACAACACTAGCCGTACTACATTCTTCCTCTTCGGCCGATGGATCGACAATGCAGGAATCACCAATTTTACAAACTGTGACGACTATCGGAACGCAATCTGTATTAATTCTGGTACAATCGTAAGGATCATCGGATAAAATCAAATCAGCTGCACCAGCATCCATTAAAGCTGCAGTTACGCGAGGAATTTTGGTGTTATTAAGGGCAGCTTTTGCCGCAAGAGAAACAGCATCGAAAAGATTGCCACCGCATTCCAAAATCTAATTATTACAAATTTATAACAACCTTATTTGTCTGTTTGTGCTACACATACCAAAATATCAACGTAAAGTTTCCAGCATTGTTGCCCTGGAAGAATGCAGAGTGCTTTCAAATCGAATGCTAGAGAGGACTCGTAGGCATTGGCAAGTGTAAACGCCAATTCAAGAGCCAGATCTTCTCCACCACGGCCTTCGAATTCAGGAGTTGCATTTGCAGAACTAGGGATCATCGGGTTAAAAATTTAAAATGTTTTTCTAAAATATTGAAATCGAACCTTACCAATCAACGAAAAATTCAATTTTTCCCTTGTCAGGAGTGCGAAATGATGGAACGTCTATTTCGGTTTTAACACCAACAAGAATGTCAGTATTTGCCAATCTAAGGCGGGCTGAACCACTAGCATTGCTAACCACGTCGGTTTCAAGTTCCATGGGACGATAGTCACGGCGCGAACGACCATCGCATCGAAAATCCTCCTGAATTATCCGAATTTACAGTGGAGAATTGTCCCATATTAACTAATAGAATGGTACTTACTTCAACACCATGTAGAATAAATGTTTTTTCAGCTTCACTTAAAGCAATATTTGCCATATTTATTTATATTTCTCGGTTGGAATTAGAGGACATTCGTTTGAAAGTTGAAACTTTGAAATAAAAATGTTTTTAATAAATTTGAGGTTATGTTGAACTTTTGACGTTTTTTGTAAAAATAATGGACTTTTGAATAAAGTGATGCCAAAATTAATTTTTTTAATTGGTCGCATTCAATACATTTTATAATAAGAATTTTACTTCCGGTAAAAAAAATCTGGTATCCACCAAAAGATAATCCAATCTTCACATTTATAATTTTTTTATTATATATTTACGCTATTATTTATATTTCTCTAATTCTTTGATGATGCGAAATAAAAAAACGAAATTTAGTTATGTTTATTGTTCGTTGAACATAATGTTATTCGACGAGTGAAATTAAAAATTATAACAGACTATGGGAAGACATCTCCACTCATTTTTATCAAAAATTAATTGCTCCAGCCATTAATTGTGTTGTTGGCTATTTTTTCTGTTTGTGGAAATGAAACCACAGAATTCGTGCGGAAAGAGAATTTACTTTGCAAAGCAATTATAATAATCTAAACGCCACACTTTTATTTATAAAACTTATTCAACATTATATACTAAACGCGTTTGGAGGTTGAATAGTGCCTATATAAAAATATTTACAACATCCGCAGTAGGATCACTGCCGATAAAAGGAGATGTGAAATCCTGCTGCGGATAGAGATTTAACGTTTATTCGAGTATCGCCAGTGATCCTACTGCGGATGTTGTATTTGTTATTCATATAAAATCCTAATGTACTACGGATAACTTTTCCAAAAAAACGCGGCTAGTGTCTGATGAGTATCTTCAGATTATGATAAAACGAATATTTATGTTTTGATGTTTTTATTATTTTTTCTGACTGAGCTGAGCTGTGTTATGAATGTAATATAAATGTAATAAATTCTCACTTTTGGTACTATATTTGAAACAAGTTATAAACTATAATTGGAAAAAAAACGTTTCATAAATAAGAACTTACATATAAAGCGGACGAATAAATATTTATGCACTGCATATAGCTATTCACCTGTTTAGCAAATTTTAATAAATGGGGATGTAACTATTCATACTGGATTTAATCTTTACTTTAATTATTACAGACTCCTTGATTAATAAATATAATTCAGTGTAATTTGAAGGGCCGAAATCATCCATGAACAAATTACAAGGAACTAGGCATTAAAAATTTGTTGATTTTTTAATTCGAATAATAAACAAATGTTGATTAAAAATAATTAGTTGTGGATTAACTTACGCTAAGTATCCAGGAATGCAAGATTTAAGAGATGAAATTATGTATTATGAAGTGCTCAATAAAGAAAAAAAGTTTTTCTTGGTGCCTCTGCTACCAATATTCCAAATAAAAAGTTTTATGGAAATTGGTAGAATCAAAGGGCACGGTAGTGCCCAGCCAAGTTCTGGCACTACACCCTTTTTATAGGAACAAACTCAGGTGATTTTTGACCCCTCCCTATCTTCAGTACCAATGAAGTCAGAAACTTAAAACTCCAAATATTTCAGGCGCAGGCGCCTCACCAAATTTCAATTTTCTAGCATAAGCGGTTCCTGAGATATAAAGCCACAAAAACCGTAACTGACTGACTGACAGTTCACCAAAATTATGGAGCACTTCCCGACATCGTAGAATATTGTAATTTTGCACAACGGTAGGTCTTGTCATGCAAGCAGAGGAATAAATCGAAAATTTGAGGTTTTCCATTCAGTTGGCGTGGTATCCGCCACTTTCTTCGAATTGGTGTTGGTTGAATGGAGCACTTCCGATTGCTGTAAAACGATGAAATTTGATAAAGCGGTAAGGCTTAAATTGCATACAAAGAAACTAATATAAAATTTGAGGTTTTTCATTTAGGGGCGTGGTATTTGCTCACTTCCTCAGAACTGATGTAAATTATATGGCACACTTCCGATTGCCCACTTTCTGAAAAAATGTTTAATTTATATGGAGCACTTCCGAGTGCTGTAGAATGATGAAATTTGGTAGAGCGGTATAGCTTAATGTACATTCAAAGCAAAAAACAGAAAATCAATGTAATAGAGAAATTTTATTATTTAATGATTACTGACTAAAATTTGATGGGCTTACTTGGCAATTGCCCAATAATCCCCAATTCGAAAGGTTTTAAAAACTTGACCAGTGAACCCATCAAATTTTAGTCAGTAATCATTAAATAATAAAATTTCTCTATTACATTGTAGCTGTTTCAATATTATTCTACTTTAAATATTCGGTATTAAACCTTCATGAAGTAAGAACTTAGCGTACTTTTAGATCTCAGTACTTTTCACGGCTGTATTGTTACATAAAGGTTTTTTGTATAGAAAACTTGGCTCTTTTTTTAACATTTATGTTTTTGGTCTGATATACAGGGTGTCCGGTAAATCGTGTGCCATATTTTGGGATGTGATTCTTGGTCATATTCCAAGAAAAAAATTGTTCTACAGTAAAGTCCGATTTTCAACTTTGACATCACTTTTTGACGATTTAAAAAACCCTAACTTTGGTGTACCCCGACCAATGTTAAGGTCAATTTCTCTGTCAGTACTAATGGTAGGGACCTCATTTTACTTTTTTTTAGCAAAAATACTAACCTTTAAAACTACGTTCGAATTGAGCGGATATGCTTTTAGGGTTGCCAGATATTCAATTTTAAATGGTGTTCAATTTTTCTTGCCCGAGCAAAATTTTGACTTTGGGGTACATTTTTTTCAAAAGTATTCTATAAAATTAATCAAAAACATTGCTCAACTCATAGCACACTAAAGGCGGAGAACTTTAAATTCAAATACAACAAAGAAAAATATTTTAAATATCCATGAAATAAATTTTATTTGCCATATTATTTCATGGCATTAATGTTTGAGTATGATTTCAAGCATGTGGCTATATTAATTTTTGTTAAACCTTTCAATTCTAAAGTTAAAAAAATGTGCATATTTTTTTTGTTCCTCCAAGGTAGCCAAATTTTAACTATAAAACGGAGAATTTTATTAATATTTAACAAAAAAAGCTTTTAAAATTCAACGCATGTATACATACAGTGATGAAAAAAATAATAGAAACAAAGATTTACATAATGATCAACCATTAATAACTACATACAATTACGTCTTCCTCGGTTCTAATTTTTATATATTAATTGCACCTAACATGACTTTGAAATGGTGAAGCCTTTTGTTGTCATTAGCTCTTTGTTTGGACTTAACGGTGAAAAAAAAATGAGCTAAGTGATAATTTCGCCTGGAAAAAATAATAGAAACAAGGTACTTTGACTTTCAATTTGACTTAAATTTCGTTTTTTATTTTTATTGAAATAGACGTTTTACAATATAGTTTGTTTATTAGTTTTGCACGTGTTTCAGTCGTTTTAATAAAAAAAAATATAACAGTTATTTTAAAATTTTATAAAAATGGGTCGTGGAGTGCATTGTACTATTACTGAGCGCAATTTAATAAAAAACTTCAGAAAAAATGGGAAAACTATGGAAGAAATAGCACAAGCATTAAATTGTTCAAAAAAGAAAATATTTACAGCTCTCCATTCAAGTCCAAAGCCAGAAACAAGAGGAAGAAAACGAAAGACCTCAACGCGGTTTGATAAGATATTGGTACGACTGTGTAAAAAAGAGCCTTTTTCTTCTTCAAACGACTTGAAAATTGAACTGAATGCGCTTGTTTCAAGTCGTGCAATAAGAAAACGACTAATGGAAGCAAGGCTTCCTAGAAGGGGTCCCAGAAAAGTAGCATTCTTGAGCAAGAAAAATATTCTGCAGAGAGTGACTTTTGCAAATAAACACGCCCAACGAGCAAATTGGAACAACGTTTTATGGTCGGATGAAACAAAGATAAATTTATCTGGTTCCGATAGCAAAATGTATGTCAGACGACATAAGAACGCAGAATTCGATCCAAGATACACAAAAAAGATTGTTAAACATGGTGGGGCAAATATCATGATTTGGGTTTCTCAACATCTGGGGTTGGTCCAATTTTTTGGATAAAAGACAAAATGTGTGACTACGTCCGAATCATAAATGAAGTTATGCTGCCATTTGCCGAAGAGAACATGCCAATTAAATGGGAATTCATGCAGGATAACGACCCCAAGCAATCCTCAAATTTGGCTAAGGAAGGGCAAATTCCTAAACGCATATCTTGCGCAAATTCTGCTAAGCAAACAGTTCCAAAATGCAAATACAAACATCTCTGCTAAGCAGCGTCCCAAAATGCAATCGATGCTACTTTCTTGCGCAAATGCAGAGGCATTTGTCAAACATTTCTTGCGCAATTCTCTTACATATGCGTATTCTCATTTCCTATATCTGCTTTGCAGGTGTTTTGCTTTGCAAATCTTGAGTTTAGGAATTAAACCGAATACCTACTTTAACAAAAATAAAATAAATGTTAGGGAGTGGCCATCGCAGTCTCCGGATCTTAATCCCATAGAACACCTGTGGGGCATACTTAAGAGGAAAATTGGAGACTTCAGAGCCAAGAATAAGGAAGAACTGTGGTCTATAATACAAAATGTATGGTATTCCATACCTTTCGCGACATGCGCCAAGTTGGTTCATTCCATGGGCGGAGATGTGAAGCCATCATTAAAAATAAAGGTGCAACGACCAAGTCTTAACGAATATGAACCAATTTAACTGTTAAGTTACTCTTTACCAATAAGAAAAACACAATTATAATATTGTTTCTATTATTTTTTCCAGGGTAAAATGGCCGTTAATTAGCCCTATCACGAATTCCATCGTAATCGAAAGCTTCTTACGAATCCCGAAAAAAACTTTCACAGAATCCATCGTAGTGGAAAATCTTATACAAATTCGCCCTACGAACGGATTTGGTGATAGCTTTTTTCGGGATTCGTAGAAGTCTCCGATTACGATGGAATTTGTGATATGGCTGAATATTAATTTTAATTTTTTTCATTACTACTTTTTCTTTTTATTAATAAATTTAATATTGTGTATATTTTAAACTTTATAGAGACTTATTGTATGTATTTTTAATTTTCAGTTTCTTTCCAATAAACTTTTTGTTTTTAAAAAACGACACCGAAGAAGCTTGTTTCTATTATTTTTTCCATCACTGTACATATAGCTACCATTATTATTCAAATTTGTGTTACAAATATTTTGTGTTTCTAAGCTCGTTGGCACTTTCTTATCGCTGAACCTTCTTTTCGTTTGTCGCGGTCATGTACGTTGGTATCCCAGGATTTTCAATACACCTGAATGAAAATAATTCATTAGGGATATTCACGATCCGGTGTAACTAGTCTTGTATTATTGTAAAAACAAAAAAAAAAACAAAAACAAAATCAGTATATAGAAAATGTTACACTTTTACAATAATACAAGACTAGTTACACAGGTGTATGCAAGATCATGATAAAGAAGAAAAAACAAATATTTTAAAATTTAATTCATTAATTTTTTTTAATAAAAATAAAAATAATATATTCATGTATGTACTTTTAATTATTCATTGTGCACACACTTTTATGAATATACCTACTACATAATATATATACATATATGTATATTTAAATGTAAGAGGTAACCACTGAACAGTCTCAACAGGTTCTTACAAAAAGGATTTTTTTATATTTTAAAATACAAACAAAATTCATATCCTTATTTTCGTAGTACAAAATATTTGTGATAAGGTTGTGTAATTTTTTTAGATACATTTAATTTCTTAATTATTGTTTTGTCTGCAAAATTATTCTTATTTTCACAATCTATATGAGAACAAAATATTTAGAGCTTGAATATCACAATATATATCTAAGAAGAAAGATTTCGTTTTTATAAGGCCAATGAAAAAATACGAATGATACTTAAAACTGGATGCATAAATACAAATATGCCACAATGATCATATTTTTGCATAAATAAGGAATGCAATTACAAAATAACTTGGTTGTAAAAGTATTTTAAGTGGAGATGATTGATATTTAATATCCTGTCGTGTATCCTGGATTATATGGCGCTTGTTTTTCGTAAGCAGCTTGGTTGGAACCAACTGCATTGTCATATGACGGTGGGTTCATACTGTAGTTATAGTTAGCACCTGGAGCATAAGATGCTGCATTTGGCGGATAGGGTGGCATGACTTGTTGATTAACTCTGAAAAAAAAAAAATTGTTTGGTTAATTATGCAGTCTTGGTTTGTTTGAATAATTATTTACCCTATAGGATTTGGATGCATTTGAGCATTTTGCATTGGCATCGGCATGGCCGTTGGTGCTCTAGAAAACAAATAGCCAAACATTATTCTTTTTATATCAATTTATTTAAATATGACTCTGTACGAATACAATGTATACAGGGTGTACAAATCTCAAAGATTTATCAAACAAAATTAAATCGTAAATCTGGTAGATTATAAAGTAATCTTGATAAATCTTCATTAGAACAATAATTTTACGAATCGAACTAATCTATATATCCATATATTAGGTGTGTTTTATTCACTGCTGCATAGCTAGCGCAGCAAAATTTCCCTCGACAAACAACAACAATTTGATTTCTGGCGAAAAAGAAGCCAGTAAAAAAATGTGCCGGTGATAGAACTTTAAATTATTGAAGTAAAAATGGCGCTATGCATTAAATTTTAGAATTAAACACATGTACATACATGTTTTGACGTCAGATTTTGATATTTTCTATAATAATGGGCAACATTGAAATATAAATTGAAATTGACATATGGAGTGAGTTTGATCGTTTTATTGACACTTGAATGCTGCGCTGGCTATGCAGCAATGAATAAAACACACCTATTGTTGAACGCATTCACTACATAATTGGATTTTTTTCCTTTTATATAAGTTGAATTTTTGTCTGACTTCGATGTCCACTTCATAGAAACAATGAAACATCAATAGTTATTTGAAAGGTAGTGCCAAAGTTAATCGGAGCCAAACATCCTTGATTTAATGGAACATTAGGTCCAACCATACATCGGAAATAATAAATTAGCTGAATCCTAGGCCGGCTTCGTCAATGGTAACACGTTGTCCAATTGGTGATCCCATCCCATCCTTCGCGCTTCAACTTTCAGACTTGTTGGACAGTTTGTGCTTGTTCCTTTTCAACCTTTGGCAATTTGCTTGAACTTACGAGTACGCGTAACAGACACAAAAGACGAAATTGTTCATGATAAATTCGAAGCACTTCGGGGACTATTTAATTTTGATATTGATATTATCAGTGGAAACAAATAATTTGGACCGATAATTCTTTATCGACTTAATGGCGTGTTAATAGCCACACGGAATACTTCATCGAAGGGTTTGTTTGACTTGACACTTATTTAATGCATACCAAAGAATCGAGCCTTTTTTCATAAATAAACATATGCAAACCGTGTGCATTAACAATTTCAACCATTGCAGTCTGAAAATATAACTGTCAATTATGAGACAAAATATGTCAACCGTGTTAAGTGTGAATGGGAATTGACAATTTACTGTTGTAAGGTTGTTTTCTATCGTTACGTCATTGTCAAAATATTGTTAAATATAATTTATAAACTGGCATCCTGTATGCATACATTTATATGTATATAATCTACTATACTATTGGGAAATTTGCTTTTGAATTTTATTTCAAAATCGAAGCCGGAAACGTTCACACGAGCACGAACAATTCTTCTGGTTTACGATTAGTTAATTTTAATGGGTACATTGGGTGGTATGCAGAAAGCTTTATCTCTGAGACAAGAATTATTCTTTATACGAAAGCTAGCAATTGCTCAAAAAAGTGAGATTTGAGACTGAGATAAAGCTTTCTGCATGCCACCCATTGTTGTCAAAATTGGTAAATAATAATTATTCTGTATTAAATTAAATGAAATGTTCACTACATATTTTCAAAGCAATCATTATAGGATTGAATAAGTTGACAGCTAGGTAAAACGCTACAAGCTTTACAGACAAGAAATTAATCCAATATTCCAATCCACAAACAAAGACGATCAATTTCAAAAAAAAAAAAATTTCAGATCATACAAGTAACAATACTGAAATTATATGTACCTATATAAGAAATAATTAAAAAAAAAACAACAATAAACATTTGCTAACGGTGGGTGCCTGGAAAAATGGAACGTGAATTTGGCAGTCTTGGAGCACTTTTATATTTGTGAGTTCGACCATAGTTCCACTTACAAAAAATAATATCACGAAACGGAATCTAAATCTTACCCCATAACTGGATATGGCGCTTGTTGTGGATATGCAGTTTGTTGGTAACCTGAACTTGACGTCGGATAAACCGAAACAGTTTGGACTCCCGCGGGATACCCTCCAGGTGCTGTGTGCGTTGCTGAAGTTACTACAACAGGTGCTGGAAAAAAAAAAGAATAAACTGTTATAAAATCTTTAAAAGTATTTAATTAAAAAACTATAAAAATTTCAGATTTTTTTTTTTTTTCAAAAATTTGTGGTCACGTTATCATAAATTCCCGATAAACACAATTGATAAATAAGGCTTCAACACTATCTGGATGAGCTCGGATTTAAACTGCGTCTTAAATCGATCTTTTTAAGTTAATCTTTGTAACAGAGCACTTGCTCTAAATTTCTGACCAAGGTACTATTTATCAATACGAAGAATACAATAGTTTTTTATCTAAGAATTTTGACTCGGAATTTTGAATCGGACCAGTTCAACTACCCGAATCACAGTTACAAAATTTCATGTTTGCTTTTCTGTCTGAACCTCTGAAGCAATAGGAACCTAAAAATCAGCATGAGTCGTTGAATGCGTTGTGATTTTGACATTTAATTGTCAGTCATTGCATGAATTCGCAATCCGTTGTTTTCATTTTGACGTTTTCCACGTGCTTTATATAGCGTTTTCGCTTGGTCTTTTGGAAGCTCTCCGGATGCTTCTGAAATCGTTCGTTTGGCACAAAATGACAGAAGAAGATAAAATTCATTCTAGATTTGAAGATTCAAAACAAGAAGTACGCACACATGTGCACACTTTAAACGTCAAAATCCAGAAATGTCTGTCTTGTTATAGAGTAGATGACAGGTATAAGAAAATTCAAAAAGCTAACAAATTTCTTTCTTATAGCCGTCTTCACTTATATACAAAAAAATAGATTATTAAACTTTCGTTTAAAAAGGAATGGATAAAAGAAAAAAAAACTTTCTTATATAAAAAGAGTGGATTTAAGAAATAAATTGTCTCATGTAAAAATAATGAAAAAAGGAAGATTTAATCCACTCATACAATAAAAACACATTCCTAAATACAAATTTTACAATGACATTAAAAACAAGACACTAGGTTTGTTCGTTGAGCCCTGAAGTCACCCTGGGGTCGCCCTAAATCGTTTTTTGAAAAACCTGAAGTCACCCTGGTTTGCAAATTCTGTGTTTTTTGAGACCTGGGGTCGCCCTGAACTCGCCATGAAGTAGACCTAGGTATTTTGCTGGGGCGAGTTCAGGTAAAGAATAAACTGTCAAAAGTCATATGAGATTTCATATGTATTTCTTTTGTTGTTCTTTACCGAATCGCATGTTGCATGTTATTGCTTGTGTTTGCAATTGAATGTTTGTTGTACTCATCAAATGAAACATTCAGCAACAACGCAAAATTGTTTTCGTTCATTTTTAAAACTAATTTATAACAAATTTAAAGTTTTATCAGATCACAAAATTATTTTGTCCTGCTTTTAGTTGTCAAGAAAACAGTTGACAGCCCTTGGGTGTTTTTTGAAAACCGAAAACCCCAGTTTTTGTTGACAACTCTGAGGGTTGTCAAGAAAACCTGGGTCAACCCTGGGTAAAGTTCAACGAACAAACCTACTAATAGATATAATTTATCTTTTATTTTTATAAACTCAAAACCAAAAACATACGGCAAAAGTATTTATAAGACCTGACCTAAACCTTATGCATACATATGTGCTTGAATAATCGAGATTTTCTTATAAGAGATCTTCTAACATTCGTTATCAACTGTAACCCAAAGATTACATCAAAGGGCACGGTAGTGCCCAGCCAAGTTCTGGCACTACACCCTTTTTACAGGAACAACCTCAGGCGACTTTTGACCCCTCCCTATCTTCAGTACCAATCAAGTCAGAAACTTTAAATTCCGAATATTTGCTAAGCTAGTCAGGCACATGCGCCTCACCAAATTTCAATTTTCTAGCATAAGTGGTTCCTGAGATATAAGGCCTCAAAAATCACAAAAACCGTAACTGACTGACTGACTGACTGACTGACTGACTGACTGACTGACTGACTGACAGATCATCAAAATTATGGAGCACTTCCCGACATCGTAGAATCTTGTAATTTTGCACAACGGTAGGTCTTGTCATGTAAGCAGAGGAAAAAATCGAAAAATTGAAATTTTCCATTCAGGGGGCGTGGTATCCGCCCACTTTCTCCGAATTGTCTCCGAATTGGTGTTGGTTGAATGGAGCACTTCCTACTGCTGTAAAATGATGAAATTTGGTGAACCGGTAGGGCTTATATTGCATATAAAAAACCAAAAATAAACACCAAGGTTTTCCTTTCGGGGGGCGTGGTATCCGCCCACTTTCTCCGAATTGGTGTTGGTTGAATGGAACACTTCCAACTACTGTAAAACGATAAAATTTGGTAAAGTGGTAGGGCTCAAATTGCGTTCGAAGAAAAAGATATAAAATTAGCGGTTTTTTATTCAGGGGCGTGGTATCCGCCCACTTCCTCAGAACTGATGTAAATTATATATAGCGCACTTCCAATTGCAGTAGAACAATGAAATTTGGTAGAACGGTAGGGCTCAAGTCGCATATAAAGGACCGAACATAAAAATCGAGGTTTTCCATTCAGGGGCGTGGTATCCGCCCACTTCCTCAGAACTGATGTAAATTATATACGGCGCACTTCCAATTGCAGTAGAACAATGGAATTTGGAAGAACGGTAGGGCTCAAGTCGCATATAAAGGACCAACAATAAAAATTGAGGTTTTCCATTCAGGGGGCGTGGTATGTTTAATTTATATGGAGCACTTCCGATTGCTGTAATCAAGGTAGGTATGTTAGTTGTATGTATCTTGCCAGGATAAGAAGAAATAATTAAAGCGCAAATCAAAACAACCAATAACAAAAAGAAAATATACCAAAAGAAATAGGAAGCTATAAACTAAGTTGATTTTAGTAGGAAGAGTCCACCCTTCTATCTTTCCGTATCTTTCGAGATTTTGACATGGCAAAATATTTAATTCTTTGCAAAAAGGAGTGAGATCAGACCAAAAACATAAATGTTAAAAACAGAGCCAAGTTCTTCTATACAAAAACCTTTGTGTAACAAGTCAGCCGTGAAAAGTAATGAGATCTAAAAGTGCGCCAAGTTCTTACTTCATGAAGATTTAATACCGAATATTTAAAGTAGAATAATATTGAAACAGCTACAATGTAATAGAGAAATTGTATTATTTAATGATTACTGAGTAAAATTTGATGGGCTTACTTGGCAAGTTTTTTTTTATGCCCAATTCAAACGGTTTTAAAAACTTGACCAGTAAGTCTATCAAATTTTACTCAGTAATCATTAAATAATAAAATTTCTCTATTACATTGTAGCTGTTTCAATATTATTCTACTTTAAATATTCGGTATTAAATCTTCATGAAGTAAGAACTTGGCGCACTTTTAGATCTCATTACTTTTCACGGCTGACTTGTTACACAAAGGTTTTTGTATAGAAGAACTTGGCTCTGTTTTTAACATTTATGTTTTTGGTCTGATATATGTATCTGCAACATCGTCATCTTCAAGGGATGACGATGAATTCGGTGAGGAATTTTAAAGAAAGAGTTAACTTAAAATAAAATACCCGTGCAAAAATTCCTGGAAGTTATTGAGGAATATTCCTCGCAAAATTCCTCGATTCACAAATACAACGAAAAAAAAAAAAACACCAGAATGATAAAAAGTGTAGCAACTTGTTAATAAAAAAAATTCTTCGGAGATATGTCCGATTTATCAATCGGACCATGATTTTGTTCCGATCGGATACGATCTGAGCGTTTTTTTTACTTGCCACTTATAGGCAAGTTATGCATTCGTAAAAAAAATCGAACTCGAGATTTTGATCAAAGTTGACATTACGATGATAGCGAAGACGAAAAAATTGGGTCTCGAAACTCTGTCTGTCTGTCTGTTCGACTACAGCCTAAGCGGCTAGACCGATTTTCGTGAAACTTGGTAGATGTCGTTTTTTTCCACCTACACGTTTTTTTCTTTTTTTAAAGACCAAAAATAACGGTACCTGCCATACGAATTTTTTTCCCAAATTTTATATTTTTATATTTTTATTTTATATATTTATATTTTTATATTTTATTTTTGATTTTCTCAAAAACGGTATAACTGATTTTTCAAAACTCAATATTTCAAAAACACCACGCTGAATTTTTTTTAAAACTTGCTAAATAAAATTTTCTTAATATAATTTAGAAGATGTAATAAATAAATTTGGAATTTTTTTTTTTTTTTCGATTAATTTTTACGATCTATTATATAATAAAAAAAATTAAATAATGATATTATTGATACTAGCCGCCCGTGCTCGCGTTGCTAACTACGAATATTTTTTTTTTTTAATTGTGAATCTAAACCATTCTCAGATCCCCTTGAACACACACAAAAAATTTCATCAAAATCGGTCCAGTCGTTTAAGAGAAGTTCAGTAACATACACACTCACAGAAGAATTATATATATTAAGATTATAATGATATAGGACGATTTTTTCGAATTTCTCATTAACAGATTTTAATGATTTTTTTAAAAGAGAAGCTTCTAAAAAGTTTAAAAAACATTACATATCAAAATTTAAAAAAAAGCTATTTTTTTTAATTTGAAAGAAAAAAATCTTTTTATTTTTGAAAATTCCATATCTTAAAAAGGGCTCAATATTTTTTTTGTGAATTTAATTTTTAATCGAACAATAATAAAAACTTAAAATTGGCGTACCAAGATTTTTTCTTAAAAATGTTCTAAGAATTTTGTATATAAAAGCTTATTAAAAAAAAAAACACTACAACGAATTATAAATTTTGTTCTAGCAAAAACTAATATTTGCTTGAAACACATGGCATCCTGTATTTAGCTCCAACTACTAAAGGAGTTGTTTTAGTCATTTAAAAAATTTATTTTATATTTATGAACAGTTTTTCTCTAATAACAATAATTTTTGAAATTCTTAGGGCCATTTGCTGAAACGAAACTTAAATATTTGTGTTCAACCTAAGCGCTTATGTACATTATGTTCTACTTTTTCCTCTACGTAAACTGTCACAAAAGAGTTTATATGGAACATAAGTATTTATGTTCTGTATCAGCAAATGGAACATAAGTATTTATGTTCTGTATCAGCAAATGGGCCTTATGGCCGATTTCATAAACAAACACTAAAAGCACTTTTATCAAAAATCCTCTTAAATTTTATCAGGCTCTTAAAAATTTTTAATTTCACCAATATATAAAAGGGACATTTCGGGGAAATTTTTGTTAAAATTGAGTTCTCTTCACATCCCTGGGAAAAATAAATTGCTTTTTTCTTTCTAACAAGCGAAATGTATGAGGAGAAAGCGTTATGTGTTCAAACAAATGCCATGAAATGAAAAAAAAGAAATGCACACAAAATATTTCGAAAGATTCTGATCCTGACATTTTGTGGCATAAAATCGTTAAGTAATAACCACTTAATTTATTTGTTATTGCATTGTTGGGTTTGTTTTGGTTCAAAATGAAGACCAAACATATTCAACAAACTCATTCACAGACACTTTGGAAAGTCGGAACCACATTTTGAAGTCATATAATGTATTTCTGTGAACCGGGAATATTCTTGCTCAGCGAATAACTTTGTGTTGCACTTTATTCTTTGATGAAAACGATCAATATTTTTATCGAAATAAAGAAACAAATCATTTAAATAATTAGTAACGGGTGATTTTTTTGAGGTTAGGATTTTCATGCATTAGTATTTGACAGATCACGCGGGATTTCAGACATGGTGTCAAAGAGAAAGATGCTCAGTATGCTTTGACATTTCATCATGAATAGACTTACTAACGAGCAACGCTTGCAAATCATTGAATTTTATTACCAAAATCAGTGTTCGGTTCGAAATGTGTTTCGCGCTTTACGTCCGATTTATGGTCTACATAATCGACCAAGTGAGCAAACAATTAATGCGATTGTGACCAAGTTTCGCACTCAGTTTACTTTATTGGACATTAAACCAACCACACGAATGCGTACAGTGCGTACAGAAGAGAATATTGCGTCTGTTTCTGAGAGTGTTGCTGAAGACCGTGAAATGTCGATTCGTCGCCGTTCGCAGCAATTGGGTTTGTGTTATTCGACCACATGGAAGATTTTACGCAAAGATCTTGGTGTAAAACCGTATAAAATACAGCTCGTGCAAGAACTGAAGCCGAACGATCTGCCACAACGTCGAATTTTCAGTGAATGGGCCCTAGAAAAGTTGGCAGAAAATCCGCTTTTTTATCGACAAATTTTGTTCAGCGATGAGGCTCATTTCTGGTTGAATGGCTACGTAAATAAGCAAAATTGCCGCATTTGGAGTGAAGAGCAACCAGAAGCCGTTCAAGAACTGCCCATGCATCCCGAAAAATGCACTGTTTGGTGTGGTTTGTACGCTGGTGGAATCATTGGACCGTATTTTTTCAAAGATGCTGTTGGACGCAACGTTACGGTGAATGGCGATCGCTATCGTTCAATGCTAACAAACTTTTTGTTGCCAAAAATGGAAGAACTGAACTTGGTTGACATGTGGTTTCAACAAGATGGCGCTACATGCCACACAGCTCGCGATTCTATGGCCATTTTGAGGGAAAACTTCGGAGAACAATTCATCTCAAGGAATGGACCGGTAAGTTGGCCACCAAGATCATGCGATTTGACGCCTTTAGACTATTTTTTGTGGGGCTACGTCAAGTCTAAAGTCTACACAAATAAGCCAGCAACTATTCCAGCTTTGGAAGACAACATTTCCGAAGAAATTCGGGCTATTCCGGCCGAAATGCTCGAAAAAGTTACCCAAAATTGGACTTTCCGAATGGACCACCTAAGACGCAGCCGCGGTCAACATTTAAATGAAATTATCTTCAAAAAGTAAATGTCATGGACCAATCTAACGTTTCAAATAAAGAATCGATGAGATTTTGCAAATTTTATGCGTTTTTTTTTTAAAAAAAGTTCTCAAGCTCTTAAAAAATCACCCGTTACAATGCGTTAGGAAAAATGCCACTAAAAAAAGAGCAAGCCACTGACTTTTCTTAAGGAATTGTTGTTGTAATTCTTTGCAAAAAGTTGTACACCCCAACACGACCGTCGTATCCCACTGCTGATGAGATACTGTCAAGATCAAGACAAGAGTGTCAAGTGTCACTCAATACAATCGTGCCCGTGCGCTCTTTATCTACATCAAAACAGAGTTACCATTATCATTCTCAATTGCAAGCAAAGAGCTTTTTCAGTGGTTTTTATTAAGGAGCTTTTTGGATTTGAAGCTTTTGAGAGCACATTTTAAGAAGATGAGTATGTTGAGTGTTGTCGTATTGCTTTTCAACTTAAAAAAAACGCGCCTATTATCTTACCGCTTGGCGTTGTGGGAAAAGGTAAATTTAATATTATTTTCAGTCGTTTTGAATCGGCAGACGGTAGCCCTACGCGTTTTTTACTTTTATTTGCGGCGATTTATAATTTAAACTACGGAATCCCTGTGAGAGCTTTAAAAGGCGACACACTTATGCATGGCAATGCAACCAGAATGAGAGACAAACGTCCTATCTTCCCTGTACTGACAATTTTTGTTGGACAGAGTATAATAAGTACTTATTTAAGTTTACTGATCATACTATACTGATGTACATATAAAATGGTTCTTCCTCGAACTGAATTATTTAAGCTTAAAGATTAAAAATCGAGTTATGATCTTTGAAAATAAACTTATCGAAACTAAACAAAAATCTTCTTTTATTTATTCATAAGAATAAATAATAACAAATAAAAATTGTGAGTCTCAATAATAACCAACGATCGTACCTGTTTTCCGATATTAATCATTTACTTAAAGTTTGAAAATACAAACCAAAAATTTGAATGTTCTTCAATTATGATTTTGATTGGATTCGATGAAAATGATAAAATATCAATTTTAATATAATGTATTTTTTCGTAAGATTACCTTGGAAAATTGCTTTCTTCGTCCTCCTGTGAGTTGCTGCGAATGCAACTATTATTATGAAAACTGTTACGAGTATTCCAAAGCATATTCCCAAAACAGCAAAATTATCCGCCATGATTGAACGGAGAAAACTGAAAGCAGTTAGCTCATATTCGGAAGTGGAACGTACGAAACTTTTAATTTATACTACTCAAGGTGAATGTTTATCATTTATCTGATAAGAAAATATTACTACTACTATGGCACTTGAGTAGTATGAATCAAATACTATATGTAAACCCTAGTCTAGCAAAAGTCAATTGAAATTTGAAGTGTGGTTCGATTGTTTTTTTTTTTTAATTCATTTTTATTTTTCATTTAGCTTAAAACTACTTAAAGCTAGACAAAAATTCATAAAAACTAGCCTAATTATCCACTAACTTAAAACTAACTTACTGGCCCTATGCGGGCGCTCTAAGCTAAACTATATCTTAAATCTAGTGCCTTTCGGCCTAATGTGGTTCGATTGTTCAGTGAGTATGATGTTTGTGGCCGTGGCGCGATGGATGTGTGCTCGCCTGTGAACCTCATGATCACAGGTTCGATCCCTGCCGTCGTCTGTGTCGTTTTAATTCCATTAAAAACCTTCTAAAATTGTCATCAATGGGTTGCTGGTTTACTCATTACATGTTGTTCAGGCATAACACTAACATGTAATTGAGTTAAACTAGTATGCCCAACAAGGATGAACACGAATAAAATAATGTGAATTATAAGCGACATAGAAATAAGACACGGCATTCTCCGCTTTAGTTCAGCCGCCGTCCCTGGAGCTAAAATATCTGAGACAACAACCCTCAGTCTCAGAACATCGTGCCACACATCTTTCCTATCTTTCTTTCTCTTCCTTAACTTCACGTCCGCGGTGTGTTCAAACATTTAAAGGGTAATCATAATCCTTTGAGCGCGTGTAGATTATAAAAAAAAAAAAAGAATATAGTATTTTATGTTTAATTGCACCGACCATGGTAAATTTTTTAGATCCTGGAATTCAATTAACGGAAACGCACTCGAATCCTACTAATTCATATTCATAAAATTGAACAAGTCAGTCAATTAAAATCACGAAGAATAACGATCTAACATTAAGGAGCTAATCCATTAGTTTTACGAATCGGACTTATCTATACCCATATCGAGTTGAACACATTCACTGGGACAATCGATTTTCGATTTCGCTTCAATTTACGTATTTGTTGATTTGTCAACATTAATTTCAAATCTTGTAGAAAAAGGATTTAATTTCGTTTTGGTAAATCTTCAACATTTGCACAAGATTAATTGTTCTCAGTTCAAAGGTTGATTGAAAAATAGCAATATGGTCGTATTGAAATGGAACTGATTAACAAAAGTAACGATCGTGACAATCACAGAAAACGCAGTTTTGGAATATAAGGCGTTTTACATTATCAGATATGATCCATACATTTTAATAAGAAACATGCATTACAAAAACAACACGAGATCCTGCTCTTTATCAGGTTCGCGTTTCATAATTCAAAAGTTAGTTTTTACCCCGACGGATAGTTGGCTATTAAGCTTTGCAGATACTGTCAGTAGTGTATAGAAAAAACACAACAAATAAAATAAACAAAGCAGAATGAGAAAAGGGATGGGTATATAACATTCAATCGATTTTAGTCACTTTATTTCTGCAAACAAAAAAACACATACACCCAAATAATAAACTCAAACCAGATTTGTAGTCACCTGTTTTTGAAGTTTCTTATAAGTTAGCTTTGCATACCAAAATATATAGGATAGTTTGAGGTCTCTTTTTTGCAACAGCTGTTTTATTGTCATCAGCTGGTTTTTTATACAGGATTACAACATACACAATCTGGATTAAGTTTTAAGTATTACAAAAACAATTTGGAATCCTGTTTTCTATCGGGATCTATTTCAAAGATCCAAAAATTAGTTATTACGAGTACACTGGCGAGTAGAAAGCTTTTTATGGTAAGGTAGTGTAAGCTATAGTGTAAAGAAAAAAGACAAGACATAATTTAAAATTTCCAAACCCAAGGATAAAAAGAGACGGGCTTATAACACTGCTGTCAGTAAGATCCGTATCGTGACATTTGGGTATGTATATTAGTCCTTCTTGAGTGGATTCTGACTTGAAATCGAGAAGTGAAATTCTCTTCTCAGAAGAGTATTTTTTTCCCAATGAAATGGTTTGAGAAGACTTCTGGACGCTTCTGGACGACCAATGGAAAATGACATAACTCAATTGCATATTCCGAAGATTTAATAGCGTACAGAACAGCTCCAAAAGTCGAGGTCATCAGAATTCTTTTGCAGCGTGACATCGACAAGATTCAGCGATATTGCGATGACTGGAAGTTGTCCGTGGGGCCACATGGACAGCCACTGGCAAGTAAAAGTGTAGTAATGTACTTTGGCATCTGGTTGGATCAGTATTTGTATTTCGAAAGTCTTATAATTTTTTTTTTTTTTTTTTTTTTTATAATTTACTCGCGCTCAAGGGATTATAATTACCCTTTAAATGTTTCAACACAGCGCGGGCGTGAAGCTACGGAAGAGAAAGAAGGATAGGAAAGATTTGTGACACGATGTTGAGACTGAAGGTGGTTGTCTCAGATTTTTTATCTCGAGGGATGGCGGCTGAACTAAAGCGGAGAACTGCCGTGTCTTATTTCTATGTCCCTTATAATTCGCATTATTTTTTATTCGTATTCATCCTTGTTGGGCATACTAGTTTAACTCAATCACATGTTGTTAGTGTTATGCCTAAACAACATGTAATGAGTAAACTAGCAACCCATTGATGACAATTTTAGAAGGTTTTAATGGAATTAAAGAAGACATAGATGACGGCAGGGATCGAACCTGTGATAACGAGGTTGACAGGCGAACACACAACCATCGTGCCACGGCCACCCCCAAATGCTGCTCTAGCCAGGGCTAGAGGAATACTACGAGAATGTACGTCTACGCGGTTTTATCCCGCCCGGTCCAGGATAGAATGGCAGGATAAGGCAGGAGAACCACTTCTGGTGGTTAAACTGTGATATTGAAAGTTGATAATTGACATGCATTTTTATTGTCTTGGCCGACTTATATTTTAGTTTAACTTAGAGCGCGGTGAGAGAATTGATGAAGTTGCACCCACGTTCAACCAAGTTCAGGTAAAAAATTTTTATGATTATTAAGAATTATGGGAGAAATAAGATAATAATACCCAGAAACAAAGATAGTGTTGACCTGTGTTGTGTAATTCATGCGAAGCTTGTGCAATCTTCTTAATATACAGTGGTGGACACAAATTTAGCACACTGAGATGGGTACTACCATATTTTTAATTTTCTCTCTTGTTTTGTTCCAAGCAACGGTACATTTTGAACTACAATATATATGACAACAAATCAGAGAAAACAAAACTGCATATTTTCATATGCAATCCAATTACATAGTGAAAAAATCGTTGATAGTTTGTCATTTGCATTGTTTTTGGTTGGACATCAATTTAGCACGTGTACAAATTTTGGTTATTTTTTTTTTAATTTGTGGGTTTTTAAGAGAACAAAATTATTTTCGAGGTAATTTTATATCTTCTTAATGTTTATATTCAAATAAAATTTAAAAAAAAACATTAAATAGTCATGGCATAAGGGCAATGATGTTGTGAGGACAAAAGGAGTATTATCTTTAAGATGAAGTCAAAGGGTCGCACAGTAACGGAGATTTCTGATCTGCTAGAATGTTCCAGGAAGATGGTCTACAATGCTGTTAGACATTTTGAAAAGTATGAAGTGACAAAACATGTAAAACAAGCCTCTCGCACACGAAAGACAACAAAGAGGAAAGATAAAGTCATTTACATATTATCAACAAAGGATCCATTTAAGACCTCTAGTGTCATTCGAAATGAATTAATGGAGAATTACAATGTCAATGTATCCTGAAAAACCGTGAGACGACGCTTGAATGAAAAAAATTTGAGAGGGTGCATTGCGCAAAGAAAACCATTGGTTTCGAAAAAAAATCTGAAGGCTAGATTAGAGTTTTCCAAATTACATCTAGGCAAACTACTAAATTTCTTGAAAAATGTACTTTAGAGCGATGAATCAAAGTTCTGTCGATCCAAATCAGATGGAAAAAAATATGTGTGGGGTCCACAAAATAAGGAACATGATCCAAAATACACCATTAAGACGGTGAAGCACTGTGGTGGAAACGTGATGGTCTGGGCTGCCTTTTCTTGGAACGGTGTTGGTCCAATAGTGAAGATAGACTCCAAAATGGACCAGCACCTGTACAAAGATATTTTCTCGAACCATATGATTCCATATGCCGAAGATAATTTGCCGGTTTTATGGCGCTTCATGTACGACAATGACTCTAAGCACACTTCAAAACTAGTGAAAAGTGCCTTAGAGGTCAATAAAGTGAATGTTTTAAAGTGGTCTGCTCAATCACCCGATCTGAACCCGATCGAAAATATGTGGAATGACGTTGAGCAACACATTGAAAAACAAAAAACGAAAAATTTAACAGATTTGTGGCAAGAGATACAGAATGCTTGGTATTCAATACCTAAGCAACGCTGTGAGGCCTTATACGAGAGCTTGCCAAGAAGACTCAATTCAGTATTAAAGAACAAAGGATTTCCAACAAGATATAAAAGAAAATATAGTTTTAGTAACGGTAAATAACATAACTAAGCAATTTTAATGAAATGTGCTAAATTCATGTCCAGACAAAAAAGTATGTTTTCTGTTATTTTTTTCATTGTTTTCTTTCAGATATAAAAAATATAAGAATGTATTTTGGTAAAATATACTTATATCCGTAAATAATGTAAATAACATAAAAATGAAAATATTGAAATAGAAACAAATTTTGTAAATATAGTTTAATTTTTTCTTTTATTAATGTGCTAAATTCTTGTCCACCACTGTATATAATTCTTCTGTGAGTGTGTATGTCACTGAACTTCTCTTAAACGACTGGACCGATTTTGATGAAATTTTTTGTGTGTGTTCAAGGGGATCTGAGAATGGTTTAGATTCACAATTAAAAAAAAAAATATTCGTAGTTAGCAACGCGAGCACGTGCGGCTAGTTCTTTATAAAAACGATAAAGACATTTTAATTCTAGAGACTGATCATTTAGCAGATACCACCATTTAAAAAAAAATAACGTTAAATGTCGGTTTTACGTATAACTTCTAAACTGTGAATGATATCTTTTTGTTTGCGCTTAGTACTATTAGTAGAATACAAACTTTCATTAAAAAATGTACCAGAATAATACTGATCCCCCGTTAATAGTTCCTTTCACTTATTGGCATTATATCAGTTCCGTTTCATAGGTTAGGTTATATCCAGACCATTCCTGAAAGCGCGAGTATTACAGTTGAATTGTTTAGGGGGAGGAATGCAACTGACTATTTCTCTAGAACACTGTTTATATAAATAACGGTATCATAAACTAAGAAAAGAAACAATGAATTAATTTTGTATTTAAAAATTAGTTTTTTTTTTTAATTCACTCAGTTTGTTTATTTTTTGTTAATTACATTTAGTATTCTTTTTAAGGAAAAAAAAAATATTTTTTTTAAGAAATAATAATAAGCGAAACAAAATTAATACTCATTAACGTGTTTTTTTGAATAAAATGATAAAAAAAGAGAAAAAAACAACTTAAAAAATAAAAAAAATGGATTTGATGCAAAATTGCGGAGAAACGGTTGCCCGCAGAAAAAAAAGTTTTGGGACAAACTAAAACTGTAATAAATTATTGATTGATTATAAAAAAAAATCTTACCAATCGGACGTAGTTTGGCAAAGATAAAGCCAGTTAAGGCAAAAGATAGCAAAAATCATAAAAGTCGTTATAACTCGAAAACGGGACGAAAACGAGAAAATTACCTCTCAAGTTTTTCGACTTAAAATGGCCTCAGGAATCCATGGTTTTCATTTGGGGCGGTGACTGTGGGACACCCTGTATACATTTGCAGTCTTTCTCGCTTTATAAGGAGCTCCAAATGGTTCAACGAGTAGGGAGAAAATCTACTTATTTATTCATGTGGTATCGCAATGGACCCACTCTAGTCGTAGTGAGTCAGCTGCGACGCTAGTAGTAACTTCAACCTAACCTTACCTTAACTAACTAACTAACTTATGTAGTAGGAAAGAAATAGGGCCGTAGTCCTTCAAAATAATAGAAGCAAACTTGAAATTTAAGAAATAGAGCTTATTTTACTCACTAACTGAATGACAAACAGTTTAATACAATATGTACCTACTCGTATTTTGGAAATAAGATTCGAATTTGGGTTTGTTCACACACCCAAACAAATAACGTTATTGGTGGGTTTCATTTTAACAGCAACAAAACACCAAAGCTGAAATAAGCACTGGTTATCAACAATGGTTCCATAAAAGACTAAAAAAATTAAAGCTTTGAAAATCCCAAGTTTTTTAAATAGTAAAACGCGAATACATACGAATAGAACTATACGAAAAAATGCGATTGGCGCATTTATATTAAAAACAAAACAAAAAAAAACATTTTACTTCGATCTTTTTCTCCCATTCGTTTATAATTATTCATTCATAGGTCGTATAATGTTAATTTAATAAACTCTCTTGAAAGCTTATTTCGCTGAAGTTCCCATATCACATGTATGTACAACAGCAACAGCGGCAGCATAGCCCAATACAGACAGGTTTTGTTTTTTTTTTTTTTTATATTGACGCCACACCGCGTGTATTCTCCCCTATCGGGTTTGAAATTCGGCGAAAATGACTCAATTTCATTCATTACAGAATTTTAAGACTTAAATTCAATACGATAAAAATTATGCTGAATAGGTATTAGGTACTCACTTCTATAAACTGCACCTCGTTGCGTTCGACAGCAGTGTGTGCACATACTAAACAAAATTATTACAAGTATAAACAAAAAAAATCCCCATGGGAAATTTGGATCTAAAATATTATAACAAATTTGTCATGAGTCAGAAATAAAGCAATGATAAAACGGAGACTCACTGAACTCGTCGCCGGACATAATAATACTTGTTGCTGTCGATTACAACTACAGACACTAACTGAACAGAGTTTTGTTTTTCTTCGCTCTCTTCTTTGTCGCAATCGCAGAACTAAACATCATTATCGGAATATAATACAAAAAAATGCAGTGTTTTGAGATATTTTTGGAACAAAAAGCACAGAGCTCCACCAAACATATTATTTGAGATTAACTTGGGTTGTATCAGAACTGAAAGACTGATACTTAGGAAGTTGGTTTACGATTACATGCAGTTGCAGAAGTCGATCTAGGTTAAGTTCATAATGCATAGATGATAAAATTAAATACACCACTGCATCGCTCGAACTTGCTCTTGTGGTTCAAAGCTACATATGGCGTAATATAACATTAAAGATGTTTTTAAATAAATTAAAAATAAATTGATTGAAGAACTAGGCTTAATTGCCAAGTGTATAACAACTATCAACTATTATGAGCTGTTTACTTGCGACTTATAGGTGCTATAAGGCAAGTTATGCATTTGTAAAAAAAATCCAACTCGAGATTTTGATCAAAGCAATTCTGTCTGTCTGTCTGTTCGACTACAGCCTAAGTTGCTCGTCCGATTTTTGTTAAACTTCGTAGATATCGTTTTTTTCTTTTTTTTTTGAAGACTAAAAATAACGATACCTACCATACGAATTTTGTTCGATATTTTATAATTATTTTTTTAAGAAAATCTATGGAACAGTTTTTTTTTTATTTAGTTTTTAATTTTTTTTTTTTTTTTGTTTTTGATTTTCCCAATTTAGATAATTTTTTTTTATACCAAAGCTCCCTAAAAGTTTGAATATTATTGTGTATTCAAATTATCCAAGTTTTTTTTTCAAAACTCAATATTTCGAAAACCCCATTGTCAATTAAAAAAAAAATGTATTTTACCTAAAAATAACGGTACCCACCATACAAATGTTAAATAATGGTTTTCGAAAATCGTATTTTTCTCGAAAGCGGCACCTACAAATTTTTTTTCGATTTATTTTTACGATCTATAATTTAATACAAAAAAATTGAAACTAAGATTTTACTGATTATACCCCCCCATAGAACCATTTTTTCAAATTTTGAATTTCTAATTATCCGCATAATGGATTTTAATGAAATTTTGTATAGCGAAGGTTCTAAAAACTTCCAAAAACATTGCATTTCAAAACTTAAAAAAAAATATTTTTTGATTTTTTTTTTAGAAATTTAATTTTAATTCGTTCAATAATAAGAACTTTAAGTTGAAGTACCGATATTTTTTTTTTAAATATTTTTAAGACTTTGTATTTGAAAGTTTATTTTTTAAAAAACCGCTGCAACGACTTATAATTTTTGTTCTTGCATATATTCATATTTGCTTAAGAAATCACATGGCATTCTGCTTTTATTTTTCACTACTAAAAGTGTCTAAAAAATGAATATTATGCTTATGAATAGTTTTCTCTAATAACAATCGTTTTTTTAAATTTCCTAGTCTAATACATAAGAGCAAGTTCGCACGCCCCACTCATTAATTAATTTATGTTAAAGAATGTGATAGGAGAGATTTTTTTTATATTATTTGCATTAAACAAATAAATATACGCTATTTAGGTTGGATTGGAGTAAACATGATGTATATGTGCCGAAGTTCCGTTTCCAAAATTCTGTATTCCAAGTGTAGTTACTCATTTTAACGGAGTTTTCCCGAAGAATTTAGTTCTTTATTTTACTGTTAGTCACTCGCTTCGCGGGTTTTCATGATTTTAACTCCCTTTTCGGGGCTCACACCCGCTCACGCAACTCTGTTGCTCAGCTTCAGAGTTCAGTTGCCAGGCAGGCGCCTGTAGCAACAGTTTTCTTGGGCAACAGTACATAACTGTTAATTGTTTACTCCTATTAATGTAAAATACAGCATACAGGATACAAGTATACAGTAATATAAAATACAGAAAAAAACGACAGAAATTTGATTTCTGCTGTTTTTTTTTTCAATCTTTCCAATTTTTTTTTTTTTGGAAAAAATGCCTGAAATTCTGGGAAGAAATGTTTAATTTCATTTCTGGAATATAAACCAGTTTACTTCCTTTACGTAAGCCTTCGCAAAACTAAAAACTGTAAATAAATCAGTAGAATTTTCCATATTACCACGTGGCACGAGATTAAGTACACGATTCAGAAGAAGAATGTAAATGAGTTTAACATGTGAGAAGGTAGACAGTAATAAGAATTCTAACGGCTACTTTTTTTTATTTTTAACAAAACATTTTATGTTTTGGACTTATATCACTTGGCCTTATGTCTCGGCACCAGTACAACATGCAAGCAAATTATGGCAAGCAATAAATTGTTAAAATGCAACAAAAGCAGTGATAAGTTGTGTGTTGACGAGGGTCTTATGTTAAAAAAGTAGAGCATTAAGTCGCACAAAATAGGTAAAGACCCATCTACAAGAAATTTTAGATCCTGTCAACTTTGTATTATTGTATAAAACTACCACCGGGTTAAAAACTTTTATTTAGCAAACCCTACAACTAAACAATTATACCAATTACGTTAAATTGTTAACACTTTATTTAAAGAAAAGCTCACGCATCTGAAATTTTTCTTATCTGAAATAGAGTTATATTTAGGGTATTGGCACATTATTGTGAAACAAAAAAGATACCTGAGAAATGCTGAGAAATATTTTAAAATCTTTTTTGATTATAATTAAAATTTTACAAAAAAAAAATAAAATTTATTAATATTTGGAGTTTAAATCTTAGGTAATGATTGAAAATGTTAATGATAAAACAGTACAATACCTGGTTGATGAGATTCCATGTCGAAAAAATTTCAAAATTATTTATTTAATAACAATTGTAATACTTTGAATAATTGCCTTTTTAATTAAATGATGACTTACCTCGTAAGAACCACATACATATGTGGCTATAGTAAAAAAATATTAAAAATATTAAAAAAAAAACAAGATGGCCAACTTTAAATGTATCTTTCATGTAATGGGCGTTTTTTAGAGGCAGCAAACTTGAAATTGACAAAACTATTTTCTTTACATGCGTATTTAAAAGTTCTCGGTTGTTTTGAGGTTAGTTTGGTTTGGCAATTCATCCGGGGCAACGTTTGCAAATTGTTCAAATTTATTTTGAAAAACAATTCGAGAAAGACATTCAAGAAACTATGGATCGTTTTCGCAATACATTTACTCTAAACGGTAATACTATCCCGTAGGATATTGTACAGTGAATTTTGATGATGATCTAATGTTACCGTTTTTATTTGGCCAACCGGAAGCCTCCTGGAATTTTCTGAAAGTGTTCACTTGGGAAAAAATGACAGATCTAATTTTGAAAAGAAAAGAAATTCGCTTCTGGATTTGAAATCAGAATCAAAACCAGAAGCACTACCACATTCATGTATTTAAACTTCACACTCGACAATTGTCTTTTTTCGTATCCTAATTGTGCGAAGCGGTTTTCATTCAACAAACATTATTTTTGATTTTGAAATTGATAACATTAACCTATTGTCCTATTGTCTTGCAAAATTTGTTGCCTTCCTAGTCTTCGTCCTCATCAAATGATGATGATATTATCATTGCAGTTGACTTTTTACTAAAGGAGTGTGCTAAAAAAACCAAAAGTGCAGATTTTCTTGGAGGATGCAGCAGAGAAATATTCAGAGGAACAGGTAAATATTTATATCTTCAAGCTTTTAAAATATTTATATCTTCAAGCTTTTAAAGTTTAAAATTGCTAAATAAAAATATAAATTTATCATTGTGCTCAAAAATTAATCTTTTGCACATCCACTTTATGGAAAATTGCGTCGGCGTGAAAATTGCACGTCAAGATTACGCCATGTATGTATGTACGCACTTGCAAGATACAATGTTTGGGTGTATTCTTTGAATTGAGAACAGTTTTGCTTTAGGATTGAAAAATTGATATTTTGTTTGGGTATAAAATGTTGGTAAAGTGGTTGAGAACAACTTTTCTTGTATCTTAAAATGAATTTCGAAAGCAGGTATCATTAGATTTTTTGAGAATCTACTAGAGCGGGAATTCCTTCACAAAATTCGATTCGCACTTCAAAAATAAAATTTCAAAAACATTATAATACAGAATCTTGAGTTATAATTATTACCAATTTGTTTGCATAAAAACGTTTGAAAATTGTTTTTTTTTTATCGACAATTCCGAATTTCGAAAAAAATATTATTGAAATAGAATTGATAGCGAGCGATTCACTATCAAATCTTCAACATTTACTAGCTAGCATAATAATAAAACAATATTGAATAATTTTTACTAACTTTTGATAAACAACATGTTTTTTTGTTTTAATTCTCGTTTTTTTATAAGAAGTGTCGTGATAATAATTAGACTGAGAACACAAACTGTTATAATTAAACAAGACATTGTAACATCAAAAACATAGAAATACATTCTTTAAATAGATCCCTCACATAAACCAAATCACTACTGAAAACAATTAGCCTATTCTAATGGGTTAGCGATCAGAGAAATATATTAAGAAATAAATAATATCAAAAATAGGAAATCGTAATTGATAAGACATACATATATATACTCAGATAAGAGAAATAGTTAAGTCAAAAAGCAGGTTTTAATAAGATTTTTTCGGGGGTTATCTATTTTGCAAACACACATTTACATACATGTATATGTTAAATGGGTCTAATACAGTTTTAACAATATGAATATAAATTTAACAAATACATTAGATATAGATATATGTATATATGGTACATATGCAAGTTGAATTTCCCAGAAACACCTCTATTTCTTTTTATTTTTTGGGGAAACGAATATTTTAATTTTGATAATCAGGAGATTTTTTCTGATTTTTTGGCGATTATTAAGCCGAAAGTAAATCGTCTGGGACCAGTACATAATAGAGGTACTACCATACGAGATATTATTATAATATATATATTATAATCATTATCTACTTCTACGGTATGTTCATCAAAGATAGATCACAACTTGGCACTGAGTTCCCATTGCAGTTTTTTTTTTTCAAATCAGAAAAAAGCTTATAAGTTGCTCTATGACATGCTTAGCCATTTTTTCTTCCAGGCACAGTGTCCAAGTACACGAAAATGAACTCTTTGAATTTAGTTCATATTTGTGACGAGTTATGGTTGCAAAGTAAAAAAAGTCGATATCCTGTATGTGGGCGATCAGTGCCCATACTAGTTTGTAGTGCACTATTATATTAGATTACATGAGGCGTATTTTCATCAAGTTTGGTAATTGTTGATTAAATTTAGGCTGCAAATACGTTAGTCAGTTAGTTTTGTTAAGTTCGCTGCTGTTTGTTGTTCACGAATTTTTGCATACTATTCCTGTTAAATTCATCGTCACGATACTTTAAACCAAATGGTTATAAGTTTAAGTTCAAGTTTAAAAGTTTATTTGGCTCAGTGGCCATTTAAATTTACAAAATATTTACATTTTAAGTTAAGGTAAAATTTACATTCAAACATTTTTCTAGGAATTTAAATTAATAAAAGTCTTTGCATACGAGTATAAACATATTTGGTTTTTGAATAATTTGAAACCACTTTGCGAATCTTGTAAAATTTAAAAAAAATAGATAACAAGACTACAGCGGTTTGCGATTCAAGCTATAAAGCTACATACACAAAGCATTACGTAAGAGTGTGCGAAAATGGGTAAAGAAACTTATGGCGACGAATATGAAGACGATGACACTTTTCTACCATCGACCTCTCCGGCGTTTTTACGTCATTACTTTGTTCATTTGTATTATATTTTTAAATTAATTTTTCGATAAACTTTATCAAATAATTTGTACTTTTTTAAATTAAATTCGTCTTTTTCAGCACACCTGCCTAAAATCTTCTATGAAAATTACAGTAGGGCACACAGTGCCCAAATGCACAATATGTAGAAATTTTATAGAAGGGTCTACGGTTAAGGTGATATAGAAAAGGCTCCACATTTTCAAAAACTCTAATGGTAATTAAAAAAGAAAAAAGTCAATTTTAATTTTAACTTTAAGTTAATAGAACTGAAATATATACAAAATAATATTTTACTTAAAACAATTGATTCCGACAAAGTGTTTATACTTTTACATTCAGATTCAATAGTTTATGACTAAGGGATAGCAGTTAATCTGAATCTATATTCGAATAACTAATATACCAGATATTATATTTTTATATTACGATATTATTTATTCGCTTTCTACTCTGTTTGTTTTTTTTTTCGGTAAAAAATTAGTTAAAATTTACTACATTATGCATGTTCTATTTGACGTTTTTAATATTAAATGTAAGAAGTTTAAATTTGATTTTTACCTACGTATTTCCCATCTGCTTTTCTATCTCACTTTCAGTAATGAAGAGTTCCGAACGAAAGGTAATCTGCATTTGAACAAGACTACATCGCAACCCACTGACGATAAAATACAAAAAAATAGCACTATAGGGGACAAAAACCCCTTCATCAAAAAAATATAATTTTAATATTAAAAAATCATGTATTAGATTAAGTAAACATTAATAAGATATTATAAACAAATACCATTATTTAAAGCCTAAAGAAGAACATTGGGCCCCTTTTGTTGAGCCAGTATGACGTTCTAATATAGTTAAGTTACTTTTAAGTCAAATTATATATACATACTAACAAATTGAAAAATATAAATTTTGTAATTTTAAGGCAGGGTGAATATGGGAGGTTTTTCATGAATATATGTACATATGTAAAATGTGACGAGTGCTCCAGTTATATAAATTATTCAAGAGTTGGGCTTAAGTAACGGGTCATTTTCCCGGTTGCCGAGTCGCCCAGTCTGCCTCCCTCATGGAATGTGAATTAGTTTTTTACACCTTGCGCATTGTTATCTGTGACAACAATTAAGTTTTTTTTTTAAATGGATTGATAATATTTCTCTTTAGGTTGGGGTACTCAGAGTCAAACCCGCCTTGAAGAAAACATGAACCGCATCCGCCCTACTGCTCTGTCCAAGTACGCACACCAGCACACTTAGACCAATCGACAGACCAGTGCTGTGCGCACACTATGATCAAATTATTTTATTTAGCGTTCACCTTATTATTTCAGGTGGTGAATCTTCGCGTTTAAGGCAAATTCCAGCTAACAAGCGATTGCTCCGAATATATCCATAAGTCGGAAAGACAGAAAAAACCTTCAAAATTAAAACCCTACACACTCTCAGATTCCGAAAGAGCTGTCCTTTAATCTGGTGAAGAAGTGCCGTTGCAGCGAAAGAAGAGCAAATCGAATCGAAATCCATCAGAACAAAACTTACTTGTTAGTGCTAAGATATTATATTAAAAAACATGCTGCAGAATTTAGTCAGTCAAACTCAAGAACTTAATTTAAATTTGGTGGTGCAACAGCTCGGAGTGAACCAGGACCTAGTGACTTACAACTCTCAACCATTCCTGGGTGCGTGTTACCAGGAACGGAGGGGACATACAATTTTCTGCCGACTCCAAACGGCTAATGAGTACCACTTTCCATGACAAGAGATACTCTTGGAGAATTTGTCAATTCCTCGCAAGAGGCAGTACACCCCTGAAAAAAAAACTTTCTTGCAGCGGCTGAGAAACGAACTCGAGACATTCCGCATGACAGTCCAACGCACTAACCATTATGCCAAGGGGTACTACTTAATTTAGCATGATTAATTTTCGTAACCTGATTCCCTAATTTAATTAATTACTTAAAATCTCTATTATATTCTTCTTTATAATGTATTTGATTTCACAACATCTTATGATTCACTTTAGCGTTAAAACCCAAACCCATTGATATTGCTGCATTCAGCTTTATCAAAAGAATTGTTAAATTTCTCAAATGTAAACAAATTGTGCGAAACGGTTTGGATATTAAAATGTGCAAATATTGAAACTAACATACGATTTCGTAATCTTATCTTATATCTTATTTTATTTTATTATATGTGCATTGTGAAGATGAATTAAAATGCAATGCAATACAAATATTTACAAATATAAAAAAGACTTACTTGAAAAGATAATGCCCCTCTTTTTCGATCTGCAACAAAACCCACACAAGCAAAACAAAAGAAATGGTATAAGAAAGAAAACTAGGATCGCAAAAACATCCATTTCTTTAATTAGTTTCTTTTTAGGAATAAACTAAAATTTCGAAAACTTTTTGAAAACGCACTAAGTAAAACTTATTTTGAACAAAATATGAACAAAAAACACGATAGTTCACCGAATGAATGTAGACTAATTAAATTTATCAGTTTCTTATCAATTTACTATCTTTTTGTGTGACTAAATCCCTGATACCTGATATTCTTTTCTGTTCTTTGTTGTTATTAAATTAAAATTGGTTAATAAGAAAATAACATACAAACCAGCATGCATTTGTCAGCTGATTTTTGACATTCCAAAGAATGCAACGCAACGTTATATCGTAATGAAACGTAAGAAAAACTAAGCTTTTTTAGGTATGTTCGTTAGTTGTTCAAAACTTCGACTTTTATGGCCACCTTGCACCTTTATTATTTTCCATTTGATTTTTTCTTTGCTTTACCGGTAAGGGATAGAGAAATTTCTATTTATTCTATTCTATTTATAGCCATTATTTGTTGAATTTATTTTTACTGGTTGATATTAATACAGTATTGTAATATATTAAGGGATGTGTTAAGGGATTTAATTTTTTTCTTGTGCGAATAAGTTTAACTTTCTTTTTTTAAAGCTGAAATATAATAATACACCTATTGATAATATAACAAACAAATTATGACTTCCTTATTGGCTATATAGCTACAGTATTAATGTCAAAAAAATGTCATATGAGTCTTATGAGTGAATTGCGACAAAGAGGAGTCTTTAATTTTATATTAGCTTGTAAAGTGGCCCTTAAAGTTTTTCATATGAGCTTGAGTAATGCTTGTCGTTCACTATGTACCTAAATTCTTCAACCCACAATGCTTATTCTTACATTCTTCGTGTTGAGCAGAGTGGCGAAATTCGAATCAATACACATTAGGCTAGCCGCGCACTAGCAATTTTTAGTTGCGAAACTGCTTGGTTCGAGCAACTAAAAAGTTTCAGCCGTATCTATAAGATTTTCTTAAACTGCATCTTAGAGGTTATTTAGTTAAGCATACTTAAATATTTAATTTGCCTTTAAATGACGAAACTTCAATTCGTATCTATAATCGATTCTTCGTTGGTACTTAACTAAACAATGGTTATGTCACGTAACGTAAAAGAATGTGAAAATCTAGTACAAAAAAAAAACAAATTCTGCTTCATTTTATACAACACAGCTGTTTTGTGCCACTTTCAATCAGTAAATATTTGGAACACATTTTTTTATTTGTGAAATAGAAAAAAAATGGCCATGGAACACAAACGCACACCCGCCGCCACAAACAAAAGAAAAAGATCTGAAAATTGGAATGCTTCCGACAAGAAAACTTTTTTTATTTTATTTGCAATAATACACAACACTACAAAACAAATTATTTTATGCACAGATTCTCTTCCAACAACGAGGAATAAAGTTAGTGTCGATACAAACACTTCAAAGGCTAAGCGGAAAGCGTTGACGAAATTTCTTTGCGCGTACACGTTCTTTAATCAATACAAATTTTCGGTTTCTTAACTATTTGCATTTTCTAATTCTAAAATATCACAACAAACAATACCAATAAGGCCTTAGGCCTTAGGCTAGCCGCGCACTAGCAATTTTTAGTTGCGAAACTGTTTGGTTACTTATAGGAAACAGATGAACTGTTTGGTTGAATGTCGGTGAATTTGCAGATAATTATAATGTTCAATAAAATGGCGAACTTATTTTAGGCAATCGTTTAGTTTGTGTCAAAACACAAACTTTTTAGTTGCTCGAACCAAGCAGTTTCGCAACTAAAAATTGCTAGTGCGCGGCTAGCCTTAGAGTTGCACTCGTTGCGAACTCCGTACACCAAGTTGACCAACCAACAAAAACTTTGCATAACTCTGTAAACAAGAAATCGATGCGTTGCGCACTTATACTGCGTCTCCACTGAACGATAATCTGAGATTTACTCAAATCTACTTGAAATCTTCTTGAAATCACTAGATTTACCATACAAAAATTAATCATCTCGATTCGAGATTTCAAATAAATCTACTTGAAATCTACAGTACTGAACGGATTCACTTTTCCATTTCCAATGAATCTGACAGTTTGATGGAAGAAAAAAGAAAAAAAAATAGTCTGTTGACAAACTGAACAAAAAAAAAAACATTTTAATAACTGACACTGCAATTGCAATTAAGATTTTAGATGTCAAAATAAATCCAATAAGTCCATTGGAAACACTACTAAATTATTTTAAATCAAACTGGAAAATAATCTAGATTATCGTTCAGTGGAAACGTAGTATTAGTGGATGATGCGCATAATCTGATAACTTTAAACTCAATTTTTAATCTTTGTTTCTATATTGGTCTTCTTTTGGGTGCAAAGGTGAAAACCAATTTTGGCATTTATTTTCGGATTTGATCTATACAGAACATCAAAGAAATCTATATAGACCAATAAATAGGTGCGTTTTATTATTCACAAATCTATCTGGATCCGGATCTGGATTAAGTTTTAATATGTACATATTACAAAAACAATTTGGGATCCTGTTTTATATCGGGATCTATTTCAAAGATCCAAAAATCAGTTATTACACTGGCGAGTAGATGGCTTTTTATGGTAAGGTAGTGTAAGCTATAGTGTAAAGAAAAAACACAAGCAATAATTGAAAATTTACAAACCCAAGGATAAAAGAGACGGACTTATAATACTGCTGTCACTAAGATCCGTATCGTTTTATTTTCAAGGGAAGATCCAGATACGGATCCAGATAGATTTGTGAATAATAAACGCACCTAGTGACAAATAAAAGCAAAATAAAAAAAAGATTTCTAAAAAAAATGAAGGTGTGCCCGGGGACTTAAGTAATCCTCCTTTTCGGAACCCTCCAAAAGCTTTATTTTTTTTCATATTGGTCACTCTCGTAACTGTCAAATCATTTGACGTTTTAAAAGCATCGAGTCATTTTGAAGTCAGCAGCACGAATTTGCAAGTTTTTCTGCCGCATCTTTTATTCTTTGTTAAATTGAATTAAACAATTCCAAATAAATTAAAATGGTTTTCGGTAACGATTGGATGGATGCTCCTCACAGCACTGGAGTAAGACTAATATATTTTCATTCGAAGACCAGAAATAAGTTACAAACATTTATTGTAGACTACAATCATGGCAGTAGAATTCGATGGCGGAGTTGTGATTGGAGCTGACTCGCGTACCAGTACCGGCGTGTATGTGGCTAACAGGGTCACCGACAAACTAACCAAGATTTCAGATAAAATCTACTGCTGTCGCAGTGGATCAGCTGCTGATACTCAAGCAATTGCTGATATTGTCGCATATTCCCTGAACTATCACGAGTAAGTTTGTCGAAATGATTCTTATTCATTTAATGTTTGTTTTTCTTTAAGAAACCAAACAGGCGAGGAACCGCTTGTGTCTGAAGCTGCTTCAGAGTTCCGTAACTATTGCTATAATTATCGCGACTCTCTCATGGCGGGCATTATTGTCGCCGGTTGGGACAAAAAGAACGGTGGGCAAGTCTACTCGATTCCTTTAGGTGGCATGTTGGTGCGTCAAGGCGTTACTATTGGTGGATCTGGTAGTAGTTATATTTATGGTTTTGTAAGAGAATTCTACAGACCCAATATGACGAAGTCCGATTGCGTAGAATTCGTAAAGAAAGGTATGTTCTCCTATAAATAAAATTTGGTTACGAATCTTGCGAATTCTATTCAAATTTTTTTTGTTCAGCTGTTAAACATGCAATCTATCATGATGGAAGTTCGGGTGGCGTTTGTCGGATTGGTGTCATCACTGAATCAGGTATCGAGAGAAATGTATATTTCAATACTGAGGACGGAGCCCCTATCATGGCTGGAAACTAAGTTCTTCGTTTTGTACTGATGCTCCTCTATTTCGTTTTTGTAATTTAAATAATTTCTTGGAATAAATGATATAATGGGACAATTTTTCTTTGTAAAGTTATCCAGTTTAATTTAAAATTTAACACACGTGATTTGTATAGCCTAGTTTAATAGGAACTGGTTAACAGTAATGAAGTAACTTCTTGTCTAAGAACTAAAGTAAATCAGCCTTATCGAGGTATCCGTTCGGAAGAAGTTCCGAAACGATAGTCCGTTCCGATCGGAACTTAGATTCCGTTCGAAATATCCACTTCAGAACAAACAAAAACGAAACATAATAGCATTCAGTCTATTCCATTTTTCTTAAAATAATCCGCAACTATTTTCTGTCGGAAAATTTACGAATAAATTTAACGCATAACTGTCAAAAATTCTTTGATGATGATAATCGCAATGCGTTGATGAGCGTCACACTTTGTCGGAAGATTGTCCGATATGCCAATCGGACAGGATATCACGGTAGAAAATTCTCCGATTTCGAACAAATCGGAAAAAAATGTTCTCCGAACGGATACCTCGATAGGGCTGAATATTGCATCAAGAAGATTCAGATCTAAAAATATTTACCAAATGCAAATATAAGACTTAAAAGAATTAAAACTTTTTTTTTTTATAGAAATGTTCATATCTATCGACATGCATTTATGCTCATGTCTTATACAATATAAATGATCATCGTTATAAAACTGGATGTAACCTTGCTAATACTACCTTATCCTCTTTTCGTCCGCTATTTTACTTTATTTGTTGAGATCATAACGGCAAAAATCCGTTTTGGTAACCTTACCGCCTTTTTTCTTTTGTTTGCCTCTTTACAAATAAAATAATTTTTTAACTTACAACTCTCAACCATTCCTGTGTGCGTGTTACCAGAAACGGAGGGAACCTACAATTTTCTGCCGATTCCGAACGGCTAAGGAGCAGCACTTTCCATGACAAGAGATACTCTTGGAGAATTTGTCAATTCCTCGCAAGAGGCAGTACACCCCTGAAAAAAACTTTATTGCAGCGGCTGAGAATCGAACTCGAGACCTTCCGCATGACAGTCCAACGCACTAACCATTATGCCAAGGGGTACTCCTCTTACAAATATCGATCCTAAAATTCACCAGCAAAATGGGAATGGTAGGAAGTATAATCCAGTTTTCGAATCTGTAATTGAATGTTGTGTGCCATCGTTATTTGCAAAGATATTGGCAATAAAATGAAGTAATTTTTTCGTTGAATGTCAAAACCGTAGAAGTAAAAAAGTTTGATGATTGCATGATAATTATATTTTATACGGATTATCTGCTAAAAAATCTCAAAACTTGAAGATTTTCATCATCATGCTACCACTTTTCACAGCTCTTCAAAAAATGACATGTTAGACTAATAATTTTACTCTATAATTACATTATTTAATTGCTGTCCTGCGTTCCAGGAGGGTGAATACAGTACAAGATACTACCTATACCAAGATGGGGTTGTAGTCTGGAAAGTCAAAATACGTTGGCTACATTATATATGGTTTCCGGCTACTTGAGTAGCACTTCTGGTCTTCCAACACGTCTTGCACCCTGAGAGTTCCATTCAAAAGATTGCTTCGTTTTGTAATTGTCAGATTTCCTCAACGTATGGCCAATCCACCGCCATTTTCGTTGCATTATGTCTACACCCACTTTTTTCTGCCCGATTCTATTCCACAACTCGAGGTTTGATATGGTTTGTGGCCAGTAGATCTTCAAAATGTTGATTCGAAGAGTTTCAACTTGGTGCGTAGTGATATTTTACTAGTGTTCCACACAGGAGAGGATTCAAATACTTACAGTGATTGGCACATTTGGATCAAGCCGCTGGTGTTATTTGCCAAAAGACAGATATCAAGGCATAGTCTATATGGCTGAGCTTGTCTCTTTCTACACTGGTTCTGCCATATAGAGCGATTATACAAGTCTAATGCGACAAGGAGAGAACCTTCGGTTTTATGACCAAGCCATCGCCAGAGAGATTTGTCTAGATAACTAGAAGCAGCGTGGGGTCAGTTTACCCTTGACCCCAATTTCGGACGTAATTTAAAAAATAGAGATTCTTTTTTTAGCCGAATGCGGAATGCTTTACTCGTTTCAATGTTTCCTACTCATTGCAATGTTCAGACATTCGAAAACAATGTGCTTTGATATCTCCTTCGTAATCCTATCCTACTTTCCTAATTGCTCGCACTGCGTTTAAAGTTATAAGGGTATTCATAAGCTCCTGAGTGCGCGTATAATATATACAAAAATAAGAATGCAGAAGAAAAATAAGACTCTAATTTGAGAGCTCATTAAAACCCCATTAGGAATTGCTGAAGCTGCATAGATTCGTATCATACTACCGACTTGATAAAGTGCTTCCAAATTAGTAACACTTCCATTTCAGCATCGTTGGAGGTGGCCGCTCGAAGTACTGTGTCAAAGATTTTGACACAATTTCTTAATGTCTTGGAGAATAAAATGTGTACAATTTGCATTCAACTTGAAATGACCACTGAAAACACAAAAAAATCTAAACTCAATTTTTTGGAAAAATTTAATATTCCTGTTGTCGTAAGATGAATAGATGGGACGCACGTAAGAAATCAAGTTCCAACGCTATTCTGTGAGAGAAAAGGACATTTTTCATTATTTTTTTTCTGAAAATTTCACTATAAATAAAAAATAATAAGCTCCGATTTAAACCAACTGAAAATCGAAATCTGGAACACGGAAATTCCCATCCAAACACCAAATTTTAGTTTGCATCGATTTCAATTCCAATTTGAGTGAAAGTGAAATGTAGAACCTGGCTGTTAGTATGTAGATAGATAGTACATATTTCACTGTAAACTTATTTTAAAAAAAAGTTTAAACGGCTTAAGTTTAATACAAAATGTTTTATTTCAATTCACTATTTAATTGTGGTTTATATTTTTGAATCACTGCAACACTAGTTGCAAGGAAGAAGAAGGCTATGTAAAAGGATATTGGTTTTGACGACAAAAACAAAAATATACTAAAGAGCTAATGTATAGAAATTTCAACCAATAAATTTATGATAAACATACAAATTTTGTATAGCTAGGGGCAACAAATTAACTAATCACACACTTCTTAGTTTCGTTTTTTTGCTTGTTTCGAAGTTGTGGGTTTTTTTTCCTTCTCCGATTGTTTGGAACCGCCATTCAGGAATGACGTAATCACTTCACTTATTTCCGGCATATCACTAGTCATCTAAAAAAGAAAGTAAAGTTATTAAATTTGAAAATATATATACAAAAAAAATTATCATTGCACGTCGAGGACTAAAATCCTAAATCAAAGGCGGACTTAAAACAAATAGAATGAATCAGATTTTAGAATAAAAAAAAATGAAAAATATTTAAGTTTTTTTTTTTTACAACCATCAACAATTTTTGTTGTTTTTAAGGATGTGTAGAGTTGCTAGGATGTACCTTTTGGGAAATGGTCTCTCTGTTTTGAGAATTTCTACCTCATCAAAACCTACCTACATAGCAAAGATTGCAATTTTCATCATCTTTGCCCTTGCAGTTGATTTTGTACAAAACGTCAGTTTTGTTTTCTTTCTCCGTTTTCGACTTAAGTTTTGTGTATAGTGATGCAAATGCGCAATGCGACGTGAAAGCTAATTTCTCATTTTTGCAACGGTCACAACGGTGACAACTTATATGCTTTTATAAACGCAACCTGTTTCAATGTTGGATGGAATTCCAGAGTTAACATTGTTTGTGTAGCCTTGTACAAAACTTCTAATAAGATCATAGAGGTAGCCATTTTAGCCCGAATTTGAGTGACTACGTTTTCATATTTGAAGTGAAAATTATGATCAATTAACATAAATACAACAAGTTTTCAACATTGCTATGATCAATTACCGCAAATATGTCATCAAGAAAATTGGTTTTGGTCTTTCAATCCTTTCAAAACATTCATTAAAAAGGTGATCAAATATCAAATCTGCAATTCTAGGCGAAAGTGGTTTGCATATTGCCATGCTATATATTTGCTTATAGATGTTATCTTTAGATTGAAGGTAGTTGTTTTTCTTCAAACAACTCTTAAAATTTCCAAAAACTTCCTTTGGCCAAGCATTGTATTTTGACTAACCGTTTCCATCGTTTTTTATTGGATATTTGTAAACAGAGACACATCATCATCATGCTCATCCAGTTTTATATTTCTAGCTTTAATTAAAAATGCCAACTAATTTTTTACCATGTATGGCGAATTATATGTAACATTGTGTAGTATTCGCCCAATGTACGTGGATAATTCAAAACACGCAGCTTCATAGCCGCTGTTATCGGTCGAAGGGACATATCTTGCTTATGTATTTTCGGCAAGCCGTACATGAAGAAAACAGCAACCCTTGCCGAACGTCTTGAAAAGTAAATCAAATAAACTAGTTTCATTGTACACTAAAAAAAAAAACATTTCAACTTGATCAAATAAAAATAATTGAAAAAAAATAATACATACATACATATAGCTTATTAAAAAAAATGTATTCCTCCCGTTATTTCATTTTATGTACATATTATTGTATGTAAGAATTAGTTGCCTATAACAAAATTTACTTAATTAATTAGATTTTATACAGAAACCTTTTTCAACGTATCCGTTTTGTACATATACATTTTTTGTTTGGATTTCTATTCAAATCGAATGCAGTATTTGGAACAATCGGTGAATTGAGCAATTCGATTGAATTAAGTGAACAATAGATCGAAAATAACCGCAGTAAAAGTAAAATCTCATAGTTCAAAAGGCACAGGAACTGCATTAGCGTGATCAATCATAAGATATTGTACATTTTTCAGACGCTTGTAACTTGATCGATATTTTTCGGCTTAAGAAAAACACAGGGCGGACAAAAACATTGTAAATTTTATTATATTTTTATAAGCCAGACACCTACAGAATAACGCCCATGATTATGCTACCCCATTTGACTGTGCGCTCCACTGTTTGCTATAATGTAAAAGAAATTATAGACAAAAAAAGCAAAAGAAGACTTCCAGCTCTAATTTGAAAAAGTATACAATTTTAGTTAATTGGTTTTAAAAATATAGTTATCGACGACATTATTTAATAAAGAAAAATAAAAAAGAACGCGAAAAAGAAATAGTAGAAAGGAGAAAAAATAAAAAATTAAAGTTAGCCCATACCACCTTTAAAAAATCCTCATCCTCGAGCCTGCGTCTTACGTGTAGTGGAAGAGTGGAAAATTGTTTTCTGGTGATAAGGTAGCAATATGTGCTTGGTCGTATCGATAAAGATCTGTTAGATTGCGAAAGCGTTAATTTTTCGTAAAAATATTCAGGTTGCCTGTTCTTGAGCAGTTTAATAAGTTGCGAAACCTTGTAACAGAGTTTATTGCAAGATTTAATTTTCGAAAAGAGGCAGCGTCTAAACTGGCAAATATTTCAAACCCATAAGATATTAAGGTTTTGACCAATTAACTTAGTTTGCGGTGGGAGGTAGTAAGAGTTAATGAATAATAAACTTTGCATACAAGTGAATTGATCTGATCATTCCAGTTTAAGAAGCTGTTATACAAAATACCTAGATTTTTTTATTTCTCATAGATTTCTATTATGAAAAAGTTATGTTGTTTATGTAGTTCACCTGGCGTTAGTAAAAGTATATAGCTTATTTTCAAACAAGCAGGAATAGATAGCGGAAAGAACATTGGAACACACATGATGGGAGATTATTTATAAATAGCAAGAATAACAACGCAACAAGCATTGAACCTTAAGGCACGCCTTTGTGAAGTGGTAAAAAAGAGCACAACTTTCAATTTACAGAAAAGCCTTAATAACGATTAGTCAGATGGATAAAATTTGTAACATTGGAGAAATTGAAAAAGTTAGTTGGTTTTACATAGATTCTTTAATTCAACAGTATCAAAAGCCTTCGAAAAGTCAAGTAGAGTTGCTATGGTAACATGATCTTTGTCATTGGCTATTCTTTATTCTTATGTCATCGGTGACTTTAAGGAGAGCAGTAACACAGCTATGTTTAAGCACGATAGCCAGATTTCAAAAGATACACCTTAATTTGTTGACTTATGATTAACTCAAATGCTTTAGAAAGAAAAGGAAGAATGGCAATAGGCCTGTATTCATAATTTCTTTTCTTTTTTGAGAATGGGAAAATGCCTGTTTTCAAAGGAAAGGATAAGAAGAACTCATAATAACTGCATTCAAAAGGTGAGTTATATAAGAACAAATAAATGCACTATAACAAACCTTTGGGAAATTCATGTTCTCCATTTCTTTTTTTGCCTCTGGGTCACTCATCATCTTTGGCAGAATTAACATCAACAACAGCGGAAGCAACATCATCAATACCATTGGACTGAACAAGAAATCAGTTATCTATAGGAGTAAACAATATTGTGAATCATAGTCGAATGTAGTCACTAGAGCTTAAATCACCTTCCATTGTTCTCTCGTTTGGAAATATTTGAACCGTGTCAGTGCCTTCAATTTCAATGGATAAGGCACTTGAATAACCTGTGCTGGTTGAACGTAGTTTACTTTTCTCGCTCGGAATTTTCCTTTTGGATTAATTTCAACACGAACCTACAAAAAATCAATTATGAATCAATTGTCTTCATATACCAAGCTTATCTTACTGGTTCATAGAAGTAGTCCGGATTATGAATTTCTAGAACATAGCTCCCAGAGGGAACACTACTTATAATAAATGCACCATCTTCACGAAGGAAACCTTTGTATTCTCCACTATTTATAGAAAGTGTTGTTTCACGCTGCCAATTGGAGTCTGGAGCATAGAGTTCCGGTGAATAGACACGTCCTTCGATAGTGTACAGACCACTTACTTCGTCTTCTTCATTACCAATTTGTATTTCACTTCTTACATTAAATATAAATGAAATTAATAAAATCAACGATGCGCTTTTTGTTGATTTGATCATTTTTTAATTAATCTGAATCTCAAGTCATTAATTTTTTCCTTTTCACAAGTCGTGGTTTTTATTTGAGGGATGATTATTTTTTCATGTCAGAACACAGAAGTTGTCAGAAGTTTTTGGGACAAAATGTCAGTTGAAAGTAAATTTTACACGTTGCAGATCTTAAGCAATGTTCATATTTCTGTTCAATCCGCTGATATTTTCATTTTTCAATCTCTTTTGGCTTGCAAACACACGATGCTTACAAATTTTTAAACTTAAAGCCTAGTACGCAGATCGCGCTAAATTTTATCTCCCATACAAAATTCTCTCCAAAATTTAGCCAAGCTAAAATTATATCAAGCATTTTAGCCGAGAGGTACGCTGCTCCAGCTAAAAAATCAAAATTTCTCTTCGAACTGTACATAACTTATCTGTCAAAATTTAGCGCACGAAACAATTGTCTGGCACATTTATTCTTGAGCTAAATTTCAATTTCAATTTGAAATGGAATAATATTTGAATAATATTAAGAAGAATATTTGGTGACGGGAGTCTTACAAGATTTTCGACAACAAAAATCACTCATAATTCATTATTCTCATTCGTTCTCATTTATAATTCTTAAAAAATCATACTTTAAAACAAATTATTTTAAATCTTTGAAAAAAAAATTCATTTAAAGAACAGCTGTTTTCTGTGACATATTCTCCACAAAGTTCTTATGTCAAAATTTAGCTTGGATTTTAGCTGATGTTTGGAGAAAAATGTGGGAGATAAAATTTAGCGCGATCTGCGTACTAGGCTTATCTCTGGAACGGGTTGTCTTACAAAAGTCGTTCATACCTTTTTGGAATCTCCTCTCGATGGTTTCAAGAGAAGCATCAGCACCTTTTACATAAAACCAGTTTTGACAAAAATCACTTTCGGAAATACGGTGGCTGTCAAAATTTGTCCCGCAAAATAATGCTTGTATCATTCTTTTTCCTGGCAAAATTTAGTGGAGACATTTTGTAGAGCAATTCACAATAGTATGAATTTTGCGCGCGAACTGCGTACTGCTCGGAAAAATATCCGAGACAAAATTTGTCCCAGGAAAAAAAATGTATGGGAGACAAAATTTTTCCCGATCTGCGTACTAGGCTTTAGGCAGAAAAAATAAAGGATCAGCGAGGTGCTAGAAAAAATTTGCATGTATACAAAGAAATTGTGACACTGCTTGTAATTAAGATTTTAGATGTCAAAATAAATCTAACAAGTAAAGTGGAAACACTACTAGATTATTTTAAATCAAACTGGAAAATAATCTAGATTATCGTTCAGTGGAAACGTAATATAAAACGTGTTTATGTTTATTTAACAAAATAATTTTTTTAGTCACTTATCGATTTGTGTCCAATGTCTTTTCTTTATCCTATTTTATTTAGACTTGCGAGAAAACATGCCTCACGGTCAGATTACAATACACACAATTCGTTTACTAACAAAAAAAACCTTATCTTGCTAATCAACTAAAATGGAAATTCTGAACCCAAAAGGCAAAAAAGAAAATTATTGTAGAAATCGGTAAATAAATAAAAAATAAAATAAAGTTTCAAAACTTGCAGGAAACTTGCAGGCGAATCTATAAACAAATCTTAAAGGTTACTTAACTTTAAAATACCTCTAAGCAGCTCTTAAGTATGAAATCGGTATCTATAATCAATTTTCACATTTAAGTAACGTTACTTAAAGGCCTCTTAACTTAAACGCCATCAACCGCGTTTAAGGGTCACTTAAAGGCATTTTAAAATGTATTTTGACATCTCGATTGTCATCTTTGAAATTTTGAAGTTTCAAATAGTGAGTTTGTAGGTATTTGTAACGGGGTAAAAGAATGAGGACCCGTGGATAGGATTAGGATAGTTGGAAGGAAAAAGAATCAGAACAGGAAACAGGAAAGGGATAGGAACCGGAAGGGACATTAATTTGGACTAGGATAGGATAGGACGGGTACGAATGTTTGACAAAAGGGGCGGTGGCATGCTGGCGACGCACGGCTTAGCTCGCCGGATGTAGGGGGGGATCTTGCCCCTCTGCCAAACCTCACCTCGCTACAAAACAAAACTTTCATGCCAAAAAAAACATTCCCACTTCTCAAACTGCTGCTCTTAGGTTTTATTGCTGATGTTGTTGCAATAAATGGCCTTACCCTCTCCTCTCCTTTGGAATCTGTATGGCCCAAAGTGTTAGCAGATTCCCCTTATGCGATGTCATTCGACTACGACATCACTCCGCACCATTCAGCATCCGCTAGCCCTCCACACCCCCTGAAAATTAAAAATCTATTCCATCATCCTACTAGAACTCATTTGTTCCACAAAAAGACGTTAAGTTGGCGTGGCTTACATAACATTTTTATTTAAAATCAAAAATTGAAATTAGTTTCTATTAAATGTATACAGATAACAAAGATGTTGAAATTTTGGATCATTAACAAAAATTGCCTATTAGTAGTGATTATCTCCAAAAAAATATTCTATTTGAATTTAGCTTAAACTGGAAAACTATTATTTGAAATTACTAACAAAAAAACAAAATATAAGCAAATGGTATGTTGTTTGATCAAAACTAAAGAGATCGAGTCGAATATGCTTATATCAGCAGCGAAATTCGTCGTTGGGCCTTTCTGCCTCACTGGGGTTGGCACGTCGCTGGTAGACCTTTTAAAGGTAACAGAGAGGTGTCCAACTTCACCACGCGAAACTACAACAAAAATTTTCGGACCGAGCCCAGTCTCATCTGTCGCTACCCGCGAAGACAATTTCTTCTTATGCACCCGAACCTACCTAAGGAGCGCTCTATAGGGGGTTTTGGCACACATTAAAGTGCCACCTTCGAATTCAATTTTTGTCAAGGCGAAACTAGCTTCGGTCTGTCGAGCTGTCGCGTCAACGATACGCTGCCTCTATAACCCCTTCAGCCTCAAAACCCCAAAAAAAGTAAGTATTTTTAAAAAGGTAAGGTAAATAAAATAATGAAAATTATATAAAAAAAAATGAATGAAAAAAATAAAAATGATTTATATATATGAAGGGAAAATAATTAAAAAAAAATTGATAAAAAAAAACACTGAACAATTAATAAGATTTAAATGCCAACGCTCAAAAAAGCAAGACGCCGAAAAGTAGGTAATATTCCTCCTCATCCGACTCCTGGTTCCTGAAGTCACTAGTATTGCTTGTTTTTCGGTTGCGTAATTTGGTTTCTACTTGTTCCGGTGGTTAGTGTACTTTGGCTCGATTTTATGTCTACCGGTTGTTGAATTTGATAGATTTTATTTATTTCGAAGTAAATATTTGGTGCTTCGAATGGGTTGGTGCGTACGCTGTTATATTTTCGTACTTCGACTAATAGGTTGTGGTCTTCGCTTGTTTCGCAATTATGTTTTTTTTTTTATAGGGTAGTCTTTTTATATTGACTTACCGATTATATCAGCTATCAAAAAAAAAGTACTTATCCAGGATTTTATAATTTGTATTGCTGTCGTCCTGGCTGTTCGAACGGCTTTTCCTTGTAGGTGCGTTTATCGGTTCTTTTTTTGGTAACCGTTGGAAGATACAGCAACAAATATAGCGGCACCGACTCTGCTCTGGCCGATGACCGCTTTTAACACCAACCCTAAACCGTACAGGTTTTTATTAATTTGAAATAACTTGCACTTAGTATCTCACTCACCTCTTAATAATTTAACCATAAATAGTTATTTCCCTCGGCGCCGTATTCACGACAAAATTTTGGAATTTCAACACTAAAAATATAAATTAAACTGACACTATACGTTTCGGTTATATACGTACAAAAAAAATTTACACTTTACCCAGGACTACACTATCATTAGGTGACTACCCACTCTGTATAAATTTACTTTCATACTAAAGGTAAGTTTCTTCTTGGTGGGTTTGCCACCGACACTCATCGAAAAAAGCACTTTTTCTTTGTTGGGAGAGGTAAATGGGCTCCGTTGTGGTTAACACGATCATTTTTGGAGGGGCCCTCTTCCCACGTAACCTTCCCTTTATCCAAAGAGACAAAAAAGAAACACACTCAAACCTACCATGGTGTGCTGACCACACAATTATTTATTTCATCTCCGAACCTTTCTTCCATTTTGGTTAAAAATGGTTCCTGAATGATTTCATACATTCGAATTTTTTTGTTGCCGTCAATAGCTTTTCGAAACGTCATAATTGAAAATAAACATTTCAGGATTTGGCGCTGGTTTGGTTAAACTTTTCTTGATTTGTTGAATTTTGCCATTTAAATTTATACAATTTCTACTCAAGTCACGAAGTTTTAACAAAAAAAAAATCCAAACCATTCAAGAAACAAGAAACAAGAACATAAAATGCAACATACACTGAATGAGGATACGCGAAAAGACGGAGCTACCCAACACAGGCAATACAACCCCGACAGTAGCGCACCCGTATATGGTAACCAAAACCATATTCGCCTAGGAAGTACTTCTCTGTACTGTAGGAGCACAGGTAGGTTCATATCTCGATCAAAAGCAATGCCTATAGTCATCGCTGGTAGTAAAGGTTCGATTTTGTCACAATAATAATATTGCGGAATACTGCATTTACGATCCTACCAGCCATGACTACAGCATTGCATTTTAAAGCTGTCCTCTAAGGCTGCCATAACAAACCTCCGGATTTGGCCGTAACGTTTACGCTCCAAAGATGGTGACAGGCAGCACTTACATTTAATGCACGTTGGGGATGAACCCACTTTAACACAAGCCGGGCAATCACTCATTTAACTCACTCTCGGTCCTTTTTGGTTGCTTTATGTGAAGCCACGTATCTTAAATTTTGGTTTTGGTACCTTTGTCCTAATTTATTTTCTGCCAATAAGTACAAACTTCCAGTAAAAACTTAAAAATTCCTCAAAAAAAAACTGATATTCATCATTTTGCTATCCGTATATGCGGCATATTGCTTGCTACCCTTTCGCAATGGAAAAGACTTAACATTTTACACGCATTAGACGACAATAAACAAAGATATCACAGGTTTTTATTGCACATTATTTATTGGTACTCTACGCGATTCGCGCTTAAGTCTCGGATCTCGTTTTCTGTATCTGTGTCGGCAAGTATTGGGATAGAGTTTGATGGGAATTGGATATAAAAAAAATCATAAAATAAAGAAAATCATAAAAAGACCTAAAATCAATATTAAATAATACAGGTGTAAAATATTAAAATTTCTACACTGAATAAAATAATCTATAAATAATTCAATAAATAAATAAATAAGCTCTAATAAATGTATCTCTGAAAATAAATAAATAAACTCTGATATATAAATAAATAAACTCTATAAAACAAATAAATACACTCTGAAAACAAATAAATAAATAAACTCTGTAAATAAATAAACTCTATAATAAATAAATAAATAAACTCTGTAAATAAATAAACTCTATAATTAATAAATAAATAAATAAACTCTATAAATAAATAATTAAATAAATTCTAACTTGTATCAAGGGAACGGAAGGAAATCTTTATGAGGAAATAGAAGGACTGTAGGATAGGAATGTTTTTACATATGTATCACAGATTTGTTTGACTTATGTCAATCACAGATGTCAATCACAGATATCAATCACAGATGTCAATCACAGATATCAATCACAGATGTCAATCACAGATATCAATCACCGATATCAATCACAGATTTTGTTGTTGTCATGGTGCTATTGTTTAATGTCTTTCGCATGGAAAATCCCAATTTTCTTGCCAGCCAGATTTTCAAGTTCATAATTATTCTTTCCTACGGCTTGAACTATTCGACATTTGACGAATTTAGGACATAATTTCGCAGATATATACTTTGAGGTGTCGCTTAGTATGAAATTGCGCTTATACACTTCTTGACCAGGAACGTATTTCACATTTCGAGAGCGCATGTTATAAACTCTATCGCTTTTCTCTTTTGCTCTTATGATGTCCTCATTGATTTTTTTGCGAATGCACTGCAATCGATTTTGCCTAGGAAGAATCAACAGCTCACCATCGTCGACCACACTCAGTTTCTGAGTCAGTTCATACCCGCTACCATGAGTCATCATATTCATTCCGAATAGGGCAAAATACGGTGAAACACCAGTAGCAGAATGAACCGAACTTCTCAACGCACCTGCGATATCACTAAGATGCATATCCCAGTCGCGTTGATCATCTTTGAGATACGAGCGTATAGCCGCTAATAGCGTTCTGTTGACCCTTTCTGAAGCGTTCGATTGCGGAGCATAATTTGCAGTTCGAAAATGTCGAATCCCATATTTTTGTAAAAATGTTTGAAAATCTTTGGCTACAAATTGTTTACCATTGTCGGAATGTATTATTTGTGGAACTCCAAAAGCATTAAAAATGTCATTTCTGAGAAACTTTATTATACTATTTGTATTTGCTGACCGTAAAGGTTCCAGAAAAACATACTTCGTAAGATGTTCTAACACCACAAAAACATAGACATTACCGGACTTTGATCTTGGGTAAGGCCCCAAAAAATCTACATATAATTTTTGAAAAGGACGATTTACATTGAAGGTACTAGTGATAGGAGGACGCAAAATTTGGTTTGAAGACTTGCATTGTTTACATATTGCACATTTTGAAACAAATTCTCTTATCTGTATGGTCATGTTTGGCCAGTAAAAGTATTGTCGAATACGATGAAGTGTTTTTCCCACTCCGCCGTGGGCTGACTGAGGTGGATCATGGGCTCGAACAATTACGCCTTCGGTCAAACCAGAGGGTACCCACAAACGCCAATTATGTTCGTAGTTTGGCTCCTCGTTCTCCACTGCGAATGACCGCTTGTACACAAAATTGTCTACTATCTTCAAGTCAGGCAATTGTTCTTGATTTGCCCGAATCGTATCGATCAAATCCTTATACTCGCTAGACTGAAATTCGTCAGAATGCAAATCTATTAAGGGAGCAATATCTCCGATCTCAATACTCTCTACGAATGCCCGAGAAAGAGTGTCTGGTACGACATTTTGCGTTCCTTTTCGATGCTCTATGTCGAAAGTATGGACTTGCAAGTCTAAACTCCACCTAGCCAACCTCCCACTCAGGTCTTTCATGGTCATTAACCATTTGAGACTAGAGTGATCGGTGATGACTGTAAAATCCATACCCTCGACATAGGGCCTGAACTTTTTAACTGCCATGACAGCTGCCATGCACTCTCTCTCGGTCACACTATAATTTCTTTGACAAGAATTCAATTTTTGAGAGAAGTATGAGATCGGAACCTCGGCACCTTCATCATTCTTCTGAAACAGTACTGCTCCGATTCCCGAGTCAGAAGCATCACACTGAATATAAAATCTTTTTTTAAAGTCCGGATGAGTGAGAACAGGAGCTGTTGTCAGAACCCGTTTTAGTTCCTCAAACGCTAAAATCGCCTCATCCGTCATTTTAAACTTCGACTCTTTCTTCTTTAGCGTATCGGTTAGAGGAGCGGTCAGACTGGAAAAATCTTTGATGAATCGCCTATACCACCCCGCTAGACCAAGCAGCCGGCGGACTTGTCTGGCATTTTTCGGTGTCGGAAAGTTTACTACCGCTTCGACCTTTGCAGGATCGGTTTTCAATTTCCCACCACCAACGATAAAACCCAAATATTTTAACTCCTTAAAGCAAAATTTTGACTTTTTAAGGTTGATGGTGAGATTTGCCTTTCTCAAACACTCGGCTACTTCACCCAGCAAGGTGATATGGGTCTCGAAATCCGGTGCGATGATCAACAAGTCGTCTAAATACACAAAAACGTTGTCCCTGAGTCGTGCAGGAATCACCTTATCCATTAAACGGCAAAGCCTTTGAGCTGCGTTACACAACCCAAAGGGCATTACCGTAAACTGGTATAAGGGTCTCCCCGGTACCGCAAACGCAGTTTTCTCCCTACTCTGTTTCTCAAGCGGTATTTGCCAGAATGCTTCCTTCAAATCTACACTACTTATGAAGTAGGTATTTGGTAGCCGACTGATAAGCCCGTCGATATGAGGAAGAGGGTTAGCGTCCTTTTTGCTTAACGCGTTGACCTTACGAGAATCCAGACAGAAACGGTACTTTACAGTCCCGTCTACTGCTGGCTTCTTTATAAGGACCACAGGCGAGCACCAAGGGCTTTCACTTTCCTCTATAACGCCGAGCTTAAGCATTCGGTCTATTTCCTGGTACAATAAGGCTTGTACCGCTGGAGAAACAGGATAGTGACGCTGCTTAACAGGGTCAGCGTCTCCAGTATCGATGACATGCTCCATCAACGACGTTTTTCCGAGACCGTGGCGATCATAATCGAGAAATTTCCGCCTGACCGTTTCCAACTCAGATCGCTGCTCTGGTGTTAGCTGGTGAGCGTCTAGTAGATCTGCTTCTTCCTCTAGAACCGAAACAGAACTAAGAATATTTGGAGCGATTTGGAACTTTTTCCAAAAATCAACCCCCAGGTATAACTCCTGTTCCAAACTAGGTACGAGGTAAAAAGTTATAGATTGCAGGGTATTTTTGTAAGTGACAGGAGTTTGGACTTTACCAATGATAGCTTGTGACTTTCCATCGGCGGTTTTAACACCAGCCTTATAAGGAAGAATAATCATATTACTAGACTTAACAATGTCCAAACAACCTTTTCCTAAAATGCTCACACTGGCTCCACTATCCAGCAACCCAAGAATTTCTTTACCACCAATACCAACTTTGGCATATGGCCTCGGGTCAGTATTGATGTCTAGCACCGTTGACGAAATTTGTTTCCTCGTCTCCGATCTAATTTTAAACCTTTCTCTTGTTTTCTGTATCCTTTTTGTAATCCCCTTATAATTTCCGTTAAAAATCCTATCCCTAGCCAATTTGTATTCCTGAATTCTAATATGTAATGGTTTTAATACCGTCTGTTTATTATCTTTTTCCTCAGTTCCGTCTTTAAATCCTTTGCGTGCTAATATTTTGATTTTAGTGTTCATATAAGCAGGTTCTACTGTTCTTTTGACTGAGGGGTCTGTGTGGAACACGATTCCCCCATCGACTTCGTGTTCCTCAACGAGTTTTCCGGATTACACTTGTGGCATCGCGGAGTTATAACGCCCTCCAACCCACAGCGATAACAAAAAAGATTCCTCGTGGTGGATGGGCAGTCCATGAACGAGTGGCCTTGCAGCTTGCAGTTCCAACACGTCATGAACTTCGAATCGCTCCAACCACGAGACGCCTTAGGTCGAGCCCCAGTCTGTTGGAAAGCCGCCACCTGTTCATCCATCGGACTTAACTCACCCTCAATATCAAGCTCGTTAGCCACATATCGATTGGGTGGCCTGTGAGCTTTAAAAGCTTCTCTCTCTCTGTCCGGAAATGCTAATTCAGCGTCTTTACACGCTCTGCGCAACTGGTCCAACGTGTAGATGGCCTGTGGATAAACCAGCTGACTCAACCTTCGATTCAAGTTGCGTTTGAGAATCTGAACCAGCTCCATTTCTGGAATCTGCACTCTGAGTTGAGACCTAAGCCTATTCACCGCGGCAAAATACTCATCACTGGTCTCTCCAGCGCCGTGCTTACGATCCATCATGTCCCTCATGATCTCGTAGTCGGACTTCGAATTCCGAAATTGGCGCATTAATGCGTCGCGTAGCATTGGCCAGTCGGGACGATAATGAGATCGCTGGAACTGCCAGTACCATTCATGCGCGGCACCAGAGAGCAAGAGATGGAAATCTCTCAAGATCTCAGCCCAGGGACAGACATACTGGCTCTGCAACATTTCTAACCTGAACACGAAATCCTCTACGGTGAGTACTTCCACATTTCCGTCAAAATTTAATCCCCATTTATTTATTTTAATAGGTGTTTTGCTGTTTAAGTTCGAAAACGAACGAGAGTCGACGTGCTGTTGCGGAATGTACCCACCGCCAGAATTCCGTGCTCCGCCACTTGAATCCCGAAGATCAGCCAACTGGCATCCTCTACCCTCAGACCTTTGCTCCCAATAGGGAACCTGATTGGAATTTCCATTAGGATTCTCTATGGGAACAAACGGACGAGACGCTAAATCCAGTTGCGACTGACGCTGAGGCGCCGAAATAGGACGTCTGACAGGTATGTCCGCAGAAACTTCCACCACACTTGGGCTCCGACCTGTCGTTTGAGGAGGTACCGTTGGAGGTGCTACAGCACGAATTGTTTCCAATTCGGCGAAATTATTCCTAATCTCCAACTTCAGGGATTCAGACAACTCGGACTTAAGAGCGGTGGTATATCGTTCGCAAGCGTTAGCTACTGCGAAATTTATAGCGGCGATAAGATCCGCGGAAACACCTGTGCCACTTCTGACGTCTGCTAATTCTACTAGTGGTCTGCTCTTTGCCACTGTATCCCTGTTGTTGGAGACATCGGAGCTATTGTTCTCCTCAACACGACTAATGTTCTCTATAGGACTGTGGTTCGTTCTCAGATCCCCAACAGCTATTGCTTCATTGTTAGTAAGAGCACTATAAGAAGGTGAAGCCAATGAGTCAGCTGAACTTCCAGCCCGACTTACTGACCTTTGAACTTCAGGTGGAGGAACTGAAAACATTGGAGGAACATTGGAACTTGTTTGATGTTCATTCTGGTTGGTTTTTACCGGAGAATGACGTAAAGGCATTTTAGTTAAATTTTTGGTAAGGTTGATGTATTGAGAGCGAGTGACTGCCCGATCCTGTTTATATATTGTCTTAACAATGATTTTATCTTTTTCAGAGCTCATTACCTCACGTTCAACTTAGCTTCTACCACCTTCCTCAAGACCGAAATGCAAGAAAACCTTATTCTGGTAACACAAAAAAAATTATCTATTTAAACGAATTATATAAACAAACACAATCTCTTTTAATTCTTATCTACCAAAGTAATTCTAATCTTATATACCTAAGTAATCCTAAACAAAATATAACAAATAACAATTCCTAAAAACCTACCTAAACTATTCCTATAATTAATCTTATCAATAATCTCTTTTTTTTTATATTTTGTAATTTTTTCTATCAGCTAATATTTAAACAAAACAAACCCTATACCTATATACTTCTCTATCTAAACCTATACTAAACTTATCTCTAAGTTTCTTATACCTATTATATATATATTTTTTTTTTTTTATTAATTTTTTTTTCTAAAACTATTTTTATTTTAAATACTACGTATATCCTAAAAAAATCTAATATCACAATGTAAAAAAAATTAAAACCCTAACACCTAATACTTATCTAATTACTTTTATTTAAAACTTACTATCTATACAAATCTATCTACTATCTAAGCCTCTACCAAAATTATTTCTGAAGTTTCTTTGTATTTTTTTTTTTCTTTGTTTTTCTATGACTATTTCTATCCTTAATACTACCTATATTCAAAAAAAATATCCTAAAACAAAGTTAAAAAAAAACCAACACCTATTACAATAAAACTTATCTAATGAACTAATATATAAAAAAAAACTTACTCTCTATACCAAATCGTGATTTTATTTATTTATTGAGATTATTCTCTATTAACTTTATTTTGCTAATCAACTCAGTTTACTAAACACTAAAATCTCCCTAAATCAAACAAAATTAAACTTCCACTTGAACTTATTAACAAAAAAAAACAATATCTATTCGACAACAAAACTGACGGAAAAAAACTTGACTTTCAAAATAATAAGACTGTTGTTTTACCCTCTAATTTTTCAAAAAAAAATGTTTCACGACTTAAATTCCAATAAAACTGTACTAAAATAAACTAAAATTATTTCCCTTGATTAAAACAAAAAGTTGTTTTCAAAATCTCTTTCATAAATTTGCGGGGGTGTTTTGGGCAGCAATGAACGGTGGTTATTTTTTGTCGTTACTCCGGATGTGATGTCATAGCCGAATTCATTCGTTTGTTTCTCTCCTCTAAGTGCAGCAGTTTTATACATTAAACGAACAAAAACACAAACAGATGTTACATTTGATGCTACCATCAGAACCAGAATTCTTCGTCGCGATTGATCGGGCTTTCTTATGAGCAATCCCGATCAAGACATACGATTCCTTCCAACCCTGATTGCAGAATCAAATGTAAACTAAACAGGACATTAATCAACCTTGTTTTCAGATCCACCTTCTTGTCGCAATTCGACTGGTACGTCTATGACCTTCCAGACGAAGTCATACAAGAAGCTGGATTCTGATCACAAGTTTAATTATACATAAATTAAACAAATTCGAGTTGCTTCTACTGTGATCTCAGAAACACCTTGTCGCATTTGATCTGGTATGCCCTTTGGCTTTCCAAATCAAGACATACAAGTTTTTTCCTTGATCTCAGCAAAAGCACTTCGAACTGTTTGGACAACAAACAATTAACCAAGACAAACATTGGACTTTACGTTGGGCGCCATTTGTAACGGGGTAAAAGAATGAGGACCCGTGGATAGGATTAGGATAGTTGGAAGGAAAAAGAATCAGAACAGGAAACAGGAAAGGGATAGGAACCGGAAGGGACATTAATTTGGACTAGGATAGGATAGGACGGGTACGAATGTTTGACAAAAGGGGCGGTGGCATGCTGGCGACGCACGGCTTAGCTCGCCGGATGTAGGGGGGGATCTTGCCCCTCTGCCAAACCTCACCTCGCTACAAAACAAAACTTTCATGCCAAAAAAAACATTCCCACTTCTCAAACTGCTGCTCTTAGGTTTTATTGCTGATGTTGTTGCAATAAATGGCCTTACCCTCTCCTCTCCTTTGGAATCTGTATGGCCCAAAGTGTTAGCAGATTCCCCTTATGCGATGTCATTCGACTACGACATCACTCCGCACCATTCAGCATCCGCTAGCCCTCCACACCCCCTGAAAATTAAAAATCTATTCCATCATCCTACTAGAACTCATTTGTTCCACAAAAAGACGTTAAGTTGGCGTGGCTTACATAACATTTTTATTTAAAATCAAAAATTGAAATTAGTTTCTATTAAATGTATACAGATAACAAAGATGTTGAAATTTTGGATCATTAACAAAAATTGCCTATTAGTAGTGATTATCTCCAAAAAAATATTCTATTTGAATTTAGCTTAAACTGGAAAACTATTATTTGAAATTACTAACAAAAAAACAAAATATAAGCAAATGGTATGTTGTTTGATCAAAACTAAAGAGATCGAGTCGAATATGCTTATATCAGCAGCGAAATTCGTCGTTGGGCCTTTCTGCCTCACTGGGGTTGGCACGTCGCTGGTAGACCTTTTAAAGGTAACAGAGAGGTGTCCAACTTCACCACGCGAAACTACAACAAAAATTTTCGGACCGAGCCCAGTCTCATCTGTCGCTACCCGCGAAGACAATTTCTTCTTATGCACCCGAACCTACCTAAGGAGCGCTCTATAGGGGGTTTTGGCACACATTAAAGTGCCACCTTCGAATTCAATTTTTGTCAAGGCGAAACTAGCTTCGGTCTGTCGAGCTGTCGCGTCAACGATACGCTGCCTCTATAACCCCTTCAGCCTCAAAACCCCAAAAAAAGTAAGTATTTTTAAAAAGGTAAGGTAAATAAAATAATGAAAATTATATAAAAAAAAATGAATGAAAAAAATAAAAATGATTTATATATATGAAGGGAAAATAATTAAAAAAAAATTGATAAAAAAAAACACTGAACAATTAATAAGATTTAAATGCCAACGCTCAAAAAAGCAAGACGCCGAAAAGTAGGTAATATTCCTCCTCATCCGACTCCTGGTTCCTGAAGTCACTAGTATTGCTTGTTTTTCGGTTGCGTAATTTGGTTTCTACTTGTTCCGGTGGTTAGTGTACTTTGGCTCGATTTTATGTCTACCGGTTGTTGAATTTGATAGATTTTATTTATTTCGAAGTAAATATTTGGTGCTTCGAATGGGTTGGTGCGTACGCTGTTATATTTTCGTACTTCGACTAATAGGTTGTGGTCTTCGCTTGTTTCGCAATTATGTTTTTTTTTTATAGGGTAGTCTTTTTATATTGACTTACCGATTATATCAGCTATCAAAAAAAAAGTACTTATCCAGGATTTTATAATTTGTATTGCTGTCGTCCTGGCTGTTCGAACGGCTTTTCCTTGTAGGTGCGTTTATCGGTTCTTTTTTTGGTAACCGTTGGAAGATACAGCAACAAATATAGCGGCACCGACTCTGCTCTGGCCGATGACCGCTTTTAACACCAACCCTAAACCGTACAGGTTTTTATTAATTTGAAATAACTTGCACTTAGTATCTCACTCACCTCTTAATAATTTAACCATAAATAGTTATTTCCCTCGGCGCCGTATTCACGACAAAATTTTGGAATTTCAACACTAAAAATATAAATTAAACTGACACTATACGTTTCGGTTATATACGTACAAAAAAAATTTACACTTTACCCAGGACTACACTATCATTAGGTGACTACCCACTCTGTATAAATTTACTTTCATACTAAAGGTAAGTTTCTTCTTGGTGGGTTTGCCACCGACACTCATCGAAAAAAGCACTTTTTCTTTGTTGGGAGAGGTAAATGGGCTCCGTTGTGGTTAACACGATCATTTTTGGAGGGGCCCTCTTCCCACGTAACCTTCCCTTTATCCAAAGAGACAAAAAAGAAACACACTCAAACCTACCATGGTGTGCTGACCACACAATTATTTATTTCATCTCCGAACCTTTCTTCCATTTTGGTTAAAAATGGTTCCTGAATGATTTCATACATTCGAATTTTTTTGTTGCCGTCAATAGCTTTTCGAAACGTCATAATTGAAAATAAACATTTCAGGATTTGGCGCTGGTTTGGTTAAACTTTTCTTGATTTGTTGAATTTTGCCATTTAAATTTATACAATTTCTACTCAAGTCACGAAGTTTTAACAAAAAAAAAATCCAAACCATTCAAGAAACAAGAAACAAGAACATAAAATGCAACATACACTGAATGAGGATACGCGAAAAGACGGAGCTACCCAACACAGGCAATACAACCCCGACAGTAGCGCACCCGTATATGGTAACCAAAACCATATTCGCCTAGGAAGTACTTCTCTGTACTGTAGGAGCACAGGTAGGTTCATATCTCGATCAAAAGCAATGCCTATAGTCATCGCTGGTAGTAAAGGTTCGATTTTGTCACAATAATAATATTGCGGAATACTGCATTTACGATCCTACCAGCCATGACTACAGCATTGCATTTTAAAGCTGTCCTCTAAGGCTGCCATAACATATTGTTTGTTGTGATATTATATTAGAACTATAAAGTGCAACGATTTAAGAAACAAAAAATTTGTATTGATTAAAGTATGTGTACGCGCAAAGAAATTTCGTCCACGCTTCCCTCTTAGCCTTTGAAGTGTTTGTATCGACACTTTCTTCCTCGTTGTTGGAAGAGAATAGGCGTTTTCCTAAATGCAGTGTTGCAGCGCATCGTGGATTTTGATGCCCATGCAACGTTTTTCTTCACTCTGAAATTTACTTTTACAATTCATTAAAAAAAACTCTAAAATTTAGAATTCGTATTTAATAACGTTATTTTATTGAAGCAAGTGAATAAAAAAAAACATCAAAATTCATGATGCGCTGCAACACTGCATTTAGGAAAACGCCCAATCTGTGCATAAAATAATTCTGTTTTGTAGTGTATTATTGCAAATTTAAAAATAAAAAAGTTTCCTTGTAGGAGGCATCCCAATTTTCAGATCTTTTTCTTTTATTTGTGGCGGCGGGTGTGGGTGTGTGTTCGATAGCCATTTTTTTTTTTTTGATTTCACAAATAAAAAAATGTGTCTTCCAATTATTTACTGAAAGAAGGTGTCACAAAACAGCTGTGTTGTATAAAATGAAGCAGCATTTGTTTTTTTTCTGTACTAGATTTTCACATTCTTTTACGTTACGTGACACAACCATTGTTTAGTTAAGTACCAATGAAAAATCGATTATAGATACGAATTGAAGTTTCGTCATTTAAAGTCAAATTAAATATTTAAGTATGCTTAACTAAATAACCTCTAAGATGCAGTTTAAGAAAATCTTATAGATACGGCTGTTGTTCTTTAAGTGGTGCACCATCTACGTCACAGCAAATAGGAATTTGATTGGGAGTATATGTACCCAACTTGCTAGCCCGTAATTGCCTGCGTGGTCTTGAATTTTCGAAAGGAAAAAACACACATAATGCACTTCAGTAAAAAAATCAATTATTACTTTTTGTTATTCCTATTTCACCAAATACCAATTTTATTAAAGAGTTATATACTTGAGATTATTTGGGATTGCTATTTAAACGACGCAATACTATTTTGCGATTTTTGAAAATTCGCAAAATGAAATTGCATTCTCCCAGCAGTAATGGGACAATATATATTACTCTTGGCATCACTTAATTTTATAGGTACATCAAAATGAGCACATGTCATGTCATCTCGATTTGAGTAGAGTTGTTTTGTTGATAAATGATAATTAAATTTCATTTAAATTGCATTTTAAGTTTCTTCATTCTTCTGTTAATTGCACTTTTAGTATTAAAACAAAAATCTAATAATTATAAATTTTCTCTTAACGTGTTAAAGGAAACATACTTTTTAATAAAATCATAAATAGTATTGATTAATATGAGTGATGACGATAGAGAAATTGATATAGAAAGTGACGTAAGTGAAACATTATTCTGATCTTGCATTTTATTTTAAGAAAAACAAAAATTAATATTAAATGTCCAATATCTTTATATTTTAAGGACGATAATGATTCCGATAGTGGACGAATGCAACAGAGAAATCCTGGTGCACAAAATTTCACACAGGTAGGTATGAGGTGAATTATTGATTGATTGGACAAATTTTTGAAACACTTGTATTTTTTGTCAGGCGGAAAAACGAGCTCATCACAATGCCCTTGAACGCAAAAGAAGAGATCACATAAAAGATAGTTTTACATGCCTCCGTGAGGCAGTTCCATCATTGCAAGGCGAAAAAGTAGTCAGCCAAAACAAATTGAATTAAAAAAACCCGGACAGATTTTAAATAATAGAATTTTATTTATTCTATATTACCTCTAGGCAAGTCGAGCACAGATTCTGAAAAAGACTGCGGAATGCATTCAGATGATGCGAAGAAAAATCCACTCCCACCAAAAAGATGTCGAAGATATCAAGAAACAAAATGCAATATTAGAATCGCAAAGTAAGTTAATTCGCCAAAAGCCTTACTTGATTTAAACATTTCTACCCCACTGCAGTTCGTTTGCTGGAAAATGCCAGAGATGGTGGCTTTCCACCATCGAATGCATCAAAATTACATGTCAAACCAGAGCAAGGTTCTGATAGTTCAGATGGTGAAGATCATGACTTTAGACGTCGAAGTAAAAAGCTGAAAACATCCTACCAATCATAGGCTGTGATCTAACTTAAACGAATGAGTTTAATCTTATTGTATCTTCTGTCAATGCGAGTATCGGAATTACTAGCTCTAGAAGATCTTATTTTGTATAAATAGATTAAGGGGGAGATAAGGGCAGTGAATACGAACTATGTGTATTGCGTTCATCGAACATACATCTTAATTTATAATTTTCGAAAGTATAAAAAATACAAAGAATCATAACAAAAACAAATGTTGTATTCTCCTTTGAAAAGACTGCTACTGTCAATACAACAATTTACAATAGTTTCATTAAACGGATCCACCGCAACATCTCTATTTGGATTTTTCAATGGTTTATCTGTATGTTGAAGTTGGTGATTAAAAAACCAGATACAGACATTTAGATAAAAACCTAGGGCGTTGAGGACGGGCCAAGATAAGAAAAAAACTATGTGGCAGGGGCCCCGTGAGGAACAACTTAAAGTTCCATGCGATATATTTTACCATTTAAAAAACCAAATAAAAAAAAATATATATATCATACATTACATAGTACCTCTTGTCATAATAGTGAGTGCGTTGGACTGTCATGCAGAAGGTCTAGGTTTGATTTTCAGCCGCTGCAAAAATGTTTTTCAGGGGCGTGCCGACTGCCCATTGCAAGGAATTGGCGAACAATTGTAGGTCCCTTCATTCCTTATGACGTACACAGGAATGGTTTGAGAGTTGTAATTCACTAGGCTTAGTCCGTCTACCAGCCGTAATGGCCTATTTTTTTTTTTTTTCATACCTATGTACATGTATGTTTGAAGGTATTTACCCAAATTATATTTTAAACACATATGAAATATACTTTTTCATGGTAAGAAATACAGGACGCATGATTTTTCATCTTGAAAGAGTGCTTGTAGAAAAACATTAGCTTAGGTTTTCGGAATGCCATGACTCTGAAGAAAGCTGGCAGATCGAAAAATGTGAACTGTTCTATGTATATCTCCGGACTAATTAGTTTCGGCGGAAAAGTTCCCTCGGGGGGCTTACGTAAACAGTTTAAATGATTCAAATTTTAGAGTATTAAATTTCTAACTTTTGATAGATATTTGATGTTCATACAATATCGCAGTCGAAAGTTATTTCTCAGGAAATTCAGCCGCATTTGAAAATTATAATCATAAATGCTATAGGTTGGGAATTAATTTTCAAATGACTTCCGACTTATCTTAACAATTAAGCATCTTATCTCTAACTGTTCCAAAGTAAATGATCTATGTAAAAACATTTTTAATACAAACTTAACCGATCTTTTATTAACAAGCACTGTTGAAAACATAAAAAATGTATATAAAGTATTAACTATACTTAAAATTGAAACTGCTATCTAACAATTTTTCATATTATGAAATGTGGGGGGCTGTCGGGGACTCGCGGTCCTGCTATTTGAGCGGGCCGCGGATCTCCGGCAGCCCCATACATTATACTTATACTCCTATTGTTTATAAACTCAAATATTTATAATATATCAAGCCGAAAGTCATGGTAGCTTGCGCTTTGTAAACTTGTATTATAATGTAATTTATTTATATTGTAATAAAATAATTATATAATAACTTAACATTTCTTTGACTTTAATATTTAACATAACCCTAAGCACATAATGTAAATAAATTTAAATAAACTCGTATCAGTAAAAAAAATGAATTAAATAGATGAGAATCAACTCTTAAACACATCTAAAAAATAAATAATAGATAAGAAAATTGATTTTTGTGTTTTATTTTGTAAATTCAAATCTCATCGCAGATGCCAGAGCGATTGGCCCAGATGACTTGAACCAACGTGGAAAGCTGCCGTGTTTCAGGCAGATACCCTTCATGGAACGTGAGCCGGTTTAGTAAACAAGTAAAAAACTTTATGAAATTTATTTCTTTTATATTTATTTTTTTTGTATTTCATTAAGATTCTGCACGTTAAATATTTTTAACTGGTTTAACTAAAAAGTATGAATCGGAGTTGTTCAAGTTCCTTCGCCACCATACAACCCAAAGAAAATCGTTTAGCTGCCTAATAATATTCAGCCTTCTCGTAAGATCTAGTTGTTACTGCAGAATAGTTATCGTCTTCATTTTTCTACCATTAAAAGCTTTGGAAAGAAAAAAATTGTACATTTCCCAATACAAAATTTTAAACAATGTTGACTGGATTGAGTGATTCGTAGACAATTATAGTGCAAAGTATTTAGGAGCTGTCAGCTTTTCAAATCAACACAATTGATGTAGCGGCAGATTTGTATAAGGTATTTACCAAACTAAGCCCAAATTTGTATCAAAATATTGAAAATTGAAAAAGAAAATTAATTTAAACAATTAGCGTAAGATCCTAAAGAAACAAAAAGATTGCAAAAAATTGAAATACATATTACCTGTTGGAATTAATTGAACACATAATCTACTTGTTTATATTTATTACCTGTTTAAATTAAGTAGCTATTGATTTTCTATATTACTGAAAATTTTATAATACATTCATTCTGTTTTGTTCCTTGAAACGTGCTTCTTATTTTAGGAGTTAAATACTTATTAATTTTCAACATTATCCATGCAGAAAAAAGTATACATGTGTACCATTAAAAGATGGTTACATCGTCTTGACGACACTAAAGCCAATCGTTTCAGAGATACAGATCATTTGACGTTTTCAATGTAAATTCAAATTCCCTGAGGTCTTGGAGTTCAAAAAACCTGGACTTGAGCTTTCCTAAAACAATCCTCTTTCAGATTTAAAAAAAAAAAACGCACTACTATATATTTCGTACCACAAAACGGGTACTTTTTGTAAATGGAAGCACTAGTTATTAAGTACTTAGTTCACTTTACTATTCTATGCTTCTATAATTATCATATAATAATTTCTATTTTTATGAGAAAATTGAAAAAAATCATAGCAATTTTTTTTAGTAAGTAATTAGTATAGCTATTTAAAGCATTTGGATATTTGTATATCGATGGTTGGGGGCGGTTATTTAACAAAGTTTTAACCTTGCTATTCCCAAGAAAAAAATATTTAATTAAAGCGAATGGAAATTATATTTCCTTTATGAATTCATCTTAATGCCAGCGAACATACAGTATTTATTTATTTGTGGTGCAGGAACCAAACAAGAGATAATTTCATCCCTTGAAGATTTATTTTGTGCAGTAGATAGGCTTTTATCGATTATAGTTTTCGAAACTGAGGTCCGGATTACTGCAATTGGAGTGGATAAAGTAGGCGTAGGATTATAAATAGGTAGGGGTGGTGATGAACTAGCTGGAAGCTGGGGTAGTTGATAAATAGATGGGTGCGTACGATAGATATCCTAAATTTCCAAAAAGGTGGACCTGTTGTACGTACATGGGGCAGGATTTGGTTCGATATGCAATCGATTTTGTAGAATGCGCTTTTGGCCAATGTTACATCGTGTTTGTAAGACATTCTTATTAAAAATGTTTATTATACCGACAACTTCTTCATGAAGAGCGAATGGTTGGCGGAAACCTGCTATTAACATTTTTGAAGAAGTTTAAAATGGCAGTCGAGGTAAATGCGGTGATAATTTAATTTTCCAGTAATAGTGTAATAAGAGAAAAAACCCACATTACGGAACATGGATAGTTTTCCCGTGCATTTTTAACGGACTAAACAGCCTTTTTGAAAACTTATCATAAGATTATGTTCAAATTGTACAGTTATGTTTGATAAGTGGCTTTTCATATTTAAAAAAGAATCCGTCAAATTAAAAAATAAAGGATTTGTTTTGTAAAATAGCTTTTTTTAAATTTTATCAACAAAAACTGTATCAAATATTTCATTTTGTTTTTACTAGAATACTAATGTATTAATATTTATGTTAAAATTAAGGAAAATCCAATCAAAAAGAAGAAGTGTTCTTTCGAAATTCAATGCGTACGCCTAATTATTTCCTCAGCTCCTCCAATTCCTAATATCGCAATTTTCATTTTCATTTTTTGAACTAAAATCACCATTATAGATACCTACTCATAAAAACAAGCACTAACATCGTGAGCAATTTAACCTTGGAAATTGCTAAGTTTGATTAAATTGCAGAGTTATCGTTCTTTCTTCTTTCTGGTTTTCTTTATTTCTCAAGTATGACTGCTTTTACACGAAAGCGATTTTTAATCTTTGATTCTCTTTTGACTTCCCTTCGATTGCATGAATGCTTTTAAACACAGCGATTTTTAATGAAAGTTAACTTTTCTTCTATTGAAAAGGAATCATCTCTCCGCACTCTTTACTCTAGTGAGTAAATCGAAGTTCACTGAGCGAACGCCAAATAGAAATGAAACATACCTGACAAGTAAAGAAAACCACAAAGAAGAAAGAACGATAACTCTGCAATTTTTCCAACCCCAGCAATTTTGTGTACCCCCGCCACCACACACGTCTCTCTCCTACGGGCTTAAAAATCGCAAGGTAATATTGCTTCGTTTAAAAGCAGTCTATGCTTCATTTTCAGTTTCATTTAACTGAGTATAGAGCAAAGAGTGCGGACAGATGACTCCTTTTCGCTTGAACAAAGTTAACTTTTTTTAAAAATCGCTGTACTTAAAAGCATCTATACAATCAGAAAGAAACCAAAAGAGCAACAAAGATTAAAAATCGCTTTCGTGTAAAAGTAGTTCATTGGAAAATTGAAATCAAATTGATTTATTATCCATATCAATAACAAATGGAAATACAAACAAGTGAAATTTACAAGATTAAAAAAGGGTGTGCACGATCTATTTAATAAAATAATAAAATTTAGCAATTTTACTGCACCTGTTGCACCAGTTCGTAAATACTCTATTAATAAATAAAGTTTATAAATTTATTAAAATAAAAAACATTCTTAAATTATACCAGTACACTAAAATGTGTTCATTGTCAAATAATCAAACATTAAATTGTGGATATAGCCTAAAGAACATCCGCTGTAAAACTTAAGAGAGGAACAAGAAAAGTCAAAAACCCATCTGTCCGAATGTGTGGCACACTCCACACTGGCACTATCCGAATTCTCAAATCACCATTAACATCATTTAACAACAACAGAAAATATTTTGCCTTTATTCTTCTTAAAAAATTACATTTCTTGAACTTGGAGCGAAGGCTCCTTTAATTCTCAATGAAAGCAAAGCGCAGAGCAAAAAAAGTTATTTCCAAAAAATCCAAATTCCGCCAGAAAGCAATCAAAAAATCTTTCAAGAAATCGCACTCCCCCAATCTGAAAAAATCAAAAGCAGCTCTATCGAAATCAAAATTGGAAAACGGGAATTTTTCTCAGAATTTTTTACAGATGGCTAAAAAATCAACGAATGAGGTAGTATAAATGTATATTGTTTGTATTTTTTAAGTTCTCGACGAATAAAATGCGCGAAGTTTATTTAGTCCGTTTAATTTCCTTTTCATTCATAATAAATCGCTGTTACTCTTGCGATTCTTCCGATGACACATGTCAGGCATGTGCAAAGACTTGGGCATATCTCTCCGACAAAAAACAACCCTTGTTAAGGGGATGTGAAATTGTTGTAGGGGCTTGCCAATCACTCCAGTTTTCATTTATCATCGCCAGTGGTATAAATCAATTTTTTACATATTAATCTTCGTTTGTAAGTTGGTTTCCTCGACTTCGTCTTTCGAGGTAATCCTTTATTTCTAAATATAAGTTCAATTTGCCAGCAAAAAAGTAAATAACACAATGGAAGAAATCTGGATGAATGCATCTAGAAAGCTGGAAATATCCGACGATGTAGCTCGCACATGGTATGAGAAAATTCGTCTGAAAATGGTTCAAGGTTCTGGGCGATACTATCATAATTGGGATGAACTTTTATTGAGGAAAAAGGATTACCTTGGCGAAATTAGTACTTCTTCTTCGACTATTGTGTTCGCTGTTTTCTTTCAATATTTTGAATTCGATGGCAAGAGAAATTGTGTTGAAAAAAATTGTGAGGCTTTTGAAGAGTTTTGTTCTGATGCTGGACTAAAGGATGTAAGTAAAAATGTACGGAGCAATGAGTAATTCATAATGGGAGTTTTTTTTTTGTTTTTGTTTTTAGGAAAACACCATAAAACTTGTAAAGAAACTTCTCGGGGATGAAACTATCGATAAAGTGCCTGGATATGATGAAGAAATCAATCTTCTCCAGGATCTAGATCTTTTGGTATTAGGGTTTGTTAATTACATTTCTTCCAAAACGCAGTTACTAACTACTTTAATAACAGTTCGTCTCCAGAAGAATATAAACGTTATAGAGATCTTCTTCGGAAAGAATACTGTCATTTAGATGATTCTAGTTACAAAAAAATGCGCCTAAAGGTCGTTGCATAGGCAATTGCCCAAGGACAGACTAATACACTAATGTGGTTTTCTATTTTAGGTTCTACAAACATTCCTAATGATACCAACGATATTCTCAACTGATGATTTTCAATCGAGATTCGAAGAAATTGCTCGTAAGAACATTGTTAAAGAAATTGAAGAGTTGAAAAATTGATGCATTGATGACGTTATACCTATTGCCGGACTAAACTTATTTTGTTGATTATATTTCCCTCCCAAAAGTTAGAAAAAGCATTAAGATTTTTAGTTGAATTGGCTGGCTACTTTCAACGGTATCGCATATTATAATATATCTAGATGTTTCCAAAATATTTCGTATCCGTATGGTTAATTTTTTTTGCTTAAAATTTATGTGGTAATATATCTGTAAATTAATATCTTTATTGCTTGTATTGTTGTGAAACTGATGATGAAAAATAAACTGAATTAAAAAAGCCATAAAATGTAGTTTTCTTTAAAGTAAAACAAGTTGAAATCCATCGAGAAACTCCAGAAATCAAGATAAAATAATTTGGTTTTAGTTTTGTATGCACGTATGTAAGGATATATATATCCATAAATATTTTAAAAGTATTGTCGAGAGCTTTTCTAATGTTGGAAGGCATACATTGTAGAGCACAAAAATAATTAAAAATGTGTATCTTATTTAACAAGAACTGTCCAAAGTAGTCTAAAACTAAAAACCCTTTTTTATGTGAGTTTTGCTTGTAAAATATAAATTAAAGAGATCCTTAAGCTATTTAAATAAGAAAAATAATTGAAATGAAACAATTTTTTTTTAGATTAAGAATTTTTATTTTTCAATTTGTATGTATATATAATTTGATTAAAAACTAACGAAATTAAATCATGTTGGCTCAACAATATATCTCCAACGTTGTGCCTTTGGCTTTATTATAATGCTATTTGCTTACAATATAATATTTATGTTTTCTTAATCTTATTCGTTATTTTTTTTTTAATATTATCAGTGAAGTGCTGATATTGTTCTTCTCGTAAAAGAATGCGTTGTCGTTATGACTTTTTATCCTCTGTAGTGCTTATTGTATATCTTTCTCGTAAAAAGGTGCGTTGTCGTTATGGATGATTTCTTCAAATTGATTGTCAGTGACGGTTCGGGCGTATAGATACTTTTCACTAGGCCCTAGTTGATGCGCAAAAAGTTGGTGCACTTCGGAGTTGGGATGATCTTCCAAGTTCCCGATGATTTTTCCAGAGACCAGCAGCAAATACAACTGGTCCAGTGGTATTTATTTTGCCATGAGCTTAAACCTTGTATTAAGTTCGTCTTAAATTTAAATATTACTTCTTTTTTTAAGAATTTAAAACTTTTACTGAATTAATAAAGAAAAATATTAATGCATAGTTGCCAAAAAATAAATTAGAAGCCAAGAGCTCGTAGAGTGTCTAAACCTTGTGACTTACAACTCTCAACCATTTGTGTCGAATAGAATATCTTTCCATCCAGTCTCCGCTGTAAAGCCAAGGCTTATTATTTGAAAATGTAACCACATTTTTAACATCTTTAACCCGAAGCCAGTCCTTAGATTTTTTGCGCGTGTTCTTCGGGTAATTGTATTGTTGTATACTTCCCTGAAGAATGCCAACGTAAAAACATGTTGATCGATCACATCATTTATTCGTTATATGGTTCTTACACCATAGTATGAGAAGTAACACCGTACCATTATTTAGAGCCAACATTTTTACTACCTAGACAAGTAATTTTAGCATTTGGTGGGTCGTACCACCAACATATATCGTACATATTTACAGGGACCAGGGCTGCCAGCAGGACGATTTTGCTCTCGTTCGTTCATAAGATATTCCACCAATCCTGAATCCTGACCTAAGATGGATCTTGAAAAATTGAATTCTTTTGGCAAATTTGTCAAATGTAGAATATTTCTTGGTCCTCTGGTGTTCAGATTATATATTCTTAAAGTTTCCACACTTGTGTTTTTTATCTCAGTTTATAAGAGATTACAAAACAACTGCGATTTTAAGTGTTTGGAAGCTACTTAAACGTGATGTGCAGAAAATCAAGACCTTTCATTTGAGATACATTTTAAATGGTTTTAAGTCGAAAAATTGCATTTTTGTATTCTATTTTATGAAAAGTTTTACTTATGCACTTTTGCTCGTAACAAGAAACTGCATTCTTGAAGGCGAAAAAATTTGTTATAATCTTTAACTGCACTGCTTGTAACATTAATATCTTTTGGTATTCTTTTACGCCAGAAACCTATTGCGAGTTCTTAGACTAACAGGATATACAAATTTAAAAAAGGGCTACTCGTAAGCTTATAAAAAACTATACTAAGAGAACATACATTTGAATTGATTTAGCCTGTGTGATAAGATAAGGGCAAGGCTTTGATTTATTCCGAAGGAGGATTCAGAACTCCTCTAGCTACAAACTCTAATGAAATAGTATTTAGAACGTATTCCGTGTATTCTTCCATAGGACATCATTAATCGTATTGATTAAATTAGTATTTTCCACTGAAATTCGTAAAAGGTTGCCTATTGTATACAGACAATTAATTTATCATTTTGTTTGCTTGTTAATAGCTATTAACCTACATATTAAATTTATTTCTGAGTGAACAATTTTTAGAAATTTTAATTGTAATCAACTTACTCAAAACTGCTTAAAAACTTAAATTGCTTTGTTTCTCTTAACATAAAATCTTTCACAGGTAGGCATAGTTGCGTATGTTTTAGGACTATAAACATGACTCTTGCCCAAAAACGTTTAAGCCGCTCTCATAGTTATCATCAGAACTCTCATACTTTTGAAAACACTTTTCACTGTCATTTTAGTTGTTTTAAAATGGAGGCAGTTTGATTTTAACTCATCTCTCAAAAATAAACTACATTCGCCTTTAAATTCTTTGTGATAGTCAATGACTTGTTCAGATTGTATTGAATATATTTAAATGGAAACACTCTTCCTCCAACTTGGCAACTAAGCTCGAGTAAAAAAAATTAAATTTATTGTTTATTTTGATAAATTTACCTACATCATTTTGAAAGCTTGAACTTATGTATGTTGATGTAGAATTTATGTACATACATACGGACTATATACACTTTAACGTTTTATCTTGATTTCAACTGGTAAGTATGTTAGTACATATTTTCTTTATTATTTTAATTTTTATGTTTCTAAAATCTACTTTTTTCTGAACGTGCCTAATATTCTTTTATTGGTTATTATATTTAAGTTTCTCTCAAATGTTTTATATTTAAAAAAGGAAAACGAGCCGCAAGCATCAACAAGTAGAACCAGCTCAAAGAAGAGTCGATTATCCTCTGAAAAAAGAAAAACATTTGAAAAAATCAAAGACAGGAAATATCGTGAAGAAATCCAGGTTACTAGCTATAATTTTTAAGCTCATTTAAATTTTACCTTTGTAGCCATTCAAATTCTAGAAATACAAGTCGAATTCAAAAAAAATATCTTCCTCGGGATTGAAAGGTTTTCCATCACCAAGTCTTAACCAAATTCTTTCAAAGAAAATCGTTCATCAAATTAGAAAACGTATTCATCAAACAAAAAACAAAAGTCCATCGAAAATCGTTAGAACCATTATGAAAGATGAAAAAGTCATGGAAAGTAAAACTTCGTGTGAGAATTTAGATGACGATTGTATTTGCATCGAGAACAAAACAGAAGTCATACTTATTGATGACGAAAGTACTGCCCCTATAAATGTTGTAAAAGAACTAGAAATGAAGTACCTGAAATTTAAGCAATACGAACCAATCGGTAAAATTCGTATGAATCAAGCAAATGACAATTATAACACCCAAATGATTACATCAACACCAAATCCAAGCTGTTCAAAAACCAACAACAATTTGTCTCGAGTGCAATTTCACCAAGACACAGATTCTAGTTTTGGTGCGATATCATCAAGTAAAATATTTTGTAATACTGATGATGTTACTATTGTGGAAGATGTGAATTGTCAGCCCAACGATGTTATTGTTATTGATGACACAATAGTTCCTCAAAATACTAGACTGAATAGAAGACGTAAAAGAAAAAGATCCAAAAATGATGATTCAGTAATATTTGTGAGTGAAAATTTAGCTTGTCCTCAGAAACCAACATCTTCGACTCCTGCCTTTATACCATTGAATACACCAATAGAAGAGGTAAGATGTACGCGACACTATTTATTCTAAAGTTAATACTTCATTTTCGCCTTAATAATGGAGAATACTTAATATAAAAACAAAAAATTAGAGCGCAACAGGTCGTGGAGAATCAGGGTTGAGTGACTTAAAACTCTAGACCATTCCTGTGTGCGCATTGCCTGAAAGAAAATTAAACTAAATACATAAATTGGTATTTTATATTAATAATTCTATTACTTATATTTTTTAGATGAAAATTAAGTTAGCACCTATTAGTCCTGAATCACCAAGGCCTAAAAGACAGCGTAACGAACTTTTTACAACCCAAGAAGAAAAACAGCTCAGAGTGTACAATGAAAATGCATATAATCCCAACAAAGTTTTACCCAAAGACCAGTCACAAAAAAGAATGGTAATAGTCGATGGGAGTAACGTAGCCTACCAGTAAGATACAAATTAACTCTATGTAAAAAACTAAGTATTAAATATTAGAAAACAAAACTTCTAGACACGCCCTCAACAAGGAGTTTTCAGTTAAAGGACTAAAAATATGCCTTGATTATTTCGCTAAAATTGGCCACGAGGTTAAGGCCGTTGTACCACAGTATCGTTTGCAAAAGCAAAAATCGTCAGATCCAAATGAATTGGAAACTCTACACCGTGAGGGAAAAATTGTTTTTACACCGTGTAAAAATTTACCTGGAAAATCTTCAACATCTTATGATGATAGGTAAGATTATAAAACAAGATAATTTAGATTTTTTTTAGTTTCATTAAAATATGTTCTTCCTAAACATAGATTTATTCTACAATTAGCATCGGAACTAGATGCAGCCGTAGTGTCAAACGATAATTACCGTGATCTTATAAATGAGAATTTGGCATTTAAAAAAATTATCGAAAATCGTGTTATCGGGTACACATGGTGTAACGATTTATTCATTTTACCAAAAGATCCCTACGGCAAGTGGGGCCCTCCACTTGCTACAATTCTTAATCGATCCTAAACAAAAATTGATAGAAAATTCTTTTGTGTATATTTGTGTAAAATAATTTAACCCATTTTCTTTTAATGAATTTTCTACAGTTTATTTTGGTAGCCTTAAAAAATAATTTAAAACTAAAGAATTAATATATATATACCTACATAGATATGTAAAAACTATTTTTGTTTGTCTTAAAACGCGTTTAATTTTTTTTGTAGTAAATAATTCAATACAAATTAAACATAAATATTGCAATATGTTGGTTTTTAGTTCTTTGAGTTCTCAACTTAACTATATCGAACATTATTTATATATATAAACAATTTTATAGTATATTACGTTGGGCAGAAGTTGGAATTATAAGGATTTCTACTCCAGCCATTCCACGAATATCTCTTGTTTCGACAGAACCGCCGCCATTTGTTACTGTGTTTGGTGATGTACCACTTTCACTTCTATCTTCAAAATTCTTCATTACTTCTTCGTACGTCGGTGGTAGATCAATTTTTATGGTTGAGTCGCTATCCCATCGTTCTTCATTTGAGTAATTTATGTTTCCATCGACGGAACGACTTACTGTTGATAGATGATTTTGACGGGCTGAAATTAGATTAATCAATTCAAAAAGTCTTCTCTTTATTTATGTATATTAATGTTTTAAGATGTTTCTTTATAAATATTTTAACAAAATTAAGAATCCATTTATTTAGATAACTTGAGAATTCTACAAATCATTTTGAAATTTATTAATATAAAAATTTAATTTAGAATAGTGTGCAGACTTAAGTTTTATACAAATGCAAAAGAACGAGAACACAGAAATGTATTTTAAAACAATTTTTTTGTTTGAGCTTCTCCAAAACAAAAGCAAAATGAAAACCGTCTACATGTAACAATCACATTTTTAGCGCGTTGATTGATGAGTTTTATCTAGGAATTTTTAAAATTTCCAAAACCTCACGGGTGTCAAAAATTGTGCTATCAAATAAAAAAAAACTTCTCTTGGTTAACTGCAAAAGAAAGTAATAAAACATGTGTACATTTTAGAGATTACATATTTCTGTTAGATCACATAATAGAAACTTATTTTAAACTTTTATACGGGTAGTAGATTTACTTTAAATAAAGCATAAGTCCAATTTAATCATAATTCATCACAATAATTTGTGTAGCCCACCTATAGTTTGCCTTACAGCAGCATTTCTAGCTTGAAATCGTTTCCTTTTCAATGCAATCTATTCAAAATGACAATTAACACTTTTTTGTAACAACATTTAATGAATTTCGAAGTACCTTTATCATTAGTACAATAAAAACAACAATTAGAACTCCAACAAAACATCCATATGCAGAATAGCTTTGGTTTAATGCATATGAATCATTTGGATTAACTATAATTGGAGAAGGACTAATTTCAGAGGAAAACGTTGTTGCAGTCCAATTAAATGAAATATTCCTCGCCATAGCGAGTTGTGTTTATCACTACAGTCTAAAAAGGACTAACTTTTCAAACAAAGAAGATAAGATTCGGCAGCATATTTGACATTCATTTTGTATCTATGTATTATAGCTGATAAAAGAGTAAGGAAATGGTTTTTTGATGAATGATTAATGTGTAAGCTTAGCATTAGATACTAGATATAGACAACCATTTAATAAATACAAACAATTTGAAAGCAAAATGTGGGTTTTATATTGGAAGGAAATAACTTATAACTTATTTAAGCAAGTAGAATCGTAATTGTCCACAAGCTAAGCGCGCATCACTCAAACATTTTTGGATAAAAGAGGTATTTTTAATAGGGTAGCGGTTTGTAAAAAAATTTTATAACAGTGTGCCCACAAGGATCAACCCATTGTAAATATAAATATAAATTACTTCATGCAAACATGAGTCTAATAGTTTATTATTTTATTTATTTCATTTATTATTTTAAACAACATAAAGTTGGTATTTAATTGCAGTAAACCCCAAATAGTCTGGCATTCGATCCCCAGCAAAAATTTCGGGTGTAATCATCTTACCCGGTCAGCAGAAGATTGTTGGTACCACTGTTCTAGAAACACATACACAGCTATGGTAGAGATTTGTAAAACACTAAGTCCTGGTTCTCCACGAACTGATGCGCACAATTTTATTTTATTCAAATGATTTAATTTTTGGGGGAGCGTTATTGTTATCTTTCAATATTAATCGGTCAGAGTTGCATGATAATGCTAGATACTGCTCAATATTTGATTTTTGTTATCATAGAAAATGTATACATACATATGTATATCAATAAATATGTTATCTTAATAAGCTTTCTTTTTCTGAAATTCAATGTATCCAATCAATAGGACAATACTTAATTAGAATTTGGTTTTCTAACTGGGTCATTACTCGAGTTGGTTATCTTTTCACTCGTTTTTAAATAAAAAACAAATATGTACAACGCATTTAAAAGTGCAACGTCAATATTTAAGGAGGTTTTTCAATAAACATTTTAAAAGGGCTGTGTGAATACTTTAGATCAAAGCAGAACATCTACATAAGTACTGCATTAAGGAAGGGTCTATTGATAAATACAAAATTATTTGTAAAACTTTTCTAAAATTTCGCATTACAAATTAAACATGTTTTCAGCCTTTTATTAAAACACTGGTCAGAAATGTAATAGTTGATGGGAAATCCTTATATATGGATTTCTTACAAGTACTAGGCCAAATTCCTAAACGGAAGATCTGCAAAGCAAATCACATCCCAAGTAGATATAGCAACTCAGAATATGCATGTAAGAGATTTGCGCAACATATTTTTATCGTTTCTGCATTTGCCCAAGAAAATAGCATCGATTGCATTTTGGAACACTCTGATTAGCAGGGATTTTTATGTTTCCAGTATCGAATTAATTGCTTAGCAGATTTTGCACAAATAAATAAATTTAGTTGTGTAACAACTTGAAGAGAATCAGGACCTAGGGACTTACAACTCTCAACCATTACTGTGTGTGTTACCTGGAATATAAAACAAATTAGGTCCAGTTTTTTGTTGTTTATTTAGCTAATAAAAAAATATCCTCTAGTGGGGATGCCTCAAGTAATCATTTATTTTCCAAACATGACACGTCCACATTTTAAAAATTGTCAGGAGACGAAAAAACTAACTATTATATTTTTGCGGAATAAAAATAACAAACCGTTATGTCATGTTTGGAAAATTAGCACTGGAGAAATCCTCAGATAGGCCATATTATGTAATTCACTAAGAATAAGGCGAACTATCCAAATTTAGCTATCCCAGAAAACACGTGGATATTAATTTCTCCTTGGAGATAGTTCCCTCATTTTCCCCATAATGCAATGGTTACTACTTTAGACTTTTACCATAGAAAACTGGCGATCGATATCCAACCCATAACACTAAAAAACATACAGTTTTTTTTCTTGCTAGTATGTTGTCATGAAAAAGTTCCTCTCATCTTGACCGTTCGAACTCGGCAGAAAATTGTAGTTCCTCTCCATTCTTGCAGATCCTTGATAATTATAAAGGACTATTCACATGAGAGCGACCAACGACTAACGAATAAAAAAAACAAATGGGATTTAAAACATCTGTAAGCCTAAATTCTTCACAAAAACTTTACAAAAGGGTAGCAATCTAGTTTAATTTAATGTTAATTTATTAAAATTTGCGTGGTAATTGCTAAAATGAGAGAAATTTGAGAAAATAAATTGGTCGTCGCGAATTGCAATATGATTGCTACAATACTACCCTTTTGTAAAGTTTTTGTGAAGAATTTAGGCTTGTATATATTTTAAACCCCATTTGTTTTTTTATTCGTCGGTCGTTGGTCGCTCTCATGTGAATAGTCCTTAAGACCCTAAGCGGTAAGTCTTTACGAGCTTTTGTACCACCAAACTTTTATTTATTTTATTTCTCTGATTTTAAGAACATCTATTACACCAGATTTAATTATCATTACTTAATGCACTTAAATAATAAATAACCAGTTGTTACGGAACGGAACATTTGTATTTACTCTTCTGGCACTTTACCTGCGAAATGTAACTTGTTGAAAAGTTAACTACAGTGAAATTCGCATATAGTGACTTCGGCTATAACGACGAAACTTAAAGCTAAAGTTTGGTTTGGCACTAAATTGTTACTAATATCTTCCGTTTTTAACGACTTCGGCTATAACGACCATTATTACGGGTGTTGTTTGTCATGAAGTTAGGATATAACGACCGAAAACAAAATACAAGAGAATTTTCCCAAGATTATTCCTTTTCCTGAGTTGCGTGTCTAGACATGATACAGTTAGGTTTATTTGAATGCTTCAGGAGTTTATTTTGTTTGATACAAATTTGAGTCAGTTTTGTGTTATTTTTCATTGAGAACTACTATGTTGATGTAAGGTAAGAAAACGATATAACAGATATTAAAAAAAAAATTGTTTCGTTCAGATATAGCGACATCCGCTTATAAAGAAGGAAAATTTGTCTCCCGTGAGTGGTCGTTATAACCAAATTCTACTGTACGAGTATTTTGTGGGCTATAGATAAATAGATAAATAAAATAAAATATATTTTGAACTAAATCAAAGAAGGCCAAAAATCAAAATCGGACAATTCAGGATGTACAAGTGCATACATATACGCAATTATCTACAAAAATAATGTTTAATTCTTTATAGCACGTTATTCTTAAATAAAACATTACTTGGACTTACTTTCCATTTCATCTGACAAATGTTTTATCTTTTTTGTAAACAAGAAACTTTTCCATGCAATCAGCAGCATCTAAGAACATATAAAATTTTGTACTCGATAAAAAACGAGAATTTATTTTCAGAAGGTATACTTACTTTCCAAAAGAACAATAAGAACGGCAAAAACACTAAAAATAGAAGCCACAATGCGATTCCATCCATTTTTAGCAAAAACTAAATATTCGATTTGTATTTAACTATAAAAAATGATACACCAAGCCTCATCTTTGGGAAAAAGTACTGTGTGCCTGCTTGAAGAATTGCAATATTCTTACGAGATGGTTGCTTTAGTGATTCAAGACTAATGTGAAAATACGAAATTAAGTCCTAAGTAATTTCAAGTTGATAAGATAAAAAAAAAGACGCTAGCGCAGTTAAGCTCTATATTTTTACGCAGTCAATCATGATGAAAAAACCTAAGGGGTTTGTTATCTTAGGCTTTATTATGCCTTGTGTGGTGAATAGATCAAAAGTTAAGTAATATAGATATATACTTTCACCAACAGTTCTGGGAGATATTTTGAAATCTAACCTTCAGGTTTTCGCGCTATTGACGAAAGGAGCTTAACATTAAAGTAATTCAACTTGCAATCCTTTTCACTTACTTTAATTCACGAAAAAAGTAAGTTTTAATAATTCACATACTCAGACTTAAAAGCTGTTTCATACGTTCGTCTATTTACTTTTGTCTGATATGTAAAAGATTGCAGCTTGATATGTGGTTTTTGATTGCCTTGACTTTTATAACGTTTAAGATAAAAATTGAGGGTTGTTGAACTGATGAATACATTTCTTTTCAATTTCAATGAAAATAAATCAGAATGCGCAGTAAAGAACTAAGCGATTATAGTCAATAGGATGTAAAGTAAAGCTAACGAGTTCAATTTTTGTATTTAGGCAGATTGATAAGCTCAAGTTCGAAGTTTTATTTCCAATCTATTTAAATTGCAATATTGCTACAGGAATTGGATCTTTTTTTATTTAAATATTTATTTCAATTTTTATAAGGACATTTAAATAAAACTAAAACAAGAATATTTGAATAATGAAATACAAGCTCGAGATCCCTAATAAATGTTTGTAGGTATCACAAATCGAAAGAAATTTCAGTAGAATGAAAATTAATTTTACAAAAAATGATGTTTAAAACAGAATGTTATTACCTCGCTAAGTTAAGTTTTAGTATTTTGTATTAAAAAATGTTTGCACTTCGAATTATATAAAATTATATAGTATCAAATGAAATCTTCAAATTCGTTTACTTATTTAAACCACCAAATTTAAAATACTTCAAGATGAAAGTAAATTTCTTGCAATGCTATAGTTATAGATAAGGATAAAGAAGAACATCTGGATATCAGAATCCCATGATTTAAATCTAAGTATGCACATAATTAATCACTTAACCGTCTCTAGACTCTTAAAGTTTCTCATCTGCTTTCTATCCTTTCCTTTGATTTTTTTTTTGTATTTTGAAAAAATATTTTATAATTTATGGTATATTTATTCGTAACTGAAACTGGTGAAAGCCCAAGTTTCAAGAAACCTTTCAGAACTAATCCATACCAAATCAATAAGGTTTTCGATTTCGATTTTTTGAAAAACTTACTTTGAACAATTTTTTTGTTGATCCTTTAATTTTTTTTAATTTACTTAGAATCGTTTAATTTAGACAATTTTTTTTTTTAAGGTAGCACGCGTAAAATAGTGATTTTTTTACAGTCGGCTAGTGCCCTAGTGGTCTCAATAGAACACATTCAAAATATTAAGAGTGAGAAAACACCGTTAAATCATAAAAAAATGTTTTAATTTTCAGTTTTAACCTCACTTTTTCTTTTTTGTAAGTGTTTTCTTGACTGCACTGAAAGTGGCCATTTTTTTATATTTAATAAGGTATGAAAAGTCACCAGGTTTTCAGCTTAACAGATGTGAGCTTGAAGCTCGCTTCATAATTTAGATATGTACATACATAAGACGAAAAACCTGGGGGCAGATTCTGTAATTAACGAAACGAAAGCGATTGTTCGTTTTTCAAAAACGAAAGAAAATCTGCGAAAGCGATAATTGGCATTCCGTATCGCATTTCGTTTTTGTTTCTGTGTTCGTTTTTGCCCCAAACCTACACAAATTTTATTGCATACTTCTTAATGTTGACAACTGCCAGATAATTAGAAGGATGGAACATCAATTTTAATCGATACATAAAACTCGAGAAAATCGATGACATGTACTTACATGATTTAAGAAATTAAATGAGGCAAAATTAAGAAAAGGAAGGTACGTAATTTATTTTCTTGGGATTTTAATATCAATTAACATTAGCTTTGTTGATTTTTAAGTAAAAAAACACATTAATAATAAAAAAGCATTAAATATCGATGAAAGTAAATTTGTATACACATAACATGCCAAGAAGACTCATCACTATTACTGTGACAGATTGGCCCTGAGTAATAGATCCGAATCTAGCCTAAGTTCGATTTTAACCAAACATTCGTAGAAATAAAACAAATTTCAATTATAAATACTTAAAAGCGGCTTTCCTGTAACTAAGTTAAATTTAAAATGATAGAATCACAATAGAACTTTACGAATCTGGTTAATAGAAATCTGTTTGTGTATCAGTTCACAATAACGAAATTATGAAAATGAGTCACAATTATTGGTATAAATAAGACTTTTGTAAATTTGATCTATTACTACGAAATTTTAAAAGCAACTTTTCTACATCTAACAAAAAGTGACTTTAAAACCGATTCTATGAATGTCTATTACTAAGGGCCATTGTGTTTTGTCCGAAATGTGATTCAAATTGCCAAACAAATGTAAGAACGCAATGTAAGTATTTCTACGATAAAATTTTATAAAATAGTTTAATTTTCGTTTTAAATAAAGGACTTCCAACACAACACCTGCCCAAAAAGAAATTTTACTTGGCTATATGCGGAAGTATACCTCAATGGCAACAAATAGCCAAGTCGAAAGCTCGGGTAGGGACCAGTGCAACAAACGGTGGGAGGCACTAACTACTAAGCTAAACGCGAATGGACCTCCCATCAAAAACTGTAAGGCCTGGAAAAAAGTATATAATTTGTAATTTGAAAAGTCTCGAAATTGGACTGGAGGAATATATGTGACTCGCGTGCCTGTTGTTATGCGGATATCCTCCAACACATATTTGAAAGCTATTTTATTCAACCGAAATCGTTGAATAAAGCTATAATTTTGTAGACAAATATTATAAAATAATAATTTGCAAGAAATAATTAAAACACACCTTTGATCTGACAAAGTAAGTGGGTCAGACAAATCTCTCAGGTTTCTTTTTATACTCCGCAAGTTCAATAACTCGGAATCCTCTTGTTCTTCTTCACTATTGGTCAAAAATGCAATATATTCGCGTATCATCTTCTTTTTTAATTTATTAAAAACTTTCTTAAAGAAAAAAATTGAAACTGAACTATTTAAGAAGAAAAACGTCAAAGAATAAGCTGTCGTTTATTTTGTTTCGAATGTGCGAACGAAAACTTTCGTTTTTTAAGTTACATGAAGCAAATCGTTTGCACGCGCGAAAACGTTTGTTCGCGTATGCGATACAGAATGTCACTCCTGGGTCGAGGAGTTGGTTTGACAAATTGTTTCTAAATCGTACAACACCGTTTCAATTCAACTCAACTCCAAATCGAGCTCTTAACTCGAATGACGAAAAACAAATAAAATTATTTTTCCAAGAGAATCCCTTGCCGTTAAAAAGATCCTATTCATCTTAGGAGCCGGTTAAAAAAAAAAACGAATACGGAAAAACTTTCTTTAACTGTGTTGTAGTCTCTTGTCGGACAAACAGGGAGGATATTCAACAACAGAATCAACTTTTGAAGAAAAATTAATAGACAACATCCATAATTTACTGTCTTTGAGACAAATTTAATGCCAAATGCACATTGGCAAAAAGGACAACTCTGGAAATGGAATGAGATAAAGTACTGAACGAAAAATTGACAATCAATAGTATATGATACTGCCATCAAACACCAAAGATCCAACAATAGATTAAATGAAACGAGCATCTAAAGAGCTGATGCTGAATAACAAACCAAAAAGAAACTTAACACAAATATTGACTTTACAACACCACATTGGTGGATTAAAGAAACCAAAACGTGTCAGCGGACTTGAAAGTTCTCAGTTGGAAATTGTTCAAATTTATTTTGAAAAACATGCTTCAATTTGTGAAAGATATCGGGCGTTACGTGTTCATAATCGCCCGTCAGAGCGATTAATTCGAGAAACTTTGAATTGTTTTCACAACAATGTTTACTCTGAATAAAAATACGCATTCCGTAAGACTTAGTACAATACGCACAGAACAAGTGATTGCTGATGATTTTGCCCATCCTTTTTAAAGGGATTTACATGTTTCTGCATCTCCAAAATGCAGAAAAGTAGAGAGGCAGATGTATGTCGAAACCCGAAAGTGGGAGAGAATACACAGGTAACTCTTTTTTTACTTCCTATAAACTGCTATAACTTGTTGACTTGTTAATACGAAACAATGCAATGAAAATTGAACTTACCTTCGTTCTCTTCCATTTCGATTTAATCATGCTTATTTTGACATTCTCATGAATAGTCTATTCGTTAGAATGATTCTATTCCTTCGAATGAACTTTCTCAATTTTGAGATTCGAACGAATAACATTCATTTGCGAAAGATAGCATAAAATGAACTTCAAAAAAGATTCATTTTCATTATCATCTGTTTGACATTTACTATATTTCTATTTGAATTAGTATGACCGTTTTACATTTTTTTGTTTCTAAACATTTTATAGATGTTGGATAAAGAATCAAGAAACAAAATAAATAATAGGATTTTTCATTATAAAGTAAAGTTTAACCATAAAGAACTACATATTCATTACATTTTTTGTGTCAACTCAGCTGTTTTGAAACTATTCTTAAAAAAAAATAAGTTGTTCATGACTCATGACGTGTTTTAAATTTTTATTTTTTTCGTATACACTTGGTCACACTAACATATCAAAAACAAAAGAGAAGTGTTTGTGAAATGTCAAAACCAAAAAGTGAAATCTTTGTTTATTTGTAATTGTTTTGTTTATTGTTTAATAACTTAAATTTCTTTGATAAAAAACATAAAATAATAAATAAAAAATAAAAATATGGCATTTGTGTTGTTTATAAATGAAGATGGTGTTGAAGAAGTGCAGAGGAGAAGGATAGTGGATGCTTTCCGTATCAACGCGGGTTGTAAAAAAAACCCTTTGCTACCTCCTGGTTTTCTTCCATTATTTTGATTAACTTTTCCTTTTGTTCGCGGTTTGTCTAGTTGGAATGCGACCTTTAAACATAAAACAACAAAATTAATAAAAGTAATTTATTTTCCATGAAATAATTAAAAACTTTCATGTTTTGTTGCTTACTCGACAGAAAAATTCAAACGACACGAAAATGACATTTAATTCTATTCTTTCGAATGTCAAAATTGAATTAGCTTTCGCAAATGAATGAAATTTCTGTGGAATAGGTGAACTTTCGATTTGTTCGATTAACATTCTAATCGCCGAGTCTAAAAATTAAGTTTCAACGAATTCGAACGAAAGAGAATGTCAAAATAAGCACCAATGTTTTTTTTTTTCATATCATTCGCCCGTCAAAAAAAAAAATTATAGAAAAATGTCGCAAATTTACAAAATGCACACGAAGATGCTATAATAAAGAACATGTTCGTCTTTACTATAATCTTGACTTCTGCATTTCTCAAATTTCCTATAATGCATAAATGAAGTTCTTCTGCATTTTTCTCTTTCTTTCTATCTAACAAATATTTGGCATCCCTTTTTTTGCAGAAATCAAATGCAGATACGTTAAAATCCAGCATTAGGTGAATGTGTGAGTGCTTCTGGTTTCGATTCTGATTTCAAATCCAGAAGAAAATTTCTCTTCTTTTCAGAATCAGAACTGTTATTTTTTCCCAAGTGAACATTTTCAGAAGAGTCCAGAAGGTTTCCGGATTGCCAAAAACGACATTAGTTTTTTGAACGATCTGTCATTGTTTTAAGTGTGTTCAAAAGTAATATCTTAATGTCGATTTCCTTTACACACTAGGGATTTTAGGGATTTCGATCCCTTGTCAAATTTTTACTTTTACGGCAGATTTTACGTTCCTTTGACGTCTTGTAGTTGATATAATTGTTGGCCATTTGCTATGCCACTACAAATATACAGTGAATTACAAAAGTAAGTAAGCACCTCTTAGTTTAAAGATCATTTCCTTCAAACAATCGATAGTAATGTTAAAAAAAAAACTTAATCAGGTCTATCATGGTAACAGATCGGGGAAAAAATCTGCCCGATTTGTACGAAATGTACGAAATTTGTATCATGGTAAACGTTCCGATTCACAAATCGGGGAGAATTACGAAAAAAAATTATGTGCGTTGGTATTTTAGAATTTAAGCGATGAATGACGATAAGCTGTCAAAATATAAGCAACGAGTCGCGTTCTTATGCGTTGCACGACGATTTTTTTCTTTCCGATTTGCCCGCCAAGAAATCATAAGTGAAAAGTTTCCCGAAGCCTAAAGAAGCAAAATTAAATTAGCAAAAATGATGAAAGTGTAAAAAGATGAGTAAGTAAACATTTTTATTTAAAAGAAATTGTTGTTATTATTGTTACTCATACAGAAATTATGTTTTACTCTTTTAGCAAAAAAAAAAAAAAACAAATACAATTCGACCGTCTGCTTATTTTGGATTTAAAGTTTTGATAGATATACGTAAATGTCAACAACCTGCGTTGGTATGCATCAATATTTCTTCTACGATTCTGTTACCATGAACACAATATATTCCCCGATCGTAACTTTTCCCCGATCGTAGAATTCCCCGATCTGTTACCATGATAGACCTGAATATTTTTGTCTATAACTGGCATGTATTTCGAACTAAAAAGTAACATTTCAAATAAAACTAAAATTCTGCTTGTTTAGATTCATGGGTTTTTGCAAAGAAGAGCCGCTTTTGGCGATTTATTTTACTTATGTAAGGTTTCTTTCCAATATTTCGACCATGATAACCGGATTGGTAGAGCACTCGTCGAATAGTTTGAGAGTTAAATGACTTACCTGTTTTATTTGGTTATATCTGCTGATATCTTTGATGGGCTTTCTTCGGAATTCCTCTTCACTTTCCTAACAATAATACGGCATTCCTGCTTGTCATTGTCATTGATCGAGGGTCATTTTGCAAACTTCCAATGTTTTTTTATTTGGTTATTATTTTGTGTATAGTAGATGGACTTTTGTTAACAATAGCCTTGTTTTTTTTGGAAAAGTTATCCGTAGTACAGTAGGATTTTATATGAATAACAAATAAAACATCCGCAGTAGGATCACTGCCGATACTCGAATAAACGTCAAATCTCTATCCGCAGCAGGATTTCACTTCTCCTTTTATCGGCAGTGATCCTACTGCGGATGTTGTAATTGTTATTCATATAAAATCCTACTGTACTACGGATAAATTTTCCAAAAAAACGCGGCTAATTTTACCATTCTCGCACTTCGATTTATATCATCGCATCGGGGCATAAAAAAAAACTTGGCAGCACTGTGCTGTGGAATGACATTTTAAAACAAAACAAATCTCATCTCTTTCTCATATCTTCTATCGAACATTTTTGACATTTCCATCCTTCGTCGCTATTAACAAATTAACAAAAAAAAAATTGTATGTCATACACCATAAAATTCATTTTTTTAATTGATAAAACAACCAAACAAAATTAACAATTAAAACGTAAATGTCATTTAATGTTGTGGGAAAAAATATACATATGTATGTACCTATGTATATTGGAAAAAAAAGTTAATTCACACTTCTTTGACGAATGTGGCTTTGGGTTGTGGGTAAATTCCACCTTCATTGCGTCCCATTGTTGCACCGGGATGGAAAAAGTTGATACACATACGTACACTCTCCTTCCACCGATTGTGAGATATTTTTGATCGGCACTATTGGAAACTGGATATTTGAATTTTGAAACTAGATATTTTGGGCGCAGCTGTAAACGTCAACTGAATAAAAAAACAATTTTCTTCTGGTTTTCTTTTATCTGACGTTTGTATACAATTCATCGCTTTGGTAGCACAGTTTTAAGTCTCGATAAAAATTATGCCCCGAAAATTTTCGGGGCATCGCTGATGCCCATAGTCGCTTAGTTGTTGTTGCATTTAACATGTAAATTGTTTGCCCCAGGCATCGTTTTTTTTATCTTTGCCTATTGAAAATGTAAAAAAACAGCTATTATGTCACCAAGACAAATGTCAAAAAAAAATCCATTTTCAATTTGTTTTAAAAATCCTGCCTCACTTTGCCGTCTCTTTCTAACCATGAAGTGCGAACGAGAAAAACACAGAGACGTCAAAATAAGTCGGCGGAGTGAGTCCAATGTGAACACCGTCCTAAAAAGACAAAAATTGACAAGGGATCGAAATTCCTAAAATCTCTAGTGTGTAAAGGAAATCGACATAAGAAAATTGCTTTATGATACTAGTTAGAAAGTGTTTAAAATTGAATATGAGTTAGTAAACTACTTTAAAGTTAGCAAATTGCTGAGCAGTATCATACTAATACCTTAATAATATGCTGTTTAAATTTTGCGCCAATATCTTAATCTTGCTGTTGTTTATAATCTCAAAAAGATCAAACAAAAAAATAAAAGTCAATTTTTTTGTTTGAATGGAAAACCATACCATTCCTCGTGTGAAAGGGGTCTAACAGCATAACAGCGGCTTTTCCCAAACAGCTATCTGCTGCGTCATTTCTTTTTCTACCAATCAAAATGTCTAAATCTAAATGTCAAAACATTCCCAAAATTTCTTTAGTTTTCAAATTTCTAAAATTATATTCCGAGAATGAGTGAAATAAAGGTAAAAACAAATGTTTATTATTATCTTAATATAGAAAATAAAAATTGCTGTAATTTTGTACATCTAGATTGAATTTGCAGTTCAGATGTCGAGTGAAATATGCTCGGAAAAAGTTAAAAAATCACTTGAAGGTGTCGGCGAAATAAGTGTTAATTTAAAAGAAGGCCGAGTTGTAGTAACTACCAAGCATCCATGGTCCGACATTCAAGATAGAATCGAGAAAACAGGTAGAACGGCTGTTCTCTGTGGTTTTGGAGGTATGTGATATTACTTTTATTATTTGGAATACGATAGTGGCATTTGTTATTATCAGGCAAATCTGCGGTTGCAATGATAAACAACTCTGGTTCAAAAAGTTCCAAAGTCCAAGGAGTAGTAAGATTCTCCGCAATAAATAATGACGATTGTGGTTGTGTAGTTGATGGTGTTATAGATGGACTCACACCTGGCTTACACGGAATTCATTTGCATGAATGTGGTGACATATCCGCTGGATGTGAATCACTTGGTGGGCACTTTAATCCTAGAGGTTCTCCTCATGGCTCGCCAGAGAATTCGGCAGACAAACGACATGTTGGAGATTTGGGAAATATAAGAGCTGACGAAAAGGGTCGAGCTACTTTCCGATTTGTCGATTCACTGGTAGAGGTGTGGGACATTATTGGAAGATCTGTAGTTGTTACTGAGAACCCAGATGACTTCGGACGTGGGGGGAACAAACAAAGTCTAATTGATGGCAATAGTGGTGAAAGGTTTGCATTTTTTATCAATTAGATTGCTCCGATGTTATTTTTGTTTTTTTTTAGAGTTGCCTGTGGAATCATTGCAAGGTCCGCAGGCATTTTACAAAATTACAAGAAAATTTGCGCGTGTGACGGTGTCACATTGTGGGACGAAAGAAATAAACCGCTGGCAGGCGGCAACCGCAATACAAATGGAAAAGTGTAATTTTTCAAAATAAAATAAAAATCAATTATTTTTTTTTGGTAAATCACTTAAGCGGATGTTTCCATATAAACTGGATCTCAACCAATAAATATAAAATATGATCCTAAAACAAAAAATAGCGATACATATTTAAAAAAAAAAAAAAAAAATATTAATTTAATTTGTTGTATCTTATTATTGGTATTTTTCACTCATATTTTTTATGTACATAGTTAATAACAAATCAATTCAGTTTTTTCTTTCCAATATTCCAGATGTTTTGTGGGGTGTTTTCGAAGATTATGAACAATACAATTATATTGCGTTTATTATTTTTTTAAGTCAATAAAACCTTACATAAAAAAGTTAATAAAAGCAAAAATTATCAACTTCAAATATTATTTACTGATTTTTTCTTTACAAAGTAAAGCTAAGAGCCCCCACACTACAAACTTCCTATTGGCCGTTTTTGAACGATTGGCAGGATTTTCACTAATCGGATGAACTTTCGAAATTACCATATGACTTTCAATACCTGTGAAGGGAAGCTTGAGAGTAACATTGCGGTAACTAAACCGCAAATGTTTATAAATATTGTTTAAACAGAGAAATTAAATTATTTTGAAAATTCTTATATTTTTGTAAATCAGCATGGTAATTGATTGTTCTGAACCAAAGGAATATTTTGGGATGGATCAGAACTAAACTGATTTAACATCAACATGATAATCTTTTAATTTTTTTTTATAAAGGGTGAGTCTTTTTCACTTCTTTAATCAAATTTCAGTTGGCGTAGCGACAAGAAGCGCTGAAGATTTGGATAGTTCTATAATGTTTTTAATACGTAAGAATATACAGAACTTTGAGCAAACTAAATTAAAGCTCATATCAAACTGATCTATTGCAAGGTCGGTCGATTAAATAATAAGTTGTGCGCACACTACTGCCATACTAATTAAGTCTGTGGTAATAGAAGTAGTAGTTAATATACGCTTTTTTTAAATGGTTTATTGAATAAATGTAAATGTAATTAATAATTTTTAATGTTATCTGCTTTTAATTTACTTTGTTTTAATAATATTTTATATGGCATGCACACGCTAAGTTTATGGCTGACAAGCTCAATACATCTTTGAACCTGCTCAAAATTATCTGCCAAAAACATAAAGGACCACGCCAAAACACATCTATAAATATATCTCAAGCCCTCATACGGGGTGCCACACAACATAGTCTTTCCATTTATTCACACTGAACAAAAAGAAACGATCAGATGATCCAAACCAAAATCAATGCATTACTACGAAAACCTATTGGAGCTCTACCATCCACACCGGTTGATGCATTATTGGCAGAAACAAGTACACCATATTTTCTGGAAACGAAACTAAATACACAAATCAAAATTTGTATACAAAGCCTCATAGACTGCCAACATCCGTTACACAAAATATGCAGATCTGGTTAGACAGTTTCAAAAAAAAAACGAAAACAAAAAGTGTATTCTATAATTCGATCCGATACCTCACATTTACTAATATCACCATACCAGAAACAGTTACTTACGACATCGATACAACACCTTAGCTATTCCCAAAAAGCACCATCATCATATCTCTAGACAAAACGTTCAAAGAACGAACACCGCCCGACATCTTCAGAAGAATTTACTTAGTATGGTCCGCAGGACACATTGGAATTCCAGCAAATGAAAAGGCAAACACTGCGGCTCGCGAAACTATAAAAATGCCATTGAAATTATACCACAGTTCGCATCATCAATATTCAAAATCGTCTCGGACAATATTCGACGAGAAGCAGAAATACGTTCGAATACCTCCAATTCCTTTTTAAGAGTACATAAGACAACCTTAGGACAAGAGACCTACAACGAGTCATTGAACCGAACATAATCGGTGCAGCTCTCTCGGATAAGGCTAGGTCAAACCTTGTTCAATAAAGTTCATCTTTACAAAAACGAACCTATACAACTTTGCAGCTTCTGTCAGGAAACTCAAACCTTAGACCATGTTCTACAAAGATGCCCATTAACAAGAATACACTTCGCAAACAACATCCCATTGTTACAAAAACTAGTTACAACTATTCATCCAGATAACTCACTGCTTTTCCGGCTACTAAATAAATATAAACTATATACATACATTTCAAATCAAAAAAAATTACTTTTATACCAACAAAAACATCAACTACCTTTATACCTTAACACTATATAAATTGCACTCATTATCCCACTAAATTTTGTTCATATATAATTTACATACAAATCAAATTAAATATACAATTATAAATTGCATGTATAATTTTAACAGCCGTATGTGCCTAGTACCCCAGCGCAATCTATTCCGGAAAATATAAATTTATTTGTATTGTTACCTGTGATAAAATAAAATAAATATTTTATATCTCCGTTAAAAACATACAGTGCCGCACTTAATAATTGGCACACCAAGCTTTTTACACTCAATGGCTGTTTTTAAGCCTTACAAACATTCTGATTCGCTCAAGTTTGTTTCCCCTTTGATAGTTAAATTTATTAACTATCAATTGCTAGCCATTTTGTTCAATAATAGGCGTTTTTCTTTTTTAGTTCAGTATAGAGCTCCGAACAGAGTCCGAGCATGTCGAGCATGTTCCGAACATCCTCTGAACCAAGCGTGCTCTGAGCGCTCTGAGTATTTTTTGAAACACACCTGAACACATAGCTGTCGACATATTTTTTTTTTAATTTCCATCTGTCAAATGCCTGTGTTAAGCATTGTACTCTGTCTGCTCAGTTATTTTATTCTGAGCTTATAGAGCGCACTCTGAACACGCTCAGAACATGCTCAGAACGAAAAAAGAAACACATTTACGAAGCTCTGAACGTTCTGAACTAAAAAAGAAACACAATTTATTTTTTGACAACTCAGGCTCTGTTCTGAACTAAAAAAGAAAAACGCCTAATAGGTTCGTTTGTTGAACTTTACCCAGGGTTGACCCAGGTTTTCTTGACAACCCTCAGAGTTGTCAACAAAAACTGGGGTTTTCGGTTTTAAAAAAACACCCAAGAGCTTTCAACTGTTTTGTTGACAACTAAAAGCAAGACAAAATAATTTTGTGATCTGATAAAATTTTAAATTTGTTATAAATTAGTTTTAAAAATGAACGAAAACAATTTCGCGTTGTTGCTGAATGTTTCATCCGATGAGTACAACAAACATTTAATTGCAAATACAAGCAATAACATACGACATGCGAATCGCCAAACGACAACAAAAGAAATACATATGAAATCCCATATTATGACTTTTGACAGTTTGAGTGTTACCTGAACTCGCCCCAGCAAAATACCTAGATCTACTTCATGGCGAGTTCAGGGCGACCCCAGGTCTCAAAAAACACAGAATTTGCTCACCAGGCTGACTTCAGGTTTTTCAAAAAACGATTTAGGGCGACCCCAGGGTGACTTCAGGGCTCAACGAACAAACCTAATATTTTACCAGTTTTAAAGATAACAAAAAAATGATTAACAAAAAACCGACTTAATTTACCGCACAAAATTATTGGCACATTTTATTTCAAGTCTAGAACAGAGAATAATACAACAAAAATCAATATTTTGTAGGCAACCCCTTTTCGTTTCCTCTCCAGTTTTTTGCTAACCACATACGGACGTCATGAGTCGTATGTTTTGGGTCGTTGTCGTGCTGAAATATGAACGACCTTCATAAGTTTAATTTTTAGACACTTTTTCAAAATATCCATATAAACTCACTTATCCATAATGCCATCGATGAAAACCAGTTCACCCACACCTGCAGCAGACATGCATCCCCAACGTTTTGTTCTTCCGATTTTGTCAAAATCGTCAGTGTATGGGAATAATTTAACGGACTTTTGAAAACTATATTGGCCCGAAATATTTGCCGATCTTGATTATTATCCATGGTTATCCTGCACAAACTGACGAGTTTGGGAGAGATGCCAAAACTAGACATTGCTCTATATACCGCCTTTCATACCGCCTGCCGCTCAAAAAACTGTACAAGTCATTGATTTGACAACTATAATCTGCATATATCGATTTCTTCAAAATGTTAGCCCTGTTTCTCTATGTAAAAATGTGAATTTTATATTTCGCATACCTATTTATTGTGTGAATAAAATGGAATTATGTGCATGTAAATCCACCATAATACTTAAATTAAGCATTTGCAATTAAAACTTCTACCAAATTTACTCTTCCAACACATCCCAAAAATATTAAACAAAAAAATCGTTCAGCGCTTCTTGCATGACATTTTTAATTCAGAAGCTACAAAAATGTCACAACTTTTGTTTAAAAAAAATATCGATTGCATGGTAGATGGTAGACAATAGTGACATACAATAATTTTTTCTCGTGATATTTTTTGTGTTTTGGGAAAATATAAACAAATCTTTGAAAACAAAAATTCTATTATTTATTAATGATATTTTCGTACAAACAAATCAAAACTCTCCCACGATGAAAGACTGCATAAAAGGCATTAAAAACTGCGAATGGACACGTGAAAAGACGGCCATTCTGATATCTTTGTATCAGTCCCACGAATGTCTTTGGAATAATTTCATTGAATCCTACAAAAACAAGGATAAACGCATTAAGGCAATCGAAGAAATATGCAATCATCTGAGCCTAAATAAAGTTGATTTCGGCAAGAAAATTCACAATCTGCGCAACCAGTTCAATGCCGAAATGAAGAAGCTAGAAAAGAGGAACGAATCGTCAACTGAGGTTCGTCGTAGTAGATGGGAACACTATGAGTCTTTGATGTTTCTTAAAGATGTAATTGCTCCTCGACCGGGATTTTCAATGGCTTTCAAGGGACCCAGGGTAATAACAGTACTTAATATATCTTTCGTTAAATATATGTTAAAGAATTTTTTCTAGAAATTCGAAATTAAATATAGTATGTTGGATCAGGAAGATGAGCAGCAAAATAGCAACAGTGAAATCCAAGAAACTACTGACACTGAAGTTCAATACGAAGAAACTACCGAAACACCGATAGAATTCGAGACAGTCCCGGTAGCGAGCCGAGAAGAAATTTTAGAATCAAAATACCATCGGCCGATCCGAGATCGATTGGAATGCCAGGAATTCATACATCAGCAGCCTGTCCAGCATCAGGTTATTCATCAGCAACAACGTCAACCATCTCAAGATATGCAAATAGAAAACTCTCAGATCACAATGCCAGCTAAAGTCCATCATATGGAAACACTTCCTCCCAAGAAGAGAGCTAGAACGGAAGAATGTAACGAACAGAAACGCGACCAATGGGATGTGTTTGGGGAGTTTGTTGCTGCTGAATTTAAGAACCTCAACTCAGAACTATCAAGAAAGAAACTCAAGCGAAAAATCATGCAAGTAATGTTGGAGGTTGGTGAAGAGGATGATGGAATAAACATAAATATTTCATTAAATTAAGTTTAGTTAAGTTAAAATGGGAATATAATGTTTTTTTTTTTTATATGTATTAAGAAGTCTTTTAAAGGCAAACAGTTTTGTGTTGTTGGATTTGTATGTCCCCAAATTAATTTGTCTTTTAATTATTTTTTATATAATGTTGAATTAGATCTTTTTAAAGAAAAATGTGTTCTGTTCATAAGTCGTTAGGTGTTGTTGGAAGCAGGTAGTCAATACTTTCACATCAACTTAGAGACCTTACAAGAGCTACTCTGACATACAGAGCTGGGGTCAGTAAGAATTTTCAGTACTAGTTAGGGTGCTAAAAAGATATGGTAGTTGATTAACCCATTTTCCCATGGTCTGGAGTTTTTGTCGTTTGTTTCCCAACGACGAGACGTAAAAAAAAGAGTTGAGATAATGATTATCCTCAAATGGTAAAAACACCGCAATCTACAAGTGGAAAAGAATTTGCGACGTGTATTTAAACCCATAAGAAATGATCGTGTCAATACAGCGACCTTTCATGGACCGAAGGCCTGTAAATTTATCAAGATTCAACAAATAAATCAAGATCCAGTAATGTGTAACTTTCTCTTCTAAATGGTCTTAGAAAATCTTTTTAGTTCTAACCGCTGCTTTAGACAAAGTCAAACACTGACAGGTATAATGTTATATCATCTAACGTAGGGGTTGCGTCAATATAATATTACCATTGCCTTAAAAAAAATTCATGATGGTTAAAGACCATCGAAAATCATGGAAATTGTGTATGACATCGCTAGCTGAGTGAAAAGGAGGTAACATAATGTATTTGTTGATGGTAAATGAAAAAAGTATTTTAATTCACAATATTTTGTCAAAGTCTATGGACATCTTCAATTGATAGAAATGCTTAAAAATTCAAACATTCAGTGGTGGAGATACGAGTATAAATAGCGTACATTTTTGCTTATTTTAATTTTTTATTAAATTTGAATATTTGAACCAAACAGTTTGGATTTTATTTAATAAAGCTTTTTGTCGTTTTTAGTAAATTAATAAATTTTGTAAATTATAAAGATGCCAGTTTTTTTTTATTTTCGTAATTTTTGAAGCGTGGACAAAAATTAGCATATAACTTGCAAGAGATAATTTGCTTTTAAAATTCAACACTTACGTTTGTATTTGAGAATTCCTTATTTGAAAATAGAGCTCGACAACTTTCTACCAATTTTCTGAAGCGTTCTAGCGCTGCAGCAAACACTTTTGATAACCTGTCAATAATTCATAAATATCTTAGGGATTATCACCGTCGATTTGGTGTTAAATTTCATTCCATAGATTCTTAATCCCCCAATGTTCTTATAAGCATGTTGTGTGGTTTTAGAATTACATTACATTTTTGAGGAAGTATTTTGCGTTGTACAAAGATTTTAGTATTTTACCATCCGAATCAGTACAATATTGATGCATCTCTGCATTCTCCTAAACTAAAAACCTTGTTCTTGGGTTGTGGAAGAAGCGGCAGAGTACCCTAAGCTCACTTAACTCCGCCTCCGATCTCAACTGCATTGTAAATTGGGTATTAATAACCATGCGCAAGTTAATGCTTCGAAAACATAAAGCTGTCTTCTTCTGTTGACCAAGCGAAATATACCACCCATCCCATTAGCCAGGAATGGAACTTCCTTCAAAAAAAATTTAAGTTTTCCTTTATAGATAGGCATGTACATGGATCGTTCTATCTTATATTCGACATAGCCAAAAACGGAAACAAATTTGTTTCCGTCCTCATAAGGGTACAGCCCATAACTTGAGCATGGCCCTCATATATTATTTTGGATTATTTATTTGGATCTGTTGGGATCTAGAACAGTCATAAAACTTACTAATAGGAATACAGAAACATCCGTCTCTTCTGGGTTTTATTGTCTTATCGATTTTTCTATCAAGAGGGCTCAAATGAAATACCCATTGATTGAATTTCTTCGCTCTACTCGTCTTTCTGTGAATGCTCAGCTCATCATTACTTCGGGCCCTAAGTATGATGAGAGCTTTACTGACCAATTTCCAAATTTGATAGTTTTACAACTGACCCTTAATTTACTAATATAAGTAGCAATACTATTAACTAAACCTTCCACGCACAAAACAGGCATTCTCAATTCACATAACAACTCACTTCAGAATTTCAGCATTTAATTCTTCGTGAATTACGTGATGGAATATATGTATATCTCTAATTATTTTTATATTCATAATAAACGTTCTTAAATTTTAAAGAATTTTCCTTTGCGATTGGTATTGATGGGGTGAATATCAAAATGCTACCAGGACTAGACTCCCAAGATAAATGTCAGAAGCCCGACTACCTTTTGATATGCTCCAAATTGTCTGCACTTTTAACACTACGGTCATCAACCATTTTTTTCCTATGCCTATAGCTTTGCCCGCAAAATGACCAAGAGACACTGAATCTAGAGCCTCATCTATTACCAATAACATCCAAACACGAAAAATTCTTCAAAGAAAATCAACACTTCGATTAATTCAACATACTTTATTAAATGTCGATTTATTTCTTTTTAATTAAAAAAAACACTCCGCGAATCGCATTATTTTTTAGGTTAAAATAATCTTAGTAGCTGATCAACTTTACTTAACCTCCTTAACTTGGAGACCTGGAGGCAGAGACTGCTTGATTTTCTCGGCCTTCTCCTTGTCAGGGACGACCAAGGTGTAGAGGAAACGGGAGCAACGAATCTTGAACTTAGTATTGGATGGGTTCTTCTTTATCTTCACGGCACGCGCATCAGATCTGCGGGCTGTGTTTAGGAATTCCTTGACTTCTTTAATTTCACGGGGCATCTGTAAATTTTTAATTGAAATCGATTATTTTATATTCTATTAATTCCATTCTTTTGTTTGTATATTTATTACTTTGCCTTAAATTTGTAAAAATTAAATAAATTTTTAGCAGCACGATGTGAAATCCAACTTAATGTTGACGTTTCCACGTTTCGAAAGAAAGAGAGAAGCAAAGACCGATTTAAAATGGGGTAACATCCGACTGTCATTTTATGAGAATATATTTCAAGCGATCGAAGCGACATCAGTCGAGTAATAGTCAATATAATCACTGTCAAAAAACGACTTTCTTTAATCAAAAAACTTTTAATTTATAAACAATTATCCGTCCAAAGAAATCAGTACTCGCACCGAAAACAAATTTGATTTTTTTTGTATGTTCAACATTGTGTTTTAGGGTAAATGTTTGAATTGAATTGACATCATCTGGATAGAAAGGTTCCTCCGATACTGTGCCATCTTCGGTGGTAATAGTGACCATAGCATCTTTTCCAACAAATCCGCCTTGAAATTGGAAACAAAATGATTTAACAGTTTGTGGTTCATCAAACTGAAGTGCTATCCATTGAGGAGTACCCTAAAATAATTTTAAATTTGCAAAATGTACAATAAAGAAGACATTTCTTACCTCGTTGGAGCTCCAGGAAGTATCTTCTTCGGAATCGAACATGAAAGTCTTTCCATGCTGCTTGATGTCTTTGTTAAGAACCGAGCTGACCCTATTGAAGAGAATATATTAAAAACCTTCAGAAGTAATTGTAGGTAAATTTAGTTTACAAACTCTTAAATTTTACTGAATCTAGCAGGTTCATTTTTGTATTAATTTTTCTTATTTAAAGAAGATAAATGTTATGACGTTTAAGAGTTTACATTTTGTTAAGTTGTTCTACATCCTCATAGGTGTCGGTCGTGCAAACAAAGAGATATTTTAATACCCTGTGTACATTGTTGTAAGAAAAAAATAATGTTTCTAAACGATGCAATGCAAGAGACTTATGTTAGATTTACATGTATTTGTATTTGATTTCTGTAAAAAAAGAGATGCTAAATACAGAATTCATATTTGTTAGATAGAGCGAAAAAGAGCAAAATGCAGAAGAGCTTTATTACTGCTTTATAGGAAATTCGAGAAATACAGAAGTCAGGATTATAGTAAAGACGAACATGTTCATCTTTATTATAGCAGCTTCGTCTGCATTTTGTAAATTTGCGATATTTTCACATTTTTCTATAATTTTTGTTGACAAATGCCTGATATAAAAAAAAAAACATTAAATCTAAATGGAAGAAAATGTAGGTAAGTTAAATTTTCATTGCACAGTTTCGTATTAACAGGCCAACAAGTTATAGCAGTTTATATATACCTGTGTATTCTCTTCCACTTTCGTGTTTATACCTTTGAGTACATATAATATGGAGGGCTCGTTTCTATTCCAAATGCGTGACTATCATAAGGGGCGCTGCTCAAATTTGTGTAAGACAAGGTTTTTTGACAGCGGCAACCAAAAAAAAGTTTTTGGCAGGATTGATTGCCTTGCGGGAAGATACTAAGTTAGAACAAAAGAATAGCATACAAATTAACAAACAAAAAAACATTTTATTATTCAATATTTTTGTATCATTAAACCACCAAATAAAGACTGCTTTTAAACGAAGCAATATTACCTTGCGATAAGCCCGTAGGAGATAGACGTGTGTGGTGGCGGGGGTACACAAAATTGCTAGGGTTGGAAAAATTGCAGAGTTAGGCTAGCCGCGCACTAGCAATTTTTAGTTGCGAAACTGTTTGGTTACTTATAGAAAACAGATGAACTGTTTGGTTGAATGTCGGTGAATTTGCAGATAATTATATGTTCAATAAAATGGCGAACTTATTTTAGGCAATCGTTTAGTTTGTGTCAAAACACAAACTTTTTATTTGCTCGCACCAAGCAGTTTCGCAACTAAAAATTGCTAGTGCGCGGCTAGCCTTATCGTTCTTTCTTCTTTGTGGTTTTCTTTACTTGTCAGGTATGTTTCATTTCTATTTGGCGATCGCTCAGTGAACTTAGATCTACTCACTAGAGTAAAGAGTGCGGAGAGATGATTCCTTTTCAATAGAAGAAAAGTTAACTTTCATTAAAAATCGCTGTGTTTAAAAGCATTCATGCAATCGAAGGGAAGTCAAAAGAGAATCAAAGATTAACAGCCCGATTCTCCCCAAAGTCAGTGATTCCTCACAAGTCACAAGAAGAGGTGAAATTGATTTTGTGACTTTTTCGAATTCTGCCGCTCAGTCACAACTTGTGAGAGTCACAAAAACAATCGAAACTGTGATCTCCTTCAGGGCAGGTCACAACTCATACATTTTTAAAGTTTCTTGGATTGACATTCAGTATATTTTGCAAGAAAATTTTCTAGATTTGTAAATAATTGTGAGTACACAAAAATGGAAGTGGACGATGATGTTCTAGTGAATATTATTGCTTATCTTTCCCACGAAAATGAAAAGTAACATTTTTACATGTTCTAGTGAATATTATTGCTTATCTTTCATACGAAAATGAACAGTAACATTTTTACACAAACAACATTTTTTTAAGAAACTAATCGTATTAAGAAGTTTGCAGCGCCGACGGCTTTTAAAAACTTTGAGAGATACAAATGACCCATTTGCTCTCCAAAACAATAAATTTATAAAGTAATTTCTTCGTTTTGAATAATCATCTGTTCAAATAATGACACTTAAAAATCTCACCATGCTGTGGTTAGTTTCGTTGTGAGTTTTCTTGTGACGATTAGGGGGAGAATACCAAAATGTTATCGAATCACAACAATCCTCACAAGGAATAGTCACAAGAGCTTGTGACTTGTGACTCCTCACAAGGGGGAGAATCGGGCTGTAAAAATCACTTTCGTGTAAAAGCAGTCATACACTAAAACTTTTTCAATCTAAATATTTCTACAAATTTTTTTTTTAAATCCAACTAAAACTCATTACACCTTGAGTTCGTCTTCGAATTTGGACTCGTTTTTCGGTTGGAATTGTGCCAGTTCCCTAATCTTTACCTCATTATAAAGGTGACACAAACCACTTGCAGTGAAAGGATCGCTGATGTTCGAAAAATCATTCTGCTGTTCATCTCTCTTAATCGAGGCTAAATTACTGCAGTCCAGATGTTGAAAGATCTCCCGATTGTAGTCGCCATCCTTGGTAAATCCATTGTATTGGTCACATTGTGGGGAAGCTATTCGCCTCCAAGCAGGGAACTTTAATATTTTGATTACAAAATAGCAATTAACAGTCACTTTAAATTTTGATCTTATTTTTACGTATAATTTGTAAAGAATTAAAACAGTCACAAAGCTTATTGATATGCGGTTTTTTGCAAACAAGACTGAAAATTTACCGAGTGCTTCATATCACATGTGACGGAGAACGATGTGCGAGGAGAAGGTAAACACAAATCGACAGCATACAGCTGTATCCTTAACTTACAGAAAGTGAGACAGCGACCCCTATCACAACTGCAATTACTACAATGCATTATAGGGATAGGAACGAGCCCTCCATATTATACTCAAAGGTTTATACATACATCTGCCTCTCTATAGTTTCTGCATTTTGCGTATGCAGAAACATGTAAATCCACTTTTAATGGTGGACTTACATGTATCTGCATAGATAGAGAGAAAAGTGCAAAATGCAGAATAACTTCATATCTGCATTATAGGAAATTCGAGAAATGCAGAAGTCAAGATTATAGTAAAGACGAACATGTTCATCTTTGTTATAGCATATTCGTCTGTATTTTATACATTTGCGACATTTTCACATTTTTCTTTAATTTGTCTTGACGGGTGCATAGTGTGAAAAAAAAACATTAAATCGAAATTGAAGAGAACGGAGATAAGTTCAGTTTTCATTGCATTGTTTCGTATTAACAATTTATAGCAGTTTATATAGGAAGTAAAAAAGAGTTACCATCTGTGTATTCTCCCCCACTTTCTGATTTCGACATACATCTGGCTCTCTACTTTTCTGCATTTTGCAGGTGCAAAAACATGTAAGGCTAGGCGCGCACTTGCAACTGTGATCGAAATCAAATAGTTTAATCACCAGTTGATAGAACACAGCGCACTGGCAACTCTAACTCATGCTCACACTTTTCTCTCTTGCGCTTATAGAAAACAGCTCAGCTACTTAATTAAATGTCCGCGCAGGTGCATATAATTATATATGTAACACAAAATAGTGAACTCATTTTAGGCAATCGTTTAGTTTGTGTCGAAACAAAAACTTTTTAGTTGCTCGAACCAAACAGTTGCGAAACTAAAAATTGAATGTGCGCGCCTAGCCTAATTAAACAAAACATCAAACATAATTTTCTCTTTGTAGAAGTGTTAATTTTCGTTTTATAAGAGGGTGTTGTAGTATTCTTAAATTGTACACAAATAAATAAAAATTAATTTTGAAACCCTCAAATTTTCTGTCATCTTGTTTTGACAACATGTGTAATATATTTTTTTTTAATTGTGGGCAAATCTTGGTTTTATGTTTCCCACGAAAACAAAAAATCTCATATGACTTTTCAAATGAAATTAACTACAGTCCTAGAGCCTAGTACGCAGATCGGGAAAAAATTTATCTCCCATAAAATTTTTTTCCTGGGACATATTTTGGATTTTTTCCGAGCAGTACGCAGTTCGCGCGCAAAATTCATACTTTTGTGCATTGCAGTACAAAATGTCTCCACTAAATTTTGCCAGGGAAAAAAAGAATAATACAAGCATTATTTTGCGGGACAAATTTTGACAGCCACCGTATTTCCGAAAGTGATTTTTGTCAAAACTGGTTTTGTTTAAAAGGTGCTGATGCTTCTCTTGAAAGCATCAAGAGGAGATTCCAAAAAGCTATGAACGACTTTTGTAAGACAACCCGTTCCATAGATACTCTCCAAAACACATTAAATTATTTTTTTTCTCCAAATTCAAACTTTGGCGCGAAATTTGGAAAAGTTTTGTAGAGATTAAAATTGTAGAGATAAAATTACAGCTATCATTGTTGATAAAACTAATGCCATATTCCTTTCCTATTGTTCTCCATCATGGAATAACGAAACAAATTTATTTCTCTTTATATTTTATTTTGATATAGTGAAAATCAAATGAGAAGTCACAGACGTGTAAATCATAGGTAAACCAAAACGGTATGACTTGACTTGAAATGACAGCGCAATTGATTAGGCCTATTCTGCCACATCTGTTATTCTGCTATAGATTTTCTGTTATGAATCATAAAAGATTTCCATCTTAAAAGATCTTTTATAATTGGTATTCAGGGGCTCGAACTTTTATAAAAGTCTGTTATGCAACTTCGAAAACGAAATCTGTTATGAAACTGAACTAAATCTGCTATCATAATCAGCTGTGATTAAATAAAATAATTCATCTGACAAAATTAAAATGGATGACGAACAAAAAAGTAATCTCTTCTCTTACACATTATTGGTGTCCTCTACTCTACTTACATATACATATGTTTATATAATACTCGTATGTGTGTAAATATATTTTCTTTCATTTGTCTCATTTTAAAAAGGTTTCGTTAACGAAATATAAAATATATCGTCGTCGTTCTATGAAACGTCCATTTTTAACAAAAATGTAATTTAATTCTTATTTAATTCATTCCAGATCATCCATATTTGCAAAATATTGTATTGCACAGTGGACGACGATGATATATCAATTTTTCATTGATATACTCATATCTGTGTATGTATTGAAATCTTTTATGATAAAAGTCACAGAAGTTTGTCTTTTATTCTTTTATGATTTTTAACAGATTTCATAACAGATTTTGGCATGCTGAATACCAAAAATGCTATTCGTAAAAGATTTTTTCTATGTTCGAACGTTTGACAGTTCATAAAAGTTTTCTTAGCAGATTTTATAACAGATTTTAGCGTGCTGAATACCAAAATTAAAATTCATAAAAGATTTGTTGACAGCTCAAACATTTGTATGGAAATTCATAGCAGAATAACAGAATAGAAGAATAAAAGATCTCGCCGAATAGGCCTAGATAAATCAAACAGAAAATATGATGACAGGTCATGACTTCTGTTATCGTGTAAAGTGGCCTCAATGACAGTAAGGGATTGGTATTAAAATGGAGTATTTTTCATGCAAACATCCCATTAGACTTGCGATATAAAACTATCAACGCAGCAAATACTATCACAAAATCTCTCTCATCAAAAATCCAATTAAAAATTTTCTTCAGTTCGATATATTTTGTCTTTGTGTGTGGATGCGCTGACCCTGACAGTGTTTTTAAGTTTAATGTTTTATTTTTCTTTCAACAATAAAATTATACATTTGTGTTGACATCACGTAAAGTTATATAAATCAAATTTGGCTGTGCGATAAAAATAGAGTTCATTGTAAATTACTTTTATATAAATATTTTTCAACTGGACTTTTCAATTTTCTAAAACCACCGCTTTTTTTTGGAAATTGTTTTACTTAACGTAAGTTCATTCACTATTTTGTATGATAATTGGTTATTAATTAGTGTAAGCAAAATGCGTTTAAATTCTGAAGACTTTCTAAACGAATGCAACTTGTAATTTTTAACTAGTTACATATGCGGATTTAAACAATCTTATTAATTACAATTTAATTCCACTTGTAATGTGAGGGTGATAAAATAATAAAAAAAAAACGAGTTACTGGCTCGGTGCCTCTATCAGAATGTACAGATTGTGAACCATTTTTCTCTAAATAGGTCAAATGTGGTTGCATTATCCAAACCAGTTGGTGTGATTTCGATAAAAAAAAATTAGAAATGATGTACGCAGGTTGTTGCCCAAGGCTACTATGTTTTTTACCAAATACCTATATTTATTTAATCTTTAATGTTAAATGTTAACCTGTTTGCCATACATTGTACGAAAACCATAGACAGCACGAACAGTCCAAAGTCCATTTATTGTTTTTCTGTTTCTGGTTTATATTTTGTATCCACATTCAGCTATTCACGAATAGTTTAAACGGTGTGGTGCTCTGTTTCTGGCGATGCACAAGAAGACATGATGTTGTTTTGCTGTTGTGAGCTCGTATCGACGAGAAAAAAGAAAAGAAGGTGTGTGCCCACAATGGCGACGTGGATACACGCAAAAACATAGGTACAGCGTACAGGTTGCCTAGAGTGATAGCGCTAAGAAATATCAAAACATTGACTGAACACTATGAAAATAGTATACAGCGCTATAAAATGGTGACAGTGAAGTACAAATTTAAGCAAACTTCCAACTCTGTTACAGAGACAAGACATCATTGTGTGTCAGCCAGTCAAAGAGATAAGATGTTGCTTTGCGAATCGTAAACAAATAAACTGTGGCGATAGATATTTCATCGTTCAATGACTTTATAATGATAAATTGTTAAGAAAAGACACTATTTATCTATTAACATAATTATTATACACTTATACTACTTCGCACAGATGCCCTTGGCGGTGCTAGTTACCATACTTGCCGCCTGCCAGGTAAGGTTGTATCTGGTTTTGTAGGTATATTAGAAGTTTTAATAAATGAATTAATTTTGAATAAACAGATCAACCAAAAATATTGAAGAAAATAAGCTCGTGGTCTTGGTTTAAGGGAACCGACTATTGCTACTGTCATTGAAATATTTCAAGTAGGTTGGTATTTTTTTGGCGCCTTTTTTTTTAGATATATCCCTGTAGAGGGTTTATAATATTTTTTTAAGGTTAACAATTTGATAAAGAAGAGAGTGTTATCTGTTTAGTTGAAATTTTGTTTGTTTAGTTTAATTTTGACTCGACACATACTTACATACATATGTTCATACATATGTACATACATATGTATGTATGTATGTACATTCTATCTAGTTTTAATTATCAAAGAAAGTCACAATTAATGACTGAGCCAATCAACTTATGTGTACAGTTGCACTTAAGATGTCATTAAATAATAATTATTTTATTTTGCTCATTCTTATTCGATTCAGATTTGCCCATCATTTCCCACCTTTTATAATTCACAGATGTAGGTTGAACATTTTGACTAAAGCCTAGTATACAGTTCTTCTAAAAAAAAAACCAATGCATTTCTTATGGGAGAGTTTTTTCCCGAAAAAAAACTTTTTTCATTTCACCAAACTGTAAACCAAAATCGAAAAAAAAATTTATACTCACCACGATGTGCATCCCATTGTTTTGACGGAAAAAACTTACAGAAATTTTTTCATAAGAACAAAATTTTTTTTTCACCACTCATTTTTTTTTCTTCAAAAAGAACTGTATACTAGGCTTAATAGGCAAAAAAGCATGTAGGTATATAATAGGTGAAAAGTACTGGGGTGGAATCGGCTAAGGTGATAGTTGATTGTGATTGTCATTTTGACATTCGCTCTCTCTATATTTCTTTATTGGTATGATATATAGTCAAAATGACAATCACAATCAACTATCACCTTAGCCGATGCCACCCCTGGATTATGGGGTTATCGACAAACTTTTCAATAAAATATTAGGTTCGTTCGTTGAACTTTACCCAGGGTTGACCCAGGTTTTCTTGACAACCCTCAGAGTTGTCAACAAAAACTGGGGTTTTCGGTTTTTAAAAAACACCCAAGGGCTTTCAACTGTTTTGTTGACAACTAAAAGCAAGACAAAATAATTTTTTGATCTGATAAAACTTTAAATTTGTTATAAATTAGTTTTAAAAATGAACGAAAACAATTTCGCGTTGTTGCTGAATGTTTCATCCGATGAGTACAACAAACATTTAATTGCAAATAAAAGCAATAACATGCAACATGCGAATCTCCAAACGACAACAAAAGAAATTCATATGAAATCTCATACGACTTTTGGCAGTTTGAGCGTTACCTGAACTAGCCCCAGTAAAATACCTGGATCTACTTCATGGCGAGTTCAGGGCGACCCCAGGTCTCAAAAAACACAGAATTTGCTCACCAGGGTCACTTCAGGTTTTTCAAAAAACGATTTAGGGCGACCCCAGGGTGACTTCAGGGCTCAACGAACAAACCTATTGAATAAATCAGATTTGTTCAAATTTAGGAAGACTAGTTAATATATTCAATTGGAATCGAAACTTAGTAAAAAACAACAAACAAAAAATGGAAAACGACATTAATAGTTAGAAAACAAAACATTATTTGAACAATCAAACCGATTTCGATGAAACTAACAGCAGTTATCACAAAAAAACTCCGCTTAAAATTATGATTATTTATTGACTGTATATTGAATTTTAAAATGATCAGATGTTATTTTTATGCTAATTCATAAGTTTAAGCAGTCAATAATCAACATTAATGATGCATATTAACACTCTGCGCTTACCCCCATCTAATTTTTTTTTAATATTTCAAATTGTGAATAAATAAATAATTTTGTTCTTGACTTTTTTCGTTTGTGACCTTTTCTGTTTTACGGTGACATTCATGGAATTCTGTTAGTGTTGCAATTAATAATGTGAATCAACGGTGGCCACATATTTTATATCAAAAATTATTAATTATTTCTATATCATACTTTTGCAATACAAGCAACAAGTCTAAAAACTCCATTTTATTCTTTATTCTTTACGCTGAATTACAAACAAAAATGGGAAAGTAAAGGCTAAACTCGAAACTTTACTATTTGAATAAAAAAAATCAATTTTTAATCTTTATAAGGAGGAAATCATGTTGAAACACCGCTACTTTATTTATTTATGATACAAATTATATGAACCGCCGGAGCTACATGTTAAGGAAAATTATGTACAACCAATGGCGCACGAGGCCAGCCAACTTGATACCTGAGCAAACTGCGCATCAATTAATTCATTTAAGCGACGCGACGCGACGCGACGCTCATTTAACATTTTACTTTAAAAGAAAAATCGCAAGAAAAGAATTGTTTATTACTGTTGTTTGTAAGTGAAAAAAAACCGAAGTATAAAGTTGTTTTACTCAGAATGTATACTCTACCCATCGTCGCCATGGGTTTCGATAAATTTAGAAAGCTGTTGAATACGATAGTTATTTCATAATATAAATTACAACAATTATTTTAACTCAAATATTTGCCATGTTATTTTTTTATTTCTGCTCTATATAGGGTGTCCCACAGTCACCGCCCCAAACTAAAACCTTGGATTCCTGAGGTCATTTTAAGTCGAAAAACTTAAGAGGTAATTTTCTCGTTTTCGTACCGTTTTCGAGTTATAACGGTTTTTTGATTTTTGCCTTAACTGGCTTCATCTTTGCCAAACTACTTCCGATTCGTAAGATTTTTGTTATAAACAATCAAGAATTTATTACTGTTTTAGTTTGTCCCAAAAGGGCTTTAATAATAAGTGAAAAAAATTAATACTCATTAACGTGTTTTTTTGAATAAAATGATATGAAAGTGAAAAAAACTACTTAAAAAACGAAAAAATTGGGTTTGATGCAAAATTGCAGAGAAACGGTTGTCCGCAGAAAAAAAATATTGGACAAACTAAAACTGTAATAAATTCTTGATTGGTTATAAAAAAAACTTACGAATCGGACGTAATTTGGCAAAGATAAAGCCAGTTAAAGGAAAAATTATAAAAACCGTTATAACTCGAAAACGGGACGAAAACGAGAAAATGACCTCTTAAGTTTTTCGACTTAAAATTATCTCAGGAATCCATGGTTTTCATTTGGGGCGGTGACTGTGGGACACCCTGTATAATACTTTTCGAATAGTCTAATTTATGCAAAACAAAATAATCAAAGAATAGTTTTCATTTTACTACACTATTTAGGGATCATCAATTTTGTATCATCAACTCCTTGTAGGTTTATCACTATCTTGAATGTATCACTATCCAAATTTTTGAATCTACTCGAAAAAGAACTTTTAAAATTTTTGACAAAAAGAATGAGTTTTACTCTCATCGTAATATCAACTTTTGATCCAAATCTCAAGTTCGTTTTTTCCAAATGCAAAACTTGCTCTATAGTACCTACTATTAAAAAAAAATAGTATCAAATCTGATCAAAATCTCGAGATCGATTTTTTACGAATGCATAACTTGCCATTATATACTCTTATGCATGTACAGGGTGCATTGTACATAAATGTTCCTTGACTATTTTTTTCCACTTACTTTTAAATGAAATACAATTTTATTGATTGATTATATGGTCTCCAACGTTATGTATGGAATATAATGTCGGTCAAGTGGCCGCCTAAGGCCGTGGTGCAAAGGTGAGCTCTTTTAATAACATTTTGCATAATAATTTCGCAGACTTCTGTTGTAATTTCAGCAATTTCGTTCATTATGTTGTCATTAAGCATCGTGGTTATGGTTCGTTTGTTGATGTTCACCTTTATCTTCATGTACCACCATATGAGGAAATCGGGAGGCGTGAAATCAATGGATCGTGGGGGCCATTCAATGCCACAACTTTTTGACATTACTTGGCCGCGAAAAATTTCTAGTAAAAACCGCATCGCAGCACGAGTTAGGTGTGATGTGGAACCGTCTTGTTGGAACCACATGTTTTGTTGGCCTACTTAATCGAAATCGGTTACAATAAAGTTTTCCAATATATCCCGATAGCGGTCAACAATACAGCATTGCCTATGGCATCCTCAAAGAAATATGGCTCCATGACGCCGCTGGCTCAAATGGCGCTACGTTACTCTAAGGTGTTGTGGTCTTTGGTGTATCAATCGAGGGTTTTCAGTGCTCCAATAGCGGCCGTATATACCGATCTGCACTCTAGCACTCAGATCTAGACGACCTTAATTGTTATTTCCTTGCAACTGTAATACCAACTGCCAAATTTCATTCACAATCAAAATCGATCTGGAACATAAAACGCAATGCTTTCAAAAAATATGCCACAAGGTTGGCTTATCAATCATTTTAATAATCTTCATAAAAAATAATTGTGTAGTTATAAAAAAAACTACTAACAAATAAGTTTATATAATACAAATGTTTGCTTTGTTCACGGGTGTCCAATACGAAAAAAAGTGATAATGTTGAAAAACAATATCTGCCCAAAAAATGAAGTAAGTTTCACTAAATCTTAATGATAGCATCTCCATTGTTATACTTTTTAAGATAGGTTGTTTTTTTTTTCAAAGCTGGAAAATATGTTTGTTTTTGCGTAGTTGTGGCTATAATAAAATGAGCCCCCTACTGATAATAATATATATGTTCATTGATGATAATTTTTGATAGCAACGAAATTTGCCGTTAAAATTTTTATCAGAACAACTGTGTCTATAGACTCACCCCACATGTGGGTTATAAAGTTATTTATATAAAGAAGTTAATTATTTTAACCGATAACACATTGGTGACTTGCGAAATTGCAATCTGTCTTCTTAACACTTCTACTATATTTTGCCATTTTTAACCTACATATATAGCGATTCATTTTAATTAACTTTGGTCGGCGAAAAAAAATTCTCTGTAGTTGGTGCCCACAAATATGGAGGGCAGAAAAGTTTCTTAAAATCAGGTTCTACCTTAACAAATACATAAAATCAATGAACTCTATCTGACCACAATGCTGTGAGTCGTAGCATTTTCAAATATGGATTTCCATCCTCTAAAACTCCTATTTAGATGTGAGGCGTCCTGACTCCTGACATCATCCGAAAAAAACTTATATAGAGCTAAAATGTGAAGTTGTAGATGGGGCAAGAAAAGTATGCATTAGTAGAAAGAAACTGTTAGTTTCAACTTCACTACGAGTATTGTTTTCAGCCAATATCTCTCCGACTAATGGGAATCAAAATAATATCAAAAATAGTACAGGGTGGCGCACAAATCGTGCTACAAAAACAAAACATAATAACTTTTGCTTTTTGTGAGTAATGGGCTTATTTTTTCATTCTGTGGGTTACTACTTTTTAGATTTATTAAAATGAGCGCTTGGGATAACGGCGGGAGTTTGGCGGCACTCCTCCTAGCAGATGGACCATTATGAGGCTGTTAAACATGTTTACCGAATCTGAAACAATCGCCCGAAGACCGTATAATCGGGATCCCTATGTCCGGGTTCAGGATACAATCGCATGCCATCCGTTTTAATGGTATCAAATCCACAATTTTTAAATTGGAAGATAAATTATGCAAATTTTGTATTTGTACGGTTTAGAGTTTAAGGAACAATAAAATGCAAACCCTAGCCTTAACAAGTATTTTGTGTTATACATAGATACCCCTCCATTTTTAAGTTTAACCATATTAATTAGTCGAAACCTATTTTATAAAATGAGTCAAGAAAACATAAAACCTCTAATTTTGTCGACAGTCAACATTTTTCAGAGGAAATTTTGTTTTGTGAGATCTTTGATATCTCGGCGATATATGTATGTTTTTATTAAGAACACACGTCAAGTGGAGAATTACATACTAGCCTTTGGAGCATAACGATTTGTAATTTAAATTGCAAACAATCTTGAGTGCTTCTACAAACGCTCTCTCGTCGAAACTGAATATCACAATCTATTTCCAGTAAGTATATGCAAGTCAATGCACTCGACTTGACTCGACACGCACGCACAACTCATCCCGAACGTTTATATGAGTAGAATGTAAATAAGAGTCTCATCATTGCTTATTAGTTGAACAGAAAATACTTGCTTTTTTTATAATTTGTGAGAACAAAATTTTAGAAATAACATATTATGGAGCGCCGGAATAGTCCGGAAATTTTAACAAAACGAATTTAGAGATATTCTACTTTGCATCGAATGAAAATTTACAATAATTTTTTTTTTCGAGCAGTTTGAATGCTGTTAAAACCACAAGTCTTTGAAATTAAGTCGGTACTTATTTGAATTGTGCAGTTAAGACAGATTCGGTCGCCGAAAACAGATTATATTTTTAATGTTCTGGATATAGTGAATTCGAATTCAGAATTTCTCGCTTGGCGCAGGTTTTCGATATCTTTGAATCTTAAAAAAATAATTTTTTACTTGAGACTTATAGGTACTAAAGGCAAGTTATGCATTTGTTCAAAAAATCGAACTCGAGATTTTGATCAAAGTTGACATTACGATGATAGCGAAGAGGAAAAAAGTGGGGTCTGTCTGTCTGTCTGTTTTTCTACTACAGCCGAAACGGCTCGGCCGATTTATTTTAAACTTGGTAGATAGTATTTTTAATTTTTTTACCTCCGCACGTTTTTTTATTTTTCTTTAAGACCAAAAACAACGGTACCTGCCATACGAATTTTTTCGAAATTTTATAAATAGTTTTTTTTCTCAAAAACTGTTCGACAGATTAAAAAAAAAAATTCATAATATAGTTACAAAAACATTTCCGAAAAATGGTTATTAATGGTACCACCCTTGTTTTTGATTTTCTCAAAAACAGTGCAACCGATTTTGATAATTTTTTGTATGCTAATGCTCCCCAAAAGTTTTAATGTTATTGTGTACTAAAATTTTCAAAAAAATTTCATTTGGATTTGAAAAAAAATCAGTTTTTTTTTTCAAAACTCAATATGTACATATTTCAAAAACACCATGCTTGATTTTCTTTAAACTTGATATCTAAAAGTTTTTCAATATATGTAGGTAGTCTACAAGATTTGAGAAAAAAAATATTTTACCCGAAAATAACAGTACCCACCATACAAATGTTAAAAAATTGAAATTAAGATATTACTGACTGTACCTACCATAGAACCATTTTTTCAAATTTTGAATTTCTCATTTTCGGCATAAAGGATTTTAATAAAATTTTTTATTGAGAAGCTTCTAAGAAGTTTAAAAAACATTGCATTTCAAAATTTTAAAAAGAATTTTTTTTGAATTTTTGAAAAAAAAAATCTCTTTTTTTGGCAAATTCTATATCGCATAAACAGATCAATATTTTTGTTTGAAATTTAATCTCTATTCGTATAATAATAAAAACTTTAAGTTGGCGTACCAAATTTTTAAAAATGTTTTACAAATTTTGCATATAAGAACTTATTTTTTTAAGAAACCATTTATAATTTTTGTTCTTGCATAAACTAATATTTGTTTGAATCACATGGCATCCTGTTTTTAACTCCAACTACTAACGGAGTTATTTAAGTCATTTAAAAAATGAATTTAAGTTTTTCTCTAATATCATTAATTCTTAGTCTTTTACATAAGAGCAATTTCGTGTGACCCAGTCGTGCATTTTATTTTGTTTTCTGTAGTTGAACCACTGTAATATATCAAAATAATTTTTATCAACAAACGGAACTAATACTCGTACTTTCTTTTTTCTTCGAAAAATCTTTGATAAATTGTGCTACTCGTACTTATTTCTTGAATACCCAATTAATCCGTAAGAGCAAATTTTCACCTAGAGTAAAAAATTGAAAAAAAAAACTAAAGGATTTTGAAAATGTAGTACAAACTCGATTTACGCAACTAATAGCAATTAGGGCAGTTGCAATAACCGAGGTTGTTGCACTTACTGGGTTATATTTTTTTAAATAAAAAATTATAGTTGTAATGGCTTATTTTTTAGAAATAATAACGAAAATGTTATAAAAAAACATTATTGAAACCAAACAAATCGTTTTTGTTGGTTTGATGTTTTGATTTTAATGAACAGATGCATAAACACAACGTTAACCGAGTTCGTATTGTACTTTCAAATGACTTAACGAGTTTTGAGCCAGTCAAATTAATTCGTGATGTAAGATAAACTTAAATAAAGTGAAAATGAAATGTTTGTATTCCAATTTTTAAGTAATTGAGAAATTCTGAGTTCGGATTACATAAGGCCACAATTTCATGTAAAATTGAAAATTTTATTTAAATGGTGTGCTTTTTAGTATTCTCAAAAATAGCTATTTTAACTTGACGAAGCTGAATTTTTGCAAGAAGTTAAAATATTCAAATAACCGTTACCTGCCTTGCCACATGGGTCTTTGTGAATTTGTGAGACGATATAATACTCGTAAAATGGATCGTCCTTTGCATAGCACAAACTTGCAATATTATTATAATGATGATATACAGTGTGCGAGCGTAGATGTTGGTCAAAGTAGTTCTTAATGTAAACTGCACGCTCCATAATGGCGAATGACATCAGACCAGAAACAAAACTTGCCGGCTTATGGCAAATTATTTCTTAAACCTACATTTATCACGATTCATAGATTTTTGAAAATGTTTATATGGGTCATTTTTTAAAAATTGACATTTTTTATTGATCGTTTCAAAAACATTTTTTTTCAGTTTTTCTTGGGTTTTAGTTTCTAAATCTATAGTAAACAAGTAGAAAGGAGTTCTCCGAGTTGCGCAAAAATAATTTCAAATATTTTACATTTTACGAGTATTTTTCGATAAAAATTAAAATTGAAAATTTCGAATGTATTAAAAATGTTCTTTTCTTGCATAAAATAACAATAATCCACAAAATAAATAGTATATATTTTGTTTATGAAGTTGTTTGTTTACGAAATGATTTTGTTTAAAAGCATGAAAGAGTCAAAAAAAATTTTTAAATAACGACACATAACTTTCTTGGAACTTTTACGGTACCAATACTGTAAGGAATGATGAAATTCAGTATATTTATCTAGAATATAAAAAAAAATTAATAATAAAATGAGCCATTATAAACTAAAAGAACATATTTAAAAACAAATACGAAAATGGCCACGGAGATTACAGGACACGGAGATTACAAAATCGACTATTTCTTGATTTTAATATAGTCAATGTAATTCAATGTCAGCCAAATTATATTAGGTTCAAGTATGATTAAATACCTTTCTTTTGGCGGTGGTTAGACTAAAAAATATTAATATGGTACAAAGATAACAAAGCCACGGAGATTACACTGAATTTTTACTCGGATGAAAAAATTATTTTGTATGTAAATTTTAAAGGAATTAACTGTACTAATTAAATAATAACAAAACATGAAATTGAAGGTTTTTTGACGTACTCGTACTATAAGATGATGCATCGTTAAAAATTATTAAAAATTGTTTAGTTGTGTGAAAAAGCGAAAACGTTTAATTATGTTTTTTTTCAAAATCTTGTCACACTCATTCAACTAAGTATTGGGACAACAAAAAAATTTTTCTTTTTTTTTGCATATCATAAAATTGAAGTTTAAGAGAAGGCCTTTAAAACGACAAGGCCCAAAATTAAAAAAAAAATCATTTTCATCATTAAAAATATTAATAAAACTGATTAAGCATCAAAATCACATCCCAAAAAGGCCACGGAGATTACACATTATTAATTACCATGGATATTCGTTACATTCAATCGATCTGCAAATTTGTTCTTATAATGCTGACATATAAACACAGTTCCATGCCAAATTTCAAGTCTTTAAATTGAAATGCAAAAAAAATAGAAGCTATAAGGCTAAAAATGTAATTTTTTTAAAACGACCCATATTTTTGTTCATTGGGTTCTTATATTTTAAAAACCTATCAATTTCAAACTAATTGATTATTAACCTCCCTCGTTTAGGAAATTGAGAATAACAACTTCATTATTTAAATTAAGATGGCGAAAACCTGCAAGAGATTCTCGATAACTCGGATGTATACTTCCCATAACGTAGCTCCTCTAACAAAATGTCAACAAAATTTACTAACCCAATGAAATATTAAATACCCATAGCAATCTTACTAACTACACTATAGTATTCAAACTCATAAACAAATTAAACTAAAATATAAAGTATTGAAAGTTGTAATGTTTATTATACTATGTGTATGTATATTTTTTTTCGCTGAGTTAATTATGTTTTGAAATTATATTTTAAAAATTACCAGTAAAAACCTACTTCTTTGTCATATTCAAAGGAATTAGTTCTCAATTATAAAGTTTAACCAGAATTACATATGTACATATATAATTTCTGTGTTTCCCTCAATGCACATTGTACATCATGCAAACGCTTCGTGTAATGTGTCTGTCGTAAAGGGGATAATCTAAGCTTTTTTTTTCGCAAGAATTGCAATTTTATTATCTGTACATACGTCATATTTTCTAAAAACAAAAAGCATGCATTTGAGTTGAGTTCAAAGTCCATATAGCAAGTTGTTGGTTTCCCCAACTAACTAAGTGTGCCACTTGCAGTCATTTTTAAAAGGAATTTTTGCAACTGAATCAAATTTTCGCAATAATTTTGATTTAACATACAAAATTAAAAAAAAAATGTATTCGCTAGTTCTGGTAAAACGTATAAGCTACTCTTGTAAATATTAAAATACAAATTGAATTTAATTATTGAACTGGACTCTAATCAATTAACGATACCAATAATCAATTTAATACTCAGCTAAACGCTAAACGTTACCTTAAATTTTAAAGTGAAGAAACTCGTCTTTAACTTCGCGATTAAGTGTAAACGCCGCGTTTGTGCTGTAGGAATAGAAAACCCAATTCTATTTTTGTTTTGAATTTTGTGCGGATTAAATAAAGAAGTAGGCAAGTGAAATAAACAATTTAGTATTTTTTTATTAAAATTTGTATATTAAAATATTTATATAATTTATAATGACCTGAACGTCGAAACTCATTACAACGAGTATTACTCGTATTAAATTAAAATAGAAATAATGTCATTACCACAAATGTTATTTTGACAGCAAATGTAGTGGATTTTGTAATAGAGCGCTGTTTAGTAAAATGGGTGTTTAACTTGATTATTCGTAAACGCGCAAATTAACTCGTCTTTAAAGTTTAACCTGGTGTTAACATAAACTCATGTTTAGAAATAAATTATTAGTAAGGCTATAAGGGTTCATATTTGTAGGGGCTTTTCTTTATATTGACCGACGATAATTTATATCAAGGTGTGTTCACACCAAAGAAACATTTCAGGAAACATTGTTTAAAAAACATTTCAGAAATGTTTCTGATTTGTTTTTTTTTGGTGTGGACGCTTTGAGAAACATTTCTGAAATTTTTTTTTGTTTCCAGATTGAGTTGTCTGTAATTTTTTTTTCTCGCCTGTGTTGCACTTTAAGCGCATGAATTTTTTTTTCTACTTCATTTTTATCACGTTTTATATTTTCGCAAATGTTTCTCTGTTTCGGAAATGTTTCTGAAATGTTTTTAAAATGTTTCAAAAATGTTTCTTTGGTCTGGACACACCTTTATGTCATTAAAGGGCTTTTTACTGGCACGAGAATTTTATTTAAATGAAATATGATAATCCTGTTAGGTTTATTGTTTGTTCATTTTATTTTTTCAACTCTGCTTTCATTTGGACACTATTAGCATGTATTTTGGACTCTCAACTGTCCAAATTTGGGGTAAGGTTTTTGAAGTGTTGCCCGTTCTTGATTTCACTTAGGAGTGGACTTTGAACAAACATGTATACACATATCGTCGCTTTTCCGGCAGAGTGGCATAGGTCGAAATTTGTGGTTTTTTAGTTTTGAACACAGAACTGAGCCGAAAAAAAAAACACAATTTTTCTATGTAATCGGCGTTAACCTACTTCTTCTAGTTTCCGAGTTATGAAAAAGCGCCGCTCTCAACTTTCAAAATACCCCTGTCATTTTATACGTATAAATACGGCAAAAATAATTTTTTTTTTTTTTAATATTTCGTTTTTTATAAAACTTAACAAACAATAAATGCAGTTTTTTCACGTATTCAACATTCGAGTTTTTTTTTTTTTTTTTTTTTTTTTTAAAGGCTCTACTGAAAATTGGCAAATTTCGACTTATGCCATTCTGCCGGAAAAGCGACGATATACATATACCTATAAAATCTTTTCCATTGGATAACTTGCCAAAGTGATACACATTTTATACACGTTTTTGAAGAAAATGTGTGTGTGCATTTTCGGAAATGATTTTTATATTCCATTCGAATCGAACAGGATAGAAACATTAAAAAAATCTAATGAAAAACGACATAGTGCAACTGTCATTGAAGTTTCCCATCAATCTTCAATCGAACAGGTCTTTTTTGAATTTGATATTTCTTTTTATTTTGTAGTGCTGTTGTTTCTAAATATTTTTATTAAAAATATTACGAGTAAAGTATGATTTAGTACTAAAAATTGAATAAAAAAGGCATTTTTAAGGGTACTGGATCTTACGAGTAAGTGACAAATCCTCCAACAGTATCTTTTGCGAAAATTACTTCTCATTTAAGCCTTTTGTGCTCAGCAGAAACTTGTAGGTTTTGTTCATTCTTGGTGAATTGTAATTCACTAAATTCAGGTTATCAATAAGCTGTTGTGCCTCTTATTTATTTGTGTACAAATAATGCATTTTAAATATTATAATCTAAATTGAAAATTTGCATAAATACGCGTGAAAAAAAAATATTTTTTTTAGTAACAAAAGCTTCCAATTTATATTTAAATTTGGCATAAAATATGGTGTTCGTTCGGTTTCGAGATTAAACATATTTTTTTTCATCGAACTATTCCTACTACGCGGGGGCTTATATGTTTTACTTGTTTTTTTTGAACATCAAGAGGGTCAAAGTCCTCTTTTATAGGAAGAAACTTTTACGCCGACGATGACTGTCGTTGTAGAAGGTGTAGACGGAGGCTTGATTTTATATCTTTCGTTATAATCAAAATATGTTTGTGTGTTTTATTTTTGTTACTTACTTTATTTTGTTATACTCGTATCTTGAAAAAAGCTTATTTTGCTGTGAATGTAATAGTGTCGACTTTTGCTATCCCACGTAATCTCATAGCTAAATGATCGCGTAATGTGACTTTCAATAATCAGTCAGCTTTAGTTCGTTATTGAAACAAGTTGTTTTCTTGATTTTAGAATAAATAGACCGTTAATCGTGAATAGATTTGACAGTGATATCTCTAACTGCTTTGAAACTGTGATAATAAAAAAAAATAATTTCAAACCTTGAGACATTTAAATTCCTTTTACAAATTTTGTTTTGTATAAAATGATATTTACTTTATACTAGAATATTCAAATAGTGAAGTGCTTTGTTTGGATAGCATAGTACACACTGCTAATAGCTCTGAAGTATTTTCACAACGCTGTCTTTATTGATACGAAAGTAAGGTAAACCATATTTTGCGCTTTTCAGTTTTAATAAGTTTTGCATTTGTGTGTTTAGTATTTGTTTTTCTGATATTGCGGAAATAATTTGAATAAAAATATATGGACAAATTGAAGAAATAAAATATTAATTCATATTGAATTAACAAATAGTTTAAAATATAATGAGATTTTTATGTTTTTAGCAATTACGTAAATTTCTTATTCTTAGAATACTAGCTACATTTTATAAAGCGCAAAGATCAAATTTTCTGAAAAGTATTGAACAAAATATTGCAAATTTCTTAAATTTCAAAAACTTACTGGCACAGCTGTCATTTTCTTACTTTACATATTACACATTAACTCTATTGTGAATAAAACAGAAACCTACTATTAGGTTACGGTGGCAAAATTAATGGCCGTTTTCGAAAACGTCATTTGCGCTGAGCATGTAATTGCAAGATGCTTTTAAACGCAAACTGCAAAATTTTTCTATTCAACAACCTAACTCGAAATTTGTATTCAAAAGCTTCATTGTCGATAACGCAGTTTGCTACAGTCATATGTTCGATAATATCATTTGCGGCACAACTCTGCAGTAAAAAGGGACGAATTGACTGACGTTGATCACACATATTGTGTACAAGTTGGGCGATTGCATATTTGACAATAGCAACATCCGCGTAAAAAAATGACGATCGTTTGACGATCAACTTGACTTTGATCTGCCGTGTTTGAAAACTGCCAATCATTGATTTACAGAGTTATTATTCTTAGGCTGGTATTCACCGAGCGCTCATAACTTAAGAAGCTCATAAACCTATTCACCAAGCAATATTAGTAAAGATCTACGAGCGCTCTTAAAAGTTAGGAGTGGTCCCGACCACTCCTAAACTTACGAGCGCTCTCTTCGAAAGTTTGTTCGAAAATTCGAAAACTAAACAAACGACGGTGAGTGCAAAACCAAAACCAGTTATCGTCACCAGCAACGCTCCCCAAGCAAAATACGAAACTGACCGAAGGATTCTCACTGCCAGCTGCCATTCAAGTTCGAAAACAGTTTGATTTCACAGTTTGTGTATGCCTGAACAAGAGAGAGTGGCTCTCATTTTCGAACTTCGAAAAACACTTGTGAGTGGTTGGTGAATACTGAATACCCCAAAGAAATTTCAAGTTAGGAGCCTCGTAAAGTTAAGAGCCGTTTAAGAGCGCTCGGTGAATACCAGCCTTAGAGAGAAATTTTAGATTAGAGTCTCGATATAAAAGAGTGAAATGCAAAAGGAAAATGACTGAATTGTCTTTAAAACAGTTTTTTGAAACGTAATCTTATGAAGTTTTGCATTAGTGAAAAAGAAGATCTACTTTTGATTTGAATCTGTCAAAAATCCGATTTTGTCAAAACTGTTAATTGGTCAAAAACAAAAAATATTTCCTTTTTAGATTTACAATTTGTCTGTCAGTTTGCAAAGATTTTTTTGATTTGTTAAATTTTTTCGATTGTGTGCAACATAAAATAAAGTAGATATGTATGTATAAATTAATTATTTAATACAAAATGCAAGAAGTTTAAAATAAATCGGTGAATTCATCAAAATAATTAATGATTTGATAAACATTTCTTTTGAACTTATAACACATACCTACATATGTAGATACAAAAATCAAATCAATATGGAATGGTATTCCATTCAAAAAATCTCAAATTTAGAATTGAATTTAGCGATGGTTAACTATATTAAGAACTTCTTAGTCGAATATTTCGTCGCTGTAGATCGAATACCTCGTAACCCAGAAAAAACCGATTTTTAGGTAATGATGCAATTATATATTGAAAAAAATTCCGGATCTAATGAAAAATATCCTGTGAACCTAAAAACTATAATTGCAGAGCCACGCGCATAATTAACAACACGTCTCTCATTGCCTCTCATTGATTTGATAATAAGTTTTTTATCTCTCCTGAAAAATCGACTTTTCTGGGATACGAGGTATTCGATCTACAGCGACGATTTTCTTAAGACTATAGCAGGCCTCAATTTTATCCGTCATAACGAGCAACAACTCAAGGGGAACTCATATCAGCAGAATGGACAATAGCTTGTCGGAATTATGTAGAGTGTCAATAGGAACAGGTGGAGAAGGGATTATCTTATCTTACATTTATCCTGGGAACTCAATGTATCCATTAAGATTATAGAGAGGTGGTAAGGATTGTCGTATCATCACCCCTTTAGCTGGCGGTCAATTCTCGATCTGTGAAGTTTTGAAGTGAAAATGTTTATCGTGCCTAAAGCCTAGTACTCACCTAGCGTGAAATGAAAAATAAATACGTTCCAAATTACACGCGGAGAATAAAAATGAATATAGAATAAACTTTTCAACGTGAATTTTTTATACTTACCCGAAATACTGAATACTTTCATTAAGTAAACTCTCGAGAGCAGTATCAAAAAATTCGTTATCCATTCCTTACTTCTGTTTATAAATTTTCAATTTTTTATTTTGAAACAAAATATTTAAATTAACTGACAAATGTCACAGTTTTCCACGCTGCCTTAAAATTTTTCCTGATGGTTTTACATTTAGAAATGAAAATTTGGCGTGGAAAAAGTTGTGGAACATAATTGTTTTTTCAATCCACATTTCGGTACTCACCTCTCGTTGGGGATTTCATGCGAGTGAACCAGCCGCCACATTTATATGAAATTTTCTTTTTCACTTGAACTGAGTACTAGGCTTAAACGTGTAAAAGTGAAATCAAACGTCAAAAGTATGTTATATGTCAATTTTTCTATCACAGTCAAATCATTCTGTGGAGTCAAAAAATAGCTATGGAAGGCAAAAATAAACGCTGACCAAAAGATCGGTTTTAACAAACGATCAATCCTCATATTATTCCTAGAAACAAAACAATTATGAGAACAATTCTTTCTCAAAACAATTCTATGATTTGATAAAAGTTATTACCTTTGTGAACAGCACTGAAGTGCGACATACATATATTATTATTATTCAAAATTTTGACAGCTATTTATCCCAATGTGTTTGAGAACCGCTTAAGGCGAGTTCATGAAATGATAAAATTAAAAATCCCTGCGAAAACTGAAGTGATATTTTATGTATCACTTCATAACTTCGCAGATCTTAAATCAGGTGTATTAGATCGAAGGTTTTACTATAAAATATCTAAAATAATCTTAGATACCACTCGTCGTTTTTCAATTTTATTGATTCTTCAACCATTCTTTCCTGCATTTCTATTGTTTTGATCAACATTTAAAAAAAATAATCTGATCTTAACACTTAAATCAGAAACACAAACGCAAAAAAAAAAATCTTTGAACGTCAGCATTCTGAGGTCAATACCTATTGTTTTTAGTATATAAAAAGGAGGATGTCGTTTTATTATTTTGTTTGCAATCAATAAACCAATTGAATTTCATGAGTCGCACTTCGCTTGTTTATCTTTTCAAAAAAAACCACTGAAATTGATTTCCTCAATTTTATTCTTATTTCTAGCTCTGCGTCTACAATGAGGAAAACAATTTGTGCTTGTGTGACAGCTTGAACTGCACGTTGAGATTCTGAACTTTTGACTACCGGGAACCGGCATTTTTTTGTTTTGTAGATGTTTTTGTATTGACAACTTTTTTTTTATTACTTGCACGCTGAACCTGTCTTGTACCTATCGTATCGAATAAAATGAGAGATGGTAAACGAAAAGTAGGACAAGGTCGTTTTTAAAACCAAACGACCAAATGACGGACGCGCGCCGGACGAACAAATAATTTCAATGTTTTTATTTTTCAAGAGCACACTACTCAAAAGTCATACTCACACATAAATAGCCCATCCGAAAGTTGCTTTTTAAAAGCTTTATAAATTCGAATAGAGAGATAGATGGATGATATTTTTTTTTTAAATGTTGAAATGTTTGTATCTCTTGTTTTATCGCGTTCGTAACTTAGCGGTGAGGGCAAAGTCTATCACAAAATAAATAATGTTATTGGAAGCTATACAATTTCGTGTGTATGTATTGTTGTTTGTTTATACTTTTTTTTTTAACTATTGTGGAAGTTAAATTGTAGTAATAAATGTTAGGTATGCGCTTTTCAATCAATAAGAAAATCAAATAGTTTCCCCCTTATCAATAAAAACATGGTTAATGTTATATAAGATAAGTCAATATGCAGCTTTAAGCAAATGGACAGATCATGTTATGGATGTGTTGTTTTCAGGAAAAAGAAAGGTTTCAAAAATATTTTGGAACTCAAAGTAGATGCCATAGATACTAGGTTTCTTGTTTATAAGTTATGTTCTATCTGATAGTGTTAAGTAGTCTTTATTCACTTTGTTTAGGGTATCGTATGAAGTCTATATAGATTTATTTTTCTCTTCTCTCATTTGATTGAAATCCATGACCCCTTCGAACACAGAGTTCACTTAGTTGGGAGATGAAATTTATAAAACTCGTTTCTTGTTGATACCACCAATTATAATCAGGGACTAGTTTGAGACCAACTTCAAACTTGTGTGAAAACCTTCCCCTTTTCTACTAATCCAGTAAGACCGTAAATCAGTTTTTAATTGTTTATGTGACCATTTTTTTCTCATTTCTTAGTTGTAGGTTTTTCCCCAAATTAGCTACAACTCAGTAAGACTTCAATATTGTTATCGGCAATTTAATCTTATGAAAGGTTACTCAGAAATTTAAAAACAAGACTAATGCACTTAAATTACAGTACATACACTTATAATTAACCTCAATCTTTTTAACTGTCGATTATCCATTATATATATTTTTTTTAAACTGTTTATTTTGTTTTTCTATTTTACATCCTACAATCTTCTTTGTTTTTCTTGTAAAGGGTGTATTTTTTAGAGGAATACAATTTTAAAATAAAATTGACATTTATTTAAAAGGTTACACTCAAGGTGTAATGAATACCCTTATAATGTTAAACACATTGCCACCAATTAGGAAAGAAGGATAGGATTACAAACGAGATACCGATGGTTTTGAATGTCTGCACATTGAGATGAGATGGAAACATTGCGCCGGGTAAAGCATTCCACTTATTGCCAATAGACTTTATATTTTTATAAATTAATTTTAAAAATGAACAAAAACAATTTTGCTTTGTTGTTGAACAAACCTACTGAGTACAATTCATCTGTCAGCTATCAAATTTATTGTTGCTCGTAATATTCACTTTATTGAATCAAATTTGTTTTTGTCTTAATAATGTTCTCCTGAAAAAGACCCCTGTCGAAATAAAGGGAAAGGTATTTCAATGCAAAAATCTAATTAATTCGAAATTGGACAAGAAATTATCTTTGCCAATTTAAATACAAATAAAATTCACGACTGTTTAATACGTACTTGCTCTTATTTAATATACATAGATTAAAAAAAAACCATAAATAGTATTTAACATTTACCGAAATGAAAAACACTTATAACCTCTGCACAATAAAAAACCCAATTTTTCAATTGTAAGAGACATTTAATTCGTCATTTAATTAGTAAACATTTGTATGGATAGACACACTAATTTACTTGACCTTAAATTAAAAGAAATTTAGTGCCATGCTTAAAAATACAGCGAATTAATTTGGTATATTGATTAAGTAAATACTTCCGAACTTAAAAAATTCATTTTAAAACTTTTGACTTGACCCAGGCAGTTTGATAAGACAATAAGAAAAAAAGAAAATGTGAAATGAGTTCCTTAAATAACTTACTCTTACAGCAATCAAATAAATGGTTACGTTTGATTACAAGATGGAAATCAGTAAACTAAGAAAACGGGTAAATAAGTTACATATTGCAAAACGGTGCAAGATTTTAGTTAATACATTCAAAAAATATTTAAGTGTGATCTTACATGCCAAAGAAAAAGGTTATCGATCTTAACCTCTACGATGACGTTTAAAAATGTTGTGCGGTCTGCTGTGAAAAACTCTGAGGCAGATTAATTTTATTATTTTAATACTCGTTGAGTGGTCTATAATGAATGATATTTAAATTCAAGGCAATATTATTTATGCATGTGTTTGTAAGCTCTTGCTTCGAACACACAGTATTTAAAAAATGATTCATTTGATTTATGAGTGCGGCTGGAAATTTTGAAGAAGCTTTGTTCAAATCTAGTTTGAAAAAGTCGTTTTTCTTAAGGTTTTTTTTTATACATATGCAAGTTAATCTTAACATCAATTTTGAAATTACTAACTGCCAAGGTGATTGCTTTGAATATGATAAACACTTTTACTCTCATATTCTAGTTAGTTAGATTCTAAACACAAAATTAACACTTGAAAGATTTTTATTCGAAGCCCTTTGGCAATAACTGTATTGCTACTAACCTCCAGTTTCGCAGTGGAAGTTTAAACTTAAGTTCAGCTGACCCTGAACTGGAGTCTCAATTTGAAGTTCAACGTTTGTTTTGTTTCAATTGTGACCCAGTGACAGGAAAAAAAATTAAAAATTTAAATAAATTCTATTTTCAAATGTCTGAAGTGGTTGTTGTACTTTGGTTGAAAAAAAATAAACCCTGTTCAAGGTTTAAATGACACTGTGAAACCAAATTTATTGTTGAACTGGAGTTTAAACCAAAAGTGGAGTTCAAACTTCCACTGTGAAACTGGAGTTTAATTATTTTTTTTCAAAGTTTTGAAAATTTTAAAAACTTAAATATTGGAATAGAAATACCCTTCATCTACTCGTATGATTAAAGACGAAATGAAGGTATTCGATGCTGATGAAATGTCAATTCTAATATTCATTTACAATCGTTGCAGTTTGTTCAATATTCAAATTTATCTATAATCAAATTTATCAATTCACAATCATAGTTCTTCATCAATTGTTTGGTCTTTTAAAATCGTAATATTTAAGGCTTTACGAGCTTGATCTATTTTTCTTCGACGACTGATCCATCATTTTTGTCTATATGTATAAGAAGCTTTTATTCCTTTATTTATGCAAAGGATGCATAAATAAAGGAAGATACTCATTACTCCTCATGTAACTCATTACCTGTGTCTATATCATTCAAGAAACAGGCCCCTAGGAAGACACTTCTTCAACGACTTGCAAGAACTGACATTCCAAGGGAAAACCTATTAAAATTTATTAACACTACCAAATGGCTTACAAATTTCTAAGCTCTTCAACAAGCTGACCATGAGATTAGAAATCGTCTCCATCCATAGTCAAAAGACATAAAAAGGTTCCAGAACGACAATGATAGAACGAACAAAAACGACGCACATCCTTCTTGTAGGAGCAGCAACAAACGGAGAGTGAACACGAGCTTCAGTGAGTTGATAGGGCAACCTCTCCCCAAGATTGGTAAAATCCTCTTGAGGAAAGGACAGCCTCTTTGACTAATTCATCAATCCTGACAAACAAAGGAAAATTTACATCAACCACTAACCTATCAAACTCAAAGCAAATGATCTCGCCCTAAAAAGCGTTTACCTCTTCTCAACCAGGTGATTATGTGACAACAGACATTTCTCCCATGATTTAGAAGTACCCTCCGACAAAAACATTTCAGAATATAGCTTACAGAAACTCATCAACAATCTTTACAGACTTGAATGCCATAGGATTTATCATAGGTTTCATTACATGGGAGTCACCATCCCTAGGGTATCACAGCGGATCTACATTGATCTAAGTGTGACGGTAGCAAGGCCAACTGTCAGCCCATTAACCTAGCCTAACCTATTCCTTTGGAAAGGACTTTCTTTGAACTCACTTCTAAGCACACAAACTTAGATTAAAATGTTTACATTTCAAAATTTTAGCTTTCAATACATTTGTTTTTAAACTTTAAACAAAACTCAGAAACATATTCTCAGAAAACTAGTAATTAATTGTACTAAAAAAATCAAATGTAGATTATGTCGATTATTGAAGGGAAATCGTAATCATAATAGAGTTGTAATCTTTTATCTATTATTGTAATCTAAAATAAAGAAAAAGAACAAACACTTCAAATAGTCAAGTAAACAACCAGTCACATAAGCTCTTATCAAAATCGTTTCTGCCGCTCCCACAAGCCAATTCAGATTAACTGTTATATTATAACTCACCTAAAAACATTGTAAAAAAAAATCAAAATACATTGTTTTACTCATTCTAATAAAAAACTTACAAGACTGATAAAATATTATTTTTCATTAAATAAACACTGTATCAAACAAATCTGGACTTTGTACTGTTTATTGAAAAAAAAAATAAAGATATAAAAATAACTAATGCGAATATGTATGTATACATAGATACATACTTGAAGAATGCAAGAAAACTTAAACGTAAACAAATGTATAGTTTTTCTTTTCGTATCATCTTTGGTTTTCAAATACATACACATGTACATATGTATATAAAAACATTAAAGATTCAAAGAAGATAAAAAGAGTAATATACTATTAGATTTTATGTAATTAATGTTTGTCTGCAGTTGTAAAGCTTTTGCCGGTTCTTCCTGTTATAAGTTATATAAAGCTCTCCGTTTATACATGTGAATATTTAGATACTTGTAACACAAATAGTCTGTAAAAAAAATCCGATTGTTGTTTAACTAAAAAGTAGACTCTATTAAATTTGAAAAACAAAATTAAAGGCCTGAGCCGGAATTCACAATTGAAGAGTTGATGACTGAAATTACATTTCCATAGACTCACTCTGACGAAAATTTGTTTTTCTCTATTAAAGTATGTCATGTAAAGGGTACACCGCCCGCCGTGTGCTAAATAAAGGCTTATTTAATAGTTATCATTTTTTGTTCAATTGGATCTTCTTTAACTTGTTCCTAAAAATTAAGTTCGTTTCGCCACTACAGTCTATTTCAATATGTATATTTCGAAATCGCAATCGCAAAGCCTCGCACACGTTTCTTAATAAAACTTAATAAAACTTAATAAAACTACACTCTTTTTATTTTTGAATGAATCTAAAAAGTTGTTTTGTTGGCTTAACCTTTGCATAAAAAGTTATTTCGTGTTTTTTTTATGAATATTTATGTTACTTAATAGTGAACGGATGGGCGTATTTGTTTGTTGTTTTCTTTAGGTACACATATTTTACTGACCCTCAGTTCAAGACAGAATGAATTATGCTTATTAGGGTAAACAATCTAATTTCTATGCGCAATTTGTCATTGTCATACTGTATAAGACAATGTTAGTTTTTTCTCCGATTTTCAATCAGGAATGTATATTAAATTAAAAAGTTTCTATAAATAAAATATGGAACAATGATTGGGCTTAGAAATACATTCCAACCTTCTGAATTGTAATTTGCGAAACTTAACCTTTCAAGTTTAAAGAACATTGAAAAATATGTACTGTCTCTTGCGAGGAAGTGACAAATCCTACAAGGGTATCTCTTATCACGAAAAGAGCTACCAAGAATCAGAGAATTCCAGTCGCACCCGCACTGGAATGGTTGAGAGTTGTACGTCACTAGGTCCTAGTTCTCTACGAGTTTTTGCACCACCAAATTTAATTTAATTAAATTATTCCTTAGCGTAATGATAAGTGCGTTAGACTGTCACGCCAGATATTTAGTCTGGAGAAGTTAAAATAAAAAGAAATACATCTTTCACCAAAATCCCTTGTCATGAAAAAGTACCTCCCATCTTAGCAATATGGACTCGAAAGAAAATTATATATCTTATATGCTCGCCGACTGACTAATAACAAAGACACATATTAATGGTTAAGACTTATAAGTTACAAGTCCCTGGTTCTCCACGAGCTGTGCTAAAAATACGTACGGATAATCAGCGTTATTAACATTAATTTTTTTCCGATATCCTCAATTTTTTTTTAAATCTAAATGTTTACTGAAAAAATTTCCTAACAAACCGAAGTTGTTATTAACTTTTATTTCTAATTTTTTCATTACAGTTTCATTAAAAGGGATTAGTTTTTGTTTAGCTCGGAGACTGCTTACAACCAACCGCCATGGCGGAAGCCCATTCAGCTGTAGCGTTCTCATTCTCAATAACTCACGAAGGATGGGACATTAATTATGACCAAGAAGTTCTTAATCTTGTTTGGGATTCGGGCGTTCGATCCTGGAAGAAACGTATAGCTAGGGCGAGAGTAAGTTTAAATTAAATAAGAATCCAACTATAATTATTATTTATATTTGTCTTCTTTTTCTTTTTTACAGAACGGCATACGTAATGGTGTCTATCCGGCACATATTCAGAGTCTTTGGCTAATAACTGCCATTGCTATTGGATTACATTTTAGTGGCTATAATGCACCTTTTAACTTAACAAATAGAATTCTAGTCCGTCTTCCTACAAATACTGTAAATTATCAAATATTAGCGTGCTTCCTAGCGTCTCTTGTGGTTTGGCTGACAATATGTTTTACGATGCGTTACACACTCAAATTACTCCTTATCTACAAGGGATGGATGTATGAGTCCAGAGCACCTGGGAGTAGGATCTCACTTAAAACAATGCTCTGGACAGGCGTGGTAAAAGTACTTTCCAGTTGGAATACTCCTGGTCTATATAGTTTCCAAGGATCTTTACCGCGATTGCCATTGCCAAGTGTGCATGATACAATGCAAAGATATTTGAGATCAGTTCGTCCTCTGTTAGACGACGAAAACTATGACAGAATGGAGAATCTTGCCAAGGAATTTGAGAACACAATTGGCAAAAAGTTACAAAGATACCTTGTTTTGAAGAGTTGGTGGTCGTCCAATTATGTTTCGGATTGGTGGGAAGAGTATGTATACCTTCGTGGTCGAAGTCCATTGATGGTTAATAGCAACTTTTACGGAACGGACGCTATTTTTATGCACTTAACAAATAAACAAGCTGCACGTGCTGCTAATGTTGTCCATCTGCTTTTGTCCTTCCGAAGATTAATTGAACGACAAGAGCTTCAACCAGTAAGTTAAGTGAATTTATTGAAATATCGTTAGTCAATATTTTGTTCTTCTAGATAATGATTCAAGGAATGATTCCATTATGCTCTTGGCAGTATGAGCGTACCTTTAATACAGTTCGTGTACCAGGCCTAGAGACAGATAGAATTATTCACTACAAAGATTCGAATCACATTGTTGTCATGCACAAGGGCTGCTTCTACAAAGTAATAATCTACTACAAGGGACGTCTGTTGAGACCTTCTGAACTTCAAGTGTAAATTATTCGAGAGATTCAAACTTTCTTTATACTAACATATTGTAATTCCTGCAGGCAAATGGAAGAAATACTCAATTCCAACGCAACTCCACTGCCACATGAAAAACATCTTGCCGCTCTGACCGCATGGCAGCGTTCCAAATGGGCGGAAGCTCGTAATACTTATTTCGCACGCGGTGTCAATCGCGTATCTCTCAATGCAATTGAATCATCTGCTTTCGTATTATCTCTGGACGATGAACCACTCGAATACGATAAGGATAACCATGAGAAATTGGACAATTTCGGAAGGCGACTCTTACATGGCAAAGGATACGATAGATGGTTTGACAAGTGCTTCACCGTGTGCGTAGGAACCAATGGCAAAGTGGGATTTAATGCAGAACACACATGGTAAGTGAACTTTATTCAGTGTTGGAAGAAAATTTAAAATAACTCTTTACCAAAAAAAAATTGTTTTTTGTTTTGAAATAAATAAGGGGGGACGCTGCTGTCGGCTCTCATGTTTGGGAGAATCTTATAATGGATGAAAATCTCACCAATGGGTAAAGACAAACAAAAAGAAGCAAATTCTTCTATTTTTTTTAAAATTATGTACATTATAAGGCGGCGGCATCCAATTGGCAGTTTTTCCCCAACTATCTTACTCCTCTTACGTTACTTCTGGTTTTTTTCTTCCAAATGCTTTCTTTTATTTTATTATTTTATGCCCAAATGTAAAAATATTTCTATATCCAGGGCCGACGCACCGGTTATGGGACATTTGTGGGAATACATAATTGGTGATGATAATTATGGGTAAATAGTTTTATGTTTTAATTCTTATAATTTATTCTTGCTATAATTTTATTCTTCATTTCTGCTTCATTTCTAACACAAATTTATTATTTTTTTAAATATGTAAATACTTTTGGCATTGCAATTGGATGCTTAACAAATATGATAATAACTTTTATTTGTATTATTAAAAAAAAAAATGATAATGATAATAGCAAAGCTTCTTTTGTGGTTTTATATTGACTTTTTTTTTACTAATAATCAATTCTACAAAACAGATATGATGAAGATGGTAATACAAAAGGAACACCTGAATTTACACCTCCCTCACCAATAAGATTAAATTGGGAGTTAGAACCTTGCAAGGAGAAAATTGAAGAAGCTACTGCCGATGCCACAAAGCTATTGAATGTAAGTTTTGAGAATAGATTTGGTTATTTTACTTATACTATGCTTGCACTCAAGAGATTATGAGTACTCTTTAAGTGATTATCAATGGGGTCAAGGTTTAACTGATAAGTTTTAAAATAAAAATTCAACTGGTTATTTCACTAGAACAGTTATGTTTAAGTAACAATAAAATAACGAGAGGCATGAAACATTACGACGGTGCTCAAGATATCCACTCCAACGATTGCGATGTATTTTTATCACATATAATTTTTATTTTCCGTATTCTGTACGCAAATTGATGCGTTCCTACTATTACTCGAGTTTTGACCGAATTTAGGCTTTATAGATCAGAACAGAGAGATCTATTGCATCGCCGAAGGAAGCCTATAAAATGCAGTTCTGAGCGTCTTCATATATGCATGTATGTGGTTAATTCCACATGATAATAGACACATACACATTGCGAGAATAGAAAGCTATTCATTCTCGTGGAGATAAAAGGGAGCTCTGGGAGATCAAAAAGGTAATTTCGAATTTAGCGAAGAAGAGATTTATCGATACCAAATACACAAATTTTCGATACAAATGATACTTCTTAAGCTGAAGGTTAGTCAGTGTTTCGATAAACTTGGAAAGAAGTGACTAAACTTGCATTGGAGGACAGATAAAGGGATAAAAGATAAGTCGACAGGATAAGAAGACCAGTTGGAGACAAATACTGTCTTCCATCTACTCGGAAAGATATCAGTAGAGTAGGACCTATAGAAAAACTTACGCAGTGGTAAGCGTTGAGGAATATCTTTTCAGAAAAATAGGAGATATACTTTACGAGCAGGGGATTTGTGAATATCGAGATCTTGCAATTGCATATAGATATTGATTATGCATATTCATATGTACATATCTATATATATAAAAACGAGTTTAACTTTTGTGTGTGACCTTATAACTAGAATCCGGCTGGATGGATTTTTATAATTTTTTTTTAAATGAAAGGGGACCACTTGAAAATACTGTTTTACTTTTGAATTCTAAGTATTCTGATGTATTGATTGGTGGCGATTTTAATGTAAACTTATTAGTGAATAATGCAACGACGCGCCTCTTCCAATACTTTTGCGATAAGTTAAGCTTATCAGTCGTGAATAAACGATGGCCAACTTGTTTTCAATCCATGACCAACCCATCGCTCATAGATTTGTTCTTAACAACCTCGCTGCAAAAAATCGTGTGCATTGACCAGATAAGGTTGACTTCGGAATTTATTCATGACTTAGTTTTCTGTTCGTTTCAGTTTAATGTTAGTAGTAGTAGCTCTGTTAATACTTATAGTTATCGATCTTATCGTTCTCTTAACTGTGTAGATATTCAAAATAATACTGGTACTGATTTTTGGAATGATATCTTCTACACAAATGATATTGATAATAAGGTTTTAATTTTCAATTCTCTGTTGAATAATTTATTTAATGCATATGTTCCGTTAATCACTAAACACTCAAGTAAACCGAAAGCTTGTCCATGGTATAATATTGATATTGAACTTCAGTTAAGAGATAGAGAGCGTTTTTTTAGAAAATTCAAACGTAATCCATCGGTGTACAACAGAAATCAATATGTTTATGCAAGAAACAAAGTTACTACTCTTATTCGTTCTAGCAAAAAAAATTATTTTATGAGAAAACTTGATATTTCATTAGGCTCTAAGGCTCTTTGGAAGAATTTAAAAGAAATGGGCGTATGCTCTAAAAAAACCTCTGCAGATTGTCCACTGAATCCAGACGAAATGTTATCAGTTTTTTCATCGTTGCAGTTCAACTCTCACCTACCTGTAATTATACCTGAAAGTGACTTTGAGCTATTTTCGTTTTATTGTGTGACTGAAAATGAAATCGTTAATGCTTTACAATCTGTCAAATCCGATGCAATCGGTTCTGACAACATTCCGCCTAAGTTCATCCGCTTAATTATTCCAGTCATCATAAAGCCTTTACATCATATCATTAATGCTTGTTTCTACAGTTGCAAATTTCCTGAATCATGGAAATGTGGAATAATTATTCCTATTCCAAAAAGTAGTAACCCTTTAGTGCCATCCGATTTTAGACCTATTAGTTTGTTGCCCTTTTTTGGTAAGGTTTTTGAACGTCTTATAGCTAACCAAATATTGTTATATGTTCAAATGAGTGATAAACTCTCTAAATGGCAGTCAGGATTCCGCAACAAACACAGTTGTGAATCTGCTGTAATTAAGGTAACTTCTGACTTTCGATTTGCGCTTGATAAAGATCAGTTGGGCATTATGGTGCTTCTAGATTTTTCTAAAGCTTTCGACTGTGTTGACCACAAAATTTTGATATCTAAGCTGTGTCACGAGTTTAATTTTTCAAGGTCTGCTCTTAAGCTTATTAATGATTATGTGAGTAATAGATTCCAAAAGATAAAAACTTTACATGGTACATCTATTCCCTTCCTAGTTAACCGTGGAGTTCCCCAAGGATCTGTCCTTGGACCACTACTGTTCTCACTTTTTATAAATGATCTTCCTGATATTGTTAATGATTGTAGTGTTCATATGTATGCAGATGATGTTTTGTTATATAAATTTTGTAAGTTGGGCATGTCGGAAGATGCTGTTGCATGTGTCAATGAAGATCTACACAATATTCTAGAATGGGCTCGCACTAATAAACTTCAATTAAACCCTTTGAAATCTTTAAGTATGGTGTGTTCTCGGTTTGAACTATGTCTTGAAGACTTTCCGAGAGTAATTTTAAATTCCCAAATCATTCCATATGTTCGTAAAGTTAGATATTTAGGTTTTCAAATTAATGACAAACTTAGTTGCTGTAATGCAATATCAGAAACTATTAGATGTATTTACTCCGTTCTTCGTTCCTTAAGAGTATCGACAAATATTTTGAATCCTGTTATCAAAAAACATCTTGTGAAAAGTCTTATTCTTCCACTTTTTACTTTTAACTGTTCAGTGTATCCCTGTCTTGATTATGAGTGCAAGCGTAAACTTAATGTTGCCTTTAATGATTGCTTGCGTTTTATCCACAATATACCTCGGTTTGAAAGTGTATCTAGTGTTCAGTCTTCTTTGTTAGGAATTAATGTTGATAATTACTTAGTCACTCGTAATATCATCCTTCTTCACAAGATAATACATGGTAGGTGTCCAGAGTACTTGGGGGAAATGCTTCAATTTACACATTCTCGTAGGGGACTTCGAATGATTTTACCACGTTTTACACATTCCGTTGCTGGCCGATCTTTCTTTATCTATGCCATTAGAATTTGGAATGGCCTTCCCTTTGAAATTCAGAGAATTAATTCATTGGCTATTTTTAAGAAGAAGATTTTCATTTACTTTTCATCATCTAATTAATGTTTACTTTCACTTGTTTTATTTAAATTTAAATTCATAGTTTATTTATTGTTATGTTTCTATTTATAAATTATTGTTATAAAAGCTTGTATTGTGATGAATTATAACTTGTAAATTTGCTTAGATACAACTAAAAGATTCAATCTTGATGTATCAAGTCATTTTAAGAAAATAAATACAAATACAAATACAAATTTTAAAATATGTATAAAATAAAATAGGAAAGTAGGATAGGATTAGAAAGGAGATACCGATGCACATTGGTTTTGAATGTCCGCACATTGAGTGGGAAATATTGAGCCGGGTAAAACATTCCAGATTGGTGTAGTGCAGCTAAAAAAGAATCTCTGTACGTCCGAAATTGGACTCAAGGTTATAAAGTTTAAGGGGAGGAATGCAACTGGCTATTTCATTAGGCCACTGTTTATAAAAATAGCGGTAAAAAAATGAAATGTTTCAGTTTATATCCGAGGATTCCAATGATTCAAATTCAATTCAATTTATTATTACTATAAATAACATGGTACATTAAGATTATTATCTTTTATAATACATAGAATTAAATAATTAAGCAACGAAGTTTTATGTATGTATATTAGCTGTGTTTTATTTTCCCCCAGATCTGATCCAGATTGGATTTTGTTTTCAAAATAACATGAAAAACAACAAATACAAACAAATCTGGGCCTTGTGTTGTTTTTGTTTTACATGTAATTTTGAATGAAGATCCAATCTGGATCAGATCTGGGGGAAAATAAAACACAGCTATTATATACATTAAAATATAGAAGAACCTACAAACCAATTTACAAAACTGATAATAGTAGGTAGATATGGTAAGAAGAAAAGAAAAATAAGTATAGGAAAAATAAGAAGATTCCAACCGATTTATCATTCGATTTCAAACGTCATCATATTCCTATACGACTTGCTTTTGACATTACGATTAATAAGGCACAAGACCAATCTTTCGGACTATGCGGTATTAATTTAGAGGTTCCATCAGTATTCACGTGCAGGCAAACCATCCGCCTTAATAATTTTAAACGATGGAAACAAAAAATATTATTTTAAAAAAGCACTTGAATAAAATGTATTAAAATTTAAACACAATATAAATTAAATTTTTTGTTCGTTGTATGGAATTATTTATTTACTAGCACCCTCCGAAGCGGGTGTATTTAAGCTAGTACATTTATATAGAATTTAGAATTTTGAGTAACTCCAACTAGCCACCGGACAAGATGTAAACAAGTTTGACTTATTATTCACACCGTTAGCTTTAAAGTCTTATTAAACCATTACAAATAATATTAAACAAAATTTTACAAAAATTACATTGGTTTTTAGGATGTCGACTTGCGTATTCTTGTTCACAATGAATATGGCAAAGGATTTATGAAGAAATGTCGCATATCTCCAGATGCATATATTCAAATGGCTCTTCAATTGGCATATTATCGCGACGCCAAACGTTTCTCACTCACTTACGAAGCTTCTATGACAAGACTTTTCCGTGAAGGTCGAACCGAAACTGTTCGCCCATGTACGATCGAATCAAGTGCGTGGGTTAAGGCTATGGAAAGCGGTCAAAACACGGTAAATACTATTAAGGAATTCAACTTTAAAACAAAATCTATTCAAAAATAATTTTTCAATATAATTCTAGAATAAAGAATGCGTAGATTTACTACTTAAGGCGTGTAACCGTCATCAACTGGGATATCAAGATGCTATGTCCGGCCGTGGAATCGATAGGCATTTGTTTTGTTTATATGTTGTCTCAAAGTACCTTGAAGTGGATTCTCCATTCTTAAATGAAGTTCTCAGCGAACCTTGGCGTCTGTCCACTAGTCAAACTCCTCACGGACAGACACCTAAGATGGATCTGAAGAAACATCCAAATTGTATTAGTGCTGGTGGTGGTTTTGGACCTGTTGCAGATGATGGTTATGGTGTCTCTTATATCATTGCCGGTGAGGATCTAATTTTCTTCCACATTTCAGCCAAGAAGAGCTGCGGAACAACGGTAAGTGTGTGATGAGATAAAGACAATATAAGTTATTACTAATTTTCTTTTGAAATTTCTTTAGAGTGCACACAGATTTGGAGAAAATATACGCAAAGCTCTTGCTGACATGCGTATCATGTTTGAACAACACCTTAAGGATAATCCAAAAAAGCCAAATGGAGCTATTCAAAAGTAGATGGAACAACACGGGCCGATCACATAATTAGAAACACATTGTTTTATGTTAAGACTTACCATATAGATTTAAGAATTATAGTGAATTTAATAATATCCGAGCTCTATCAGAAAATGAACCAAAACATTCGATGAAAATACTTTATCAACATTGAAAAAGGCTTTAGAAACAAAACAAAAAACATAATGCATCTTTTAAGAGACTTTATACACTATTGGTATCAAATTGATCAAAATTATCAGATCTTTAAATTTTTACTTTTGATCTTTCCCTAACACACACTTTTTTGGTGCAGTGAGTGAGAGTGCATTTAAGTAAGAGCTTTTTTGGTTTTCAAAAAAAAGTACAATCAAAATTTTGTTGAAATTTCTCAGGGAGAACGATTTACTTAGAACAAAATTAACCAAACAAAACAAGTGCAATGCAAATTTTTGTATAAAACTAACAATACAACACTTTTTTACTATCAAAATATTAGTTGAGTTTTTCTCTTTACCTAGTTAAATTTGTATTATTCATATTATGAAAATGAGCTATGTTTCAATACCGTTAAATTAAGTGATTGCTGTTTTAAATTAATCCTCAATTATTACTTCTCATTAGTTGTATTAGATAATGTTTTTTTTTTTAATTTAAGACGAAATTGCTATGTTCTTTGTATCACAACATATTCTGTTTAAATTTCTTATTTTTACATTTCTGTTTTGTTACTCAGTTTAAAATAATTACATTATAGTAATTATTCTCTAGACTTATGTAAATTTGTAATTTTAAGTTGAGCTTTTTTCTTAGAATATAAGATGTAAAGAAATGAAATGTATGATAAGAACAAAGTAAAATAAAACAATAAGAATAGAAAATTATACATTGTTTTTTTTTAGAGAGAAGAAGAACTTTAATTCTGAAATATTAAGTGGCTAATAACTAAAAATTCATATTTATAGCTCAGAGAACTATTTATGGATTTATAATGTTAGGGCCTATTAAATAGTTCATTGGCACAAATTAAGTTTAATAATGAGAGAGTAAAGTAAACCAAATTAAATAACCGGATTCTTTCGTGGTCCGTCAATTACTGACTTTTTCATCCTTTATTTACAAATTATTTCTTTTTTACAAAATTCATCATTATGGTGAATGAAATGAATTTGATTCTATTATTTCCGTTCCCACGATAATGATTATTAAAAACCTTGATGTTCTGGTTTTATTACTTACGATGTCATTATTATTCCGTAAAATAATGATGTCATCGTTTACATTTATAACAAACGTTCCGTTTGGGAAAAGTCTTTCGAATCACACGTTGAAACATTATTTTAGAATATTGTTTTTTAATATTTTGAAATGTTTCATAAGCTTTTGAATCTTGAAAAACGATGATTCCAAACTCCCTCTTGTGTTTTTATTGCCATCGTCCCAATAATTTTTAAACCAAAATGTATTGGTCGAAAAATTATTTTCTAAAAGAAAAGCCGTAAAGAGTTGTTTTTTGACAATCGATAGATAAATTTTTTAAATAAACTAATTTAAATCTTAATAGCAATAAACAAAGGAAATAGAAAAACGGAACTTTGTCCGTTGTCGTTAACAATAGCCCAAAGTTCGATTTAAAAAAAAAATGTTTTGCTAATTTATCATTTACTTATATTATTTATAGTTTTTCATCTTCTGAAGAGAACCACATATGACAAATTAAGAAAAATTAGAGTAATGTTTCAGAGTTTTAAAGAGAAACACCATACATACATACATAAGTCAGTTTTAAGTTTAGTTTGGCTACTTGCAAAATCTTCAAATATCTGTACAGAAAAAGTTCTACTTAGGACAACTTCTAGTGAAAGTATTTTGTATCCATGATATTGAAATCAATATTCTTTATAGATCTTCGAAACAACACCGCAACTATTTTGTTTATCATGATGAGATAGCTGGAAATGCTCAAAATGAAATGTTCTTTTTGAAATTAATTTTAAGTTCAGGTGGGTGTGGTGCCCAAAATAAAAATGACACAATGATGGTATATATAATGGTATAATATTGGAAAATACGCGTCGCAATGTGCAACTTTGCAGCAACTCCTCTGAACTATTCATAGAGTTTCGGCAAGTAGATGTGCAGGGCAGGCGTTAACACTGAAGGCACTATAGTCTACAAATCTGTCCAACTGTTGTTGCGGACTATATCGACATCATCGGCCATTCCCAACTTTCTGTGTTAGAGTCCTTCGCGGCCGTTGAAGATCAGGCGAGACTTGGTGGTCTTGAACGAAATGAGGACTAGACCAAGTATATGCTAAAAACCTTCGAGGTTGTTAAGGAGTTCATCTGCTTCGGAGTTAATTATTTAACTTCACGAACGATACCTTAGCAGAGATCCGACTAAGAATTTCCTAGAAAACCGCTGCTACTTTCGTTTAGCAAAACAAATGGGTTCAAAACTCCTCACTCGTATGACGAAGTGCATTCTCTAGAAAACCCTTATACTACCAGTCCCGCTTTACAGCACCGAGTGCTGGACTATAAACAGAAATAGAGACATGATACTGAGCTCTTTTGAAAGAAAAATTCTTCGACGGATATTTGGTTGTGTGCGAGAAGAGAAGATATATAGGCGAGCTCTATCAGCTGTACGGTTTAAAGACAAAACCATCGTTGATGCCAGATACTTAAATCAGAGTGCTTGGGATCGTAGAAGATGAAAAGTTGCCGTGTGTCAGGCAAAGGCCCTTCATGGATCAGGATCCGCTTAAGTAAGTATTATAATATAATTAAAAAATTTCGAGGCTATTTTACAGTATTTTCCTATACGATAACTCTTTTTACCTAGTAATAGTAAAATAGAAAAGAAAAAAGCTATAACACTGTTCAAGAAAACGCCGATTCTTATAGACTAAGAGCGCACAGCAATTTTTGGGTGTAATTGATAAAAAAAAAATAATTAGCATAATTAGATAGGCCTTTAGTAGTTATTTACAAATGTGAGCGTCTTGCATTCTCTAGTGGGAGCAATAGTGCATAAGAGTGCATCATATATGCAGTTCTTTCCAAAGTCAAAAAAATTGTGATAAGAAATTTGCCATAACTTCAAAATGAAGAGCTAAGTGCTCTGATGGCAAATATCGAGGTCCACGACGTTTTGAAGGCGGCCTTATTCGTGCAAGAAGTGCCGTATTCTTATCGCGTCTGGTAGGCAGAAGGCTGTCTGCAAAACGTCTTGGACCTCGATATTTTCAATCAGGGGTCTTAACTCTACATTTTAGCAAAGTTGATATAATAATTATTTATTCGTATAGAACGCTTTGCAAGGGAGTCAGAAAAATAAGCGATACTTTTTGTATTATTCTTTCTAAATAAATAAATACTTTTCCCAATATAATAAACATACAGTAATCTTGATAAAATAATCCATTATGGCGAAAAGTTCACAAAAAATGGACAACGTACCTATATTTGTGCCTATATATAAGTATATATGTATGTATATTCTGTACTTCTTTCTTTCTCAAATAAACAATTTATTTGAGGTTATAGTAAATTTCTTTTTTCATATTTCAAAAATTGATATTGATAAATTATTTCGATAGCTATTCTATGGACATTATATAAAAATATCTGAACCGCCTAACCGATTTTCTTCAAACTAGGGCCTTCGGCGATTCCCTGCCATACAACCGTTATGAAAAATCCTATTTTTTTTATACAAGTCTTCGAATTTGAAAGAAGTTTGTACATAGTATATACATATTTTACGGTGCGAGAGCTGCATGATCACTCAATCTGATTGACAACTGTCACTAGTTACCACCAGTCAACAAGCAGCGTAGCTTGGCACAGTGTGGATAGTGTCGGATTAGCGAGTGTGCGAGTGATCCAATTTCCGGTTGATTGTGCAAAAGCAAACACACAATAAGAGATATAAGAACCTACTAGATCCTCTAATATTTTTTAACTTAATCCAAACAGGATGACTCCGTGAGAATTTCCACAATTTACCATATAAATTCCATCAACAGGTTCTTATGAGTTATAGTATCAAAATGGCGCACTTCAGCGCTAATTAAGCCACAGGGCTAGATAGCCAATGGTAGCCATTTCTCCCATATATTTTTTTAAATCTAGATTTTTGTATAAAACGAGAACTTGTTCAATCAAATTATCCAGATTTATCCCCTTGCTCGGCCAAAACAACCGACGATAAATTAGAAACGTTTGAATCACTTCGAATTCTAAAAACATAATCCATAACAACAACAATAAGTAGAAGAGCAGAATTTAAAATAGATATTATTTTCTTTAATAGGTATATTTTTTTTGTTACAAAATGTTAGTTCCCAGCTTGTGCATTGGCAATAGGATTTGCATGCATTGTTATGCTGTTTATTTTTCTTTCCGTATGTGGGCGATAATTTTTAGCATTCACTGTAAGTTTTTCCAGCTCATCGAGCACATCAAAGCCATCTATCACTCTGAAATTTATAGATGAAACGTTCAATCTGACATCATTTCCTAGGTATTGAGATTTACCTACCTTCCAAAAACTGTGTACTTCAAGTCTAGATTAGGTTGCGCCGCATATGTGATAAAGAATTGACTTCCATTTGAATTCGGCCCATTATTGGCCATTGAAACAATACCACGATCGGAATGCTATGTTCAAACAAATAAAAAATAAAACCGTACAAACATTTGAAATTTGTTCATACCTTCAACGAATCTTTGAATTCATCTTCAAATTTCGAGCCCCAAATAGATGTGCCTCCTTTGCCGGTATTTGTTGGATCTCCTGTTTGAACCATGAATCCTTTAATATTTCTTAAAAACACACAACCGTTGTAGTAGTCACTCGCACAGAGCGCCAAGAAATTCTCGCAGGCTTTTGGACAATCATCACAGAATAATTCAATTTTCATATCACCGCAATCTGTGTGAAGTGTGACAGACTATTTACATTTATTTTAAAATTACATTTCAATAAAAAATTAAGCAGAATTTAAAAAAATATGTAGTCAAAATACCATTTTCGTAAATGTTATTGCAATTATTTCTTTTGTGTACTATAGTATTTATTTATTTTTCAATCTAAATACGAATACGAATTGAATTGAATTTACAGAGAAAACGTGAGAGTTGAGATTTCAACACAAATGTCAGACAAGATATTGCAGGGATGTTATTCGGTAAAGCGTTCCAGGTATTACAAAATTGGCATTGTAGAATCTATTGCACTCATACAGCCATATTTATACTCATTTTAGTGAGTACATAAGGCTATGCAACCCTTATAATGCCTCTAAACGCAAAATCGTTATTTATAAAACTTATGTGACGTTGAATAGAGGCATTATAAGCTAAACGCGTTTGGAGGTTGAATAGTGCCTACATAGAACATTTTGGTATTGAACTGTCACATTCACTTTGACATCACATTGAATTATAAAGATTATAGCCTAGTACGCAGATCGGGAAAAATTTTGTCTCCCATACATTTTTTTTCCTGGGACAAATTTTGTCTCGGATATTTTTCCGAGCAGTACGCAGTTCGCGCGCAAAATTCATACTATTGTGAATTGCTCTACAAAATGTCTCCACTAAATTTTGCCAGGAAAAAGAATGATACAAGCATTATTTTGCGGGACAAATTTTGACAGCCAAAAGTGATTTTTGTCAAAACTGGTTTTATGTAAAAGGTGCTGATGCACTTTATGAAAGCACCGAGAGGAGATTCCAAAAAGGTATGAACGACTTTTGTAAGACAACCCGTTCCAGAGATACACTAAAAAACACATTTAATTAGATTTCATTTCTCCAACTTCAAACTTTTGCGCGAGATTTGGAAACGTTTTATAGAGATTAAAATTGAAGGGTTGTAAGTCTAAAGGGTCTAAGTGCCAAAAAATCAAAAATCAATATTTTTATCAAAATACAATCTAAAGCCTAGTACGCAGATCGAGACAAGACAAATTTTATCTCTACAATTTTAATCTCTACAAAACTTTTCCATATCTCGCGCAAAAGTTTGAAGTTGGAGAGATGAAATCTAATTTACTGTGTTTTTTAGTGTATCTCTGGAACGCGTTGTCTTACAAAAGTCGTTCATACCTTTTTGGAATCTCCTCTTGATGCTCTCAAGACAAGCATTAGCACCTTTTACATAAAACCAGTATTGACAAAAATCAATTTCCGCTGTCAAAATTTGTCCCGCAAAATAATGCTTGTATCATTCTTTTTCCTGGCAAAATTTAGTGGAGACATTTTGTAGAGCAATTCACAATAGTATGAATTTTGCGCGCGAACTGCGTACTGCTCGGAAAAATATCCGAGACAAAATTTGTCCCAGGAAAAAAAATGTATGGGAGACAAAATTTTTCCCGATCTGCGTACTAGGCTTAAGGGCCAAGCCTTATAATATGAAAATGGATTCAAGTGCCTATTTCTTTTAAAACTGTACACACATACAAATAAAGTTGTGGTATAGCCTAAGTGCCAAAGGGCGTTTGCTTATGTTTTTCTCGTTTATCTCTAAATTATAAAAATGGCACTTAGACCCTTTAGACTTACAACCCTTCAATTGTAGAGATAAAATTTGTCTTGTCTCGATCTGCGTACTAGGCTTTATCGAAAACTGGCAACTTTCAGTACTGTTAGTCAAGAAAACACTTAAAAAAAATGGAGGCTAAAACTGAAAAAGTTAAACATTTTTTTATGATTAAACGGTGTTTCCTCACTTTAATATTTTAAAATTTAAATCTATCTAACTGTAAATCTAGCTAACTGTAAAAAAATCAATACTATTACGCGTTCTACCTTAAAGGAAACTGGCCTGGCCCGAAGCTTTTTTAATACAAAATATGTATCAGCACATTAGATAAGTTAAATTTAAAAGTAGGTACCTACAACAATAAGTACTTTACATAGGTCCATATATTTTATTAAACTTGATCGAAACACCAAAATTATTTATCAATCTTTTTTTTATTTTGTCATTTAAAAAAGATAATCGGCCCTATTGAGGTAACCGTCGGAGCGGAATTCTCTCCGATTTCCTACGAATCGGAGACATTTTGCTTCATGGTATTTCTCCGATCAGCTGATCGGAAATTCTGTTCGACGAAATTCAACGCATGCCATTTGTGTGCGAAGAAGCACTTCTAATGGTCTTATTTTTAACACATACAAACAAAATTTTCTCCGAAATCGTCCGACAAGTTCTTGTTGCGGAAAGTGTTTTCTTTTTAGAGAAATAGTTAATTAAAATGTAAGTAATAAAGAAATTAACTTTATTTTTGCGTTAACTTGTGTTACCTATTTATAATAGACTTTTTTTCTTAGGCAGAACGAAGAAACAAGTTTACAATAATATGAGCGGATAACACCAAAAGGACACCAGAAATTGTATGTAGCTGTGTTTGTAAAGATCTCGCCCAATCAGTTAAATTAATTGGGACCAAGGCAAATGGATGTTTGAATGGAAAAAAAGTTTCGTGATCTTTTGTTTTGTGCATTATAGTGATGGCCTTATCAGTTATTTTTGAATAACTGTTATAACAGTTCCAGTTATTTCGTGATAACAGTTATTCTTATCAGTTATTGGGTATCGGTTATTTTGAATAATAAAGACAAATTATTTATTTTTTTTAATTGATTAATTTAATCATTTAAAAATGCAATATATTAAGTAGGAACATCAGTTAGTACTTCAATTTTGAAACACAAATAAAATTATTAATTCTAAAATATTAGGTAAAGTTAAAGCAAACAAAATATTTTTATAAAATTGATATCTACATAAAGGAACTATGAACTTAAAACTTATTATTATAAATAGAACTTAACTTAAAAACATTAAAATCAACAAAAAATTCATAACATTTTTTCTTAATTTTATCTTACATCAGATAAAATAAGGCTTTTTTTCGAGAATAGCCTCCCACAAGGCACCGAAGATGCCTGCGGACATAACCCAATGTTTCCTTTTCAAAAGTTCCTGGTCTAAATATCTTTGCTCCTCAGCTAGGGCTTTAGACCTAAAAGGCACCACAAATCGATGTCTCAGTATCCTCTACATCGAATTCGTCTTCTCTATGCTTTATCATTTCGCTGACTGTGCTAGGCCAATCTTCATTCATCATGCGGCAAACAAGGTCAACTACCCTTTCCCTAGTTGTTTCTGCCGCATAACAATCCAATCAACGAAACCAACCAGCTTAAATCTCGGGTCGAGAAAGCCGGCAATGCATAAAATTGGTAACCAAAAATAATACAACTTTTTCAACAAAAAAATAAACTACATACGTACATACATATAATTTTGAGTAAATGCGCTCAACCGTTACTACCTATATGTATTTATATCTGGACAGACTACATAACAAAACCAATTTTTCAAATGCTATATTATTGTAAGTTTTCATTAAAATTGAAAGTTGAAAAAAAAATTGTCGCGAAACCAATACGCACCCTATTTAAGGTGTAATTTTTCTTTTCAGCAAAATTCACCCAAAATCAGTGACAATTTTTTTTTCGCCTAGGTAAATAAGTGATATCAATTCTGTGACATTAAATTTATTACACGACTGGAAAACACGAACCTGCTTTTTCAGTATAAAGTCCGTGTTTAAATTATATGGCATTAGTTTATTTATCATGATAAAAATTGTAATGTTAACGTAAAAGTGTGAATAAATTCAAAAGATAGATTTTGTTAATGAAATAGTTATTATTTAAATTTAAAAATATGAAGCACTTGTGTCTAAAACGCGAACATGTTGGTGAAGCCACAAAGGGGATATCTACATATGTAATGCATATGAGAAAAACCAAAAAATAAAAATAACTTCGATTCCTCAAAAAACTTCAAGAATTATTGAACCTAGACTAGATACCTAAATTTGAAAATTTTCTTTTATCCTCTAGGGCGAATTACGTTAAGAATTAAGATTCTCTGTACAAAATTTCTATCGTCCTAGAACTCAAAACATTACAGGCGCAGACGGACAAACAAAACAAACCTACCATCGACCCGTCCTTCGAACTTTTTTTTAAACAATTTTTGCACTTGCACGAAAACGAAACGAGACGATGATAGACAAATAATTACCTACCTTCAATGTGTGAACTGTACAGTTTGTTTTACTAAAAAAACTAATATAGAAATAACACGAAATAAAAATACAATGTCACCTCACATTACTTTAGAGGTTTTGTCGTATGTTTCCTCCGAATGTAATACATATTTAACTTAAAATTGAAATTTTAAGAAACCCTTACAAAATAATATTTAAGTTGAAAGATATGTGTATTGTATCAAATATTATTAATGTAAAATTATAACGAAATAAAAATCTATCTATCTATCTTTACTTTATACGAGTAGTACCTAATTTTCTATAAAAAGTTAACCGCACTATTCTATTTTTCAGGTTAATTATCATATACAACATATAAGACAAAGGACAACGAACTATGAAACTTTATACAACAAACTTCCATACAAAACACGGAAGAAAATAATATCAAAAGTTGTCTCCGTTGTATCTTTTCATATTTCTTAACTTCTGAATTCAGTCTATACAAATTGAAAGAATACTTGAATACCTACTAAGTAGAATAACTTATACTCTCAAACCAGTCAAACATAAAGAACTGGTAACAAAAATTCTCCCAATACCCCAGGCCCAGTTACTAAAATAACTTCTGAGTATTACAGAAACTGTTCTGTCTTCGCAGTTGCGCAGTTCCTGTTTCCAGTTGCTGTTCCCAGTTGCTGTTCCCAGTTGCTGTTCCCAGTTGCTGTTCCCAGTTGCTGTTCCCAGTTCCTGTTCCCAGTTACTGTTTCCAGTTGTTGGTAAAAGAAAATATCTCCCAGTTAATATAATAACTGGTTAAAGTAGAGTTCTTGGGTAATATAAGAACTGGTTACAAAACGAAAGAGTTATTTAGGTTTATTAAATATTTTATATTCCCAGTTATTATGGAACTTAAGGGCTTGCAATTTGTATGATATCAATATCTCTTCCGTAGTACATTTTTTTTCGATTTTCTAAGGGTTTTTCAATCCATCCTCATCGTAGCCATCCTTCGATGGAATTTGACAGTTGATGGCTCGACAGATAGCGGACAAACTATATTTTGACATGAGGAGAATATTTCCTTACAAATGTCAACCGATTGCCCAAAAAAAGCATTTTTCCGGAGCAGAAAACAAAATTCTAAATTGTTCGTGTTTTTTAGAGGTTTTTTAATCCATCGTCATCGTTGCCATCCTTCGATGGAATTTGACAGTTGATGGCTCGACAGATAGCGGACAAACTATATTTTGACATGAGGAGAATATTTCCTTACAAATGTCAACCAATTGCCCAAAAAAAGTATTTTTCCGGTGCAGAAAACAAAATTCTAAATTTTTCGTGTTTTTTAGAGGTTTTTTAATCCATCGTCATCGTAGCCATCCTTTGATGGAATTTGGCAGTTGATGGCTCGACAGATAGCAGACAAACTATATTTTGACGTGAGGAGAATATTTCCTTACAAATGTCAACCGATTGACCAAAAAAAGCATTTTTCCGGAGCAGAAAACAAAATTCTAAATTTTTCGTGTTTTTTAGAGGTTTTTTAATCCATCGTCATCGTAGCCATCCTTTGATGGAATTTGGCAGTTGATGGCTCGACAGATAGCAGACAAACTATATTTTGACGTGAGGAGAATATTTCCTTACAAATGTCAACCGATTGCCCAAAAAAAGTATTTTTCCGGAGCAGAAAACAAAATTCTAAATTTTTCGTGTTTTTTAGAGGTTTTTTAATCCATCGTCATCGTAGCCATCCTTTGATGGAATTTGGCAGTTGATGGCTCGACAGATAGCAGACAAACTATATTTTGACGTGAGGAGAATATTTCCTTACAAATGTCAACCGATTGCCCAAAAAAAGTATTTTTCCGGAGCAGAAAACAAAATTCTAAATTTTTCGTGTTTTTTAGAGGTTTTTTAATCCATCGTCATCGTAGCCATCCTTTGATGGAATTTGACAGTTGATGGCTGGACAGATAGCGGACAAACTATATTTTGACGTGAAGAGAATATTTCTTTACAAATGTCAACCGATTGCCAGAAATCATATTTTTCAGAGTAAGAAATAAAAAGCAAATATTTTCAGATTTTTTCATTCATTCTTTCAACAAAATGAGTTTTTCTAAGAACTAGTTACCCTTATCTGTTATGGTTGTATTCAACATCAACAATTTTAATAACTACTTGCTTTAAAAGAGTAGTTACTACCGGTTATTTTAATAACTGGAAAATTTAATTTTTACGACAAACAAAAGAACTAAGAAGTTATTTCAATAACTGGTAACTTTGATATTGAGTAACCGGTTATAACAGTTACGAACGAATAACCGGTTACTGATAGCAGTTATCGATATATCGTCCATCCCTAGTGCATTAATATAATTATTTCCATTGTGATTAAAGTACCTATTTGTCAAATAAATATAAAATATTGTTTTTCAAGTTTTTTTTTTTCAATTTATTCTTTTTTTGACACTTCAAATGGAAAGAAAAACATACGTTTGGAAATAGGGAGGGGACTTTATTCGATAGTTTTGATTTAAAAATCGGTGCATCTAATTACATTTCTTAAAAACGCTAGCGCATTATAATTTAAAAAAATACTTTTTATAAACAATAAACTATACTCTCTCACCGGTTTTTAATGGTTTAAAACGCTTATGGTGTTTATTTTATAAAAAACTATCGAAAATATATCGCATTTTCGATTTATCGGTTAATTAGCACATCACTGTCTGAAATTTATATCCATCGCAATGCGTCGCTGGATTTCTATAGAATTTCTTCCGATGAAAGCTACTTCGAACCGAATTTGAATCTCCGACGAAGGATGCGTTGCGGAGAAAGTTCCGCTCCGACGGTTACCTCAATAGAGCCGAATATGTAGTTTATCTGGTTCTACAACTTTGAACATAATTACTTAGATCATAGCCTTTTGATCCTTTGCTTATTTTGAGTAGGTAATCAAAATACCTATAGCAGGAATAATACACGTCCACTGTGAGTTCTTATCTGCAGCTAGTTCCTGGCCATTGTTCCAATAAAAAATAAATTGGTTTCAGCATTCAGCTTAGAGTTATAGAAGCCTTGATTTTGTCTTAAGGTGTACATACAAATCTATCGAAAGAGTATAACTTAAACAAATTGGAGCTAATAGTCTCGGCAGCTAGGCTCGTTAAACTTAATATTATCATGTAATTTAAATTGCTTGGTAATAAATTATAATAATAATAATAAACAAATTGGTAACATTTACAAAAGAACATGTTAAATAATTGACTTGAAAATAACGGCCGCGCAAATTTTCTAACACATGTCGGGTCCTCTGTATCTCGAGGGACCCACAAATTTGATACGGGAGTTGCTACGCACTGTTATTTGCGCAAAATTTTAGTCGGATTAATTAAATTTTAAAACTGTTAAAAAGACGATTTTCCATGTTTTAATCAAATTTAGTAGTTTAGTAAGTTAAAATAAACATAATTTTATGCCTAATATCTGTGGATTGCATGGACGAACACTTTCAAAAAATTAAGTTATGTTTCCGCACCCCGCATGGGGAGTATGTTTGCTTTGTAAAGTAAACTTAATCCATCTTTCTGTGGGTAAACTCTTGTATTAAGGAGAAGATTGAGTTATAAGGCCTGCTTCAAGATCTTGAGAAGATTCTACTAAATTAAGAAATCTGAAAATAAATTATTTTGATTAGTTGTGAAAATCCTTTTTTGGTTTCGGTTTGTGCTGTACTATACATCGGAAGCGGAAGGAAGTCGACAAGATCTCTTAATATGTACAAACATACCTTTGATTGATGCAGGTGTGCCAGCACGTAGTCCATACAATCGAGTATAGGCAGTTCGAATCGAAAACAATGACAGATCATTAGAAGGAAATAATAATGCCTATTTTTGAACACCATCTTATTAATAAAAACTCAGTTACTTTCTTTATTTATTTGTTTTATTTCTCGGAACAGTTTATCAATTAAATTACATGATGATACAAGTTCGATAAAAAAGAATTATTTGTTTATATTGAATTTGTGGTGATTAATTAATTATACAATTATATACTCAAGTTCAGAAACCATATCGTATTTAAAAATAATTAACAATGAATATATATTGTATAAGCTATTACATTTGGAATAAAATAATTATAAAAGTTAAGGTTAAAATATAATAATACAGAGTGTTCGACGCAAAGGTTTTAAATTAATGAAAAACGCTGTTTTATTGAATATTTTTTTTCATAATAAATGTACAACGTCTTACTTCCCGACTGCCAAACACAAACGTAAAAATTAATGTTTAATGGCGTACAAAAAAAAGTGGTAGTAACCATCGCGCCGAACAGTCGTTATAAAGGGTTTTCCATTAAGCATTTACTTTCTTTAAATTTGGATAAATCAAACTGTGATATTGAAATTATTAAAAAGGCCCGTGTTGCCATTATGTATATTCAAATGTCCACCGCGGCTTCGCTGGGTTGCGCGCTTTCGAAACCACCTCCTGGGACAGTTGAAATTTTTTAAGGGTGTAGGCCCAAAGTAATGTCGCAAAATTCGCTCGTCAAGTTGTGGTCGGCGATAGGCCGAGTTCGTGTACGCGGCGCGGAATTGACTGGCTCGGATTCTCCTTTAAACTTTTACGGACAGCGGCGATATTTTCGGTAGATCCTACGTTTCATTAACGTACGGGTGTTGGCGGTTCGGAAATCCTTATTGGAAAACCCTTTATTTAAATATTATTAAGATGAAAAAGAACACATAAAAAGAATTGAATGATAGATAATAATATAAAGAAACTAAATACTTTAATGCTTGTTTTAAGAAGGTAAATAATTATTGATTATTATAAAAAAAGAAGAGTTTATAATTAAAATTGAATGCATGTTCATTATGACAAAGTTTAATCAAAATTGATTTATAAAAAAAAATATGCGCAAAAAAGACAATACTACTTGAGATTTGAAAATAAATTTGAATTAATCAATCGGATAATGCGCAAAAATTTTCCTAAAACTAATAATATATTTTTTTGTATTTTTTTTTTGTTTTTTTTTTATTTTTATTTTTTTTTTTTTTTTTTATTTTTTTTTTTTAAATACGATATAGCACTCCTCAATGAAGCAGCTTACATTCTTAATCTTTTTAAATTTTCTTTCAGATATTTGATAGAGATGGTGATTTTAATTTCTGAAGTAAAATTGACGATATCCGTTTTTAAATCTTGAACACTGAAAGATGACGTTTTAGGGGAGTTTTTGTTGTTGTTGTTTTGTTGTTGTTCCAAGATCAAGACATCTCTGATATTGATTACGACGATTATGTTATATTTAAATTGTTATTGCTGATGAAAATACTTGTGACGATTGAAACTTGTTTATTCCTCGATGTTGTAAATGAGGAAACAGTTGTTGTTCTCAACCTTCTCTGCTGGTGGAGCGAGAGGAGATTTACGCGACAACGGTTGGAAGCCAAGAATCAAGAAAGTTTGCACCAAACGAGCACGGTCTGGACGATCCTTTCGCATGCAGAGAACTACAGCGTCAGCGTCCAATTTTTCGTCAGCGAATTCCAACAATGAAATGAAGGACTGCTTGGATGCCTCTGGAGGAAGAACCTCTGGCATCACGACGTACAAGATGTTGTTCAATGGATTAAGGACCTGCAAAGAATATAAATAAATTGGAATGAATAAGAAACACAAAACAAAAAATAACTTGTAAGGTTGACCAATTTTTTGCCGACAAAGCATTGGCAATCGGTTTCGTTGACCTGACAACACAAAGAAATCTTAAAGCTCGTATCACGTTATCTCTCCTCTGCAAATATATTACTCGTGCAATCTTTCAATCGTAATAGTACCCATTGAATTAATTTTTTAAATCATTAAGGATGAATAGATCTCAAATGGATGGTTATTAAAATTAAACTCATATTTTCCAGACTTCGTAGTAACATGGAAATACAAAGGCAACTTTTGACGATATCTAGGTGAATTATGTTTCAAAGTGCAGACCAACGACGACTGTGTTTACATAATTTTCTTAGAATTGAAATTCAACAAAATAAACACTTCGCTTCGTTTCTGTGGCAAAAGAATTAAATTGAGGGCTTTTGTTCTTAATAAGCACAAATAAAACAAAGCCACACAAACTGAAGGTTAGTTTTATTTTTTCGTGTTGTTTTGAACAAAGTTTGATAGCATCAGCAAATAATAGGCGAAAACGAATAAAAAAGAAGTAGAGAACGGTAATAAAATACTCAATTTGCTTTTTGTTTATCTTTTGAGAATTATGTAACCCTAAACTTTTCATTTATTGTTTTTTAATGGGGTTCATATAATCGTTTATTTGATGATATATAAGAATGTTTTCGAGACATGCTTAGTTCGAAATATTTTCCGATTTAGAAGTAGCTGGAGTCACATGGAATACATAAAGCTCTAGATTCATTTAAAAAGTTACATTCATATCTATTGTCTTTGTATGCAAGTTAGACATTTGTATTTTTAACTGCAAAGTGATACCGATCACAAGTTATAGAGAATACAAGTTTATAAAATGTTGTGGGCATATGATTAGGGCTATGTTCTAATTAGAGACGAAATGCGAATAATTTGCAAATTACAAAGAGTTTTTTCGTCTGGAATTTGGTAATTTTGTTTGAGATGAATTTGCCGTTAAACGATTGTGTTTGAAGTTCCCTTTTTACTTTTCTACTTTTAGAAACATCAAATTGGGAAATTTTATACAAAATCGTTCCAAAACCAACTGGCTTCTAATTGGGTGTTTTTTTAAGAATTTCACTAGATTCTCAACATAATTTGTTTGATCGGGTTAGCTGCGACGTAGACGTGATACCACATGAGTTTAGAGATTTTCTATCCACTCGTTGAACCATTTGGAGCTTCTTATGAAGCAATATATAGCTTTCTCGAAGAAAAACCCTTGAAGGTGGATCCTGCGTCTATGGCACAAGAGCAGGGAATGCACATGTATATAGAAGATGAGGAACTTATCTTCCTTTTCTCTTGTCCATACAGTTTTTGCATAAATTGTTTGAATAAACGCTAAGCCTCGTTGCGTACTTGCTTATAAGATAGTATCTGGTTATGACATCAATTAAGTACTGATGTTTAATCTACTTAAGAATAACAAACCCTCATTAAATTGTTCCCTCTTGTTTCAGCATAAGCTAACAAGTAGCGATGTGTATACTTTTATTAGCCTTATCATGTAATATAGGTAATTTTGTACCACTTTTAGTGAGGTCGTCAGCCTTATAGTCCCTACGCCCTGGCTCTTAACAGGTGTTATAGAGTTAGTAGAAATCGAGTCCAGACTTTCCGACAAGATGCGAATATCAGTAGTTGATAGCACGTTTTCTTTGAGCCAAGACAGGACTTTTTTAATCGCCATAAGTTCCACCTGGAACACGCTACAATGATTAAGAAGACGGAAACGCCCCCAATAACCCTATCATCAGTTTTCGATTCGTCGATGTAAATTGCATTGAATTATCTTCCAAAAAACTCAAATCCTCCCAGGCAGATCTTGAAGGAATGGTAACTTGAATGTTTTTGCCGAACATTAGTTTTGGGATAGTGTAACCAATGTGACTTGGAAGTGATCCATATGAGTTCATAATGATGGAATGGCCAATTGATCCATTGTAAAGAAGCTTTTAGGCAGGCGGCTATGCTCGCCACCGCCTGTTTGCTGAAAATATCGAGGGGCGACAGATAGAACAGAACATCTAGTGAGGCAGTGCTCCGCTTATGCACAGGCAAGATGATTATTGGAATTTGCTTGGCTTGCCACAATTAACACCATAAGAGTAAGGATCGGTCTGATTACCAGAGAGTAATGCAGGGTTGGAGGCCCTATTAGTTCCCCAATACCTTTTTTTTCATGAGGAGGATGAGTGGCTTTTTTGACTCTTTCTTGTATATTAGGTCTTCAGCTCAATTTTATGTAGAATAATACCCAAGTTTCAAACAAGTTGTTGGAGAAGTATATATTTTGAATATAATTAAAAGATACTACAGAAACGAGGGAGAGCTGAAAACAATCGGGAATTAATTTATAATTTGTATTTATATAAAGTGACTTTTGAATATATTTAGTTTAGTTTACTGCGAAGCTTGCATTTTTTCTGGCTTCAGAAATTTCAAGCCAGTTGACGAGCAAATTGCTTAGGTTTGTTTGTGTTACAAATTTGTATTTTTTGCAACTAGCTTGCCAGTACTTTGCTCGGGGTAATATACAATCTATCATTAAACAACAAATCCATATAAATAGCAAGCCAAATATGAAAACCCCTTCGTGTTTTTTGAAAATGTACACAAATTTCTTTGCTTTGTACTTTTTAAACAATGGCGGCTGTTTGTAGATCATATTTTTTTGCTCCTCCACTTTAGTAATATTTCAAGAGTTCTCATTTTACGCTTAAAAGCAATTTGTCGTTTAAGACAATGGAACATTTTTCAATAGTTTTTTTTTACAGAAAGAAACAAAAAACAACAAAGCATTCGTGCCTTCTTCAATATGTATAATAATAAATGTCACTTTTCCATATGCATTCCTCCCTGTTAGCCTCGCATTTCATAGAAAACTATTACATAACCTGTAAGGACTACTTACCGTATCCCATTTAGTGTATTTTCTTTCAGTTATGTGCAACTTGATGGTGATGCGCATTGGTCGTTGATGTTGAAGAATTTTCTTAACAACCTCTTGGCAATCGTCATCAGAGCAAGTTGAAATAACATCGTCAGGTGTCGAATCAGCGTACTCAATATCAGAAAACTCCGAAGATGAAATGGAGATGTTGCTTCCAACGGAGCTTACGGATGCTTTACGGTTAAAGTCTAGAATAAAAGTAGATTTTTTTTTTAATTTTATTAATATTGCAATTTGTTGTTTTTTTTTTTAAACTTACCAGTTAAGAATGACGCCCTATCGTGATCTGTTCTGTGGTGGGTAGGGACATCAGGACCACCACAGAGGCCCTACACCGAGAGAGATACAGTATGACTCATTTGACATGGTCGTGGCGTTGGAAGAGGTAGACATGGTGCGCGATTTGCCGCAGCTGGTGCTTGAACTTGGAAACTCTCCTCTACTACTACTACTAAACATTGGGTCGCTTAAATAAATTAAATGAAATAAATTAATTAGATTAATTAGATTTGACATAAGTATAATTTATTATTGCATACATATGTAATACCCAAGTATGTATGTATATTTAAAACGTAATGATATGTTTGGTGGTAGTCGATATATTATAACAAACAAATAAGACCTGTACATTTAATTAGCCACAAACATGGCTCTTAATGTTTCAGATACATTAGAAAGGTGATTAATTAGGTATCATTATTAACATATTTATACAAAGAAATCAAGTAAAACGCCCGCATTTGGCAAGGAAGAAATATTCTAGTATATTTAAGTTATTTTTAAATATAGAAGTTCATTAGGCCGGTTAAATCATGTCATGTCTTATATTAGAAATTGGAGATCTGAAGACCTCAACACGATATCAACTTTATTAAAACGCAGTTATAAAAGCTTACATATATAACAAATAAAGTCCTAAACAAAGTTTTTACCATTCGTATTAAGAGAGCAATTTTCGTTAACATGGGTCAGGTATGACTTTTCCTAAATCTCTGAAAAATTATATCAGCGTTGGAGATAGAACATTACTGTAGAACGATTTTATTCTTAGAATATACCCAAGAATATTATCTCAAAATATTCTTGACGAATAAGGGAACAACTTGTATACACAATTTATTTTGGAAGCTGTTTAATCAATTGAAAGACAGAGCTTCATGCATTTTTACATTAATTATCTGATATTTTTTTCTAACATCATATCTTTAAAATTCAAATTAACCTGATTTCTAATAAAAAGTTCGTGCAATCCAGTCGTGCATTTTATTTTTCAATTACAAGATACAAACATTCCGGTATTTAATAACGAAATTATTTATTTTGTCTTTAATTATCTTTATGAATATTTAACATCATATATATGTAAATAAACCATGAGAAAACAAAATGATCTCATCTGCTAGTTGTTCTTGGAATTTGCTATCAATAACCAATCAATATTCAGAGTTTGGTTACGAAAAGCAATTAATTTTTGTTTTGTCCAGTTGTCTCTCCAAGAAAACAACAATATCGTTTTTGAGCTTTATTTTTAGAACGAATAGGTTCAAGTCGCGAAAATTTTCGTCTAACTATGGCTGTGTGGCTCTGTTGTTGTTCAGATCCATAGAAGTACTTACTTCGTTCACAAAAAGTTCAAATACAAGTTTTTTTATTGTGTTATGTGTGCATGTACATACATATGTAAATGGTGTTTCTATTGACGCGGTTAGATTTTGGCGGTCATGTTGCTTAGGAGAAATCTGTCAAAATCTGTTGTTTATTAGTTAGTTACTAATGCCACATCATCATGTAGAATTTTGCGTCGAGACTTAAGCCTACACCCGTGCAACATCCAACTGACCCAGGAACTCAGAGTTCATAGACAACGCCGTTTGTTCCCTGACTGGGCTTCTGAAGCTGTCGCCAATTTAGGCCGAAAATCATCTTTACCGACGAGACGCATTTTGAGATGAGTCGGTGTTAACTAGCAAAATTGCCTTATTGGGAACGACACTAACACACGAGGTTTACCAGGTGACAACGCATCGTCAAAAAGTTTCCTTTTGATGAGGATTTTGGGCCGGCCTCGTCATTTATTCGAACTTTTTCGAAAACGACGTTGGTGGGGTGGTCACCGTCAATGCCGAGCGCTACAGAATGTTGACAACCAATTTTTTATGGCGGAAACTGAACCATATGGATCTGGCCACCAAGGTCATGTGATTTGACACCACTAGACTTTTTCTTGTGGGGTTTTCTGTATGTCTATGCGACTAAATAACAATCGACCGATGCTCTTAGGGTTAACATAATGTAACACAGGCTATCGCTCAAATTCATCCAGATCCGTGCCACAGCATGAAATAAAAAAGAATTTTGTTGATAGCTCACACACAGCTTGTTCTATTTATTCTATTTTAACTTCTAGACTCTCTCATAACAATTAACATATGTATATACAATATACATATGAACGATTGATCATGAATCAATTGAACATTGTCGTTCAATCTACTTACGTTTGAGCTCTATCAACACATTTCAACATGTTGTAGTGAAAACCACTTAGAGACAGAAACAAATGTGTGATTGGCAGAGGTAACATTCAAGCTGTTCGAAAATTCCAAACGTCCATTATATTGAAACATTTTTGACTTCGAATCGAGCATTGAAATTAAACACACTTGTATCTAACTAGGGAATAAACCAACAGAACAAATATATACACAGATATACATATATGTGCCTTCTATAATTAAACAATTATACAATGTTTACACAAAAAGTTCAGTTTCTTAATCTCAACCTTAATTTTATTACATGTGTGATTATTTATGCTTTTTAGTATGTATTTGACAGGCGATCTACCTATATAATATTATCGTTTAATTAATAACACACTACAGTTATCTGTTCTCACGTTTTTCCCATTTAATATAATTAAAAAGTTTTAATCAAGATATTATAGACTTTTGTTAGTAAATATATGGATTGTTTAAATGGCATGAACAAGAATTCATAGCAAATGAATAAAATATTTTTGACTGATTGAATGTAATGAAATTTTCATTTACGTTTGTATTGAATTTGTTTGTCCATAATATTTATCTATTTTAACTATCTGTTTCTCTCACAGACGAGAAATTGGAAGAAATTTCGAACAGCTTTGATGCAAGATCTTGAAACACATCAGCAAATGGTATAGAAGTCAGCAACAATAATCTAATGCCATTCGCCTAAGACAATTGCTTTCAACAATATTAATGAATACATAAATGGGGAAGTTGGGAATGACATAAGGAAGATTTAATTGAGCTAAGGTAAGGAATTCCACATTCGTGTGGTACGGCTAAAAAAGAATATCTATACTTGAGGGTGAGTCCGATCCGAAATTAGGCTCGAGAGTATACTGATTGATAAGCGTTCCTAGCAGAGCGGGTATTACGTTGAAATTGTTTAATTGTTTAACTGGCTATTTTAACAGAAGAACTTTTGAAGAAGTTGCGATAATACAGTGATATGCAAGAGACATTTCAACGCTGTTGTTTCCGCAATCGATCTGTTGCCTACTTGATTACTTATTTTTGGGTACCTAACAATGTACCATTATACAATGACAAATATGCTCTTGCAGTATCATCTGGGTTTCTAGTGGACTCTAAAAATTGCCAAGATCTATTTATTTGAAAAATCGTATTCCCTGAAGAAAAATATCTTTGTTAACAATCAAAGTAAATTATCTTAAGTACAAAAGGTAAACTTCGCTTTGTTTTTTTATTTTATGAGGTACAAAATACAAGATAAGATTTTATATACTTTATTATCATAGTTAATAATACGATTATTAAAACAGTAATTTATTTTGACCAAAAATTAAGTAATAATAACCACATAACACGCTATATTGACGTCAAAGGTTTTATTGATACGAGTATGATTGATTTTTGGGTTATGTACATGATTTTATCTTTTTAATTGTTTTTATTTATTTCTTATTTCATAACAAATATACACAGATAAACAGCATAACAATTTCTGATGTAGTAATAATATAATATATTTATTCAGCTATGTTATACGATTGGAAAAAGGCATGTTTCAAATATTTTTGGCAGAACAATATGCAAACTTCATAGTTAATGGGGCCTATCGTGAATAAAATTTCCCTGGGAATTGTTCCGAACTTTCAAAATTGTCATCTCGAATAATGTCGAAAGTTTCCCTTGGAATTTATTGACATTGGGAATTAAGTTTCATAGTGACTTTGGCTCTCATTTTAAAAGGCCAGTCGCCAGCTTACAAACCTTATTAACCTTATTAACCTTTCAAATTTTCGAAGATGGGGAAAATTCCTATGGAAATTTTGTTCACGATAGACCCCAATATTTTTGAGAATATTTAACATTGTCTAAAAAAAAAAACATATGTGAGGCCCAATTGTTCAGTGTTCATAGGTTAAATGATGCGATGTTCCGATTATTTCGCAGTAAAAATATGGTCACAATAGCCTTTTCACACCAAATACAAATCTGTGATTTCGAGCAAGAAGTCCAAAATCTCATCAAAATCAACGAGGTTTCTCATCCAAACTGCGTTATCTTGTAGATTATGACATGTCTTCTCGAAATACACACAAACGCACAAAAAGAGAGAAGATAGAAAAGATAATGTATTATATTTTTGAATATAGTGGAACATTTTTGTTTCATTTTATGTCCCAAAAGAAAGTCATTTGGGGACAGTATTATTTTTTGTTATTTATATGGGTCATTTTTTAAAAATTGACATTTTTTTTTGATCGTTTGAAAAATTTTTTTTTTCAGTTTTTCTTGGGTTTTAGTTTCTAAATCTATAGTAAACAAGTAGAAAAGGAGTTTTCCGAGTTGCGCAAAAATAATTTCAAATATTTTCCATTTTACGAGTATTTTTTGATAAAAATTTAAATTTTAAATTTCGAATGTACTAAAAATGTTCTTTTCTTGCATAAAATAACAATAATCCACAAAATAAATAGTAACAATAAATAGTTGAAATTTTGTGGAAAGCAAATAAATTTAATAGGATAATTAATAAAAAAAGTTGTTTGTTTACGAAATGATTTTGTTTAAAAGCATGAAAGAGTCAAAAAAATATTTTTAAATAACGGCACATAACTTTCTTGGAACTTTTACGGTACCAATACTGTAAGGAATGATGAAATTCAGTATATTTATCTAGAATATAAAAAAATTAATAATAATATGAGCCATTATAAACTAAAAAAACATTTATTAAAAAACAAATACGAAAATGGCCACGGAGATTACAGGCCACGGAGATTACAAAATCGCCTATTTTGTAATTTTAATATAGTAAATGTAATTCAATGTCATCCAAATTATATTAGGTTCAAGTATGAGTAAATACCTTTCTTTTGGCGGTGGTTAGACTAAAAAATATTTATACAGTACAAAGATAACAAGGCCACGGAGATTACACTGAATTTTTACTCGGATGAAAAAATTATTTTGTATGCAAATTTTAAAGGAATTAACTGCAATAATTAAATTATAATAAAAAATGAAATTGAAGGTTTTTTGACGTACTATAAGATAATGCATCGTAAAAAATTATTAAAAATTGTTTAGTTGTGTGAAAAAGCGAAAATGTTTAATTAGGTTTTTTTTTTTCAAATCTTGTCACACTCGTTCAACTAAGTATTCGGACAACAAATAAATTTTTTTTTTTTTTTGTTTTTTTGGCATATCATAAAATTGAAGTTTGAGAGAAGGCCTTTCAAACGACAAGGCCCAAAATTAAATAAAAAATCATTTTCATCATTAAAAATATTAATAAAACTGATTAAGCATGAAAATCACATCCCAAAAAGGCCACGGAGATTACACATTATTAATTACCATGGCTATTCGTTACCATCAATCGATCTGCAAATTTGTTTTTATAATGCTGACATATAAACACACTTCCATGCCAAATTTCAAGTCTTTAAATTGAAATGCAAAGAAAATAGAAGCTATAACGCTAAAAATGTAATTTTTTTAAAACGACCCATATACGACATACTGATTGTTTTCTTTTCTTAGAAGATCTGTTGAAGCTTGATCACTGGTATAAAGAAAATCAGCTTCTCCTTAGGTTTCTAGGGTTCAAGTGTTATCATTTTTTTAAGAATTCTGATCTAATTTTGTTTATTTATAACATCAACATCTAGGAGTAATTTTGGATACAAACCTTTCATTTATACCTAATTATGATTATATGATTAACAAAGCTAATCAAATGGTTGGTTTTATCAAAAGAAGAACTCTCAGATCCTTTTACATTATGGTCTTTATATAATTCATTGGTAATGTCAATTCTTGAGTATTGCACCATAGTCAATAAAGTTGTTCAGTTTCTTAAGATTGTATGGCTTTTCTAACTGGAGAAGGTATTAAAAGTGAAATATGTCAAATTTAGTCTTGAGCTGATTGCAATTGATTTTATTTTTTAGAATGCTGGGATTCCTTTGTATTGTCAAATAAAATCTAGTTTAGGTGCGGTGTTATGGATTCAAGTGAATTTTATTAACTTTTCGTCGAAATCAAATATTATGATTCGATTTGGCTTTAAGCAAAACAGTAGCTTATTGAATGAAAATATTTAATTAAAAGAAAAATGTTTTTTAATAAAACAAATTAAGATACATACATATATTGACAATTCAGTATTATGTATGTACAAATGTTTGTATATTTTGAAAACGCAAAAGAAATACCTTATTTTTCATGAGTTTTTATAAATTCACATTTATTAAATATTTATTTTAGGGGTTGCGGTAAGAATCCCAAAATCCAAAATCCCAAGTCCCAAAATAAATAAATTAAAAAAAAAATACATAAAATGAATTTGAATTTTTCGGTATTTCAATTTTACAAAATTGAGTTCAAAGTTTTAGTAGTTAATTAAACAATTAAAGGAGGAAGCATTATGCGGTTTTCTTAAATCAATGCAAGAAAAACCCCAAGGATTGATAACCTGAAAGTCAACATTCTGCAAATTTAACTACAGTGGTGGAAAAATAATTAGAAACGATGAAAAAAAAAAAATTATTGCTTTTCTTTCCTAAATTTTGGCCATATTAACTATTCAATACAAATGGTAAGAACTTACATAGTTAAACATAACTATTATTAGTCTCTTCTTCGCTGGATTTTTTATTTTTAATGATAGAAAACGAAAAAAATTATAAAATTTTGAGTTTTTCGAAAACAAATATTCGATTTCCTTGGAAAAATAATTAGAAACGACTTCAATTTTGTTAGTTAACTAACTGCAAACTTGGTGAGTTATTGGATTCAAAAAATTCTTAATTTATCTTTCTGATGTTTAAACTTATATCTCCAATACGCAAAATGGGTAAAAACAAAATCTGCACACCTGAAATGCGTAAGCTCATTGTGCATATGTACTGTTCACGAAAATCTTCCATGGCAGCAATTACAAGCCAGTTAAAATGCTCAAAGAAGATGGTACATAATGCTATAAAGGTTTACGCCGAGACTGGCAGCCTTGAAAACCGCAATAGGAAAGAGAGAAAAAGAAAAACAACTCCAAGAGAACATCATTTCATAGTCCGACAGAGTAGCGTCAATCATTTTGTCACTAGTCAAGCAATTCGTGATGCCTTTCATCCCAATTAAGCCATGAAATAACAGTACAAGCTAAAAGAAATCGTCTTCTCGAAAGTGGCTGGCGGGGATGTATTGCTCTTCAAAAACCATGCGTTTAAAAAAAAACCTTAAACGTCGTTTGGAGTTTGCGCGAGAACATTTGGGAAAACCGCTCTTAGGGAGTGATGAATACAAAGTAAACATATTTGGATCAGCTGGAAAATGGTATGTGCGACGTCCAATTAAGCAGGAGCTAAATCCCAAATAAACAATCAAGTCAATCAAGCATGGGGCGCAAATGTGATGGTTTGGAGAGGGTTTTTCTGGCGAGTTGTGGGTCCTATAGTGCGAATTAAAGGACGCATGGATCAATTGCATTATAAAAATATACTGGAAAATGTAATGGAGCCTTAAGGGTTTGAAAATTTGCCGTTTCTTACATTTTCCAACAGTAGGTACAACGATCGAAAACACATTTTACGTTTTGTGAAGTGTTTGTTTTTAAAAAAAAATTAAAGTTTTGGATTGGTCAGCTCAAAGTCCGGTCCTCAATCTAATAGAAAATTTGTGGGGAGATGTAAAGAGAGCTTTAGATAAGACAAAATCCAAAATTGCATCTGAGCTTTTCAAAAACATTGACGAAGCATGGAAAAAAATTAACGTGAAAAGATGTCAGGACCTGGTAGCCAGCCGACCAAGTACTAACGTTTCAAGTTGGAAAATCCGGTAAATTTGCTTTGGATTAAATCAAAATGCTATATACACATGCTAACTACAATATGTTTCTAATTATTTTTCCAGCTGAAAACACATTTTCTTGCAATTAATATCAAATGCAGCTTTTATTTGTTAAAAAAAATGATTTTGTTTATGTTAAAATGAAGTTAAAGAACCAAAAAATGAAACAAAAAATATTTTTACCAATTACTTAAAAGAATATGTAGATACAACCAGTTTTAAAAAATAACAAAATTGTTTCTAATTAATTTTCCACCACTGTATATTCATTGAAAATTGGAATTTCCGAATACGTGCGACCAAACAAAGCCACGACGACCAATTGAAAGACATTATATTCGGTACCTAATGCCATAAAGTTCATGTAAACGCGAAAAACTCGGATAAACCAGATAATTTTATCTCCATAGAAATGGGCTTTCAAAATGTGTATGGTAAAAACTTTCTGCAGACCACATAAAATTATCTCACGAATTTGATGCGAAAAGAGAAAAAAATACGAGTAAACCTGATTAACTAAGAAATATAAATTGTGACTTTTAATTTGACATTTCACAAAAGCGCTTATCAAATTGATTTAAAAATATATTTTTTAATACAAAACAAACTAAAAATTCCGAAGGTGAGAGAAACAATACTTTCACCGAATAACTCCAAAATTATAAAATCATTTAAAGAATTTTTTCATTTAATACATTTTAATGTACATAATATACATAATATAATTAAAACAAGGAAACAGAAGCACTTTAGAAGTTAAAGTATCGAATGAAGTAAATATTTGATAAACAATTTACATATATGGGTTCACTTTATCGTTTAAAAAACAGCTGATTATTTTCCACATTTACGCAAGTATTTCTTAGGGGGTGTTCATGCAAACATGTTGCGCAAAGTTATATCTTTCTGTTATGTGAATTAGTTTGTGTGAAAAAGGCAGATACTGACACTGTACACACAAATATCATTTGAACGTCATACATACACTATGTCTCAAGGTCGTTGGTTATACCAACCTTAAATAAAATGTACCACCTTAATCAGCGAATAACACGGTGCCTTGAAATAAAGTGATATATTAACTACGAATATTGTAGTATTTATGTACATATATTAGAAATACCTTTCCAACGATATGATGAGTATCTCGTTTTTATTGGTTAATAGAGCAGTTTCCAATCATTTTTGCCTATTGTTATTTATTTCAAAATAAAAAAACCCAATGGATTTATCTATGTTGGAGGTGCGATTAACGATTCCAGCAGCGATATGATAAAAGCTGAGATATTTTTAAATTGTTTTTTTCTAAGCTGTTTATATTGAAGCAGCGTATCGTAACTTAATTTCAAGAACAATAAAGTTAAATTTGCTGCAAAGTGATTAAATATACTGTCCATTCGTTTACCAAAACTACCAATTCCTAAAAATTTAAAGCAAAGACTGTCATTAGGACAGTAAACATAAACAAATTAAATCCTTGCCCTTATGTAAATAAAACTATTTTGAAATTTTAAAAATTGCATTATTAAAAACATGGATGTATTTATAGAAAGAATAGAAATGAATGAATGAATATAAATACATATATGGGATTTTGGTGTACTGCGACCTATAGATTGTGACCCAGCCTAAATAAGATCGCTCATTTTACAGCTCTTCCTGAAGATTAGTTTCTTGAGAAACTTAAATATATAGAGAGTTTCCAGAGATTGTAATTTGTTCTCTTCTATTTGGTGACGTTTAAGAAATCTTTATTTGATAGATGAGTACATCACATCTACTTAATATATGGTCCGGTGTTTCCTCATAAGTATTCCAGAATTTGCATGTTTCATTTGGCACTGCTCACCAGGCCAAGAATATTGAGGTGTCTTTCCAGTTTACCCGTGATTATTCAGAGGTTGTTCCTGCTTAAACAACGATGTTCATGGTTGTAGCTCCAAAGAAGCATTTTTGCCTGCCTCAAATTTAGGAGTTATTTTCATATTTTTGACCTCTTCTTCTGATTTTCTTTTATTTTTAATCACGTTTCCACCTATTCCGCAATAGAACTCTGGTCCCATTAGGGGTGTGGTTGCTCCTTTTTTTGGGGCAAATAGTCTGCTTCTTCATTTCCCATGACCCCTGCGTGTCCTAGTATACTTAATGAAGTGTGACATTATTTTTCTTGCCGTGGCATAGAAGTTTAATGCCTTGGTTACGATAGTTCCTTTCAAGATTACTTTCGGCATATTTTTCTCTGGCATTCACTTCTACTTCGAAAATTCAAGCGGACTGCACCATCGACAAAGAAATTTTGGTTCTGAGCCCAAAAATGTTTGCAGCTGTCACTTGACACGTTCTCGATCCATCAGTATATCATTTGATGGGAGTAGTCCACTGTTTCGTCTACTCACTCTTTCTTGCTATTTAACTCCGTTCTCAAGTGTTTCTCGAAGTTATATTTTTTAATCTTTCTATCCCTTGGGATACCAAGTAAACTTGATACTAAAGACATGGAAATGAAGTCTCTATCTCTCAGTGAACATACTTTTGGAGCTAAAAATATTTCTATTTCCCTTCTAAGAAATTACCTAAAACTCTTTACTACCAAGTTTGGAGAAAATCGCTTTACTAGTTCAAATTGTAGGTCAAAATATAAGCAACAGACGGGAATGCGGGACTCAAGTGTTCTCTTTCATCATCGTAATGTCAAGTTTGATCGATATCTCGAGGTCGATATTTTTTCCAAATGTAAAACTTGCATTATAGTACCTATGTACATAATCTCAAATAAAAATAAAATTGTTGAAAACTGGCAGTTCGTAATAAACGAACTGATATTTTGACATAAAAGACAGTTAGTTTGATGTTAATTTCATGCCAATAAAAGTTTCCTCTATTTCCAGACGATTTTTGACAGGCGGCCAATCAGAAACTAGAATTTGTCGTACTTTCAAGACTCTTCTGTTAAGGGAACGTGCATATAAGGATATAAGGAGTTCATACGAAATCCATTTATGAACGCAAATTTTTCATTAATTTTAAATATATTTCAGACCTTCAAAAGATCGGGAAAAAAGTATGTACCCATAACTTAATTTCATTTGACAGCCTTCCAGATTGGTAATCCAAAAGACAAATTGCCAACAGAAAAGGCAATCGAACAACTTGATTGATTTGAGATAAATAAATTAAAAATTGTATCACAATCACTAATATACTCGTAAATTTACTAACACTGTTTTTCGCTTCAATTAAATATTTTCTTGTATCAAATTTAATTTATTTACATATCTATTAATAATAATTTTATCTAAGCCGACTTTTTCTACATTAAATTTAAGTTATCCAATATTAATAATAAAAGACTGAAAAAAAAATAAACCTCATGATTGCAGCTTAATTGTGTAATTTTTATTATGTGTGCATCTAGTTTCGATTCTGAAATCAAGTCCAGAAGAGAACTTTTTTTTTAAGTAAAAGAACTTTTATCCTGAAATGTCCAAACGAAAAACTCATGAGAAACTATCGAATAAGGTATACATTGCAAGTTGTAATAAATTGAAAAAAAAAAATTGTAGACTAAATATTTCAAAGGCAGTTTTTCACTACAGGTATATACATACGTGACACGAATACACGGTATAGAAACTTGAATAACTTTTTCCAACTCCCAAATGTGAATGTAATAAAACGTTAAAAAAAATGTCAAAGAAGTCCTTACACCTAATTCTTCTTTTTAAAACTAAAAGTAGCTGGAAACAAAATTTCCTCATATGAAAGGAGGCAATTATTTCAAATTTGTTGTGCTTTTGGAAATATAAGGGATTTGTTCCAATTAAAGACGCTTGTGAAAATGAACTGACAACAACTGTGTCGTTCATCTGACAAATTTTGAATTGAAAAATCATGGCTAGTATACAAATATGTAGACTGTATTTTTTTAAAAATTTAAATTAAGTTGATTTTATTTAAATCAAACAAACAATTACAATTTACGACATCATTCATTCACATCGCGTTGGTAATACGAATAGACATAGCTTAGGACAGCTTGCAAATACTGTCTTCATACAAACATTTTAAATTTCATCAGTTCTTATCCCGATTCTACTGTGGAATGTGAAATATTTTAATTACAAAATGAATAGAAGCTCTACCGTGAATATCAACAAAGTCGTGAGAATAAATATTTAACTTTACGCGATTTGATCACGTATGGGAGTTTTGAACAAATATTTAAGGATCCTATTTATTTGAAGCACAAAATATTATTTTCAATATAATCTTACAACCACGCACTAAATACAACATAACATCGATTAATTAGCCAAATCGAATTAAGAACCTTAGGAGCTTTTCCAATTGCATGTTATAACAAAGCAGTTTGTGCAATGTTTCAAGCGTCTTATTCTCTATAAGGCATAAGTATATGCTTGTTTAATATTTTTTTTTTTGATATAAACATACCACACCCGCGTCCAAAAATGCTTTCCTTTATTTAACAGTAAGATATTGATTAGACTTCTATATCACAGGTGAGACAGGTCGCACAAATTAGCCTCCAAAGGATATCACAGATAAGTTTGCGAATATGGTATTCCGCACCGTATACGCGATTGCACAGTGTGCCGAGCATGAACTACCAACAGACTAATTTCTACGCGCTAAAGAATTTGCTTTATATATTAAATGCTTTTTGTGCTGTTGTTGTTGCTTACTGGGGCTACAATATACTAATGTCCAATTTTATGTTTACGTATTTGTTTTGTAATTGGACGAACAAAAACGCAGTTGGCATTAAATAAGAAATTTTATTCTCAACCATTTTCACCGGTTTGTAACAATACTAAAGGATTATAGAGAACGGGCGATTGCGAAAATCAAATCAACAAAATTAGAACCATAAGCAAAATTACGTAGATAGGCAAAGGAAAACATGCAAGCCAGCGAACAAAAAGCAAGACGCGAAAGAAATTTTATGTACTAGAAAAAAAAAAACATTTTAAATAAAAATAAATTTGTTTAAATGCAAAAAAAATAGTATGCGAAGATGATCGCTAGATTTTTTGATTAGGCTAGCACAAAAAAAAAATTAAATATGCTACATCTGTGTATACACATGTTGAACTGAAGCCTTATTGATGCTATTTTTCCATTTGAACAAAGGCCGGAGCGAGAAAATATTGTGGGAGGGGTTGCTCTTTTTGATACGAGTAGAAATACATATTTTGAAATTTGTAGCTTAACCAGATTCAAGCAAACCCTGCATATTATAAAAAAAAAAACATATTAATAGGAGGTCATAGCGGCTCTTAGAATTCTCAACTTACAATTTTCTGCCGATTTCGAACGATTAATGAACAACACTTCTTATGACAAGAGATACTCTTAGAGGATAAATCAATTCCGCGCAAGAGGCAGTACACCCCTGAAAAACTTTTGTTTTGTGATGAGAATTGAACCGAAGACCAATAATATCAATATCTCATTATAACACATTTTTCATTTAATAAACTCATCAAGTTTGGTGGGCTTACTGTGAGTTAACTCTGTTTTTAAATTAACTGAAAATATGTTTCAAGAAATAACTCGAGTTTAACACCAAAACTATGTAGGTGTACGTACAGCCATTGATAGTTAATTAAAAAAACGATTTCGTGTTCAAATAAAAAGAAGGATTTTCTTATTCAATTCTCTAAATATCAACTTTTATTTTTATGATCAAAACATTTTGAAATATTTTTTGGAAAATAAAAAAGTATTTTTCAAATTTTATAGGGACATATGGTTTTAAAAACACTTTTATATTTAAACCTCTGATTTGGCTGAGCCAACTTATTAGAAACTTAGAAAAATATTTCAAGAAAAAGTAACAAACAAAAAATTCGGTTGGATTTTGTGATGTAAAATGGTTAATATTTTGTCAGAAATCCTCGCTGCTTCAAAACTGCTGTATATCGTCTTTGAATTGACTCGATTAGGTCTTGCCATCTTTTAACATAGGCTCACATACCAGGCTTATTTCACTCTTTTGAATAAAGTATCCAAATTTGGAATGGTTTGCGTGCTTACAGCATTTTTGAATTCATTTCATGCTGCATGATCGACAGAATTTTAATCCGGACTTGACGATGACCAGCCAAGTTTTCGCATAGCATTTAGATCAAAAAAATATTTTGGAGTTTCGCATTGACTTGTTGAAAAGACCAAATAACCAAATAAATAACTGTAGTATTTCAACGTATTTCTCTTTGTTAAGAATTCCGTTAATTCGATGAATTGATCCCACTCCGTTTCAAGAAAAACATCCCCAAACGCAGATTCATCCACCGTCATGTTTGACTACCCGTGAAATGTACTTTGAGTCAAGTTCTTTACATTTTGGCCGTCTGAAGTACTATCTGCCGTCGGGACCAATGCGATTTAACTTCGTCTCATCGCTTTACAACACAATTTTCCATCGATTCACTGCCCAAAGGCATGTCTTTTGGCAAAGTGGATGCGCCACTGCCTTGCACTTTTGTGGTCATTTCTTACTAGCTTGAAATTCGTCCACGAAAGAAATAATTCTGTGTTCTGATAAAACTTTAAATTTGTTAAGAATATTTTAACAATTATTTTAGAAAAATAAATTTGTTAGGAAATCTGGAACTCTGATTATCAATAGTCTACCCCTTTTCTCCACGGCCATGTATTTGATTTTAAGAGTATATGCATACAACAGAATGTGTTTCTTAAAACGCAGCTAATGTTAACAAGATTAAAGCGCAAAAGTAAGGAGAAATTTAAAAATATAATAATGCAGCCAAAAACATCTCAAAAATAGTTTTAAAAAAAATAATTAAGCTTTTGAAAAAAAAAAAAAAAATATATTAATTATTGAAAAGCTCTTAAAATTTTTCAAGTTATTAATAGAAAATTATACTTCGAATTTTGTGTATTAAATTAAATTAAAAAACATATATATATTACTAAAAAAATAATAGAAAATAATTCCTTCAGTTTGTATTTTGAATTTTGTCATTTTATTGAAGTACATGCACGTGTAGAATATAGAAATATGTAATACATTTATTAAACAATAGATATTTCAAGCTTGCAAAATCATTTTTAAAGACGAACTATATAACAGCTTTTATATTAACAGAAGCACATTTCAGTCTTTTTAGATGCCGTCGTTTTAATTCATACAAGCAAAAAAAAGAAAGTTTGGATACCAATCAGCATTAAAAGGTTTTAGTAAATAATTATGGCATCTGTTACTAATCAAAGAATTTAAATTCAGAAATAAGTGGTAGAATAACCTTACCTCTTAAACAAGGAGAACCTCTTTTTTCCAACCTCTTTCATATTGATTTGATTTCCTTTGATCTTAAATACTATAGAATTGATCGCATTCAGTGTTCACTTGGATAGACTATCTAGAAAAGTAATTTTCTGAACGACTAAAACCGGATTGGATAGGTTTGGTGTCAAAAACAAGCTGATACGCATAAAATGAAATAGAAATATTTTCTTGTTGACAAATTTGATGCAGAAATCAATAAATGTTTTATTAATTTATTTCTTCATAACTATATTGTATTGACGAAAAGGAAAATTTGATTAATTCACTTATTATTAATTATTTCTGAAATAGTGAAACTTATTTTTGAAGTTCCTTATAGGATTGCTTTGTATACCAAAATTTTTAGGATAACTTGAAATTTCTTTTTTAACATCAGCTGTTTTGTCATCAGCGGTTTTTTTTTAAATACGAAGGACTACAACAACACAAAGCTATCCAGATTGCTTTGGATAGAATTCTAAACGCGGCTATTCACATGTACATACGAGTACATTTACAGTTGCGGTCACAAAAATGGCACTGCGGTGTAACTTGTTATATTTTCAACGATTAATACGGATGTGGCTCATATTTGTTGATCACGACTGTGCAATACCGTTGTATGGTCTCACGCTATTAATTGTCAGTTATCAAATGAATAGCGGTTATATTCAATTGAGTACATACTTTTTTATTTTTAAATGAAATCAGTGAAAATAATAGCACCGGTCAGAGTTTTCGTGTTAATTTGCTTGGGTTTGTACTGTTTCACTTATTCTTTATGTAATTGAACTAAACTTGTTAAAATATTTAGCTGCTATGGGCCGCGAAATAAATGATAAGTCTAATGGTAAAAATGCGTTTGCAGTTCACGTTTATTTGCCAATGACAAAGGAAAAATATGCTTTAGACTGATGAAAACAATATTGTGTTATTTGGTGGAAGAGGATCGCGGCCATGCCATAGAAGGCCTCAACATGCTGAACTCAACCCTAAATGCACATAAAAAATTATCAAACATTTAGGAGCTGGCATAATGATCTGATGCTGTTTTTCATATAATGGTGTTGGTCCTATATCAAAATTATCATGAATATGTAAAAATATTGGAGGTTGAGATGTTACCTTATGTGTCCTGAGGAGATGCTGTTGAAGTGGGTTTTTCAAAAGGATAACTATCCGAAACATATGCTCGAGTAAAATAGCGAAGAAACGGTTTCAGGATAGCAGTGCAGATGTTATGAAATGACCAGCACAGTCGTCAAACTTTAACCCAATTGAAAAATCTTTGAGTGGACGTCAAGACGGAAATGACTCTGTGGACTCTGTGTAGGCCAAGTAACAATAACGAACTCTGTTCTAGTGGAAGTCGATTCATTTTGAAAGATGCCAGCGTCTTGTGAGACTAATGCAAAAGCGCTGTATAGTTGTCATTGCAAACAAAGAACACGCTACAAAATTTGATTCGGACCAATTTTTAAGAAAATTCAAAAATAAATACTCAATATTATCAAACAAATTTTTATTTTGTAGGTATTTTTGTATTTTGATGTGGTTAGAATTCGGTGGTTTTTTTGAATAGCAAAATATTAAAAATGTTTTGTAAAGTAAATAAATCTCAAGAAATGTACTCAATTTCAAATCCACTTTTTGTATAAATTTGTTCAAAGATTATAAGCTACTTTATTTAATGGGAGGCATATATGTATGTATGTATGTATGTATGATTCGCATACAAATTTATTTGAGCTATTCTGATTTTGCACGTTCCTCTTAATAAATTAAAACATTTATAAATCTTTCGACTATACAGCATACTCAAAGATTGGCATTGTTAAGGATACAATTAATGAAATTAATCATGATCTCAGTGTGTATAGCAAACTAGTTTCAGATTGAAATTAAATTCAAACTATTGTTGTGCGTATTACGATACAATATATTTTAACAACTTTGAAGAACTAAGGGGGATTGATTTAAATTCACACTTGGAAAACATAAGAGCTCCGTTGTGTGCCTTAATATTAGTTCTCTGTCGATCTCAAAGCATAATAATTACAAAATAAAACAATTACGTATACAATATACATATCACAAGTATGAGCACAAAACGTACAAAACCTGAATAAATAAAATAAAATGCACGACTGGGTCGCACGAACTTGCTTCTATGTAATAGGCTAGGAATTTTAAATACGAATGTTATTAGAGAAAACTGTTGATAAGTATAAAATTAATTTTTAAATACTTTTAGTAGTAAGAGACAAAAACAGAATGCTATCCAAATATGAATTTATGCAAGAACAAAAATTATAAGTCGTTGTAGTGGTTTCTTAAAAAAAGCTTATATACACAAACTTTTTAAAAGCTTTTTAAGAAAAAAATTTGGTACGCCAATTTAAAGTTTTTATTAAAATATTGAGCCGTTTCTGAGAAAAAGAAAAAATAGATTTTTTTTTCAAAAATTCAAAAAATATTTATTTTAAAGTTTTGAAATGCAATGTGTTTTAGACTTTTTAGAAGCTTCTCTATAAACAATTTCATTAAGATCCGTTGTGTGGATAATGAGAAATTCAAAATTCGAAAAAAATGGTTCTATGGTAGGTACAAGCTGTAATATATTAATTTCAATTTTTTTATTAAATTAAAGATCGTAAAAATTAATTGAAAGAAAAAAAAATTTATCAAAATTCTAGGCACCGTTTTCGAGAAAAATACGATTTTTGAAAACCATTTTTTTTTTAATTTTTTAGCATTTGTATGGTAGGTACCTTTATTTTTAGGTAAAATAATTTTTTTTTCTCACATCTTGTAGATCATATTGAGAAACTTTTATTTATCAAGTTTAAAACAAATCTAGCATGGGGTTTTCGAAATATTGAGTTTTGAAAAAAAAAAATTTGAAAGTTTTTTAAAAAATCCAAAAATTTTGTTTTTGAAAATTTGAGTACACAATTCTATTTATGTTTTTGGGTAGCTTTAGCAAAAAAAAAAATATCAAAATCGGTTGTACCGTTTTTGAGAAAATCAAAAACAAATAAAATGGTTCCATGGGGGGTACCCTCAATAACCATTTTTCGGAAATTTTTTTTTCAACCAATACCCTTTAATTAAATGAAATTTTTTTGTATTTTTATTTTTAAAATCTGTCGAACAGTTTTTGAGAAAAAAAATGTTTATTAAATTTCGAAAAATATTCGTATGGCAGGTACCGTTATTTTTGGCCTTAAAAAATCAAATCAAAAAACATCCGGGGGAAAAAAATTAAAACCCATATCTACCAAGTTTGAACAAAATCGGCCGAGTCGTTTAGCTGCAATCGAACGAACAGACAGACAGACAGAATTGCGAGACCCACTTTTTTGGTCTTCGCTATCATCGTAATGTCAACTTTGATCAAAATCTCGAGTTCGATTTTTTTTCCGAATGCATAACTTGCCTTAAGCAAGTAAAAATATTATTTATACTAAAATGTACAGGGACTTGATTCTGATAAATAAAAGTCCATTTTTGTATTCAAGAAAATCATTTATTTAAACTGTTCTTATTAAATAATGTTTCTTTAGATTGCATTTTAAAAAAGATATTTAAAGCAGTTATAAAAAGCATGCCTGTTAATGTTTAGCAATTGTCTAATAAAAGTTTTAAAATTGGTATAATACAGATCGCGTGCTTATCACGCTTTCAAGAGGAAATTTAATTAAACGCACAGGCACAACAGTAACAGACTAACAGCACCACAGAATACACAAACATTCTAATATTAAATTAAGTTCAATTTGTCTAACTTCGAATGCAAAATTGGCGAAATAGTTTTATATCATATGACAGTAATTGTCCCGTCTAAAAAGTCAATAAAAAATTATGGATAATGAAAGTGATACAAATTATTTCATTATTAAAGACAATTTCGCAAAATTTTAAACAGCCTATTATTAAGGTATCAGTATGATACTACTTAACAATTTGCTAACTTTAAAGTAGTTTACTAACTCATTCTTAATTCTAACCATTTTCTAACTAGTATCGTACTGAAGCAATTTTTTTAATAAATTGCTTCTGAACACACCTAAAACAATGAGAGTTTGTGCAAAAAACTAAGTTAACAGACCTTTTCCGGCGTTTGTAAATAACACGATACTAAACAAATAAAATAGGTTTTCGATGATTTTGTAGTTTTTTTTTTTTTTTTTTATAATCTACTCACGCTCAAGAGATTATGATTACCCTTTAAATGTTTCAACACAGCGTGGGCGTGAAGTTACGGAAGAGAAAGAAGGATAGGAAAGATGTGTGGCACGATGTTCTGAGACTGAAGGTGGTTGTCTCAGATTTTTTATCTCCAGGGATGGCGGCTGAACTAAAGCGGAGAATTGCCGTGTCTTATTTTTATGTCCCTTATAATTCGCATTATTTTATTCGTTTTTCATCCTTGTTGGGCATACTAGTTTAACTCAATCACATGTTGTTAGTGTTATGCCTGAACAACATGTAATGAGTAAACCAGCAGCCCATTGATGACAATTTATAGAAGGTTTTAATGGAATTAAAGACGACATAGACGACGGCAGGGATCGAACCTGTGATATTGAGGTTGACAGGCGAGCACACAACCATCGCGCCACGGCCATGTGTAGTTGGCCCGTTCACACATTAAGAAAAATCGAAGAGATTGATTTGCATCCACACCCTTATATAGTTCAAAACCTAAGAATTTTAGTCACTTGACCACGAAATCGTAGAACATAGAACAATTTATTTATTTACAAAGAAGCTTATAAAATAAATTTTAAAAACTTTTGAGATAAGGCATTGAAGTAACAAGACCAGTTTATAGTTTAAAAATATTTAATTTAACACATTTTTTTTTGAAAAGATGTTGGTGATGTACTTATATCCCATTGTGTTGTCCATGCAAGGATATAGGTCTTTTGATGTGCTTAATAGTTTGCAGATTTGCAGGATCAAGAAGGTGGGCTAATTGTTTTGGAACTTTAAGAGAAACGTCTGAAGGATTCGGAGATATTCTGGACTTTGGGCATTCGTAAGAATGTGGGTGATAGATAGAGCCACTCCACAGTCTACGCATTCTTCTTCTAAACTTTGGTTGTATGTACATAATATCAGCGATTTAGAAATCAATTTTCACACATTTTTAACTCGGTGGATAAATAAACTATCAAAATTATCCACATTTAACTGTCGAAAGAGCATTGCATGTAAAAAAAAGTCACTCTTTGGTGTGCAATTTGGTTAGGTGGTATCATTGTTCTTCTTTGAAATATAATAAAATAAGAAAGATGTAACCGACACCTTTTCATAGTCCAGTCCTGCAAGAACTCCCGTGTAGGACATTTGAATGATGTTATATTTGATTCTGTATGACATAGTCCAAAAAATATATTGAAATAAAATTTAAATCGTGATCTTAAGAATGTGAACAAATATTTCCTAGGAATTTTGTCCATCTTCGAAAATTCGAAACGACAATATAATATGCACTGTTCATTGTAAACTGTAAATTGAAATGATAGAAAAAGTTCCTATGAAACTTTATTTTCGATATCAATAAATTCCAAGGGAAACTTTTGATATTATTCAAGGTGAAAATTTTGAAAGTTGGGAAAAATTCAGAGGCAAATATTATTCACGATAGTCCCCAATAATAGTTTTCTATTTAAATTTACTTTCGGAACTAAAAAACGGATGACCCTGTACATTAAATAATTATAAACGTTGTATTTTTTAACAATTGGAATCAGTCTTAAAAAACTTGAAGATAAAAACTTGTTTGACAAACTTTTAAAATGTAAAAAATAGCAATTAATGCTAAATTATATTAAAAATTTCGTAAGGCCGAAAAAATATGAAGTATTTAATTTTTCATTTCATTTTCACTTGCGACTTATAGGTACTATATGTATAAGGCAAGTTATGCATTCGGAAAAAATCGAACTCGAGATTTTGATCAAAGTTGACATTACGATGATAGCGAAAACTAAAAAAGTGGGTCTCGCAATTCTGTCTGTCTTTTGACTACAGCCTAAATGGCTCGGCCGATTTTCTTTAAACTTGGTAGATAGTATTTTTAATTTTTTCCCCCAGATGTTTTTTTCGAAATTTTATAAATATTTTTTTTTTTAAAACTGTCCCACAGATTTTTTTTTTTAAATTCAAAAAATTTCATTTAGTTAAAGCTAGTAGATAAATGTTGAAAAAAAAAATTTCAAAAAATGGTTAGTTTTGGAACCATTTTTTTGGTTTTTGATTTTCTCAAAAACGGTACAACCGATTTTGATATTTTATTTTATGCTAAAGCTCCTCAGCAGTTTAAATATTATTGGGTATTCAAATTGGTCTTGAATGTTTACAAATTGAAATGGCAAGGGAAAACCGTGCGGGTAGATAACACCATAATCTTGTTGTGCGCAGTTATGCAAAAAGCTCAAATTTTAGCATAGCTATCAGCTCTACTCACTTGTGAGAAAAGAACTGAGTTGAGTGAGCTGAGCTCTTTGTTGTTCTGACCTGTTAGTTGAGTGTGGCTGTTGGTTTATTTGAGGTTAACTGAAGATACAAAGTAGATTTTATTTATTTCTTCTTTCGGGCATTTAAGACAAAGAATACCAAAAATCATCGTTTCGTTTATGCCAGAAGAAAATTGTTTTAATTCTTTTTATTATTCATAATTATGTTATATAAGTTGCATTTTGAAATGTTCGCCTTAAAGTTGACACCTTTTTGGACTTAGGGCGGGTTTACTAATGCTGAATAACCTTTCAACTGCGGCACCGCTATGTTATATCCTAAGAAAATATTTATTTATATTTAAAAAAATGTCAAGGCTTTTTCTCTAATGAAGTTGAAATCATTTAATATTTTAGCTGCAACATTTAACGACATGTGCTCATCCTCTTTTTCTGAGTCCCAATATGATGTACTGGATTCATTATGAAAATGAAATATTTGCTCGCACGGATAACAAAAATTTGAAACTAGCTCATATTTGAACTAGCTCATTTCTTTGAACTAATTCAGCTAGCTCAAAAAAGAGCTGAGAGCAGCTTATTTCTGAGCTTTTTCGCATTTAACGCTACTTCTAAAATTAGACTCGAGGGTGAACTGATGAGCATTCCTGGTGAACATTCCTGGGGAAACGGCTACTTTGAGTGAGCATTGCTTGTGAAAGAAGCGATAAAACAAAGAAAGACATGAAACATTCCGACGGTGTTCAAGAGATGGGAATTATTCCATCATAGTTCTGTTTCCTATCAGATTTATCGTTCTGTGCTAGATTCTATCAAATAAATTAAGAGAAGTTTTGGCTGCATTTGCCCAAGGATGTGAGTTATACATCTATCCAAGGACTTATAAGCGCCTAATAAATTGTAGCCAGAACAGAGGTGGTGACAAATTTCTTACATCCATGGAAGTATTTGGCAGCGTTTTTCATAGTCTCGAGAGAAAGTGGTCATTCCAAGGAAGATCGTCGTTGACACACATACAGTAGTTGTAGTTGTTTTCAGTCTTTATATTGCATCTTTAATAGGGACATAACGATTTTGTATTTTAATACAAACGCACCCTTCAACTTTATTTTATTATCCGTCAATATCAAAACGTCATACAAGGTTATTCTGAGTGCGTTTAATCCAATTATCGGTCAGACTGACTTTACATGTTATACTTGATGAAATCAAGTCATAATATTCACTATACAATTCTCTGTACCAATGAGATAAAGCGAGTTATATACATATACAGTTGTGTTCATAAAAATAGCAGTGCTGGTCACACTTTATTAATTAGTCAATAATTTAAAACACGCAGATACTTACAAAAAAAATTAACCTGTTATTTGCATCTAACGGTCTTTCATTTTTATATTTGAGGCTTTAAGTTTGTAATTGAACCTTACTTTTTCCGTTGTAGACGCATTTGTTCAAGCTCTCTGAATATAGCGTGTTCATAAAAATAGCAGAGTCCTGCATTTAAAATTAAAAAGTGTAAAACATTATCTTTTTTTTTATTTTTCGGTAAGTAAAAATTTTACTTTTTGTAGTTTTTAGTATTCTCAAGATAATATTATAGAAAAAATTATAAAATATTAGCTCAGAAATAAACAATGGGTCGGTCAAAACATTGCAACGAAGAAACTCGAAGTTTAATAAGAAAACTACGTTTGGAGGGGGAAAACTTACCAGGATATTCAGGAAATCTTAGGATATTCAGCAAAAAAGATAAGTAACGCTATAAAATGGTGTGTTAGAACTGACAGAAAAATTATTCAGTTAGCTAAACAGAACCCTTCCATAAGCTCCAGAGAAATTAAAGATAAGCTTTAACTGTCTGTAGGCGCTGTAACCGTACGAAGACGTCTTTTGGATGCCAAATTACCAGCCCAAAGTCCACGCAAGGTACAATTGTTGACAAAAAGGCATGTGGCAAAGAGAATGGAGTTTGCCAAAACGCATCGAGATTGGCCACGAGAGAAATGGAGGAATATTCTGTGGACCGATGAAAGCAAGGTTGTTCTTTTTGGATCCAAGAGTCGTCGAGAGTACGTAAGAAGACCACAAAATGCAGCAAACGATCCACGATACACTGTGAAAACAGTGAAGCATGGCGGAGCGAAAGTTATGATATGGGCTTGCTTTTCTACTATGGTGTTGGGCCTATCTATCCCATTTAGGGTATAATGGATGCAGCTGAATATGTTAAAATTCTCGAGGAGTTCATGTTACCCTATGCTGAAGAGGAAATGCTGTTGGTTTGGGTATTCCAACAAGACAATGACCCAAAACACACTTCAAAAAGGGCAAAATCATGGTCCCAGGAGAACAAGTTATGCCTTATGGAGTGGCCCGCTCAATCCCCTGACCTTAACCCCATTGGAAATTTGTGGGGGGATGTTAAAAATGCGGTTCATGAAGCGAAACCAAAGAAATCGAAAGAATTGTGGGAAGTAGTGCGAGATTCGTGAAACGCAATACCAGTCGAGAGGTTTCAAACTTTAGTGGACTTCATGCAGATGCATTTCCATTATAAAAAACAATGGTTATGCTACGAAGTATTAATGGTAAGCTAAAATATCAATATACGAGTAGTTTCATATACGTTTTTTACAGTTTTTCTAACTTTTTGCGTTATAGATTCAGAACATTCAGATGCACTGCTATTTTTGTGAACAGCCATAAATTTTAAAAACGCTTCTTACCGTGATAAAAGTAACGGTAAAAAATCAATCTTAATTTTTTCGGTTAATATAAATGAAATACCTTAAATTGTTATTAGAAGCTAAGTGAAATATAGTATAACGTTGATAATGAAAGCCTTTTTGTTTTATTTGGGGAGCACTGCTATTTTTATGAACACAGCTGTACATACATACATTTTATACCCATATAAAATTATACATATATTAATTCACATTAATTATAAGTAAAATGAATCTGATATTTTGTATCATGATAGTGAACAATCGTGGGAACAGACACTACGTCAGCATTTATGCTGTTGATGTTTGTTTTCACAATCATGCTTTGCTATCATGATCGGCATACAAAAATATCCATCAAATCTTTTGGTATCTTCTTTCGCTTTTGTAAACACACTCTCTATAATTCGCGCTGGATAAGTATTCAGTAATATCGCATGCTTAAGCGTTTTTAATAATATGAAGAAATATTTGAAAAAAAACTTCAACTGTCATATAAGACAAACGACATTAATCAAATATTACAATTTAATTGTTTAAAAGGAATTCAACGTCAATGTTAAATTTCCATAACCACAAGGAAAGACGACAAAGCAAATGAAAAATAATCTTGGAATTAAGTAGAACACATCAGCTTCTGCTGTACATGTACGAGTACATGCTGTATATTTATCTAGTTATTATTAAAGTTAAGCGTACAATGATACAAAACACGTATTTTTGTTTCTTTAAATGATTTTTAATAACTTTATATGCATCGTTATTATCACCTATAAAATGTTTTCTTCGTAAATATTAAAATGTGCCTACTAAAATTTCAATTGCTTCATTTGAAATAAAATGCACGATTGGGCCAAATCTTTGGATACAAATGATTTATTTTATTAATTGATATTGTAAATAATGGAATTTGTACATAATGTATGTGTACAAAGCAATAGGAATTGTATACCTATTATATTTTTCGCCTTCATATTTGGAATATGTTCCTTAATTTTTATATTAATGTAATGCGCTTGTACGAGTATACTCAATGAATCTTTTGAAATTGCCTCAGTATGTCGCATCAGGCGATGGGTTATAATTATAATAAATTTTACTTAACAGTTCACAATAAAAATGTTTTTATAGTTAAACGATATCACAATGTAAATAAGAATTTTATTACGCAATAATATAATAAAGTGGAAGCAAATATAGTTATCCAATTGAGTTGGACATTAAAAAAATATCAGTTCCATTTTTATAGTACATATTATTGCATGAGAACAATATTCCAAGAGGCAATATAATTTACAAACTAAATAGACAATGCAATTTTGTATGTAGTATTTTAAGCTTAACGTGGAAAAATAGTTAAAAAGTGCATGTGACCCCAAAATATTCATATTAATACAAATTTTATTTCATTTAATTTTCTTTATTTATTTCAAAGAATTTAATGTAGAAAAAATCAAAAGTTAAAAAATGACAAACAAGATACAGAATTATTTAACTTTTAATTGTATTCATTACGAATTACGATTTTCGCTTAAGTACTTTATTTTTCAATATACTGCCAACTTGGCATCCATTAGTCATAATCGCCGAACATGCTGAGGAGTATAATGCTTTGATATGGAGAGACTTCGTAGGAGTCCGTATACTTTTCATATAACCATTTGAACGGGATCATCCCAAGTTAGATTGCAATAAAACAGGATACCTAGGTTTTTTGCTTTCTCGACATATTCTAGTTGTTGATTTCCTAGATACAAGTTTGAGTAATAGCTAAGATCGAGCTTATTTTTGTAAACCACTAGGTATTTCGGCTTTCTTGGGTCAAGCTGAAGGTTATTTATGTTGGACCAGTTTAGTATGCTTCTAAGATTAGTATTTAATTTATAGGCGCCATCATTGATAATACCAAGCCTGCAACTAAGTCGAACTTGAGGAATATTTAACTTGTAATGTAAGACCATCTATTCAAATTGTGAACAGCGGAGGACCAATAATTGGTTCCTGGAGAACTTCTGAGAGAAGATTTAAGGGACAAGACATTTTTGCATCATATTTGAAAATTGAAATTGTTCATTTAACTTTGCTATGAGTACACCATGGTTAAGTGCAACAAAGGCCTAGGAGAAATCCAAAAGCACTATAAATGATAACAGGTCACTGTCCATTGGTTGAGAAATTTATCTATTTCTTATTTATTTTAATATTCCAGAGTTTGGCCCTATTTTAAGTTGAATTTATTCGACAAGGTTATTAAGGTTCGCATTTTGTAAAAGCGATTACAGAAGTATAGAGCTATTGGAGATACACGGACCTACAAAGTTGCAGAAAAACAGATCTCTGTCAGCCCCATATATACCAAAATATTGCACAGTTTAGGCCCATTTGCTGATATAGAACATAAATACTTATGTTTCACATAAACTCTTGTGTGACAGTTTACGTAGAGGAAAAAGTAGAACATAAGCGCTTAGGTTGAACATAAATATTTAAATTTCGTTTCAGCAAATGGCCCTTAATTAGATAACAGATTCAATTTTATGTACTCGTATATACATACACATTTATGATCACATGTAAACACAAGTATGAATATGTGTGTGTATATTTTGTATGTTATCAATAGAGGTTATTGACAAGAGGGCGAACAATTTTAGATTTAAAAATAATTAACGAAAATCATAAACTTTGAAATAGTCAAAAATAAGATGATTAAGTGTTAAGATTATAATTGTATTGACAAACATGGAACATTGGAGCGTTGTAACTAAAAGTTTTGTAGGGTTGTCGTCCATTTAAAAAAGAGATGAATGTACATTATCTGAGGGTGACTGAATCGAGGATGTAAAAAGCATTTCTTAATTTTAGTAGTTCTTACTGTTGAATAAATATGTATGTGTATTCGCTTTTTATTTTCTTTTACGTTTCCAGTAATAATTACATTAAATTTCTTTTACTGGGGCGAAGTGCGCGTACACTATGCATTAGGGTGTGCCAAAGTTCTCAACTATGGTATTTTCAAATGTAATAGCTTTTAAAAGTTGCATTGCTTATAAAAATTAAATCCTGCGTTTACAATTTTCATTTTAATTAATATCTTTGGCTCGCTCAAAAATAGGATGAAATCCAAAAATTTCGAGATTTTTGAAATATGTGTAGTTTTAAATTGCACCGTGTGGATACAAAAAAATTATATAAACTATTTTTAGCCTTTCAAGTCAAAGATAATTGCAAGGAAACACTTTTAAGCTTAACTGATTTTAGTTGACTTGCATAATACGAAAAATTAGCTTGGTTGCCTAAGAGTTGAGTTGTAATCCATAATAGGGGCAATATTTGTTTAAATTGAACACTTGATAAAGAAGCTATGAAATAATAAAAGAAGGAAGAAAAATCATTTTTTTATGTAAAATCGTTTTTTTTTTTTACAAAAAAAAAAAATTCTTAAAAATCAACGGAACCACCTACAATATCGTGGTATATTTTTTTGTAAAGACAAAAATTCTTTCTGTATTTTGTTTAGTTTTTTTTTTATACGTAAAAAAAAAATTACTGTAAATTAAATTTTTTTTCAACTTCAACCGATTTGAGCCAGCCAAAGACGAACGGGACCTTATTCGGAATTCCCCCCACCAAAATGAACTTTTTTTAACGAATCGATAAAAAAGTGTTTGCTGTTGATAAAAAACATCAAATTATGGAGGAGAAACACTTTTTTATGGTAAAAAAGTGAAGTATAAGCGGACCACCCACAGTACTATAGCTAAAACTACTTTTTTGTGGGATATTTGCTTGTTTTGCTTGCTTACGCATTACGGCGTATAAACAGTGAGATATTTATGGGGGGCATGCTGCCCCCCTGCAACCCCCCTGCTTGGGCACACTATAGGATTTGGGGTAAGTGCGAGATTGGGTGTATGCAAGGTTTCTTTTGTATTTACAGAATCTGGATTTAAAGAAACTTTGAATTTACCCTATGGCCTATATTCATTTTTTTATACTTCACTTTTTTACCATAAAAAAGTGTTTCTCCTCCATAATTTGATGTTTTTTATCAACAGCACACTTTTTTTATCGATTCATTTAAAAAAAAAGTGTATTTTGTTGGGGGGGGGGGGGTAATTCCGAATAAGGAACGACGAACGATATCTTATTTTTTTTTACATGTTCTTAAACCTCAGACCCTAATAAAACTTTTGAGCACTATTACATTTAAAAATAAGAGTACTTTTTTGCGGCCATACAAAAGTGACACACCCTACTATGCAGCCACTTTATCCCAGACTGTGGGCAGTTAAAATCATAAATAATGGAATCTAAACATTTAATACTTAAACTTCGAATAAATACGAATTTGCAAATCAAATGAATTTGTTTTCAGTGTTCTACATTCCTCTTGCTTTCATAATAACTTTAATGTCGATTTCCTTCACACATAAAAAATCAATTTTTGTGTGTAGATTTTAATATTTCGCCAGATTTTGTTTTCCTTCACAGCGAAAAAATCAATTTTTTAAATCTTATTTGAAAAAAAGATTTTCAAATATAGATGAAAGACATATTTCCATAGAACCCTAACAAAAAATTTTCGATCCAGGATCGAAATCCCTGTTGTGTAAAGGAAATCCACATTAGTAAATTGAAAACAGCTGTCATCTGTCACTTCTCAGATGGCATATTCAAAACTATTTTGTTTGAGAAGTTTTTGGACTGCAGAAGAAAAAAAAGAAACATGTCATATTACCGCCTTGATAACCGTACTTTCCCGTCAGTGCTTCCAAATCAGTAAAACTTCCATTCCTGCACCGTTGCAGCTGGCTGCGGTATAACGTTTTCTTGCCAAAGGAAATTTCCGAAGATCAGTTGGAAAAGATTTTTATATTGTTCTTGGTCGAATTAGATTCTGTGTCAAAGATTTAGACACAAATTTTTAACATCTTGTAAAATTAAATGTATCCAAGTTGGATTCAACTTGAAATGACCAATGAAGAGACAAGAAAATCTAAACTTTATTCTTTGGAAACAATTTAATAAGTATTCCTGGTTTTATACGATGTATCGATGGGATGTTCGTAAGAATTTCGCAGCCAAATAAAGATACAATCCAATATGAAAATTATCTTTTTCTACTATGGAATAATAATAGAAAAAGATAATTTTCATATTTCTTTCATTAAAATTCTACAATAAATAATAAATTCCCACAACTAGATCTGACTGAATTTAAATCATCCGAAAGTCTAAATCTGGAACACGCAAATTCGAATCGATTTTACTTCGATAAAAAAAAAATGAGACATTGTCGATAAAAAAGAATTGTTATTATTTTGTATCGATTTCAATTATTCCACTACGAGTGAAAGTGAATGTAGAACCTGGCTGATACAATATTTACTTTGTCTGAAGGCCAATTTGTTTTGCTAACATTAAGCTAAACCACTGAAATGTGGTTGTCAGCACTGCCTATGAATCACGTGTGTGAAACTTTATTATTCTCATCGCTCATTGCGCTCTTACCTAATAGAAGGCTTAAACCTTATTATAATGGGTCATTGACAATAAAATAAAATATTTATCATTATCATTGTAAAAGATGCAGACACAAGCTAGGAAAATATAAAAAAATATATGTTTTTAGATTTTTTCAATACAAAGATTGACAACAAAATAGTCATTTAAACAGAAAAAAAATATTTTTGTTCACCTATTTTAAACATGATCATCAACAATCCTTGTTGATAATTTAAAAAAAATGGACTTCAATCGTATCAAACTTTGAATCTATGAGCATTCTTTTGTCCTTAAAACTTTCAATCTACTGATTAGATACTTTATCAAAATTTTAAGTTACCTGATGATTCGTTAACATTAGTATATTCAAAAAAGTTCATCATATCTACAATACACAGTACTAAAATAGAAAATCCATCTCGAGATTGGATCTGGCGCAAAAACGGAATTGCAGCACCCACTTTCTTCTAAACATTTTATAAGAATTTCGAATTTTTCTGTATCAATGTACTTTACTTGTAAATACATAGGAACATTATATTTGAAATTATTAAACAAAAATCAGTTACAAGAATGTAAGAACTGGAATTCTGAACTTTGCAAAAGCTTTCTTGCTAACCAAATTGGATTTTTTGTTCCTCAATTACGAATACCTACCCTATAAGTGTTTTCTTTTACCTAACTCATTTTCTGATTACTTTATTCAAATTAATGTTATTGTTTAATTTGTCAACCATTTTAGGTTTGGTTCTACAAAATACTGCAAATTATGCGAACTAACCTGCCATTCAACTAAATATAACATGGCAACTCATATTGATCTCAATCTAGCAATCTAGAACCATTTAATCCCGACTAAAGTCCATTGACTTTAATCGTTTAATTAACACGCATTTGCATGAGCTGGCACAATATAATTTGTATGTGTACCAAATACAAAATTTATATAATCTACATAAAATAAATTGAAAATGTGTGATAATAAAAAATCTTCCAACGGAAATGACTAGGTATTCAATAAACAGTACGTTTAAATAACCGATAACATAATAAAGCGATAACATTTTTAGTTTACAGGTAGGTAGGTACATATCTGCTTTTTATTTATGTCATCGCCTTTGTTCAAAGTTCCACTGTCTATAGCATATTCTCAATCTACACAAAATGTTCGATGAACATACCACTACCTAGGTACATAATCAATGTGATATACCTACATAGGTAGGTATGCGTGAAGTCATTTTTCAAATTGCGGTCATTGCATTTGAAAATGTGATTTCATATCGATCCCGGTAATTTTCCACTGAATGTTATGCAAGTATAGTTCTAAGGGTGCAATTATAACCATAATCTTCATTCTTATGGCCTATGAAGATAGAAGTACAATACGATTGGCCAACGGAATACAAATATGTATACCTACTCATGCACACCGATACCAGAAGATAAAAATCATAATTAATATACCTTCCATAGTATTGTTAACAAGTACCTACTGATTTCATAAAAAAAAAGAATTCTTGATTTTTTTTTAAGAAATTGTATTCTTTAAAAATGTAGACCATGACAAATGTGTTGTCTCCAGTTTGACCTAATTTAAAATTTTAAGGCCTCAATTGGAAATTAGTTTAGAATCAATTGTAAAATTTGTACGAAAAAAGAAAAGAAGGGAAAAAACTTAAGTAAAAGACACATTTGCAAACAAAAACGATTAAAACTGTGTACAGTGCCGGACAAAATAAAGGACGCGATGATCAAATTTGCATATGTGGGCTATTCTCTCTCTAAAAGTCATCAATAAACTAGCCTTGGGCAGTCACCAAGAAAGTTTATTACTTTACTTGTAGGCTCCTATCGAAAAAATGTAACAAATGTTTGAAACACGAAAGGAAATAATTTCAGATCGTACAGAGCACATTTTATACTTGAAAAAAAAGAGTACGCACAACAATGCCTACATATTTATCTCAATGCCAAAAACCAACGCCTTACTTTTCACTCAACGAAGCTTGGAAGTTAGCTTAAGCCATTGTCTTACGATGTTTTGGTCAGTAATCATTTTACACATAGAATATAAGGCTAAAATCGCGCAATCCCGAAGCAGAGAAAAATGATAAGGTCGGTCGCGGAAAAAAAAAAAAACAAATTCATTCCGACCGTCAAATTATCAGAGAAGTAAAAAAAATCCATTGATTACCAATCGTACAATACACTGGATTCAAAATTTCTGATTAAACTGTTCCCATTGCAAATCTGTGGTCCTTTTTGGACAGGAAAGTCAAAAAGAGAAATATTACTATAATAAGGTCAAATTGTTTGATGCCTTACGCGAGATAAGGGATAAAATTGATCAGGAACAAATCCACAAAGTAGGTATGCCCTGGCGTTTATAAGCTTTTGTTCAAGTAAAAGGCTGTCACACAAAGTAATAAAAACAAATTCCATCGTAAAATTAATTCCTTTTTACGTCCTTGTTTTTTTCAGTACAAACAAATAAGCTCTACTTACTTGAATTCTTGTTGTCCTAACTTTCATAAATTTTGTAATTTTTTTCATAGAAATGGTAAGATGAATTAATAAATTTTCTTCCAGACTGTTTTATATGTTACGTTAAAGCACATACAGTACAAACTCGATTTACGCAACTAATAGAAATTAAGGCAGTTGCAATAACCGATGTTGTTGCACTTACCGGGTTATATTTTTTTTAATGCAAAATTATAGTTGTAATGGCTTATTTTTTTTAGAGATAACGAAAATGTTATAAAACAACATTATTGAAACCAAACAAATCGTTTTTGTTGGTTTGATGTTTTGATTTTAATGAACAGATGCATAAACACAAGAAGTTGCATTAATTGAAGTAACATTTTTCAAAACTAGCACTTATCGAGTAAAGATGTGCTTCAATTTTCGTGTTGCGAAAATCGAGGAGTTGGCGAATCGAGGGTTGCGTTAACCGAGTCCGTACTGTATATGCAAATTCCATCAGTGCGTACTTTTTTATGGTACTGTATATGACCTACTGTGTTCTGTATTATTTTTCAATTAATACTACCTTATGGTTGCCGAATAGTATTTAGATCTTGAATTGAGAATCATATTTCCCTTTTGTTCTTTAGCTAACCTAATGAACTTTTAATACAGTTGGACTGGGCTTAGGAATCATTATAATTTCCAAGAAGTTGGACATTATATTTTTAAAACAGCCTTATTTTATCAATATGAATGCTCACAACTCATAAGCTATTGTGAGGCTTTTTGTGATAACATTATCTTTGGACAAACCATATACATACATTTAAAAAAAGCAATGCGAATTTTGTATTGTGATTGTGAATATACTGAACGTCCAGTGAACTGTTTAATTTTAAGCTGCGATCTTATCGAACTCGCTTGTATTTTCGAAGCTCATATCGAGGATAGATGTTAAACATTTTAATATGAAATTCAATAACAGTAGTCTCACTTATTTGGTTCTCAGAAACTAAGGACTTTAATAAAATTAAACTTTATTAAGTTCATTACAATCAATATATCTTTTATCAATATCTTTGAGATTCTTCCAGAGTTTATCTTTGGCAAGGGAAGAATTTTATTTAGGAGCATAAAATCTTTTACACATATTTTACAAAACACTCTTTCTTAAAACTTTAGTAGTGTAGTGCTGGTTCATGAAAACTGTCAGAGCAAACTCAAGCAAAAACGTAATACGTCAGATGTTAAAAACAAGAAAACAAATTAAATTCGGCGCAAGTAAAATTGAAGGAATAATTAAAAATACAATTTTAGATAAGTTATTAAATAGCGATAGTGAAAATGATTTATCAAGTGATTCTTCTTCCGAATCTGAATATGAAGGAAGAAACGCGATGGTGTTCTCTTTGTGAAAAATAAAAAGAAGTTGCATTACCCCGTATTTAAATGAAATTGTTCCTATTTACTCGGAAAAAGAGTTTGTAAGTTATTTTGTGTTGGGAGAACAGTGAATCACCAGAGATTGCCCTTCACTCGAGGTTAGCTCTAACCTATGCATTTTTTTTCAATTTTAATTCAAATACACAAAGCGCGGACAAAATTCAACTTAATTCGTTTACCAAATATAATCGAATAATGACATCAGATGATTTTGACAGTTTTCACTAACCTGCACTAGTTCAAAAGGTAGTACAGAATATTCAAAACTAGAGTACACTAATTCATCTCAATAAACGCTAATCAGTGTAAGTCAGTGCAGACATTTTTTCAATGAACACCAAAAAACTAAACTTTTCTGCCCAGAGTAGTCCAGTGCAGCTGGTTGAACAGAGCTTTTGTATAGATATATGTATTATACAATTCATCAAGCCTACAAACCTTCTAGCGTCGTTACCTTTAATGCTAGGTCACGTTCTCTTACTAGAGACTAAATATTGTTATCAAACCAAGATTGATCTTTATTTCGACATTCTAAATTATTTATATCAATTTGAAAAAAACCTGCTTGGTCACCATCGGATGGCATAGCATATACAGTGGCTCCAACGAATAATCGGACAAAAGTTTGTCCAGCATAAAAGTGCCCATAACTTAGGAAAACATTTGCTAAATATGTAGGTGCATATTTTGTTGTTTTTATTCATAATTTAATTACTTATCTCTCTAAGCAACAAAAAACAAAAATTATCTAACAATAACTGTAAATTTTAAAAGAAAAACAAAAATAATTGGAAAAGGTAAATCTACCGTTCATGATATTATCAAGAGATTCCGGGACGAGCTGAGGTTGGCCAACAAAAGCAGAGAGGGACAAGGCAAAATCTTAAATGAGCGAGAAGAGCGATCGATATTAAAAGAAATCAAACAAGATCTTTCCAAAAGTGCTAAAGAACTTAAGCTATCTTTAAAAAATCGAACTGGGAAAGATATTTGCCTTAACACGGTCCGCAATACATTGCCTAAATTCGATTATTACGGAAGAATCGCCAGGAAAAAACCGTTTACAAGTCTTAAAAATAAAATAAATAGATTGAAATATGCCAAAGAGCATTTATTAGAAACACCAGATTTTTGGGATCAGGTAATATGATGTTATATCGTTTTAAAATATTTGTTTTTCTTATAGTTTGTATAATATTAAGGTTTTATTCACTGATGAAAGCAAATTTAATTTGCATGGATCAGATGTTTGTGTGGCGTAAGCCAAATGCAGAGTTTAAGAATCAAAACGCAAAAGCCACTATTAAGCACGGAGGAGGCTCGGTAATGGTTTGGGGCTGTATGTCCAGTGCCGGAGTAGGCAATTTGCATTTTATTGATGCTAAAATGGACAAATTTGTCTACCTCAACATTTTGAAAGAAAATGTTAAGCAAAGTGCAGAAAAATTGGGTATCGCAAACAACTTTGCTTTTTATCAAGATAATGATCCCAAACACACGTCTGGTGTTGCAAAGCTTTGGTTGATTCATAACTGTCCCAAACTTATAGAAACACCGGCACACAGCCCAGACCTCAATGTAATTGAGCATCTTTGGGAAGAATTAGCGAAGAGTGTTGTATACAACAAATTTTAACACGTTTTACTAGAAGCATGGAACTCCATAGAGCCGGAAGTATGCCAAAACTTGGTAAAATCCATTCCTAAGCGCTTACAGGCCGTTTTAGATAACAGAGGATACGCAACTAAATATTAATCACTGGATTTTTTCATTTTTAGTGTTGCTCCTTTGTCTTATCCGATTATGCGGTGATCGCAAAAAATTGAAGTATTTTTGTTTTTCAGTTGAAATGTACAGTTATTGAGAAAATTGTTTTTTTTTTCAGTATTAAAATATTTAAACTATTAATAAAATCGAAAAAACTATACATTAAGCCAATTTATTCTTAAGCTAAGGGACATTTATATGAGATATACACTTGTCCGTTTATTCGTTGAAGCCACTGTATTTTTAACAACTCAACAGAATTCAAATCTGTTTTAGGCTTAAAAATGATTCTAAAACTTGATAAATCAACAATTTAAGTTTTCTACAAAACTATGTCAGTCTCAATTTATACATACATAGATACATATGTATTCAGTACCTTTATAAAAATTTCATATGTAAAATAGATATGTACTTGTAATGATCATAAGATTTTTTCTTTGTTTTAATTCCATAGGCACAGTTGAATTTAGATGCTACGCGGGATAACAAACATTTGGTACTATGTAGTAAGTTAGTAAGGCTAAGTAAAATAAAAAAGAAAGAATTTCATCATCGATTTATCTATAAATACTTACCGTAATTTCAAACACAACTAAACGCGTGTTTGATTAAAAAAAATATATATATTAAATTCTAATCCATAAACCATTTAACGTATACATATATGTATGTAAATTCTATGTATAATTGTTATTGGTGGAAACGGAAAGGGATAAACCCGTTTCGTGGGACAACGGTGTATTTTCTCCACGAACACGATTGCCAGACAAAAAAGAAATGTAATGGCGACTGCGACTATAAAACATGGCGGCCGTGTGGTGTGGAAACTTCTCAATCATTAACAAAAACGAAAATAAATTAAAAGAACAAAAGGCATATCAAAACATTAATAAGATTCATGTGATATTTGTTTTTTTTTTATTTTCTTTACTTACAATAATATTCGATAGAGAATTTTGTCCATTTTACATTTTCCAAAATAACTGTCATGGGAGGACAATTGGAAATTTTCTATGACGTAAAATCAGACACCTCCTTTTTACCACACCACCCTACCCCACTACCCCCCAAACAACCTTCATCAAACCAAATATTTTTTCACAAAATAATTTTCTCATACATTTCGATTTGGATTTGGATTTCGACTTCTCGACTCCCACCAATCATCTTCACTTCATTTTTAATTTTTCTCAACACTACTTTAGACTTTTTCATTTTACTTACAGTTTATTATTCATGTTTGAAGGCATTTTTAACTTTTATAACTGAAACTTCACAAAAACTAAAACAAAGATTTTTTAATAAAACACACAAAATACTTTGTGAGAAAACGAGTTGAAACTTTTTTTTTTGGGTAGGTTTAAAAAAAACTTTTCGCGATTTTATCCGCTGCGAACTGCTTGGGTTGCTTTCCGTTAAGAAACTGATATTCCAGTTAGCGATGACGTTGCTAATTTATAAAAAAAAAAATATCTCAATGCGCATAAGTCATGCCACTTTTGTTATCTTATCGAACTGTTTTACTACGATTTGTGTTGTTGTAGTATTTTATTGTATGTACTGTTTATTATTCGAATGTTTTCGTCCGATACCGTCGTATTTAGTGATAAAACATTATTTTTTGAAGAAAATTCAGATAGAAAGAGAAATTGCCTGCCAAAATAAAACACATAACACATACAATATGTGACGTTTTATTACTTATTAATAATTATTAATATTATTTATTATTAAGGAACTTAGTCAAGGCTTAGCCAACCGATTCCTGGGTCTAGGTTTGACAAGTGTTGCATATACATTAACAGCCGTATTAATAAAAAACGCTTATTCCACCTATATTCCATGGTTTTGCTAAACCATGGAATAGGAGTTAAGCCATGGCTTAAATATTTACATTAATAAAAACAAAATATTCCCGGAATAGTAAAATGACGTTAATCAAAAATCAAAAATGAAATTTCGCACTTATTCCAGGACTTAACGATAAACCTCCACTAAACCATCTTTATTAATATGGGTGTAAAAATGTATTTCTTATAACTTTTGAAGCTGGGTGGTTTTCCGAAGTAAGTTTATAAATAGGGATATGAGAAACGAAGGCACTTTAAAATGTTTCTTATGGGGACCGTTTAAATTGTTTTCTTTTCAAACAAAATTATAGATTTCATAAAGTCATCATCCAAATCAAACTCTTATTTTAACTTAAGCCTGCAACACAACTTAGATGAAAATTATAAGAGATTATAAATTTGTTCATATAATTTAATAATAATTGACTATTAAGAATATCTTTCTATATTTTACTAAAATAGTTTTGAGTGGGAGCCCTGGCACGAATTTGGAAAGAGTAGAAAATAAAATGAACAACATGATAAACTTTCCAAGCTTCCAAGATTTTTTTTAATTTGAATGCGTTTCAGATTAAAACAATTTTAATCAATTTCTTCAATGCTTTAATTTTTACAGCTTTAAGCCTAGTACGCAGATCGGGAAAAATTTTGTCTCCCATACATTTTTTTTCCTGGGACAAATTTTGTCGCGGATATTTTTCCGAGCAGTACGCAGTTCGCGCGCAAAATTCATACTATTGTGAATGGCTCTACAAAATGTCTCCACTAAATTTTGCCAGAATGATACAAACATTATTTTGCGGGACAAATTTTGACAGCCACCTTATTTCCGAAAGTAATTTTTGTCAAAACTGGTTTTATGTTAAAGGTGCTGATGCTTCTCTTGAAAGCATCGAGAGGAGATTCCAAAAAGGTATGAACGACTTTTATAAGACAACCCGTTCCAGAGATATACCAAAAAACACATTAAATTAGATTTATTCTCTCCAACTAGTACGCAGATCGGGAAAAATTTTGTCTCCCATACATTTTTTTTCCTGGGACAAATTTTGTCTCGGATATTTTTCCGAGCAGTACGCAGTTCGCGCCCAAAATTCATACTATTGTGAATGGCTCTACAAAATGTCTCCACCAAATTTTGCCAGGAAAAAGGATGATACAAGCATTATTTTGCGGGACAAATTTTGACAGCCACCGTATTTCCGAAAGTGATTTTTGTCAAAAGTGGTTTAATGTAAAAGGTGCTGATGCTTCTCTTGAAAGCATCAAGAGGAGATTCCAAAAAGGTATGAACGACTTTTGTAAGACAACCCGTTCCAGAGATACACTAAAAAACACATAAAATTGGATTTCATCTCTCCAACTTCAAACTTTTGCGCGAGATTTGGTAAGGTTTTGTAGAGATTAAAACTGTAGAGATAAAATTTGTCTTGTCTCGATCTGCGTACTAGGCTTAACGCCGCACCTCCATTAGCAATATTTATTTCTGACATTATATCAGACACTATATCTGAAGTTTATATTTCTTTAACTCTGTGGGCAAATTATGTCGTGATTATTCATTCATTCCTCGCCATAATCTCAGCAGGTTAGTCACGTCGTTTGATTTTAGCGATAAACGCAATGGAACAACTGGAAGAGGCAAGACGGGAAGAATACAAAAGGAAGCACAGGTTTGGGTCAATCTATTTTTGAGCAAAAGAGATTTGCACGACCTTGAAGAACATTTGCTACGAGACATAATTGAGTAGTCCCACAAGTATGAAAAGTCTCTGAATGCCCTAACTAATTTAAAACAAAATTATCAAAATACTTACTATCTTCAATGTTTAATTCTTTTAATGTTAATTTTGGCCTGCAAACATTATGTATGTACTTCAACAGACAGTAAATGGTAGAAAAATTACATCTTGGCTTAACAGGACATAATTTCTATACGAAGTGAAAACATAACATGAATTTGTCAATGAAATGAAGGAATGTTACATGAAAATGTGGGAATTGGTGTCAAGACTCGACGTCTTGTGAGAAATTCGTGTCTAGTGAAGTCACGAGTCACGAAACGTCAAAATTTATATCTGCATTTATTCCTTCTACGAAGACAAGAAATAAATAGAAAAAATTATGTCTAAAAATAACAAAAATCGAGACATAAGGGGGCTCCACAAGAAATATTGGCTACATGACACATTTCTTGCAATCATTTGTTTCAAGTGGAGGCTCAGGCTCGTATTCACCGAGCGCTCCTAAACGGCTCTTAACTTTACGAGGCTCTTAACTTGAAATGTCTGTGGGGTATTCACCAACCACTCGCAAGTGTTTTTCGAAGTTCGAAAATGAGAGCCACTCTCTCTTGTTTAGGCATACCCAAACTGTGAAATGTTGTGGAATGTTGGTCTTGACAGCAAATGGACACTCTTCTACTTGACATTGCTCACATGGATTCGAGTCAAATGCGTGCGTGGCACACGCACAAGCGAACAAACTTTCGAAGAGAGCGCTCGTAAGTTAGGAGTGGTCGGGACCACTCCTAACTTTTAAGAGCGCTCGTAGATCTTCACTAATATTGCTTGGTGAATAGGTTTATGAGCTTCTTAAGTTATGAGCGCTCGGTGAATACCGGCCTCAGTGTAAAGAGATAAATCCAAATGTTATGTATATTTAAAATTTCAATCCTTACCGTGACTTGGCCTTTTCCAGTCTTTGTTTCCAATAAGATTCTATTTCCAGTATATTTTTTTGACAGATAACAGTTGTCCAAACATTTTTTTCTCAACGCAAATCCAAAAAATCTTGTCGGCGTTTTTGTTTACAAAATAATTATTTTATTCTAATAGGAATACAAAAGCAAAAATCCATGATGTTTGGTTGTAATCCCAAAGACTATGACCTAAAAATAGAATTAGCAAAATGCTGCAATGGCATAGCCACAGTCTTTCTTAGTGAATACGTTCCTAATTCCCAGCATGTAGCAGTTAAGAAATATCGCATGGACAAGGCCAGCAAGGAGGAGACCAACATGATTTGCGATGAAATTCTAACTATGAGGCAATTCAACCATCCTAATATTCTATCATTCCACACAGCATTTGTACATGATTCTGAAATGCACTTGGTTGCACCATTAATGTGTTTTGGCAGTTGCAAGGACACCAGTAGGAATTGTTTCAGCACTGGTAAGTTGATGAGATTTTGATAAGTGTATTGGTATTTACTGAGAGGAGTTTAGGTTTCCCAGAAATATTTGTTGCTCTGATACTGCGCGATGTACTAGCTGGTCTTGAGTATATTCACCGCAAGGGATACATCCACCGCTCCATCCGTGGCAGTCATATTCTCCTAAACCAGACCAAAGCTGTTATCTCGGGCTTTAGGGAATGTACAAGCATTGTTTCGCACGGGGAACGTGCCAAAACTCTTCACAATCTCGCACCGTTCAGTAAAAAGAGTCTGAATTGGTTGGCTCCAGAGGTTTTAGAACAGAACCTGATTGGATATACAGAAAAATCGGATATCTATAGTGTTGGGATTACATCATGTGAATTAGCCAATGGCATGGAACCTTATGCCGATATAGAGCCAACGTTCATGTTCACAGAGAAAATTCGAGGAAATGTACCAACTCTACTAGATCGATCGACTTGTCCCAGTGAAGAGATGATGGGTTGGAAAAATCATTACTTCCATGAATAAGTTTAATGATTTTTTTTTTTAATTTAAAGATGCAGCGATGCTGGAAAGCACGATGGTTGTGAAAGCAGGTCATATCTACAGTCAGCGTGTTTTCTCTGATGATTTTCATAGATTCACTGAAAGTTGTTTGGAAAAACGTCCCACAAACCGGAGCAGTGCAATGCAACTTCTAAGTCATCCATTTTTTAAACAATGTCGATATAATAGTATTTTAGATCAATTGGCACGGTTTTGTATGGAAACTATGGATTATACACAGTTAAGAGGTAAGCAGTTTAATGTTAACTATTCCTTAATTAATGATCATGAAAACTTAAAATTCTGTGAGCAACTTTTTCGAATCCTATGTGTTATTTGGCTCCTCGACCGCTCAAGAGGACATTGGATGCACAGCATTTTTATTTGATTCTCTAGAGGAGAAATTCCAATATTTATTTCGGTTCAGTTATAAGAAATTAGTGTTTTGGGAGCTTTTTTAGCAGAGACGGAAAAATTACTTGATGGCGGTTGCAGGGAAAGTGCTACAGTACGGGTATATAAAATAACAATTGTCCCAAGAGAAGGATTAGGCAAGTTCAGCACGGCATTCATAGGACAGATGATACTTTTATTATTCAAGAGAGTTTTCGGTAAAAACAAATAAGGATAACTGGTTCTAAGACTCGGATCCAGCGATTAGATGTCTTTCAGAAAGAATTGTCTTCGTGATTATGAAGGATTTTTGGAGCTGAATCTAATTTTTACTAATCTAATCTGTTAGTTTATTTACTCGGTAGATGAAATAAATAAATAAATTCTACTTTGGACAAGGGGTGTTATATGGTAGGTTATATCGATGCGAGATTTGGATAAACAATGATATTGCTCTAGTCGCATACTGGGAGTCTAGTAAGTTTTTTTAGATTGGTTTTCAAGGTTATTTTGGTTTAAGTTTATGATGTAGCAAATACGGCATTATTTTTGTCCTTGCAAGCCTGGCACCAGAGATGGTGCAACTAACATTTCGAAAACGTGCTGGCCTGTCAAAGTAGAGCATTAAATAATGATACATATTTCTTTTTTGAGGCGTGTTTTTTTTTGGAAAGCATCATCTAAAACCTTTTGAGGCAAGTAAAAATGGAGTCGTAAATTGGTGAATTCGATATATGCGGCCCCATACAGGCAAATTCCTGTGAAGATGCTCGTTATATGCTATTATTTCGTGATGACTTCTCTAATTTTCACAGATTCTTGGTGAATTGGTCTTTTATAAAGAAGAGACCAATTCACCAAGAATCAATGAAACGTATTTGGAAGGGTGCATGCAGAAACAAGAATTTAGGGTAAATACATTTTACTCAGGACTTGAGTTCATCAACAAGGATGTGGAAGGTATTTTGAGAAAGCGTTCTTAGCCAAAAGAGTGTTCCCTTACCTCCTCAGGATAATGTAGAATGCGGTATGAGGACTATTGTACAGTTGGATTGAGAAGTTGTTGTTAGAACGCCAGTTTTTCAAACTAAATCATACGCGATCATGTCCAGAAAATAGTAGGACGCCATTTGGGTTGTGGTTTCGTAAAATTCCAGATATAAAGCATTTTAAAATTTTTGGAAAAGATGCGTATGCTCAAGAGGCAACTAAAACAAAAACACAAGCTAAGTTCAAAGGCGAGTTAAGGAGATTTGTTGGCTACGATGAAAACTCTAAAGGCAGGAATGCAGGAAAGCTGATTTTTTAAGAGACGTTTCATTTTGAGTTCACGAAACTCTAACATTGCCTCACTGGAAGAAAACAAAGTAGAGAGCTTAAAGAAATTAACTCTTGGAAGTACAGCAGTTATGGTTATGGGTCTATCCTGCAAAGGTATGACACAGTGGCGGGGCTTAATGTGACGACTGACTACTTACCACCCAAAATAGATTTTAACAAACAATTCTCTACTACTATACCCGAAAGGCAAGGATGGGAATCCAACTCACTAATTAGTGAACAAGGTATCTCCTTCTACACCGATGGGTCAAAAATGGAAGAGGGAACAGGAGCTGGGGTGTTCTGTGAAGCTCTAAATATTAAAGAATCATTCAAACTCCCAGATGAGTGTAGTGTCTTTCAGGCTGAGATCTATGCTATTGAAAAGGCGGCAGAATTGGTACGCACGAAAGGATTGAACTCGTCGGAGATCACATTTTTCGTGGACAGCCAAGCTGCCATCAAAGCTTTAGCCAGTGAGACTATAAAATCCAAGTCAATAACAAAATGTCGAGACATGCTGAACAATATTTGTAACACTAACCAAGTCAACCTCTGCTGGGTTCCCGGACATAGTAATATAGAAGGGAATGAAATAGCAGATTGACTGGCAAGGAAAGGATCACTATCAAATAAAAACAGCAGTAGCCATTTAAATTTAGGACCAAAAATCCCGATTGGCGTGATTAAAAGGAAAATAGACCTAATAACGAAAGAGCAAATCAATAACTCCTGGTCCTCCAGGGACGACTGCGTTATCTCTAGAAGTTTATGGCCTAGAATTAATGAAAAAGAAACTCGGTATATCTTATCGCTGAGTAAAAAGAACATCAGAATCCTGATAGGTGTACTAACGGGTCACTGCGCCATCGGCACAATGGCCGCTAGAATGGGTGCATTTGTACCCGATTTCTGTCAGGATGTCGAGGAGATTGAAACCATTAAACATCTGCTCTGTGACTGTCCGAACCTCCAAACAAATCGCCTCCGCTACTTCGGAAACAGGGGTGGAATCGCGTAAGGTGATAGTTGATTATCAATTTGTTGATTGTCGTTTTGACCATCGCTCTCTCTATAATTCTTAATTGATATGATAGAGACAGCTATAGTCAAAAACGACAATCAACGAATTGATAGTCAACTATCACCTTACGCGATTCCACCCCAGGTTTGTTGGAGAACTAGACGATCTAACGCAGGTCTCAATGGCAAATATGAGAAAATTCATTGTAAGCACAGGCTGGTTCGAAAATGGACCAGTCTACATAAGGCATTAGTTAGGAGCATCTCTGCTTTTATTAATAGGGGATCACAATGAACCAATAGGCCGCCGTGTACGCAACGGCCCTTGGGCTGTGCACGCCCCTCCTAACCTAACCTAAGTAGAGAGTAAAGCAGAGCAATAAAAACAAATTATTCTTCAAAAATTCTGAAAACAAGAAAGATCACCAGTTACATTTTAAATATTCGGTTTTGCTTTCATAGCTGGTTCGCAAGAAAATTACACTTTCATTCTGAATATTTCTTTAGACTTTTACGTTACCTGGAGAATTCATTCTCATAGCAAAGGCAACATTTTTAAATAATACAGTTTCACACTTTTTGCAGTGTTTTTAATAATAAAAACCAACCCGTTTTCATAGAAAATATTCTATCAACCTGAATATTTGTATAGATTCTGTATAGTTGAAAAAAAAAACTTGGGACATAATGCGATTCTTCAAGTCTTAGGGCACCCCGTTATCTTTTCGACCACAAACATATAGAAGTCCTGTGGCCAATCCTGGTGGCAGAATTGAACAACAAATATCTAAGTGAGGTTTAGAATATTATTTGAGACTAGAATCAGCCAGATTGAAAAGAAATAAAATTAAATACATACTTGAATTAATTTTATTAATTAATTGTCTTTAGTCTTAGAGTTACTAAACACCACCACGCACCACGCGTGAATATCGCTTATAACGTTATCCCCCTAAACTACAGTTCACGTGAGGAGTTTTTAACTCTTTAACTAAACCTATGGTAATGCTTGTAATTACACTTGGAAGATGACAATTTCCAATAGTGACCATATGTCCTAGTAAGTGGACAAGATTCGTCAGATCTTCAATTTTTTTTTTTTTTTTTTTATAATCTACCCGCGCTCAAGGGATTATGATTACCCTTTAAATGTTTCAACACAGCGCGGGCGTGAAGTTACGGAAGAGAAAGAAGGATAGGAAAGATGTGTGGCACGATGTTCTGAGACTGAAGGTTGTTGTCTCAGATATTTTATCTCCAGGGATGGCGGCTGAACTAAAGCGGAGAATGCCGTGTCTTATTTCTATGTCGCTTATAATTCACATTATTTTATTCGTGTTCATCCTTGTTGGGCATACTAGTTTAACTCAATTACATGTTGTTAGTGTTATGCCTGAACAACATGCAATGAGTAAACCAGCAACCCATTGATGACAATTTTAGAAGGTTTTTAATGGAATTAAAACGACATAGACAACGGCAGGGATCGAACCTGTGATCATGAGGTTCACAGGTGAGCACACATCCATCGCGCCACGGCCACCCCAATTGCTTTGAAGGACCCTATTAAGAACGTTGCAAAGTGCCGTTGATGTTATGATGATTGCATGATTCAGTTGAAAGCTTTTCGCGACCTCCGTGATGGTGAATCTCAACTTAAAATTTGTCGGTCTATTGTATTTGCCTCAATGTAAAGATTCGTTAAATGGTCGATCTGCTGGAACATATGCCACACTGGTACTTGCAAGCCAGTGTTGTAAAATTGCTTAAAGGTCTGATACCACAGAAAAACTACTTTTCTGAAACGCCACCGTCTACCGAAAACTACGTTACTAAAATAAAAAAATAAAATAAAAAGTGTAACATCACTAATATTTTATGTCGAATCAATGTACAACAACAAAGAAGAAATAACTTTCTCAGTTAAATCTAACAGTTCCTAGTTTGCTGATTGGAAAATTTTAGCTGAAGAATATGCACTTCCTTTTGATTAATGTCTGAAAAATATTGGAATGTAGAAACCCTATTTAATTTACTTGAAAGCCTCTACTTAATAGTATATAGAATTATAATAAAAGGAGAAGACTTTTAATTATATATGCTTGTATGTTTCTTCAAGTTTTCATTTTTGTTGTCAAATATTTTTCTTATATCACTTGTTATTATTTGGCTGATGGCCTCGCTGAATATTTGTTTCCAGATAAATCCTGTGTGAAAATGCTTTGTTTTCTTTTTAATTTCAGATGAAAGTCTTACCCTGTGCAGTGAACTTGCAGACATAAATATGAATGGGAATTTCGAATGGGATTTTTAAAAAATTAAACATTAATAATTAATATTTATAAAACAAAGTGTTTAATACTGTCACGATAAAATGGCATGTTATTTACGTTTAAAATAAAACGTTTTATCATTTAAAAGTAAACACAATACTAGTTTTTTTTTGTTAAAACACATCCTTTTATTTCTAATAAATTATACAAAAAATGCATAACTTTTATTAATACATATATATTTTAAATGGATTTAATTGCTTATTACTTGTTTTGTCATTTAAAATATATATACAAATATATTATATATATTTAAAAAAAGACAAATAATTTAAATAAAAGGGATGAAAATATTATAATACCCAACGTCATTTAAAAATTCTACATACTTTTTACAGTATAAAAGGAAAAAAACGGAAACAACTTTTATTTTTAGATTTAATGTGGTAGAAAAATGCTATTGGTGCTTGTTTTAACCGCTCATCACCATTCGGACGAATTCTTCGTAATTGACGTTACCCTGTGAGTCCTCTTGGTTGGCAAGCAGTTGTTCGACCTCCTCATCGGTGAGCTTCTCACCCAAAGTGGTCAATAAATGCCTAAGTTCAGCAGTCGAAATGAAGCCACTGGCATCCTTGTCGAAATGACGTAGACCTTCGATGAAATCATCAGCAGTATCACCAGAACGTGCCTTCGATATGGCCTGGTAAATGGGCAAAAACACTTCGAAAGAGATACGTTCGTCAGGCTTTAATTGGTGAGTGCATTTCTTTACATCCGACTCGGTTGGATTTTGTCCCAGAGCACGAAGGCATTCGCCCACTTGGCTAAGTTGAATCTTACCATCTCCGCGATTGTCGAAGAGGTTGAAGGCTTCTTGGAATTCTGTAATTAAAGTGAATACATACTATTTAATAAAAGAATTTTTAAGAAGAATGATTAACTATGCATATAAAATGAATTAAAAAAAAATAAATCACGAAATCTTGGGAACCATAACCAAGATCGTTTCATGAACTGTATCAGCTTAAGAACAATCTAAGAATAGTAACGGGACTACTCACGGGTCACTGTAAACTAAGAAGACACTTCAGTATTCTTGGCAAGGTAAACAGCCCCACATGCAGATTCTGCAATACTCATGACGAAACGCCGGAACTATCAGGTAGAAGAGAGTGCTTTATGCTCTCTTTATGCTTAAACTTGGAGGAAGAGCTGTAGGATTAGCAACTCATATAGCTCTGGATGAGGACATAAAAGATCTTTAAGTCGCAATGAAAGACCTGTAAAAAACTTGCAGCACAGTTTGCTGTTAATTCAGATTGGATTGTCCAGCCCATCCCTAAAAAAGGCCAATCCCCCCCCCTTCCTCTACCTATCGTCCGATTGCACTTACATTCCTTTCTTTCCAAGGTCATGGAAACGATGATCAATTTTCAGCTTAAGAAATATCTTGAAGAATGAAAGCTTCTTAATGACCGGCAGTATGGCTTTCGTAGCAATAGGTCCACTGGTCTCACCGAAGAGTGGAACAAATCTTTCTGGAGAAAGTACTCGTAAGATTATTACACTTGATATTTCGAAGGCACGCTCTCTCTTTCGATGAATCTCTTCTTCGTTGGATTAGAAATTACCTTTCGGACCGTTCACTACAATTAGTATTGGATGGTTTCAAATATGATATCCACAAAATAAATGCCGGTCTGCCCCAGGTCTCCGTTTTGTCTCCAACACTTTTCCTTATGTTCATAAATGATCTTTTGTCTGAAACTTCTAATCCACTTAATTGTTTCGCTGACGACAGTACCCTCAGCTTTTCATATTCGTTTTTAATTTCACATTCTTGTCCTTTGGATGTGGCCTTCTAACGGCAGCGTATGATAAGCTCATTAAATTCTGATATTGAAAGCATTGTCCAATAGGGAATCAAAAACCGTGTAGAATTTAATGCTTCGAAAACTCAACGCTGTTTACTGTCGCTTTAGCTGGAGTGATCACATATTTGACGTCGCCAAAAACACTGCTGTGTTTAGGCTTTCTCCGCCGATGCAAGAAGTTTTTAGACCCCTTCTGATCTGACTATTATATATAAAGCCTTTATTCTTCCCAAACTCGAGTACAATTGGACAGAATTCAAAAGAGAGCGTTGTCTATCTGAAACATTTATATCTCTCGATCACCGCCCCAATGTTTCATATCTATCATTATTTTAACGCTATTTTCATAAACAGTGCTCTAGTGAAATAGCCAGTCCCCTCAAACAATTCAACCGTAATACCCGTTCTTCTAAGAATGCTCATCAGTTTACCCTTGAGCTCAATTTCGGACGCACTGTCAAGTACAGATTCTTTTTTTTAGTCGCACTGCACGAATGTGGAATGCTTTACCCGGCTCAATGTTTCCCACTAGTTGCAATGTCCAGACATTATGTGCATCGGTATATCCTTTCTAATCATATTCTACTTTCATAATTGCTCGCACTGTATTTAACATTATAAGGGTATTCATAACCCCTTGAGTGCGCGTAATATAAAAAAAATGCAAACCCTCTCTAATTTTATTCATTCATTCATTCAACAAAAGTTTGAAAAATCGTAGTTTTTCAGAAGGTTTGGCAGGAAATAGCAGAAATGAAGTTTGGAAAAGGTTTACACTAAAACGACATTAGATTATTTTGAAACTAAAATAACGATCGATCAGCTATGAATCCGAAAAGAATATAAACTGGCAATTGCGTCGCAGTACACACAAAGAAAAGGTATCCTGTGAGTTTTGTCTTCTTTTCCAAAATTATGAATTCTATTAGCTTTTAAAAATTTAATTTATTGAATCGGTTTAAGTTCACTATTCTTAGTCAAAAAAAGCTGAAATTTAATCAAGTTTTATCTAGAAGCACTATATTAAAAATTTTGTTTTGTTTTCTTTCTTTGACAATATGGGGCAAGCAGTTGTTATTTCAAATTTATCACACAAATAATGTTAGTCAGTAAGCCGTTGGAAAAAAAGAGTGTTAAGTGATTATACATCAAAAAAATATAATTGAATGTAATAGTTCAACCACCACACTTTTATGGACATTGACAAACTGGTCAATATTGCATGAAGCCACATAAATATCTATAAATGGTGTAAAGTGCAATTTGAACTTGTAACAGTTAATAAGGAAAATTAAACTAATCCCTAATTAAGAAGAACGTTTTTTAGTATACATATTCAATATTTAATAGAAACACAGCACTACGATAAATGTATGGTATGTATTGAAAAAAAATTAAATGTAAGTTATTTTGAAATTAAACAAAAACACACACACCTTCAACCGTGGTAAATGTATTTTTACTGGGTTGTTCGTACATATACATTTTTTGTAAATATTTAATTCCTTTTGAACTCAATTAAGAGATTAACAAAAAAAAACAATTTTAAACAATTATTTGAATTTTTATTTGATTTATCACTTGAGACGACTGAATTGTGTCGCAGACAACCTTTCAATAAATTAAATTCCCAACAACTGTGTAACTCAAAGCGAGGTCTTACGTGAACAACCGCGAAAAATTCGCAACAAGAAAATAATAACAAAAAAGCATAAAAAAAAGAAAATAACAAGAAAAGAATCAAATCGAATAAGTGGTGCTTGCTGCGCTGCAGCACTATGTCAATAGAGAGTAGTAAATAGACATTAAAAGGCAAAACAACAGCAAAGAATTAAAATGTGAGAAGTTGTATCTGTTGGTATGGTGTTTTGACAATTTTAATGTACCAACTGTTGCGGGAGATGAGAAAACTATTAAGAATATTAATACATTTAAAACGTCATCTCATCATCCAAGTTAGAGATCGTACAAATATAGAAAACAAGCGATGGAAAAACGTGCCATAGAAACGCCGGGCAATAGAAATTCAAATGGGTCTTGGAGATTACAATGAAAGTTACTTAATTTGAATTGGAAAAATAATAATGGAAAATTAATTTTCAAAATGCGTTGTGGAAGATGACTAGTTAATGACGTTATTTATCAATGCGATGCAATCCTATTACCTTTAAAGCGAATATAAAACAGCAATTTGTTTAAAAATTCAACATTCGTCTACATCTTAGAAAATGCATACATAACATTTCGTGGAGCGTAAGGCCTCTTTTAAACGGAACTATTTATTGATCAGAAAAGAGGCTATCGGTAAATGTATATATATGTACATTTTATTATTATAAATTGTTAAAGCTGCTCAACAGTTTTGCAAATGTATGGTATCATTTTTTTGAGGAATAAAAAAATCAATTTTCACTCTAGGGAATATTCCAAAAATTTCAAAATCCCAAGATTCAAGTTCTTCGGCTTCATATGTGAATATGACGGATGAATATTTTCTCAAACCAAAATGTATTGTTGTCAGATAAACACAAAATATTCGAATTTGTTGTAAAAACATCTCTTTACTATGTGGCACAAGCTTGGGGAACGGATGAATTTAAAGTAGTAGAAACACTCTAGACATTTTAATCTGCCAAATAGAACTCCTAACTACGTAGTTTATTTGGAAAAGGAACTGTTTACCAGCACTCACTAAAACTTTATTATCAAAATGTTCGTTAGTGCAAACGATGCGCCCATTTTACGGCAGACGTAGAGGCCTTTCAAAGACGACTTTTAAGGTTTGGTGGTCAAATTTGAGACCGGTTTGGTAATCAATCAAACAACATTCGTAAGTCAAAGGAACGCAGGATCGACCGAGAAAAGTGTCACGGTCCGTTAAAATTTACAGCAGGACCCGAGGCATTCGATACTTCGCCATGCACAAGAACTCGGAATTTCGCAGACTTCAACTTGTAGGGGCCTACACCAGTACAAGATCCAAATGACTCAGGAGCTCAATGTGTTTGTTCGCTGACTGGGCTTCCGAGAGTTTGGAAGAGGACCCCCATTTGGTCCAAAAAATCATCTTTAGCCACGAGGCAAATTTTTTGATGAATGGCTGTGTTAATTAGCAGAATTGCCTTATATGTTACGATACTAACCACACGAGGTGGACCAGGTGATAATGCATCCTCAAAAAAATAACATTTGGTGTGAATTGGGAAGATTGCGTCATTATTTCATCGTTTTTAGACAGCGACGTTGGTGAGGCGATCCATGTCAATGGCGAGCGCTACAGAACGAAGATATATAATTTCTTATGGCAAGGTTATCTGACATAATTTGGCCACCAAAATCAGGCGATTTGACCCCGCTAGACTTTTTCTACTTTTTCTTGTGGGGCTTCCTGAAGTCGCAGGTCTATACGAGTAAACCACAATCCACCGATGCCCTTTAGGTGAACATAAAACAGGCCGCTGCTTAAATTTAGCCAGATCTATGCTGAAGAAACATTGAAAATTGGACCAAATGCAGTTGGGGCATTAGAGCAGCTTTAATTGGATAACGATCTTTTCTGACGAGGCACATTTTCATCTCGGCGGCTACGTAAACAAACAAAATTGTAGCACCTGTGGCTAGGAAATCACACACATTATTGTCCAGGAGCCAATGCATCCGCAGAGTGACAGTTTGGTGCGGATTGGATTTGGGGGCATCATTAGAACATTTTTCTTCGAATATCGCTGGGAAAACGTTTCGAAAAACAGTGGGCTTTACAGAGCCATGTTAACCAACTTTTTTTTTTTACTGCAATTGAAGACATGGATTTTGACGACCTCTGATTCATGCAGGATGACGCACCATGCCATAATTGATCTTTTGCGCAGTGTATTCCCAAATCGTGATATCAGCCGTCTTGGCCGCCTCCGAGTTGCGATTTAATCCCTTGGAACTTTTTTTGTGGGAAACCGTGAAGGACCGATGTTATGCCAACAATCCGAAAACGATTCAAGCACTTAATACCAATATCATCCAAGCAAACCCTGTACGACGTTGTGTTCCATAATTAATGGGAATGTTTGCTCTTACTAATAAAGCCATAATACATGGACAAAATTTAATTATGTTCATTTTACGGCATTTTAAAAAAAGAAAATTGTATTTGGCCCACCCGCTACTTGAAAAAAAATCAAGAATAGTTTATTTATGAAACCATTTGGAGTTAAAATGAATCAAGTAGTATCGCTTAAGATGCCTCCAGAGTATCTCACAAAGTTTTAAAACATTAAATGCTATTAGTACGATCCTCAGATAGTATCAGCTTTAGATACTAGGAAATATCAACTTGTCAAAGTCATCATTTAACGTGGTTAGTTGTTAGTAAATAAATATTTATATATTCAGGCTAACACACTACTAAAGCTAAGTGTACACGATTGGTAGATCTTACAATATTGTCAGATCTGTCAGTGAAAAACATGCTTACAATGTCTTAAGCTAAGTGTACACGATTGGTAGACCTTACAATATTGTCAGATCTGTCAGTGAAAAACATGCTTACAATGTCTTACAATCGTGTAGTCTTACAATTAATTGTCAGAAAATTTGTCTGACAATTAATTGTTAGATCATTGTCTGACAATTAATTGTAAGAAATCTGACAATCATGTGTACGCTAGCTGACAATCGTGTAATCTTCCAATTAATTGTCAGAAAATGTATCTGACAATTAATTGTAAGACGGTAAATTGTAAGGTATTTGATAATCGTGTACACACACAATTTATTGTCAGGCCTGCCAATTTTTATCGTTGTCTGACGTTTCTGACAATGAAGAAATTGTAAGATGTTCGTTTTTTAGCATCATACAATTTTTTCATTGTCAGAAAATTTGCAGCCAAGGTTTAATTGTCAGTTTCCATAACCAACAAAAACTGACAATTAATTGTGTGTGTACACGGTTGGTAGAAAATCTACCAATCTCTTACAATTAATTGGTAGGTATTAAGCCGGTTATCTGAAAATGAATTGTCAGCCAACTTCTGACAATTAATTCTAAGAGATTGGTAGATTTTCTACCAACCGTGTACACACACAACTTAATTGTCAGACATTGTCAGGTCTTACAATATTGTAAGATCTACCAATCGTGTACACTTAGCTTAAGTATTAATTTCGACAAGTACAATTTCAAACCGACAAAATAGACTTGCTATTCATAGACAATAACTTCTGTGATGATTAAGAACAGGACAAATCATTTTTTGTGTTAAAAAGTTTTGGAGATCCTAATCATACTCAACACTCAAGCTTGACAGATAAGATTGGCGATGGTTTGTAGCCGCATAATATGAGTTGAAGTTTTTATTTGAATTTTCCCACCAGCACATAATATATAAGCTTTTTGGGTGTTACGACTTTCTCTTTACGTTAATAGGTACAGTGTTGGCCAAAACAAAAGCAACTTTAGGTGTGTTTTTTTCGCAAGTCTATATGGAATTGTAAAAAAAAACGACATCGGGATTTAGGAGCTTTTTTTCGAAATAGCTGGAGGCACTGTGTACGCTATGACATTTGTGAGCTGTCACTTTTGACGTCTCTGAGCAAATTATCGATAACATATAGATAATTCTGTTTTGGCATCACCTTTTTTATCGGGTCTTAGATTAACTCTCGAAAATTATCTGGTCTTAGCTATTTCTGTATAGATTTAAGTAGTTGTTGCATTTGCATGTAAAGCGCTTAGTCCCGATGTCGTTTTTTTCTACAATTCTATATGGACTTGCAAAAAAAAAACACGCCTTTTAATTGCTTTCATTTTTAATTATATAAAAAATAAATTTAAGAATCAATCATGGTATATTTTTGTTTTTAAAATTTAAATAAATATTTACAGTTTCTAATGGAAAGTAAAATAAAATGGTTTTTGTAATAGTTCACATAATATAGCAAAATTAGTACAATTAGTTCAATATTAGGCTGGTCAAAACAAAATTAACTTTTAACATATACATTTATTTTAAACTATATAAAATATTGCTAGTATTTGGTAGCAAACCCCTTGTTTTTATCACTTCAGCATATCTTCGAGGCATGGAGTCAATTAAATTGCTTATTATGCTGTTTGGGATACTTTCCCAAGCCAATTTAATTTGTTCAAATAAATCACTTTTATTTTTGCAATTAGTCGTCGATCTACAATTTCCCATAGATTTTCTATGGGATTGAGATCTGGGGACTGTGCTGGCCATTGTAACACGTCAAACCGGTTTTCTTGAAACCACGTCTTAACCATATTGGACGTGTGCTTTGGGTCGTTGTCCTGCTGAAATATCCATTTCAGAGGCAACTGATCCTCAGCGTGTGGAAGTATTACACTTTGCAAAATGTCACGGTACATAAAACGATCTATTGTACCATCTATTTGGTGAATTGGTCCCAGTTCATGCCCTGAAAAACACCCCCACACCATTACGTTTCCTCCTCGGTGTTTTACGGTAGCTTTGGTGTAACGTGGATTTAATGCCTCTTTGGCTGGTCTGCGAACACGACGGAAACCATCGGAAGTCGGAACCCTTGAAATTGAATTTGGACTCGCCCGAAAAGAGTACGTTCCTCCATTTTCTAACGGTCCAGTTGATGTGGTCATGAGCAAACTTTAATCTCGCCAGCTTGTTTTTGGTTGAAATAAAAGGCTTTTTTAAAGCTTTGAAGGATTTTAGTCCACCATCAACAGCTCGTCTCCGGATTGTTCTCGCGCCTACGTCCAGGTCGAGTTGGACTCTTATTTCTCGCGATGATATAAAAGGGTCTTTTTTAATTGATTTTATTATAGTAGAATCTTCTCGTTTGGTTGTGTTTCTTGGTCTGCCACCTCGATGAACCGTTTGGAATGACTTTGTGGATTTTTAAAATTTTACTAATCGGCAAATCATTGATTTTGGAATGGAATATTTTTCCGATAATTTAATTTGACTCCTTCCACTTTTTTATTCTTTTATAATTTTTTCTTTTATTTTGTTAGAGTATTTGTTTCCGACCATTTTACTAACGTTAGCTAAGAACACTGATTAGCTTGCGCGTAAACTGAATGATAACTAATAAATAGATTCAAGTGCACTTTTTTGCCAACACCTTTACTATGAGCAATTAATTTTTTAGTTAACGTTCTAACTTCTCTTTATTAATAAGAAAAAGAGAGATAGCAATAAAAAGTTGCTTTTGTTTTGACCAGCAAAAAATTGGGTTCACTGTCCTACTTATAGGTATCATATTTAATGAAGAGTTTTGAAAACTATTTTCTCTTGTTGTCTATTCAGAAGTACATATGTACATACTGTATTAAATTTTAGAAAAAAAAAATTAACATGATCATAATGATGGAGGTAGTTTTAGTTGCTAATGTTTTGGCCAACACTGTATATTTTCTTATCAAGTGATAAAACTCAATTATCTTTGCATGTCCCTTATATCAGAATGAATTTAAGTTGTATCTGTGTTCCTTTACCTTATCTGTTCTAAAACACGTATCAATCTTTGAAAATAATATACATATGTACATACATTCATAGGTACCACAGGAGTGTTTATGTATATAAAAAAATATTTGTTTGTCAATCTATCGAAATCAGAATATCCCATTGAGTATTAATCGAATATGGATAAACTGGTATACCAAATAATACCATATTTGGTAGCAAAACAAACGAGGTTACACAATCCAATCGCAAATGTCCAATTCAACTTAAAAAAAAATCTAATAAATAACCAGAAAATAGAAGTGCAGCAACATAGCTACAGAAAACAAAATAAAAAAGAAGTTACCTATTCCTAATTTAGAAACAAATATAAACATTCTACTTCCAGATGGGCAGATGTTTTAGCAAAGATATGTTGACTTGAAAAATTGCGAAACACCAATAAGGCAACTAGAACTCCTAGCTCCGAGTTGTGTACTCGTTCATTCGCATTGCGAATACAAATCGGTTTCTATTTTATTTATCTCTCGTGGTGTGGTTTTAATTTATCGCAATTTTTATAAATAGCTCTAATAGAAGAGCAATTGCGCTTCTGACTCTGACCAAGACCAGACGCAGACGTCAACGATCGTGCTTTTGGGCTCGTGAATCACATAGCAATAATACAAATCATTATGATTTCTTGGAAAGATGTGTGAAATTTCACCGCATCGAGTGTGATTTGCTGGCACATTTACATATGGACTTTGCTTAATGCATTGCGATTCTTTGTTTTTTTTTTGTAACACTCACTTTTGGAGAAATTGAAAAAAAAAGATACGACAACGACATGTTTGTCGAGTGACTCATCGAACAAAGATAAAATTTGAGTCTTAAGCAGTTAATATTGGATAAATGGGTGTGGAATCACATTAAATTAATTGAATAGTTTTAATTTATTTACATTAAACTCGGAAAATCAAAGAAAACATTGATGAGTTAATAAAAATACAGATGTTTCTTCTTACCTGCAAGTTGGTCCTCGGTGTAGTTACCCTGGAAAACACAAGCAATTTATTCAAGAGAATTGTTTCTTTTTTCTTTTATTAGATAATTACCATTTTATTTGATGTAAATCAAGTGATTTTTAATGATTTGTTTAAAGTAAAAAAAATATGCAATATTGGGTCGTCGATGATGGTCGCTGAACTATACAAAAGAGTTCACCGTTTTTGATTTTGGGCAAGTCAGATAAGAAAATAAATTTTCGAAATTAATGAATTTTCGAAATTATATTGAAGCAGGGTTGTTATAAAAGTTTCAGAATCCATTTATTGCAGAATGATACTTTTCGTCGAGTTTCATTACCCGCTTCCGAGTGGCTATCGATAAACTGTATAATCTCAAAATTTTTTCTTTCAAAGTCTAAAGTCAAAGTCAAAGTCTAAAAGTCAAAAATATTATTTATTTCTTTTGTTTTAATGTTATTTCATGCACCAGAAAGTAATTGTGCAACGAATACAAAATAAATATTAATCTCTAATTTTATAGTAAAAATGAGGAATTTGTAATTATATTTACGAGACTACAAATACCTTGCTTTGCGATGGTTTTTGTGCGCAAATAATTTATTGGAAATACCTAAGTAGATGATTCGGGGAAAATTGTATCTGCGGCATTCTTTTTAATTGTTCTTCAAATACTTAGTTCGATCATTTAGTGTAGACGCGCACTAGCAAGTACTGTGATCGAAAACAACCAACTGTGCGTGAAGTTGCGTATGATTATGTGTAACACAAAATAGCGAACTGATTTTATGCAATCGTTTCGTTTATATTAGAGCAGAGTAATAAAAAGGCGCGTGGTTTTACCAAGAAGGTTAATCAAAGAAGAAAGGATATAATTTATTAAATTCAGAAATGAAGTTTAGTGAATGCGTTTAAAGTACAATACATGAAAGCTTTTAGATTGTAGGTTGGTGGCTGACTTCAGTGCCACATATTGAAAAATATTGTAACTCCAATACTCCTCCTTAAGCTAAAAGATGTTCTGTATTCCTATTGCCTTTCGGAAAGTTTCCACTTTGACTTTCTCCAAAGGCTTAGTTAAGATGTCTGCTATTTGTTCCTCTGTAGAAATGTAGTTGACTCTGATTTGACCTTTGCTGAGCGTATCCTGCACGAAATGATGACGAATGTCAATATGTTTCGTCCGGGGATGAAATCCATTATTTTTGGAGATAGCTATTGCGCTTTGATTATCGCACAAAATTTGAAGTGTGTTATGATGTTGCTTCAGGATTTCAGTTTTAAGGCCATTCCACCAAATAGCTTCCTGAACTGCTGCTGAAAGTGACATATATTCAGCTTCGCATGATGATAGTGCAACAGTGTGTTGCCTCCTAGAACACCAGGATATAGCTCCCCCTTGAGCTAGGAAAACAAAACCGGTTGTGGACTTCCTGTCATCAATGTTGGCTGCCCAATCAGCATCTGTGAATCCAACTATGTCATGATTCTCACTTTTCCGAAATTTCAGCTTCATCGATGAGGTTCCACGCAAATAACGGAATAGATGTTTTACAGCGAGCCAGTGCTGTGGTCCTGGTTTAGAGTTAAAACGGCTTAGAGTGTTGACACTGAAACTTATATCCGGTCGAGTGCACTGCGATATATACATGAGGCATCCTATTGCTTCCTGATACGGAACGTTTTGAAGCTCATCATCATATTGAGTTGACAACTTTTGACTGGCATTCATCGGTGTCTTCACTGGTTTAGAATCGTGCATCCCGAATTTGATTAGGATTGATTCTATATATTGTTCTTGGTCTAGAGCGATGAAATCTTGACCCTTGGTGATACGCATTCCAAGAACGTGTGTGGCTGGTCCTAGTTCCTTCATTTGGAACTTTTTGTGCAAACTGGTTTTAATGTTCTTTAGCCAATTTTTGTTGTTTGAAAACAACAATATGTCATCCACATATATGGCTAGTATAAGGATGTTTCCAGAATCAGTTCTGTGGTATACGCAGGAATCATACATTGATTGGTCTAATCCAAAGTTCTTAAGTGCTTTGTCCAATTCCGTATTCCAAATGCGACTGGACTGTTTAAGCCCATAAAGCGCCTTATTTAGTCGGCATACTTTAGTTTTGTTGTTCTGATCTACAAATAATGGAGGTTGCTCCATATAGATGTCTTCAGATATTTCTCCCTGTAGAAAAGCGGTGATGGCATCCATCTGCTCTACATCCAGGTTAAGTTGAGCAGCTAGTGCAAAGAGATACCGCAGGGAACTATGACGTACAACTGGAGAGTACGTTTCCTCATAATCCACCCCTTTTCGCTGCGAGTATCCTTTGATCACGAGTCTCGCTTTGTGACGGTTAATGTCACCTGTGATACCACGTTTGGTTCGATATACCCATTTGCATTTTATGGGTTTGCGATGAGTTGGAATATCTACGAGAGACCAAGTATCATTCGCTATTAATGACTGGAACTCTTCTTCCATGGCCAGCTTCCATGAACTTGCATCTGGACTCGATAAGGCTTCTTCTGGCGTCGCTGGATCTTTTGAGATTTGCTGTGAAAAATGCTTAGCAGTATTTTGACTTTCAACTGGTTTTACTTTAGGATACTTGCCTTGGGGGATGCGCCCCGCACCGTGGAGGTTTAGTGCTAGCTGGTTTTCTACCGAAACAAGACTATTTGGGTACGATGGAGGCGCGACAAGTCCAGTAAATCCAGTGTTCACATCTGCTTCAGCATCGGACATCGAAGATTGACTTCTTTCCTCGTTCATCAGCTCAGGTTCACAGTCATCAAACAGTTCATCGTTACTAGATTGAGAAGGGGAACTACAATTGTTCTCAATAATGAAATCTTTATACTTGCCTGGTATACGGCGCTCCCTGCCGCTGCGACTGAACATCGGTGTTTCAGATGCATTTGAGATTGGTTGCTGAGGGAGCGCATCGGCATTCGTAATGGTTACATCGGGGTTGATGGTATTTGAGTTGTTGCTGTCATCTGCTGCATTGGATGAATCATCTTTAGACGATGATGGTGAATCGGATGGTTTGACACATTCTTCGTCAGCATTTGTGTCATTTTTGTTGAATAATTCGAATTCAATAAATCGTGGTTCACTTGATGTACTGCTTTCGCTACGTATCTCCGGTATTCTGGGTTTTTGTGAATATTCACCTGCACTACTGTTTTCGTTGATGAATGCTACGTTGCGGCTCTTGAAAATTACATTTTTCACAGGGTCATACAGACGATAGCCTTTGGTATTTTCGTCAAATCCAGTAAGTATGCACTCATGTGCCTTCGGGTCCCACTTTTTGCGACTTATCTTTGGAATGTGTGTCATAACTGTCGTTCCGAATACTTTTATGTGTGACAAATCGGGTTTCATTCCAGTCCATGACTCCTCAGGTGTCAGGCCAGTACCTTTCGACGGTGAACGATTCAAAAGATAAACAGAATACGCAACGGCTTCCGCCCAAAACACCTTTGACATGTTTGCATCGGCTAGCATACATCTGGCCTTCTCTACAATTGATCTGTTGTTTCTCTCGGCTAGTCCGTTCTGTTCTGGAGTATGGACGTTTGTTGTCTGGTGGTGAATACCGTTTTTTTTAATTATGTTTTGCAATTTTGAGTTTAAAAACTCTTTTCCGTTGTCTGTACGGATCTTTTTAAGTTTCTTACCACTTTGGGTTTCAACAAAACTTATAAATTCTTGAAATTTTTCGCACACTTCGTGTGCAGACTTAGTTTTTAAAAAATATAAAAAAATTTTTCTCGTAAAGTCGTCAATGAACGATAAAAAATAACGATTGCCTCCGAGAGACTCATGTTCCATTGGACCACAGATGTCCGAATGCACAATTTCTAAAATTTCGTTAGCTCTCTTACCTTGCTTCTTGAAAGGTAGTCGTATTTGCTTTCCAATGGGACACGTTTTACAATCTCCTTCGGATTGGTTTGTGAAGTTGATTCCTGTTGCCAAACCTCCTTTTAACTGGTTGAGACTGTTGTAATTTAGATGGCCCATTCGCCTGTGCCAAAGTTCACGAGTAGCAGTTGCTCCACACGACAGTGCTTTGCTCGGGGATGCGGTATCTAACCTAAACAAATCATTATAATGTGATCCGGTTGCAATTACCTTTTGATTTCGATCAAGAACTTGAACGCCCCTGTTTTGAAAAACAACTGTGTGACCTTGTTTCACGATGCGGCTAACAGACAACAAATTGGTGCTAAGATCCGGGATAAATTGAACGTCATTGATTTCGATTACTTCGTCTGCGCTTTTTCCAGCTTTCAACGTGAGATTTCCAGTATTTTTGACGTGCATTACCCCTTTATTTGCTGCAATGACTGTACCTGTTGTTTCTTTTGGATTTTTCAGCAAATCGTGACAGTGGGTCATGTGGGATGTTGCGCCTGAATCAAAATACCATTCGTTGCTGATTCTAAGACCAACTGTAGAGAGCGCAGCACCGAACGCATGATGAAATTTCCTACCGTCGCCGCCGCCGTTCGAATGCACAGATTTTATTTGGCAGTTCTTGGCAATGTGCCCGAAATTGTGACATCGACGACATTTTGGGCCTTTACGCTGCTCCGTGTTGCTTGTTTGACGCTTGTTGTGGTACTTACCCGCAAAAAATGCAGAATCTTCTTCTGGTCGCATCTCCTGCAGAAGCTTTGTCTTTATGACATCTCCGGTGATTTTTGTGCCGGAATTTTCCAGTGCCATAATCATCGGTCGGTAGTCATCAGATAAGCCAGCTAATAAGAGCGTTCCAATCCAGTCCTCATCGATTGGAAAGCCAATTCCGTTGAGTGACTGTGAGGTGGAGATGATTTCTTTGACGTAGCGCTCCATAGAACCGCAGTTCGACAGTGAAGTGGTTATCAGTTTACGCAGTAGACCTACACGACGCGTCAAACCATTGTCTTCGTAGGCATCTGCTAACCTTTGCCACATTTCTTTTGCTGTCTTGGCACTTTGGGTATGGATATAGCACACTGAATCAATTGCCAAAATTATTTTGCTTCTCGCCCGTCTATCCTTATCTTCTGGAACTGGATTTTTAGGCTCACCATTCTCATCTGTGTCGTACTCAATGACTCCGCACCAAAGATTATCCAGATCGAGATACGCCTGTACTGCGATTCGCCAGTTGGAGTAGTTCTGCCGTCCCAGCAGCTTTTCAAAGGAAAGTCCATTTTCAATTTTTGCCATAATTGTTTAATTCAAGAAGAAAAAAAAAATTTAAATCTTATATATAATTTAATCGAAAAGAGTTAAAAAACTTTTGGAGGGCCCATAACCTATTAGAGCAGAGTAATAAAAAGGCGCGTGGTTTTACCAAGAAGGTTAATCAAAGAAGAAAGGATATAATTTATTAAATTCAGAAATGAAGTTTAGTGAATGCGTTTAAAGTACAATACATGAAAGCTTTTAGATTATAGGTTGGTGGCTGACTTCAGTGCCACATATTGAAAAATATTGTAACTCCAATAGTTTATGTCAAAATTTTTAGTTGCTCGAATCGAGTTTCTGTATTTGCGCGGAGTCTCATATAAGCACATATGTATCATTTAAGCAATCAAACACTTGCGAGACTAAAAACTGACTGTGCGTACCTGGACTCTTCTTTCCTAAAAACTATTGCGCAAAATGTTGGTTTATTACGATGTTAAAGCTGTTTCAGTATGAATCTAGGTTAAAACAACAATTTTGCAAATTTTAATCGATTAAAGCATCATTTACATTTTCTATCCATTTATTAATGTTAAAATCATCGATGAAATGCCTATTTTGTTTTCTTAGTATCGCACTAACTTCATATGAGCCTTTGACATTCACAAACGTCATAAAAAGACTGTTTACTTTGTTTCTTGCACGAACTGTGTGTTCAGAAGCAATTTATTAAGAAAATTGCTTTAGTACGATAATAGTTAGACAAATTGTTAAAATTAAGAATGAGCTAGTAAACTTTTCTAAAGTTAGCAAACTGTTAAGTAGTATCATACTAATACCTTAATAATAGGCTCATTTGCGCCTATCCATTTATAAATTTAAAAATATTTTTTTGTATATGAACTTTTACAGGCTTTAGAACAAAATTAGTAGTTTAATTCTGCTTTTACACGATTGCTTGGCTTGATTTCGATTTCATGAATGCACTGCGATTTTTAATAAGCCTTTACGTTGTTCAAGTGATAAGGGGTCACTTCTCCGCACTACTCGCCTTTACTCCAGTTAGTTAAGCGAAGTTAACTAAGCGAAACCTTAATGGGAATGAGAACACACTTGAATAATTACCACTTTTATATGCAAAACAACCCCGTAGAAGGCAGAATCTCGTATCGGTTGGATTTCAAACGCTCCAACGAAAAAAAAAAAGGAAAAGAGTCGTATCAAGAATCCAAACTCACAAAAATCCGAATTAACTATTCCCTTATAATTTTTTTGTTTTGAAATCACAAGCAAATCACCAGGGCCGTATCGCGTAAGAGTAAAGTGATCATTAAATTAATTAATTGTCGTTTTGATAATCACACTCTCTATATTTCCTTATTGATTTGATAGAGATAGCTATAGTCAAAATGACAGTCAAAGAAATTGATAGTCAACTATCACCTTAGCCGATTGCACCCCAGGACAGGACCATATACATCACTTTTATCATGAAAGTGTGTATGTGCAAATAGTTTAAATATGAACGAAGACGAATGTGAAAAGAATACAGAAAATATTTTACTCCATAGGCGTTTTTCTTTTTTAGCCCCGAGCAGGGCACAGAGCGGGGCCTGAGCGCTTAGAGCTCGCTCCGAACCGAGCGTGACCTGAGCGCTCTGAGCTAATTAAGAAACACATCTGAGCACCGAATTGTCATTGTATCATTTTTCAAGTAAACCAAATGCCAAATTTATCTCCAGCGAAATTTCCTGGAACGCTATTTTTTTCACTGCGGTGTCTATCCGCAACTTGTTCCTTTTTAATGATTCTATCAAGAACAACATCATCTGTTTCGTCCACTTCACCCCTTTGAAAACAAGAAATATTATACTCTGCTCATAATTACATATATTTATTTTTCCTTACCTTCACTGGGAGAACAACCAGCTTCGCCCGCCATTTCCATTGTTTTGATTTTGTATTTCTTTTTTTCTTTTACTATCATCCCTTCCAAAAAAATTAAATGAAGTTAGCCGCGCTCAGCTTTTTGCTCCGTCTGCTCGGTCATTTATTATCGAGCTCATCGAGCGAGCCCCGTTCGAGCTCTGAGCTAAAAAAGAAATGCAAGTTGAGCGCTCAGGGCGCTCTGGGTTAAAAAAGTAACATAGTTCTTTTTTTGACAGTTCAGTGCCCCGCTCGGAGCTAAAAAAGAAAAACGCCTCATGAAGACATATACTACGTTTATATGCAGTATTGAAAGATCGAGTTGGATTAGGGTCGGATTTTCGACCCAGGTTTTTCGTCATTTGAGTTAAAGCGCGGAACAGATTGAACCAGCAACAGCACCGTCAACAGCAACAGCGGCCGCCATTAATTTAGAGCCAATGTATTTCAATTGTTCAACACACATTAGAACAGCAACAGCAACGCCAACAGCGTCGTTAGGCCAAAGTCCTAAATTTGCTGTTGCTGGTGCGGTGTTGTCAACTTTCCCACTGCAATATTCAGTGGCACCACAATGAAAAGTTTTTTTTTCCATATGAAATGTCAAGCAGATGAAATGACGTTGCTGGTGGCAATGTGTTTGAGAAATTTTTGCTGGTCAGCGTGCTGTTTGCTGTTGACGATGCTGGTGCTGTTGCTGGTTTAATCTGTTTCGCGCATAAAAGAGCTCATGTTGAGCGATTCTGCAACAATTTGTTAAACCAACTCCTCGACCCAGGTTTTTCGTCTCACATTTCGACTCGACACCGCTGAGCGAGTGGGATCGAGTCGAACGACGCTCATTTTAACTCAATACAGGTATAAAAACGGTTGAAGCGAGCTTACGGATCGCTTCAACACTTCATATAAACGTAGTAAGGTCTATGGTGTTGAATTCGAAATTCTGTTGATGGTTTGTTGAGAAAAAGAACGCATTAAATTTTTGTGTCTCAACTGCATACTAATTACCTCATAACATCTCTGTTTATGAAAAATGAACAGCCATCAAGTGCATGCGTTGATGAACCTTTATTGCAATGAATTCATCGCCCACTCAACAGACCACAACAACAAATAGATTGCTGAAAGAAGAAAAACAGACGTTCGTCTGTTCCGTCGTACCTACTCGTTGGAAAAATTCTTCTTCTTGCAGCAGCCACAAAAAAAACTTTCAGAATCAAAAAAATAATAAAAGTTAAGTTTTTTTTTTTGGAAGAAAAACAAGTAGAAAGCCACAAAACTTCGCGATGGTTTTACGCAAATATTGAAGCTCAATATTTCTTGTTAATCAACCATAACTCGTTTTGATTGTGCCGAGAGAAACAAAATAAGATAAAAATCCATCATATTTTCAAAGAGAAAGAAAAGAAAAAAAAATATGTTGGTAGCTAGTTGCCAATGCAAAAACAGAAATAATTTGCAATCCCCGATAAAAGTCAAGTGAAGTGACAAAAAAAATTGAACCAAAAAAGTGCAATAGTGAAAAAAATTAGATAAATCGCCTCGAAAAAATCAAAAGTGTAGTGCAGTAAACACGAAGAAAGAGGTGAAAGATTAAAATTTATATTTATATTAGTGTCATTGAAAATATTCGCAAGAGCAAGCAAATCGAATTAATTTAAAAAAAAAATAAAATTTATATTTTTAGTTCCGAAATTTTGTGTGTTTTATTTCACTTCGCATTTTACCCATTGTGATTTGTTTGGATAAATTTTTAAATGAAAAATTCATCCTTATCTATGTGACAACGGTGTTTTGTCAATAAGACGATTCACGATTATCGACAACGGTAAAGTTAAAGGCCAGGCCACTAGCACCAGCAAGGATTAAGCGAAGTGGCGAGAAAATCATTGTTTTTTTTTTTTTTTAACACAACAAATCGGTGGAAATGACAAATTCGGGACGAAATCGATATGATGTAAGTATATTTTTTTATTTATTTATTCAGCTTGAATTTTAAGCGAACAAAAATTAGGTAGGTGTGTATATTAATTCTGCTCTGTATAAATCACTATTCATTGCATATTTCGCTTCATCAAGAAAATAAGTCGATATTTTTTGTGCAAGTGCAATGTGCAATTGCACATACTAAATGCAGCAAAAAGAAAAACTAATAATTGTTATAAAAAAAAAACGAGAAAATTGTTAATAGTGGCAAAGGGTAAAATATTTTTTGTTAGAAAAGATATAAGAGGGGAATGAAATATTTTGAAAGAGAATGTGATGGACATGTCAAAGCTCAGAGGAGGCTGGTTATGCAGTGGGGTGGTGGGTAGTTGGGTGGTGGAATGGAATTACATTAACGAAATTTCCAAAACAAAAACAACGATTTTTTTGTTATTTTATATTATTGCTAGTTTTGCTTTATTCCGTTTTTGAGTGGGAGGATGTGTGCGTCGTATTATTATTTGCCTCTGTTTTTAATTTACACCGAAAAGCCTTTTGAATGAAGAGAGCTTCTCTTTGCAGCGGTTCTCTTCTTTTTGGAGGGATGTTTATTTGGGTTTTTCGTTTCCAGAATGTTATATAGCTGTTTCCCTTGTGTTTTTTGATCTCTCTATCTGTCAGTCTATATCATATGTGCACCTGTCATAATTTACCTGATTTATTGGCACTCTTTGGTTTTTTTTTTGGACAGTAAAAGCTATAGGTAATTAAAAATATGCATTGTACATTATTAGATGATTTAATAAGTCGATATTGTTGGTTAGATATTTTGTAAAATATATTTTTGTGTAAGTTGCCAGATAATTAGCTTTTAATTGTTTTTTAAGAATCATAATAAGTACGTACACACCTACCTACATACGACCAAAATAATGAATTATAATTTTTTATATCTTTAAAATACTGCCACTTTTTCTAACTTCTACTGTAGAGTGCTACTCATAGCAATTGGATTAATCGTTCGAAGTGATAATTTAACGGTACCTACTTTATCTCTTCCCTTATTAAATATTACTGTGTGGTGCCTTTCAGTATTTTAGGCGTTTTTTTTTTCAATTTTGATTTATATTCAATCGGCCTTATCGAGGTAACCGTCGGAGCGGAATTCTCTCCGATTTCCTCCGAATCGGAGATATTTCGCTTCAAGGTATTTCTCCGATCAGCTGATCGGAAATTCTGTCCGACGAAATTCAACGCATGCCATTTGTGTGCGATGAAGCACCTATAATGGTCTTATTTTTGACACATACAAACAAAATTATCTCCGAAATCTTCCGACTAGTTCTTGTTGCGGAAAGTATTTTCTTTTTAAAGAATTTTTAAAGACATTGTTAATTAAAATGTAAGTAATAAGGAAATTAATTTTATTTGAGTTAACTTGCGTTACCTATTTATAATAGACTTTTTGTTCTTAGGCAGAACGAAAAAACAAGTTCGCAACAATATGAGCGGATTACACCAAAAAGACACCAGAAATTGTAATCTTCCAATTAATTGTCAGAAAATGTATCTGACAATTAATTGTAAGACGGTAAATTGTAAGGTATTTCATAATCATGTACACACACAATTTATTGTCAGGCCTTCCAATTTTTATCGTTGTCTGACGTTTCTGACAATGAAGAAATTGTAAGATGTTCTGTTTTTAGCATCATACAATTTTTTCATTGTCAGACAATTGGCAGCCAAGGTTCAATTGTCACAGTTTCCATAACCACAAAAACTGACAATTAATTGTGTGTGTTCACGGTTGGTAGAAAATCTACCAATCTCTTACAAAATAATTGGTAGGTATTAAGCCGGCTATCTGAAAATGAATTGTCAGCCAACTTCTGACAATTAATTGTAAGAGATTCGTAGATTTTGTACCAACCGTGTACACACACAACTTATTTGTCAGCTCATTGGTAGATAATTGTCAGACATTGTAAGATCTTACAATATTGTAAGATCTACCAATCATGTACACTTAGCTTTAGTCCTATAATTCTATTTTATATTTTAACCGAATTAGTTTTAAAACCGTTAAATTTGAAAGACGCAAACTTATTCAAAAGCTTATTATGGACGGCAAAACTTATAAAGAAGTTCAGAATTCTGTCCATTGTTTAGCGAAAATGGTAAATCAATATATAGTTAGTCCTATAATTCTATTTTACGAGTATATTTTAACCGCATTAGTTTTAAAACCGTTAAATTTGAAAGACGCAAACTTATTCAAAAGCTTATTATTGACGGCAAAACTTATAAAGAAGTTCAGAATTCTGTCCATTGTTCAGCGAAAATGGTAAGTAACGCCATAAAATTTGAAAAAAAAAGCCAAAACAAGTTCTAACGCCTTCCTACTTTAAACGTGTTATTCGTTTTTCAAGAACGCAGTGGGTGAACTTGATTTATTATGCGGTGCGGTGTACATACAGTAAGAAGACGATTGAGGGAACACAATTTGAATGCTCCCAGTCCACGGAAAGTCCCACTTCTAAAAAAAAAACAAATAACTAATAGAATTATGTTTGCACAAGAGTATTTGGGATGTGTTGCTGAAAAGTGGAGGAATATTCTTTGGAAAGGATCTCGGAAGTATGTAAGACGACCACCAAATATCGAATATAATCCTTGATACACCACAAAAACTGTAAAACATGGAGTATCGTGGTATGGGGATGCTTCTCATACTCTGAAGTTGGTCCAATATATTGGATAAAAAGTATAATGAACCAGAAGTTTTATAACGGAATTATGCAAAACATCATGCTAGCATATGTCGACTTCGAAATGCCGCTTAAATGGGCCTTTCAGCAGGATAATGACCCAAAGCACACCACCAGAGCAGCTACGCAATGGTTTCAATACAACAATATTGAGATTATGGAGTAGCCTGCTCAGTGCCCCGATCTCGATCCTATTGAGAATCTTTGGGCGGACATACAAATCAAAGAGTTATGAGGCGTAGTTGAGAAGGCTTGAAAATCAATAACACTGTAAAGGTGTGAGATCTGTAATAAAAAATAATGATCAATACAGCCTTGGCCAAAAGTATTAGGCACCCTATATTTTACGCTCTATTCTCTTGGAGAATGAATTGTTCGCATTGTGCCGTGCAAAATGCCTAAGATCGGTTTCGGAAGACTGGATCCCATCTAAATCGTACAAAATCCTGCAGGAAAAAAGTAACCACAGTAAGAGAAGATCGGTTTTTAATACGAACCTCTATAAAAAAAAAACCGTAAAAAAATATCAAATGAGCTAGTTGCTGACATAACACAACATTGTTGGAAACAGATTTCGGCTAGAACCGTTAGAAGGAGACTCGGAGAAGTTGGATTGAAAGGTTGCAAGGTAAGGAAAAAGCCACGGCTCTCAGAAAAAAGCAGAAAGTTGCGGCTAGAATCGGCAAAAAAATACCAAAACCTTACTGAAGAAGATTGGAGTAACGTTTTGTGGTCAGATGAATCAAACTTTGAAGTAAGCATTATAATCAAGCCCCGAACTCGGAAACTTTAAAAATTGTTTTAAATTGCCATCCACTTAGTTATTTTGAGCTTTTGAAAAAGGTTATTTTTTTTTATTTTTGCAGGTGTTTAGAAACCCTGGTGTAACCTTTGTGAGGCGGCGAGTTGGTGAGGAATACAACCCAGAATGTGTTGCATGGCTGCGGACGGCGTGGGCAAAATGGTCATTTGTGAGGGTCGCATGGACTCAAAAAATACATTAATTTGATGGAAAACACGCTGATGGCATCTTTTCAGCATATTTTTGGTGATACAAATATGCGGGGCGTGTTGTTCCAGCAGCACAATGCACCCTGTCACAAGTCCGCCCTCTCAGTGAAGTGGTTTGCTGAAAATGCCATTGACCTGCTTCCATGGCCTGCCCAGTCCCCAGATCTGAACCCAATTGAGCATCTATCGGAAATTTTAAAGCGTAAAGTCCGACAATACCCAACAACATAAAAAAAATGCTAAAAAGGTTCTTGAGCAAGAATGGCTCAAATTAAGTTCTGACGAATGCCGCAAGCACGTAAGCTCTATGCCTAAACGAATAGCAGCAGTCATAAAAGCGAGCGGTGGCCATACAAAATATTAAATTTTCTTTGATAAAAAAAAATTTACAACATTTCTGCATACTTGTTTTTTTTTAATTTTACTTGGTTTTAAAATTATGGCATCTTTTTGGGGGTGCCTAATACATTTGGCCAAGACTGTATATCTACATATATACTCGTACATATATAGGAAAAATGTTGGTCTAAACAAAAGCAAACTTATTGAATAAAATAAAACTCGGGTGTAAATGCGCATTAATTTGAACATATTTTATTATATTTATATTTTGCTTAAATGTTCTTTGGAATTTGAAAAAAGGCAATGTCACTACCAACTGGAATTTCTATCATAATACTTTTTTATATATGTACGTTTACTTTACTTAAATTTACTTTGTTTGATATTTATAAGTAACTTTGCTATAGTTTTTATTTTAGTTTTTAATTTATTTGTTTTTCAATATCACTTTTCAATAAAATACATAATAATACGGTTCAATTAATAGAGCTAAATAGTTTAATTTTGAAATAGAATTATTTCCTCATATTCCCCAACACATAACAAAAAAAATATGAATATTACAATGTCATTTCCAAATTCTTAATATTTTGTGACGAAACAATTTGTATTACCGTTCTACACTTGCCTGGCATATACTATCCTTAAGATTTTAAATAATGGATCTTGAAATATTATTCTAAGGGTCTTTGACTTATACAAAGAGGCCGGTCCTTTTTTGTAACTATCGTGGACAATTCTCCAAAATACAATCTCTTATAGATTTTCTATACGGTTGAGATTAGGAGAGCTCGCCTACCATTCCAGTACGATAATTTTTTGCTCTCGCAACCATTCTTTGACTATTTTTGAAGCCCTGTCGTTATCCTCCTGGAATGCCCATTTTAGGGGAACAAGCCCCTCAGCATTTGGAATCATGACATTCTTCAAAATATCTTTGTATATGAACCGATCCTAAAAGGCCTTTATTTTATGAATCAGACCCTCTCCATTTCCTGACCAAAGCAATCTCTCCCACATGTTAAATAGGAACTTTTGTAAACATAGCGACAATATGTCTCCCCAAAAAGTAGCGAGTGATCTTGATGGTTTTAGTCAATATATTCATTCGAAACAAATATCACACCGCAGCAGCAGTTCATAATCTGCTTCCTGCCCTACCCACTCCTACACATTGACAAGACCTCTCTAAGACCCATTCAATTTTGCAGCAAACACATTCTCTACCCTTTGAAATCTACGCTATAACGCTATATTAGGGATCAGGAATTGTTTCCATCTATCTCTAATATCTGATAATGACGATCATAACCGACCTACTGATGATTCCCTTTGTCGAGGTGTACTAATACTAGCTACCCAAAACACATTAGACTCATCTGTAATTGCAATATTCACTCGCGCTACTATCGACAACGTTTCAATAAAGATAACCCTTCGTCACAAGTCACTCTACATTATATTATATTGCTACATTTTGACATCACAACCTATTGAAGCCTATGAACTGGCCATAATTGCAATTGATCATATAATAGATTATGTGACCCTCATAATGATACGCTTTAACTCCCTCATCTTAAAAGGACCTCATCTGACGATGAATTATATTATGTTGCTTCTAATCCCATCCCTGCAAAGAAATGTCTCTTCATAGATAGCGTTGCAGATTCAAGCCTGTGTCTACTAAGCTGCAAGGGGGTCACAGGCCTGGCTAGCCAGTCAGAAAACGAAACGAATTTCTTGCATCTTTTAAGAAAACCTAAGCACTTCACTGCGTTTTTAGCAACGTCGAGTATATGATCATTCCATTAGAGTTGTTCATTAACACACATATCGATTAGAGAAAGCTTTTCAGTTGCAAGTGCCATTCATGGAGGGGTGGCCGCGGCCGTGGCGCGATGGATGTGTGCTCGCCTGTGAACCTCATGATCACAGGTTCAATCCCAGCCGTGGTCTATGTCGTTTTAATTCCATTAAAAACCTTCTAAAATTGTCATCAATGGGTTGTGCTGGTTTACTCATTACATGTTGTTCAGGCATAACACTAACAACATGTTATTGAGTTAAACTAGTATGCCAAACAAAGATGAACAGGAATAAAATAATCTGAATTATAAGCGACATAAAACTAAGACACGGCATTCTCCGCTTTAGTTCAGCCGCCATCCCTGGAGATAAAATATCTGAGACAACAACCTTCAGTCTCAGAACATCGTGCCACACATCTTTCCTATCCTTCTTTCTCTTCCTTAACTTCACGCCCGCGCTGTGTTCAAACATTTAAAGGGTAATCATAATCCCTTGAGCGCGTGTAGATTATAAAAAAAAAAAAATCATGGATAATGGCATAGGAGGTATATTTCGCTTGGCAGACAGAAGACAGCTTTGTGCTATCGAATCATTAAATTCCTCGCGGTTGTTAGTACAACGCTGCCTATCCAGTCCCACACCCGAAGAACAGGATTGTGAGTCTGGAAACGAATATGAAAAGCTGTGGGTGCTGTCGTCAGCGAAACAATGAAATGGATTAGAAGTTTCAGACAAAAGATCTTTTATGGCCATTTAGGAAGAGTGTCGGAGACCAAACGGAGCCTTGGGGCACACCAGCGTTTATTTTATAAATATCAGACTTGAAACCGTCCAATACAAATTGTATTGAGCGATCTGAACGGTAATTTCTTTTTAATACAACGAAGAAGAGACTGTTCGATACAAATTCACGCATTTTCGATAAAAGAGCTTCGTGCCAAACCGTGTTTTTCCAAAATAATGTAAGAATTGGTTCCATTTTTCAGTGAGATATGCCATCAGATCACCAGTGGACCTTTTGCTACGAAAGCCGTACTCTCGCTCATTTAAAAGCTTTCGTTCTTCGAGATATTTCTTAAGGTGATTTTTGATCAGCGTTTCCATTACCTTGGAAGGAAGAGACGTTAGTGCAATTAGTCGGTAATTGGAGGGAGCAACTGACAAATGCTTTTTTCCATTTTTTTTTTTTTATAACCTACACGCGCTCAAGGGATTATGATTACTCGGAAAGATACCCAAAGAGTATGACAGTTAAAAAAGCTTACTCAGTGGTTTTGCCAGCGTAGAATAAAACCTCTTCAGAAATATAGGAGATATAAAACCTGGACCAGTGGATGTATGTGGGTGATTCTACAAACAATGGAATAAAATGATACAAATTTCGGCACGACATTTTTGGAAGCCAAAAGTCTTAAGAATTGTTCTAGTTGATCCTTAGAACGTCTCTTTGCGTTGTTGAAAGCGGCCAGTAAAAAAAATTAAAAATGACGATTTTAAGGACAATTTTGAAAAAGGATGTTCAGGGGACTGAGGTATTTTTTAAGGGGACTGGATAAATCTTTAGTTTTTTTGTATTTTCTCTTGGGTACACACTTATATATAGAAATTAAAATTAATTATTCTTCATAAACATACAAATTCATGGTAAATAAATATTATTTAGCATTTTATTAAGAGAATATAATATATTATAATTAAATATTTTTTTTTTTCTAAGAATCAATTTAAAATAAATTATATTCTTTTTAAAAATTTTAAAAATATTTCGCAATGAACTTCGAAGTTCAACATAACTTAAAAATTCTCAGGTTTCTGAATAAAATATCATTCGTTTATTTATTAGCCAGGGGACTGAGACCAGGGGACTGAGGTTTTTCATGGTTTTTGCGCAAAAAAGATATTAAGGTTTTACGTCAAAAATCAAAAAAAATTATATAATATTACAGTTTTATTAAACCTATACTATACTGCTAAAAAAGATGCCTACTTACATACAAATTTGTTTCGTAAAAACTCACCAGAGGACTGATAAACTAAACGGACAATCCACGACCTCATGTACAAATGTTTTTTTCACAATACAAACATAAGAAACAGAATCGAGTTCCACCACGATTTTATTGTAAGGAGACTTGGTACTTCAAATTGCCAGTGCTGGAAATCCGATCGACATCCTAGTTATTGATATTTTCGATGTTTCAATATTCCAGGGGACTGATATGAAAGACGGGGGACAAAGTTTAATTAAGTTTTTTTGTAATAAAATCAATTACTAAAAAATATTTATCTATTTCGTAGCAAAGATGTATTATTTGGCGTAACTTCGGTGGGATTCATTTTAGTATGAGACCTGAAATAAGAGAACGGTAATAAATTTTCTTTGCGAAAACGCACTGGGGACACGTCAGGGGACTGAAAATCGGACACTTTGAAGAATTTTTTGAGCAATATAAAATAAGGTCACCCTAATAATATTATTAAGCCAGGTAGATATCAGTCAGATTTAATTTTATAAAAAAAATCAGATTAAATAATTGAACGGATTTCAAAATATTTCTGGGGCCGCCGAAAATTCCATCGTTTGTAGAATCACCCATGTATATATTTAAAGAACTTTGAGGACTATAGGGACTGTACTAGTATGAAGAAGATTTGTCCCATAGAACCAATAACGCTCTCAAGGACAGGAGGAATCATAACACTGTGCAGCAAAGTCGAATTAGCAGCAACCTGCATTGCAAGCAAATTAGTTTTTTTTCTTTCGAGCTGACAAAAGGAGTGCTATTGTGAACGAGTGTTGGAAACGATGATTTATAAGAGTTTTTAACATTTTTTACAAAAGACCAAAAGTATTTTTTGACTTATAGGTATTTCGGTCATATAAAAATTTTGTTCTTCGAATATGAGCACTGCAGGTATTCCTCACTTGCCTGTACTTTTTCCGGTTTTACTCAGTGGGGTTTGTTTTGTAGCATCGGAAGCTTAACTGTCAGCCTGAGTGGCACCAAGAATTCACTTGGGAACTAACTGCTTTTGTCCTGTTAGGGATTCTAAACTATAGTAGATACCGAAAAAAATGGATATAATCTTTTTTTTAGTGAATTTAATAAGCTTTATTTTTGTAGAAGATAATTTTTTGATTAGAGTGACGGTTTTAAGATAAACGAGAAAAAACGAGACCAAAAATGTTTCTCTTCACTACCGCAAGCGCTCCACTGATTCTTGAGGACTTTTTTCTAAGCCATCCCTAGACCTCTTTTAGTAAGTGCCAAAATTTAAAACTGGTGCAGTTATTTAGAGGAGATGGCAGTTTTTTCCTTTATTACACCTTCATTCTAAATACTCTATTTTATTGCGGCATATGTATTGAGTAAACTGCAATAGCAACACCTGATAAAACGTAGCAATTAGTTAAGCATTATACATCTAGTTAAATTGCTTAGCATTTATTGCGCTGTCATGTCCACTGTGCACCAGGGTTCGGACTTCATTAATCGCAGATCGCAGTAAATAGGCCAAGAAATCGCAGTAAAACCAAAATTTTCGCAGTAGAAATACATATATTTTTTTTGATTAGGTAACAAAAAATTATAAGCAAGGAAACCAAAGTTAAATCACATTTAAATTATCGTTGATTGTTAAAACAACATAAGTGATATTTTTTTTTATTTTTTACGGAAGAGAAAAAAAAAACATTTTAAAAAAATCCTTAATGGCTTAAAAGTCAAAACACTTATAAGATTTTTGGGTTAAAAAAAATATATGAAGCTAGGTAATCAAAATAAATTTACAATCTACAAATTTGTACTTTTTGAAACAAGAACAAATTAAAGAGTAGTAGAACTAAAAACGTATATAGCTGACAAGACTTGCACTAAAGAGACGAGAATCTTTTTAAATTTTGACATATTGTTATGAGCACAATTATTTCTATGATCAGTGCTGCTATTCAAAAAAAATCTGAAGAATCGCAGTAGATTGTAGGAAAAGCGCAGTGGTGCAGTAGATTTAAAAAATAAGAAAAAAGTGCAGTAGATCTACTGCTTTCGCAATAAAGTCCGAACGCTGCTGTGCACTATGATGCTTATTTGCTCACTAAAATTTCATTTATTGAAAGAACTCATAGAGAGCAAAGAACTTGGTTTACACGATTAAAATACAATGAACATATTCTCTTTATAAAAACTCTCAGCCTCTTTTATATGACACACAAAATAAACCTCGAAAAAGACGTTTAGATTTTAGAATAACTTGGTGATGTTCTCTTTGATTTTAGCAGTTTTCTCTCGTTGAAAAAAAAAAAATGGTAAATTGCAAAGTAAATACGAACAACGATAAACAAAAAACGAAAAAAATAAAACGAACTCCCATTTCCTGAAGGTGAAAGGAATGAGGTGTTGGGTTGGGGTTGACAAGACAATGTCTCTATGTGGTGAGGGATGATGAAGATGATGCAGAAAAAAAGAGAGGCTCTGTTGCGCGCTGTTTAGTTTGGCTCTGTTCGTTGTTGATTCTTTGTGTAGCTCTTGCCTTTGGCTTCACTCTATCCGCGATCCGTCTGTGTGTGTTCGTATTCGTGGAATATAGTCCAGAGTGTCAGGTCTCAGCTCTCAGCTCTCAGAACATCCAAACACGAAAACGAAATGCGTTATTTTTTTCTTTTTCATTGTTTTGATATCTCGCAATTCCATTACCCGTTCATCGTTCTTTCTTCACACAACACAAACCAGAAATACACAAATATAAATATAATCATTCCAATCAGCTGTTATACTCGCGTATAATATAAATTTTGTTCTGTGCTGTGTTGAACAAATTAATAATAAAAAAAAATCTAGTGCGAAGTTACTAAAGTTCAACGTTTCGCGCGATACGAACGCATATGAGAATACATTTTTTAAACAAATAAACAACTTTTTTCGGTTGCTAATATATACATTATAGGTGTATGTATTTATAGCTTTTATCAGAAAAACATACAAAACCAAACCACATTTTGTTTTGTTTTTGGAAAGGCAGATACTTAATATTAAAATTAACCTACCTACCTACCTGCCTACGCTAATTCAGAGTGGAGATTCGTGTTCAAAAGCCCCCTGCTTTCGTGTAGATATCCTTAATCAAAACATGACTTGGAAGAAGCATATTGCAAAAGTGAGCCTAATTATTAAAGCAAATTTAACTTTTTTGTATTATTTTGTTTCTAAGTGGTATGCACCTAGCTATACTCGTATATGCATTTGTGACTCTGTGTATAAATGATGGTGGAGGAGTTCCAGTTCCATGCACTTGGAAGAGTGCATAAAGCTTTAATTTATCTGGAACTGGAAATCCTTGTGTATGTTTTTTCCGAAGAAGAACAAAAAAAAAAAAAAATAAAACTTCATAAAGTATTAGTTTCACTTGATTGCTGGGCTTCCTTTGTTTGAATTTTATTGGAATTAATTGTTGGGAGAAAATATATGAAGGCATGTTATTCAAGACCTCACAAAATTAGGTCATGGACAATGCATGGGGATAAACCCATCCATTAGAACTACATATGCACTTACTTACATCCCTGATTCTCTTTCTGTCAGGATTGTCAAAAAAGATTTTTTTATTTAAAATTAAGAAATAATAAAAATGTTACAAAAACTGTTTTGAAATACATATCTCTGTATGTGATAATTGTTGCGGATGCATTCTGTAATACATAATATGTATGTGTTTTGGAAAATGTATGTAAATTCCAACACAAAATATATACAGAAAGACTGACTGTGTTCTCTGACAGACAGAAATAGAACGTGAAGTAGGTTGTGTTGTTTTTGTGTGTGGTATAAGTAGATACATGGATGTGTAGTTTAGCTTAAAGTGCATGTTTTTGTGCAAAGAACAACAAAAAAGGAAACACACTAATAGGTACTGCTGAAAAATATTCATCAAAGAGAAAGCAAACCAGCTGTGAATGAATGGAGTGTTGAGCGCAAATTAAACTTTTGTTGAGAGTTGCCGTGGGGTTGTGTTTTATTTTGTATTCAGTATGTTGTAATTTTTACAGTCGAATGTGATGCATTTACAATAGTTTTGTTTACTGAATAAAAGTTCAGAGTAGAATAGAGCAGAACAGAGCAGAGCAGAACAGTTTCCATGAGAAATGTCAGACAAGTCAGAACAGTCAGTCATCTGTTCTACCTTTCTCTAACTAAAAACCGAGGGTAAGAAATCTTATTCTAAACTGTTCCAAGCTGTTCCAGACAGACTCATTGAACAGCAAATCAGAACAGTTTAAAACAAAATATTTCTCATTGAACAGCAAAAAGGTGTACTTTTCTGTTCCAAACTGTTCGGAACAGCTTCACTGAACAGAACTAATGACTTGATATTGGTACATATTTGTAAAATTTATTTTGCTTAGATCTCGAAAAGATATGAGAACAAAATTTGTGTGTGAGGCTTAAGATAATTTTAGTTTTATAATTGTTTAACAGGTGCTCAAAGTGTCTTTGATTTTTTATGTATGCTAGAGAACGTTTTTGTATTTCACTGCGAATACATATTTATTGATGCTAGCTGCTGCCTCGCTTTTGATGATGCTTCAAGAATACGCTCTTCTTATTCCTTTAAAGCGGGTGTTTTTGTTGAATAAACAAGTTCTTTCATTCTTCCCCATTCAATAAAATCCAATTCTGTAAGTTCAAGAGATCCTGCTGTTCAATAAACTGGTCCTTTTCTTCGAAGTCAGTGAATACCATATTCTTCATCTAGCCAAGTCCTAACCTTTGGACCATAGTGGATTTAGAACCATCCTGTTGGAATTATTATGAAGCTATTTGAATGAATGGAATGTCCTCTAATAGTTGTGGTAAATCCTTTCACAAAAAGTCCAGACAGTTTGTAGAATTCTGCCTGGGTGGTAGTTGAAAAGGGCCGATTAAATTGTTTCCAATTACGCCTGCAAACATATTGAAGATGAATTCATTTTGAAATAGTGACTGTCTTCTTTTGCGTGATCCCATCTCTTGTAAATTGAGATTCGTCCGTCCAGAGAATTTTACTAATAAACTCGTTGTCATCCAAAATTCGCTCCAGTAACCAGTTAGAAAACTCAAGCCTCTTTTCTAAATCATCGAGAAGCAGTTCAGTTTTTTTTCCATGCCGTAAATAGAAATTGTATGTCTATAAACATTTAATTACAAAGCTAAGCGTCTGATGCTGATTGATAAAATAAAATATTGGTCTTGCAATTTCGTCTGTCTGTCTGTTAGTCCCATCCGTTTTTTTTTAAAACATGGTAGATAGCACTTTTAAATTTCCGCAAAAAACATTTTTTTTTTTCGTTTTAAGACCAAAAATAACAGACATAAAATTTTAATTACCTCCTATAGAACCATTATTTTGTTTCGGATTTTCACAAAAACGGTACAGCACCTTAAAAGTGAATATTTTGGGAGCGTAACGGAATAATCCCATTTTTTTTTCAAAAATCCCGCAAAAAAAGTTTTAAAATACCGTCCTCTATAATACCGTTTTTTTTTAAATGCCGCTTTTTAAAATCCCGTCTTATACCGCTTATCCCGTTTTTTAGAATACGTAGCTAAAACTGATTAATTTAATGTTGGTTATTTTCCAGATTATTAAAATGCTAAAGAAAGTTTGCATACACCCAACCTCGAACCTACCCCAAATCATATAGTGTGCCCAAGGGGATTGCAGGGGGGAAGCATGCCCCCCCTTACATACCTCACTATTTATACGTCGTAATAAGAAAAGGAATTATGAAAACACGGGATTAAAAGAGACGGGATTTTAAAAAAGTGGGATTTTAAAAAGTGGGATTATAAAAGCAGGATTATAAAAAAGCGGGATTATAAGAAACAGGATCATAAAAAACGGTATTTTAAAAAACGGGATATCGTACCCAACCCGAATATTTTTATTTTTTTTTGAAATCTTATTATGTAGTTCGAAAACCATATGATCGATTTTTTTTAAACTTAACAGTTAATAGTTTTAATAGCACGATGTAGAAATAAATTTTTTCTTTTATTTAAAAATAGCGGCACCTTCTATACAAATGTTCAAAAATGGTTTTCGAAAATCATATTTTTCTCGAAAACTGCCCCTAGAATTTTGATAATTTGTTTTCTGTTTTGTTTAATTATTAAGATCTATCAATCAATGAAACAAAATTTGAAATCAAGACCCCTTGGTATAATGGTTTGATTAGTGCGTTGGACTGTCATGAAGAGGGTCTTAGCCGCTGCAAAAATGTTTTCAGAGGTGTACTGCCCCTTGCGAGGAAGTGACAGATCCCCAAAAATATCTCTTGGCATGAAAAGTACTACTCATTGGTCTTTCGAAATCGATAATTTGCAAGGTCCTTTCCATTCCTGCTAACATGTGCACAGGAAGAGTTGAGTGTTGTAATTCACTAGGTTTAGCCTCCCTACGATTTGTAACCATTTAAATCAGCCTGTAAACGAATTTTACTTGATTTTCGCGCTTGTTTTTTTTTCAAAAAATAATCCCTCACAGTCCAGTTAGCACTACTATCTCCCAAAATAGAGTAAAATGAACTCCCAAAAAGAAATAGTAATACTTGTCGTAATTTGTCGTAATTCTGTAATAAATATGTCGTAAAAGCAAACTTTTTGTCTAGCTTTTTTTTTTTAAATAATTCCTGCTAATGCTTATTTGACAGTCAAGTTAGGAATGCTATCTCTCAAAATAGAGTAAAATGAACTCCAAAAAAAATAGTAATAATTGTCCTAATTTTTCGTTATTCTGTCGTAAATATGTCGTAAAAGCAAACATTTTGTCTCTCTTTTTTTTTTAAATAATTCCTGCTAATGCTAACTTCACAGTCAAGTTAGCACTACTATCTCTCAAAAACGGGTAAAATGATCTCAAAAAAGAAATAGGGCATTGTTAATAATTGTCGTAAAAGTCCCTTAAATATGATGTTATTAAAAAAAAAAACAAGTGCGAACATTTTTTTTTTTGTTTCACGAAAAATTTACGACGCTAATCTAATTATTACATCTTTATCATTAACGGACATCTTTCTCGGTATTGAGATATTCAAGTGCTGATATAATAACAGGCGTTATATTTAATGTAATGAAAATAACGTAAAAAAAGATGGGTCCTTATTCGGAATTCCCCCCCCCCACCAAAATGCACTTTTTTTTTAATGAATCGATAAAAAAAGTGTGCTGTTGATAAAAAACATCAAATTATGGAGGAGAAACACTTTTTTATGGTAAAAAAGTGAAGTATAAAAAAATTAATATAGGCCATAGGGTAAATTCAAAGTTTCTTTAAATCCAGATTCTGTGAATGCAAAAGAAACCTTGCATACACCCAACCTCGCACCTACCCCAAATCCTATAGTGTGCCCAAGCAGGTGGGTTGCAGGGGGGCAGCATGCCCCCCATACATATATCACTGTTTAAACGCCGCCGTAATGCGTAAGCAAGCAAAAAAAGCAAATATCCCATACAAAAGTAGTTTTAGTTATAGTACTGTGGGTGGTCCGCTTTTACTTCACTTTTTTACCATAAAAAAGTGTTTCTCCTGCATAATTTGATGTTTTTTATCAACAGCAAAAACTCTTTTATCCATTCTTTAAAAAAAAAGTTCATTTTGGTGGGGGGGGGGGAATTCCGAATAAGGTCCAAAAGATGTTACAAAACAAACCCTACTGGGGCAAACTAAAAAAGAGAACAAAGATCTTACATCACCAAAATCTACGACAAAAAATACTACAATATCTCCAAAGGTAGTAAAATTTTTTGTTTGTTAAAAAAAAGATATTATAAACTATTCTACGTAATCAGTTTCTAATCGATCACAATCGTCGTAAGCTCACAAGAAAATGCAATCGCTGGAAAAGTCTGTCATTACGACATATTTACGATAGTAAATCCAATTATTACATCTTTAAAAATTTTAAGTGGTAATGCTAACTTGACGGGCATCAAATCTTCTGAACTTAAACTAAACGCTCGCACGGTGTTGCACCATAATCTCTTATATAAAAATATTAAATTTAAGTTTCAAAACTTTTTGAAAATCGCAAGTTTTTCTTTGTATCCATTTAGCCTATGATAATCAAATATAAACTATTTTTAAAAATTAAAAAAAAATCCCTTTGTTTAAAAATATTTAATTAAGTAACAAAACTAATTCACTTTAAGTGAGAATGGGGTACAATACTACCACTATCACTGTTACTTCAGTAAGTTCCTTTGTTGTGCACACATCACGGCTTGGCTGTGGCGGTGGCCGTGGCCAGCGCGAGTGGCCGTCTGCAATGTGTTGGTGGTGTATACAAAAAAAATAATTTACGGCACAGAAGTTGAAGAAAACTACTTAAGTTGAAAATACTACACAGTACTTGTACTACCCTCCCTCATTCCCTAACCTCATGCAGAGAGTGGGTTCTTGCTGATGGACGGGGGGTAGGTATTAAGCCAAAAAGAAAAAAAAAAGTATATGAATCGTCGAGACAGACAGCACGGAGGAATGCAACCAAAGAGGAAAATATTGTTGGAGGTTGGAGCACAGCACAGAACGGAGCAGCATGCCAAACCAAGGCACAGCTACTAGATATATATAGAGAACCAAATGAACCAACCTCCCCGAAGTCTATGTGTTGGAATGGTAGTTGCTTTTTAGTTGATATACCTACTGGTGTACTGTCGTACCTTTAACTCAATATTTACGGTAATTGTGAGCACTTGCTTCGGTTTTATTTTTAATTTTATATACAAATTTGTTTTTGTTTAATGAAATACTGGAGAGTTGCCATGTTTGTTTTAAAGAGAGGGTTGGTTAGTGAATAAAATTTTTTAGGAACATGAAATGGTGTAACACAACCTACCCATAGTCCCACTGACTGCCGCCTTCATTTATATACATAGATTGTAGGTATAAGTAAAACTAGTATTAAATTTTAATTTACTGTTTTGTTTATCCAAGCTGATGGAGGTATAATAAGAAACCGGTTTAATTAACACAACATTAATGTGAACTCGTAAGTACGGGAAAGTGTCTTTTAAAAGGTCAATCGAACAAAGGACATAAAATGTTTTAATTGAGTTGCAAATTATGGACTTTAAACTTGTGTTGGCAACAAAGTTGACATTTTAATAATATTGAAAGCCTGTCACTTCTTTGATTGTGGTTTCTATTTAAAAAGTTGTTGGGAGAAAACTTTAATTAGTTTAATTAAAATCCATTTACATATGTTTAGTTACATCGATTAGTAGTTTTTAATGCTGCCGGCGCTAGAGTTCGGAGTGGATCAAGCAAAAAGCTTCTTTTAGTAAGATCCGTCGCAAATGGTCCGGGCCGGATCATTTACGGACTAAATGACTTAAAGATTGTGCCTCTAGAGTTGATGCGAGACTTTTGCACTGTTTACGATCCACAGCTATCTTAGCAACTTTTATAATTTCATAAGTTAAAACATACTTTCATAATATCGCTTGTTGCCGATTGTGAGCCCTGTTGGCTGTTGGAAAAATTAAATTAATTAAATTGACGTGTGCGGTCTGTTGGCAATATTCTTTGAGTCAACTGCGTTTTATACGAATGAAAATGCAATTCATCCTTCAAAATGCGCTGGATGGTGGGTGCACTGACGCTAAATTGCTGAGCGCGGTGACGATACGAATCACAACACACGTGTGTTCTGAGCATCACTCTCTCTTAGTGCTTCAACCAGTTCATTGGAAAGTCTTGGACATTGATAAGCGACATTTCGAAGATCTCCTTTTGTCCGTGTTCAACAAAACTCGACAAAAAACTATCAATTACCCCGGTTACAAGGGTAGATTGAGGAATCGAATCGATCCGAATTGATATTTCGATCCAGGTATATGACGGCACTGGATCGAGAGATCGAATTGAAATGGAATCGAAATGACAATAATTAGCCCGGTTACAAGAGAAGATTGAGGAATCGAATCGAATCCGAATTGAGATTTCGATCCAGGTATATGGTGGCACTGGATCTAGAGATCGAATTGAAATGGGATCGAAATGACAATATGGTTTTGTACATACACTCGATTCTTCGATTCCTCGATTCTGGTATACAAGCATATCTTCAATTCGATTCAGCTCGTTTAGTGGGATCGGATCGAGAAATCCTATTTCAATCCGATCTAGGTATACACGCAGCTAAATCCTGATTCAATTCCGATTCAATTCTCCATATGAACGTAGTAAATATCGTTGTTAGATGGTACTTGTTGCCCATTATATTTTCGACACAACTGAGCGAGTATGTATGCCATTACGTATAGAATAGGAAATCGTTCGAATTCCTGCCTCGACTTCCTATGGCAGCACGGTTCGTATGATTTAATTTTCAATTATTCTTCCGCATAGATCTGGTTGAATTTGAGCCATGACCTATGAACTTGAGGACATCGGTCGATTGTAGTTTATTCGCATAGACTTGCGACTTCAGAAAACCCCACAAGAAAAAGCCTAGCGGGGTCAAACCGCATGAATTTGGTGGCCAAATCATACCAGATAACCTTACCCTCAAATAGTTCATGCAAAATGCAAAACCTGGAATTCGTTGTATGGCACGTAGCGCCGTCATGCTGGAACGACATGTCATCTAGGTCCAAATGGTTTAATTTGGGTCGTAAGAAATTGGTTATCATCGTTCTGTAGCGCTCGCCATTGATGGTGACCGCGTCATTGACGTCGTTTTCGAAAAATTACACACCAAACGGTACCTTTTTGAGGATGCTTTGCCACCTAATGAACATCGGGTGATTTGGTGTCGTCCCATATACTATTGCAATTTCGCTTGTTAATACAGTCAGTCATCCAAAATTGAGCCTTGTCGTAAAAACTGATTTTTCGGCCAAAATTGGGGTCCTCTTACAAACGCTCCGAACCTCATGAACTTTGAGCTCCGATTTTAGTTGGATCTTTTACGGGTGTATGCCCAAGTTCCGACGCAATATTCTTGTGCATGCGAAGAATTGACCGCTTCGGGTTCTGCTGTACACTTTCACGGACCGCAGCGATGTTCTCGGCCGATTTTGCGTTCATTTGACGTACGAATGTTGTCGGATTGATTACCGAACTGATCGTTTCGCCACATTGAAAAATCGACTGGAAAATACCACCACATCTACCGTAAAATATGCGTACCGTTTGCACTAACGAACACTCATTTTGATAATAAAGTTTTATCATTTGGACGTGCTTTTCAATCGTGTTACTTGCCATATTGATTTGGCATCAGTAACTCAATAATACACAAAACACATGTTTTTTGGTGACATCTGTCAAGTCACCAAAAAACATGACCGCCACAAACCGGCTGTAGACTTTAAACGCAACAATTAAAAAATCCCTTTGGGATGAATTTTTTTTTTAAATTTTAAATCTTTATTAAACGGTGGGTCCTTATTCGAAATTCCCCCCACCAAAATGCACTTTTTTTTTAATGAATCGATAAAAAAAAGTGTGCTGTTGATAAAAAACATCAAATTATGGAGGAGAAACACTTTTTTATGGTAAAAAAGTGAAATATAAAAAAATGAAAATTTTATAATTACATATACGATAAAAAAAACGGTCGTTGGGCGGAGGAAAAAGCAGGGTGTGGCCTCCGAAAAGGGAGTTAAAATCATGAGAACTCGCGAGGCGGACCACCCACAGTACTGGTAAACAAGAAAAACTGTTCTCCTCCATAATTTGATGTTTTTATCAACAGCAAACACATTTGTATCGATTCGTTAAAGAAAAGTTAATTTTGGTGTGTGGGGGGGGGGGGGGGGGGAGTTATTCCGAATAAGGTCCAAAGGTGTACCGAAATAATTTTTCCTGCAAAGAAAAAACTTATTTTAAGATCTCAACATAATAGTAACTACCTAATTTTCTCTTTCAAAATACATTTTTAACTTTTCCTTGCAATACATTCTTTCAAAAACTTGGAATAAATTAAGTCCGGTTCCAGATAAAAATAAACTGTCTTGAATAGGTAGGTAGTATAGTATCACTCAGACACATAAATATAAGATAGGTACTTATGTACATAGGTACATACATATATTTTAAGTCACCAATGAAACATTAACTTTTCTCTTAATTTTGTAGGGCTTAGAAAATCTTTTGTTATAACTTATAAATATACGACAAATTAGGTAGCTATAGCTCAAAAGTTCTATATAAAATCCTAACTTTCAAAGTGTCTGCTAAATTTCAAGTACATACTTTATTATTTCCACCACTCCTAATATCCTTAGTCCCAAACAATTTCCTTTGTCCATACATATTTCCTTCTCATTCAACGAAAACAAGGAATAAGGTATTACTCAATCTTGCTGCATATTGCATACCCACTGTTGTCTGCTCTTTTATATACACTCATGTTTAATTTCCTACTTCACAAAGAGTTCTTAAAACTGATCTCTGTCTATACCTATCTATACCTCAATTTACAATAAAATCCAAGGAACTCAAGAAAATAGCAACTAGAACCTAAAATAGAAAAAAAAAGTTTACACATTCTCACGTCTATCTCCAACTCTGTTGTGGTATCTTTTGGACTGTTAGTTTAGACTTGGGACAAAAAAAAAAAAAAAAAAATAAAGAAATGGCATTGAACTCAATATAGAGAATTTATAAGTCGTTGCTTTGGTTCCTTCTTGTGATATTGCGAATATTATGTGAAAAGAACGAACAATATTTATAGTGTGAGACGACATAACGAGAAAGTCTCCAGTTAGTCGTTTGGAGTCGACAACGACAACACAACTATACGACGACAAGTGTATCTCTTCTCTATCTTAAGCCATTGGAGGGTGTTGGGTGCACTTTCTATATACATATGTACATAGATATTATTACCTCCTAATCTATCTTTCAGATTTTGTGCACTGCACAAAGGCGAACAGAATGAGTAGGTACGTACGTTTCGTTGTTGTCGCCAAAAGATACTTTCGATAACGATATTACGACTTGAGGCTAAGTGCATATTTTACTCGCGTAATAACTCTGTCGTTTGAATTTGTTGTTCGGTTTTTGTTTTTTACTTTTTGTTTAATTTTAGAGATTTTTTTTTGTTCTCTCAAATTTTCATCCGTATTTTCGTTTCTTTTCTGGTCGTTCATTCACTTTTCGATAGGAATACAGAATACATAATGTATATAGGGTTTCGGCAACGAGTTCAATCCTCCCCGTGGGGGTAATAACTTTATAAAACTCAATCGAGACAATTTGTTGGCTTTTTATGTAATTTTTGTGCGGAACATTCTGTGTCTTCCTCATCAGTAATAAAGCAACATCATCATCATTACCATCATCATCATCGCATTATCATCTCACACAGCAAATAAAATAAAAAAAAAAAAAAACGAATCAATCATCAAACCACCAGAGAATATTTAGTGAATCTTCTTCTTTTTTATTTCTTCTTATTCTCAACTAAAGGGGCATTCACATAGCTGCAACAGATAACAACAACAACGTCGTCATCGTCATCGTTGAGCAGAACCAGCAACATCAGCGCCATCATTATCAAAATCATCATCCAACTAAGAAGGACAACTCAAGATATAATAATAATAAATAAATGAAGATCAAAAGAAAGGAATTTAATTTAACAAAAGGATTAAATTAAGTTGTGTACGAAAATATAACATTTAATCACCAACAAAAAAAAAAATAAAAAAATCTTTGCGAAAGTGTACGTAGTGGTGCATGGTATAAATTGTATTCGAATTCGCCGCCGACTTTTTCTTCGTTCGTGAAAACAAATCTTAAGTGTCAGTTTCGATTTCACTTACCGGCATATCGCATCGGGGTCCTTCTTCTATCTCTATCTTGTTATATCGATAATTTTATACGATAAATAAAATTAAAAAAAATAATAAAAAAGAAGCCATTTTGTGATAAAAAAACAATCGCCGTTTTTCGTGTGATATATTTATTAACGGTTTGTTTCTTCTCCTTCTTCTCTTCTTCATCGTGGTGTGGTCTTTGTGTTGAATAAATAAATGTTTATCAAAAATAATTCACACCTTGATAGCGAGCTGTTTTGCGGCAGCAGTGGCAGCAGCAGCAATAACAGCAGCAGAAATAACAGCAGCAGCAACAACAACATCACTAACGGCAACGGCAATACCAACAACGGCAATAATAATAATAAAATTGAAAAATATCTGCGACAGACAACAATAGCAACACCATCGACAACAACAACAACAACAAATCTAATAAAATCCTCAGCACAACGAGCAGCTGCAATACCAATAGCAACATTAAATATCACAAGTGCAACATTAGCATCATCGGCAAAGCAAAGGAGCTCCTCATTAATAAAATCAACAAAAATGGATGACGATTCAATGGAGGAGGAAATAGTACCTGTAAATATAAATAATATTTAATTTATTTTATATTTAAAATATTTTTATTCATTTATTTGGTTTTCTATCAGATCGTCGCGTCCGTCATTGTGTGGATGTGTGCAGATTCCATTGTAGTCTTTTTCACCGGTACCTATGTATATTGATATGCATTTCCTGTTGATGCAAAGGAAAAGATGTCTGCCACATCCACCCTCTCTGTTTGTATTTTTTATATACATACCTACATATTTCACTTTCTGCTGCATGTGATTATTTCTTTGTTCTCCTTTGTGTGTTGAACAACGGTATATGGACAATATGAAATGTGTTCTCCTTTGACTTTATAACTCTAGCAATGTGATTATCTTTATTACTGTTATATTTATTTATTATCTTTTTTTTTCTCACTTAATATGAACTCCCCTATGGGAATATTTTTTAACATTTATCATAGATAGGTTATACTTTATTGAAGATAGTGAACTTTTTGTTTAGGTAGGTGCCTACATATGTATATTTTAAATAATTTTAAGCTGAACGAGTATTAACCGGAAAGTAGGAAATGTGACTCTGTTCAACAAGATTATAATTTTTTTTTTTTTTTATCGGTTACGAACTAAATAATGTTTACAGAAAATGTCACGGTGATATCAAATTGTAAACAAAAATGCATTCAAATTGGTTTAGGAGGAAAATAAAAATCGAAAACACGTTGTGGTTGTGGTGAGTTGGTTATTAATACGAAGTTGGCAAGTTGGTAGGTTGTAGGTATCTAGGTAGTCATGTGGTTTGGTTAGGGCAATATTACAATTTTGTTTTATTAGACAAATTAATTGGAGAATATACCTATACCTATCTAAATGACTATACGCTTGGTAAGTAGGTAATTTAATTCGATATTTTTAAATATCCTAGAAGTGGTATTGTCATTTTAAGGTTTTAAGTTCTAAAACATACTCATATAGTCGATTCAACGACTAGTGAAGTACCTAAAATCTGCAATTTATTCGCTAATTGTTTTCATTCGGTTTACTCATTGGATTTTGTCCAGGAAATGCCCTGCGTTAGTAGAGTTATCGACATCGGTTCGGTTGGTCTCAGTCCTATGGAAATAGAAGATACCTTTACCTTATCCGGTTTAAATGTTAAATGTACGCAAAAAACTTAATCACCCCTGTTCTGATTTTCGTTCCGAATTGAATTCGTTACCGAAATTGATTTTCGTACGGATTTGAAAACGACGTTCTTAATTTCGTACAAATTTGCCTTGCAGTGGTACCAACATTCAGACAGGTTTTCTGTTACACATGTGTCTTTCCCTTCATAAAAGACAAAAAAATAGTTTTTAAAGATATATTTTTTTAAAATACTTACATAAATTTTTAGATTTTCGAATTCAAATTCTCCAGACAAATTCGAAACGAAATGAAAACGAAAGTATTACTTTCGTAAACGAAAATCAGAACAGGGGTGAATATCTTTTTTTTTACTCCCGTTCAAATTTACTCTTCTTCTACTAACTTTTTTCAATTGAATGAAAACTTTCATATATGTAAATAAAGCCGATGAAAATACCGATTTTTCCATTCACAATGGAGAATTGATATACAAATTCACAATTACGCAATTATTCATTGATGGTTGACAAACGCAATACCGATTGAAGAAAATGATTGATAAATAAAAACTATCAATTCATTTATTGACAAACGTAGTAAGGGTGATAGATATAGGATACATTTACAAAAGTAAGAAAAAAAGGTACATAGTTACATGCATGTACATTGAGTCATAAGTTACATCTTGTATTTCCATTAAATCCAAGTTTTCCCATTTATCTTAAAAATTATTAGATCAACATTTTAAACAACCTTTTGTTAAGAACTTAGCATATTACTAATAAGCAATTTGCTTACTCCTTTTTTCGTTTTGCTTACTAGTAAAATAATAATTCCCTTTTACTAAAAACGATGCGTCTGAACAATGACTGTTCGATAAAAAAATTAAAGTAAACATACCTAAATCTTGGGAACGGGCCTAATATTTTAAAATGTCAGAAACTCAAGTCAAATTGACAACCTACAATTTATTTTGTTACTTGTTTATTTGTGACTGAACTGGACCATTGTTATGCTGCTTTAATATCAATTGCTTTACATACGTAGGTATATCCTTTGTGTTCCATTAAGAAGTTAACTTAGCAACATCAGAATATTTTTAATAAAAAAGTGTAATGCAACTAGTATTTACATATATATCTGGTGAAATCCAAAGCCCAAGGTTTGTTATTCGGTCTTGGATGTTCAGGTTTTCAGAAAAGAACCGAACTGTTGCCTTGTCAAACCTTTACCGGGAGTAAAATTGTTCATCGTCCAGCTCTTCAAAAGGATTCGCTCGGAATTTCAAACATTGCATAAAGCTGAGTCTTGAAACATATCGAAATCTTCGTCTTCCGAAAACATTTTTTATTTACTTCGAAAAACAATAAGCTCTCGAATTGTAAAAAAAAGTGTGAGTCCCAGGACTCACGGTTAAGATGTATAAACATCAACGTTCGTCCGCGTGCCGAATTTTTGTTATCGAACGTATCCAATAAACATACAATACAATCGTACTAGTTTGTGACTTTAGATACATTCACATCAAAGCCACTATTTTTCCCACAATTTATCCCTTTCACTTATACTTAAATCCAAAAATACCTCTACATAGCTGTACATAACGCTTTCCACCTAACACATGTATTTTTGGACCATGTCCTGTAAAAATGATTTGAAATAATCAACTATTTTGTTGTCTTTACTTATTTCTAGTAAAATAATTATTTCGAAACGAGTCCAAACACATTTTCATTTTCCATTATTAAGTACTTGTGTTAAGGAAACTTTTAATGTAATGATCAAAAAATTATTAACTGAATTTAAGATTAATGAGATCAAAAACACTAGTTAACAACTAAAACCGGATAACAACATAAAAAATTGTGTCGACGAACTATTTCGGTCCTGTTTACACGCCATGTCGGCATACTACTTCGATTCTCAGAGACACTGCCGTGTCGACACTTAAGTGCTAAACAAAACAAAAATTGATATTCGCTGTGAAAATTGCTTAAAAATATTTATTCGCATTCGCAGGTCGCAGCTCATGTGTTTAGCACTTTACTCATTTCACACGACTCAAAAACCTTATCGACAATATGCTTCGATGACGCTACGCCACGTGACGTAAAGTTTGCTTGACTTATGTTTAAACAGGGATGTTGCTTGAGACAGCATTTTATTTTTGCACTCATATTCAAACAGAGATGTTATCTGATAGAAAATAGACTGTTTTTACACGAATCCGATTTTAATCTCTGTTTCTCTTTTGGCTTCCTTTCGATTCCACCTGTGCTTTTAAACACAGCGATTTTTAATATAAGTTAACTTTGTTCATGCGAAAAGGAGTCATCTCTTCGCACTCCTTACTCTACTCAGTTAAGTGAATTTCACTGAGCGAACGCCAAATATAAAAAAAAAACAAAACCACAAAGAAGAATGAACGATAACTCCGCATTTTTCTCCACCTCAGCAATTGCGTTTAAAGCTAGACATACATTGTTCAAATGCATGACAAGCACGTGTAAGTGTATTAGTGGAAAACAACAAATATACTTGTCATGCAGCGAAAATGTCAAAACTTTTTGCCACTAGATGGAGCGTTCACCTTATCAAAATCAAACCAATCCTTTAACTTTTTTGTTAGGTTTCTGTACTTTATCTTACTCCCTCTGTCAGAGATTTATAAACCGATTGACATCATTACCACCTTGTAATGAAATTATATGTTGCAAAAACTAATTTTTTTAATCCATTGAAGTCAAAGTCATCATCCAGTTCATGGCTTGACAGATGGAGAACGATCTACATATATTTTGATATAGTGAATGCTAAAAGTATATTTTTATATAATAAAGAATTTTTAATTCGGTAATTAAAATAATTATATGATATGGCAGATAAGGGACAAATTAAATTTTGACGTATCGAAAATATTTCGTTGCAGATGTCAACTGATGCCCTGAACGAAATTTTTTGGATTTACAAAGTTCAACTCTGAAAATGCATTTTTTGCGAGCTTAAAATAAAATGTTATCGTCTATCACTAACGTGAAGTGGATTTTTTAAGACATTAAATGAACCCGCTATGAAATTTAACACCAGTTGCTTTGTCTTTCGTCTTTTTGACATATAGGTCGAGAGGTGAAGAAATGTTGAGGGATTGAATTAAGTTCTAGCCAGCAATGGAAAGCAATAAAATCGAAATTTTTTCGATTCACTCTACCGCCGGCAAAGATGCTTACACATCAAAAATATACATTTTAACTCTTTCAAATAAAATTGTCAAGAATTTTTTTACGAGGAAAATGTACATGTCATATGGATTTAGCAAGTTACTAAAAATTAAAGTAGCCATTTTGTGATTCTAATTTTAGTAAAATGTTAAGATATAGGGCCTTATTGTGAGTGTCGTTAACGTTCGATTCGATAAAAGTCGATAGTGCCAAAACGTTTAATGCGTTAAAATTTGTATCCAAAACTATTTAGATAACTTAATGTTGTTGTAAACACGCATAAAAACACAGCTTATGGTATCTTATACAAGAATAATTTCAGATATCTTAATTTTTCGATGATCGATTTTCGACGAAAGTCGTCGATCGATTAACAAACGACACTCGCAATAAGGGCCATATTAAGATGCTAAAATCGTTTAAAAAGAGCAAAATCTTCTTTTTAACTTAGAATGGATTTGGCATTAAACAAAATCGTTTAAAATAGTTTGCTTCCATTAGGTTCAGGTTTTTTTTTTTCTGAAACCAGCTTGAAATTATATGATTTGCTTCACGTCTGCTGGCAAGTAACACCAGAAAACTGGCATATAACAGCCTGCCGTTTTGAGTGCTGTAGGGGCGTCTTTTCATCTTACGCCTCGTAAGTACTTCCATCTTCTCCAGGAGCAGACTTATTCTTTGGAGCTGCTTGAAGCCTTGGGCTTATGCCAAAAATCCTCAGACAATCGCAGACCTTAAGGAAAATACATATTCGAGAAGAATGCGAACAGTTATCACTGGAAATCTTGCGGAAAGTTATAAAAAATGCGATAAAACGGACACAAATGAGTACCAACACAGACGGCAGCACTAAAAATCTTTTTTTTTTATTTAGTAAAAAAGTAATTCAAAAACAAAATTGGATGATTAATTTTGCGCCAACTTGCCTTTTCCTGTTCTTTCCACTTGAACAAAGATAGCCTTGAAACTTTCACATAGAAAGCCTCTTTATCTTCCCAGACCTTTTCAAAACTTCAAGTCGCGTGTTTAGTCTTAAAATAATTTATGGCAGTTTTGGGTGTTTTACTTGAACTAAGCTAATACCTTTAAACAAACTCTGCTCTTTTCTCCTTTCCTCCTTTTCTAAAGGTGTCTATTGTTAAAATACAAATATGTATGTAGTAACTTTTTTTCCTCTTCGTTGTTTTCGTAATTCATACAACTAGGCCATTCAAGTAGACCTGGACCTCCAAGCCTTTAATTGAGTCAAGCTATTTTAAGTTAGACCAACAGTGTAAAGTAGTATGTTTTATTTATATTATGTTTTCGTATAATAATTTTGTTGCCAGAAACAAAAGCAAGCAATCTATAATAATAAACAATTCACTTAATCACTTCGATTTTATTTAACTTACGCTTCTTTTTCTCATTTTTTGCATTCGTACACATAAATCAAGGGTTGTTAACAATGATAGCGTATCGATTTCAACCACAAAAAAAAAAAACAACAACCACAAAAAAAAAACTAATTAAGTTGCCTTGCTGCTTGAAATGTCATCGCCATTATTTGCTGACTCTGGCATTGGAAATATTGTATTTTCCTACATACTTAAATACATACTTGCTGCAAGTACCTACATATTAGTTTCGGGTAAACAAAGATTTGAAACTCTAATCGAATCTAACATAAAGATTATGATGAATTATTGTCTGTGCGTGCATCCATATATATGAACATATGAATGTTTATATTAGATAAATAAATATTTTGAATTTATTTAATATATTTTCAACCTTCAGAACTTAGAGGATACCGGAAGCGTAGTGTTACAATAGAAAGTTAGTATAAGACCTTCTGTACATAAAATGCACACTTTTTCTGTAACATGGTGTAGCATACAGGGTGCCTAGTAAATTATTCATAATTTTCCAACCGGGTATTGCTAGCCTTATGCTATGTTTCTACCAAAGGATTATCATAGTTAAGATTAAATAAATCTATCAAGTGCTTACACTAGACAAAAAGATAAACATGTAGGTTAACTTTGACATTACCTTTCAAATTGCCAAAGGTGTTCCATTTTGTCCTATAAAGTGAAAGTCAGACCGAAAGTTTAACTTTTGACAAACGAAGCACAAAGGCGAAAACTATTTACTTCATAGGGTCAATTTCTAATCAACTAGTGTTCAGGTATTTGAGGAAAGTCGTACTTTTTTTAAATTTGTTAAAAAAAAAATTCTTAACAAAACCTCACATGAAAAATATTCGCTATAATCGGATTCAAGATAATCCAATATTGACTGGACACTCTTCATATTTGTAAAATTCAAATTTGGTACAGAAGAGAAATTCGAATTTTGTTATTGATCATCCAAATTTTCTCAAAAACAACTTTGATGATTTAAATGTCACACCTGTAATGATCCTAAATGCTTAAAATGATCGGTTAAAAACAACGTGAAACTTGTGTAAAATTAAGCAAGTGGGACTGCTAATATATAACCTGCTTACTTATCCGGTTAAAATAACACGGATCAACTCGGTGAATTAATAAAACAAATTTGATTGATTGTTTTTTTTAATCAAATTGATGTACAATTCAATTCAGTCAGTTAAAATATGGAATTGCATTATTGCATGTGTTATTTAACCATCATCATAATATGGTTAAATCCAACGGAAAGATTGTTTGAAATTTTATTCCATTTAATTATTCGATGGCAACCCTCCCTCTCTCTCTTCAATAACTTAACTTTAAACGAATAACAAGCACTCTCCAACTTTTTATATCTGATGAGTTATGAATGATGAGTATATACCCGGCCCAGATGGTATCTCCGCCATATTTCTCAAAAAATGTTCTTCCTCTCTCTCCCCCTTTCAAAATTCTTCAATTTATTTCTATCTTAACAAAAATCCCCTCAGTTATGGAAAACCTCTTTTATAACTCGAATACATAAAAAGGGCCCAAAGTGAGAAGTTAAAAACTATTGTCCAATTGCTAAACCTTCACATACATTTCCCAAAATCTTTTAAAGCATTTTGTGCGAAATTTTAAGTTGTCTTTCATTTCCCCTATACAACAGGGCTTTGTCAAAGGTATAGTTCCACAACGACTTTCTTCGTTGAATTCGTATCATTAAGCCTCTCAGCCTTAGAGAACGGCAGAAAGTCGACGTTGTCTCAACCGATTTCAGTAAGACCATTGACAAATTTTTACATAAACTTATTCTATTCAAACTTTCCACCCCTGGGCTTGAACCTATCTTCCTACAGTGGATTTCTTCTTGCCTTAAAACTGTTAATATGATATTTGATTCAGATCTACATTCTCCGATGGGTTCTTAGCTACCTCCGGGGTCCCACGATGCAGCGAATTAGGGAATCTACTTTTTATTCTTACTCTTAACGATATTGGTCATCAAATATTCCCAAATCTCACTTTACGTTGACGATACCAAGTTTTTCAAGACAATTTCTTGACATATACATAATCTTTTTAAACTCGATCTTGACAATTTCTCATTCTGTAACTGAAAATTAGCTTAGAGCCAAATATTCCCAAATGTTATTCAATCACTTTTACACGAAAACATATCCAATCTCTTCCCTGTTTTTACTTTCTTCATTATCAACACAATTATAAATCGCTGAGTCAACTCGGTACCTTGGTGTTTTTTGTGATAGAAGCAAACTCAGTACAAGGTCTTGTGAAAAATGGCCCAATGAACTTTCTGACCCCTATTAGACCCGATCTTAAGCTTTGTTCGTCCCTGTCAAGAATAGTCCTCTTACCAAGAAATTCATGTATCCAGAATGGAAAGCATTCAACCTCGTTTCCTATGTTTTGCACTTCGTGGTCTGTCTTGGAATAATCTTTTGATTCTACCCCCGAATGAAGACCGACTTCTAATAATTAACTTGAATATGCTGCAAGAACTAGGAGCAATAAGCGACATTCTCTTCAATCATCGACTACTCTCAGAATCCGTTGACTTCACAACATCTCTTTCAACACTTATTTCCGTAATCTAGGAAATCCTCTTCTCTTCTATCTGTCCACCCGATACCCGTACCGATTATGACTCCAACGTATCTATTACTCGCATGCTTCGTGGGATTAATTGTAGCATTAACTATTTCGACTTTAATCTCAATTCATCCTGTCTAAAACTTCGCCTCCTTATGCCGGTCGTCCACTATGTGCGCGATAAGTTCAACCAACTTCGTTCAACTTTTTATTCAACTCTTTCGTTGGATAAACGAATTCACAACCCCTTACACTAGTGCAGCAACTTACGTAATTCACGTTGAGCAACTAAAGTTGAACAAAATGCGTTTGGAGCCCCGTACACATAATTGACCAACTTTCCCATAATATGTTGATTAATCTCTCACACCTAGTTGATCACCTCTTAAAACTTATCCCAGTGTTGAATAGCTCCGTACACCTAGTTGACCAACTTACTCAAATGTTGAATAACCTCGTACACTAGTTGATAAACTTGTTCGATTTTGACAGAAAAAAAAGTTTTTCGAGTTGATCAACTGCGTTTTCGATATGGTTGCTCAACCAGTTGATAAAGGAGTTAATACCTTCGTACACTTAACCAAGGATCACTCGTTGGGGAACGCGTTGAACGCTCCACGATAAACAAAAAATTCAAACGTCAAACCTGAAATAATTTTGATTTTCGACTTCCGTTCGGTACATACATTTATTGTCGACGCACTCCTTAGCTTTAAAATATTCTTAAATTTGTTCCGTATGAGTATGATTTCCTCTAAGAAAAAAAAAGTACCTGCCGCATTAATAATATTAGAAAATGAACTGTTGCCTCAAAAGTCTCCATTTGTCATTTACTTCCGATTTAGGCAATTGCATTTTGGAGGAAATTTGAGACCAAGCCAATTCCCTGGCATCTCGATTTTTATAAGAGGGAAAATTAATTCCGTGGTCCAGTCTGTTTTTTCATCACCTTCCATGACGAAAATCCAAAATAAACTACAGTTTGCAAGTTGCAACAACTGCAAGTTCATGGCAACGCAATAGTTCAACCACGTAGAAAAAGAAAATTAAAAAGTTGATCAACGCGTTGAACAAATAATGTGCAACACATTATCTTGAAAATGTTGCTCAACGTGTTGATCGAACATTTTCAAGGAACAACACGAGCTCGTACACTACCCGTACACTTGTTGCGCAATTCGTTGAGCAACGGCCAACAACTAGATCCAACCCGTTGGTTGAACAGAATTGAAGGCACCGTACATTAGAGTTGAATGCGTTGAATTCGAAATTTGTGTGTTGGTCGCCTAGTGGACGACCGGCATTAATCATCATCATCATCGACAAATGTTGTTCCAATTTTGTACATAGGTATAGGTACTGCTAACTAATGCTGATAATATTTGTTTTATAAACAAAAAAAAAATTAGCACTTTTTCACACTTTCCGTTAGCAACGTAATTGTATTATCAAACTTATACTTTGTATCGTCAATGCTTAGCTTTAAATCACGAGGCCAAGTTCGCGCGATAAAGTCGTGTATTTTATTTTAATACGTCACATGTAAACAGAAGTGGAACACATTCTAGGAAAAGTCTTACCTACATCTATACAACGTCATATTTTTTAAATAGCTTCATAGACGTTTTTAACAATTTCGCAAATTTAGAACACGACTTAATTTGTTTGTAAAATGCTTTTTAGGTTTTTCACATAATTGAAATATGAATGTTGTTGACGGATTTCGAGGAGTATACCCTTTACCTTATTTTGTTTTATTCACGAATTTCAGTCAAACCGATTTTGTTAAAATTTTGTATGTACCTATGTATTTATTTACATCCATTTCTTATAAAATCAATTTTTTTAGCAGACGTAAAAGAAATAAAACTTTAAATTTCTATTAATTTGTCAGAAGGGTATCAAAAAGCATAGAAAAACCTTGCTGGTGCCAAATACTTTCAACTAACTTGGAACTTTGTGTCTTTCGAAAAATTATTTGTATTGTACTTAGATTTGCAAAAATTGTATTTGTTGTGTTATCTTCCACCCTTAATTTCCAAAAACAGAACTCGTTAAGTTATTTTGAAATATTTTCTTAACTGTGTGTGTTTCGTTGAATGAATAATCCTAGAATCTTAGATCTTCAAAGCTTATTGATTTATTATTATTTAATATTATTTAATTTCTACTTTTTTTAAAGAAATTAAATAATATAGTAGATATGTATACGTAGGTACAATAAGAAGGAATTAATACATATAGTTCATAACTATACATACAATTAGAACTGTTGAATTGATAACCAATCTAAAATTTAACCACTTTTGAAATTTTAGTTTATTTTTTATAATTATTGAAAAATATGTTTCTGTAAATGTTTAAGAATAATTATAAATAAAAAAGAAAAAAAACATGTCCTTTGCTTGATTGGAGATGCCGGGGTTTGAACCCGGGACTTCTCACATGCGAAGCGAGCGCTCTACCACTGAGCTACATCCCCAACAAATTCTGGTATTGTTGACAGTTTTATGTTTTTTTTCAATAAATTTATTTATCAATCAATGTAAATTGGCAATTCAAAGCAAGGAGCTGACAAAAATGTACCTTCTTTGAATTATTTTTCAGGTAGTTTTAATTAGGAGAACGTACCACCAATAGACATTATAATTGAATAAATAATGCGAATGATATCATACCTACCTTACTTTCAGTTGAAAAAAAAAAAAAACATTCCCCGATGACAAAGTTTTTAAAATAAAAAAAACATGAGGGCTGTTCAATATGTCAGTGACTTTGAAATGAAAGAATGATTTTATTTTAAAATTAATTAATTTATTTTATTATTGTCTCTTTCCTCCAACGATATTCTAAAAAATATATACGTTTTATCAAACTCTGCATCACTGCATCACACTTAGCTGTCACCATTTTTTTATCTTAAATTTAGACCTGTCAAATGCTTATGCTAAGAACTTAAAGTTCTTTCAAATTTGTTAAACTCACTAATAAAATAAATATATGTACATATCTATTTCAATTTTGAAACAAAGAAATCAGAGAAAAAATTCAATGCCATATTAGCTCCATCTATCTCTTAAATCACTGAAAAGCCCTCGTATGTGGTTAATAAATAAATCACTTTAAAAAAATAACTTCACAGAACAAAATGTAGTTTTCGCTCGAAATTCTATATTTATGTATGTGTAATTCTGAAATTGTTAATATAACTCTAAAATATAATATAGTCGGTGTATTTTTTTAGAGACGAAGAACTTTAGTTTGGCAACACTGTATTCTGTCATAGTCGATTTGACAGTTCTCGGTTGCTTTGAATTGGGTTTGGCAAATTAATATTTATAAATTGTTCAAATTTATTAAAAAAAAAAGAAACATTGCTTTTCATCCACAATTTTGTTTTGAAAATTTAGTTCAGTGATGTGCAGTACACTTTTAGTTAACTGAATTGTCACATCCCACCAGATGACAATCCACAAACCACTGTCGAAACACTATTGCTTCCAGAAAAAGTCACCGTTGGAAGCGCTTTATGGGCCGGTGGAATCATATGTTAACAACAATTTTGATGGTCAGAAGGTTTGAGAAAGCATTTCATAGTTTTAAAGTTCTAATACAAAATTTTACGCTGCACATGAACTTTATATGAACCGTAACTGTATACAATTATATCTAAATGATATTATGCGTTCTATAGATTACTCATTTTTTTTATTGATTAAGAACTAACAAAATAATTTTAAAATCATAATAATAAGTATCAATGTCATAACTCATAACCGTAACAATGGAAACACTTATAACAAAAATGTAGGCGTTAAATGAAAACTTTGTCTTCAATATGTACGACTGCTTCGCTCTTGCTTAAAGCTATGATGTGATCAAATTCTAGCCCTATTTCGATGAACCAAATTTGAACAACCTCCGGCAGGATTAGCACATATTTATAAAATGTATTAGTTGATTCTGATTAGGGATATCACAGAGATGGCTTTGAGAAAACTGCTTCTGTAATACCTTAACTAAAATACTTCTTTCACCTTGAGTGGTGACCCGCAATAAATTAATAAAAACCAAAAACTTAAAAAAGTACCAAGAACACCTGGCGTTCTGCTGAATGAATAGATCAACCATAGCACACTTTCAAAACACTTAATTGTGCGTTTTTTTGGTAAGTGACTACGCCACGCAGGTAATTTTCCCAATAAAACGCAACCTTCACATTTTCACCACACCTTTATTAAGGCTGGTATTCACCGAGCGCTCCTAAACGGCTCTTAACTTTACGAGGCTCTTAACTTGAAATTATTTTGGGGTATTCACCAACCACTCACAAGTGTTTTTCGAAGTTCGAAAATGAGAGCCACTCTCTCTTGTTCAGGCATACCCAAACTGTGAAATGTTGTGGAATGTTGGTATTGACAGCAAATTGATACTCTTCTATATAACTTTTAAGGTTTTCGCGGTTGTTGCAAAGCAAAGAACTTGGAAGCCATTTGTGTCACAGGAAAGGGACGAGAGTATTGCAGATAAAAAAACTTTCTTACCATACGTCAAGGGTGTGACGGATAGAGTTGGTAAGGTGCTAAAAAGATATGGAATAAAATCCATATTTATACCACCAAAAAAGATAAAAAACTATCTTTTGTCACCAAAGAATCAATTCCCTCTCGAAACCCCTGGCGTATATGGAGTCCCTTGTAGCTGTAGGTCTTCTTATGTTGGACAAACGCAAAGAAGTATTGCTACTCGTCTAAAAGAGCACATTAGTGCTGTAAGTAAAAAACAGCGGGAAAAGTCGGCAATTTGTGAGCATACTCGTATCTTGGACAATCCAGACGAACCTCATTGGATTCATTTTGACCAAGCAAAGGTTTTAGCTCAGGAAAAGCATTACATCCCACGTTTGGTACGTGAGGCGATTGAAATCAAGCGCCATCAAAATTTCAATCGTGACGACAGCTTTAAACTCTCTCGCGCGTGGGATCCTATTATCGATACCACACGGGCATCCCAAATTAAAATTGTAACACCCTGCGATGTAGTGGGCGTCGTTTGCTCCCAACAACCTGCACCTCAACAACAACAACATCAAGAGATAGAACCGTCTACGCACCGGTACAACCTGCGGAGCCAAGCTAATAAATAACATTTCAACAGCAGTTTCCCGGTGACCACGCTCAATGTAATTTGATGCGAAACGTTCGGGGTGAGTCCTAAATTGCACTCATATTTAAATTTCAAATAACGCGGATAATCCGAAAAATACTTATTTATTATGATACTCTTCTACTTGGCATTGCTCACATGGATTCGAGTCAAATGCGTGCGTGGCACGTCTAAGCGAAAAAACTTTCGAAGAGAGCGCTCGTAAGTTTAGGAGTGGTCCCTTTTAAGAGCGCTCGTAGATTTTCACTAATATTGCTTGGTGAATAGGTTTATGAGCTTCTTAAGTTATGAGCGCTCGGTGAATACCAGCCTAAATGTTAAAGACACAAGTAAAAAGTCTCAAAATTAATTTAAAATGAAATTTGTTTTAAATATTTGTTATTTTAGTATAGGCTTATTTATTGAGTATCAAAGAACTCATCCATAGAGTCTGGGTACCTTCATGAAACAATAAATCATTTCCACCACTCACTCAGCGCCACCTTTTTCACCATAACAAAGTTCTATTTTCAATATATTTCTACTAATCATGTATTTATGACTTTATGTTCACTCTTCATTCAGACTCAAGCAAGTCATAAACAGGATCGTTGCAACTTGTTTAATTACTGGCCAAAAAAAGAATATACGGAAAATGTGGATATTCCTCATAATATTCACAAAGATTCAAAGAAACAAAATGAAATTCGAACATTGCAACTTAAGACATTCCAGAAAATGACAGACGATGACATTTGATGGAATAAAGTATTTTTTCTCTGTTGTAAATGTTCTGCTCTCTTGAGAATGCGAGCGATCTTAACGAACTTTTTGAACTGTATCAATGATATATTGATCTCTATTTTCTAAATCCCACGAAATGACTTTAAGATTAATTCTTGTACCTCGTGTACCGTTAGTCTACCTCAAATTCCTAAGAACGCTAACAAGTGCACCATGAGTTTTCTTTAAGCGGAATTCATGGTGCACATTGTCTAAACGATTGATAGCTCAATTGGATTGGCTTCGCTTTAGTACCGGTCAGCTAAGTCGTCTAGTATTGCACAGTGTAAATTTTTTTAGATGTAGATAGCATTTAGCATTTAGGTAAATGTTCTAAAATCCTTGCAATCGATGGTGCAAAGTATTATACAACTATTAACACAAGGAACATTGCCTAGTTTCATAAGCAGATGGCGATGTCTATTGTCTACTTCACTGCCCTTACAAGTTCTTTACCTAACTACATGTAATTCCTTAAAGGCTCCCATGACTCATTTACATAATTCCCGATTTTAGAAATCCGCGTCGTCTAGACATCTGAAGTCAATCATAATTCATCTTTGCGCCAAATATCGCCCAGAAAATACATTGTGCATAGAGTGATTTTGGCTTCTCAAGATCTGCTATTAATTATGGTTTCCAATAGGTACGTATACGTACCTATAAAAAAGTCTATGATGGATGGGTTAAGTCAACTACTTAAGAGTATTTTTATTCTAACCACGTTTATCTGAGCAAGAGAAGTTTTATTTTTGTTGTTGTAAGAATGTATCCCAAAATCGATTAATTTTTATGACCAAAGTTTTCAAATACTTTACAATACTTATAGCTTTGATGTTCAAGGTTATCAAATACTCAAATTGTCACCAACAATCACCCAACATTTCGTTCGTCGGCATCGTCGTCGACCTCGTCGAACTAAACAACTTAAAGTCCCAAAACCCAAATAAAATGATTGATGCGAATGCAATATCATTTGTTTCACTTTAAGTATAAATATGGAACTTTATAAGTATCGCATCTGTGTAAGGCTCGTCTCAATCATTCCACAAATAAAATAAAGTTAAACAAATAGGGCAATTTGCACAGATCGATTTTATCTGCTATATAGCTGACGGCAAAAGAAAGGCAGAAGCTCTAATTACAAATCGATTCGTCGGGTTAAATGTATGTGCATATACATATGTAGGTACTTTACCGCCCCTATAGTTCCTCAAATTATATATGCTTAGATATAAATACACTTCGGTTCAATCAGTTAGGCACATTTTTAAAATTTTATGATTATATGTAATTTAAATTTGTATTGTGAAATTGGTCCTAATCGCTTAAACTTTACAGTTCAGATGTAAGGGTCGTAGTACACTAAACTCCAAAAATTATTTATTCATTCTTTAGTAAAACATTGGATAAGGAAGACCAACAATTTCTTTCTTTCTAAAAGCTGGTGTATTTGAAGAACAGAACTCAACGGCTATTGATTGACAACAAAAAATCATCGTGGTCCTTTATTGCTTTTCTTTTCTGCGTCCTTATACTTCAAAATCTTAATCTTGACATCGCTGATGCTAAAACGGAGTTTATTTTGAGCTTGGTTTTAATAATTTAAAATAAATTCCTGTAAGGCCTTAGGTCTTTAATTTTAAATGCAATTTAAATTTGTCATTAATTAGAGAGAAAGAAAAGAATATTCGTTGGCTTAATATTTCAACACCGTTATTAGCCCAACAGGTGGGATCTAGTTGAAATGAAGGGTCTAAGTTAATACTCGTAATCAAGTACTACATCATTGCTACATCGCATCGGAAGGATGAATTTTTCTGTGGTTCATCCGCTTTGAGGAATATCGAATGATGCACTGGAACCAACAGAATAAGCCTCTGCAGACAACGGACGTGCCCCTATTCCCTTGGCTTGATTGTCGTGAGAGGCAACCAAGAGCGAGACTTTTACTACATGGGAATGTCTTTATCTGGGATAGGCTCGAGTCTCAAACTCTCACAGTCTAATCTTGCCAAGGAACGAATTTAGAAAAAAAACCTCGAAAACCAAACCTGTACATGCATTCCATAAACCTCTTGCCAGAGTCGAGCTTAGTATTTGCTATGCAAAACTATCACTTCCAAAAATTATGATTAGTATTTCGCCTGAATTGTTCCTGAGTATTCAAAAATCAAAGTAATGTGTTTCGGCCTCCATTTTGAAAACTCCAATCGTAAAATGTGTGTTGCCATATTGAAAAATCAAAATCGTTTTTGCTTATGCCGTTTGACCTCCTTAACATCAATAAAAGTTTGATGATCACTATTCCCCAGGTGCACTCGTGATTAATTCAAACGAATGCATTCTCGATGATCATGAGGTATATAGGCCGACACATGAAGATGACTTGGAACCTCTGTATAAAGTGCTCCATATATAAGAAATATGCCAAGGACTGAGCAATAAGTGTCCTAAACGTATTCGTAGCTAATACAATCTTGTCCACTTTGCTGTGTGAAGGCTTAAAATTTTCTGTTACAAATCTGATCGTCTCCTTTCAAAGTAGTTTCTTCAACCTTCAACCCAAATCAAGGGTGTAACTTCGACAGATTTTGGAAAGACCGGGAAATTTCGTATTTCATTTCTGCATGCCTGTCAAACTTTAAGATGAAAAAATCTCGATGCTACGAGTATGTATGTCGATTTCGGTAAGAATATAATCGAGAAAGGTATAAGGCATCCCTAAAATTTTTCTCCAATCCAACTCGCAAGTCAACAATCGAAGGACGATTCAAAAGTCTGTTCAAATACTTGCTTATGCTTATTAAAATGACAGTATAGGGAAAAAAGAATCGAGCTGTCTCTGATGGCGCATTGCAAGTATTTAAGCAGGCTGAGGAGCTTGGCTTTTGAGGACAAGGAAAATTCGAGAAAATGAATCTCAACGTCGTTGACTCAGACCAAATGTTCCACTACTACTTCGCAAAATGAAAACAGTGGAGAGATCAAATGAAGAATCAATCTTCCCAATAGTTTTTCGGGCTAAGAAAGCATTTAAAGAATAAAGGATATTCAAGATTTTTAAAAATCCGTCTGAGAAAGAAGCATGTAACTTATCAAGAACAGGTGCTAACTTTGGGAGTAAAATTCTTCGGATGATATTTCGGTCCAGTTTGTACCGATGGAATTTGGTGAAGAAGACTAGATCTACAAGATAAACCATGACGGTCACCTCCACAAAAAGTTGAAACACATCAACTGAAATAGCTAGTACACCTGCGCGAGGAGTCTTCGAATCTACTCCAGGTGAGGTGCGCAAAATCTCAACTAACTAATGGTGCTAAACTGGTACTAGCTTGCCAGGAAACGGGCTGGATAGAAGGTCTTCTAAATTGAGGCGGTGCACCGCGGTGGTCCATCGTGGAATGTAAACGCCATCTAAGGTAAAAGTATGTAAGTAGTTATTTTAGGATGATCCCCTAGGTGAATATAAGTTATGTATGATCGGTCAACACCAGAATTTAACCCTGGAATTTATTCGCTCGAAAGTAATAGTGTTGCACTGTCACGGAGGAGGTCTCTAATCAAATTCAACCTCAGAGACACTCCCTCTTGCGATAAAGTGATAAATCATCCAAAAGTTGTACCTCTTGTTATAACAAAGTGCTTTTCGTCTTAGCCGTTCGGATTCGGCAAAAAGTTGTACGTCTCCTCCATTCCTAACTAAGTACTTTTGTTGCTGAGTTGATCTCAATTTCCCAAACAAATATTGGGTAAGATTAATCGATTGTCTATTGTTCTCTCTATCTTTCCCTAAAGAGACCTAGTCTGACGCGATCTGAAACATGGTCTGCTTTCAAGATTTCGACAAGTATTCCATACCTGCTTCCTGCTGGATAGGGTTCTTAATTTTGTGGTATCTTCACTCTTTTTGGTTCTAGTGTTCAATCACTCTAGAAAACTTAGATGCAAGTTCAGAAGTTGTGTGATTTTAAACATTTCTTGTAAATGGGAGAAAGAAAAGAATTTATTTAAGTGCCTCCAATCAAGTCGACCGCGGTGTTGGTATTATGTCTTGGCTTGTACAAGAGCATTGTCGACATCGTCGTCGCATTTTTCATTTGTCAATCACAAAGCAAGTACTCCGTCCAAGCACGTGAAATCGAATCTACTATTTATGATGAAGCAAAATGCGGGTTCAAGGTTCACCTCATAAAAACGCTGGTTTTATGCCCTACCGTTGAGGTGTATGGCATGGTGTCATACTCGTACTCTCTTACATGTATTATACTCTGAGATCTAGCTAGGTTCGGTTCTTGGATCACATGTACACTCAATTGAGGTCTTCTATCCATGTTCTATTGTGTAACGAGTCTCCACTACATATCTTCATATGTCGAGTAATGAGAATAATACACTCTTTGAAGTTAAGTGCACAATTTAAGTCTAGGTGTAGTAGGCTCACACTCTATTCGCGTGACTGTGTGCGTACTCTAAGTAGATGATAATTGAGGGCTAATTAGTTTTTCCACTCTGATGAGGTATTTTTCCTAGGCTTTCCCAACCTAACACTCTGAGTCCGTTAAAAAACGAAGTTCTGGAGAAATAAAGAAAAAAATAAAACTATGGGAAAACAAAAGAAAAACCCATGAGTAGATTAGAATGCCAGTGAAGCGGATACAAATCCTTTACTTTGTTTTATAATGGAAACTCCAGCTAAAGTTCCGCCAGAGGGAGACATATTACTCACGGTGTTTAGTTAGAGTGCACGATTACTGCATAATGAATAGACGACTTGAAATGCAATGTTCTGCATGTACTGTACTCCGTGTATTATTATTAAATAATGAATCTTGTCTGTTTTGTTTTGTTAAAAGGGGATATTAACCCTGCAAATAATGAAAATTTAAATGAAGGAGAAACAGAAAGCCAGGAGAGATATAATTAAGGTTCTGTAAACAAATTATATGACGAAGATTTTCCTTTAGATTTAAACTTGTAGTATTTTACGATGGAAATTTGAAAAGTTACCGAACATATTTTAATTCTCGTAGATACGTTACAGAATTTTTTGTTTTTTAAAACTTTAGCTGTGTTTTTTTGAAAGTGTGAATAATCAGATCAGCAAATTTAAACACACAACAACAAAAAAGGGAATACAATTTAAGTCAGCTATCAAAGTGGACATAAAGTGAATTTAAATTGTTGAAGTGTTAAGAGTTTAGATGGCGCTAAATTCAATTGAAGGGATACAAATGTGTAATAAATGTAATAATAATAGAAATTAAAAAGGGGTGAATATAAAGGTGAGCATTAGCGTTTTATTCACTTTTAATTGCTGCGCTGGTTATAAGTTTCACCAAAGCACGCCTTTTATAGATTCCGTCCCGCACACCACAAATAGACATCTCTCTTTTCTTTTCCATTAAGAAATGTGAATAGTCATGTGCAAGATATGGATAAATTAAATTGGTGTTTCAGTCCTCTCCTTTCTAATCCTATCCTACTTTCTTAATTGCTCGCACTGTGTTTAACGTTATAAGGGTATTCATAACCCCTTGAGCGCGCGTATAATAAAAAAAAAAAATACATTTAAGATATAGCGATACATTAATCATGTTTTCTTGAAAAGTGTATATGCAGCTCACCAAATTTGAACATGTAATAATAATTAAGATTAGAATGACGCTCAATTTGGTTGCAGAAAATGTTTTTTGCGTGAGGTTGGCAGGTTTTGATTATTCGAGAATGTGTTCGGTGATATTTGTTCATTTTATGGTTTGTTTTCACTAGAACCAAAATTATGTGGTTTGAGATATTAATCTACGATTAGACGGTAAACGTTAATAGTCAATGGTCAAAATATTGTCTCTTAATGCGTTTGCATGTTCCCTATCTGTCACGTTAGAGTATGAAATTCTTCAAAGGATGGCTGCGATACCAATAGATTAAAAAGCATATAAAACATGCTTATTTTGACATTCTCATGAATAGTCTATTCGTTAGAATGATTCTATTCCTTCGAATGAACTTTCTTAATTTTGAGATTCGAACGAATAACATTCATTTGCGAAAGATAGCATAAAATGAACTTCAAAAAAGATTCATTTTCATTGTCAGCTGCTTGACATTTACTATATTTCTATTTGAATTAGTATGACCGTTTTACATTTTTTTTGTTTCTAAACATTTTATAGCTGTTGGATAAATAATCAAGAAACAAAATAAATAATACACTTTTTCATTATGAAGTAAAGTTTAACCATAAAGAACTACATATTTATTACATTTTTTGTGTCAACTCAGCTGTTTTGAAACCATTCTTAAAAAAAATAAGTTGTTCATGACGCGTTCTAAATTTTTATTTTTTTTCGTATACACTTGGTCACACTAAAATATCAAAAACAAAAGAGAAGTGTTTGTGAAATGTCAAAACCAAAAGGTGAAATCTTTGTTTATTTGTAATTGTTTTGTTTATTGTTTAATAATTTAAATTTCTTGGATAAAAACATAAAATAATAAATAAAAATATGGCATTTGTGTTGTTTATAAATTAATATGGTGTTGAAGAAGTGCAGAGGAGAAGGATAATGGATGCTTTCTTTCTTTCCGTTTCAACGCGGGTGGTAAAAAAAAAACCCTTTGCTACCTCCGGGTTTTCTTCTATTATTTTAATTAACTTTTCCTTTTGTTCGCGGTTTTTCCAGTTGGAATGCGACCTTTTAACATAAAACAACAAAAAAAATAATAAAAGTAATTTATTTTCCATGAAATAATTAAAAACTTACATGTTTTGTTGTTTACTCGACAGAAAAATTCAAACGACACAAAAATGACATTGGGCCTTACCAACAATCAAATTAAGAAACGACTTTAATATTTGAGCGAAATGAAGCATTATTTAATGGACTCTATATATCTGACCGTAAATGCTGCATTTTATTTTTTAGGTTCCGTACAATAAATGGTTCATAATTTAGAGTTCACATAAATATAAAGTTCATAACATGTATGGTCAACTTTATAGAGCTCTTTAAATAATGGTCTATTTTGCTCAAATATTAAAGTCGTCTCTTAATTTGATTGTTGGTACGGCCCATTTAATTCTATTCTTTCGAATGTCAAAATTGAATTAGCTTTCGCAAATGAATGAACTTTCTATGGATTGGGTGAACTTTCGATTTGTTCGATTAACATTCTAGTTAATAGCCGAGTCTCAAAATTAAGTTTCAACAAATTCGACTCACTTTCTAACGAAAGAGGATGTCAAAATAAGCACCAAAAGTTATAAAACTGACATTATATCCATAAAATCTACGATTTCGATTTCTTATTTCCATTAACAGACAAAAAAAAAGATTTCCAGAGAAATAACTGAAATTTCATTCCTACTCCTGACGAAAACACTAATGCCGGATTTGGATTTGGACGACTTATAAGTATTTTTTCCATTTATTAAAGATTTGTGACTTTGTCGTGTATGTAAATACTTTCGATCTACCATTATTTTCTTCATAAGAAACTAGCATCGTATTAATATAAAGTGACGTAAATTTTCACCAAGTTTAGGTAAGCTGGTTTTTGCACACGCGGCTTGTGAGAAATTTCAGATTATTATCAACACACGTAATGTTATATGACCAACATATTTCAAATCATAACATTTTGTAAGAAAAAATGATCTTCCTGAGCCGTTTTATTTATATGCATGCCATTAATATTTGATTTTATTAATAATTTTCCCATTTGTGTGGCAGAAATTTTGTCAGTTATCTTAATCAAGCACGAAACATATCCTTTTGTTTAAAGTGAATTAATTATCTTGACTTTTTCTTAACAAACATTATCTAAAACGAATGTAAAACCTATGCGATTTTTTTAATAATTTTATTTTTCATCTATGTGCATTGTGCATACATATAACCTTCAATTTCAACTCTATTTCAACTTGACATACAGTTACGTATACTTTTCCAACGCATCCTTAAGCTTATTCAAAGTGGATTGTCTGTTTGTAGGTAAATATTTCACCTTTCGTCTTCGTTTGCTTTTTTTTTATTCACTTAGTGAGTCTGAAATATCTACTAAATAAATATGATTTGTTAAGAGAAATTCAGAAATTATTTATAACCCTTATCTGTTTTGTTTATTTATTCATTTGAACTTGTATTTTTGTTTCCCACTAACTAGTTGATTCTTATCCAGCCAAAAGAAAAGAAACACCTACTACTAATAATACATATTTACTATATAATAAGTACAGGGATGTGTTGGGAAAATATTATGTCAAGTTGAATTTGAGTTGAATGATGCTTACATGCAGATGGGGTTGGGATTTAGTTAAGAACGAATAGAAAGATTGAAACGACAGAAATAAAGCATATCCTGTTTTTCTAATACTTTATTTCCACATAAAAGTTATACTTTTCCTACAAGTAACACATAATATTGTTAAGAACTTCAATTATTCTTTTCGCTTTAGCTATACATTCAACTTAAAATAGGTTTTTTTTCGCGAATGCTGGTTTTAGATAAATGTCAGAATTTCATTTACACAATTGATAAATTAATCATTGAACAAAATCAATTTTTAATGAACATTAACACTAAGTCAAAAGATGGCACTCTGAAGAAAATGGCAATGTGCCAAAATATGAGCAAGATGATTATACATACCTTGTATTTTGTTATAATTTTGAGAATGGCGGCGTTACAATAATAGCACCATGCTTGTTTAATGTAAAGGTCAAATGTCAGATGTACTTGTCAGTTTATTTTTCATTAAGAAAGTAATGGCAAATATGCGAGATAATCCAAAAAATCAATCAATTTTTGCAAGACTATTTCAATTGTATTAAACTTTAAAGCAATGGTGTTGATGAAAATTTTTAGGGGAAAAAATGGAAAAAGAAAACGGATGCACGTAAAAATTGAAAAAATACTATCACTTTTACGATTTATGCTAAAATTTTATTTTTTGGATCAATTCGAGAAAAAACAAGAAAAAAAGAAAAATTATCATCATAATAATAAATTAAAAGAAATTAAAACCCCTTCTAAACATTTGACATACTTATTGTGGGACCATTTTCTAAGAAAATAGTAAAACTACAGCAATATGTAAAACCTGCTTCTTTTAACAATTAACCCATACAAAGTTCTTTTCCACTTTTTTTTTTTAATTTTTTTAGTTGAGAGTGTTGAGAGCTTCGAATGTGTGTTTCATTTTTCGTTCTGAGCATGTTCTGAGCGTGTTCAGAATGCGTTCTATGAGCTCAGAGTAAAATAACTGAGCAGACCACGAGTTAAATGCGCCTAGAGCATTTTTTCACGAAAATTTTCTTTAGTTGATAACTTTAAGTTGAAAAATTATATCGGTGAAATGATCAAGATTTGTTCTTCAATGTTAGCTTTTAAGACTTGTAAGTTTTTTTTTTTGTTTTTGATAAACGTGAGATTCTAAAAACTCCCAAAGTTAGAAGCGATCTGGTCGTCCAGTTCAAATCTCCAAAATGTTAGATCACGCGGTCCTGAAATTGGACGTCCTCAAAAAATAAGAGCCATTCACTTTTTCACTACAAATGCCACACAGAGTCACTTAGAGGAGATGCAATAGATCTTCTAGCATTTCATATGGATTCTCTTTCGCGCAGAAACGAAAATTTTGTATGTTAACATAATCGTCTTACATAAGTAAAAATGGGCTTCGTAGCTCAATATGACGTTAGAATAATCCTCTTATTGCACCAAATTTTACGGAGCATGAGAGTAAGTTAACCTCGTTTCTTCAAGTCTTTCACTAAAAATCGTTGCAACGAACGTCTGCTAATGCCTCATTGTCTCGTCTTTGTTTGTAGATTCTCTCGTTGTTCTCAGTAGAATGAGCAATACGATGCCGTCCACTTCTTGAGACATCCTTAGATTGCACGAGGCGCTCATCCAAATGTGAACATTTGTCAAATAAGTAATAACAAAAGTTTCAAGTTCTCTATCTCTCTACAACTTAAATGTCGAAGCTCAATGACATTTGACGCCATTTGCAAAAATTAAGACACATTCACAGTTTATGATATTACTTTTGCGCCACCTTGTAACGGGTGATTTTTTTGAGGTTAGGATTTTCATGCATTAGTATTTGACAGATCACGCGGGATTTCAGACATGGTGTCAAAGAGAAAGATGCTCAGTATGCTTTGACATTTCATCATGAATAGACTTACTAACGAGCAACGCTTGCAAATCATTGAATTTTATTACCAAAATCAGTGTTCGGTTCGAAATGTGTTTCGCGCTTTACGTCCGATTTATGGTCTACATAATCGACCAAGTGAGCAAACAATTAATGCGATTGTGACCAAGTTTCGCACTCAGTTTACTTTATTGGACATTAAACCAACCACACGAATGCGTACAGTGCGTACAGAAGAGAATATTGCGTCTGTTTCTGAGAGTGTTGCTGAAGACCGTGAAATGTCGATTCGTCGCCGTTCGCAGCAATTGGGTTTGTGTTATTCGACCACATGGAAGATTTTACGCAAAGATCTTGGTGTAAAACCGTATAAAATACAGCTCGTGCAAGAACTGAAGCCGAACGATCTGCCACAACGTCGAATTTTCAGTGAATGGGCCCTAGAAAAGTTGGCAGAAAATCCGCTTTTTTATCGACAAATTTTGTTCAGCGATGAGGCTCATTTCTGGTTGAATGGCTACGTAAATAAGCAAAATTGCCGCATTTGGAGTGAAGAGCAACCAGAAGCCGTTCAAGAACTGCCCATGCATCCCGAAAAATGCACTGTTTGGTGTGGTTTGTACGCTGGTGGAATCATTGGACCGTATTTTTTCAAAGATGCTGTTGGACGCAACGTTACGGTGAATGACGATCGCTATCGTTCAATGCTAACAAACTTTTTGTTGCCAAAAATGGAAGAACTGAACTTGGTTGACATGTGGTTTCAACAAGATGGCGCTACATGCCACACAGCTCGCGATTCTATGGCCATTTTGAGGGAAAACTTCGGAGAACAATTCATCTCAAGGAATGGACCGGTAAGTTGGCCACCAAGATCATGCGATTTGACGCCTTTAGACTATTTTTTGTGGGGCTACGTCAAGTCTAAAGTCTACACAAATAAGCCAGCAACTATCCCAGCTTTGGAAGACAACATTTCCGAAGAAATTCGGGCTATTCCGGCCGAAATGCTCGAAAAAGTTACCCAAAATTGGACTTTCCGAATGGACCACCTAAGACGCAGCCAGGGTCAACATTTAAATGAAATTATCTTCAAAAAGTAAATGTCATGGACCAATCTAACGTTTCAAATAAAGAATCGATGAGATTTTGCAAATTTTATGCGTTTTTTTTTTAAAAAAAGTTCTCAAGCTCTTAAAAAATCACCCGTTATATTCAAATTTTCTTGATTATTTGTTTTTTCCCTGTTTGATTTTTAATCTTGATTGACGAGATTCTCAAGAACACTTTTATTAAATACTGGACCCGTATCGCGTTAGAGTAAAGTGATCACTCAATTAATTGATTGTCATTTTGACAATCGCTCTCTCTCTCTTTATTTCTTTAATGATATGATAGGGACAGCTATAGTCAATATGACAATCAAAAAATTGATACTCAACTGTCAACTTAGCCGATACCACCACTGTTTTATATTATCACAATCACAGAAATTAGTTTAGGTAGAAAAACAAATTTTAAAATATCTCCTCAAATATATGATACCCTATACAAATATATGTTATATCTATTTGGAAACAAATTTAACCGAATAAATATTTAAATTTAAATATACGAGTAGATATCATTTTCTTTTAATTTTTGTGCTCTTTTAATTTAAACATTTATATTTGCTCGTCGTCGACCGACGTCGTGCGTAGTTCCTTATGATATTTATAAATTTTCTTTGTTTGTTTATCTTTTCCAGCAAACATTCCTCAGTTCACCTGAATCGGATGATGAACCTATAAAGCAACTGCCAAAGGAAATCCTACTTCGCATTTTTTCATACTTAGACGTTGTTTCGTTATGCAGATGCGCCCAGGTAAGCCATAAAGCCGTTTTTCTCAACTATAACAACAACAATATCAAAATAATAATTGTTAATATGTAAATATAGCCACGATGAATTAACTAGTGCATAAGTTATAATCGTTTATGTGGGGCATCGTACACACTCCACATTGCATTTTTGTTTTGTTTTATATTTGCACAACTCAAATGTGCTTGCAACAATAAACCATACCAGTTTCTCTGTATGCAAAGCACAACTACGTTACGTACACACTTATGTAAATTCAGACGCATTGACATTTGCAAGAACTTGGTAGGAGTAGACGATAGACAAAGCATTGAGCAACATCCTTACGAGTCTTTCACTAGAAATAGTTTATGTCGGATTACTTGGGAAGGTAATGTTAGCATTTCCGCAGGATTAGCCTCCCTCCTTTTGTGTGTGTCAAAAATTCTTTCAAAACTAAAATGTCTTGAGTAAAAGTGAACTGTTTGTAATTTGCCTGTCATTTTGACATTCATGCTAACAATGTTCGAAGAGCACTTTGTATTAAAATTGACACTTCTTAATTTTAAGTCTCAATGAAATATAACACATTTCATTACTCGCATTTGCTTGAAGTGTTCTCCATTAGTGAGTTGCACGCATCGTCTTCATGTGACACTATAACACTGGTCCTGGTGTGAATAAATTGACAAAGAATGCTTAGATACAATCGTGATATCTTTTTTGCTTTTTCTTGTGATAACAATCGTTGAGAGTCTTAAATTAGTTGATTGAGTGCTATTGTTTGGGATTCAAATACATATACTCATAGTGACACTAATTTTTTTGTTGATGTAGTTTTACCTACTTTTGAAATGTGACCTCAAAATAATTGCAGAAGCACAAAAAAAAAAAAAAAAAAAAAAACACCAAAATACATACCGATACTAGAAAAAGAATAGGTGTAACATTTTTGTTAATAGGTTTGACGTTGTTAGTTTTATCAGCAAACAACTATTTTTAATTAGTTTCCTTTAGAGTCATATTTTGGGGTTCCGAAAGTTAATTAAAATAAAACACATTATGATAGATTTTGATCAAAGTTGTATTTCGATTTAATAAGCCCTATCGTTGTAACCGTTCGAAGAAATCTTCGATCAGACAAAAGATCTGATGGGAACATTTATTTTGTGTATGCGATCCGCATTGTAAAGCCCCATTTAGACGATCATTTCAGTTTCAGTTGAGCTATCAGTTGAGTTTTCAAGTTTTCATTTCAACTGAAGTCTAACAGTGCATTTAGACGTCAGTCTCGCATTCAGAAGAGCTTTTATTAACTCGTTCGTGAACAGTCGAAATATAGAAGACATACTTTGCCTAATGGATGATAAAACCCTAATTGCAGTAGCTATAGTTTTGGCTCAAAAAAGAAACGAAATGGTATATGTGAAAGCATATATTTGGAGCTACTCGTACTGCAACTAGTGGCGCCAATTATAAAAAAAAACAAGATATCAATATCAGAGAAGCCGTACCACCTGACGAAAGACTAAATGCAACGCTCAGATTTTAAGCAAATACGAACACTTACCAAAGCTTTAAATTTTCCCCTGCAATTGAACTGAACTGAAATGTATTTACACATCAGTTGAACGCTTTAATTTTAGCACTTATATACCTATCAGTTTAACTGAAAGCTTAATTGATAGCTCAACTGAAACTGAAAACTGATCGCCTAAATGGGGATTAACAGATAATTAGACGCGTACCGACGCATCTAGTTGACATGTTACATAAGTCAAATAAATGAATATCTTCACGTCATGGACAGCGTAGGTACTATTTTTTTTTTAAGCAGCCGAAAGATTATGTGCAAAAATTTTAGAACTGTCAAATTGAACCAAAGTCCAATTAAATGATTTCAATAATTCAAATTATAATTTTCCATCATGTTCATCATGCTTCAGTTTCAAAAGAAATTTCATTAGTCAATGTCCATTTTTGATTTATTTCTGGTTCTTGTTTTATTTTGTTAAAGTTCTGCGAAATATATCCATTTCTGTTTTGCTGTCAGAGAATCGGAAGTTAAAAACCGTCATGCATCGCATGAATTTGAGACACGTTCATGTTAATTTCACATTTAATCGTATGAATTCGCTACTCGTTACTTTGGTTTTGACATTTTCAACGGACATTTAAATTTTCTTCGTAAGTTTGTCCGATTTTTCCATCGGAACAGTTATACAAAATTCCTACATCACTTAGAAATCGCAGAAAATTTTGTTCCAATCGGATACGATGATATCACGAAAATGTCCACCAGGGGAGCTCTTGCAGCGCTCGATTCTGAGAAGTGACTTTTCAACACATATTGTGTAATAACTACACGGCCATAACTAGAGTAGAATATGAACACGTTTCGCGACTGTTAAACCAGGAAATCGACGTTGAGATTCACGCTGCGCTAAACACCACCGACCGATTATTGGTCAACACAATTATTCCACGCTCTTGCAAAGTATAGCGCTCCATTGCCTGTCGGTTTTAATACTGCAGCTGTCTAGTTCACAAATGTCAAATATGATTGACATCCGACGCCATTTGCAAAAATTATAATATCTTCCGGTAGGGTGATTAATTTTGCGCTACCTTGTATATTGTTAAAATGGCATACCTTAAACAAAACATATACACTCTCGGGTGACAGTTCGGTTCGACGTATGTGATTGAAACAGGGATGTCACATTCGGACCACGAATTGCTTTTAAAATTTATCAAACACAAATGCAAATTAAAGCAATAGGAAAAAGTTCAATACTATTTTTTTTTTTTTTTTATAATCTACCCGCGCTCAAGGGATTATGATTACCCTTTTAAATGGTTCAACACAGCGCGGGCGTGAAGTTAATGAAGAGAAAGAAGGATATGAAAGATGTGTGGCACGATGTTCTGAGATTGTTGGTGGTTGTCTCAGATATTTTTTATCTCCAGGGATGGCGGCTGAGCTAAAGCGGAGAAATGCCGTGTCTTATTTCTATGTCGCTTATAATTCACAGTATTTTATTCGTGTTCATCCTTGTTGGGCATACTAGCTTAACTCAATTACATGCTGTTAGTGTTATGCCTGAACAACATGTAATGAGTAAACCAGCAGCCCATTGATGACAATTTTTAGAAGGTTTTTAATGGAATTAAAGCGACATAGACGACGGCAGGGATCGAACCTGTCATCATGAGGTTGCCAGGCGAGCACACATCCATCGCGCCACGGCCACCCCTTTTGGTCTTTTTCAGTTGATTTAAGTTGATTTCTCTTATTATTCGTATGTTTTTTAAGCGTCTTGTTTGGATTTGTGTTAGTAAATGTCTTACCTGAAGTCAATCATGATTCTAATAAGCTGCTGACATGACATTCTAATGTGTTTGTTGAGTTTTTATCTTTTGGCACTAATTATAAGTTCTTCCTGTCAAACTTTACAAACTAGTTGAAGGGCTTTAATTTAATCAACAAATTTCTGTCGTAAAACAATAAAAAAAAGACTATAATCAAAATCTGCGTCCAAAATCTTCAATGTTTATTAATGTCTGCCCAAATTAATTGAGAAAACATACAAAAGTTTAATTACTGCCTGAGAAAAGACTAGTGATGGATTTTCTGTCTTCCTTAGACCTCGACAACAAACATTATTGTTGGCATAGCTTGAGCAAAGTTTCATTCGTTCCTTCAAATGATTGTACATATAGGTACATACATACATATACTTTCCATGATTTCCTTTTTTAGCTTATTTTTTTCCACATTCGTTTTCTCATGGTACTTACGTTTCTTAAATATTTTATTTTTTTTTATTTTCCTGTCGGGAATAGTTAAACCTTTATGCAGTCAGTCTGGTAGTCTGGGCATGATAACAAAAACCCTGAAGACTTTATAACAGCAGTTGACTGCATATTACTCCCTATTTTACGAGATGACTTTTCAACAACTCTCTCTCCCTTTCTCTCTCTCTCTATATCCATCTCCCACTAAAATAATTGGCAACTACAGACTGGCAAGAGTAACATACCAGCGTGCAATATCATTGTCAAAGTTTAAAGCTTCATCCATGCTTACTAATTTCAATAGTTAGTTGTTCCTTTCAATTCAAAATTCCTTTGTTGATTATTTGAAAAATTAAGGGTGCAACAGCACTATGGATCTGGTGGAGCATTGTGTGCATTGCGCTTTAAAGCTGTCATGACTGTCATGTGTCCATTTCATGCTATGTGTGGTAAATATAAACCTTTCTCGTTTAGAAAAATAAAAACGATACAAAGAAATGTCAGTGGTAGAGGGTAGGGTGTAATTTATTGCTTCCATGGAGAAAAATGTAAATGTTTCCTTTGTTTAGCTTTAGATCACACTTTGCGAAGACGCTGAAGATTTGTGTATAAAGAGTGTATAATGGGTCATTGGTCTGGAATTTCCGTTTATTAGGGATCAACAAACTTCTTTTAGTCTACGGATATTGTACGGATGTACACACAAACACATAATATGTACGGTACGAGGACGCTACAACGTACAGAATGTGGCATGTACGGAACATTAAACGGTTTGTCAGTATTAGGTTTCATTTTTAATGAATTTATGAAGGGTGTGCGGGGAGGGGATTAGAGAGTTTTGCTTAGAGTAAAAGCAACCAATTAACTTTCTATGGAGCTAGTGTTTATGACAATTTTATGAAGGACAGGACATTAGTGTTTGATGTTTACTAATTTGTTTTTGTTTTATTTAATGAGGTACCTACAATCTTTTTATGTATGTTTGAAGTATCTTTTTGCAAAAAGTGTGTGGTGTGTGTTTATGAAGTATTGTATACGCATAGGGATTCATTAAGGCTACATACATACATTTATTACGCTGTAAATTGGTAATAACGTCTAAAGTCTACGACGACTTCTTATCTTTGGCGCCATTGAGTCTGTTGACTTCAAGAAATTTATCGGGTATTTATTAGATTCAACCGCTAAATGACTTTTGTAGGGCTAAGATTTCAAATAATAAATAAACGAGGTCGCCAATTTTGGTTGTCTTACATGGCATGTATGTATATGAAGGTACATACATATGTACGCTAAGTGGGAGTTTTAAATTCGCAAAAAAAAAAAAAAAATGTGTCATTGTTGCCCATGAAAACTGTTGCTACAGGTGCCTGCCTGGCGACTGAACATACACTAAGCTGAGCAACGGATTTGCGTGAGCGGGTGTGAGCCCCGAAAAAGGAGTTAAAATCCTAAAAAAATCCAAGGTACTGTTGCGTGCCCAAGAAAACCCAGAACGTCGGCCCCGGATAAACAATTATGTATTATACGAATCTAACGGCAAAAACTACTTTTTTATTTTTAACAAAACTTTTTATGTTTGGCCTTAAGTCACAAACAAATTTGGCCTTATGTTACTTTGTAAAAGCGACATAAGGCCAGGTCATAAAATTTGGCCTTATGTCGCTTTTGTAAAGTAAAGCCTTATGTCTCTTGGCCTTATGTCACGGCCTAATCATAGCAGTTCGTGGAAAGCCTAACCCTAGTGACTTACAACTCTCGACAATTCATGTGGGCATGTAACCAGGAATTGAGGGGACCTACAATTTTCTAATGGCTAATTAATGACCAGTAGTAATTTGACCGTTTCGTAAAAGATTGCTTATTATTTAAATTATGAGTAAAAACTCATAAAGGTGAAATGTTTTTTTTTATAATTAGGGATACCCTTATCTATGTTCTGTATTCCGAGTGAAAGTGAATTGAAAACGAATTTTAATTTCACTTTAAATGAAACATCATGCTCTGCATTCCAAGTGAATTCAATTCACTCCGAATTTATTTTCGAAATGTCAAAATAAGCTGAAAGACAATGTGCATCATTTTTTCAAATATTGTTTCTTGTGCAAAACGAAAATAGATTCACTATTATTATTAATAAGTGGTAGAAGGGACGAAAATCAAGGAGAGAGTTCGTAGAAAAGTTTTACGTGGTAAAGCCAAAATTTTAGATCTTCCAGAAGCAGTGAATGAATGAACATGGACATATTTGAATTGTTTGTAGTTTCAAAAAAGTTTCTGCTAAACGAAGAAGCATTTGTTTACATTTTGGATCTAAGTCCCATAAATTGCAACAAAACTTTTTCTTATCGTGAGTTCTTGTGTATTTCCCTTTAAACAACAATTTATATATTAATGAAATCAAGGCAAAATTTCAAAGCTTAATTGATATGTTTGTCAATTGGCGCGCAAATGTAAAGTTTCACCAAAGGAAACTAAGTAAATTGAATTCACCGTAAAATGCTATGTATTCGAAATGTCGAACACTAATTTCCATCTCCGAAAACTCAATTCGCATTGATCATGTCGGTCGGAGTTCAGAACACCAATATTTCACATTCGGAATGAACAAATCACAAAAGTCATGGAAAAGGAATGCAGAACATCAATATTCCTCGAATTCACAATAAGTGAAATGCAGAATATGGGTGAATGTTATAAACATTAGCAAATAGCAGGAGCAGGTAGAAAATCAGGAGGGGATTTAAAAGAAGATGCCGATGCACATTGATTTTAAATCACAATGAAGGTAAAAAATTGAGTGGGGTATAGTATTCCACATTCGAGTCGTACGGCTAAAGAAAGAATCGCCTGAAATTAGGCTCTAGGGTAAACTCTTAGCAAGACGAATATTATACCGTGAAATGGAAAACAAAGGGAGGAATGTAGCTGGCTATATCATTAGAGCACTGTTTATAGGAAAAGCGATAGAACAAAGTAAGACAAGAGACATTACGAGGGTGTTGGAGAGAAACAAATGTTTCTGTAACAGAACTGTCTACAATTAGTCTAAGGACTCTATTTTGGATTCTATCTAAGAAGTGTTTTTGTTAAAACGACTTGTAAATAAATAATTTTCCGATAGATATGGATCGATGTTGGTTGCGGTGGTTTCGTTGATTTGACTGTCAAATCTCTTATATATTATTCACTGATACACAAATCACAATGGTAAATAATAATATTGAGAAACATTTTTTTCACTTCTACTGGGAGAATTTTGGGAAAACCCTTTAGTTTTAGTGTTTTGCTAAAATGTACGAAGTGACCCACCTTCGTAGTAGTCCCTGAAAAATAAAACAAGGAACACTCTTTTCTTCATAAAAACATTTTATTTCGCAACATATATACTCTTTTTAGCTTGTTACACTTCATTTAACGTTTCTCCAATTTTTTGAGAAAAATAAAAGTTTGTTCCAACAATAACCTCTTCATTTGATCTAAATATCTTACGTTCGAGTCATTTCCTTATGTTTGGAAACAAGAAATCATGGCAGGAGGCTGCTAAATCTACTTGTTGGTGGAGGAGTTCGTAACCTAACTCATGCAATTTTGACATCGCGGCTGCGGAACTGTACTCAGGTGAGTTGTCCTGGTGGAAAAGGACGATTTTCTTCGCCAAATGCGGCTTTTTTTTTTGCTTCAAATCGGGTTAGAATCATTACTGCAGCTTTCGATAATATGTGCCGGTGATCGGTTTACACTTTTCAAGGTAATAGATGTGAATATCACCGTCGACATGCCTTTATTTGTTCAAAAACCCACCATGGCCTTCTTCGGCTTCGAATAACCAGCAGAATTCCACGGTTTCGACTGGTCGTTGGTCTCTAGTGTGTTGTTGTGAATCCATGTTTCATCCAAGGTTCCAAAACGGCGCAAAAACTAGGTCGAATTTTGTATGAACATCGCCTACTACTTCGGTCCTTAGGCACAACGCTCGGTTTCAATTCCACTTCCTATGTCAGGTCACTAGATAAAGCTATTTTGCTGTTTTTAAGCTGTTTAAGCTTTTCCATCTGTTCTACTCAACTGGCCTCTTTCCGAGTGGAAGGTAATCTTCTTCTCCCTCAAACTTACTTCCAATTGCACTTACATCGCTTCTTTTCAAGGTCATGTAAACTCTGATAAGTTATCACCTTAAGAAATATCTTGAAGAACGAAAGCTTCTTAATGAGTGGCAATAAAGCTTTCGTAGAAAAAGATCCACTGATGATCTGATGGTATATCTCGCTGAGCAGTTGCACCAAGCCTTACATCGTTTTGGAGAAAGTAAGATTACTTGACTTGGTATTTTAAGGTTATTGGACAGAGTTTGGCATCAGGTATTGATGAATCCCTTCTTCGTTGGATTAGAAATTACCTTTCGGACCGCTCAATACAAGTCGTACAGATAGTCTCAAGTTTGTAATTCATAATTCATAAAATAAATTCTGGTAATCCCCTCAGTTTTGTCTCCGACACTTTTCCTCATATTTAGCAACAATCTCCTGTCTGAAACTTCTAATCTATTAAATTGCTTTGCTGATGACAGTAATACCCTCAACTTCTCATATTCGTTTCAGGATTCATTTTCTTTTTCTTCGGATGTGGAACTTGAACAGCAGCTCTCTAAATTCTGATATCGATAGCTTTGTTAAATGGGGAACTATTAACCGCGTAAAATTTAATGCTTCAAAAAGTGAATGTTGTCTTCTGTCACTAAAGCGAAATTTTACCCATATGCCACTACTCATGAATGGCACATGCATTGAGGAAACCGAAGAGCTTTCAGTTCTTCTTATGTGCACTATAGACCACCTTGTGTGAAATGATGATACTGCGTTCTGATTCTGGCTGTAATCTATAAGGCATATATTCGTACATTTCTCATATTTAGGGAGGTGCTCCAATAACCTACTTACATCTTTTAGAAAAGATAGCTTTAATAATGATAGGCGATAGAAGTATAACAGAAGCATTTGCATCTCTCGTATTCTGTCTGCCGCAATGTTTCATGTCTCATTATTTTATCAGTAAGTTTATATAAACAGTGTTCTAGTGAAATAGCCAGTTGCATTCGAGTCATTTCCTTATGTTTGGAAACAAGAAATCATGGCAGGAGGCTGCTAAATCTACTTGTTGGTAGAGGAGTTCGTAACCTAACTCATGCAATTTTGACATCGCGGCTGCGGAACTGTACTCAGGTGCGTTGTCCTGGTGGATAAGGACGATTTTCTTCGCCAAATGCGGCTTTTTTTTTTGCTTCAAATCGGGTTAGAATCATTCCTGCAGCTTTCGATAATATGTGCCGGTGATCGGTTTACACTTTTCAAGGTAATAGATGTGAATATCACCGTCGACATGCCTTTATTTGTTCAAAAACCCACCATGGCCTTCTTCGGCTTCGAATAACCAGCAGAATTCCACGGTTTCGACTGGTCGTTGGTCTCTAGTGTGTTGTTGTGAATCCATGTTTCATCCAAGGTTCCAAAACGGCGCAAAAACTAAGTCGAATTTTGTATGAACATCGCCTACTCCTTCGGTCCTTAGGCACAACGCTCGGTTTCAATTCCACTTCCTATGTCAGGTCACTAGATAAAGCTATTTTGCTGTTTTTAAGCTGTTTAAGCTTTTCCATCTGTTCTACTCAACTGGCCTCTTTCCGAGTGGAAGGTAATCTTCTTCTCCCTCAAACTTACTTCCAATTGCACTTACATCGCTTCTTTTCAAGGTCATGTAAACTCTGATAAGTTATCACCTTAAGAAATATCTTGAAGAACGAAAGCTTCTTAATGAGTGGCAATAAAGCTTTCGTAGAAAAAGATCCACTGATGATCTGATGGTATATCTCGCTGAGCAGTTGCACCAAGCCTTACATCGTTTTGGAGAAAGTAAGATTACTTGACTTGGTATTTTAAGGTTATTGGACAGAGTTTGGCATCAGGTATTGATGAATCCCTTCTTCGTTGGATTAGAAATTACCTTTCGGACCGCTCAATACAAGTCGTACAGATAGTCTCAAGTTTGTAATTCATAATTCATAAAATAAATTCTGGTAATCCCCTCAGTTTTGTCTCCGACACTTTTCCTCATATTTAGCAACAATCTCCTGTCTGAAACTTCTAATCTATTAAATTGCTTTGCTGATGACAGTAATACCCTCAACTTCTCATATTCGTTTCAGGATTCATTTTCTTTTTCTTCGGATGTGGAACTTGAACAGCAGCTCTCTAAATTCTGATATCGATAGCTTTGTTAAATGGGGAACTATTAACCGCGTAAAATTTAATGCTTCAAAAAGTGAATGTTGTCTTCTGTCACTAAAGCGAAATTTTACCCATATGCCACTACTCATGAATGGCACATGCATTGAGGAAACCGAAGAGCTTTCAGTTCTTCTTATGTGCACTATAGACCACCTTGTGTGAAATGATGATACTGCGTTCTGATTCTGGCTGTAATCTATAAGGCATATATTCGTACATTTCTCATATTTAGGGAGGTGCTCCAATAACCTACTTACATCTTTTAGAAAAGATAGCTTTAATAATGATAGGCGATAGAAGTATAACAGAAGCATTTGCATCTCTCGTATTCTGTCTGCCGCAATGTTTCATGTCTCATTATTTTATCAGTAAGTTTATATAAACAGTGTTCTAGTGAAATAGCCAGTTGCATTCGAGTCATTTCCTTATGTTTGGAAACAAGAAATCATGGCAGGAGGCTGCTAAATCTACTTGTTGGTAGAGGAGTTCGTAACCTAACTCATGCAATTTTGACATCGCGGCTGCGGAACTGTACTCAGGTGCGTTGTCCTGGTGGATAAGGACGATTTTCTTCGCCAAATGCGGCTTTTTTTTTTGCTTCAAATCGGGTTAGAATCATTCCTGCAGCTTTCGATAATATGTGCCGGTGATCGGTTTACACTTTTCAAGGTAATAGATGTGAATATCACCGTCGACATGCCTTTATTTGTTCAAAAACCCACCATGGCCTTCTTCGGCTTCGAATAACCAGCAGAATTCCACGGTTTCGACTGGTCGTTGGTCTCTAGTGTGTTGTTGTGAATCCATGTTTCATCCAAGGTTCCAAAACGGCGCAAAAACTAAGTCGAATTTTGTATGAACATCGCCTACTCCTTCGGTCCTTAGGCACAACGCTCGGTTTCAATTCCACTTCCTATGTCAGGTCACTAGATAAAGCTATTTTGCTGTTTTTAAGCTGTTTAAGCTTTTCCATCTGTTCTACTCAACTGGCCTCTTTCCGAGTGGAAGGTAATCTTCTTCTCCCTCAAACTTACTTCCAATTGCACTTACATCGCTTCTTTTCAAGGTCATGTAAACTCTGATAAGTTATCACCTTAAGAAATATCTTGAAGAACGAAAGCTTCTTAATGAGTGGCAATAAAGCTTTCGTAGAAAAAGATCCACTGATGATCTGATGGTATATCTCGCTGAGCAGTTGCACCAAGCCTTACATCGTTTTGGAGAAAGTAAGATTACTTGACTTGGTATTTTAAGGTTATTGGACAGAGTTTGGCATCAGGTATTGATGAATCCCTTCTTCGTTGGATTAGAAATTACCTTTCGGACCGCTCAATACAAGTCGTACAGATAGTCTCAAGTTTGTAATTCATAATTCATAAAATAAATTCTGGTAATCCCCTCAGTTTTGTCTCCGACACTTTTCCTCGTATTTAGCAACAATCTCCTGTCTGAAACTTCTAATCTATTAAATTGCTTTGCTGATGACAGTAATACCCTCAACTTCTCATATTCGTTTCAGGATTCATTTTCTTTTTCTTCGGATGTGGAACTTGAACAGCAGCTCTCTAAATTCTGATATCGATAGCTTTGCCAAATGGGGAACTATTAACCGCGTGGAATCTAATGCTTCAAAAAGTGAATGTTGTATTCTGTCACTAAAGCGAAATTTTACCCATATGCCACTACTCATGAATGGCACATGCATTGAGGAAACCGAAGAGCTTTCAGTTCTTCTTATGTGCACTATAGACCACCTTGTGTGAAATGATAACATAGTTCTGATCTGGGGCTGTAATCTATAAGGCATATATTCGTACAATTCTCATATTTAGGAAGGTGCTCCAATAACCTACTTAAATCTATTAGAAAAGATAGCTTTAATAATGATAGGCGATAGAAGTATAACAGAAGCATTTGCATCTTTCGTATTCTGCCGCAATGTTTTATGTCTCATTATTTTATCAGTAAGTTTATATAAACAGTGTTCTAGTGAAATAGCCAGTTGCATTCCTCCCCTTAAATAATTCAACCGTAATACTCGAGCTTTAATAAATGGTCATCAGTAGTTTAATCTTAATCCCAACTTCAGACATACTGTGAGATACAGAGATTCTTTTTCCAGCTGCACTACACGAATGTGGAATGCTCTACCTAGCTCTTTTTTTACTTCCGGTTGTAATATTATGAGATTTAAAACTAATGTGCATCGGTTTCTCCTTTCAAATTTAAAGGTATTATTAACCCATTAAGTTCGCGCATGTTATAAAAAAAAACATAAAATCATGACAGACTTAGGCTGATGTGCTTGCTGAAATGAAACTGTTAAGTTTAAGTTAAACAAAAAATCTCATGTGACAGTTTACGCAAATGGATAAGTAGCACATAAATGTTTTCAAATTGAATTTAAATATTTAAAGCTGGGTTTAAAGCTCTAGTTTAAATTTTAACTAAGAAAAAATTGTATTCACTCGGGCGTATGAGTAACAAAATTAAACTAATCCAATTTTGTTTATCAGAGAAATTGTGAATCAATTTAAAAATACCAACAATTTGTTTTCTGCTATTATATTTTTCTTCATTAAACAAATACGAGTATTTCGCAGTATCATCATTTCCTCTAAGCCCAATGGGGGCATAGGGGGCCTAAAAATCGTCTCCATCCTCCACGGTCTTCAGCTAACTATTTTAACAATGAGCACGTCTTTTTCTGGAAATAGGTTTCATTTGTTGATACAATACTTCTAAGGTAATTGAAATGAAGTAATGCAAAAAGCGGTTCCGGGGGGTAGGTCAGACGCCAATAAGTGTTGTAGAGGAGTTTTAGTCGGTATGTAGCGACCTGACCTGACCCTTGTGCAAAACATAACACGTTGCGTTCTTGTTAGACTCTCCTAAACTTAGGAATGCAATATTATTTGTAGCATTTCGAAGTATGTTTCTTAAAATAAGTCGTAAACATTATGTTTCTGTAAATGCTTTTAAGAAGGCAGCTTTCATCTTGCGAGTTTGTCCCTTTAATAGTATCTTTGTATAAGTGTTTTGCAATGAAAAGTGTTTCTTATCTTAGCCGTTCGGACTCGCCAGAATTTTGTAGGTGTCCTCAATTCCAACAACACTTACAAACAACTATTTCGAGTTGTAAGTGACAAGGCCCTGGTTTTCGAGGAGCTTTTCCGCCTCAGATTTATTTTTTATTTAGTTCAAAGTCGAACAGAAATCGGAATTTAACGAGGATTATATGTTGTAGCGTCTATTCAATGCTAATTTAACTATTTAAAATCAGGGAGTATCTTACAAATGAAATAGAGAAATTCTGCCAATTCGATTTTTCAAATGAAACTTTTCAAGAGTTAAATCCATTCAAACATTTTCGAGTCGAATTGAACTTTATAATATAAAAGCTCATGGTTATTTTGTCTTGTTTGCTTTAATAAGCTTAACTGTATAGTCCTCAAGCGTGGTTTGTTGACCCGAGTTCACACATAAAATGCATTGTGACGCCTGAGTTAAAAACAATCTTTACTGTTTCGGGTGGAGCTAATAAGAGTCAAAGTCCCCAAAAATTTCAAATGTCGTTTATCTTCCTGTTTTTACAGAATGTGACAATTTGTTACACTCTGCCTGCATTATCACCCACACGAAGTTGAAAAAGTTTATTTTTATTTTCCGCACATGAATCATTGGAATGTTACGTTTTTTTTGAAATATCCACAAAAACAATTTGAAATTATTTTGAGAATATGATTTGGCATGTCTCTCATGTTTTATATTTTGTCTTGATTATGAATTAGGCACATGAACTTGAACCAGTGAAAGTTTATAGTCTGGGATGAAGAGTCGCGGTTTGGGAAGTTTTTTTTTAATTTTTATTCCAATCCAATTGCATGCGGGCACGGACAATAGCTGGCTAGGTTTAACCTTTTTTTTTGGAAACATTATCATTTTATATCTGATATTTAACGACCACAAAAGTTGTTCAGTAAAACACAATAACACAATACCATTCACGTATATTCCGCTTTAACGACTAAAGGCAGCTTTGAGTTTTGGAAGCATTAAATTCTACACGATTATTAATGTCCCATATATGAAAAAAGTATGAAAAACTAAGGGTGCTGTCATCAGCGAAGCAGTTTAGTTGATAACCAGTTTCAGATAGGAGATTATTTATAAAAAGAAGAAATAATGTTGGAGACAATATGGAGCCTTGAGGCACACCAGCATTTGTTTGATAAATTTCGGACTTGAAACTGTCCAAAACAACTTGTATTGAAAGGTAATTGATAATCCAGCGAAGAAGTAATGTGTCATTCCAAATGAGAGTTGGAACCAAAGACGAAGAAGTATTTCATATATTTTTTTTACAAATGACCAAACATTTGTACAACCTTTTTGATAGGACGTTTTATCATTGCTTGCATTTTCGTTAAAGTTAAAGGTTTTTCAAGTTCTTTAAACTTTAACCCTAATAGATGGCGGTTAGCCAAGATTTAATGAAGTGCAAAAAAGTGCTTCATTTCGTTTTTGTCCTTCGTGATGATACACAATTGAATATGGCCGCTGATGAATTCACATTGTGCAAGGAACTAAATCAAGAGCTCATAATTTGTAGAACTTTCATTTATTCTTATAATTAATTTTATTTTTAAATTCCTACAACGAATTCAAAACACGAAATGAAAAACACCTGCCAAAATAATGCTCAAAACTCAGTAATGAGAAAAACGCTTTATCTGATAATGCGCGCATCACGGAATGACATTTGAAAAGAAAATAACCAAGAGATCCGCATTAAAATAATGCGGCGTGCTTAATAGATTTTTTCTATTCGGAATAAAATTTCTAGTATACCATATCTGCTCTGAGAGTTGTTGAAAAAATCGTTGAAGCGGTTCCAGTTGGTTTTCTCATATTGTCAAACGGTTCTCTATAAATTTGTGTGTTGTGTGTACAAAACTACATAAACAAGAGATCACATATTTTGCAGCCAACAGAATATGAATTATGGAATATTTTCACCAATTTTTTAAAAATGAATTATGGATTTAGCATTTTTGAATTGACAACATCACATCCCTGACTTTGAAAGCATGTCTCGTGGACGCACTCTTTTTTTCTTAGATTTTATTTTTTGTTGAATGCATAAGTGAAGCGCAAGGTTTATTATGTAAAATATAGTATAGTTGGCATATTAACAAAAATAATAAAGGTTAAATTTGTAAGAATCGTTAAGTTAAATTTTGTTTAATACCGGAGGTAAAGTCTACAAAACAGACTAAATCAATTTATTGCAAACATGTTTGTAATTTAATTATGCTTCTTTACATATTGAATAAGATCTAAATGATTCAGCCACAAAGCAAAATAATGCGAAAATATTAAGCGACGAATGTTTTCGTGCTCTGCATAAATTTAAGCCCCTCAAAGTAGACTTATCTTTGCATGCAATGTCAACGTTTTTTTTTTTTTTTTTTGAATATATGTATACAATAATTTATTATTCTATTTATACTTTTGTTGAATGTATAGTATATTAAATGCTTCATGCTTTGCATCTTAATTCATTGCATGAACAGAAAAAAATTAAAATGTTAAGACGCTTAACACTAAAGCGAAGTTATTCAAAATGAATTTACTTGAATATTATTTTAATCCTTTAAAAAGTCGTAAGATAAAATAATCCTTTGCGAAAGCATCGTGAATCTTTCATTCTATTTTTGGAAAATGAATATGAGAATATGAGGGTTCAGGAATTCGCATCTTGGATTTTCCATTGTGAATGATAAAAAAAGTGTTATTTTTATTGGCATTTCTTAGAAGAATGTCTTTGTGTGTAGAATTTCGGAAAAAATTGGATGACAGCTAATAATGATTTCGATTAGCTCCTGATGTCGTACTTGAGCGAATGACATTTTGGAGTTGATATCGTTTGAATTTTCAATCGAATTATGTACATATATTTAATTGCTTCATTTAGACAGAAGATATTTTCTTCATCGGAGATAAATTTAAAAAAAATTTATTGTTTTGTGAAATTGCTGTACATTCGACTTGATAGCACGAACTTGCTAATGTATATTGCTATAGTTTGGTCAAACCCTCAAGATCTTTTACATTGTTATGTAAAAGTGTAAAAAAGTCCAAAGTATACTTAAAAACATACAAAGCTGGTAATTTATCAGAGTTCAGTTTAATTTGTGTGTTTGCAATTAAATGTTTTTTTTGCAAATCATTCTCATCAGATGAAATATTGAGTAACAACGCAAAATTGTTTTTGTTCATTTTTAAAAGTAATTTATAACACATTTTAAGTTTTATCAGAACACAGAATTATTTGTTTCTTGCCCAGTTTTTTTTGAAAACTCTCAGGGTTGTCAAGAAGACCTGGGTCAACCGTGGGTAAAGTTGAATGAACGAACCTATTGCAACAAAAAAGTACTGATCCTTGTGACGAGTTAAAGATTAAAGAGTTTTTTTTTTCAATTGGCCAGTGACGGCCATGTTGTTTTGGGTGACATCTATCAAATCCGTTCTTTGTTATTCAGTTACTGATGCCAAAAAAAGCCAAATCATCATGGCAAGTAATACGATTGAAGAGCACGTGCAAATGATGAAACTTTATTATCAATATGAGTGTTCGTTATTGCAATCGTTGGACGCGTTGGACCCATTTTACGGTAGACGTGGCCAAATTTGAGACGACCGATTCGGTAGTCAATCAGCCAACATTTGTCCGAGAACATGGCCGCGGTCTGTGAAATTGTACAGCAGTATCCGAGGCAGTCGATTCCTCGCCGTACACAAGAAATCGGCCCTTTGCAGACTTCAACACGGCGAAATTTGCGTTGGGACTTCTGCCTACATCCTTACAAGATACAACTTACTTACTGATGAAGGGCTGTGTTAACAAGCAAAATTGCCGTATACCTATGGGACGACACAAACACACAGAAGGTTCACCATGCGACAATACATCCTCAAAAAGTTACCGTTTGGTGTGTATTTTGGGCCGGCGGCGTCATTTTGGTCCGTACTTTTTCGAAAAACCCGTTGGTGAGGCGGTCACCGTGAATGGCGAGCGCTACAAAACGATGATAATCAACTACTTATCGCTATCATACTAAATTCATATCGGAGTTTTGCATTTCTAAATCTCAAACAAAGTGCACGAACTGTCATTATTTAAAAAGTGTTCAGAATATATAAATAGAGCAAAATAGCCTTAATTGTAGCCATATGTACATTTATAATATGTACTGCTAGTTAATAAATGTGTAGTGATTCTACATCAGCTACAACAGTAATCGAACAGAGTCAACTCGAACCGCTGTAAAGTGCTTTGCACATGAGACACGAACTGCGAATTGCGAATGGTCGCGAATTTTGACATTTCGTTCACATGAGTATTTTTTTTGGTCGCCGAACAGTGCGAATTGTCAAAAGTAAATTAAAGTAAAATGAGTGCTAAGCAAAATTATTTTAAGAAAAGGTGGCTTTTATGCAGTTTAATTTTTTACCAACATTTAAAAAAAGAGAAAAAACTTGTATTTGCATCTTCTAAATATGAATCGTCATAGATTTGGAGAACATTTCACTTTGATACCTCAACTAGAAAGAGGTTGAATTCGTACGAATTTGTTAGTCGCGGGTTTGTGGAATACGTTCACTAGTTGTGGATTGCGAATTTACATTTGACAGTTCGCAGAAGATACGTTGTTGGTCGCGTACAAAATTTTAAAATGCAAAATATGTATTTCAATTTATAATTATTTTAAGCAGTGTTTTCCTTTTAAATAGTTGATTCGATCATTAATTCACTTCGTCGTAGAATAAAAACAAAACAAAAATTGATATTAACTGTGAAAATTGCTTAAAAAGATTTATTCGCATTCGCAGGTCGCAGATCATGTGCAAAGCACTTAAACACCTATCAAACAGAGCCACGTCACGTCAAACGCCATTTTGATCAGCCATTATACATTGCCTTGGGTTTGGCTATTCTGCCTTCTTCTCCCACGGCAAGGCAAGAGGCACACACATTTCAGAATATAATCTTATTAATAAAGCTTATAGTTAAGTCAAGTAATATTAAAAACTGTATTTTTATTATTAACGTACTTAACAAATGTTTAAAAAATAAAAAGAAGCTAGCAAGTTGCTTTGAAGTGAGCAAGTTCTAACACTGGTTCAAAGAAGATATCTTAATTAAGGGAAATTAATCTATATTTTTAGTTGATTAACTTAATAAAATAGGAGCTGCTTGGTTATAGTGTACCCAATAAAAGGATCATTTATGTTCAAGCAATGCCAAACTAAAAAAAAAAAACAAACACTTTCAATTGGCTTACGAAATTTTTTTTTTTTAAATGTTTTGGAAATTTTGTATTTAAACTTCATTAAAAAAAACGCTCCAGCGATTTCCAATTTAGTTTTGGTATAAATTCATATTTCCTTCAGAAATCATATGCCATTCTATTTTTTAACTAAACAAATAAAGGGTTTTATTTTAGTAATTAATATATAGGTAATAGTATCCATGTTTTTATACAGAATTGTTTTTAAATTTATTAAAAGTTGATTTTTTTTTCGCGGCGAATGGAGTGCGATTTTAAATTGATTTTGTCTGTCGTTGTATTCGTACATACATATATCCATTTACCAAATCGTTTAAAACTGCTTCCATTTTGTATTACAAATAATTTCCTTGATGTATTGGAAATAACTTTCAAAATTCAAAATAACCTTTAAAAGCTGACAGCGAAAAAGAAATCAATTTTTTGCCCAATGGAATGCAACAGTTGTCAAAATCAGCCTTTTAGTTGTTCTAAACCAAAAATAAATTGATTTATTTTACCAATGGAAAACACTATAAGTATTTCTGAAAATCTAGTTATCGGTTTGTCTTTGTAGATGAGTGTAAGGGCCGAAGATGAAGTTGAATACTTTAAGTTCTTGAAATTTCTACTGCCTTTGGGACATGTCAGAATTTTTTGGTTCTTTTTATAACAGCGTTGCAATGGTTTCTGATTTGCTAATGCGTTTGTTAGATTGGAAACTTAATTTTTTCAACTTGACAGTATTTTTACAGCTTGTATCGAACCAAGACTTTTTTAGGTTTTGTACTCTTAATTCTTTAAGAAGTAAAATTCTGCATCCCAATAAAATGTTACCATATCGGCACTGGCATCAATGTCACTATCGAGGAAACAGCCACGTCAATCTAACCTAACCAAATGTTAAACTTCTGATCAACTCAGTTGTGCCGTCCTTATACAATTCTACTGATATCCCAATCGACCCTTCTGCTTTTCAATCCATAAGCCTTGTCAACGTTGAAAGTTGAAATTAAAAAAAAAAAAATAAAGTATCCAGCAATTTTTAAAAAATTCGTGCTAGTTGCGAATATTTCGCGTTGGTTTGGTAGAATCTTAATGGAGAATCTTAAAATAAATATCGGAATCCCGCATTTCTACGTCAACTATGATGTGCTCGTGAATGCCCAAATGTTGATTAAAATTAACTCATAGCTGCTGTCAGTAGCTATTGTATAAAAAATCAAATAAACCAGCAATATTATCGATTCTCATTGCAAAATTATATGACCTACATACATGAATCCTGTCTATTATAACAAAAAATGAAAATTTTCCCTCTCAACCATTTTCATTTTCTTCTATTGTTCTGGATACAATCCCCAGGAAAAGTGAACTTTTAAGTCATACTTTTTGTTTCTAACCAGACAATTTCCTTTTCATCTGTATAAACTTTATATATACATACAGTGCTGAATTATGTGTACTAAAAATCATGGTGTAATGAGGTCGCGAATTTTCGTTGACCCACATTTAGGACAAAAAGCTTTGAACTCAATTTAAGCTATACACCAGACTAGTTTAATGCATACATTAGAAATGAAAACCTATCTGCGTGCACTTATACACACACTGATATAAACATCAATAAAATGCTCCATTTAAATTGTTTACAGGTCTGCAAATATTGGAATGTCCTTGCCCTGGACGGTTCGAGTTGGCAAAAAATCAATTTGTTTGACTTTCAACGGGACATCGAGGTAAATCCCCTGTTTATTATTCAACTAACTTACCAGCCAAAGGTTATGTTTTAATTTGTATTCTCTGTTTACTTTCCAGGGTCCTGTCATTGAAAATATATCCCAGAGATGCGGTGGTTTTTTGAAATTTCTCTCGCTACGAGGTTGCCAATCAGTTGGAGATGTATCAATACGGTATCTATACATACTATCTCTCTTCTACATGTCCTTTTTGAACTTATTTGAAATAAATAATATTTTTATACTTTCCAGAACCCTAGCCAACCACTGCCATTATATCGAGCATCTAGATTTATCTGAGTGCAAAAAGATAACCGACCTATCGACGCAATCAATAAGTCGCTACTGTTCGAAATTAACATCTATAAATTTAGACTCGTGCGCTAATATAACCGACAATAGCTTAAAATACATCTCCGATGGATGTCCTGTAAGTATATGATTGAATGAAAGAAAGCCATTTTCAGGTCACGTCCTTGAGAACCTGAACTGCACAAAAGAAAAAAAATGAAATGAAAGATTCTTCTGCTCTTGCCTTCTAGCGAATTTGCTGTTAAAAATGCATTTAAAAAAATTTCTCTTCCGTCCAGAACATGTTTCCATCCAATGCACATTTGTATCTCTCTTGCGTTGCTCTTTCTTCGAACTAGGATATACTTTGTTACATATATCAATTCCTCTCTTCAACCTTGTGCCATAGTTTTGTTGTTGTTGTAGTCGTCGTCGATTTAACGAGCAACTCAAGCTTCACTTCCTGACTGCCAGTGCTTGCAACACTGTTGGAATCATCCTCGTCCTCATTGCTTTTTGCAACCACATTCATTCAGTTTTTGTGTGTGCTGTTTTTAGGCCAAAATGAGGTCAAACCATTATGATGGCACAAAAGTTTTAGCCTACATTCCCAAAAAAAAACAAAAACAACACCAAAACAGAATCACATCACACTTTGAGCGCAGTAAAGTCGTCCGTCCGTCAGTCAACATTCTTCTTCAATCTTTTAGTTAGATTTAACTCCTTGTGTGTGGGTTGTTTTCGATATTATTCCGTCTTGTCTTGGAGGCATGCATTAGTTTGTTTTTTAAACGGGGTGTTTGGGTGGGAGAAGAGGGTAGCTAGTACAACATTCCATGCATCTACACAGGGTAAGTGCTGTTCAGTGGGTGACAACGACAACAACGACGATTGCCACAGAACACACACTATCCCTCAGCAGGCTGTTAACCATCATCAGTACACCCTCCTTCCTCCCCCACATGTTTACTATGTGATGTCCTTTAATAGGTTTCTGTGTGTTTTTGCTTTTCACACGCTCACAGCTGCTTTGCACAAGGACACAGGATCAATAATTTTATGGTTGTTGTTTTAAGTATTTCAAAGGGTATTACAATAATAATAGCGGAGGAGGAAATGGGCTATTTAAAGTGGTTATTGCCAAAAAAACATGTACAAGTATTGAGATTTTTAATCGGAAATTTTTTATTTATCGTACCTGACCTGGTACATATGTATATATTAAAAACTTAATTAAGAATCAATTTTAAAGACAATTTAGTTTTTGAAGATATTGCAATCTTATTCATGATGATCCGGAGTAGACCAGGGACTCAACCAACAAACTTTCTTCCAGCCCTCCAGGTCTATCCCTTGTTTATTGTCTTCAGTTTCCCACGTCAAGTTGGTTGATGTCCTTTTAAATCTTCGTTCACCATATCAATAGCACTGTTAATCATATCTAGTTAAGAACTGAAGTATAATTGAACTTCGTCGTCATCAAACAAATAGTCAATACAATGTTTTATTCTTTTAGGAATTTGGTTTACATAGAGTGAAAACAGTAGAGGACCGAGAATGTAGCCCCGCAGGTCCTCTAAGAAATGGTGGCATATAATTTCCAACAGCTACACATTGCTGGCGACCATCTAAGTACGAAGCCAAGAGTACGACGACAAAAGACGAAAATCCAAAAGCATACATCAACTTCTTGCAGAGAATATAATGGTTTACTGTGTCGAACGCTTTTGAGAGAAGTCTAACAACGTTAGAAATGTAGGTCGGTTATAGTCGAAGTCTTGGCGAATATCGTCGACAACAAGTAAGAGAGAAGTTCTACAACTTCTTTCAGCACGAAAACGGGATTGAAATGGGCTAAAAATATCGTTACTAGTCAAATACATTTGCATCTGCTGTAAAATGTTTTTTTTTTCGAATACTTTCGACAGAAACGGTAGGATTGCAATTGGTCTTAACTTATGATTGTTCTGATTATTTGGACTAAGGTATCGGTATTTTTTCAGGAAACGATGTATTTGCAAGTGCTTAGTATCCGATTGAACATATAAGTTAGGTACGTATTTTAAAAGCACAAAAAGGAGCAACTTTAAAAATTTAAGATTTATTTCATCCAAGCCTATTGATTTCAATTTAACCGACAGCAAAGCTTCAACAACGTCTTCATCAGTTAATCGCGCAAAATCAATGCATTGTCATTATCTTTAATAGACTGGTCAGAAAACACTTGTTGCGCAGAAACTGACACAAACTGTGAGTTATGAGCATTGCAATCTACTTTCACAGTTGAACTTGACCCTTGTTTACCAAGGCCCAGTTTGCGTAGCTTTTGCCAGAGAATATTCCCTGAGTGTGCTTCAGGATTAAGGAAGTTTTCATTGTAGAGTCACTTTGCAGCCCTAATATGAACTAGAACCAAATTACGAAAATTCTTATAAAGATTAAGCTTTATGTCGTTTCCAACATGCATATACAATATAACGATTCTCTATCAAAACGGATAATTCTCTACTAAGCCATATTAAAGAAGTCGACTTGTGGATCGTACAAAATATGCTTCATAAACCATGCTCTCCTCCCAGCATATTTTGTAGATAAGCAGGTGCATGTTTCTACCCAAAATCATTACTTCCAAACAGCTCGCCACCAATTACTTCAGCTCTAGCAGATTTATTGGACTTTTATATATAACACTATCTTCACATTGACGAGATCGGGTCTACGCCGCCGCCGTCTAGTTTTAATGTAACAAGCTCCCTTACAGCGAAATTCGGTTTATTAAAGCCATTATACCATTTTCAGAAATAATGTTACCATTTTCTTAGCACCGAATGTGATTCTACTACGACGTTTCCTTTATCAGCCTTGAAGGTTTAATTTCGGCTCTTTTAACTTTTAAGAATTAATAGTCGAATACGTGGACACTTTGAAAAATTTCGGCCAGATTTCCAATGAAAACCCTACCTGGACAAACCTGATAGCAAGGATAATTGAAAAACTATATAATGGCCTTAGTTTAGATTGGTGTTCTCAAAGATTTGTTCCAACTGCTAAGAAATGTTTCTTATAAAAGTTTTGCTCCTGCCAATTTTCACGTACTGTTGTGAAGTATTCTGTAGTGTAGACCACAACACACAAACAAACTAAAAGTAAGGCTTAGATACATATAATATATTCGTCCCGAACCCATTTCCACAGTAGTTAGCAGTTTGGACTATTACACCGGATACATGAGTTCGGATCCGAGTCGAGCCGATTCCACGTCGTTAGATAGCAAATGCGACTTAATTACAACTTGAGATAGCACGTGCATCTATGTACTAACTACTAACTATAACCATATACTTCTTATTACAAGTCTGCTCATGTTCCAAAAGAAAGGATTCAAAGAGACAATTTCACTTGGTTATTATGATAGTGGGTCTCTGAGATTTTCAGACTCTGTGCTACAAATAGTTTCGCAAAAGTTGCTGGCCCTCAGTTTTGTACCCTAAATCTTCTTTTCCGCCTTTAAATCTTTTTCATGCCTTTAAATAGACGCTCTTCAAGTGGAAATATTTCAAGAGCCCCTTGAAGAGACCTGCGTTGGAGTGCAAAAGTGTTTTTCATCTAAATCGTTTGAATTCGGCAGAAAATTTTAGGTACCCTCCGTTCCTCCGGATCAAAATCACAAAAGAATGTTTGAGAGTTGTAAGTCACTAGGCACATAATCTGTCACGCCACAAAATTCAATGATAAATATAATCAGCTTAATGTTAATAGTTTTTAATATTACAAGAGATTTAAATTTGGAAATTAAAAAGAATCCATTTTAATAACTATTTAACGTACCTATTTTTATTATTTAGAACCTTCTAGAGATTAATGTATCATGGTGTCATCTCATATCGGAAAACGGAGTCGAAGCCCTATCTCGCGGTTGTGTTAAATTAAGAAAGTTCAGCAGTAAAGGTTGTAAACAAGTAAATGACAACGCACTGCAATGTTTAGCTAAATACTGTCCCGACTTAATGGTGCTTAATTTTCATAGTTGTGAGGTAAATGTTTTAAAATTTAATATGAATTGCAGTAATTCCAAATTAAAATATTCAAATTTCTATTTTTCTCTTTTTAGAATATCACCGACTCTTCAATACGACTTATCGCATCAAATTGCCGTAAACTACAAAAGCTATGCGTATCAAAGTGTGGCGAATTAACGGACGTTTCACTAATAGCTTTATCGCAAAATAACCCACTTTTGAATACCCTAGAGGTATCCGGATGCAGAAATTTTTCCGACATTGGATTCCAAGCACTGGGTAAAAATTGTAAATATTTAGAACGAATGGACTTGGAAGAATGCAACCAGATAACTGATTTGACGCTGGCCCATTTAGCCACTGGTTGCCCGAGCTTAGAGAAATTGGTAAAACAAAATTTTACAAAAAAAAAAAAGAAAAAACTTAAATTTGCATCTCCTTTAGACTTTATCACATTGTGAGCTTATAACCGACGATGGAATACGTCAGCTGGCCGCCGGTAGTTGTGCAGCTGAAAGTCTATCCGTCCTAGAATTGGATAATTGTCCACTCATAACCGATCGAACCTTAGAGCATTTAGTATCGTGTCACAATCTACAGAGAATTGAGCTATTCGACTGCCAAATGATTACACGAGCGGCAATACGAAAATTAAAAGTAAGTTTTCCATTCAAAATCAACTCAGAACAAACGAAACTTACAAATTAAGTTTACCTTGTAGAATCATTTACCAAATATTAAAGTTCATGCATACTTTGCTCCGGTGACACCACCACCAGTTACCACTGGCCACCGACCTAGATATTGTCGCTGCTGTGAGATTCTCTGAGATCAGGCCATAGGCTTGGCCAGAAAAATTTTGTGCAAAAGCCGTGATGACTGATATATTACAATAGTTTTTATTTTCATAATAATTCTATTATTGTTGTTAGTTTATCTTATGTTTCTCGCAGTTAGTTATTATTTACTTAATGATTATTATTATGACTTTGGGTACTCTGCTGCCACTAATAACATATGTAAAGATACGATATTCTTCTAAAAAAAAATAAATTACGAACATTTATATAGAAAAAAAAACAACAAAAAATTAAGAGAACAAAGAGAAACCCTAATTTTATTACTCTTTCTGTTAAGTTTAAACAAAAACAAAACAAGGAAACATTTGTTTTTTGTTCTCCTTCTCTGATGTATTATTGAATTAATTGTTTTTACTTTAAGCTATTTAAAGGTTCATTATTCAAATTGATAAAACAAAACAAAAATGGGACACTAATGCCGATAGCATTGCATATTTTTGAAAACAACAAATGTGTTCGAGTGTATTTATGAATATAGGTATGCGCCGAAAAAGTGATTGACCTATTGTTTATGTGTATGAGATATGACATTTGAAATTTATCAATAAAATGTAAAAAATTAATCAAGTTATATTTTGCTGTAATTTAAAAATTATGACTTTTGTATAGTTAGATATATAATTAATATAAAATTTTCTATAATTATATTTAATTTTATATTTTGTTAAATACATACATTTAATAGTTAGTGTTTTTTTTTGTAGTTTGTACATAATTTTAAATACATATTGGTTTTTTTATTATATAAGAAAGAAATGTAAGTAATTATACGATGAATTTTAAAAGAGATTCCAATAACTATACTCACTTGGTCTCATTTTAACAAAAACTAAATACATGTGTTTTTTATTTCGTTTTATCATATTATTCTTTTTTTTTTTTTGCTAACTAAAAATGATGAAACAACCATGGAACCATGGAAGTTAACCACAAAGAAAGATTTTTATCATCAACTTCTACATAGAAAATGATTAATTCATTTCTTCTAGCACAGATTTTCAGGTTTAGTATTGCAAATCAAATCTTTCAAACTTTTTGTAATGGCCAATACAACTTTGTGATGTACTCTTTTCACTCGGTGCAGAGACGATTACATCGTTTTGAACTGTTGTCTTCAAGTACAACCGAATCATTGTCTTTCATCTTTTTCACAGCCCCTAAAATCAAACGCTGTTAAATTATCTTAAATATGTAACATCTATGTAACGGAATTACTGATCTGAAAACCATCCCCTAACATGGGGTGTTTAAGTGTGCGCTTCTTAAAATCCTTTCAAGGGTGGAACCAAATATACCTTACAGAAACTCAGGCTCATAGCTCATTAAGATCCAGAAAGAATGGTACATTAGACCAATCGTGGTTTTTACTGTGGAGAAGTAAAAGTTAATTTGTACTTCTTCCTATCTAAGCAAACCGGATCTGGGGAAATATTCCAAAATTAAAAGAATTACGATCTTTGACATAGTGTCGGGAATATCTTTCGAGTTTTTCAAATAATTTAATATCCGCTCTCATCGAACAGACTTTTACTCCTACAAACTACATTTGTTGTTTTCTCTTAACGACGACACATATTTTGGTAGCTCGAACGACCAAAGTTTATAGTTCTGTCGTGCATCCAATATGAGGTAGACTCAGAGTAATACAAGCTGTTAATATTTTTGTTCTCAATAATTTTGGGAAGTTGTTCTTTCCTGATCAATTGTACTCTTGAAATTCTGTTCTATTGATTTTTTTTTTAAATCATATTTTCTCCTATAACCATATAGAAATCACGCATCGTTCCTGTTAAGGATGTCATTTCTGATACAGAGTACGTTTTATGTTCCTAGTCGATGATTTTTTTGTTCAATAACTATGGTCTTTAGCATTATGTATTGAATATGTTGTCGGTCAAGTGTGCGCCTCTGGCCGAGGCACAAACTCTTTTAAGCATTACAATTTCACAGACTTGTGTAATAATTTAACCATCTAGGTTGTATTTGGTTTGTTGATTTACACCTTTTCATTAAGTAATCGAGAAGCGGCAAATCAGACGACCATGAAGGGCACTCAATTCCACCATAGCACAAGCAGCATGTGATGTGGTACCGTCTTGTTAGAACCACGTGTTCTGTAGGGCGTACCATACAGTTACTCTACGAAGAACTTTACGAATTCGATAGATTCTTATTATGAATAGCGACTCGCTTAAATTAAGTTCACTCCAAATGTCAAAACCTTAGAATTTGTTTAGCTTGGGATCACAAATAGCGAATGTTGCTAATCTAACCGCTTAAAGTGTGAAATTCAATCGAATCAAATTATTTAATAAATTGAAACTATTCTATCAATTGTTATTGTTTATTTTGGAAGTAATGAAGTAATAAACGCAAAAGGTAGCTGCAAATAAATTGTGTTATTTTAAGAAAGGAAAATAATTTAATATTTCAAGAACGAATGTAAATCAGTCTGCGAAGCTTGTGGAATTTAAAGAAAAGTATCCTGATGTAGCTAGATATATACAGGCGTTTTGTGTCAACAAAAAAATCCAAAAGATTATTGGAAGCAATTTGTAATAGAACTTAATTCTTTTGCTCCTCCGTCGCGCGAAAGAATAGACTGGCATAAGGTTCAACTACAATTTGTTGTTCCAATTTAACAAGGTTTTTAGGCAAAGTTCTCAACGTTATTCGTTGAGTTAATACAGAAATGTAATTTTGGCACCATTAATATTTGAAGCGAATGTGGAAACTAGCTAACCATAATACCGTGATGAGGGAAATTCGCTAAATCATTCGAGCTTAGTTCCAATTTTGTTTTATAGAACATACTATTTAAAGTTTGGCTTACAACTAATAAGATACTATGTGTGAACATTTATATTTGTAAATTCGTAGGGGCCTAACTATATACAGTGAATTGCGTTTAATTATTTTAATATAAAATATACATAACGAAAAAAAAATTTTAAAAGGTCGGTTGACTTTATCGTCAGGGTGTTCATTCCCGGTTGTCAGTGGTCATTCGAGTTTAGTCGAACGTTCGATTCGCTATTCTTAATGGGCTTTTTTCTCTTTTAGTTCAGAACAGAGCCTGAGTTGTCGTAAAATAAATTGTTTTTCTTTTTTCGTTCAGTGCTTCAAATATTTGTTTCTTTTTTCTGTCTGAGCGTGATCAGAATGCGCTCTATGAGCTTAGCGTAAAATAACTGAGCAACAGAGTTAAATGCTTAACACAAACATTTGACAGGTGGAAATATAAAAAAAAAAATGGTGACAGCTAAGTGTTCAGATGTGTTTTAAAAACAACTCAGAGCGGTCAGAGCACGCTTGGTTCAGAGGATTTTCGGAACATGCTCGACATGCTCGGACTCTGTTCAAAGCACTTTTCTGAACGAAAAAAGAAAAACGCCTAATGAGGGCCATAACATAGTGAAACTCACCAGCAGCATTAATTAATTTTTGCATATTTATTTCGTTACTTTTCGAGATATTGAATATTGAAATCACATACCATAATTAATAGTCAAAGATGTACTTGGGGAAAATATTCGCTGTGAACTTCTTTTTCTGTATCTAAGCTTCTGTGTTTGAAGTTATAATTTCGTATGCATACATATAATTGGAATGCATTTGGATTGTAGATTTGACCAATGTTTTGAGTTTACATATTTATTAATATCTAGAGCAAGGCAGTAAGTTTGCTTTAATTTTGTACATTTTTGATAATCATGAATATTTATCGTCCATTCGGCTGGAGGTCCGGAAAACTGGGTTTTAAGCAAAACTTACAAAAAAATTCGAACTTTCATTACCTATCAATTTAATCCTAGTTACATAGATACATACTTGCATTTATGATTGACAACAGTTTCAATTGAGTAATGTGTTTGTCATAGCAAAGATGTGCATTCAAAGAACGGACATACACTAAAAATGGACATGAATACCTGGGCTAATACTATTTTCATTTCAAGGAAAGGTAATCATTTATTCGATAGTGTTTATTTTTGTTTTAATAAAATCTACAAAGTCTATCTCATATACAAAATAAAATAAAAAAAGCGCCTAAACAACATACACATATTTTCTTCATAAAAACACAAATACAACTTTGAATCCACGAATTAATTGAATAAAAATAACAGGTCAAAAAAGAGGTGAAATAAAAAAACACAATTAAGATTAAGTAGATGTGATAAAAGCTTTTTTGATTTGTAGCTATAAGTATTCAAATAAAAAAAAATAAATGAAACACATTTTAAAACAAACAAAAAACTAGAATTATATACCTACATTATGTAGTTTGGAAAAGAAAAACGATGAAATATTAATTAAAATCAACAGAAATAAAAATTAAAATAAAATTACTTAAAAAAAAAAACAATTCGATTTATTATTATTAAAAAAAAACATTTTTTTTACATAGAACAGTACCATAACCACATAACATCAATACATACATTAATAGCTTTAGGTTAAATGTTTTATTTTTTTAATCAATTCATTGTGTTGTCAATGTTAACGTTTAAATACAAAATAAATCATAACATATAAAAACAAAACCAAACTGTAAAAGTAATAATAGACAAAAACAAAAAATATTTTTCTATACAAGAAAACACATTTTACTATAATTCTTCATTTTTTTTTTCATATACCTATAACTCTATTGTGATTCTTAAGTCAAATCTTTATATTATAATTAAATAAATAAATGTAATAATAAACAAAATATATATACATATATTATTTAAATTGAAACACAAATATTTTTTTTATTTATTATTTTTTGGTTGTTCAAAGAGAAATATTTATTTATTGTCAAAATCGTTATAGCGTTTTCATTTTAAAGAAAACTTATTTTTTTTTACAATCTTTTTTATCTCAGTTACTTAAACAAATAAGATTTTTTCCATTATGACCCTACGGCACGATTTTTTTTGAAAAATGTTCAACTTAGATTGGAAACAAAAAAGGTCAAATTTGCATGCTCAATTATTATTTGTGGAGATAAGTACCAGGTGGCGCATTCGTAACGTTATGATTTATTTGGGGGCATTCACTAATGTAGTGACTACGTAGTCAACTCGCTATGATTGGTTAAATACAACTAAAAAATGAGTTGAAATTTCTCCTCCGACTTGTTGTAAAAACTTCGGCTTCAAAGTTAGTGGATAATAATTTTGACATTTCACAATCAGCTGTTAGATGAAAATGGTGCAATATGAAAATCAAACTTTCTCTAACATTTTATTAAAGTCAAAATCATCAATTTGATATTTAATTTGTTTAGTAACGTGCGTACCTCATTATGACTGTTTGAAATTTACAAACTTCAAAAAGGTCTTTTTACTTAGTTTTTTTGCACGAACTGTCATTGTTTTAGGTGTGTTCTGAAACATTTTTTAAATATTTTTTTTAGTATACGATACTTACTAGTCAGAAAATGTTCAAAATTAAGAATGAATTAGTAAACTACTTTAAAGTTAGCAAATTATTGAGTAGTAAAATTTTAAGCCAATATCTCTTAAATGGTGCCCAAATTGTTTGCTTCTACGTGACGTGCTCTGTCCAGAGCATTTTCCATTACTTTTCTTAAAATTTCAGGTCCCAGCACCCTCACCCTCACTTCTTCACGGATATTGGCATTGGGCTGTTGCACAGTTCTTGGCTTACTGGCAATCACTTTCCTTTTTAGGTATCACCAAGGAAAAAAATTTAGAGTCGTTAAATCGGGCCAACGCGGTGGCCAGGTAAACCAGAAAACGCGACGGTCAGGTCAAATCAGAAAAAATTTGTCTCAGGAGAGACAAATTTAAATGAGCTATTCCATCTTATTGGAACCACAACTCTTAATTGTTCTCGACCTCTGGCCTTACACATTTTCAATCACTGCCGGTATTGAAAGTCATCCACATTACCTGCATTTTGTTCGTCGTTTTCGAAAAAATGATCCTTTCTGTGGTTATTCCATACCATACTGTGCATCTAAGTGGGTGCATTTTGACGTTTAACAATTCTTTTTGGATTTTCGATGCTCTATATTCTGCAATTTTATTTATTCACGTTATCGTTGAGTTGAAATTGGGCCTCATTATGAGTTTGTGAATAAACTCGTTGTTCTCTCGGAACAATTCTTGAAAACGCCGAACATACTGAATGCGTACTTGTGGATCTTTCAACACGTTAACCAATTGGAATTCTATATAGAAAAAGGTGTAAAGCTAAGTGTACACGATTGGTAGATCTTACAATATTGTAAGATCTTACAATGTCTGACAATTATCTACCAATGAGCTGACAAATAAGTTGTGTGTGTACACGGTTGGTACAAAATCCACCAATCTCTTACAATTCATTGTCAGAAGTTGGCTGACAATTCATTTTCAGATAGCCAGCTTAATACCAACCAATTAATTGTAAGAGATTGGTAGATTTTCTACCAACTGTGTACACACACAATTAATTGTCTTTTTGTTGGTTATGGAAACTGTGACAATTGAACGTTGGCTGACAATGAAAAAATTGTATGATGCTAAAAAACGAACATTTTACAATTTCTTCATTGTCAGAAACGTCAGACAACGATAAAAATTGGCAGGGCTGACAATAAATTGTGTGTGTACACGATTATCAAATACCTTACAATTTACCGTCTTACGAGTACAATTAATTGTCAGATACATTTTCTGGAAGATTACACGATTGTCAGCTAGCGTACACATGATGTGTCAGATTTCTTACAATTAATTGTCAGACAATGATCTAACAATTAATTGTCAGACAAATTTTCTGACAATTAATTGTAAGACTACACGGTTGTAAGACATTGTAAGCATGTTTTTCACTGACAGATCTGACAATATTGTAAGATCTACCAATCGTGTACACTTAGCTTAACTGCCGTAAAATTCTTGTAAAAACTGCCTATACTTCCGCCAACTGCTGAGAACGTGCGTCGCCTGTTGGAAGTTGCGGGGTTTTTCTCAATACTTTCTTGCACCCGAGCAATGTTCACATCATTTTGTACTGCAAGAGATTTTCCAGCACGCGGAAGATCACAGACAGATTTCAGCAACAAATGTGGTTGCTGAAAAAGCTGGACCAATCGGTAAATTATTGGAGCACTGGGTGCATTTCGAACATGAAAAAAATTTTGGTGATCTTTGTGTCCGAATAATTAAATGTCAAAATAAAATTGAACATCTTTGGTTCTTTGTTTTATTGTGCTGAGTCGTGCTATCATAAATTTCCCAATTTTTTCAAAGTTAATTCTGAAAAAAAAAAAAAAAAAAATACTTAAAAAAACAATATTGTTCAATAATTAAATCATAACGTCACTTATGCGCCACCCTGCACATACATAAGATTGTACATAAAATATTCATACACAGATAGAATTGTTTTTGGCAGGTTTTCGAAAATCATTTTTATTTCACTATCAGACTTTTTTGTTAAAACATTTCTTAGGGGCCAGTTATAGCTCATCAGAAAAGTCCATCAGAAAAATTAGAACAATCGAAATCTGAAACATTTTTCTGATGGCCAATAATTTTACGTCAGAAAACAAACAATTTTTTCTTGTCATATCATCAGAAAAAAATTTTCTTCTTTTACTCAAAATCGAGTCGTAATATGGTCAATTTTGGAAGACAAAATTTTTTCTGATGGACTTTTCTGATGAGCTATAACTGCCCCCTTAGGTCCACATACGCATACAACTTCAGAATATATGTATGTTTGTGGGCCTCGAAAAATCTGCAGTTTTCAATGTGCATGTGATTTAATTTTTGTAGAACGTTGTATGTACATAGGTACATGTGTACATGTAAAATTGAGTAAAAAAAAAAAAACAAATTATTTTTGAAATATCAACGAATTTTATTTGAAATGCTTATGACATAATATATGTATTTTTTTTTTCGCTCAGAATGCGTGTAAACTCTTCTGAAAGTGTTATATTGCTATTTAGAATGACAGTTCCTCTCCTGAAAAGAAGAAATAATGGTTCTGAGCTTAATTAAAGAATCGAAATCAGGGCTCGTATCGCGTAATGCTAGATACACACGGGGCAACCGTAGCAGCAACGTGTTGCTGTAATGCTAGCTACACACGAGGCAACCGTTGCAGCAACGTGTTGCAGCAACTTGTTTCGTTTGTTCACTACACACGTGGCAACTGTTGCTGCAACCACAGTACTGTTGGAGCAACCGACCGAAAATATCAAAACTTTTTGATATTTCTGGCAACGGTTGCAGCAACACAAAATCAATTGGCAACATAGCTACACACGAAGCAACGGTTGCCTCAACATGGCTGTGTTTCTGAAACGGTTGCCTCGTGTGTAGCTAGCATAACGTAGTAAGTGTAACCACAATTTGAAGTTTAAATTTGAAATAATTTTGCAAAATGTGTGTAATAATTGCAAATTTATTGAACAAAAAAAAAAAACTAAACATTGAAATAAATAAATTTAAAAAGGTCTTATCCTTATCATCAAAATAATAGTGATGGCAGGGTGTGAAGCTTCACAAACACAATCGTACGAAAACTTCAGAATCATAAGGGGTCCTTGTATCAAAATGTACATAATTATATTCTAGGCTATTGTTCTTGAATGTCGAAGAAGCCGAAAAGCTCTCAGAACTAATATCTCTGATCTGTCTACATTCTATAAGGCGTTTGTACGTCCAAAAGTCGAGTAAAGCTCGCGTCTTTGTGCTAGTGCAGCCCAAATTTTTTATTAATTTACTGGATAGAATACACAAAGGAGCGTTAACACTGAGAGGAAACAAAACTATTATGGAACCATTTTCATCTCTTCAACACCGTCGGAATCGTTCTTGTCGTTCCTCTTGTTTCATTGTTAAAACTATTTCTATCGCTATATTATATTCTTCACAGCAATTTGAACTTTTGAAGGTTTTATTTTGAAGTTTATGCCCCTATTATGGATGACAACTCAACTTAATGTAGCCAAAATAAAAAAGAATATCCGTATAGGTATTTAATAAACTCATATACACTTCTATTCCTAAAGTATACATTTTTTTGACTCGAAATAGTTTTCCTAAAACAACCAACGTTCCTCAGCGATTCCACCAATTGTTAAACTTGCTACTGCTCTTAGTTTCATTAGCGAAAGAAGTTGCCAAAAGTGTAGTGACAATGATTTAGGACTGACTCAATCGATAGTGTCAGTTGTATTAAAAAAAGTGGTAGATGTGATTGAGGAACTCATTTGTGGAAAATGGATAAATGCTCTGCTAACATAGAGCAACAAGTCGTTCAAATTGTGATGGCCATGTAGTTTTTAAACTAAAATACACTCATTACATTCTATTTTTATTAAAATTGTTGTTTATCCGAAAGCAGATTTTTTCATTAAAATGTTCTACACAACTGCTTCGAACCAGTTGTCTGATTTTGACGCTTATTACAACTGAAGCACAACTCAACTTACTTACATAATACGAAGAGACAACTGAAAAGTCGACCATTTTGTTAGTTGTCTGCTAATCGACAACTGGTTGTGCTTTGACAGTCAACTGGTTGTGATCGATAATACCAATTTTAAGAATTACAACTAAACTATAGTTGAGTTGTCTTCCATAATAGGGGGGTTAGTTTTCCCATTCATTTGGAAAAACCCGTTTTCGAGACATGTGACAAAATTTGGCAAAAATACGAAAATCGTTCGTAAACTTCAAATGCGTTTTGCAGAAAATTGACTGACATTGATCAAACAGAAGCAGGAGTTTGCATATTTGACTATAGTAATAGTATCTGCGTCAAAAAAACAATCATTTGACGATCAAATTGACGTTGATTTGACGTTATCGAAAACGGCATACGAATACCTTTAGAATGATGTTAAGGCACATTTCAAAATATATGAATGCACTTAAAACCATGAAGGAATTCCCGGACGGCATTTTCCACCGCCATTTTCTGCAATTGCTTCTTTGAAGGTGTTTTTACCACCGAGTCGTCTCTTATTAAATCTGAGACCCTGATCCATAGTGTTTACCGTCCATGCTGAAAATGATTCCAAATTTTAATATTCCAACCTCTCAAAAAAGGAACCTTTAAAAGAACCCTTTGTGGTTACATTGAAAATAAATATTTCCTTTTATAACCGATTCAAACTTGCTTTCGAGCAAAATGTCCAAGATCCACACAAAATCAACATTTTGTATTCAGATTTTGTAATGTAGTGGATTATGACAAAATCTGCTTGAAACACACACAAAGACAGCATATATCCCATCTTCCTCTTATGTGATTTCCATTGGTAAAATAAATCAATTTATTTTCGATTAACATCTGTCAAAATGGAGATTTTGTAGTCTTGTTGCTCGAAATCTTTATTTTCACTTGATCTTAAAACGCTATTAGGGGTCAATTTGTTAGAATAGATCTCAGAATTTCAGGTTCCTCAAGAAATGTCTGTTGCTTTCGTTGGTTTAAAGAGATCTGCGTGAACTTCAAATCCTCTCATTTAGCTCTTTCAATTTTATTTTTTTTTTATCAATTTTTGTTAAAATTATTTTTAAAAAATAAAAAAAAATAAATAAGTAATAGATGATACACAATTTTATTAATTTGTGATGTCTTTCAACACTTCACCCAATTTAAATTCAAAGTATATACATATACCTTATTCTAGTGTGAAGGAAATTAAAATTAACAATTTACCTTGGCAACAAAAATTTTGGTATTAAATTTAATCTGTGATCTTTAATAAAAAATTAAATCAAAACACATTCAAAACAAAGAAATTGTCATTTAACTGTCATAACTTTTATTAAATGAAAACAAAACATACACAACATTGTTTATATTTTTTTTTCAATTTCACAGACAATTCTATAGCATTCAATGTTTCATGTTTTCGTTGAGAAAATAATATAAAATAAATAGGTTTTTTGTATAACCTTTTTCACAAATGATTTAAAATTTAACACTAACAGATAGTTAAAAGAATTATTTGCTTATTTTATTTTAGTTTAAAAACACGTACATAAATGACAATTTCCAGACGAAAACTTTAATTGAAAATTAATAAGAAAGTAAAAATAATAATTAACAGATAAAAACACTAAACAATTTCACAATTTATTAACCAATAAGAATTCAGGTACAAAAACAAATACAAAACAAAAGTGTGTAAATTATAAATTAAACATTTTCAACAAACAACATAGAACAATAAGTTTAAAAAAGAAAAAAAAAAAAAAACATACAAAACCCATTATTTTCTAATCCCTCTTTCGATAAAAATAATAATAAATATATAAAGATATATTCAATTATTTATACAATACAAAAATCCAAAGTAAAATATTTTTTTTAAGTACAACAGAAAAAAGTAAATATTTAAAATTTATATTTTTCGAATAAAACATACATAGACGTAACACACATAAAATATTTTGGCAAAACATAAGACCCACACAAAACAGAAAATAATATAAAGCTTATAGTCTTTCACTCCGATCCAAAATCTGTGTTTAAAAAAAAAGAAAAGTTAAAAGTAAAAATACCAGAAATGATATAAAAAAAATTCATACACAGACGGTTACTTCTTTATCTAATCAAATAAGTAAATATAAAATTTGAGAATCTTGATATTTGACAAGGAAGAAAACAAATACTGAACAAAGATTTGGAAATAAAAGTTGCAAGGTGCTAGTCTTAAATTAAAAATAATATTACAACACACGAACATAAATTAATCTTAAATTTGATGGACTTAAATGGTAGAAATTAAAAAACAAAACAATGAAAACTTCGTCTTAAATAAAACAACATTGAAAAAGTATTAAAAAAAAAAACAACTTAATACAAAAAAATTAGTGACCGACATCGTTTAGATTTTAGCAGTTGCATATACAATACATAAACAAAATATATAAATTAAATATAAATTTAATTAAAACCACGTATAAAAAAATAAATTCGATTTTTTTTATTAAAATATATTAAAATAAAATGTACTCAAACTATCGTGTAGTGTATATATACCTAAATATTAAAAATTAATTTTAAATTATATACTATACAAGAAAACCGATTGTTTTCGAGAAAAAAAATGTGTAGTTATAAAATTTGTAAGGAACAAAAGAAAATTGATTGGACTTATCTAATTAAAGTGAATTACAACGTTTGCATTAAAATATATATGTATATTTATGTATCGAACGCAAGGGGTTTCAATATTTAAACATTAGTTTTAAATTTGTTTTTGTTTTCATTTTTTTCAAATACATATTTTTCAAAGTTCTATCTAATAATGTTATTTTTATATAATTAAATCTATGTTTATTATTATTCATATATGTGATCTAAAGTTTAAATTTGTATAATTAAAATTAAACTTAAGCTTTTAAAATTGTTTTAAGTGAAGGGATCTTAAAAGAAAAGAAACATAAATGTGAACAATTATAAGTTAATCCATATATAAATTATAAACAATTATGTTTAAAGGAATGAAATTGATAACAACAACCAAAAAATGGGGACTACACCTTAAAATTAAAACTAAAACAAACAAAAATGGATAAATATTTCAATATTTACACAAGCTTTTTATATACATTATTAATGACAAATAAATATTTGAAATGAAAAATAACTTCGCAGTTTTATTTAAATTTTGGTTGGGGGCAACACTCCCATTTACCCCTAGTTACCCTTGGCATAGTAGTTAGTGCGTTGGACTGTTATGTAGAAGGTTTTGGATTTAATTCTCAGCCGCTGCAAACAAAAAGTTTTTCAGGGATGTATTGCCTCTTGCGAGGAATTGACAAGTCATCTAAGAGTATCTTTTGTCATGAAAAATGCTGCTCACTAGCCGTTCGGAATGGGCAGAAAATTGTTGGTCCCCTCCATTCTTGGAGACTACAACGGCTCGCAGAGAAGAGCCGTTAAGGCCCCCTATTTTATGAACACCCCCATTTGTTAGGCTTAATACAAGCTTATATCCTTAATTTAACTTAAACATAGCTCTTATTGTGTGTGTTCATGGTTCTTTTCAAAACTGTACAGATCTAAAAAATGTTCCTCCAAATGTTGTTTAGAATTCCATCTGTCAGCAAACAGCTGTCTTGTATAAAATGTAGTAGCATTTGTTTTTTTTTAACTAGATTTGTAGATTCTTTTACGTTACGTGACATAACCATCGGTCGCGTTCGGGTACGTATCCAAAGGTATCCGGATTTGTTGGTGTTGTTGTAATCCCATAGGAAAAAACAACTGATTAACGAAACAGCTGATATCAAGCAGAAATCTAAAGCTATCCAAAAATTTTTGGTATACTTAACTATCCAAGGGGAATTTTGAAGAACAGCTGACATTTCAGCTGATCTATTTTCTTTTGTGTCGAGTACAGGGTTGGTCGAACTGTAACTTTTTAACATTTGTTACGTCTAGTACTAATTTACTAATTGAGAAAAGTAAAGTTTGTTGCATTAAAGATCTCATTCGGATCCTACTGCAAAGCTTTTATTCTGTGAACTTCGGATTGTTTCTTGATATAGAAGGTATTAAACTCAAATTCTTTTAGGGTTTTCATAGAAATATGAAATGATCTTAACTCTTAAATATGACTTGTTATGGGATTATATGGACATTATTATTTAGTTGAATTTTAGTAAAGAAAAACGTTTTGATTTTGTTAAAACAATTTTAAATATTTTATTTTTAAATTTAACAACATTTATTTAATAAATATACAGAAGCGACGCGTTTCAGAAGTTTATTCCATAATCGGGCTTTTTACAAGTTTTCTTAGAGCTGAGTTTTCAGAAAAGGATTCTTTTAAGCTTATATAATCTTATTGCAAGAAGAGAAAATAGTTTAGCTATAAGATTTAAGTAGTTTTAAGCTGCAAAAGTGTTTACCTCTTAAAATAAAAATGTTATGAAACCCAGTTCAGTTTCATAACAAGATATTAATACTTAGGTATAACAATGGGATATAAGAGAGTTGTATGGGAGTTTTTTTGTCAGATTTCAAGAGTTTCGCTCTGGAGAGTATCTTAGTTGGACTTATTCATTTTTAATAAGCGAAGTGAAAATGGCTAGTCAAAAAGCTACATAATTATTAAGCTGAAGGTGGATTTACTCCAATTAAAATGGAAAATGATCGTACTGGAGCTCTCTTCGACAAGTGTGCTGCGCTCCTTAAAAATAAACAGTTTCAATATAATTACCAGTTCTTGGTTTTTATTATTTTTAAAAAGTTTTTTTGGTAATATTTATATGTACGTACCTTGAAACGACGGCGTCTGTTCACCAAATGCGAACAAGCACTAAAATAAATAATTTCATAATTTTGCTTTCAAAACATCGAAACAAATTACCTTCCTCATAACCTCAAACATTTAAATATGAAAGAACTTAATGTGGTTTTCGATTGATTAAATATATACATCAATTTATTTTAGATTTAGATCTGTCAAAATGCCGATTTTGGCAAGTTTAGCATTCCTTTGGGTAAGAAACTTGATTTATTTTAAGATTTGACATCAATTTTGAAAATCTTAATTTTTTGGCAGATTTACCTACCTCTCGATGTACATACATACTAATGTCGTTTTTATTTGGCAATCCGGAATCTCTCTCTGATCCGGAATCCCAACTGAACACTTTTTTTGATTCTGATGATTCTGAAGTTTTTTGTGATTGTATATGTGAAACACCAAATGTGGACAATAATGAAAATCAAGAATAAATATATGTTGAAAGATGGACTTCGCACAATTAGCATACAAAAAATCACAGCTGTTGAGTTTGACGTTTAACTATATTAATGTGTTAATGCTTCTGGTTTCGATTCTGATTTCAAATCCAGAAGCAAATTTCTCTTCTTTTCAGAATCAGAACTGTCATTTTTTCCCAAGTGAACACTTTCAGAAGAGTCCAGAAGGCTTCCGGATTGCCAAATAAAAACGACATAAGAGTAAAACCATTTTTAGCTGTCAGTTTGCATATGTGGCTTAAGGTTGGGTTAATTTATTTCAATTGTGAATTTTTGTATGTATATCCAAAACATTTTTAGTATACAAAATAGAATCTGTTTAAAATGAATGGGTAAAATCATAAAGCTATTATTTCTCTAGGCACTGAAAGTAAATTAAGGATGACGATTTTTTAAAATAATTGACAGATGCAAAATTACAATAATACAACGAAAAACAAAATATGTAAGTTTGAAATTGCATTCCATTCTCCTCGAAAAACAATAAAATTTTGATTGAAATCTGATTGACAATGAAAAGGTTGGTGAATTTCCACAAATTCCTGAGGGATGTCTTCTTTCAGTGAAATGTGGAAAATCTGTTAAAACATCAAAGATTGAAAAAATTGAAAGAAAGCTTACATTGAAGCACGTTTGTACATTTAACATAAAAACTTCAATTTTTCACATCAACAATTTTGAACAACTTAAAAATTGAATTACAAATTTCATAAGTTAGGACATAATTTTAGGCTTTCATTGCACTTTTTGCACTCGCCAGTCTCTAGTGACATATACTACGTTTATATGAGGTATTGAAGCGAGCTTGAAGCTCGCTTCGACCCTTTGTAAACGGGTATCGAGTTGAAATGAGCTTCATTGGACTCGATCTCACTCGCTCAGCGGTGTCGAGTCGAAATATGAGACGAAAAACCTGGGTCGAGGAGTTGGCTTAACAAAATGTATCAGAATCGCTCAACACCATTTCAACTCAACTCCAAATCGAGCTCTCAACTCAAATGACGAAAAACCTGGGTCGAAAATCCGACCCTAATCCAACTCGATCTTTCGATACTGCATATAAACGTAGTAATATCTATGAAAAACTAGGAAGTGGAACAGGTAAATTGGACTAAGGATTGTACCTACTGAAATCGGTCCAAAATTAACACAAATTTTACAGATTTCACATTCCGGGTACGGGCTGATTTCAATAATAATTAGAACATACAAAACGTATCAGGATTCAATTTGAGTTTTTATTTGCATTTCTATAAACTTTAGCTTCAATTTCATTAATAGCCATAAATACTTTACATTTAGCTTCGGCAACATATTGTGGGGGAAATGTTTTAACAGCTGCTGCCATACTTTCAAAGAAAAGATCAATTGCCTTTTCATGCAACAACGATGTGCTATTTGTTTGTGTAGATTCCTGTTCAAAAGTCGTGTTGTCATTGTTCGCCGCCTCGAGCATAAGGTGTTCTTCTTCGCGTCCATTAGTTTCTTCAATATTTTCGAGCTTTGCGAACTCTTCCGCTATCGATGATTCTTCATCTATGTAATCTTCTTTAAATAAGAAATCATCGGATTTATCATCATTGGTATCTGGATCTGGATCTTGATGCCGTAAACAATCATCAACGTCATTATTTGCTATTGTAACAAATTTTTGGTCATTTCCGATACGTTCCACGGTAATCTTTTCAAAAGAAGGATCATCCAAGAAATCGTAATCAATTTCTTCATCAGAATCGACAAAGTCAACCTCAATTTTTTCAAGTGATTTTGTAACATTTTTCCTTCTCCTAATATTCATCTGAGCCATTCCATCAGAATTCTGAGGTAATTTCTTCGAAGATACTTTAATCTTATTGAGAAATTGTAAACTATAATATTTGCCATCACGTTGTGGTGTGCTCTCGGGTTGCCTTCGGCGCTTATGAATGTAGTAATCTCTAACAAAACGCCATTTTCGTCGACATTCAAAAACTAAAAATAAAATTCAACTATATGTTAGATTGCAGTTTTTTGAATTTAAAATTTAGATATACCGCCATTTCACAATTCACCACAACAAGAAATAATGACGGGCAAATCACCACACTTCTCCTACTTTAACTACACAACCCACTCCAAACTATCTATCTCTTTCATTACGGAATTCTATGACTTCTGAACTTACCTGTCTTATTTAATTGTGTTGCTAGTGCTATCCAGTATTGCTTGCGCAACTCAGAATTTCCATATTCGCCGTGAATAGGATCCCAAAGAGCAGGATGGTTTTTTATAAATTCAATTAGTTTTATTTCTTCATCATTTGAGAATGATAATCTTTTATAACAAGTAGCCATAGTCTTAGTAGATATAAAGCGGAAAATTTCACTTACTTTCAAAAGAAAGCCTAGTTTAATACTGAATACAGATACAGATTTCCATTATGGATTTGTGTTCGGCGTAGAGAGAGCGTGAGAGCGAGCAGGATTGCATTTGGAATTGTGTGTGCGTTCCATATATGGAAATGTGTTGAATAGAAAGGGGTAGCAGTGTTTTATGATAACAAACAGCTGCCAGACATAAATTAAATTTGGCAATTGTGTAGGTCGTATAAAGTTGCTGACAAAAAGAGGTAAGATAAAATTGAAAAGGGAAAAATTTAAATTAGGGAATAATAGTACGAGTACTTTCAAGTTTATTTTTTAACATCGAACAAAATAAATTTCGTAAGCTGAATCGTCTCAATCAGTTATAGGAACGTTCATGAAAATTGTGTCGTAAGCTTTACGACGTGTCGGTGGAAAAGCTTACAATGTTGCATTAATACCTCCAAAAATAAATTCCATCAATATTTATATAGGAAAATAAAATGTTTTTGAATATAAATACATAGTTAAGCCCGTGACACACATCTAGTATAGACACCATAGTATACGAATGAACCACATGTCTGTCAGGGTATACTACGGTAATACTAGCCGAGCAAAATAGTATGAGCGTAGTATCTGTAATAGGGTTTTTTGTGTAGTATAGTCTTCTCCTTAGTGAAAACAGCGCCATTTTTCACAAATAGATAATAGATTTACTAAAACTCAGTGTCATATTGATGTTTATTATGATTTTTGAAGTAAAACTTCTTTTCCGGCGTTGGGGGTGAAAAAATTTCTATGCAGCTGTCAGTGACATGTCAAACCGCCACGCCATCCGTCAAAGACAGCGACATGTTTTTAGCATGTGCAAAGTAAAACATGAAGTTGGATACGATTTAGAATTTACATATTTCAAATGGCTGCATTCAAAGATAAACATAAAACTATAGGTTCAGACGCGCATTGGCTATGTAACCGAATAATTATTGACAAGCATATTGCAATCCAAATAAATTTTACCAACACCTAACCCTCGCATACAAAGTACTGGCCAAAAAGTTGGGTATATCCACTACCATTTGTATTCTTGCGGTCATAGACGGCATGCCATATGACCATCATGAAAGTTTTGAAATTATACTTTTTAATAATATTTATTCGCTTAATCGCACACGCCACCGACATTTGTTTTGGTATTTATAAATTTGAACGTCACCCGTTTACTTTAATAATTAATTTTACAAGAGTGCCGCTGTCAGTGTACTTGCTTTCCAAGTTGCCTGGATACTGAATTAATGCCAGGTGACTACTAAGTTGCTCGGGTTTGTACGGGTTAATAAGAAATGCTTGTGTACATTACAAGATTACAACATGCTTGCCAATACTTGCACGTGCAGCCCTAGGGTAATACAAACAAAGCGAGGCAACTTGCTTGTCAAGTGGCATGGGAGTTTTGTACTTTTCTTCTCGATTTCATTTAAGGCTAGGCGCGCACATTCAATTTTTTGAAGTAAAACTTCTTTCCCGGCGTTGGTGGTAAAAAATTCTCTATGCAGCTGTCAGTGACATGTCAAACCGTCACGTTATCAGTCAAAGACAGTGACATGTTTTAAAAATACAAAATGTTTGTGAATTATGTGGTCGACCAATTTAACAAGCAGAAACCACTATCCTTTTAAAAAAAAAAACAAACAAACATATCTTTTTGATGTTCTTTTGAAGTAAAACTTCTTTTCCGGCGTTGGGGGTAAAAAAATTTTTATGCAGCTGTCAGTGACATGTCAAAACGTCACGTTATCCGTCAAAGACAGCGACATGTTTTTAGAATACAAAATGTTTGTTCGTATGTTATAATCTTACAGAAGCTTTGCTTGAGGAAAAAGAAGTTTTACTTCAACCGCGCGTACGTCAGTACACACAATCTTTTTTTAATATTTTCTAATTTGTAATTTCAAAATGGAAATAAATTTCATAAACGAAAAGTTCTTGACACCGACCAAATCGCCAAAATTTTCAATATTTGGAGGGAAAATATCGACGGTTTAAGGGGATATTTATTATTATTCAAAGTGATTAAGCTGAAAAGATCCATACAAATCTTCAATATGTAACTTCATTTGAAAGATTGAAAATTTGTTTTTGACAGAATCTGGCTATCAAACCCTACTACGTTCTTTAGTGTGTCACGTAGCATGATTTTGAGAGTACTATGGTATTCATACCATGGTATCTATACTAGATGCGTGTCAGGGGCATTAGGTGTTCGAATTTGTCGCAAGCAGAAATTAGAAATATGCAATATTCACGACTGGATCCCACATACTTAATTAAAAAAATATTTCGGAATTTAAAAATTGTTTATTAATATAAAACATGGATTTAATTAGAAAAAAATTCTCAACTGCATAAAATTACCATGTGACTTCTAGAAAAGAATGAATTTATGCAAATAAAGTTCAAAAAATCTTCTGTATAGTCCAAAACAGCTGATCTCTCCGTTGGTCATCTTTGAGCCCATTGAACTACGTTGGGATTACGGATCATCTTCGTCACTTTACATCCAATGCTTCACCCCTGTACATCACCTTCATCCCTGTGCTCCAGTATCATTTTTTGACCATTGGATGTGTATAGATCATGCACAAAAAAAACATAGAATAGTGGAAGGAACCTTATGGCGCTGACACAATAAGCTTGTTTGTTTTTACATAAAAACAATTATAATGCGTGTCATATTTATGATCTCCCAATTTTGGTTATGATCGTGGCGAAGTAGAATTTTTATGTATTGCCGTCGGTAGGTTGCTTTTTGGGTAATAACATCCACACGTTTAGACCCTTCAGATTTCCAAGATGATGCATGGTTGCGTCGCAACAGTTCTAATGTCAAATATACTAACACAAAATCACCAATCTAAAATTCTGGTTATTAAAAACGTTAACAAACGCCAGCTGATTTCTAATATTATTCAATACCGTACGTATAGCCCTCCTCTTGCCCACTTTTTATCATCGCTTATAAAAGGCCGAGCTATAGCTCTTAATTTCTTCATATTTTCTTTCCAAAATCAATACTTCAAGCGGAAATCTGCATCCCTCAGTGTCATGGGACTAAAACAAGTTGTACTGCTATGGACTTCTCCTTCTTCCAGTCAGAGCGTGTTTAAAGAATGTTATTTATTTATAAATGCAAAATAACTATCCATTATGTCTTAGTTACAAAAAGGAAAAAACATTGTTAACACTCCTTTTTATAAAGTTCACACCATGTCATGTCAAAATGATTTTTAGATACTACAACGGCCTTAAACTTCCTATGAACCAGCTTTAACGTACCCCTCCTTTATTCCTCGTCTATTTTTTTTATAAATAAGCTTCTCAGGATAAGAATCGTTGTAAAGTCAAAGTACCCTTACTCCGTCACAAAAACTAGTCAATAGGGGTATTCACGATCTAATGCAACAGGTCTAGTATCATTGTAAAAGTGCAAAAGTGTAAAATCTTACAATACTACAACATGTTGTAAGATTGTAATATTTTACACTTTTGCACTTTTACAATGATACTAGACCTGTTGCATTAGATCGTGAATACCCCTAATAAATAAGGTTGTTCGAGTATTAAAGCAGAGTGATAAAATTGTTAAGTAATTGTTACCACATACATACGTTTTATGAACGCCTTTACAAATTTACTTTTTTTATTGTTTCTCAAGTTCTGTGTTGTTGCCCTTTAATTTAATTTTCAATTAATTTGGAACAGTTGTCGTAGATATTTAAAAATTGTAGAACAAAGTACCATCACAAAAGCTTTTCATGTTTACCATTATGAAACAAATGTACATACATATATCTCGTAGAGAAATGTCGAGTTTTTTTTATGATATCGTTTATTTTTCATGTTTACGGTCTTGTACGACGCACGTTGCATTGATACCCATATTTTTTAAACAATGTATTTACGTCAAGAAGTAAACTTTAAACATAAACGAAAACTAAATACCATTCTTTTTTACTCAAGTTAAATTTTTATATTTTTTATCAAAATCAATGGACACAAAAATAAATACATAAATAAAACTTGAAATTAAACAACATCTATATTTTATTTATTGTTGGATATATTTTAATAATACCAATAATGGACCTTAATGTGGAAAAACAGCTGAGCAGTGACTCCGAGTCTCGAAATGTAGGAATGGGAAACCATATTCTTTTTGTTGAAATAATGAAATATAACCGTCTCTCTTTTCTTTTCCATTATAAGAAAATACCAACACGAAACCAAAAAATCTACACTCTTTCTCTTTCATAAATCCAATCAGCTGTTAATTATTGTTTTCGAATGTTATCAGGGGAAGATGTTTCCAATTTTGACCAATTGTATTTTCACCAAAGAGGGGAGAGTGAATTGTTTCCCTCTGCTTGATTTAATTTCTCATTTACTATACAACACATTTAAGAATAGAAATGGGTATAAAGAAATGACTACATGCAAATACACCTACCTATAAGCAATGCCCATAAAAGGACTTAATTTAAATAAAAAGAATTACATACATAGGTACATAGATAGGCAGGTTTGTCGAAAACTTTCATCAATTTTTAAAATAATAATAAATCAACCGACAATCCGAGTTGATAAATGTTTCGTGTCGACGACCAATCCATTGTAATTTAATTCTTTATTTAGTGTAGCACTCAGATATTTATATCTCATGTAGGTATTCACCTTTTTGTGTCCTTCAATTTGCCGAGCTATGATTGCCACCCCAAATTGCCCTTGATTGAGTCCTCTACAAGAAGCTCATGTAAATAATAAACAAAGAACTTCTCAAATTCCTTTCCATCTCTTTTAAACAGTTCGATTTAATTTCGCGAAAAGAAGACAAGAAAATATCGAAGTGATATAGGTACCTACTACCGTCTCTTGCATATAACGACCAAACACATGCAAACAGAAAGCCAAAAACAAAGTGCCTGTGTGAAGTGAATGCCTCCATAAAGTGCTTTTTATTCGCGATTCGAGGGTGAATTTCAGTTCGAATTTCGAATGTATAAAGCTTCCAGAATCAAGACAAGGCGAACGAAGTAGACAGAGACACTAGACACTACACTAGAGACTAGACAGATGAAAAACGGACACAGTATTGTGCAGTTGTTGTTTCTTTAACAGACGGTATCGCGAACGAAATTTCGAAGCAAGTTAAAAAAGGTGGAAAGTGGAATATCGGTAGCAGCACTTGTTTTATTTTTCGGTTCCCCATTTTTTGATAATTGTATTTGTTGTCTTCTCTGTTATTTGGATTGATACGAAACGGGAATTTTTAACTTGGTCGCAAATAAAATAATAGATATCCTCCAACTAAATGAAGATAAAGAAAGGACAATAAACAATCAGAGAATTCCCTATAAGGTGAATTAAAAAGAAAACATTTTTTATTTTTGCAAAATACCTATAAATTGTTATTTAATTGCGTATGTGTTGTTGGTTGGTTGGCCTGTGTGGGGAAAAAAGCCTGTTTTACGTCACTTGTGAATTTTGCAAGTAAAAACTTGCAACATAGTATAATATAAGCGAAAAAGAGATAACGTAATATACAATTTGCAATCTTCTCTGAGCAGCCTGCTTGTGAGAACGAGACAAACGTGTTAAAAAATTTTGACGTTTCGTGTTTCGAGAGTGTGTGGTGTGGTAAAAGAAAATTTTAACAAGAGGTGACTTCTAGCTTGCAATTTGCTCTGCTCTGCTCAGTATCGGACGAACTGCTGGTTGATTAGTAAATTTTCTTCTTCCAATTTGAAAATTGGTTTTCAATTCAACAAAAATAAAAAAAGAAGTAAAAATGCAATCTATAAATAGTTGGAAAACATTGATGCAAGTGCGACGGACATTTACGAAAAATGATCTTTGACAAATTGTGAAAACGTCAATAATTGCATTAGGTGAATTTGTAGTATGTTGGAAAAACTTAGTAAAATTTTCATCATTTATCAATTTTCCTGCAGCAGCCATAGTATCTAGGAGAAGACATAAAGGACAATAAAAGAAGACAAAAAAAAGAGTTGGTTGCAGGGAATTTTCTTCTCCCACCCCAATCAAGTATCTACCTTGATATTGTGGGGAGAATCGATTTAAATTGTCATTTAGTTCAAGAAGTCTATAAAATTAAGTTTTTTTTTTGTTCTAATAAATCCTTTTTTTTTTTTGTTTTTGTTAGTTTTTATTCGTGGGCAATTGCAATACTGTTGTGTGCACCTACAGAGATTTATTAATAAAGAACAAAAACCTACCCAATCTTAAAGTGGTGTGGGGAATATAAAATAATTGACGTTTCGGCCCATAATTCCATTAACTATAATATTAGCTCTTAATAAATTGATTTTCCGTTGCAAAAAACGGATCGGTAAATAGAGGAGAAGTGATTTTGCCCATTCGTTAGCAATGTTATGCGGGACTTTTGTCTGACAAAAAAAAAAACGGTATGAACTTTTTGACAGTACGACGGCCGTTGGGTGTCAAGTCAACCGTGCAGTGATGAAAAATGAAAATAGTGAATATTCATAAAGAAGAACAGTGATAATTAAATTTTATTATTTTTTATATTTTGTTACTCTTTGGATTTAATTAGCAGAAGTCGAAGGAAAGCTGAAAGGAGGAGATTTTAAGGTAAGTTTGAGCTCATAGTCCTTTGATTTATCACAATTTATTCTGAGCCTATTACGTCATTTGAAAAAGTTGAATGGGGTTAGCTTTATTTATTAGAGATGGGGATGGAGGCAGACGACAATGCACAGAATGTATACCTGCTACCTTTTTTCCTTATTACTTTTCTTGTATTCGTGTCCTCTTAAAAATGTTCCATCATTATTTGATGACGGATGAGAAACCAGTCAGCTGTTTTTGCATTAATGTGTGTAGTGGTGTGTGTTGAATTTGTTTTGTTTGCGCATTCAAAGAGAGAGAGAGAGAGTACAAGGCGAATGCAATATGCAATACAGACTGAGAGACGAAACCATACCTCTTGAAAATGTTGAATATCGAATAATTAAGAAGGAGAGATAGCGAACTACCTATATTTTATATTTATATTAAACTTGTTTAAACATTGTTAATTAAATTTATGGGTGCATTTTATTTGTCTTCCTCGCATAGCGATGTGTATGTATTGTAATTATAGAAGACAATTTTGTATGGGTTTTTAGTTTTTTTTTTTTCCTTTTCTAACTCACCAATCTGATAGAGTGACGTCAAATAATAGCCTAGATTGGGATGTATTTTTTTTACATTTTCATGACCCATTATGTGTGATTGTTTCGTTTTCCCTTGGCATATTACGAGTTTATGTGGCTTTGATTGTTCTTGTTTTTCAATTAATTATTGTGCTATTTATGCAAATAATTTATATTTTAATAGGTAGAGGTAAATATGTATGTATGTTTGTATATATGTAGGTAGGTAAAGGGTGTTTCAATTAGAAGTGTAGGAAATGTGATAATTTATTTTTTTTATTCAAATTACATATGTATGTATGTACCTATATACAAATAATTGGTTAGGTATATTAATTATTTAAAGAATAAGAATATTTATGCAAGGGCGACCTTTGGGGCGACTTTCCAAAACGACAGCAGGAGTTGAGTTTTGATTTTTTTTTTACAGTTAGGTATGGGTCTCAATAGAACAGGGTTAAAATATTAGAGTGAGGAAACCCCCCTAAATCCTAAAAAAAAATATTTTCTTTTTCGGTTTTAACCTCACTTTTTGTTTGACTCAATTGTTTTGGCGAAATTTTAAATTAAAGTGCTTAATTGGTTTATGTATTCAATGTTACTATCTATTCTGAATCGAACACAAAAAACCGAATGATTTTATGTCTTTTAGTTCTTGAGAAAATTGAAAATTACTAAGACTACTTTTTGTTTTTTGCTTACATACTTACATAAATGCATCAGTGCTAGCATACAGCATTATGGCGCATAAACAGTGAGATATGTATGCAACCCCCCTGCTTGGGCTCACTATAGGATTTGGGGTAGGTGCGAGGTTGGGTGCCTGCAAAGTTTCTTTTGTACCTCCAAAATATTGTAAATATTATTGTTTCTAAATATTCAAAATCGAAAAAAGGAAATTTCCCCGAAAAAATCACTGAACCAAAGAAAGAGAGGAGAAACGTCAAAATAAAGCAAAAAAAAAAATGTTCATGTGGATCGCAGCCATTATTGTGTTCAATTTGTATGAAAAAGTGAAACTTTAAAAATTAATTAAAAATAGAAATAATTTTTTCCTCACTCTAAGATTGCGATAAATAGTGTTTTTTAGTGATTATCTATCGAATAAAAAAAACCGCATGTCAAAATTCCTGCTGTCGTTTTGGAAAGTTGAGCCCGACCTTTTTTTAAGGTACCACGAGTATAATATTTGAAAATTTAAAGTGAGGAAACACCGTTAAATAATACAAATCCTTTTAACCTTTTTTAGTTTTAACGTCACTTTTTCTCAAGTGTTTTTTGACTAACAGTACTAAAAGTGGTCAGCGTGTAATAGGCTTTTCACACCGAACTAAAATCTCGGATTTCAGCAACAAGATTACGAAATCTCATCGAAGCGTTCACAATGAACAGAACCAGGATTTCATTTGACGTTTCTGTCCATTTATCCTGCTTTCTCGGATATAATTTATCTTCTCTCCCCACAATTCAAATTTCAAATAGTCACTCGAGACTCGACTCCATTATCTGCTTTTTATCTACCTCTTCTCTTGCTGACAATTTGCTGACAAAGCAGAACATTTCTAAAGGTTTGTTTGTTTTGACAATCTTGTGTTTGAAAGTAGATTTTGAGGAGATTTTGTCGTAATCTAGTAGATTTGGAAATCTGAAAATATATGGGAAATCTAGTAGATTTGGATGAGATTTTGAGAATTTTGCTCGAAATCTAGATTTTGATTTGGTGTGAATAGCGTATAAGGTTGCCAGGCAGGCGCTTGTATATGTATATTAACAGTTTTTTAACTTTATAGTATACTGTGGGTGGCCCGATTCGCATATTTTCAGGATATTAACTCCCTTTTTATAAGGGCCAATCCCGCTCACGTAAATTCGTTATTTTTTTAACAGGTTTCTTACTTAATAGTACTGTGAGTTCAGAGTTTCCGAAACTTTCCTATAATCAACAAATAATTCCCTTACAAATTCAACGAAAAAGCAAAAATTCCCAATAATTTCCCAAAAATAACCCATTTTTCATAAAATAACTGTCAAAATAAATAAAAATAAGTATTTTACTGTAATGTAGCCATGTTTTTGTGCATTTTGATGAACTCAAAAAATTTATTAAAAATAGTTATTAATGTTTTCTCACTTAAAAATTGTGATATGTATTTATTATTAGTGAATCTGATGAATGCTCTGGTAAAATAATCAGATCATTCATCCACCGCTTTCATTTTGTTCGTAGTTCTGAACAAAATATTTAACAATTTTTGTTTTTTTTTTCGATTTTAATGTTGTTTTTTTGTGGTTTTCCATTGGTAAAATAAATTTATTTATAAAATAAATTTATTTATTTTCGATTTATATGTGTCAAAATGCCGATTTTGACAATTTTTACATTCAATTGGACAACAAAATTTATTTATTTGTTGATTTAAAATAAATTTTACAAATCTAAATTTTTCGGCAGATTTAACCATCCCTGTACTCATACCAAAACAATTTCCAGTTGACATGTCAGTTTGAAAATTTGGCATTAGGTTTGTTCAAATTATTTCTATTGCAAAAATTCTGAACACTTAGGAAATTATTTTCAGTTAAAAACAGCCTGAAAACAAAAATCAATATGTCATTGACATCTGAATTTGCCAATGGAAAACCCTATTAAATTTTCCATCTTTTCAAACGGTGTATGAATATCTTCTATATCTGCCAAGTACTGGCTCCATATCTGACAGTTTTCAATATTTCATTACATTACATAATATATTACACTACTCCGTAGAAAAATCTACGAAGTAGGGACCCTGAAAACACTGGCATTTAGAAACAACTGAAGAAACACATGTCAACAGCACACGGTTGGTATTGGATGGTCCTCCATCCAAGTACTAACCACGCACAATGATGCTTGATTTCGCTGATCGATGGGAAGCGGTGCTTTCATCAAAGCCTAGGCCTTTAACTTTTACTATTTCAACATTTTGTTGGAGTGTATCGATACGTCATTAACAACATCATTCTCCCTATTAATAAATGACAAACAACCGCGAGTTAAGACTTAAACATTAACTGTTAACTTGGAGTTCTTATTAATAAATGTGTAATAGACTGTCACATGTGATAGCTTGCCTTTAAGTCGTCAAATTTGTCGTTCAAGGGACGAGTAACTTAACACAAAGATGCACATACATTTGACGGATTTGTTTGCTACGCAAAGAAAATATTTCATGAATAAGTGAATACGTGTGATATATCTATTAGAGTAATTAGAGTAGCTGAATGGCAATGGTAATGAAGACAGCAAAAATCTCATAAAGTAAAAACGATTTTCATAACAAAATATCAAACAAACAAGCCGTGTCTATCTATCCGTGTCATTTAAGGATTGAAGATGCATTTACTGATTAAAAATCGTCGTAATGATAGTTTGAATGTTGTCAGTTTAAAATAAGGCTGTTGCCCTGTATTATGTATATGTATATTAATATTAATATTACCACTTTGTAGTGCTGTATCAGTGCTAAAATTGTGCATTATTCAAAAATAAAAATTAATGAATTAAATTTAACAAAAGATTGAGGGATAACTTGCAGTTGTTCTTGGTTTATTAATAATAATGTATGTATATCTTTCTGATTTCATTTCATCTATGGTTATAATAAATTAGAATATAAAAAAGAGAAACTCCTATGTAATAACTAAGCACCTAAAAATCACAGCTCAACTTAAAATGGTACCTCATGTTGAAACACCCTCTACATACCAAGGTTTTAATTTGTTGAAATTTGTTAGAATGGGACATTTCCTTGGGGTTAAGTGAAAAACAAAAAGAACCTTGAATGTCATTGAAACAATTGTAAATCGGTTACTAGGTGCATATGTTATTTATGTATCTGCCTAATATTTATTAAAAAAAAAAAACATGGATATAAATATGCATATATGAACTTTATAGTAATCGTGTTTTATTTGGCGTTTTATGAAGGTCAAAGTGTACAAAAAAAAATAAAATTAGGTAGAAACGAAGAATGCCAAAAGAAGATTCTAAGAAACTTTTACTATAACATACCTATACAAATCTTTATATTTATTTCGACATAATCATTGGGCGTTCCAGTATTCTAAGTGTTCAGGTGTGTTTCAAAAACAACTCAGAGCGCACAGAGCACGCTTGGTTCAGAGGATGTTCAGAACATGTTCGGACTCTGCTAGAGCTTTTCTTGTGAACTAAAAACGAAAAAAACCTATTGAGATGTCCTCATTCTCAGACCCAGAGCATCAACTACCGAAATACAATGCTTTCACGTTAGGCATTAAGGTTTTAAGTTAAAAAAAAAGTGTGAGTGCCAGGACTCACGGTTAAGATGTGTAAACATCAACGTTTGTCCGAGTGCCGAATTTTTGTTATCGAACGTTCCCAACGAACATACAATGGAATTGTACTAGTTTGTGTGAGTCACAAAAACAATCGAAACTGTGATCTCCTTCAGAGCAGGTCACAACTCATAAATTTTTAAAATTTTATTGGATTGGCATTCAGTATATTTTGTAAGAAAATTTTCTAGATTTGTGAATAATTGTGAGTACACAAAATGGAAGTGGACTTTGTTCTAGTGAATATTATTGCTGATCTTTCCCATGAAAATGAAATGTAACATTTTCACATAAACAAAAATTTGTTTTAAGAAACTAATCGTATCAAAAGAAGTTTGCAACGCCGACGGCTTTTAAAAACTTTGAGAGATACAAATGATCCATTCGCTCTCCAAAACAATAGATTTATAAAGTAATTTCTTCGTTTTTAATAATCAGCCGTTCAAATAATGACACTTAAAAATCTCACCATGCTGTGGGGAGTTTCGTTGTGAGTTTTCTTGTGACGATTAGGGGGAGAATACCAAAATGTTATCGAATCACAACAATCCTCACAAGGAATATTCACAAGAGCTTGTGACTTATGACTCCTCACAAGGGGGAGAATATGTCTACATAGCTGAACGCTTTCAACCTAAACACATGTATTTTTGCACCATGTCCTTTAAAAGCGATTTGAAATAATCAACTATTTTGTTGTCTTTACTTATTTCTAGTAAAATAATTATTTCGGAACGAGTCCAAACACATTTTTCTTGTTCATTTTCCATTATTACTTGTGTTTAGGATACTTTTAATATAATAATCAAAAAATTATAAAGTGAATTTAAGATTAATGGGATCAAAAACACTAGTTAAAACCTAAAACCGAATAACAACATAAAAAATTGTGTCGACGAACTTCTTAGATCCTTTTTTACACGCCATGTCGGCATACTACATCGATTCTCAAAGTTCGCACTGCCGTGTCGACACTTATTCATTTCACACGACCCAAAAACCTTATCGACAATATGCTTCGATGAAGTAGTTTGTGGCATGTGTTAGGAGTAAGTGGACTCCGCTACGTAACGTAGAGTTTGTTTGACTTATGTTTAAACAGGGATGTTGCTTGTGACAGCATTATATTTTTACACTTATATTCACACAGAGATGTTATCTGATAAAAAATTTTTTTTTTTTTTTACACGAATCTGATTTTAATATCTGTTTCTCTTTTGGCTTCCTTTCGAGTGCATCTGTGCTTTTAAACACAGCGATTTTTAATATAAGTTAACTTTGTTCATGCGAAAAGAAGTCATCTCTTCGCACTCCTTACTTTACTCAGTTAAGCGAATTGCACTGAGCGAACGCCAAATATAAATAATAAAAAAGAAAACCACAAAGAAGAATGAACGATAACTCCGCATTTTTCTCAGCAATTTTAAGTGTATTAGTGAAAAAGTCACACGTATAGATTGGATGTAGGCTTGAAGAAAAATCAAAATCTTTTCAATCTAGCGTACTGCATAGAAATATTTTATATGCAAGGTTGATGATTGATCATGTATTTATTGGTTCATTTGCGTATATTACGTTGAAGAGATGAGAACACAGCACAGCATAAGCACTGATTAAAATATTAAAACAGCAAACGAAAATTGTATGATAAAATGGACAGACAAAATAAAACAAATTACACGGATAAAATTACAAAACCCCAAAGAAATTCGTAAAAACAAAATTTTGCTGAAAAAAAACCACAAAGGGCAACGTTCTCTCGCCACTGAAATAATAGACTTGTACGTGCTTTTCATGCATTTGAACAATGTATATCTGGCTTAACGCCGCCAACAAATATACTTGTCATGCAGCGAAAAAGTCAAAACTTTTTTTTTGACAAACCACTAAATGGAGCGTTCACCTTATCAAAATCAAACCAATCCTTTAACTTTTTTTTTAGGTTTCTGTACTTTATCTTACTCCTTCTGTCAGAGATTTACAAACCGATTGACATCATTCCCACCTTGTAATGGAATTATAAGTGGCAAAAACTAATTTTTGTAATACATTGAAGTCGTAGTATCTACATATATTTTGATATAGTGAATGCTAAAAGTATATTTTGATATATTAAAGAATATCTAATTCTATAATTAAAATAATTATATGGTATAACAGATAAGGGACAAATTAAATTTTGACGTATCGAGAATATTTCATTGCAGATGTCAGCTGATTGCCCTGAAGAACATTTTTTGGATTTTTAAAGTTCAACTCTGAAAATGCATTTTTTGCGAGCATAAAATAAAATGTTATCGTCCGTCAATAACGTGAAGTGGATTTTTTAAGACATTAAATGAACCCGCTATGAAATTTTACACCAGTTGATTTGTCTTTCGTCTTTTTCACATATTTAGGCCTATTCGGCGAGATCTTTCATTCTTCTATGCTATGAATTTCCATACAAATGTTTGAGCTGTCAACAAATCTTTTATGAATTTTAATTTTGGTATTCAGCACGCTAAAATCTGTTATAAAATCTGCTAAGAAAACTTTTATGTAACATATAATCATATGCACCTGCGCGGACATTCAACTAAGTAGTTCATCTGTTTTCTATAAGCAACCAAACAGTTGTGCAACTAAAAATTGAATGTGCGCGCAATCATTTAGTTTGTGTCAAAACACAAACTATTTAGTTGCTCGAACCAAGCAGTTTCGAAACTAAAAATTGAATGTGCGCGCCCAGCCTAAGAGTTTTTACTTTTTTGTTCTTCATCCATTTAAATTATGTCAGATGAAATATTTTACATAATCACAGCTGATTATGATAACAGATTAAGATTGCCTAAAATTAATTCGTAATAGTTAAGCTGTTTTTCATAAGCGCAAAAGAAAAAAAAGAGTGTGAGCGTGAGTAAAGAGTTGCCAGTGCACGGTTCTTTTTCAACTGGTGATTAAACTATTTGATTTCGATCACAGTTGCCAGTGCGCGACTAGCCTAACAGACTTTTATAAAAGTTCGAACTTCTGAATAACAATCATAAAAGATCTTTTAAGGTGGAAATCTTTTATGATTCATAACAGAAAATCTATAGCAGAATAACAAATGTGGCAGAATAGGCCTAATAAGTCGAGAGGTGAAGAAATGTTGAGGGATTGAATTAAGTTCTAGCCAGCAATGGAAAGTAATAAAATCGAGATTTCAGTACTCAAAGTCTCCAATGTAAACACGATGTCGTAAGTACGCAATATTTGCAATGTAAACATGGTGTTAAATGCAATCGTCGGTAAGGTAGGTTGCTACATGGAACGTGTAACCGTAATGTGTAACCGTAACGTGTAACCGTAACGTGTAACCGTAACGTGTAACCGTAACGGGTTACACGGGACGTATAAGTTTTACACACGTTTTCGATTCACTCTACCGCCGGGAAAGATGTTTACACATCAAAAACTTGCGTTTTGGGTTTTTGAAAAGGTTTAAATCAGTTTTTTGTTTTAACTTTCAATTGATATTTACAAATTAAGTCTAGAACAACTGTTTTGCCATCGTAATTGTTTGGTCTTTAGTCAATAAGTTAAAAAAACTGCATATTCTTTTTGATATTAACGTCTTAAGTTCACTTGAGTATTTGTATGTGAGTTTTGATTTAAGACCTTTTTGCTTTAAGTTAAGGAATTACTCCGGGAAACAAGTCACTTTTACTATGTGCGGGCGTTGCACTGTGTACTAAAGTCGTTAAACTTAAGCAAATATACAGGGTGTCCCGTAATTCGTGTGCCATACTTTGGGATGTGATTCTTGGTCATATTCTAAGAAAAAAATTGTTCTACAGTAAAGTCTGATTTTCAACTTTGACATCACTTTTTGACGATTTAAAAAAGGCTAACTTTGGTGTACCCTGACCTATGTTAAGGTCAATTTCTCTATTAGTAATAGTAGTAGGGACCTCATTTTGGACTTTTTTTTTAGAAGAAACAATAACCTTTCAAACTACGTCTAAATTGAGCAGATGTATTTTTAGGGTTGCCAGATATTCAATTTTAAATGGTGATCAATTTTTCTTGCCCGAGCAAAATTTTGACTTTGAGGTAAATTTTTTTCAAAAAATGCGTAATAAACATAAAGTTTTCTTATTTTAACCTGATGAACAAAACAATAATAAAAAAAACTCATTTTAAGTGCACCAAAAAACCCATACATATTATTATACTTGGGAAAATCTAAAACAGACAAAAAATCGAATTTTAGCTTTTTTACCTACTTTTATTGCAGCACTTGACAATTGGAGTAGTTTTCCGAAAATTGATAGTTTTTAGGTAATTTTTAAGACTGTGCACTCATCAAAGGTGTGCTTTTGCCTACTTAACTTGCTGTCAAAACCCTAATTACCTTACCTCTTCTCAGGGAGAGTTAAATTGGGGGTATAAATGTTTAATGGGTAAATTAACTAAATAAGTGGTATAAAAGAATAGAAAAACAATTTCATTCATAAGATTATCAAGTTAAGTCACGATTACAGTTGGATAAGAGCGGTTTTTGAAATGCCTTCATTTACGAGAGAAGAATACGCAGACATTTTATTCGTTTATGGTTGTGCAAGTAATGTTGTATTTTAAGAACAAACTAAATTTTTTGAATTTTCAAAGTCAAAGTAGTGAGCCAAAATTCTGCAATATGTTGACAAATCTGCATATTTATGGCAATGTTATATGCAGTGGACCAACTTTATAGAAAGTGACAAATCCTCCATGAATATCTCTTGTCATGAAAATTGCTTCTTATTTTAGACGTTTGAACACGGCAGAAAATAACAGATGTCAATCCATCTCTGCCGAAAACAAGCTTACAAACATTTCAAGGATAGTAATATACTAAGTTTATATGAGGTGTTGAATCGAGCTTGAACTCGCTTCGACCCTTTGTATATCTGTATTGAGTTGAAATGAGCTTCGTTCGACTCGATCCCACCCGCTCAGCGGTGTCGAGTCGAAATGTGAGACGAAAAACCCGGGTCGAGGAGTTGGTTGAACAAATTGTTTCAGACTCGCCCAACACCATTTTAACTAAACTCCAAATCGGGCTCTTAACTCAAATGACGAAAAACCTGGGTCGAAAATCCGAGCCTAATCCAACTCGATCTTTCGATACTGCATATAAACGTAGTATTAACTAAACTCCAAATCGGGCTCTTAACTCAAATGACGAAAAACCTGGGTCAAAAATCCGACCCTAATCCAACTCGATCTTTCGATAGTGCATATAAACGTAGTAATAAACTCTTCAGTGCGTTCGAAATTATACAGGGTGTCCCTTAATTCGTGTATAATATTTAAGGGCGTGATAGAAACTTCATTTAAGCCTTTATTTTTAGAAGAAATACCAGTCTTTGTTATTGCGTTTAAACATATTCGATGTCTTATCTCTGTTTTGAGGTATCCAGTTTCTAGCATGTTTCATTTTTCCTGTCCATGCTATGTATTTTTTTGACTTTGAGCTCAATTTTCTCCAGAAAAGTGTAATTTTTTTGAATGTTACAATAATAAAAATAAAACTCAACGAAAAGTTTGCGGAAAAACCCATAGATTTTATGATACTTGGGAAAACGTTTTAATTATCTTCCTGTATAAAAAACAGGAATTCTTAAGAGTTGTAAATCACTTAACTGTTCTAACTTACACAGCTCAATTAACAAAATATTCTATTTGTAGATATAGGTTTAAGTGACTGAACCTTAAAAATGCAACACAAAGATGGATAAAGAATCTCGCTCAAGGATCCAAAACAACAGACATTGATGTCTCATTTCATAAATACCTACACTGTATGTACATTGTACATACTAAACTTATGTGTATCTTCTACAAAAATCCCTTGTACTTTCCGAATTTCAAGTTCTTGACTACAATAATTCCCTCAGAGCATTTTTTTAACATTTCACATGTTTAGATGGATATGACCTTATGTACATATATGTACACCAAATACCAGCAAAATATGTATAATGTTTTTTTTTAATCAAAAATAAATCACTGCAAGCATCACCTATGCTCTTTTCTGCCAAAATCATAAAGGATTTTCTTTGTTCAAATTTCCAGACGTATAAAGTTGTACATATTTTACTGCGCATACAAAATCCATACAAAATAAAAGCCTTTCCCTTTGGTTCTTTAAAAGCATTTTATCTATATGTAGAACCTAGCTAGCGACTTTTCATTGTTTACATTATAACTCTTTTTTAATTGTTTTCTTTTCTAAGATATTGGTATTTTTATCTTTTCCACACTCAACCGTCCTAAATCAACGTTACGAAATAAATATTATTTTAATGGACCTTTTGTTTGGTTATTAATTTAAAAACATTTCCAACTGTCGTAAAAGTCTTTAAGGTACATACTTATATTATGCCAGACTTTCTAGAGTAATAATTGCGATTGGTTTTCTTGAGGGTTATACATGGTTTTCTTGGAAATGGTTTTTTATTAGGCGTTTTCTATCTTTATATTTGAAAAGAGCAAACTGCGAGATATAATTGATTTTTTTTTATTTATTTAGGAGGCCCAAATATGCCATTATTTATCGAATGTAACATCATTTAAAAGTATGTCGCGGCTTTGCTAGGTGGAGTGCATCCGAAATGTCCAATTACTCTGGCGCATAAATCAGACTGAATTTGACCAATGACATTGACAATTTTGGCTCTCAGGGCAGTGGTGGTTTTTTGGTTAATTAGCACAGACCTGTTACTTGAAAAAAACCCACAATACCGGGATTATGGCTTTCATAGCAATATGTTCACTGGTGATCTGATGACATATCTCACCGAATAGTGGCATAAATATTTCCAATGTTTTGGAGAAAGTAAGATCAGACCAAATGTTAAAAAGATCCAAGTTCTTCTATACAAAAACCTTTGTGTAACAAGTCAGCCGGGAAAAGTACTGAGATCTAAAAGTACGCCAAGTTCTTACTTCATGAAGGTTTAATACCGAATATTTAAAGTATAATAATATTGAAAGAGCTACAATGTAATAGAGAAATTTTATTATTTAATGATTACTGACTAAAATTTGATGGTCTTACTGGTCAAGTTTTCAAAACATTTTGAATTGGGCTTACAAAAAAACTTGCCAAGTAAGCCCATCAAATTTTAGTCAAATCATTCATGTTAACATAACATAGAGTACCAAATCGAGCACTCTAATTCTAAGAAAAGTCATGAATTTTCAAGATGCATGTATAGTTTTAAAATAACAATAAAAAGACACTTCGAATGAAAAATCTTAGATTTTCTATTTTTCGCTTTGAATGTACATTAAGCTATACCGCTCTACCAAATTTCATCATTCTACAGCAATCAGAATAGCTCCATATAAATTAAACATTTTCTCAGAAAGTGGGTGGATACCACGCCCCCTGAATAGAAAACATCAGTTTTAAGTTTTGGTCCTTTATATGCAATCTGAGCCCTACCGTTCTACCAAATTTCATTATTTTACTGCAATCGAAAGTGTGCCATATAAATTATATCAGTTCTGAGGAAGTGGGCGGATACCACGCCCCTGCATTCAGGTTTTCCATTGAAAACCTCAAATTTTATATTTTTTTCTTTGAATGTAATTAAAGCCCTACCGCTTTACCAAATTTCATCGTTTTACAGCAGTCGGAAGTGCTCCATTCAACCAACACCAATTCGGAAAAAGTGGGCGGATACCACGCCCCCTGAGTGGAAAATCTCAAATTTTTCCTCTGCTTGCATGACAAGACCTACCGTTGTGCAAAGTTACAAGATTCTAGGATGTCGGGAAGTGCTCCATAATTTTGATGATCTGTCAGTCAGCTTTATATCTCAGGAACCGCTTATCCTAGAAATTTGGTGAGGCGCCTGTGCTTGACTAGCTTAGCAAATATTCGGAATTTTAAGTTTCTAACTTCATTGGTACTGAAGATAGGGAGGGGTCAAAAATCGCTTGAGTTTGTTCCTTTAAAAAGGGTGCAGTGCCAGAACTTGGCAGGGCACTACTGTGTCCTTTGATTATTGAACTTGATATTTCTAAAGCATTTGATTGAGTTTGGCATCAAGCTCTTTTATCGAAAATTCATGGATTCGGTAATGATGAATCTCTTCTTCGTTGGATTAGAATCTACCTTTTTTAACCGCTCAATAAACATAAATTGTGATGGATGTATTTTAGTCTGAAATTCATAAAATAAATACTGGTATGCCACAGGGCTCCGTATTGTCTCCGACTCTCTTTCTCTTATTCATCAATGATCTTTTGTAAGGAACTTCTAATCCATTAAAATTGTTTTACTGACGACAGTATTCTCAGCTTCTCATATCGTTTTCAGATTCACGTCCTTTTCCTTCGGATATTGATTTAAAACGTCGGCGTATGAAAAGCTCATTTAATTAATATATCGATAGCATTGTCAAGTGGGGATCCATAAATCAGAATTTAATGCTTCAAAAATTGCTTCAAATGCTGTCTTCTGTCGTTAAATTGAAACCCACTCCCATGTCGCTATCCATGAGCGGCACTTGCATTGAGGAAACAGAACCGCTTTCAGTTCTCAGTATGTGCAGACCACCTTGTTTGGGATGACAACATATTCGACGTCACCAAAATCGCTGCTTAGTGCTTAGTTTTCATTCAACGTTGAGGGAAATGTTTCACCCTTTCTGAACTGGCTGTTATTTCTAGGGCGTATATTCGTTTAAAAATCAAGTACAATTCCAATATTTGGACAGGTGCTCTAATAACTCAATAGTTTCTTGGTTATAATTCAAAAAATATCTTTAAAAAATTATTTATTTCATTTACCAGCAAAGCCTTACAGATTACAATATAATTAAAGAATAAAATTACTTAATCTACTATTACCTAATTACGACAACGAGTTTATTAAATGTTGAAATAGCCCTTGATATTGGCTCATTTTGACCGTAATTTGTTCTATGTAAAGGCTGGAAAAGAAACTGTCTTTCCCTTATATTTCTAGAAGAAGCGTAAATGGGTATCATAAGCAAAAGAGCAGGACTTTTTATATGATAACATAGCAAATCTCGTATAAACATGGCATCATGTGCGGTTCTTCTTTTTTGCAGTGGCAGGATTCCTAAAAGTTTACATCTTGTATCATACGATGGTAAAAAATTCCATCTCATTTTCCAAAAAATATACTTTGTAAACCTCCTTTGAACATTTGAATTTGATAAGCTGGAATCCAAATTATATCAGCGTATTCAAAATCGGATCTTACTAACGAGGGTCAGTGAAATCTTTAGAATTCCTTTTAATGAAACCTACAATTGAATTCGCCTTTTATACAATATATGGTCAATATTGAAATTGAAAGATAGCTTGGAATCAATGATGACACCAAGATCTTTAATTTTATCTACCATTCCCAGAGTGCTATTCCCAAGGGAATAATAATATAAAATAATATTATAACCTTTACAAAAAGTAATTACATTACATTTGGCTATATTTAAATTCAAACAGTTACTTAAACACCAATTTGACAGTTGATTTATGTCGTGTTGAATAAGTAGGCAATCGTCTATGGATTTAATTTTCAAAAAGAGCTTGAGATCGCCTGCAAATATCAGACAAAAACAAAACTTAAACACCGATACTATGTCATTGATAAAGATAATAAAAAGCAATGGTCCAAAATGGCTGCCTTGAGGCACTCGGGAAGAACATCAAATAGGCATTAAACATTTATCATCGATTATTACTCTTTGGCTTCTACCAATGGGAAAGGAAGACATCCAGTTTAACATTGCAGAGTGGGTCATTGATTTAGGTAATAGAAGTACATATATCAGACCCATTTGAATCTCTCGAGCCGCAATGATTCTTGTTTTTCATTATTTTAAACGGTGTTCTAGTGAAATAGCCAGTTGCATTCCTCTCCTTAATCAATTCAACCGTAATACTCGCGCTCGAGTGAATGCCCAACAGTTTACCTTTGAGCTCAACTTCGGACGTATTGTTAAGTTCAGAGATTTTTTCTTTAGCCGCACTGCACGAATGTGGAATGCTTTAACCAGTCTTTAAAAACCAATGTGCATCACTATCTCGTTTTAAGTCCTCACTAAACGCTAGCGCTGTGCTCAAACAATTTAAGGTCAGTCATAATCCCTTAAGTGCGTGCAACAATAATGTGTGTCCAGGTGTGGAGATTTTATATGAAAAGGAATTTAATTTCTACCCGAACCTTGGAGCTATTTAGATCTTGGAAACAACTTTTTAGCTTTTTTTAATTCTAACTTTTCTGGTTACTCTTAATAAATATTTCCGAAACATCGTTGAACACTCCTCCGGTCTTCTCTTTTTATCGAAGGTGTTACGTCAAGAATAAAAAACAAAAGAGCTGTCATAGATACCAAGATAAAATCTCAAAGATTAATTGAGACAAACAGTTAGATGAAGTGAAATTTTGAAATATCTGGGTCATTGATTTGTTTTGTTTTTATTTTTGGTTTGCTTAAGTTTTTTTTTCTTTAACCGAGGCGGATGCTGAATTTTAAATAAAAGTTTCTTGTCATATATTTTTTTATTTAAATGAACATGTTAGTACATACTTACATACATACCCACGGTATAGTATTTTATCTTCCACGAAAATACAAAAAAAAACCCTTAAGCTATTCAATCGCATTTAAATTTTATTTTTATAATGAAATGAGATAAAAATAACTCTGCTTTCAACGAAACCGAAGATTCGATGCCAGGTTATGCTGACGATGCCCGGCATTTTGCAGATGTTATTTTACAACTAAAAACTCCACACACACCTTTGTGTTGGTTGGGATTAAAATAAATGCTCCGCATCCAGCCTCCACTATGGGTTTTTGTTTTAATACAAATAAAAGCAAAACAAAAAAAAAATGAAACTCTGACAACACATAAAAATGTTCCTTTCAAGTGGAAAACAAGATTTAAAATTAAATCGAACGAAAACAGTTTTAGATGATTTTTTTTTGCTTAATTTCATTATTTGCGATAAAAGTTTTGAGTTCGTTAAAAAGAAAAAAAGCTAACGGTGCAGATGAGTGTTACATACATATTTGTACGTTGAAATCCCGATTGAGATTTTTTTAGCTTTGACATAGTTTCGGCCATATTGTAGAAGCTAAATATGTCAAATTGCCTGTCATTTATTAGATCTGTCTTATCAAATCAACATGAAGAGTTAAAGCTTTCTAAAACATGTGCAAATGATTTAATTGATTTATGAAAGTGGGTCTTCAACATTTCGGTTGCTTCGTTGAAAAATCATATTCAGCAACGAAGCCCATTTCTGGGTGAATTTGAGACGATCACAATCCACACAGGATCCACCAAATTGCAATTTATTCACAGAAAGTCACTGTTTGGTGTGGATTTTGGGTTGGCGGCATCAGTTGGAGAGGATTTAAAAGGAGTTACCGATGGACATTGATTTCGATCGTCTGAACGTCGCAATGGGAAAAAATATTGTGCTGAGTAAAGCATTCTACATTCGTGTAGTATGGCTAAAGAAAGAATCTCTGCTAAAAGTACTGCCGTCAGTAAAACAATTTAATGGACAAAGTCGGAGACAAAACAGAGCCCTGTGGTACACCAGAATTTAATTTATGGTTTTCAGACTTAAAACCTTATTTTTCATGTTAAATTACTTACTTACTTACTTAGGTCCTCGGGCCTATTACGTCTGTGTCGTTCCCCTTGCGGGGCATAGGGCCTCCACTACTCCTACTCGCCATCGTGTACGGTTTCTGGAGATGTACCTCAGCTCTCTCCAACTCTTCCCCAGTTGTGCTGATTCCTCTTCGACCGTTCTTCGCCAAGTACTTTTGGGTCGGCCCACTCCTCTGCCTCGCTGCGTGAGGGGGTTCCATTACATCGCTTGTCACGCAATGCACTCGTGGCCTTTTCGAAGCGTATGTCCAATCCACTGCCACTTACGTTTTCGTATTATAGAGTCAATGGGTTCCTGACCTGTCCTCGCATGAAGTTCATCATTGGAGATACTGTTAGGCCAGAAAATCCGCAAGATGTTTCGCAGACATCTATTTACGAACGTTTGCAGCTTTCTTGTGGCAGTGGGTGTTACTTTCCATGTACTGCATCCATAAAGAAGCACGGATTCTACATTGGATAGCATTCCGAACGCAGCCTTTGCTTTCCCGATTCGGCTGGTTATATCTAGTTCGGTCCCGCCATCAGTAGAGACAGTACTCCCAAGGTATTGAAAACTCTCTACCGTCTTCACTGGTTGTCCAGAAATTTCTATTTGAGTAGATGAGGAAGTTCCAAGGCTGATCCTTTTAGTTTTTGCCGTATTGATCTTAAGCCCGACGGTTTCAGCTTCTCTCTCCGCCCTTGTTGTCATTTGATGGAGATCCATTATTCTATGAGAGAGTAAGCACACGTCATCCGCGTAGTCTAGGTGTTTCAGGTGTGATAGCAGATTCCACTGAATTCCTCCATTTAAAGTCGACAAGGTTGCATGCAGCACATCACTTATTACCAACAGGAACAGTATTGGTGACAGCATACAACCTTGTCTAACGCCACTTTGGATTTCAAACTCCTCTGACAAGCTTACTTTACATATGCAGAACGTGACATTTGGATCCTTCATATGTAGCCTTGATTATAGCGATCAATTTATCCGGAATGCCCCTCCTGCGCAAGGCAAGCCAAATAAATTCTCTATTGACACTGTCAAACGCCTTTTCGAAATCGATGAACAGCAGGTGAAGTGGTGACGATATTCAATTCATGTTAAATTAATTCCCGTTAACTAAGTTCCCTGAACCTATTTCATAAAAAAGTGAAGTATCGGTGAAGTAATTTCCCATGTGAAGTTTGTTCCCGTGCCCTTTAAAATGTGTGGGAGTCTTAAAGTTAATATTTCAAAAACATAGAATTGTAAATAAAATAGTAGAATAGTTTTCTGCGTTAAGGGAACGCCAGTCATGCTTATTTTGAGATTGGAACGAATAGCTTATTCGATAGAATAGATATTTTCATTCGAATGAACTTAGCATATTTTGACATTCGAGCCAAAAATGTTCATTGTCGAATGATTGAATAAAATGAACCTCAATAAAATTCATTTTCGAAATCAGCTGTTTGAAATTTACTGACATTTCTATCTGATTTAGTATGACCAAACTGTTTTTTTTTTTTTTGATGATTTTTATTTAAAAAAAAATTATGGTCCAAAAATATAAAAATAATACTTTATCATTTAAGAAAAATAAACTAATGCTAACGGCCCGGTAAAGTTTAAATTTGAAAAACATCAATAAAACTGACATTTTAAAAATTGGGAGCATTTAGAAAACAGTATGGTAAGTTTATTGATATCAAAAAAGAGGTAAAATAACGGTACAACGTCTCTGTATAATAAAATACTTGATTTATGTTTTAATTTTCATGTAAACTAATTTTGTTTTCCAAATTGATAAACAAAAAAAGAAGGCAACTTCAAAGCCTATTTAATTTACACAAATCTGGTCACACTTGAATTTTGAATTACCATTTGTAAATTGTTTTATGAAAATATTTATAAATTGAAGCCAGACGTTAAAAATCAAAATGGCATTTGTTTTATGTATGAAAAGAGAGAACGGTGGGGAGCAGTTGTATAGGAGAAGGATAATGGATGCATCAAATCCATTTTATGCATCCATTACTACTAATATTATACTAAACTCACATGTTTTATGAATCTATTCGCCAAAATTGAACGAGAATGAAATGACATTTCTTTCGAACGATTTGAAAGTGAAAATTTGCTTAGTTTTCGAAAGATAAATGAACTTTCCATTGATAAAGTGAACTTTCTAGTCGTTCGAATCTCAAAATACAAATTATTCGAATTTGATATACTTTCTAATGAAATCGAATGTCAAAATAAGTATATATATATATAAATACAGTAGGTGTTGCCGTTTGGAAATATTTGTTTTTCACTTTTATGTCATTTTTTTAGAAAATTGCGTCTACGCTCTACCGAAGGTTATATCCATCATTCGCCCTGCACTCCCTTTGTTCGCATCAGTTCATATTTTAAAATTGTGTGTTTTGTATTTTATTTTAAAGTTAGTAAAACATCATGATTTTAGAAACAAAAACAAAAACGAGAAATTGAATAGAAGTTTGGTTTTTGTGCATAGTCCAGCCCATGAACTGGCATCAGTTTTTGGGTCATCTCGCCCTTTTGTGTGTCGGCGCGGAAAAAATGAATATTCTGCTGTTATACTTACCTATCCATTTAGCCCGCTTTACATGTTACTAATTCTATGTCATACCAAAAGGCAATTTCATCTATAATTCAACCAGGTAGATTTTAAGGTGAATAAAAGAAAAGATTTTTCAAAGTGATTTTTATGATGCGCTCAGCAACAATACTCAAATACTGTATTTCGATTTTTTGACATGATGCAGATGTTCTTAATGTTTTATGACAGTTTTGCAGAAGAAAAATAGGGTTTTCAAATATTTCAAGGAGATTTTTTTTTTAAACAAATGGAAATAATCGAATGCTTTAAAATACCTGTTTTGTAAGCGCCAAACTGTAGTCTTTACATTTATTTACTGTTTTATGTTTTATGTTCTAAACATATAATACCGATTCGTTGTCTGTTGTATGTAGGTATACAGGAATCTATAAAAGTTCCATTGGTACAACAAAGAACGAATAACTGACGAGTTGCTTTTATAGAGAACAATAAAACTGTAGGCTTAAATTATGATTTTCTGTCGTTGCGATTAAAGAAAATATTCGCATCTTGTGCGTTTAGACACGTAAATGTCATTTTTGATTAAATTTTCGAACTTCCTTCGTAACTCCAATCGATAGTTAAAATCTTCTTGCCAAATTTATACTGACAGTTCCAAATGTGAATGTCGCCGCCATTTAACAAAATGGCTTCTTCAAGCATTTATCATTATTCGTTTTCACTATCAATCCAAAAAGAAACTTTATAATGTAGACAATAGTATATATGTATAGTATAGTACACACAAGTGAAGGTATGTGTTCTGTGAAATCGTAAACATGAAAAGAATGATCAAAAAAAACAAAAACAAAACTGATTAACGAATGAAGTCCGAATAAACAACGAACAAATCAAACAAGAGTGGAAATTTTTTTTTCCCCAAAATAAGCAAACAAACATATTCTATTGAAAATACCCGACGCGACGAGACTGAATTCATTTTCGTTGTTCTTAATTCATCGAACAACGTTCAATGATTGAATAACGATTAAAGAATAACGAACGTGTAAAGCCAACTTTGTGTTTATTTTACTTAGATTTTCGTTAAATATATTTAAACACGAAAGAGTAAGATTGTGAGACAAATTCCTATCCTTAATTTTTTTTTGTGTTTGTGCTTCAAACGAATTAAGCTTTAAGTTGATTCAATTTGCTGTAAATTACATGGCAATGGAAAGGCAATTATTTTTAAATTGAAACTGAGGCTATTTTAGATTGATGCATCATTGGTTTAAGGTGCGTGTCGAAAAGAAAACGTCCATTGAAAGTTAATCATGTATGTGTGGAGCTTGGTAAAATGAAAAAAAAAAAAAAAACTACGGAAAATTTAATGTTTACCGTTCAGTCAATTACGCACTGTTTAACTTGAATTAAGTGAAAATCCTATAAGGAAATATTGCAAATGTAATTTATATGCAGAAATTGGCTTACAAATTATTTAAAGGCCTTAAAATGGAAATGGCGAAGGTGATCAATCAATTTATTTTTCAGTAATTTATGTAGGTGTAGGCTATAGCATGTTTTTCTTATAGGTATAATAAACGCGTTCAAGGAGTTATGGTTATATTTAAATAATATTTGACAAGTTAGGTTTACAACTTCAAAGTTTGAAAGCTGCTGTAATTGGATTAACTGTCGTAAATTTGTCACTTTTTAAGAATAATCCCTCATTATGGTAACTTCTAAGTAAAGCTAGTATTACCAACCTTCAATATAGGGTAAAATGAATTCAAAAATGAAAATGGAATGTTTGAATAATTGTCATAAATTTGTCGTGAAAAAATCGCCACGAGTGCTTATTTGACAGTTAATTTTATAGACAAGCTTACGACGAATTTACGACAGTCACTAATATATTCCTTTCGGTTGTTTGAGTTCTAATAACTTATTTACTTAGCCGTCTGCCGATTCATTAATTGTCAAGGCCTGAAGCACTACAAATTTCCATTCGCTACGATACGACCCCGTGCATGGCGTCGTCTAGATTAAACGCTCTGGCATGTTCTTTTTTAATTTTGCGCCACACTAAAGTGACTTTTGACTTTTAGAACTTCATTCACATCTTGCTACAGCTTCTCCTATGTCAATTCTTCGTCTTGTCTATACTGAGGTGTCGTAACTCTGAGGTAGACCAACTAATTCGAAGTTGTTACTATCAAAATGAAATTTTTTCCAAGTCAGACCAACGAGTTTCACCTGATGTTCAATAGCCGTGAAAGGCTCTTTTTTCGGAACGTTGGGAACGGCCGATCTCGTGCACCATCTGCTCCAGAATAAAATTGAACAAATCACATGACAGTGCTTCACCTTTCGGAAACTCTGTGCATGTTAAGAACAGTTGGGAGGCGCTATCGTTTTCTCGAGATTGAGAGTTTCGCCATATTTGTACATATAGCTTCTGACGATGAAAACTATCAAATAAGGCTTTAAAACAGACTTGAATCTGCTGCGTTGATCTGCTCAAGGATTTGCTTTAATGTGGATAATAAAGTCTACAATCGACTTCCCTGCCTGGAAGCCTCACTGATATTTCCCGACTATAGAGTTGCAGAACACCTTAATACGTCAGACATCATGTTGGGTAAGATCATATATGCGACGTTTAGCGATAGATTTTTTTTGAAGACAAGCTGATAGTCTAATCAATAGGAAAAGGGGCCAGGGGTATGGTTCCTTTCACCCATATTTGGTTGATGATTTAACGCATGCACCCCGTCAAAACATCACCACCGTATTTGAAGAGTCCTCGGATCCTGCGGCTTTTTGTTCTTAAGTTTCTTATAACTAAGCCTACTCTTGTAATTTTTTCCGCGATATTAATTAATTAAACAACAAATACATCATAACCAACAGGTACAAATAAATTTCAAGGTTTAATAAAAAAAAATCCCGAAGCCTGAAAAATTCTGTCAATCCCTCATATCCACTAACGAATTCGCAATCCTTCCTTCTCTAATTTATATGTTCCGCCACAAATATTACTTTTTCTTAAAAAAATTCTGTTTTTTCTCCTCCATTACAACTTTCTTCTCATTTTCAAACCCTAGTGCTTTCAGCCAACGCTGATTTCAGTTGCGTCACCATTCAGTTTTACCCAGTTTCTTTGCAAAAGTGAGCCAACGCTATTGAAATCCAAACGGCCTATCCTGCTTGCACTTTCACAACCCAACTTTATGCCAAGTCATCCTGACGTCTATCACAACTTCCAGTGGAAGGCAATTCAATGGGTACATTCAGACACCTTATTTTCCTCCATTCACAATGTGGATTACACAATTAATTCTAAGGCTAGGCGCGCACATTAAATTTTTAGTTGCACAACTGTTTGGTTGCTTATAGAAAGCAGATGAACTATTTGGTTGAACGTCCGCGCAGGTGCATATAATTATATGTTACACAAAATAGTGAAATCATTTTAGGCAATCATTTAGTTTGTGTCAAACCTTTTAGTTGCTCGAGCCAAGCAGTTGTGCAACTAAAAATTGATTGTGCGCGCCTAACCTAAGTGTCAAAATTGACATATCGATAGGTTTTATTTTTTAAGAAAGTGAGTAAGAATCGATGGATAATGGACCATGGCTGACTTTGGTTCTCTCAGTAGGTTGAAAGAAGCTCGGTAAAAAATTGGGAGAAAGGAGGTAGGAAACGGGAACTGAAATAGTTATTGCCGCGATAAATTTAACCTCAATACTGCCTCTTCTAATGTAGGTGGTGAATTTGGTTCTTCATTGACAGGAAGTAGGTTGTCGTCTTGCCCTCTTACTCATTCCATATCATATCCATTTAGAAGCTGCTGAAAGTCCTGCTTGAAAATTTTTACATTTCTCTGTGGTTCGTTGAAATTACATGCTCTGTTTCAGTCTCAGTTGCTTGGCATTTTTATAAAATCAGCGGGCCCATTTTCGATAGCGAGACTCATCGATCTCTTGAAATTGCATGATCTTCTCTCTTGCTTTGTGCTGCTTCGTATTCGCATGTGCGGACTAAATGACTCATTATTATATTTCGGCTGCTTTTTTGATCGCGGTACTGGGGCACTGTTTGTTGGCGTTTGTGGAAGGTGAATGTACAACTAAGAGCTTTTCGCTGATGTGCTCTCTGTGAAGATTGGCAACTCCAGGGATGTAAATGCGTTCAATTTCAATTTTTTTCTTGTGGATTATTAGGAGTTTTTTTTTCCGTTGACAGTAGAACTCTAAATTTTGGTGCAAATAAAAAATGGTCATATTCGACGTTTGAATACTTACCTTGCATGGAATAATTTTGGACCCCTAGTGCTACTTGGGTACGAATTACGAGCATTACTATTTCAAAATCTTAAGGTTGGAGTTACTGGATGATCTGCCGTAAAATTGTCATGAAAGACGTTTACATTGAGGTATTGCAAATTATTAAGACATAGGTACAATATGAAAGGAGATGGTAGGTGTGTTAAATAACCGAAACTAGAACAAAACTGGGAAGTACGAATAAAAAATTACAAGTTAGCTTAATCAGCTGTCAAATTGTAATATGCAAAAGACAAGAAAGTCTTTATTTGGGAGTGTAAATCCTTCCAATCGTAGCGGAAGGCCAATCGATGAGTTGATTAAACGATGAATAGTTCACTAAACGTTCCAGTTCTTAAACTCTTTTAATATCTAGGTAATGATGCTATACCCCCGAATAAATTTTCAAAATCCATTGTTTGACAATCAGTTCCTACTCGTAAGCATTGCAATAAAAGTTTGACTGGGTTTAAAGAACCACATTATTTACTTCTACCTACTTGTACGTTGTCTTATTTTTTACTTGATTTTTGGATGGTCGGTCGTTTGCCCATGTGTCGTCGTCGTATCTCAGATGCTTTCATTGGTATTATGCAGTTGAAAGAAGGGAAGCATCACCAAATCCATAAGAAAGGAAACAAACAAGATTTCCACCATCATCAACCACTATTACTGGGCGGCTATAGCGGTGGCGGCGGACGTCGCAAAACTCCCCATCTTCTTGCAATCTATACACATCCAGTTCCAAAGTCCAGACAACAAAGTTAATAGCAGTCCCAGTTCGAGTCTCAGGCATTGACTGCTGACTGCCAGTATAAGGAGTCTGTTTCGTTTAGCTTTACGTTTTTTTTTTTTGCGTTTTGATTGTTTTGACTCGTTTGTATAGGAACCGTATCCACCGCGCCATCGTCGGTCGTCGTCGAATTCATGCACTGTCTCCACCGAAGGCGCTGTCGGTCGTTCATCCTTCTTTGTTTGGAATGGCTGGACTATTCTACTATACGCATCTTCTTTTTGTACAAGCACCTATATTATTATTATTGCTCGTCAATCAAGGAGCGTTGCTTTTTCGGTTGTGGTTGGTTAATAATAAATTACATATATTCTTTCGAAATGAAGTTTAAGATTTAATTTGAAAATTTAAACTACAATTTGTATCATCAGGCGCATGAATGCCTTTCATAAAATTGTTCCATAATGCAAACTAAAAACTGAAGTTATGTACTTTCAGCCGTGTTAAGTTTATGAGGATATAGGGATGTATTAAGATGATATAATCTAACACCAACAAGATGATCTGATAGGTTCAGTTTAGCAGATGTACTGTAAAATTAACACTGCATTCATATTATTTGATTTTTCATTTTTATACGCATATGTCTTCATACAGTTATATGTTAATTTGGAAAAAAAACACAATGCTCTATTTAAATAAACAGACACAACGATAAGATAACTTAAAACTAGGTTAAATACAAGAGGGAAATAATTGTAAAAATAACTATATGAAACGTTAAGACAACAGGATGTTCTATAAAATTAACAATACCAAATGTTAAAAGAACACAAAATTGGTAAAAATAAACACGTTTGCATAGGTCAAAATCTTGAAATTTTTTTTTAATTTAAAAGAATTTCATGTTGAAATAACACGATTAGTTATAAGTATCAAAAATTGGGTCAGGTAAATTTAACCATGAATTTATTATTATTATTATTGTGTTACTTTCTGAGTTTTCTGCAACTTTATGTCTGAAAATACACTCTGTAAATTTTGCAAGACGCTCTTGTTAAATTTGTGAATGAATTTTTTTTTTCTCAGTGTATGTTTAAAACATTCGTTTGTTGCAAATGCAAGAAAATAAATTTGAAAATTTATTCACAAATTTCAATTAAAATTGTTAAAATGTATTTATAAATAATAAGCAGAGATGCATAGCTATTAAAAGTTTTCACTATCGATATTTATCGATAGTTAATTGTAATTTAATGTTCATAAAAGGTGACCAGGGGCCTATTGCACCATCTTACAAAATTGTGATTACAAGCATTTTTTTTAACAAATTTGTAAAAATCGTAATTTTTTTAATCAAAAATTTGTACTTGTAATTTGTAGTTGGTGCAATAGGCCCCAGATATCAATGATAGTTTTTCCAGTTGTTATGTTTCATGAGCTGTCAAAATTATCAATGACATCCAGCTGTCAAAAAATTCAGTAAGGTTTAACATTTAATCTGGACGACTATGAACAACTCCGTAAGTTCGCTAATTGGGTGCTGGAAATGTTGTCCAGAGATATGGATTTTGTCTTGAAGATCATGTATTTGGCTCAGCGGCTATTTCAATAAACAAAATTGCCGATATTGGAGGGAACACAATCGCAAAGGGCTCGAACAAGCACTAATGCATCCTCAAAGATTTCGTTTGGTGCGGCTTATAGCATGGCCTTATTTATCTCGAAATTAGGTAATAGACCACGTTAGCGTCAATGGTCTCGGGTATAGAGTGATTTTAACCGACTTTTTTTTAACTCCGGCTCGACAACATCGATATATCCGAGCCGTGGTTCCAAAAAGATGGTGTTACATGATACAAGCGATGCAATGCTCATAGTTGTCAAGATAAATCTGGTGACTGGGTTATCTCACGGCCTATTTTTAATCAATTAGCCGCCACGATCACGCGACTGGACACCACTTGATTAATCGAGACGCCGGAATAACTTCGCGAGTCATACAAAATTGCATTTAAATTTCTTTTCCTATCGTCGGGCCAACTGATTTTAACAAGTTCAAACTAAGCTTATTCTGAAATTTCTATTAAAACTGATTGCAAACTATCTATTATTTTCGATAATTTCTATTACAAGTTATCGATCGTTTTCGATTATTTCTATTTAGCATAATAGATTGTTTTAGATAATCAACACTACCGATTAAAACTGGGGTGCCAGCATGTAACTTGATACAATCGAGTCTAGTCGATGTAATCGAGTATAGGGAGTTCCTTATTTGATTCAATCGAATCGAAAACAATCGGCTGATAATAAGAAAGAACTGTTTGTTCTCGATTGTATCGACCTAACTCGATCGTATCAAGTTACGTGCTAGGGCCCCTGGTAATTGATAGCTCTCCACTTCTAATATTAATACTTGGTGTAAATCGATAGTCATTTACAATCGAAATGAAATTCCATGTTTCTATGTTTCGATCGTTTTTGAAATCGAAAAAAATCATCTCCAACTTTAACAATAAAAAAGTTTTTTTTAGAAAATAAGATTGAAACATAAGAATTGAAGCTAGAAATTCGTGTCTTGTATGATAATATTAGCCCTTATTGCGGATGTCATTTGTTAATCGATAAATCGAGAATTTAAGACATCTGAAATTGTTGTTGTTTCAGATGCCATCAACTGTTACAAGTGGTTAAAGCTTTGGATACAAATTTTAACGCATCCAACTTTTTGATACGATCGATTTTTATCGAATCGAACTTTAACCGACACTTGTCAAAAAGGGCAATTGATGCAGATTTTCAAAGATATCCCTGGTAATCATGCCTCAATATGAGAACCTTTAGAATTCAACTTTTAAATTTCAAAAATTATGTGTTAATCTTAATTTAAACAGACCGACGGACTGGTATGACGAAAATCACTCTATTGTACTCTATTACTCGGATAAAGCATCACTCCACACTGTTCAAAAATTCGCTGGTCCTTGCATATCCCCTGAAAATAATAACCTTATCTAATAATCTTGGCAGAATGATTGTTCCAAGAAAAGACAAGGTATTGGCATGGCCTAAAGAGTATTTTTATTTTAACCAAAACAAAGAATATTGTTCACATAAAATCACAAATGTCACATACATACGAGTATGTATATAAAAACCATTAGACAATTATTAAATGAAAAGTAACAAGTGTTATAAAATTTAATCTCAACGAAAATTATTGCTAGAATTTCCTTAGAAATCATTATTTTCATAAAAATTCCATCAAGATTATTGTTAAATTAAAAAATCGGGGAACGAGCCCAGTCTCGACCGTCGCACAGTGGGGTAAAATTGGCCATTTTATGATATTAATTATTTTATAATGTAAAAATGTAGCTATTATGGCGGTTTGCGTTTTTATACCGAAAGTAATAGTTAATTGAAACTTGTCGTACAGGTAGATATTTCAGAAAGAAATATGATTAAAAAAAAAATAACTTTCTTCTTACATATAATCAAAAATTTACTTTTTTGAAGAACGTTCTGAAATTGAATCCGAAGCAAATAAATTCGAGCATTTCATATTTTTGAAATATTCTGAAAGGATCTCTTCACGCTTTCGAGATATTACAATATGAAAAATGAAAAGAAAAATTTATTTGATACTTTTGACTAAAAGGAGTTTGTCTGGCCCCCTTCAAAATTCAATTAACATTCTCTGAATGTATATAAGAAACGTTTTTTGAAATGTTCCTTTAGTATAGACGCACCTAAAGCACACACATTTTGTTTAATCAAAATAGTTGGGCAAGGTGGCCTAAAATGGCACCCCCTAAGGAAAATATCTCATATCTCGCAAAAAAGTGACATTTAAACTTAAATGTTATATTCTTTCCAAAGTTAAATCAATAACGCATACATTTTTTTGCTTTTTCTTTACGAGTTTAATAAGTTTCAAAAAGTATTTAAAGTATTTAAATTTCAAAAACTCTTCAAATTCCAACTATAAAAATTGTCCATACTGGTATGCCCTTGCAAGTAAACCAAAAACTATTTCAATTTAATTTAAACTATATTTAAAACAAATCACAGTTCAAAGCAAAATAAACAAAAGCAATACTCAACAAAAAAAAAAAATAAAAATCAGCAATTCATCTAAAACAACTTCACTTAAAGTATAAATTGGCACACTATGCCATTTTAGGAGAGTGCTTATGGCCATAATGGCCATTTTGCCCATTTAGGGTTTTTTTTATTTAATTTAACTAATTTCAGTAAATTAATAAGAAATACTTAATACTTACATCCATTTACTGTTTTCACCAAAATTTAATGTTTTTTTTTTGTAATTTTTTTTGTCAACAAACTTTTTACAACATTTTATTGGTTCTACTTTTGTAGATGGCTAGAGACAGTTTGACCCGTAAAATTTCAAACAATAGCTTGAAGTTGCTAATATTTCTTATATGTCGATGATGCCAGATAAACAAAAGAATTGTGTTACCAAAACCTTCAAATTCTGTTCGATTCTTTCTAGCAAGGGGGCCATTTTACCTTGGTGGACTATTTTAGGCCATCTTCCCCTTAGTTCGGCTCTTTGGAAAAATAAAATTTTTTCAATGTTTTCTTAAGAGTCGTTGACCCTCAGAACATTTTCCTTAAATACTTGGAAGAAAATTGACCCATTTGCTCGGCCTAGATCAAAACAAAAGTGGGCGTGGCAATAGGCGTTTTTGCTAAAAATAATCATTTCAAAGCGTAAAAATTGCAGCGAAAGCGGTTTTGTAATTTTTTGTTAACATAAACGACAAGAAAAATAATTTTTTGATCTAATCGATAAATTTCATTCGTATGTCAAAACTTGTCAAAGTTCAAAGTTCTAGAAAATAAAATTTGTATAATTTTGTTCATATGCAATAAGTCTTCAGTTGAAAATCAATAAATTATTTGATAAAAAATTATTTTTTACAATTAAAAATGGCGCCCAACGCAAATGGCCTGAACTTCCGAAAAGTACATATCTATGTACATATGTAGGTACGTACATATATAATACAATTTTGATAATCTCCAATGTACATAAATATGTAGATACATTTGACCAACTACACGGTGTAGTTTGAAATGCTTCAATGTTTTTTTCTTTTAAGGGAATATTTTGTGATCAATTTTAAACTTTAGTCGTCATTATTTACAGCCATATTCAGAATTTAATAAGAGAATAAATTACTCAAATTGCAAAACCAAAACTGTGATTATTTTTAAAACGACAAAAAAGTTGTTCCACGTTAATTTACAACTTCATGCAGTTCGCTTTAAAACTTGTGCATCAGTGGATTATTATTGGAACGTCCGTCGTTGTCGTTGTCGCTTTCGTCATCCTTCCACTAATACAAACACAAAAAATAATAAACTTCAAAGTCGTGATTTTGGTCTCATTATTCTGCCCTCGCCTCAGGTATCCCTGCTCACGTTACGTCTAGTTCTGATTCTGATTCTGAATCCATTGATGCGATCTGATCACATTGCCCGTGTCTCCTTTTATAATTATTATAACGAAAACGGGCCCCAAACATGAACACCTTGGTGCTTGGTCGTGCTCAGTTTAGCAGATGAAGATGATGAGAAGATGACCATATTCACTTTGTCCGCTGCTGCTGATGCTGCTTAGTAATACTCAATCTACTCCATTTATGTAGCGATATAAATAATTTATTTTCACTAAAAATAACAACAAAACAAAAAAAAACAGAGGAGCAGTTTTGTTTGGAACATCAGCCAGCAGCGGATGAATGAAGGGGCGGCAGCAGGCAAAAGCCAGCCGCGCTGCGGCGTAATCCATAAACTGCGAAGTAGGTATATCTGACACATTACTGTGTGTACCATCATCGCAAACACAAACTCTGTGTGTTCGTATTTTCCTGTGTCTAGATAGAGTGTACGTACACCTATATTCAACAGAGTGCAAGTACACTGACCTTTTTTAGGTTGAATGGCTTTCCAACTCAAAAGATATACCGATACTGCGTATTATATACCGTTTGTGTTATTTTGTTTTTTGTTCTGTGTCGTTTTACACATTACGTTTCAAATTCACTTGATTTTCTAACCCTCGGTGTAGGTGTTCAAGGTTGCCAAGGTGGTTTTAAATTTGAAAAATAAGGAAACAATGAAATGTCGTGGTAGAAAATGTAAAAGTAGATTTAGAGAAATGCAATAAAATACCAACTTTTTTGTTCTAAAATGTACGAATGGTAGAGAGCTTAGCGGGTTGGCGTGTGTTGTTTTTCAAAATCTATTGATTTTGTTTTTTTCTGGTAAAATTAAATTAGCTTTAATTTTTAATTTAACAAATAAAAAAAAAAAAAAACAGTAGTTCAAACCTAGGTTTAGCTTTTTGAGAGTTGCTGGAAGCAATGGTTAACATGTTGAATCCCTGACGTCCAAAAATTCGTTGATCGTGAATGCAGTTAAGACACACTGACGTCTTAAGTTTCAGCGCGTGTGAATGTTTTCCAACGATTGCACAGTAAAATTTTCTGCCGCGTCAACGAAGCCTGACGTTTGACAATTTTGGTTGGTTGGTGTTATTTCCAAATTTCAATCAAAATTAAAAGACGTGTTGTTGTCTATGAAGTTATAAAATGAATATATTTTTATTTCTCCAAGAAGGTTACAAGAAAACAATTTCACTATGACTTGCATATTTTTTGACAGCTGACACTGATGACACATGACAGTAAAGAACATGACGGGTACGTTGACATCTTAATGAGTTTACACGTAACGTAAATGTTTAACGGAGTCAGGGGAATCTTCACTTTGAAATAAATTTGAAATTGAGTTAATTTATTAAAATTGCCTTTTCTGGAGTGAAAAATTGAAAAGCCTCTCTTTTTTCTTTGAAGATTATTAATAAGTTAAGATCGTGGCTATCTTTTTAAAGAAATTTTACACCTTATGGTAACATAGATATAGGGCTAACCATATTATGACGTACTTTATATAAAAGGTTTTTCAATTGGTGTGGCGACCATACTGTTTTGGTAACATCTGTCAAATCTGTAGTTTATTATTCAGTTACTGATGCCAAATCACCATGACAAATTACACGATTGGACAGTACGTCCAAAATATAGGACTTTATTATCAAAATGAGTGTTCGTTAGTGCAAACTTTAGCCCGCCTTGTCGTGGTGTTCCTTCACAGTCGACTCTTTCAACGTTTAATGGCCAAATTCGAGACGGCCGGTTCGGAAATTAATCAGCCAATATTCGCATGTCAAAGGAATGCAATATCGACCGAAAACATTATCCGTGAAAGAGTACAGCAGAACCGTCAATTCTTCTCGCCATACACAAGTATTCGACCTTACGCAGACTTCAACTTGAAGAATTTTGCGTCGGTACTTGGGCCTACATCCGTACAAGATCCAACTGACCCAGGAGATTAAAGTTCATGACCATAGACAATGCTATTTGTTCGCTGACTGGGCTTCGGAGCGTTTGGAAGAATACCCTAATTTTGGCCGAAAAATAATCTTTGGCGATGGGGCGCATTTTTAGATGAATGGCTGTGCTAACAAGCAGTGTAGGGACGAAACCAATCTACATGATGTTCTCCGGATGACAATGCATCGTCAAGAAGTTACCATTTGGTTTGGATTTTAGGCCGACGGGGTCATTGGTCCTTGGTGAGGTGGTCACTGCCAATGGTGAGCTTACAGAACGATGATAACCAATTTCTTATAGTCCAAAATGAACCATATGGATCAAGACGACATGTGGCCGTCGCTTAGTTCCACACCACGATTGGCATTCATGAATGATTTGAGGGTAAGGTTATCTCTCGCAGAGGTGAGGTGAATTGGTCACGCGATTTGACCCCGCTATACTTTTTTTTGTAGGGTTCTTGAAGTCGCAGGTCTATCGTGAACATAATACAAGCCATCGCTTAAATGCAGCCAGATCTATGCGGAAGAGCCACTAATACCCCTTGAATCAATACCACCGTAAGAAGTCTAGGAGGGCATTTGAACGATGTCATATTCCATAATACTCGTAGCATACATTGGCCTTTCAAATAAAAAAAGAATTTTGTTGATACCTCACGCATTGTCATACCGATAGGGATTATTTTGTGCTAACTGTCATCGTAAAATTCGGATGCTACTTTCCTTTGGTCATGGAATGACAGTTCATTTTCTTAAAACAAGTGAAAAAACTTGATTTAGTTCCTCAAAACTTGATAAAGACGTTCCGACATACAAATCTAAATCTTCCTTAAATCTTCTTGCTTCGTTGACCTTTTTATAGTAGCTTAAGACATCAAAACAATGACCTTCGTACCCAACTATCTCCAAATCAGAGCCTTATTTTACTTAATTATTATTAAAAAAAATTGAACACTTGAAAATCTACAAGGGTGGCAACCTTGATGCCCTTGCTGCGTGCTTGCAACTCCCGGGGTGGAATAATAACTTCTCTCTCATTCTCTTCTTCGTTTGTTCTAATTTTTGGGGGGATGCCGCCCGACACAACTGACGGACGACTCCGTCAGTCTGAAGATACTTTTCATATTTTCCTATAACAAAAAGAAAAAAGCTCCCCATACGGGACGGGATGAATAAATACAAAACAAAAAAAAAAAACTGGCCAAACAAGAGGGAAGTAAAAATCCTTTGTCTTTTCTTTATTGAAATTTGCACGCAAAAATAGTAATGTAGGGGTTGAATTTATTTGGTTCGTTGGTTGTTCTAGTTGTTTTTTCACTTGAACAAAGGGTGACTTTTATATTTTTGGCTCCTTCTTCGGATAAAATTAACATTTTCGGGGAAGTTCGTATATTTGTATCCGCAGACTTTTTTTTTTATTTCTTCCTTTTTCGCGTCTCGCAATAAAGTCATTGAGATATGTACATATTTCATAATTAAAAAAAAATAAAGGAAAACGTCAACGTCAATAAAATTACACAACATAAGCATTTTTAGGGATTAAATCTTAATCTAAAGTCCAAGGGATTAAAAAGGGGAAAGTATTATGTGCAGTTCAGGTTTTTTTGTTGTTTCTTTGTCTCTACTCAGGATTGAGTTACCTTTTCTCGAATAATCAGTTGATTCCTGAAATACATGCTTTTTAGGTTCAAAAAAATGTATGTGTAGGTATAGGATACTCAAGGCAAAGACACGAGTGTGCGACGAGTGGGGATGGTGCATACCTACCCCAATTCTGCGTTTATTTTGTAAATAATGAATGCAGACATGTTTTTTGGATCTTGGTTTTATTAATTTTGAAACACTTTGTTTTGAAGCCACAGGCAAGGTTAATGAACGTAAGGACATAGGTTTCAGAGGTTCACGAAGTATATTTATACATGGGTATCGGAAGATACGTACATACATACAATCTATACTCATTTTGTTTACATTGAGATGTGTAAAGTTGTTTTGCTTTGAATACTCGAGGGGAGGTTCTTTAATTTAATAAATAATCATGATATTGAAAGACTGAAGATATGTGAAATTTATGTATTTGAATAAAGTAAGACTTATTTGTTGCCTCGGGGAAGTTTTAGTCTACAGACCAAAGATCACACAAATGCCTACGAATAAATAATTGTGAAATAATTTTTCAATTTATTTATGCCTAACTGTGGTAATTACAAACTTCGCAGAATTCATAAGCAATTTATGTATAATTGGTAAACAATGTTGATTCTTGTGAAATGTACAGCAAGACCGTACATATTAATATACATATCTACTTACCTATATACATATTATTAAAAATCATTGAAAATTGACTAATTAATTTAAAAATTTTGCTTCGGTAGAAAATCGCTTATATAGTGCTATAGTTTTAAATATGAATGCATTCATGCAAATTCCTCAACTTTCTTTTTGGAATATTAAAGTTTCTTTTTTTTCTATTTAACAATGAAAACAAAATATTAATAAGGAGAATAGGGGCTATCCCAACATCAAATCCAAAAGTCAGGAACCTTTTGGGCAGCTGTCTGGTCTTATTTCTGACGCAATATGGTGCTCAAACTTGACAAGCGTATTCCCAAATGGGTGGAACAAATGTTATGAAACGCTGAATTGTAACAAAAGGATTACAAAATTGTTCCTTATCCAACCAAAAATGGATTTGGCTTTATTAGTTATGGAGTTGTGTTGTATGAATTCAAGTTTGCCACCAAATGACACACCAATGCTATGCATATCATTAACACATGACAGTGATTCACCATTTAACAAATAATTTAACGAAGTTAAAACTCTTAGTTTTACATTTATCGACTTTAAACGGTAACGAATGCACCAGTCAAAATACGGATTATGGTCACATTGCAACGAGAATTTAATTTAGTTTTGAAGATTGTTACACCGTCTGCATAAATGTGAAATTTTGAATGCTGCAAAACAAATGGTAAGTCTGCTTCAAAATATGTAGATGGTTTTAATAAAATCAAAAGTATAGGACCTTAATGGCTGCCCTGTGGAATTCCAGAGTTAACGTTAAACAATTTTGGAGGTATGATTATTGAAAAGTACCGAGTACGATTTATCATATTGTAAATAAGGAATAAAACAAAATGGCTTTCTTAGTTTTAATAGGAATACTTATTTGATGTGAGAGTTTATGGAATGCTTTACTAAAGTCAGTGGAGACGGAATGAAAGTTGATTTTTTGAATGAATCGCTACAATTGTCAATGTAAAACGCCCTTTTGTAAATCCAAGTTGATTTAGAAAGATGAATGATTTAACGTCGAAAAATAGAGTTTCATAGATTAAAGTCACAACCACATATTTATTTATATATAGACTACAGCTGTGTCAATAACGATTGTGAACCGTTCACCAAAAAGATTAATTGATTGCAATCCTAATAGACCAAATCAATCAATCCTAAAGTCAATCTTGAACTTTCAATTTGATCTCAGTCGTTTCACAACACCAATAATAGGAATGGAAGTGAAACGTAATGTTATGTACATATATAGGTATTTTTCATTTTATATACAATAGGCATGTTTTTTTGCAGGTCCATATAGAATTGTAGAAAAAACCGACATCGGGACTAAGCGCTTTACATGCAAATGCAACAACTACTTAAATCTATACAGAGTTAGCTAAGACCAGATAATTTTCGAGACTTAATCTAAGACCCGATAAAAATGGTGATGCCAAAATAATATTATCTATACGAGTATGTTATCGATAATTTGTTAAGAGAAGTCAAAAGTGACGTTTTTGGATTGGTTGATGCTAGTCATCAATACAGCTGACAAATGTCATAGCGTACACAGTGCTTCCAGTCATTTGGAAAAAAAGCTCTTAAATCCCGATGTCGTTTTTTTTTACAATTCTATATGGACGCAAAAAAAAAAAAACACGGCTAATGTCAGATGACGTAAACGAAGTCGAAAAGAAGTAGGTAAAGCAAAACTTTCGAAACCAAACGAAAAAAAATATTTTAGTTGAATTAATGAATGAAAACATTTCGTTTCGGTCTTGGTCTCGTTCGGCACGAAACGCCTGGATGACAAATGATTTTGATTGAATGAACGATTGATTGAAAAAATCAAATCCTTGAACAAATCAATCAATGATTGATTCGATCTTTCAAAATGAACGATTAGTTCAGCTCTATAGCAGACGTCACTAGGCAACAGCCTGATAAAACAGATGAGTTAATTATAGTTTGAGATAGCAAACATCTCTTAATTACAGTCCCAGATAGCAGACGTCACTAAATCACTGATAGTAGAATTCTCTTATTAACAGTTTGGAATAGCGGACTATTCCAAATTACAGTTTAAAATAGTAGACGTCACTGAAATACAACCTGAAATAGCAAGCTTTTTTGAATTACAGTACGATATATAACAGACGTCACTAGATTAAAGCCTGATATTAAAGAAGATGTCTAAATTACAGGTTGAGATAGCAGACCTCTCTAAATTACAGTCTGAGGCAGTAGAGTAGTCACTAAATTATTTATTTATTTATTTGCAGTCTTCATTCAAAGAGACAATAGATCTGGATAAGGGTGCATTACTTCCATATTTGGTTTCATGCGTTCTTTGAAATAAAATTTTTTTTAGGTCTTAGTGTTCTAGCAGAACGTTAATTGGAACCTGTACGAGAAGTGATAGCACAGCAAATGTGTAACAAGGATAACCTCATGCATTTTTCTTCGAGATTCTAACGATTTTAATGGCAAAAAATTGGCATCTAGCCTTATATTCACCACAAAACCTGCAGCGCATTTGCTTCAAAATGAATTTGGTGCATTTTCTTTCAACTTTTTCTATACGTTCAGAGTGGATAGAGATAGAAGTCTCTTATTTATAGTTTGAAATATAGCAAACGTTACTAGATTATAGTCAAAGACAGCAGATCACTCATAATAAATTGAAATAGCAGACTCTCCAAATTACAGTATAAGATAATAAACGTCTTTGAATTATAGTCTAAAGCATGATTTAACATACATCTTTAAATAACAGTTTGAAATATCAGAGCTCTCTAAATTAAAATCTGAGCCTGAGTTAATAGATACCATTAAATTACAGTCTGTGAGATAACAGACGTCAGCGAATCACAGTCCTATGTACCAGACATCACTAAATACTTTAAACCAGTGCTCCCACTTTCTCTTGTGAAACAAACTATGTGGGAAGTTTAATTTGACAGAAAAACAAGTTTTCTTTTTAAAATTCATTCTAGCATTGATGGCTCTACAGGGGGTTTAGCAGGGCTAAAATGTATTTGTTTGGCTTAAATACCAAACAATAAGAAATCTTCTACTGTCCTCTTAGGTTTAATCGGGAATGCTTTCAATGATTTAAGAAAATTCTTTCAGTTTTCAAAATAGCTGTTTTGGCTTTGAGTCCACAAAAATTGGAGTTTCGTCCCGGCAATCTCACATGGACTCATCAGTTGACTGTGAGGACCTTGTCAATACACAATTTTTGTTAAATTCAGTTCATCTTATATAATAGCAATAATAGTGCTAAGTCTTCTACTTGGCTGATTTATTTCAGTAGTATATAGAGTTTATATTATAAAAACCTTCATATCTTTTAATTTGCGTTTTATAATCGCTTTTTTACCACACTTTTCGTAAATTTGTGGTATAAATTTGAGTTTATATTAATTAATTTAATTTCGATTTTTTCTAATTCTGGCAACCCAGATTTTTCAATTTGAACCCCACTTCTCCGCTAGCTTGATAATTTGATTCAAAATTATGTATGTCTGAAGTTTAGTTTTTGTTTGTTCAATAACAAATTCCCTAATTCACGTCGGAATAAAAATAATCTCGTATAAAGTTCAAGTTCTTTTGCAAACTCTTCTAATAAAATATACAAAAGTAATTATCTTCGTCTTAGACTTTTAAATTCTTTATACATTATATAATGTATAAATGCTAAGTGAAGTGCATTAAGACATGCTAAAATGAAAACCCTGGCAAACAAACAACAACAAATTAACAATTAAATCATTAAAAAAACAAATCGTAAATACAGAATCACATCAAATGCAAACGCCATATCGTCGTCGTCGTAATTATACGATTATGTGATGTAATCTCAATAAGATGTTGAATAATTCATCTCCCCATAATTAAATCAAATGCGTTCCTATAATTTGGCATTTGATATGCAAAATTAGAAAGTGCAACTTGAAAAAAAAACTACCGCATTTCTGCGGTGCGCACATCGCATAATTCAATAGCCAACTGTTGCCATACACGTATATATAGCTACACACTTCAACTTTCACTCGAAATCGAAAAAAGGTAATTGAAAATTGTTTGCTATAAACTCAAAATACATAGTACGTTGGCAATGGCAATTATTTTATGACAGAGCTGTAGAAAAAAGTAAAATGCACGACTGGGGCGCATGCATTTGCTTTTGTTAGACATCAAAGACAAACAAAATTTGAATATTTATAAGTTTTTATGTTTTACTGATACGGAGTATATGATATGAAAATCAAAAACCGGAAATCAATTTTTACTGAAGGAAACCAGAAGTTAACATTCAAAATAGAATCTTAGGGAAGTTTGACATTTTGATATTTTGTTTTAGATCTCAAAATTTTGATTATACAAAAAGCAGATTTTTTTTAATAGAGCACCGGAATTCAATAGTTCAAACCGAATTTTAAGGGATGCAGAACTTTTTGATATTTTTTTTTCTTTTTTCACAATGTTTGTCATACAATATTGATACCACATGCCAAAAGTTTTAAAAATGGGATTTAAATTTTTTTTAAAAGATACAACGAGTCAAAATTTTAAACAACCTATTATTAAGGGCTTAGCAATTTACTAGTTAGCAAATTGTTAAACTTTTAGTACTTTACTAACTCTTCGAAAATTTTAAACCTTTTCTTTCGTTTTATTAACTTTTATTAACTAGTAAATTACTAAATGCCTTTTATTAAAAATGGTGCATCTGAACACGTCCAAACAATGACAGTTCGTGAAAAAATACAAAGCAAACAAAACTAAATCTGAGGAACGGACTTATTAATTTGATTTTTCAGAAGTCAATGTGACAACCACAATTTATTTCTTCCAATGAAGTGCAATGTAACTAGTACTATTAATTCTGGTGAAATTAGAATCCCACAGTCTTCGATTTTCAGGTTTTCAACCAAGAACCGAATTGTTGTCTTGTCACACCTATAACTGGAGTAAGATTCTCCATCGTCCAGCTCTTCAAAAGGATTTGCTCAGGACTTAAGATACGCACTTTCCTGCACAAAGCTGAGTTTTCAAACATATCGAAATCTTCGTCTTACGAAAACATTTTATATTCTTTTATTTACTTTAAAAAACAAATAGCTCACGAAACAAGAAAAAAAAAACACAATCCAACTATTCCAAATGAAATTACCAAGAAATTTTTTCCGAGGGAATTGACAGTAATATGGATTTAGCAAATTACTAAAAGTTAAAGTAGCCAATTTGTGATTTTAATTTTAGTAAAATGTTAAGAGATAGTAATATGTTAAAATCGTTTAAAATTAGCAAAATCCTTAGTAATTTACTAAAATGGCTTTAACATATTACTAAATCGTTTAAAATTTTGCGCCAACAATTTTAGTACTAGAACGCCACCCCTGCACCGTGGCATGCAAAACTCTGAACTCGGTTAACGGCTTAATTGATTTTGATCCTCCTGTTGGAGGAGAATATGTGCATAGAAATGATGTTTTTTTTTAATTTATATATTTTGATATGTATAAATACGTTACCTGTTCGGAAGCTTACAATTTTCAGATCTTTTTCTTATTTCGTGGCGACGGAGGCAGGTGTGTATTCCATGGCTCTTTTCTAAATTTAACACATTAAAAAATGTTTCTTCCATATATATTTTATCAAATTCAAACTGTCAAAAAACAGCTGCCTTGTTAAAAATCTAGTAGATAGCATTTGTTTTTTTTTCGTATTAGATTTGTAGATTCGTTTACTTTACGTAACACAACAATCGTTAAGTTAAAAATCAATGCAAAATCGATTAGAGATACTAATTGATGTTTTATCATTTAAAGTCAAATTAAATATTTAAGCATGCCTAACTAAATAACCTTTAAGATACCTTTAATAACCTTTCTTATACATACAGCTGGAAATATTTAATATTATTTTTTTTTAAATTAATATTACTGTAATAGTACTGTTTTGGCTGATTTTTTTTATTCTAGATCTTTTTCTAGTTCTTAGTTCTAGACCATACGTATGTAGTTCTAATTGAGTATATGTAATTAAATTAGATATGATTCGCATGGTGCTTTAAAATTTCATTGGGGATATGATGGTTAAATTCAAGTGTTCGACTATGAACCTCTTTTAGGGTTTCTGCTATTTAAATTTAGAGTGTGAATTCGGTGTTTGCTATTTTCTTTAAAGAAAGATCTAAATAAAAAGATATAGAAAAAAAATAAAAACGGGACATTTTCAGCTGAACATGTACTTGAGTTTAAATTCGAAATTCAACTCAACTCCAATTTATTTTAGTTCTGTTGATCATAGTTTGAAAAAAATGTATGACAAAAAGTTGGCAGCATTGTACACAGTTGCATCGTCATTTTGTGAAATGCAAACATCACGTACCTTTTATAAGGCTTTTAAAAATCTTCCCTTGTCTTCTCTTTCTCTCTCTTAATTGGCGCGGGTAGATTTTGGCAAACTTTGATGGTCATGTTGTTTAAGTGATATCTGTCAAATCTTTTTATTCAGTTACTGATGCCAAATCACCATTGCAAGTAACACGATTGAACAGCACGTCCAGATGATAAGACTTTATTATCAAAATGAGCGCCCATCTTATGGTAGACGTGGTGGCCCTTTATAGTCCACTCTTCAACGTTAGGTGGCAAAATTTGAGGCGACCGGTTCGGTTGTAAATCATCCAACATTCTTACGTCAAGTAAAGGCCAGATCGGCCGAGAAAATCTTTGTTCGCAGACTTGGTGAATTTCGCGTCGCCACTTGGGCTTACACCCGTACAAGATTCAACTGACCGGGACCTCAAAGTTAATCACCATTGATAAAGCCGTTTGTTTGCTGACTGGGCCTAGGAGCGTTTGGAAGGGAACTAACATTTTGGCCAAACCTCGTCTTTTTTGGATGAATGGCTGTTAAAAAGCAAAATTTCTACGTGCCGCACAGGGGACGCCACGATCAGATATTCTGCATGATCGATTTGAGGGTAAGGCCATTCGATTTAACCCCGCTAGATATTTTCTTGTGGGTTTTACTGAATCAGCAGGTCCAATTTTGTTTTTGAATTACTTTTTGACTAAATAAAAATGATTTTGTGTTAAATGGAAATCTTTATTTGGAAAGTGGAAAGATGAAAGAAGATTTCCGGTGATAACTGTTCGTATGCCTGTCGAGTATTCTCCTTAATGGTTGTGATTGTCTGAGGCTTCTTGGCAAAAAGCCGCTACTTCAAGTAGAAAGAAGTCTGTGATGGTTGAATCGGGCGATCTTGTAGGCCATGCCAAATCGCCAAGTCCGATTCATTCAATTCCAAAGTCCTGTAGCGTTCGTCAGTAACAGTGACCGTATTACCGTTTGCGTCCACAAAAAAATACGGCCCAATCACTCCTCCCGCGTGAACGCCGTACCACATAGCGGCTTTGATTAGATTAGATGTTATGGCTCTTGGGGCATCACATGCGGATTTTCAGTGCCCCAGAAACGAATATTTTGCTTATTGACGTACCACTTAAGTGGAAATGCGCCTCGTCGCTCATGATGATTTTCGACTGAAAGTCGTCTTCTTCATTTTTGATATTGAGGATGGCTTGACAGTAATTCACACGCGACGCACGGTCAGAAGGCATTAACTGATGTACTGTTTGCACTTTGTCCAGTAAGTCTTTCACTAAAATTCGCTAAAGGGTCCCTCTGGCGATGTCCAATTGCGTGGCCTGTCATGTCGTCTGGTTGATATTTTTTCGTTTTCAGCGACATCGGCAGCCACAGTTGCGATATTCTCGGCCGAACAACCAATCCGATGACCGCCACGCCCTGCATGATCTCTTGTGGTTGCAATCTGTTTGAGTCGAGAAGCTAAGCCGCGGAATGTTTGCCCAGTTGACACGACTTGATTAGTTGGCTAACACCAACGACCGATTATTGGTCAAAAAAATCAACACAATTATTCCACGCTCTAGCGGAGTATATAACGCTTTATTGATTGTCTGTTTGTATTCTGCATCTGGTTAGTTCAAAAATGTCAAATATGATTGACGTACGACTCCATTTGCAAAAATTATAACATCTTACGATAGAGTGATTGATTTTGCGCCATCTTTTATAATGGCAAACATTGGCCTTTCAAATATAAAAAGGATTTTCTTAATGCCTGACACACAGCTTGTTTTGTTCTATTTCAGCATTTACCGGCCCTTATTGAACAAACTTTTAAGTAAAGTAAAAACCTTATTCTCAATCAAATCAACCAAAAATATGTTTTTCATGTTCTTCTATTCCTTCTTCTAACTAGTGCCTTAAAATTCAATTTTAAAAAATCTTAGATCTTACATGAAGTTATGATTACTTTTTTTAAGTCGTGTTTTGGTGAAACTTATTACCAGTGCATTAAATCGTTTATGCTCACTTTTATATTCACTTCTGTTGTTTTTTAATTTCCAAATTTGGTGATCATTATAAATTCAATGACATTCGATGTCAAAATCAGTGTCTATGTCAAATTTGACATTTTTCTACAAATGAATTAAGCGCCATCTAAACTATCAACATTTCAACAATTTAAACTCACTCTATGTTCACTCTGACTGGTGACCTAAATAAATTGTAGTCTCTTTTTGTTTTATTGTTGCGGGTGTTAAGATTTGCTGAGCTGGCTATTCATTTTTTCAAGAGACACGGCTATTGTATGGGAAAAACAAAATGACGATGAAAGACCTTAAAAGTTTCAAAATTTGAGCTCATTTCATTTATATTAGAGGTCCAAGCAGCCAACTTTTTACATCATGAGAGCAAGTTCGTTAAATTTGGCCCGTCCTAACCTAAATTCCTGCAAATAAAATTAAATGGTCAAAATCAAATTTCCCATAAACGAGAATGCCATAAAACTTAATTGCGTGAAGACACTTTTCAGTCCCTAAACATTTCGCTTTTGTTATAATTAATTCAGTTTGCTGTGTTGTGCGTTTAAATGTATGTTTGAATGTTGAAGGTATTTTGAAATTTTCATTTCCTACGTTTGCCATTGCTTAATGGCGACGATGATCAGAGACGATGATAGTGATTTATGTTCCAACATATCGGAGGCGTAATGAATTCCACCCGTTCGCTCTAAACTGCGCAGTTTTTTTTTTTGTATTCTTCTTTGTTAAGTTTGTTTGTGTTTGAAATGTGTCTGGCTATCAAATATTTTATATTCAAACAAACTCGAGTTGTTATTGAATTTAAATGAAAAATAAAAATGTTCACCACGACCATAGCGGTTTTTTGTGTTTTGTTTTTTTAATGTTTATATTTGAAGGTTTTCCTCTTTGAGTTAGAAAGAATTATTCAAATCGACAGTTGACTTTATTTATGCGCAGTGGAAAAAATATTACGAAAGTTGCATTGACTCGTATAAAACAAAACAACAAAATTAATTAAAGGTTATTTTTGTTTTGTTGAAATCCGTTCAGGGATCCATATCTCTTGTATAGACAGTGTGGCAGGGCAGGCAAGCAAAAGCAAAGCAGCAAGCTACGTAGCACGATCCATCCCCACTTAGTGTGGTCGGTGTTGTTATTTTTAGGTTTTTAGTTTTATTTTCGTAAAAATTCACTCTTTATCTCTCCGTTTTGGGTTTTGTCCTGGCTTGGCCTGTTTTCGTTTTTCGTTTTTCTTTTTGTTTGTATTTTGTAACTCTGCATCGCTCATTTTTGTATTTATTTTTCTTTCCTCCACGTTTTGTTTTATCTTTTCTCATTTTTGTTTTTTGTTTGTATTCTTTAATTTTGATTCAGGTTATCAATACAAGGTCGGTCGGGTAAAGGTAGTAGGTAGTAGCGAATGTAGTATAGCATGTTAGCATATTCGATGAACTACAACAAAAGTTTTATGGCTTTTTTTTCGAAATATTGACCGACCGACGCCGACGACGGGTGACACGACGGGGATCGGTCTTATCAGCCAGCAGGCAGAATTGGTATAATCGCACAAAAGTAAAAAAAAAAACTAGTTTGTTTATGCCTTTCCTTTTCGAGACCTTGTTGATTTTATTTGAACATATCTACGCTAGTACATACATACATACATACGGTGAGCGGATCAATGTACTTTATGTAAGTGTAGTTGATTGTTTTTGTTTGTGCTACCACCACCACTACAACATCACATGCACATCACATCGCAATCGACCCAAAGAGCGACAAAAGCATCATGGTTGCGACTAAAATTTTATTTGGCCAGTTTATCTCAAAAACAGAATTTTCCTTTATTTTAGATTTTTTTTAAATAGAATTTTATCGGAATTTAAATGTTCATGTGATAACCTAATGTTTTTCGGTTATTGCTTCGCAATAAATGAAAAGATATTAGCTATGTAGGTATCAAGGGTAAGTTTGAAAGTTTATCGGTTTTATACCAATGCTGTATAAATTCTTTAAGGTCCAACGGCAAGACGAATAGTCATGTTCATGTGACCTTTTAGGCTAGGCGCGCACATTCAATTTTTAGTTTCGCAACTGTTTAGTTGCTAAAATGAAACATATGGGCTTATATGGGACACCGCGCACTTAGAGCAACTCGATTCTCGAAACTAAAAAGTTTGTGTTTTGACACAAACTAAACGATTGCCTTCACAACAGTTGAGCTGTTGTCTATAAGAGCAAGAGAGAAAAGAGTGTGAGCGTGAGTAAAGAGTTGCTAGTGTGCGGTTCTCTTTCAACTGGTGATTAAACTATTTGATTTCGATCACAGTTGCCAGTGCGCGCCTAGCCTTATGGTTTGAAAATTAGTAATTTATGTTTTTTGGGGTACCTACTTAATAACATTGTTAAAATGTCATCGAAATCTAAGTGTGTTGAATAAGGGTCTTATTACATAATATGTCTAGGTAAGGGGCCAGTTATAGCTCATCAGAAAAGTCCACCAGAAAAAATTTTGTCTTCCAAATTTGACCATATTACAACTCGATTTTGAGTAAAATTTGAATACAATTAGACGAATACTTGCTTGGACTAATTTTTACAAAAAGAATTACAACATTCTGTTGCTAAATTTACTCAGAAAATGGATTTAAATATTTTTTCTGATGGAATTTAAATTTTCTGAACAGCTGATTGCCAAAACTCAAAATATATTCCATTTCGTTTTTCTTTTGTGTTCCGATTTTTTTCTGTTCCGAATGCATCAGAAAATTATTTTCTGATGAGAAAATTTTTTTCTGATGATGTGACAGGAACAAATTGTTTGTTTTCTGACGTAAAATTATTGGTAGCTATAACCGGCCATCAGAAAATGTTTTAGATTTCGATTGCTCCAATTTTTCTGATGGACTTTTCTGATGAGCTATAACTGGCCCCTTAACGTTAAATAAGGCTGCAAATATAGCGATCAGGAAAAAGCAGAAATCAGATTTTTGCAGATTGCATCAGTGTTTTTTTCCTGATGTCAGTGGACCAGTAAAAAATTGAAACACGAATTGTTCCATTTTATTCGAAATGGCAGACAATCAGCTGATCAGGAAAAAGAATTTTCATCAGTAAAATTAATAAATGCTTTTTATTAGAAAAAAATATCTTTGGAAAGTTTTGTTTGTGAAATAATTTTATATTTCAAATCGTATGATAACACAATAATTGGCAAATTATAGCTATCATTGAAATGCATCATTGAAAATTTTGATTTCAATTTTCAAGAGGTTTAAACAAACTATAATGACTTTAATTGATATCAAAACAAAGCTAATGAGTTCTAGAATTTTTTTACTCTAAAAAATACTACATTCGGATTTAAAATTTCTTTTAAATGCACTTTTATTTTTTCACTTATAGAAATAAATTTCAATGAACAGCTGATTTTTGTTTCTTTAAAACTTGGAACACAATCGTTCCATTGAATGTGTTCGATTTCCTTTCTATTCTCATATGTACTATGTCAGTTTTGTTTTCAATGATCAACTCTAACCTCAAATACCTAGAGTTGGTTGTTGTTATCAGTTACTGACAGGATCTCTTAATAGACAATTTGTCAATGATTGCTATAATTGACTTGTCAAAAAAAATTGATTTGTTTCATTGATTTTCAACAAATTTCAAAAAAAAAAAATAAAACTGGGGCCTAAATTATCCAAAAGAATTTTTTTCCTGATAGCGATCAGGAACGCTATCACCGGCCTGTATAAATTTAGAATAAGGTGTCTGTCGGAGAAGAATCTACACACTTAAACCCAATTTTGGCAAATTATGATAAAAAAAAATGTACATATTTAATAAAGATTTTCCGTACTCATTTTGAGCCCCTTATGAATTTCAGTATTTGCTAAATCACTAAAACCATATAGAGTAGGAAACGTCTTAGTGGAGTATTAGTCTGAGATCTATCATTACATTACAAGTACCTAGAAAGTGATGAATTGCTTGCTCCTTCTCTTCAATAATACACCTTATGCAGGTACAACTGCGCCTTCACAAGCAAATTATATTTTCATTCCAGCAATGATTGAAGACATTTTTACTCTCCCTTCGATGGGCATATTAGTGAATGATATCTTATTTGCAATCGGGCTATCGAGTTATAAATATCTTTTAGATGTTCCTACATATGTATGTATAGTTGGAATATTGACAATATTGAAATAGATGTACTTGCCGCAGTTTGTATGTTAAATATGTCGAGTGGTATTTGTTGAAAAAGAGAGTCCAGTACAGGGTAAGAATTAGTGTTAGCTCAGCGTAAATTTCAATGTCGATTTCCTAATCGTTTCTTGCCAACTGGGCAAACATTCTGGCGCTTAGCTACTTAACTGGAACCACAGGACAACCATGTATTTTTGATGGTCTTTTCAAAAAATGTAATCAAAATTTTGGAGCTAAGCTAAAGAATTATAAAAAATCACTAAGTTATAATTTAAAAAAAAAATAGTTTCCAACCCATTTGTGGCATTTTCAAAAAATAAGTGCTATATTTGTATATAAAATGAAGACTATACACAAAGACGTCCCCTAAAAAGTCAGTAGTCTGTCATAACCAGTAACTACTAACTGATCTTTTCAAACGATTGCTTTCTTTTCAGAAAGAACACTAATTTTTTGAATACCCCACAAATGATTGTAATATCTTCTAATGTATTTTCTTTAAGAAATCTTTTGAAATTCATAAATAATCACCTATGACCAATTATTGAAACCTCCAGACCTTCTATGACTGACTTACCACTGGTTTTCATATGACATGCTTTCCTTTTGGAATATCCCATATATAGAGTGCTAATGTATCTGACCCATTGTAGACGCTTAAAATCGAATGGCAAATCCGTTGGAATCATCGGTGTACGCGGAATCAAGACATCCTCTCCTTTGTATTTTCCCTTGATGATCTTGGACGTTATTCATAAGCTTTTTTACAGCCAGTCTCGTTCCATTGCACAGTCGAGGTTGATTAATGTTTCACAGTATAATCACAACTGATCCTACTTGTAAATTGTGAGGTGGTAGTCCAGGTAAATCCAGGGAATTCAAAAACTCTGTGGGATGGTTGACTACGTCATCCTGTGTCAACTGATTTCTCCCGGAAGAAAATTCTGAATGGTTGAATAAGTTAATCTTTTGAGTCGACGAAGTGGCAAAAATACGTGAGCAGTGTAATTAATCCGGTCGAGGTTTCAACTCAGACCTTACCATTTCCAATATCTAATAACTGCTTCGAAAACATAATCACAGTTTCATCTTTTTGAAAAAACACTCGCTTAAATTGGAGTTTCTATACATGCCGACACAAATTAACAACAGTTGATCGGGTAATAATTGGAAGAGTCTGACGAAAACTAGTGGACAACAGAATCTTGGCTCCACCAAAAATGTTTTCGTTGTGACGAAGATCTTTTAACATTCTGTCCAGTGCCTCCAGTGATCTCTTATGGACCATCGTACATTCATCCCAAACAATCAATTTGCATATTTAGTGGTAATTTCAATGCAGAATGTGCAGTTCGTCCACTTTAGAACAATGTTGCAGCTGTTCCAGATGACGCCAACGCTAGGGCTACTTCATTTTGCGATCTGATCTTTGCCAACAGCAATGAAACAAGGAACATTTTTCCAGTCCCGCGGAGCATCAAGGAAGTAAATTCCATCTGATTCACTATTCACAGCTTCCATCAAAGTATTGTACGCAATTCTTTGTTGTTTATTCAATTGCGGAACATTTGAACGAATTGTTTCAGCCAATACTTCAGTATCGTATTGTTGTTCTCTTTGCAACTCGTGGTTAAATGCATCGCGCATAGGACGATTGGGTGCTGTCATGTGGGTGCACACATATCTTCTATCATAATCAATATCTCATTGTACATTTCTGTAGTAATTTAAAGACATCAAATATTTCACAGCTAGGAACATTTTGTATTGGAAAATCAAATTGTGGTTTTTAGTATTTTTTGTTACTTATTAGTTATGTTTCTCACCGTTTAAATCTTCCCTGAACTTCCACAAATATTTCAAAATCAAAATTAGCAAAATTGGTCCAGCCATTCTCGAGTTTTAGTGAGACGAACGAACAGCAATTGATTTTTATATATATAGATTATAAAATGTATTTGTTTTTCTTTATTAATATATTTTTTTCTTTTAATCTAATTTCAGGTAAACACCAATTATTCTTTTAATTGTTACTGTAAGTTAATCTAACTTTATCAACATATTTGTTTTACCGTTTTTTGACTATAAGTTAAATTAAAAATTATCGTTCTTAAATAAAATTGTACTTAATTGTGTTTTATCTTTAAATGCTCTCAACCTAATTTATGTTTATTATCATAATATTAATTGATTTGCCTTACAAATGATTCTGAACTAACAAATCATGGTGAGCGATAAAAAAAAACTTTTATTTTTGTGATCATTAAAAGCAATTACAATGTTTATTATATTCAATGTTGACATTTGGTCCAAAAAAAAAAACAATTCCATGTGCTTCCTGTGCAACTTTTATTTCGGCACTTACGATAATTTGGTTGTTAATAGAGCGGGATTTCGGTCAATATAGCTTTTGAAAATCTATCGCATTTACGTTGGGCGCCAGCTTTTAGAAAAAAACAGTTTTTTTTTTAAATAACTCGCTCTTATATATACCAATATTCCCTTTTATAAATCATATAATTTGCTTTATTTGTGCCAAATTCAAATATTCATATCAATTACTATTGCTAAAGTTATGATAAGAAAAATCAAACTAGGGAAGTTAAATATGGAGAAATCTCAAGTTTTGATATTCACGTCAGCGTGGAAGAACAAACAAACAGCAATTTGCTATATCGTTTCCGGAAAAACAAAGTATACAAGAATTTGGTAAAGGAATTCACTGTGGCGTATACGTAACATTTATTAAAGTTAAATAAAATTATTTTTTTTTATATGCGCCAATAACAATAAAAATTGAAATATCACGAGTTGTCAACAAATATTGCTCGGTAAAGTCTGGTGTTCCGATTGTCATCCAGCCGGCACAGATTGCACTTGTAGCGCATTATATCGTAGGTAGATGAGGAAGTAGCAAACCATGAATGAATTTGGGGGGTTTATTGCACTGCGACCTAAAGATCTATTGTGCCCCCATCCATTTAAGTTGCTAATCCGAAAGCTATTCGTCCAAGTTTATTTATTGATTACTTGGAGTACCGTCAGAGAAGATAGGTCACTCTTTTCTACGACTGAATCACACGTTCTTGCTCTTAGTGAAAAATGTTCAAAAGCATAAAATTGCCGCCTGATTTCAAGAAATGTCTGAATTTATACAAACAAAGTTTAAAAAATCGTCGTATTAATAAATTAATTTTTATATAAGATATTTCTTTCAATTTTTTCTAAATAAAAATGTTGGATGTTAATTTTAAGAGTAAAATAAAGTACAGAAACCCTAAAAAAAAGCTTGGGCATTTAGCTCAGTGTGAACACCGTCTATAGCAGAAAAAAAAGACATCAAGAGCCTGATTGCACTAGTCTTTTTTCGTCTTTTTGACATATTTGATGTGACATATTTGAATGTTTCGGAATGAAGCTACGCTTTTTTACCTCTCACCAAAACTGTCAAAAAAACGAAAGATGAAACAATCTAAAAGAAGAATGGTAATCAGGATCCAAAAGTCAAATTGAAGTATCATATTAGGGGCATTATGGGCGGTCACATTCTCAAATATGTTTGACAAGAACGGTATGATTGGCTTGATTTTGATAAGCTGAACGCTCCATCTGGTGGCTTGTCAAACAAAAAATGTTTTTACATTATCGATGCATGACAAGCATATTTGAGAATGTGAACGCATTTTCGTCAAGCATGTTGGCCCGACATATGGCCAAAATTCTAATGAGAAGTGATGTTTCACAGCATGTTTGACGAATGTGAACGCTCCTTTTTTTATCCATCAAATATTCATCATGCTGTTCGTGTCAAACAAATTTGAGAATGTGAACGCCCGCCCCTATTAATGCTCTGAGCAAATAGTTGTAGTATGACTGCTTTTAAACGATGCGATATCACTCTGCAATTTGTAAGCATGTTTGCAAGAGGCGTATGTTGTTGCGGTTTTAAACGCAATTGCTGAGCTTGAGAAAAATGCGGAGTTATCGTTCATTCTTTTTGTTTTTCTTTATGTATGTTTGGCGTTCGCTCGGTAAAATTCGCTTAACTATGAGTAGAGTAAGTAGTGCGAAGATATAACTCCTTTTCGCTTGAACAAAGTTGACTTATAGTAAAAATCGCTGTGTTTAAAAGCACCCTTGCAATCGAAAGAGAACCAAAAGGGAAACAGAGATTAAAAATCGGTTTCGTTTAAAAACAGTCTATTTTCTATCAGATAACATCTCTGTTTGAATATAAGTGTAAAAAAAGTGTACTGGACAACCGGGACTGAACAACCCGAGTCAAAAACCAAGACAATTTTTCATAATGCTAATTTTGAACCATGTACATTACAAATATCATAATTTTTAGAGTTTAAGTCATTTTATAAGTTAGGCCCCCTATGTGCCAACAAATTTCTACCCTTTATTTATATTATCCTCAAGTTTCACAATTGTATATATTAAGTTCAATAAAAAACCAAAAACCATGTGTAAAAATGTACTGCTGTCTCAGAAAACATCCCTGTTTAAACATAAGTCAAACAAACCTTACGTTACGTTGTGGAGTCCAATGGTGCGTTCTTTTTCTTACAATATTTTAATTATGAAATAGATAGATCTGCTACAGACACTTCAAAATAAAGTCTGAGGAGTAAGTTCAATTCCAATGTGAACACTGTCTTGAAATTAAAGCGTTATGTACAGTTATGTAGAGATATTTTTGGATTTAAGTATAAGTGAAAAGGATTAATTGTGGGAAAAGTAGTGGCTTCATTTGAATATATCTAGTCACTAATACGACTGCATTGTATGTTAATTGGGTAGGTATGTTCGATAACAAAAATTCAGAACTCGGACGAACCTTGATTTTTAAAATTAAGTTTAATTGAAAAATTGTACCAGTAAATACTACAAATACCTATACATTCATTACTGTACATAGGTTAGGTATATACACTTTTGAACATTTTAGATTGTTCACATGACATTGAAAAAAGAGGTTTTATTTGTTTTTGTGCGTAGATGTGTAGGTATGTTTGCAGCTATACCTGTCTTAACTCGTAGTAGGTACGTGTGCCCTTAAAAAAAAACAACCTTCGGAAAAATTTGTCTTTCAAGTTCCAACCCCACCGATTTTTATTTCAACAACAAATCAACTTGAAAACACAGAATTAAAAACTATTTTAAGCAATAGATAACACAAATGACTGCACTATCTACTCTTATCTACTTCTTTGGTAGGTATATCAGATCCAGATACTTAATAGCTACTTATATGTATATTTGGAATGGTGCTACGACGACGACGCGACATATTGATTTTCAGAACAAACAAAAAACATATTTTATCAAGTCGTCAATGTATGTATAACATCGTCTAAGTCCAAGTCGAACCTTTGGAATCCAGAAACTATGATCAAAGCATAATGTGTGTGTAGCAAAAAACGAAAACAAAAAATAATAATAAACTTCTTCGTTTCTTCCGCTTCCCCACCTTCTGACGATAGTTACCATTTGTTTTGAAAACAAACCATGTATGCCTATGTTTGCAGATTTTTTTTCTCATTCTGTCTGTGTGTCAAGTTAATTCAAAAATAAACACAAAACTTCAGAAAACATGTTTGGAGAATTTTTGTGAAGAGATTTCCACCACAAATCCATGCACACAACACACGAATGCGAAAGAAGTATGATAAAGAAGAGCCAGAGAATAGAGAGAAAATAATGGCAATGGCAACAAAGTGAAATGACGAATGAGCAAAGGCAAACAGCAAAAAAGTCTACGAGTTCCGTTTCTTATTCTTTGTCTATTCGGATCCCACAGCTGTTCGTGTTTATTTTAATTTTATTAATACAATGTAGTTTTTCTTTTGTTTCGGCCTCACACGAGTGTTTACTTTATTGTGCTTTATCATCTGCATTTATAGAACTTTAATAGGTTCCTATACCTAAGTACTTATCTACATAGATAGTTAAGCAAATAGGTATCAAGACTTTTGCCTTTTGAAGCCAAGATAATGAATGTTAAATTATAATATGTAATGTACATAGGTACATAAGCACGAATATCTACAATATGTTTATGTAAGTGTTAAAGGGAACAACAAAATATAATTAGATAACTATATCAGCTGTAAACGAAGGTATATATGAAATCAGAAAATAATTTCAATTTTTAAGTGGAGTGATTGAATTAAATTCAATTGTAGTAGTTGCTGTAGTTAAGTTAAAGAATATTCCTTGCGTTGTAATGAGTTTTTTTTTATTAAAACGATGATGAAATTAAGATTATGCCTAGATGTTAGGCGTTTTTCTTTTTAAGCTCTGAACAGAGTGAACAGAGTGTGTTCACAGCTCTCTAATTAAATTATGAAACACACTTGAGCACGAGCTGTCATATGATCAGAAATGTTCTGAGAAGCTGTCAATTGTAAGAATTTGAGTGTCACGAATAGGTTTTCAGTAGATAAATCGATCGTTTAGACGCATTTAATTTATTTTCTGGTTATGATGAAGAGGAAGTCAAAGTACATAATGTACTCCCAATATTTCTTCGACTGTCCTGTCAATTCCTTCTCCGTCTTTACTTCTTTTGTAATCACGCTTGAATATCTACCTTCCATTTTGAAGTCGACCTGCTGTCAGGTTAAATTTTAATGTTACCTATTTTTTGGTATGTAGGTATTTCTTACACCACAGGAAACTTCCATAAGTTTACTTTATCAAGCTAATTAACAGAAGCATGATGTCCTTGATCAAAGTCAATAAATAAGAACAATGTATTTTATTAGTTATTTCTTATTTCTAAAACAAGTTTACCTTCTGCACCAGGGCAACTTACCTCATTCACCATTTTGTATTGATTTAACTTTTTTTCAAATCTTCGAGTATCAAAAATTGCTCCTTCTGCTTTGATAATTTATTTTATTCGGATCTTATTCGGAGCTCATAGAATACGCTCTGAAAACGAACGACAAAAAAAAAACACTCGGAGTTAAAAAAGAAACACAATTTATTTTTTGACAACTCAGGGTCTGCTCTGAATTAAGAAAAAGAAATGCCATCAGGCGTTTTTCTTTTTTTTTAGTTCAGAGTAGTGCTCTGAACTGAACAGAGTCCGTGCATGTCGGGCCTGTTCTGAACATCCTCTGAATTGTGCTCTGAGCGTTGTTTTCGAAACACATCTGAACACTTAGCCGTCACCATTTTTGTTTTTAATTTCCATCTGTCAAAAGCTTGTGTTAAGAATTTAACTCTGTCTGCTCAGTTATTTTATTCTGAGCTCATAGAGCGCACTCTGAGCACGCTCAGAAGATGCCCAGAAGGAAAAAAAAAAACTCATATTCGAAGCTCTGAACACTCTTAACTAAAAAAGAAACACAATTTATATTTTGACAACTCAGGGTCTGGTCTGAACTTAAAAAGAAAAATGTCTATTCTAAAGAGTTTTCAATTGGCGTGGGTAGGTTTAAGTACAAACTTTGCGCTCATTTTTCGGTAGAAGTGGTGGCTCTTAACAGTCGACTCTAACATTTGGTGGCTAAATTCGAGACGGCCGTTTCGATAATCAATTAGCCAATATTCGTTTGTCAAAAGAACTCAAGATCGCCGAGAAAATCGTCGTGGTCCGCAAACGTGTTCAGCAGAATCTGTGGAAGTCGATTGTGCGCCGTGCACTTTCGTCAGACTTCAACTTTGCGAATATTATACAATCCAATTTACCCAGAAGCTCTAAAATTCATGACCATAGACAACGTCGTTTTGTTGCTGACTGAGCTTCGGAGCGTTTGGAAGAGGACTCCAATTTTGGCCGAAAAATCATCTTTAGCGACGAGGCGCATTTTTGGATGAATGGTTGTGTTAACAAACGAAATTGCGTTGTAATTGCTAAAATGAGAGAAATTTGAGAAAATAAATTGGTCGTCGAGAATTGCAATATAATTGCTACGAACTGCCAAACACTATTCGCGTTCCACATACCATCCACACGACAACGAATGAATTGTTCGCGCACGACTAACCTCAAAATCATTCTAAGTTGTCTAAGTAAACGCCATTTGCGACGAATAAAAAAAAATCATGTGTACGAAATGTCAAAATGTTCGTAAATTCGTCGGTCGTTGGTCGCTCTCATGCGAATAATTCTTTATAATTTGCTGTGGAATTAAGTCCGGCGGCGGTGTCATTGGTCCTTACTTTTTCGATAACGATGTTGGTGAGGCGGTCATCGTCAATGGCGGGCGCTACAGAACGATGGTAACAAATTTCTTATGATTCAAATTTAACCATATGCACTTGAATGACATGTGGGTCCAGCAGGAAGGCGCAGTGCTACGTTTATGGCCGCAAACAACTGTCAAGGTTCGGAAATGCCTATTGTAAAACCATTGAGAAAAGGCATTTGAAATAGTATGACATTGTTAACAAGTTGGTATGTTTTGGATCTCTCATGGTTCTTGTAAGAACACTTCTTAAAGTTTTTTTTTTTTGTCGTACATTCGTTTTTGTATATTTTTTAATAATGAGTTAATATTGTAAAAATGTTAATCAAGCTATTCCACAGGGCTCAGTGTTGTTGAAATCTTTTTTGTACAATATTAACTGATCCTATGTCCTCCAAGAACTATGGAGGCATATTTCAACTAAACGTCGCATATAAGATATTATTGAACGTAGTGAACTCTCTTATTCTTATAACGATATCCGAACTCGTGATCTCAGGAAAACTGATGCAATTGTAAATAGCGAAGTAATCTGTAATGAAGGAATATTAAATAGGGGAAGGCGTAAACACCAAGTACTATTTTCAACAACTACTGTCCAACTATTAGAGGTTATTCGAACGATATCGACATCATCGGGAATCCCTAAAATTCAGTAGAAAAGTCTTTCACTTTTTTGACACTTGACCGGCGCGGTGTTAGAACTAATCTATGAAAGATCGACAGATGGTTGTTTTTAGTGTCAATAATTATCAAATGAAATAGTTGTATTCTTCTCCTCAAACAATTCCGCCGTTATACTAGCTATGAGCCTAACTTCAGACGTACTGTCAACTATAAAGGTTATTTCTTTAGCTGCACTACTCGAACTTTTTTGGATTTGAACTGGACTGCTTCCAGATATTGAAAGAGTACGCAACCAAGTCACTGGTTCAATTCGGAATACAGAACACTGATACAAGAAATTAAGGAGTACCTGTGGTCAAAGGAGTTTTTTTTTCAAGCTAGTCATGTATCCAGTACATTTTTAATTCATACAATAAACGTTATAAACGTCATTCAATTACTCGATGTGGATACATACGTTCTTCTATTTGAAGGGCTGTGCAGTTTTTAATATGTATTTGGTTAGGCATCACATATTTCACTGTAACTATGTATGGAGTAAAAATATTGCTTGAGTTAAATAAATAAATCTATAGACTAACTTCATAAATATTGAGTCAGTCAGTCAGTACTCGTTGATCGTGGGTTCCATTGGGTACCTACATAAATTGAAATGTAACCAATTCACGTCAATTTTACTTTCCAAGAAATCCAACCATCTTCCGTACATTTGCAGATACGTTTTACGTAAAAATCTCTGTGCCGAGTACATAGCCTTATCCCACATAGTTTTGAGGTTTAAAAAATCCCAACGTCTTCGTTTTCGAATGATTGTTTCATTTTCCTCTTAAGAGCATGTTTTTTGTTCGTGTCAAAAATTTTGAGATATTTATAAAATCTAGCATTACGGTGGCGGAAAAGTCCAAAAGATGGACTTATGTCCAAGTGTACATAAGAGTTACAACCTAAATGAATTACAACGCCAAACTATAATTCTCTCTGGGAATATATAAAGTCGCATGTCCATACCGATAAACCAGAACTTATTAAACATTTTGGAAACAAAGATTGCACGCGTTATTGCCGAAATCCATCCTGATTTATTGCAAAAAAAATATAAAATGTTTCTTTTGCAACAGCTCGAAGAGAACCAGGACCTAGTGACCTACAACTCTCAACTTTTGTTGTGTGCTTTTTACCAAGAATGGAGAGGATCTTCTGTATGACAGTCCAAGTGTTCGTGAAAATTGAACCTTCAGATTACCCCCATGCAGACATTAACAGCGGCGGCCACATTCCTAAAATCATATTTAAGAATTAATGTCATTGATCATCTGTCAAATAGAGCCAATTATTTCAATTTAAAGTTTTCGGGGCTGCGTTCGTAGAGTACATATGTATGTACAAATGGAATTTTTTGATATTTTTTTATTTGGGCAGTTTTTATTTTAAGATATCGGTGAAATCTACATATATTGTCATATACCTACAAAACTTTCTCACTTTTGCTGTCAAAAAGTGAGGAAATATTATGTGTCAGAAGCGATGACATTTGACTTTGACTATAATCTACGAACAAAGCCCATCACTTGTGTAAAATGTAAAATATAAAAATCATCATTCGTGTAAAATTGAAGTAGGTATGTTTGTACATACATATAAGCAGTGGCGTAGCGTGCCATCTCGGCGCCCGGGGCGGGAGACCCATTTTGCCGCCCCCATTCAATACTAAATTAAAATTAAATTTCGAGTTTCGAGACATCATTTCACAGGCAATGAGGTATCTTTTATTGAAGGTAAAATAGGATCAGCGGTTTCATAAACGGATTCTACGGGCCTTACGAATGAGGATCGTGAGACAAAGCTACATCTGTGGATTCATCACCATGCATGCGTTTTTTCTTGCGATTTCTTCTCGTTTAGAGTTCGACTTCAAGTTTTTCACAGAGAGTCTTAGAAAAGTCGATTGCGGCTTAGACAAAACGGTCTCTGCTCTCCATTAAGAGAGCTTTTAAAGCGCAGAGTTTCTGAGCACACTTATCCACACTCAGTCCACTTTGCTGCAGGTAAATCTGTACTTCATCTTTTTTAGGTAGCTCTGCAGCTCAAAAGCCAAGAAAAGTGAGGAAGTTGAATGACTACATGACTGTCAGAAGAAGTCTGGCTCCCGATCAATTCTTCCAGTACCTCAAGAACTTGCACAAACTTATTCTTAAGCGCCTTTACAGCTTCATATCTTTGGCAAGACGAGGTTCACTTCTTCTGCAGGCTTGTGGCTAGATGCTTGAGGTACTTCTGCTGAGTCGACTTCGTCTTGACCCTGCTCTGTGGTGGGACCAGAACGACTTCGACGGCAGGCACGTCTTCTTCTTCTGCCCGTAAAATAAGTCATGCATTCCCATGAATATTGGCCGGAGGACAATTCTAGGCCACTCACGATACTTACATTGGAATCACTTCCGCTGCTGCTGGATGCCGCCGAAGACGTTAACGTAGCTTTCAAACCAGAACTAGAACTGAAATATTTCAGTAATGCACCTGGAGACTTCTTCGCATCTGCTTCTTTCTTAGCCTTTTTCTTGTGGTATTCCGCACCGCTTGCTTCAACTCTTTTTATTTCCAAAATCTAGTTCAAAGGTTGAGTGAAGTACTAACAGCCGTATTAATAAAAACACACAATTTGCTTGTTAACACACGTTTTTTCCAACACACGGATAATGAAATTATCCCTTTGATAAATTAAAATATTAATAAAACTATCATTTATTTATTTTATCTATTCACTGAATAACAAGGAAAAGTTGGCAGCACTTCCTTCAATTCTACTAAATATTCTAGTACTTTTTCCATTATTGAAAGCCGGCATGTCATCTCAGATATACAAAATAATTTTTGTTGTCAAACAAATTCTAAACGGTTATTTAATTTTTGTGTGAAAGTTCAAATTAATTTGTAAAAAAATAGATATGTGAGAAAAGAAAAAAATGACTTAAAATTTGAGTTCTGGCGACAAGGTTAGTTAACACAATAACGTATGGCAGGCATTACTTGGATATTTAGTGGAATTTGTATTATTAAATAAAATATTTCTGTCAAATTTGACGAGCAAGTTGAAGATATCCGCTCGTTAATCACCAAAATCGGTGAGATAAATTATCCTCTCATTGTCAAACGTCATTTAAGACTAACACACATTTATTATTAAGAATTTTAAGTTAAAATACGTGTTAAAGTTGTTTCGCCTGTATTTTGTGCTTATTAATATAGGGCTAAGTGTTTAGTTTAAAAAGATTCAACAGTATTTAAACTATAAACAACACAATCGAAATAACTTTCTGTGATGCGGGAGGGAGCAAAATCATTGAGCTGGCTGAAACTAGAATAACGTTTCCGTCGAATCCTAGTTATCTTATCATATCTCGCATATGCATATCATATGTTTCGGAACGCTCGCTTTCAGTTTCGAGAGAGTTTCGGAACGTTTTGTTTTTAGTTTCGCGCGACAATACGGAATGCACTCTTATGGCCCTACTCACCGTTTACGAATTCACGGAAATCAGCCGAGAGCGTCAACGACGAACCACAGATAGGGTGGCAAATTTCAAATTTACATTATTGTTGTTTGTTGACTTGTCAAACGATTTGTCATGAAACATATGATTTCTACTCTACCCGCATCACCGGCGACATTTTGCCGCCCCCCTAGGCCTGCCGCCCGGGGCGGGCCGCCCCCCCCCGCCCCCCCTACGCTACGCCACTGCATATAAGTACATATATACATATGTATAGATACATTTATAATTTTTTTATTTAAGAAATACCTAGGTAGGTACATACATACATATGTACATACCTATATCAATTTCTAAAGTACATTTTGATATTTGAGCATTCCTAGAAAAATCAATCTTTACAGAAATGCCCCTTTGTTCTTTAACTTACCCTTACAATCAGCTGTTTATTCAGCCATAGTTATCACTCATTCTTCCTCTCTGACCAGTATGTCCGACTAAAACTCGTTTTAGAATTAATGAATCTGTTATAATTCTCCCGTTTCTGCTTTCTCTCAACTATACACTATGTAAGTACATATGAATATTCAAACATACTTATGTATCTATATGGAAAACGGATGTATATAGTATGTATGTAGGTACCAACTTAAATCTCAAAAAATCAAAGCAAAACAACCACAGGGCTACCTGTTTACTCATTTACTGGTTTCAAAAAATATACCTACCTATACATATAGATGTAAATAATTAGGATGGTTTAGTATACTTTTTTGTATCTTAAAACTTTTAAATACCTTCCTACTTCTATGCGATTTATTTACAACATTGTCATATTTGCGTGAACATGTAGACAGGTAGGTACCTACATACCTACCCGTCTATTTATAGACAATGGAATCATATTTCCTGAATCACCAAATTATCATTCTCCAGTTCTTAGTATGAATATTTAAAACGCATTTTCGGGTAGATATTACATCATTTACATAACTTTGTTTTTAAATTTTCCATCTCAACAGAAAAAAAATTAAAGCATAATCATCAATAAACAAATTAATAAGCTCATATACATTATTTGTTTCTACACATATTGCTTTCATCATAAAAATACATACATCCATACATACATGCAAACATGTAGATTATTTTTTTTTTCTATTTACAAATCTATTTTCGCGCATGCATGGATGGAGAAAGAGAAGCGAGGGCACAACAAAAAACATATGATTTTGATATGGTTCAGGTTTTGTTCCCCTTCTTTCTTTTCCTGGCAACATGTTTTTTTTTTGCTATCGACGGACGAAGGCAAACATAAAAATACACCAACTATAGACACACATACATACATCCGTACAAAGAACCATTTCTAATCACCTTGTCGTCATATCGTCTTCGTTGGTGTCGCTCATGTGCATGTCATATGATTCTCTGCCTTTTCATCTCGCTCAGCTGTGGTTGTTTTGCTTTGTTGTTGTATTTTCCTCAGAGTTGAGTGTATGGTATGGGGAAAACGGAAAATTTACACCAACACTATTATCAAAACTGTTACACAGCACGTGCCTGAGTGTTTGTGATGTAATGAGAAAAATGTCATTCTTTTTTCTTTTGCTCTTTTGTTTTGCTTTCCGATGTTTTAAACCAGGGTCGAATCGAGGTGCATTAGAGCCTGCCAGACATGTTTTTGAGTTTGAGATTTTAATTGTTTATTTTTGAATTTTGCTTTGCACGATTTTTTTTGCTTTTAATACAAATTTATTGCACAAGTTATGTATCTAAGGATACATTTATTGAACAAAATATATTTTTGCAACGAATTATTTTTTAAAAACTTATTATGCATAGTTGCATTTTGTGTTGGAGGAAAGTGATTGTTGCTTTTGCAACAAAGTACCTATTTGTATTTAAAAGATTCCAAGAATCCAAGAAGGGGCTTATGCATTTGTGTGATATGTTTTAAAACTATATAAACAACAAAAAAAAACTATTTTTCATTTTTTTTTTTGAGAACGCAACCACTTAATAAAACGCACCTTTTATCTTTTAATTTTATTTATCACTAAACATAGCTTCAGATCCCTTACTACAGCTATTAAGCTAGTTTCTGTGGCAATAACTGTGTATAATTTTTTTTAATTTGTTTAAGTTTTCATCAACTTCTCTATCAAATAAAACCTTACAGTCTAAGAGCCCCCAACAAATATTTGGAATGGATATATAGGTTGCGTTTTATGGTCCTGGTCGATGTTTTTTTCAATAACGTTTAAATGAAATAAAATTTTATAATATATATTTTTTTGATTGTACTTAAGATGATTTATTGACCAATTTCTTCGCCAACGGATCTCCAATCATAGATCGGATATCAAATCAAATAATCCTGCAAAGACAGCCCTGGCTAGCCACAGCATCGAAAGCGGTCATTCTCCAGATTTTGAAGGTGTCAAAATTTTACAGACAGAGAAACATGTATCAAAACGTTACACTCTTGAAACATTACATATAATTAACAATAACAATAACATGAACAGAAAACAAGACACACAAAACATCTCTTCTATCTATTGTTCTCTCGTCTCATCTTCCTAAATGTCATTCCAAAAGTTTCTTTGTTGTTTTTTTCGTTTTTTTTTTTAGTTTTTTCTTTTTTTAGACTTAACTTCATTTGAAGTGCCATATTTTCTTTTAATGATTTAATAATCATAATAATTTTAAAACTTAACAATTTACAAATAGTGAGTGTATTTTTTATTGTTTTAATTGTTATTACACATTAAATTGTAACATTTGTATTTTTTGTCTCAATAAAGTTCCCCTGAAGAAGACAGCAACCCCTGTCGAAACGTCGGGAAAGCAAATGTAACTTCGTTGTTTCATTGCCAAAAATACAGTGACCAAAAAAAGCCGAAGGAAAGATTTTATTAATCACTTCCACTCATCTGTGATTTTATTGATTGATTAAATGGTCTTTAATATTATGTATGGAATATGATGTCGGTCAAGTGGGTGCCTCTGACCGTGGCGCAAAGGCGAGCTCTTTGCACATTTTGCATAACAATTTCGCAGACTTAAGCTGCAATTTTAGCAATTTAAATTTGAACGTTGTCCTTAAGTAACGTTGGTTTCAAGCTCCGCCATAAGAAGAAATCTGGGGACGTTAAGTCAGGCCATCGTGGAGGCCTGTCTATATCACCACTTTTTGTCATTACTTCTTCGGGAAAAATTTCTTGTAAAATTCGCATCGTAGCTTATAGGTGAGGTGGCATTGTCTTATTGAAACAATATGTTCTGAAGGCCTATTTGACCCAATTCGGAAAAAAAAAAAGTTTTTCACATGCCATTTGCCACCGCACAGTGTGTCAATTATATGGAAATAGTAGACTAAAATCTGTTTTTTGTTTCAAAATTTAAGGTTAGTTTACATAAAATATGACTTGTAAATATAAAAAAACTGTTTTTTTTTTGAAAAAACAAAGAGCTTACATGCAATGTGAATTTTGCAAAAAGTTTTCCAATTGTCAACTCCTTGTATGAGTAAGCCAATGTTAACGAAATTCGGAAAACAATCTTTATTCAATTCAGATTATATTTTTTCGGAAAGATCCAAATCCAAATATAGTGCCAAAGCTTCTTGTGGATTTATAACGTTTTTCTTTTCGTAAGAGTCAACGCCAATACTAGATGCACACTGACATTTTGGCTTCTAAAGAACACTCTAATCGCCAACCCTGCGGTTTGTTGTCTTCTAAAAATAGTGAGGTCTGAGGTCTACCTTGTCTAGTTAATAGCCGACCAATTTTACGTGGAAGTATAAGAAACTTTTCATCCAAACACCATGGTGATTAGCCATTGTTTATCGAAGGCTTATCGTGCGTTATTTCCACCTCGGATCAAGATATGTACGAAATTCTTCACGTTTTTTTTTTTAGATTACTTTTTGTGTATGAAGGACAGTTCGTAATTTTTAACTCAATCAAAATAAAATTAATTATTCTTTTAACCCTCTTGTTTTGCTAAAGCAAATCCATTTTTTTAAAAGGTACTCTACGAGGATGAAGTGGTCTTTGGTGTATAAATCGAGGATTTTCAGTACCCTAATAGCGGCTATTCTGATTATTAGCAGAGTCAGCCTGGTCTTCTATAGCGAGCTGTAAAACTCGAGGAATCTAATAAAACGACGTTGATTGTCATTTAAAGTGTTATGTCAATTAGATTTTATACGGGTATAGATTCAAATCTTTTTTGGAAATGCTAAGCAAACATGACGAATATATTCCCAATTCTTTTGAACGGCGGCGTTGATGACAGGTACCCTGAAATTCAACAACGTTCTGCCTCATTTCATTAATCTTTTCTGGTGTACGTTGGCTTACTTGTCGCCAAGAGTTTGCTTTGCATAATTCTTTAAATAAATTGTTTTAATGTTCTTAACACGTTTCTGCGTTAGATATAGATTGTTATTTACCAATTTCAACGACTTTCAAATCAAATTTCAATTACGCGAAAGTGGCAAAACAAATAAAATCGACCTGGAACATAAAACGCACCCTGTATAACCAAAATATAGGGATGATTGTTTAATGCTGCATAAGTCATGATATTAAATACAAGAGCCTAGCTGATTTTTTCAATCTTTGGTGCGGGTAAGGGATTAAAAATAGGTATTTTCCAAGTTTTGTGCTAAGGGTATAACAATTTTAATTCTTTTTTTTTAATATGTTATGATGCTCTGTTAATTTCCTTTAGCCTAAACACCTTTATCTGATTAATAGATTTCAAGATATTTGCTTTTTAAGCAACCCATATCGGATTTTATTTTTGGAGATTTTATGAAAAGCAAAAATCAGCAAACCAAGTCTCCAAAAAAGCCGATAAGGTTTGCTTGCTTAAAAAGTTTATACATACTCGTATATTGAATTCTATAAATCGAAAGTTTTTTCACTGACAGGGAATCTTCCTGTTTTTAATAACAGAATTGGACTCATAATAATTATTTTTAGCCCCCCAATCCCACCTGCCAGACTTTTGAATTCTTATCCATATTCGTATCCATCAGAACCAAAGTTATGAAGTCTTAATACTCGTAAATGAGCCTTTAGTACAAAATTTTGTACATACATACTAGGGTGTGTCACTTTTGTATGGCCGCAAAAAAGTACTCTTATTTTTAAATGTTATAGTGCTCAAAATTTGTATTAGGGTCTGAGGTTTAAGAACATGTAAAAAAAATAAGATATCGTTCGTCTTTGGCTCGCTCAAATCGGTTGAAGTTGAAAAAAAAAAATTAATTTACTGTAAATTTTTGTTTGTTTTTACGTATACTAAAAAAAAAACTAAACAAAATACAGAAAGAATTTTTGTCTTTACAAAAAGATATACCACGATATTGTAGGTGGCTCCGTTGATTTTTAAGAATATTTTTTTGTAAAAAAAAAAACGATTTTACATAAAACAATGATTTTTCTTCCTTCTTTTATTATTTCATAGCTTCTTTATCAAGTGTTCAATTTAAACAAATATAAGCTTAAAAGTGTTTCCTTGCAATTATTTCTGACCTGAAAGCCTAAAAATATTTTATATAATTTTTTTGTATCCACACGGTGCAATTTAAAACAACACATATTTCAAAAATCTCGAAAAATCAAAATTTTTTGGATTTCATCCAATTTTTGAGCGAGCCAAAGATATTAATTAAAATGAAAATTGTAAACGCAGGATTTAATTTTGATAAGCAATGCAACTTTTAAAAGCTATTAAATTTGAAAATACCATAGTTGAGCACTTTGACACACCCTAATACATACATAACTCTATTTACTACGGAATGAGAATAAACACCCCATTCTAAACCTTTCAATTTATCATAATGAAAAATTCTGTCGAATGTATTTATTCCCAATCCGGTAACTGGCATAAAGAATTGCGTTCTTAAAATGAATATGTTTGACAATCTTTTTCAGTTTTAATTTCGCTGCTTTTGATCGTAAGGGAAAAATAAGTGGAAATGTTTTGACACTTTTGAATATGTACATAAGCCTTTCGCCTCCATAAGCATTACTTCATTTTAAAAAATTACTCATGCAATCGAAATTTCATAAGGAAACCACAATCTTTTTAAGTAAACTATTTTATGAAATCGATTTTAGAATTTTTTTTTTAACATCTTTGTTCCAATCGATAGAGAAATAATTTGACGTCTAGTGTCATTTGGACTGACATCTACACTGTTTTGTACTTTTAAATGGCAGGTCAAGTAATTGAGTACAAATTTCAGGCGATGTATTTAATTTATTTTTATATTGAATGCTTGTGAAGGCAAGGCATCCTAAATGCTCGCACCATGCTCAAACATTTTTAGGGTTATCATACGCAAAATTATATACAAAAATTAGAGCAAGATCCGGCTCTGTCTATGCCCTGTGCCAGCCTCGCGCTGATTTGCAACACGCACCCACACCTTCATTCTGTCTATATCCAACACATGTACATTTTATGCTGCTTTTAAAGTTTATATATGGTTGAGTCGAGTCGAGTGTACTGGGTATAGTTGATGAAAATAATTGACACATTTTCTGTTAGTGCCTTTGTGGATAGTTAGGTACTCGTAGTTTGTAAGTATTCTTTTTTGCTTTTATTTTGTATTTCTCATTCGTATCTTTTTTGTTTTCTTTCAATTTTTGAAATACGAGAGTTGAGATAAGTTGTGTTGAGGCTTGAGGTTGATGTTCGTTTGGTCAGGCCAGAGCAGAGCACAGCACAAGTAGTTCAGTTCGTGTTATTCTTTCGTCGTGTAGAAACGCACAGTTGTGAATTCAATTTCGCGCAGAAGAGGCAATGCTCGGGAAAAACAAAAAAGTGAAACATATGATTGTGAAGTTTTCTTGTGAAAAAGGAATAACTACAAAGAAATTCAATCGAAAAATGTTGTTGTGCGCTTTAGTTTTCCCCAAAGCCAATTACAGTGGAAATTGTATTAATTTGAAATTATTTTAAACAATTATATAAGTAATTTCTTAATTTTGTTTTTGATCTTTTATAAATTTTGTTTTATTGAAAAAATTTATGTTGAACGATCGACAGAAGAGATCGAATGGAAAATATAAAAAATATATAGTTCCGTGTGTCAAGTGAGTGTGGAAGTTTTATTTTTTTTTTTTGATTTTGAATTGTGTCAGACACAAAGAGAAAGAAAATTGTATCTATCTACATACCTACCTCCTGAGGACAAACAACATGGTCGTCGTCGTTATGGATTTGTGAGTTTTTGTTACTTAAAATCCGGATTACAACGAAATCACAAAGTCTCATCAAAATAATTGGATTCAATTTGTTGAAACTTGAATGAGAGTGGAAGTGTCAACTTTGGCTGAACTCAGTGAATGACTGTTTAATTGGTATGCATATTTTTTTTATTTACTCATATTTAATTAAACATCCCTGATTTCTACTTCAAGATGACACTTTCTTTTGTCAGCTGATGGTTGTCAGATTAAGACCGTTATTTTGTATTTAACCTTTTGAACATATTTAATTATTTTCTTGAAATACAAAAAAACAAAGAACACAGCATAAAAGTTTTGAATTTAATTTCTGGAGAGTGAATTGCGTCATGTTTTTTTGTTCTCTTATAATCAAGGTTAGAGGTAGAAAAAAGCACATAATTACAGGAAGTGATTGGTGGCCTACTTGTGGAAATAAGGTTTCGGCAACTTACATATAATTTTACCTTGAAACAGTTAATTGTAAAGTGATGAATCAACAATTGAGGAATAAGAATGTAGCTATATAATGTACGAGTAGGTAGATATCTAATTTAAATGAATTGAAGTCTTTACTTTGCTCGCGATACGAACGAATATACAGGCGTTAAATACCTTTTAGCATAATAGAACTAGGTATCATATTCTTACGATTAAGTGTGAAAAGAATCAACAGTACTAAAAAATAAATATGTGATTTTTTTCTATTAAAATGTGTCTTTTTTGGAATACTGCATTGTTTGTATTATTGCAGTTTTTTTTATCTACAATCACTTCCCACATCATAGATACGAAGTTTAATCAAAATCGTTAGAGCTGTTTTCGAAAATTTTGAATAAGGCAACATTGGTGAATGACAGATGCTTGTTCTAATGTACCTAGTAATAAAATAATAATAATTGTAATAATTACGTAAACAATTTTAGATCTTGCTTTCTATCTTGATATTTTTCAAAGATCTAAATATTAGTTCTTCACCTGGCCTGTACATAGATTTTTATGGTAATGTAGTTTAAACTCTACACTACTACTCTACTATGTACATATAACTCTGGGCCAAATTACCGCATCAGTGAACGAGTGAGTGAGTCCCATCAGTGATCGAATGAAAACGTCAAATTAGAGTAATCGATTGCTAGTTAACGTAAGCGGTAATGCCAAAGTCACATAATTCAGTCACGTATTACTCGATAACTGATGCGGTAATTTGGCCCCTGCTGTCACTATGATCCGTAACGTTTCATTTTCATTTTCATTGGTGATTATAAACCATGGCTTCTTTTAATTTATAATAATACTTTAAATTTCTTAATACAAAACTAAAAACTTGATTTTCTCGATACCATTCGACATAAATCGGTTCTTACTTACAGATTCTGTGCGATGTATTAGACTATTAAGGCTTAGGTAATGACCTATCGTGTAGTATACCCTAAGGTTTAAGGGTCCATTGCCTTACAAAATTAACGACATCTTGTTTTATAATAAAGTTTTTGATTTATAATCGAAATTTAAACAAAGAAAATCTATATATGGATCGCTGGAACTTAACTATTTGTTAGACTATTTGCAAAATTGTTGCTGAACCTTTCGGTCATATTGTAATATTTGACAAAAAAAAAAAATGTTTCCCGTGGCAATATTTTGGTCTGAAAAGCAAATTTAATATTTGAGTTTATTTCTTTTCTCAAAATAGATAAAAATTTGAAATTGTGTTTTGATGTCAAAAAGAATAACTTGATTTTCAAATTATTCAAAAACACCCTTTACTTCCACTTTTATTATATTTTGTATTGAATACAAATTTTCAGAATTTCTTTTCTTTCCACTGTTGTAAAAAAAATACCCTATAGCTAGGACCACACTTGTGATTTCAATCGCACGATTTTTTAGTCGCAAACATAGAACACATGAATTTAAATGAGAATGAACGCACTTGCTACCAACAAATCATGACGATTTAAAAGTCGCAATTTGTTATATTTTTCTTGCGATGCGACTGTCGTAAACTTAAATAAAACACATGTACTGAAATGGAGATGCCCACACTTGCGATTTAAATAACTACGACTTAAAAATCGTAGTCGCAAAGAGAAATTGGCATGCACGCACTTGCGATTTTTAATCCACGATTTTTCAGTCGCAAAAAGTAAGACACATGGCCTTAAACATGAATGCACGCACATGCAACTTAAAAATCGTAGCGATTATAAAAATGAAACAAGTTCTATTTTTTCAAGCGATTTTTCTGTCGCTACTTATTTGTAGCAAATGCGTGCACTCACATAAAAAGTAGTGTGTTTTATTTTTTGCGATTAAATAATCGTGCGCAAAAAAATCGCAAGTGCGTGCATGACAATAATTTGTAGCGACTACGACTTTTTAATCGCCTCGACAAAAAATCGCAAGTGCGGTCCTAGCCTGAGTGTGTTTCTGTAAAAAATAACCAGCAGCAATTAAAAGTTATACTCACTTTAATTTAGTAAGCCTTTTACTTGTGATATGGTAACCCTTGTAGAACCATTGTATTTTGTTTTCGATTTTTTGAAAAACGGGTTTTTATCAATTTTTGTATGCTAAATCTCCTTAAAGATTGCATAATAGTGTGTACATACTTAAGAAGTTTTCAAACAATTTTCTAGAGCGTTTTTCATAACACTTCGTAGGACTTCTGGTATCAGCGTCTGTATTTCAGCACGAATGTTCTCCTTCAGCTACGGGATAGTGGTGGGTTTATTTACGTACACTTTACCCTTCAAATAACCCCACATAAAAAAGTCTGGTGCAATCAAATCCGCAGAACGTGGAGGCCAATTAAATCCTGAATTTTTGGAAATTGTTTGGTCTCCGAAAATTTCTCTTAGTAGCGCCATATACGACAATTTTGTTTATTAATTAATCCATTTAAGTGGATGAGCTTTATCACTCATTATGAGATAATGAATAAAATCATTTTGCTGCCTTGCCATTTCTTGTAAGCGAACTGCGTAAACAACACGTTCTTGAGGATCTTCTGGTTTTCATTCTTGCTCAAATTGGATTCTGTATGGAAACAGCTGCAATTCGGTTCTTAGAACTCTTCGCAATGAACTGGGGGACACACCAAGTTGACCAGAGCGCCTTCGTGTCGATCTTTCTGGACTCTCCACAACACTTGAAAGAATGCGTTCCACATTCTCTTCAGTTCGGGCAGTACGAGGAAGATGAACTACAGCTCCTTGTTGATGAAATCGTGCCACCAGTGCCGTAATCATGCGCGCAGAGGGTGGATTTCGCACATTAAAATGACGCCGATAAGCTCTTTTGGTTAAAATAATCGAGTGATTATTTTCAAAATAAAATTCAATTAGTTTGGTTTGGTGGTAAAGAGCTGTAGTTCACTTTAGTAAATCGTCCAAGTTTGTTTCCTAAGTACCTTAAAAAAGAAAAGAAAAAAAAAATTAAAAACAGAAGAGTTATGTTTTTTTTTTCAAATTAAGAAGTAACTTTTGACTTACCCTGTTTCTACGAGATGAATGATCTTTGTTTTTTATCTTATCTGAAAATAACGGTATCCACCTTTAGAAATGTTAGAAATGGTTTTCAAATTACATATTTTTAGTGAAAGCGGCAAATTGTTATTATATTTTTATCTCCAACTACAAAAAGATGTGTTTAATCCTTTAAGAAATCAATTTTATATTTTTGAACCACATTCCTTTTTTTTTAAATTTCAAATTGTTAATTGAATATCAATGACATTCAATGTCAAAATCAGTGCTTTATATAGCACATTTTACATTGTTCTGAAATTGAACTAAGCGCCATCTTAACTCTCAACATTTCAACAACCTAAACTCACTCTATGTTCAGTCAAGATTATGGATCTTATGAATACCCTTAAAATATTTGAACATAGTGCGAGCATTTAGGAAAAATGAAAGTTGGAAAGGATTTGAAAGAAGATACCGATGAACATTGGTTTTGAATGTCTGAATATCGTAATTAATCACATAAATTGTATTCATATTATTAAAATTTATGTAAATGATTTTCCAGTTCTCTAAATTTGCCCAAATACTTTTAATAACCTTGTCAACCATTTTTATTAAAAACCTTAATACATTTTTTAAGTAGAAAAGAAAAATTATAACAATATCTTAATTCTATCAAAAGTGATGATTTTTTTGCAACGAAAAAATGCATTTTGGACCATAGTGCGCCGCCGTAGGTATTGTGATCGATTCCCAGCCTGTGTGACCTGAAAAACAAAAAGGGTTTTTCAGAGTTTTTCTTTTGCAAGTAAGTGAAATATTCTACATGAGTATTTCTTGCAATGAAAATGGGTTTCTCATACAATCCTTTCGTACGAACTTTAAACATGCACACATTGGTAAAATTATGGTTGTCCATGAGTTATCTCCCTACCAAATTTAATTTTTTGACAGTTGCTCTATGTGGGTTTCATTGAATATAAATTAAAACTGTCAACCTTCAAACAATTGGTAACAAATTTGTATGTACATATTTTAATGTTTTTCGTTGGATTTTTTTAAAGTCGAAGGGCTTGCTGTCAATTGATAGGAGACAACTTCGTCCCAATTTATTACTTTTCTTTTACCTCATGCAACTTTACGTAAAAACTGTCATTTATCTGACTAACTGTAGTTAAATCCTTTGGTATACATAGCTTATTGTCTTGAACTTGAAATTTCATTTAATTTACATTAAATTATTTGCCTCATTAACGAAGATTAGAAAAAAGATCCCAGCTCACAAGGTTATAACTTTTCACATTCACCCAGATTTAGAATTTCCCGAGATTTAAAACAATTTTTTCAAAAAATTAATAATAAAATTTGTTGTTAATCCCCCCGTGACACTGATATTATGTTAAAAATGAATCAATGTCATTTAATTGTGATTCTCCTACATTTTGCACCTAACACGTGTCGCAGTGTTTTTATGTATGTATGTACGAGTATGTAGGTACCTACAAATATGCACAGTTATTTCTAACACATTTAGAACAATATGAGGAAGAGAATTAAATATTTCACCCTGAAAAATGAACACTGATTTATTTAAATAAAATAAATTTAACGTTAATATTAATTGCGTGAATAAATGAATACTTATTATTTTTTTCTCTTTGAAAATGTGTAAGTTTTAAATATTTTTGTTTTGCTCTTTACATAAATAATTGAGTGAACTTATTTGTATCCCTTAAGTCAGCGTTCTTTTATATTATTTGGTGCAAGTGTGTAGTAACCTTGTCGCATAACACAAAGTCACCAAATTATAACCTTTTGAAAATACATATAATACAATCTGTTGGAAAGATATCAATTAGGTATTGCTCATTTATTTGAATCTTAATTTCTGTATCGAGGCCGGATGTGTGGCTACTGGCTACAAATTGTGCTTACTCTCTTAAACTGCTTTGGAGTTGCATTTAATTTATGACTCACTCAAACTCATCGCTGTCATTGTTTAACGAAGCTTCGTTGTGCTTTGTAATGTGATCAACCCACATCTTTGATGATTATTATTATTATTGCTTAGTGCTTCTTTTTGTGTTCTTTGATGTCATTCGTTTGGTATAAAGATTGCCCAGTTTGGATATTAATTCTCTTCTCAACTACTCAACTTACTGCCCGCACATGAAATCGAGTTTATAATAAAGTTCTATCTTCAGTTGATTTTGTGGAAGTGGAAGTGAGAAGAGGACTTGAAAGGAAATTCAACACACGGCTTGTTTATGAATGCATATTTAGTGATAATCTTTAAATATGGAAGTACTCGAAAATGTTACAAAAGAAAAACGTGATGCCGATGAAGACTCACGGGGAGAAAATGTGCAAGTCGCATAGAAGGAGTATGCGTTTATAGGAAACCACAAACGACAAACCACTTGTTTGAATGTGCTTACTTAGCTTTTGCTTCAGGAGTAGAGAAAGAAATATTAATAAAATGCACGAATATGGGTCGTACGAACTTACCCTTATAGTTCAAAGGGCTTGGAAGTTTGAATTTTGAGAGAGAAGACTGAACTTAGTTATTTTTTGTAGTTTTTGGGGTTAAAAGAACAGTTTGCCGTCTGACTTCTTGAACAAATTAAGACATTTCAAAAACTGAGATAGCATTTCAAAAGGATAAAGATTCGTCATACTATTCGTTTATTTGGTTAAATTTTAAGGGCCGATGTTGATTTTGAATAAAACACAAATAACTGGCTGAACACAATGGAGACGGAGCTGCAACTGGAGCTGCAACTGGAATAGCTGTCAAAATATTCAATACACGTAAATTCAATGTTACGAACACAACACAACGCAACTGCAGTCGGTGCTGCAGTCGGTGCTGCAAGAGTTGGCGAACTTTTAACTTTTTCGTGCAGCATTTTTGACATTTCAAATTTTATATATCTGTCTGTGATTTTAAGTGTTGTTTTGTTGTATTGTGATTTCGTGGTTAAATTTTAATTAAAATAATGGACGAAAATCTTCAATTTCAGTGTCAATTACTTAAAATATTTACAATTTGCCAAAGATTCAACACCTGACCCAACAAATGACAACAACACATGAAAGCTGTACAGCCTCATTGTGGGCGCATAAAAAAAAGTACGTACGACACTTTTTGACAGCTCTTCCAGTTGCAGCTGCAGCTCCAGTTGCAGCATTCTATTGTGTTCAGCCAGTTATTTAGGAAATTATTGTCATTTCTTTTTATCATGATAATATTGGTGTGGTTCAATTATGTATGGAACAAAATATCACCCAAAAACACCTCCATCTGATGGTCCAAATTTTCGATGACGCTGAGGCATAATTGAGGTTCTATGCCGTTAATGTGCCGAATTATCTCATCCTTTAGCCCTTGAATTGTTGCTGGCTTGTCGACGTACACCTTTTCTTTCAAATAACCCCAAAGAAAGAAGTCTGACGGTGTCAAAACACATGATCTTGGTGGCCAATTTACATCTCCACTACGTGAGATAACACGGCCATTGAATTTTTCGCGCAAAAGAGCCATTGTTTCGTTAGCTGTGTGGCAAGTGGCACCGTCGTGTTGAAACCACATATCGTCCACATCCATATCTTTCAATTCGGGCAATAAAAAGTTTGTTATCATCTCACAATAGCGAACACCATTCACAGTCACTGCCTGACCAGCCTCATTTTGGAATAAATACGGCCCGATGATAAACGCACCAGACAGTCACTCTTTGTGGGTGCATTTGTTTTTCGACAATCACTCTTGGATTATCATTCGCCCAAATGCGGCAATTTTGCTTATTGACGAATCCACTGAGGTGAAAATGTGCCACATCACTGAAAATGATTTTCTTCGCAAATTGGTCATCCACTGTTGCCATTTATTGCCACCATTCTGACCATTGACGACGCTTGAAATGGCTTTAGTTCTTGAGTCAATTGCACCTTGTAAGCGTGTAAATGCAAGTCCTTATGCATAATGTTCATCAACGACGAGCGTGATAGGTGCAATTGTTGGGCACGACGACGAGTTGAGGTGGACGGGTCTTCAGCCACACTATCGCGAACAGCAGCAATATTTTTTGCAGTACGAACTGTACGAGCATGCACTGGTGTTTTCACCTCTCCTACAGACCCGGTTTGCTCAAATTTTTGCACGATTTTTCCGATTGGACGATTAAATTGACCGAAAAAATCACGAAGTGCACGATATGCATTTTGATTTGAACGCCTATTTTCATAATAAGCCTGAATAAATTTAACGCGTTGCTCGATCGTGTATCTTTCCATGGTTCAAATTGAGTTAGTCTGAAATTGAGAAATGTCAAATGAAATGCAGAAAAAAACTTGACGTTTAGGTGTGGCTCACATTCAACATCGACCCTTAAAATTTAACCACCCTTTACAAGAACTGTTCCTTTTGTTTCTGAAAATCTTATTTGCTAGCACATTAAAATGGTAGTGCTCTGTAAACATTTGACTTCTGCCACATATGAAACATATTTGACTTCTGTCACATATCAAACCTACCTACTCGTAGTTAGCTGGTAAAGTAATTGAAGCAGGCAGATGAAGGTTCAATATCTAGGAATTATAGTTACTAGATAGTAAACTCCTCTGGAACAAACACTTGAAAACTTTAGTCGATATGATATACATATGCACATACATATATGAAAGATGATTTGCAAGAGACTCAGGTTTGCAGCCCCATGCAAACCGAAAATCCTATGGTGGATGTACACTATGATGGTAAGACCTATCATTACGTATAGTGCGTTACATGGCACAAAATAAAGAATTATCAACAACTAGGGCACCATAGAAAAAGTCCAAAGACTCGCGTGTCTTTGTATTACGGGAGCAATGCAAATCTGCCCTACCACAGCTAAAGAGGTTGTCCTCCATCTATCGCCAGTCGATGAGGTCATCGAAAGTGCGGCAATGGGAGCTATCATGAGATTCTCAAAGAAAGGAACTAGGACAGGCAAAATTATTGATATCATTGAAATGGACTTAATCAGCAGGTCCTTCTTGAGATCCCAAGAGATGTTATGATCAAAAAATATAATTTCGAGAAAAACTTTTTTATTTAGTTAAGCAACACAAAAGTTGATGTGAAAGTTGCAAAGTTGAAAATATCGATTAATGCGAAATCTCAGTGTGGGTACTTATCACACCCCTAAAATCGGAGAAATACTTGGTTTATAGAATTTCCCGTTTAAAATGTTGAAATATGTTGTGATGCCATATTGTTTAGTTGTAAGGATACCCGAAGGAGAAATAAACTACACTGTTGAAACAAATACCATCAAGTGGTACACCAAGTGAAGGGACTTGTGCAGCAATCTTTGGGCCTAGAACCAAACTTTCTTTATCGATGGGGCAATCCACCAGCAACTTTCAAGCGCAGGTACCTGCCATATGGAAATGCGTGGATCGAAATCTTGAAAGAAACTATCGTAACCAGAACATTGCCATAATGTCAGATAGCCAAGCTGCTGTACTCAAGGCACTGAGCTTATATATCATTAGCTCTAAATAAGTGTGGGAGTTCATAAACGAACTTGGCAAACAGAACATGGTCACATTTCATTGGGTACCTGGTAATGTGGTTGTTCATGGAAGCAAACGAAGAGGCAGACCCTTTAGCAAATTTAGGTGCATCAACTCCTCTAACAAAAAAAGGAAGCAAGTAGATCCAAGAACTGAAAAAAACTCCCAAAGCTAAGGCAAGCGAAAGTACTACTGGGAAATTATGAGTACAACCAGGAACGTTTCACAAACTGCATAAGCTTAAGTAAAATCAATCTAAGATTAACAACAGGTATAATTGGTCACTGCAAACTTAGAAGACACCTAGGTTTACTTGGTGTGGTAAGAAGGGCCACACAACTTACTAGAAAAATGTTGTTCACTTATGCATCAAAGGAAAAACCATCTGGGACAATACCAGGTAAAAAAGAGCGACCTATCGTCTCTGAAGTAGCCCTAAATACTAAGGCCTTAGTTATAGCTATCATTGAAAACCATCATTGAAACACAAATCAGTGGAACGGTGGAATATTTTTTGACAAGTCGGTTATAGCAATCAATAATTTCGCTGTCATTGAAAAGATCTGTCACTTGCATGAATGCTAAATTACAAGGACAAACTGAATAGTTTTTTGGAGTTAGAATTGATCATTGAAAAAAACCGACGAATGAGAATAGAAAGAAAGAGATTCGTATACAAATCATTGGAAAGATTGTATTCCACTTTGCTGGAACGAAAATCAGCTGTTTATTGGAAGTGAGTGATATGAAAGTGCGGAGAAGAAAAATTACAAAAAAAAAAAAAATAGAAAAACGTCTGGAACGCGCTGGAAAATTTGCTTCGGTTTCTGTGGAAAAATGCCGAAATTTTGTATGGACGGATGAGTCCAAAAAAGTTTTTTTATGGTTGCATTGGTTCCCGGAAGTTTGTAAGACGTCCTCTAAACACCGAATACCGACCAGAGTACACAAGGAAAACCATCAAACACGATGGTTCATCGTTCATACCATAGGGATGTTTTTCGTATGACGGTGTTGAAACAATACGGAAAACAACATGTTTGTTTTGAAATTTCGGAAAATGTCATACTCCGAAGTAGAAATGCCTCTAAATTAGGCCTTCCAACAAGATAATGACCATAAACCCACAAGTTGAAAGGTAAGAGATTGATTTCGGTTCAAGGGCGTTCATGTTATAGACTGGACAGCTCTGTCCCCTGACTTGAATTTCAAAGAGCAGTTCATGATGCCAAACCAGCCATAATAATAGCCATCTTTGGAAGTAGCCCAAATTGATTGGTATGCAAATGTTTGGTAGATCCTATGCTTTGTCGTTGTCAGGCACTGTCATTGGAAAAGGGGACACGGAATCAGTTCGTTCCATTGTGCAATAACCCTTGGCATAATGATTAGTGCTTTGGGCTGTCAAGAAGCAGGTCTTGAGTTCGATTCTCAGCCGATGCAAAAAACTTTTTCAGAAGCTTACTGTCTCTTGCGGGGAATTGACAAATATTCTAATTGTATCTTCTGTTATGAAAAAGCCATTTGGAATCTCAGAATATGGTAGGTTCCCTCCGTTCCTGGTAACACGCACACTGGAATGGTGAGAGTTATACATAAGTCACTAAGTCCTGGTCCTGCACCAACATTGCCTTTTTACCTTTGAAAACTTAAATTGAATGTTTTTTTTTTTGATTATTTTCATATACATATGTATGTATTTCGTTAATGGCTGGACCAATTTTGTTCGAACTTTCCATCTCAATGTCTAACAGGTAAACTTGCGACTTAAGGACTTTAAATAAGTCTTTGATGAAATTGTATACCAGTTCCCGCAATATAACCCTTAAAATTAATAATATCGGGCCTAGTGACTTGAAAATCTGAACCATTTCTGAATTCGTGTTGTGGAAAGGAATGGAGAAGGCCTACAACTGTCTCCGGTATCGGAATCGCTAATATGACAAGATACTCGAAAGATGTATCCCTTCCTTGCAAAGACAGAACTTGTGAATTTTGTTTTTGTTGTTTTTACAGGTCACACAGGCTGGGAATCGATCACAAAACCTTCAGCTTACTCCGGCCTAAAATGCATTTTTCGTTGAAGAGCCAGAGACTTTGAATCGCTTTCAGACCTACTTCGGAGAGACATTCTACCACCACACTACCCATTACGCCATGGGATATTACACAAAATCAAATTCAGTACACTCATTTTTAATAATTTTCCCCCTCAGTAAATTATAGGTTTAAGATTTTCCTCGAAAAAAAAATGCCATAATTAACACATTCTCAATGCCATCATGGAACAAAAACATGCAATCATTTTTCTTTTAACTTTCCAACAAAATTACTTCCTGAACATTCCGCATTAATTCTATTTACATTCATATGCTGTCCAGTATTTCAACTTACGTATGTAGAAACTTGTGTATTTCGTTGTTGACCATTTGCTCTTTAAAACGTAAATGCGACAATATTTTCAAATAAAGATATTTATAATAATAATTATTGCTATTAGTGTAACACTCTGTTTCTATAAAGTATCAAAGTCCGCCTTCGTATGGGGCTGTTTTACATCGGTTGTGTCAGGGCTGGATTAGGTTACATTTTATGTGTGAACTTATTTGAAACATTTAAAAATTTCTATTGGAATTTAATTAACAAGTTTCATTACTATAAACCAAACTTATTCTATTTTTAGTACAAACATTTATAATTTGTCATTTGAGGACTATAAGTGAAACCCACTACATACCTAATGTTGCACTTATTTATTCATCTTTCACAATCAATTTTAAACCTAGTAGCTTACTCCCAGAATTCATTGAAGAGAAATATTTTTGTTTTCGGTCGAGAAAGATTTCAAATATTAAAAAAATATTCAAGATCCACACATTAACCCCTCTCTGCTTTTTGGAAAATTTGGAAATATATTCTTCGTTCCTTAAATTTATTTTTGTACAAAAATCAAAAGGAAAACTTATCACAGAGATTCCATTTATTAATCCTTCCCGGGCGCCATTTTGTGTTAAATCTAACCAAGGGCCGTTTTCATCGGTAAATTTTTGTTGTACTTAAATTTTATTTAATTATTGAATTATATTTAATTATTTATTCCAAAAAATAACATAATTCGACAATTATTAACATTTTTGCTGTGTATTTTCAAAATGATAAATACGAATATTTCAATTTTTTATATTTTTAACACACTTTGAAAATATCCTCGGATCTATTTTGGATCACTAAACTTAGTCTTTATCTCCGTCAAAGAAAACAAGGAAAATAATTTCACATTATGTTTAATTCTGAATCTGCTCCCGGGCGCCATTTAATACAAATTCTCCGGTTTATTTAAAACTCTGCAAATAATATTAAATAGGCAGTGGCATTCCTCCCCTTAAAGTTAAAATTTGAGCCCAACCCAGGACGTACTGTTTAGGTTTAGTTCAGAGATTATTTCCTTACTCGCACTACGCGAATGTGGAATGCTTCATCCAGCTCAATGTTTTCCTCCCATTACGAATTTCCGACATTGAAAATCAATGTGCATCGGTATCTCCTTTGAAATCCTCTCAAACTTTCCTAAACGTGTGCCTTATAAATGTAACTTAATCTCAGTCTAGTTATATGAATGATAAGAAAGCCTTAACTAAAAAGCAGCTCAATTAAAGTTACTCCCGGGCGCCATTTAGTATAAAACCAACCCGGGATCGTCTTCATCGTTACACCCGCCTTTGTTCGCTTTAATTAAAAATTCACCAACTAGGTGCGGTATTCCATGTCTCCTCTGTCCTAGTGTATTCGGTCTTTCAACTTATAATCTCCCGACACTTTACAAATCAAATGCCACCGACTATTAAGAACTTGAAAAACTGCCACATCAGCTTGTAAAAATATTTACAATTATCATCACTAATGTCGATTTATTTATTAGAAACAGCTGATTTACAAAAACAAATTTAGCAAAGAAAAAAAAAACAAGTATCCATTGCTCGTGTCAAACTAATTTCTTTTATTCTTTTTTCTCTCTACAAGAGGGGATTGCAATCCCCCTTTCCTGAAGCGAGTGGCGTGTGGCTGTTGTTTGGTGACCTTGTATCTCTCAGCTGTGCATGCAATTTATACTAGGTATACTATTTGCCATTTGTTGTTGTTGGACTTGTGCACTTTTTGCAGTTCTCTCTTTTTCCATTTGGACATAGAAAAAAAATGGGACGTGGTAGGTGTGTATATAGCTTCTATCAAATAGACGTAACTATCGGTCGAGTTGTAGATACTTTTTTTTTTGATTAACTTTATCGGTAGTGTGGTTATATAGATAAAGCTAACCAGATACCCACTTGAAGTGTAAAAGATATAAAATTGTAATTCACGTAATTTATTAATGTTGTTGTTTTTTTTCAACTATTTGATTTCTAGTTTTTTTTTTAATTGGAAGTTTCAGTCGGGGAAAAATTAGAGTTGAATTACTTTTTTGCATTATATGGTTGTGGTTGGATTGGTTTGTTGGTGAAGTGTAGTTTGGTTAGACCGAACCGAATCACACCAAACCAACACCACGACTACAACGTACTGACATTTTAAGGTCAAGAGATTATTATTTTTTTTTTGTTGTTACTTTTACACACGTGCGTTGTGTGCTTTTAGGGGATATTTATGTTGTATGAAAATTCTTCCATTGAGCTTTGCACAGATTTCTATAGAGCTTATCTTTGGGATGTTTTCAGAATTCACATGTTTACTCTTATTTGATTTTATTTTTAACTTGATGTAGGTACATATTATATTGAACGAGGGTCATTTGAGAGAGAGAGGGAGAGAGAGTTGTAAAGTCGATAAATCGGAGGCAAATTTCATATGTACATGTAATGGAATAACCTTGATTGACAATGATAATTATCCATGGACAAAGTAAAATAGTTTTGAAATGGTATACTGCGAGCTCAAAAATGGTATACGAGAGCTCAAAATATAAGTTTTAGATGCTTACAGAGGAATCTACGTTTTGTTTTAAAGTCATATAGAGAAAATGTTCAAAATCCGTTTTAAATACTTTTAGAAAAAAAAAATAAGCTAAACATTAAAAATGTACCTTTTTTGTTTTTTAAAATTATTTTCACCTAAGTGAAATGAAAATTTAGTCGACAGAGACAAAAAAGGATTTTTAAAAACAGAAAACATAAACTTATCAATTTCTATGACTGGAATTATCAGATGCGTGAATGTTATTCGGATGTTTCCATCGTGAAAAAAACATCTTTTACCCATTATTTCGAAAATAGCTTAAAAGAAAGTTGTTTTGATCTTTTTTTTATAGGTAATTGCATTTTTTATCTTTCTTGTATATAACTGTGAAAGATTCTTTTTTTCAGTGTCAAGGTTGCAAAAAGTGTATTTTTTCAGTTCTTTTAGAACCAAAAACTGAAAGATGAAAACTTCTTTCGAAACTCTTAAAATAGAAATCCTACAATAAAATGTTGAAAACAAAAGAGAATGGTAATTCAATTTCTTGTACAAAAAGATTTTAACATATTTTTTGCACAATAAGACGTTTTCAATGTCTACCAATATTTTACCGCTATTTTCATAAACAGTGATCTAGTGAAATAGCCAGTTGCATTCCTCCCCTCAAACAATTCAATTGTAATACCCGTACTTCTAAGTATGCTCATCAGTTTACCCTTGGGCCCAATTTCGGACGTATTGTCAAGTATGTACAGAGATTCTTTTTACTTGCGACTTATAGGTACTATAAGGCAAGTTATGCATTCGTAAAAAAAATCGAACTCGAGATTTTGATCAAAGTTGACATTACGATGATAGCGAAGACTAAAAAAGTGGGTCTCGCAATTATGTCTGTCTGTCTATCTGTCTAAACGGCTCGGCCGATTTTCTTCAAACTTGGTAAATATGGGTTTTAATTTTTACCCCCACGTTTTTTTTTTTTTTTTTTTAAGACCAAAAATAACGGTACCTACCATACGATTTTTTTCGAAATTTTATAAATACTTTTTTTTTTTTTCAAAAACTGTCCCACAGAATTTTTAAAAAAAAAATTGAAAAATTTAATTTGGTTAAAACTAGCTAATGGTTGAAAAAAATTTTCCAAAAAATTGTTATTTTTGTAGACCCCCTGGGACCATTTTTTTTGTTCTTGATTTTCTCGAAAACGGTACAGCCGATTTAAATCATTTTTTTATGCTAAGGATCCTCCAAATTTTGAACATTATTACATAATCAAATTTTCATTTTTTTATTTTTTGGATTTGAAAAAAAATTTTTTTTGGAAACTCAATATGTATTTCGAAAACCCCAAGATCGATTTTTTTTTCAAACTTGACAAATAAAAGTTTCTTAACATAACTTACAAGATTTGAGAAATTTTGTTTTGTTTTATCTAAAACTAACGGTACCTTCCATACAAATTTAAAAAAATGGTTTTCGAAAATCGTATTTTTCTCGAAAACGGTTCCGAGAATTTTGCTCAAATTTTGTTTCTTTTGGTAAATTTTTACGATCTTTAACTTAATAAAAAAAAAATTGAAATCTAGATAATACTGACTGTACCTACCATAGAACGATTTTCTATGGGGGCGACTTTCCTTTAAGGTAGCACGAGTATAGTGTTGATTTTTTTTTTACAGATAGCTAGTGGTCTCAATAGAACATATTTAAAATATTAAAGTGAGGAAACACCGTTAAATCATAAAAAAAAATGTTTTATTTTTCAGTTTTAACCTCACTTTTTGTTTCTTTTTTTAGTGTTTTCTTGACTAAGAGTACTGAAAGTGGCTAGATTTCGATATTAATCAACAGTTTTTTAGCTTAACAGTACTGTGGGTGGCCCGCTTCGCGGGTTCTCAGGATTTTATCTCCCTTTTTCGGGGACACACCCGCTCACGCGAATCCGTCGCTCCGCTTAGGGTATTTAAAGTCGCCAGGCAGGCGCCAATGTCAACAGTGTTTTATCTTAAAAGTACTGTGGGTTCAGAAACTTCCTTTTAATCAACAAATAATTCCCATACAAAATTAACAAAAAAGGAAAAAATCCCAATAATATCCCAAAAAGAACCCAACTCTGGTAATACTTACACAAAGAGAATTGTCAAAATAAACAAAAAAAAGTGCATTTTGTATGGAAATTGAGGAACTTTAAAAATTAATTAAAAATAGTTATAAACGTTTCCTCACTTTAAAATTGTGATATTTGTTATTTAAAAGTGCTAATCTACCGAATAAAACTATCCGCGTGTGGAAATTCGTGCTACCTTAAAGGAAAGTTGAGCCAAAATGTTTACTGATGTTTTATTCGATTTTTTAAAGATGTTTTTTGTAAATAGACTGAATCACTGAATATTATAAATTCGAAACAATCGTACGAAAGCTCTACGATTAACAAATCTGTACATACAAATATACATTTATCTTATGTATGTACGCCGCCGGCCGAGACGAATATAGCTAAATGAATCTGAACCTTGCAACAACAATTTGAGTTTTTATGAGGTGAATTTGCGATTTATACTTTAATTCCATCTAAAATAATGCAAATAACTTATAATAAACAATCAAAATCTGTACCGAAGTATTATATAAAATGTACTTTTTGCACCGAAAAATTATTTGGTTTAAAGTTGTCTGTTCTTTTTACTTTTTTTTGTGTTTTTGTAGTTGTGTGAGTTATGTATCTGTCAAATTAAGGATTGTTCAACGCAAATTCGCTTAGGTTCTGTTGTAAAACCCACATTAGTTAGAAGAGTTGTCTAACGTGATTAAAATTATGAAAAAGTTAGACAAAGTCTCTAAGCTAAACGACTGCGTTAAGTAGAGCCGGTTTTATTGCTTAAACAAGAACTCTTTAAAATTTTGCGCCAATGTTTCAAACTCATTTCAATGTGCAGAAATTCAAAACGAATGTGCATCGGAATCTCCTTTCTAATCCTATCCTACTTTACTATTTGCTCGCACTGTGCTTAACATTATATATTTGCCTTATTGTGGACTGAGAGAGTCTTAATTCCTGGGAACGGCTCTTCTTCTTACGTCTGCGATACTTTCAGTTCTTTGACAGGTGCTTTTTCTCACTGAAGTAAGTCACTAGGTTTAGGCTCTCTATGAGCCGTCATGCCTTTAATTTATTAAAAATAAAAGTACTGGTGATTTAATAGCAAATCAAGTTAATTTATCTAGATTGCCATGCTAGATTAAGAAGATTACTTAATTGAGGTAAAGTACTTTAGCAAGATTACTTTCGTAAGATAGTGTAACCTGTAAAGCTTTAAAGAGTGTTTTGTAGATTTTTAAAGTAACTTTTATTGAGTTTAGCACTACGACATGACCATAAAATCTTGTAAAATAAATAACTGGTTGATTTCTGTTCAATTTAACATGATAATTTCCCTGAAAGTGTGTTTTACTATGTAAATGGTGTTGTATAACCTCAAAAGTACGATCAGTTCAAAATATTTAAAATAATAAAATTAAGAAAATCATACAAACATTTTTACACAATAATTCATAATATTTTATTCGCCGGATGTTATTTATTATTATTAATCTAATATTCACAGCATCAATCCAAGTACTTAAAACAACCGTACATTCTTCACACACGATTTAGCCCATCTCGACTATTACAACAAACCATGCATCGTTTTCATTTCTATAAACAAATCCAACCTAACAACGAATTCGTATATTATGTAAGTGTAAATAAATTTCAAATGGTGTTCCTGTAGCCTAATTCGGGCTGTCCATTTATATGTCGGTCACAAAATATGATATTGCCCCATTATGCATGATCATGATGATTGTGCGCTATATTTCTACAGAACATTGCATTGTTCAAGCCCTATATAACTAGTGATTATCATAGTCCTCAAATAGCTGTTCCGAAGTGGCTGCCTGCTAAAAAATTCATCGATTACGAATAAAATTTTCATAATTTAAGTTTATACTTGAAAATACCAGTAATCGAAACATATATAGCTTTCTTTCTCCTATAAATGAACATTGATTATCTTATTGAACGAACGCTCCTTATCTTTGGTGAATCGTATTTTTTTTTGTATCGAAATTGAAATGAAAATGGTTGAGTTGCATATATTTGCATTGCATACTGCACAGCACACACGCCAATGTCCCTATTTTTACTTTTCTGCTCTATAAATATGCATTTCAATTGAACGCAAAAACAATAAAAAAAAAGCAAATGCATTCGCCATTTCGTGGATTATATAGTTTTTCGTTACTATTTTCTCAATGAAATTGAAATTCACCACTCGGTTGTAAGTTATTGCTGTTAATGACGGTTTCTTGAAACAAAACTAAATTTGTTTGAACTTGAAGAGTTAGAAGATTAAGTTCCACAATCTTTGTTACGCCTCTCTCTCTCTTTATCTCATGAAATGAAAAATTAAGGCACTTCACAATGTTCTAATGCTCAAATTTCATTTCGCCTTGCTCTATAGGGCAAGTATTGGTTTTGCGTAAACAATATTCGAGATTTTAGTCAAAAGTTTACACTACGTTGACGGAGAAGTCAAGTCAAATAAAATGGGTTTCGTCATTGTGTCCGGTAGTAGTTCAATCGGAGAAAACCCAAACACTTAGCAGCGTTTTTGGCGAAGTCGAATATTTGATCATTCCACAAATCTGTGTTGTATGTATGTATGTACATACCCAGAACTGAAATCTGTTCGGCTTCCTCAAAGCATGTGAAAGCAGCATAGGGGGTTCAACGACAGGAGACATAATTGAGTTTTTGAAGCATCAATTTCTACTAGGTTTTTGATTCCCCATTGGACAATTATTATGAGATCAGAATTGAATGAGCTTATCATAAGTTGGCGTTCTAGTTCCACATCCAAAGGACAAGGATGTGAATCTAAAAATTAATATGAAAAACTGAAAGTACAATCGTCAGGAAAACAATTTAATGTATTAGAAGTTTTTGACAGGAGATCGTTTGAATAATATGAGGAAGAGAGCCGGAGATAAAACAGAGCCCTGTGGTACCCCAGAATTTATTTAATGAAAATTTGAAACCATCGAAAATGCGGCTTGTATTGTATTGTATCTGAAAGATTATATCAATCCAACGAAGAAGAAATTCATCGCACGAATTTTCGATAAGAGAAAACTTTAACTTAAAATATCAAGGGTCTCCAAATTGATGTAAAAATTGATTCCACTGCTCGGTAAGATATGCCATCAGATCACCAGTGGACCTATTGCTACCAAAGCCATATTAAGAAGGTTTCGTTCTTCAAGATATTTCTTCAGCTGATAGCTAATCAGCGATTCCATGTCCTTGGAGAGATAGGACAGAAGTGCCATTGGACGAAGAAAAGTATGATATGTGTAAAAGCGTAATTATCGGTTTTTCCAGCATTAATGATCACCTCTTTAGAATAATAGAAGGTACATGTATTCTCTAGGTTAGCAGTCAGTTTGTCAAAAAACCATGGCTCTGCCAGAAATTGCTTGGTTTATTGGACCTAGTTTTTGTTGTGTATATTTCTGTAGACTCATATTTTGTATGTTTGGTTGTATGGATTTTTGAACTATCAGCTGATTTCTAACTTAAAAGAAATACATATATAAATAAAAATTGTTTGTCAGCAAAACATATATGTATGTTATTCGGAGGCGATCGAAAAGTTTCCCTTATAAATTCTGTTTCCTAAAAAAAAAATCCAAATAAAACTGGTGTACACTGAAAATGACAATTTCTTCCACACTTTCTCTTGCCCTCTTAAAAATCTTCATATTATCACTATCTGAAGGAGCATTCCCTCAATTATGGAAGATTTCTTTCATAACTTCACTACATAAAAAGGGCCCAAAATCTGAAGTTAAAAAATATCGTCCAATTGCTAAACTTTAACATATTTATTCCAAAAATCTTTGTCATTTGTCAAAGGTCGGTCCACAACTACTAACCTCGTTTGATTCGTATACTTTAGCCTCTCATACTCAGAGAACGGAAAGGAAGTTGACGTCTCAGCCGATTTCAGTAAGAACTTTGACAAAATTTCACATAAGCTTTTCCTATTCAAACTGTCCACCCTTCTTATATTCTTAAAATACAGTTCTTCTTGCTTGAAAAACCATAACTGCAAACCTCGTTTCAGATTTACCTTCTCGGATGATTTCTTAGTTACCTACGGGGTGTCACAAGGCAGACAATTAGGACATCACCTTTTAATTCTTGCTGTAAACGATGTTGAAATGGTCGTCAAATATTCCCATATCTCAATACGCCGACGATACCAAGTGTTTTATTTCTTCTCTTCTTGAACTTGATCTCGACAGTTTCTCTTTCTGGGGCCTGAAATTGACTAAAGTAAATATTGCCCAATGCCATTCAATCAGTTTCTCACGAAAATGCATCCAGTCTCCTCCCCGTCTCTACCTTTTCCGTTATCAACCCATATCCACTGCTGAATTAATTCGGGACCTCGGTGTCTTATGTGATAGAGAGCTCAAGTGTCTCACACATATCGACGAGATTATTTTTAAAGCAAACTCAGCTCTGCGCTTTGTGAAAAACTGGTCCAAAAAATTCTCTCACTCCAAAGTGACCAGTTACCTTATCAAAACCTTCATATATCCATAATCGAAAGCAGTCAACGTTGAATACGCTGGGACGACGAACGAAGAGCAATGAACGACATTCTCTTAATTCATCGTCTACTTTCTGTTCTGTTAACTTCACAACTCTACAATTCCATCTCTTTCAACCTAATTCTCATAATCTTAGAAATCGTCGTCTCATCTATCTGCCCACCTACTGTACCTCTTATGGCTCCAACGAACCTATTACTCGCATGCTTCGGAGAATAAATTGTTAATCATTAATCATCTTTTTAGATTTACCCCAATCCGAGGTTTTTTTAAGATATAATAAAAGCTATGTTTAACTTAGATTAAGAATTAGCTTGTATTAAGTCAAATAAATGGGGATTTTACCCACACCAAAATTAAGACCGCTATAATCTGAATATTAGTTGATAAAATGTCGGAACTGTCACAATCAAAATGATTTTACACTCATATATAATCAGTTCCCTATAAACCGTTGCTAGATTTGTTCCGATTCCAAAAAAAAAACAACAAAATTCTAAAAACTTGTAGGCGCATAGATTTCGTCAAATCTAAATCAAACATCGATTTCCATTATATTTTTTTAAGAATCCCTAACTTGCCCTCATAGTCCACACATACATACATTTTATGTATATGAATATATATTTGAAAATAACAAAAAGAAAAGGAGAGAATGTGTTTGGCAAATGTTTGCTGCATCCATAATATGAGATATAAATTCTGTTTAAGGCTTAAGCCAGATATACATACATACATTGTTCAAATGCTTGACAAGCACGTGCAAGTGTATTAGTAAATTCTGCTTAAGGTTTCAATGCAGTTTCAATGCAGTTTGAAGGAAAATCAAAAGATTTTGATTTTGCATCAAGCCTACACCCAATCTGTACGTGTGATTTTTTCGCTCATACACTTGCACGTGCTTGTGATGCATTTGAACAATGTATATCTGGCTTTAAACGTCAATCGATGCACCATGAATTTGTATTCGAGAGAATTTGTTTTGTTTTCTTTGATTTTAATTATTATTTGGCTTCGAAATGAAAAGGAAAAAGAAGAAGTTGATTTAAGGTCAATGCAACATCGTAGTGTGATTTATCATTGTAAAATGGGTATACCTATATGTGTTTAAAATGTAGCCTCAAGACATTAGAGGTCGAATTTAACTTCAAGAGAAAAGAAAATTTGTAATTTTTTAACCTCATCTGTCAAGTTTTAAAATGTTATTACGATTTACATTTGAAATAAAGGGGAAACCTTATTAATTTTAATTGTGTTCTTCTAATTTAAATAAATTCAGAAAATAACCTTTCATCAGAAATTAATGGCATAATACTTTGCACGTTTTCGTCAAAACTTTCAAATTTGAAGAAATTCTTAGATACGGCTCTTTGGCGCCTGTTAAAAAATTATTAAAATGGAATTATTTGGAATTGATTGCTTGTACAGCCAAACATTTTACATTTACCACTTTATAACCACTAACATTTTTTTAGTGCGTAATAGCGTAGTCCGCTATTTTTACCAAAAATACTTAAGATAATTCAACATCATCGAACGAATCATCAATCATGATGAGTTAAAGGCAGTACTGAGAAGTTACCTTCTGCAAAGATCTAAAAGTTGAATACCTTTTGACAAACCTTTTGTTTTAGACAAGATTCGGGACCATCATACAGAGCCAACAGTGTGAATTAAGTGCTAGGTGATGCAAGATACTTGACATGAACCCCATTTGAACCTATTTGAATTAAGGAAGCGGGAGATAGCCAAAAAAAAAAGTCTAAAGCTTCAAATGACAACTTCTAAAAAGTCTTAAATTTTGACATCAGAACTTCAGTCTTTGACATGCAATATCGAAAAATACAGTAAAAAAACGGAAATCGTATTCCATTCGCCACGAAAAGAAAAATTGAATTTTAAATTGAACTTTGATTTAACCAATGGAAAAAGAATGACAGCTGCATGCCAGAAATCGTTTTGACAGTTGACTTCATTGTTCTTTTGATCTTTCTCAAAATAATCAGACCTTTTGATAGATTAATGCTTAGTTTTCATTATTTCACTTTGAAAGTCGTATTTTGAAGACATGATGCGCTGTCATTAGATTGGATATCATTGTTCTGTAGCACTCGCCATTGACGGTGACCGCCTCACCAACGTCGTTTTCGAAAAAAAACGGACCTATGACGCCGTCGGCCCAAAATTCACACCAAATGGTAACTTTTTGCCACCTAGTGAACCTCTTGTGGGTTGGTGTCGCCCCATATTCCGCAATTTTGCTTGTTAACAAGATGATTTTCGGCCAAACTTATGGTGCTCTTCCAAATGCTCTCAATCCCAGTCATCAAATACTCGGCGTTGTTTGTGGTCGTGAACTATCAGCTCCTAGGGTCAGTCGGATCTTGTACAGGTGTACCCCCAAGTCCTGACGTAAAATTCGCAAGTTGAAGTTTTCCATATACCGACTTCTTGTGCATGGCGCGAAATCGACTGCTTTGGGTTCTGCTGTACATTTTTACGGACCGCGGCGATGTTCTGGACCGATCTTCCGTAAATATGTTGGGTGATTGATAGACGAACTGATCATATCACACTTGGGCACCAAACGTTGAAGAGTCGAATGCAAAAGCTCACCATGTCTGGCGTAAAATGGGCGCTCTAATGAATAATCATTTGGAAGTACTGTTCAATCTTCTAACTTACCATGGTGATTTGGCATCAGTTACTGAATAATATACAACAGATTTGACAGATGTCACAAAAAAAAAACAACGTTGTTATTTCTCCTGATTTGTATATTATAACTAGTCTAATGCATCCAGCTAATAATGTGGATCATCTTTAAGTACGTTTTTTGATTGATGTTTTTTTTAGAACGGCGCGGTAGTCAATATTGTTAACTTAGGCTATTTAATTTTATCGTTTAACTATGAAATACAACACTACAATGCAAATGGACTAGGCTCCCAATCGTGTGCTCACGGTGGGATGCAGATCGGTACGCTAGACCATTTTATACCAATCAGCGGATAGTTCAATACCATAATGTGATATGATTTCATGTTCTATTATTGAGAAGGCTTAACGCTTAAAATGTGGAAATAATTAAATTTTAAATTTGTATACAAGAATGTTTTTGTTGTCGACATTTTGTATGTAGGTAATCGGTTTATTGTGTATAACAGTCATAAGAACCAAATAAATAATTATTTTAAGTAGATATTATCGCTTTAAAAGCAAACAAAAGCCAAAAGAAACAGTTCTTGTTTTATCTGCAACAAATATGTAAATTCTGATGCAATTAGAATAAAAGAAACAAATTACTTAAACCCACACTGACTTGTATTCCACCAAAAATGCTAGCTCGTGATATTTACGTGTCTTTCATTGTGTTTTTAAACTTGCTGTTTTGTTACGCTCAAACGAAAACTTAAATATCAAATAAAAGCGAAATAAAAAAATTAGTTGTGAACTGTGCGTGACAGTAGGAAAAAGTGAATGGCAAATTCGATCTGAATTTAAAAAATAATCAAAAAACAATATTAAGACAGTTATGGTAAAAAAAAAGCGCAAAATTTTAAACGAATTAGTAAAATGCTAAAGCCATTTTATTAAGTAACTATGTTAAAAAGAATATTTTGCTAGTTTTAAACGATTTTAGTATCTTACTATCTCTTACCATTTTACTAAAATTAAAATCGGCTCAACTCTAAAGTGCGTTTCGCTCAGGTACGACAGTAGGCCCATCAGTTAGATGCTGTTGTACCCTTCTAAGACGCAATTTTTGGTCGATGTTTACGGACTCTTATAAATTTCACAGCATTGATGATGAGCCCACTGTCGTACCTGGGCGAAACGCACTTTGGACTTGAGGTCGCTTGAACTTTCAATTGAATTAAATTCAATCACTCAACTTAAAACTGAAATAATTTTCTTATTTCATGTACCTCCGTTAAAATTAAAATCCCAAAATGCCTACTTTAACTTTTAAAAACTTGCTAAATCCATATTACATTTCTGCATTTTCTTCGAAAAAAGTTTCTTGGCAATTTTATTTGAAAGAGTTAAATTGTGTTCTTTTTTACAATTCGTGAGCTTATTGTCTTTCAAAGTAAATAAAATAATATAAAACGTTTTCGGAAGGCGAAGATTGAGATATGTTTGAAGACTCAGCTTTGTGCAGTATAAAGTGCGATGTTTTAAGTTACGAGCAATTCTTTTTAAAGATCTGGACGATGGAGAATTTTACTCCAAGTAAAGGTTTCAGTTTGGTTCTCGGTTGAAAACCTAAACATTCAACACCAAATTACAAACCGTGTCTTCCGATTTTACCAGAATTACAAGTATTAGTTACATGGTACTTCTTCGGGAGATATGTATATCCATCTGGCTGATGCTGGTATGTTAACTTCCTAATGGAACACAAAAGATATACCTATGTACAATAATATTAACCTTTTAGGAGCACTACATGGAATGGTACAGTCCAGTCACAAATAAACAAATAACAAAATAAATCTTAGGTTGTCACTTTGACTTTTGAGTTTCTGACATTTCAAATTATTAGGTCTGTTTGCCAGATTTAGCTTTGTTTACTGTGTTTTTTTTTTTTCTCGAACTGTCATTGTTTAGACGTGTTCAGATGCACCGTATTTATGAAAAGAGAATTAGTATTTTGCTAGTTGGTAAAACGAACAAAAAGGATTAAGATTTTCGAAGAGCTAGTAAACACTGATTTCTGTAATATACTGGATAGCGCATTCATCAAAAAAAGTTGACTCCAATTAAATATTGTTATTTTATGAAGGCGACCACGGTGCCGTATAACAGTATAACTGTATATAAATCTTAAACAGCATCATAAAGCGCGGAACAAATTGAACCAGCAACAGCACTGCCAACAGCAACAGCGGCCACCATTAATTTAGAACCAATGCATTTCAATTGTTCAACACACATAAGAACAGCAACAGCAACGTTAACAGCGTCGGTAGGCCAAAGTCCTAAACTTGCTGTTGTTGGTGTAGTATTGTCAACTTTCCCACTGCAATATTTAGTGGCACAACAATGCAAAACAAAATAGAACGTAAAATAATTTTTCCATTTTGCTACTTTTTTTATTTTGGTTGCAATTATCGTGTGAATAAAAAACAATAAATAATTTTTGATAAACTGAAATTGCAAAATTAAGTGACCAAAAAGTAATAAAGAATAAAAAAATATCGTGAGTGTTAAAAAATCGCTGAATAAATGAAAAAAATACTGTGCTTTTTTTTATAATCTACCCGCGCTCAAGGGATTATGATTACCCTTTAAATGTTTCTACACAGCGCGGGCGTGAAGTTAATGAAGAGAAAAAGGGATAGGAAAGATGTGTGGCACGATGTTCTGAGACTGAAGGTGGTTGTCTCAGATTGCCAGTCTTTTGACTAAAAAACAGACAACTGAAACGACATTTCTTCAATTTTATTAAATTGTCAATTTGTCAATCAAAACAAATGTTTTTCGTCCAATTTTCAATTTATTATTTTAATTTTAATAATGAATATTTAAAATTTCAAATAATACAACTTTAGCAGCAACGAAAACATCAAAAGTCTTGTGAAATAGATTACAACGTGAACAGCATTCAGATTAGCACAGCAACTTCAACGGCAAGCTCAACATCAACTTTAACAACCACGTCACTCTTTTTAGGGCCACTGTTTTAAATGGCTTTGATTACATTAAGGCTAGGCGCACTCATTCAATTTTTAGTTTCGCAACTGCTTAGTTCGAGCAACTAAAAAGTTTGTGGTTTGACACAAACTAAACAATTGCCTTAAATGAGTTCGCTATTTTGCGTAACATATAATTATATGTACCTGAGTGGACATTCAACCAAATAGTTCATCTGTTTTCTATAAGCAACCAAACAGTTGTGCAACTAAAAGTTGAATGTGCGCGCCTAGCCTAACACAGCAACTTCGACATTAACGTTAGACCTCAACCCTAAATTCGATGTCGCTGTGCAAATGCTACCAACTTTTGAGGCGAAATTTGTCAGTATTATCAACACTTAAATGAAAATGTAACAACCATCTTTTTGATTCGTCTATTTATTTTGGTTTTGACAATGGAAAAATTGCTAAAAACAAATAAATTTTAGTACGACAAATTGTGCAAGTCGTATACATTGACGCAATTTACGTTCATTTTTATCGTTAAATGTACGGCAAAATCATTTTGCATTTGAATTTACTTTGATTATATGTTGTCAAAAACGCTATTCACGTTGTAATCTATTTCACAAGACTTTTGATGTTGAAGTTTTCGTTCAATTTTTAGTTGAACAACTGTTTAGTTGCTTATAGAAAACAGATGAACTATTTGGTTGAATGTCCGCGCAGGTGCATATAATTAGATGTTACACATTTTACACATTTTACTCATTTTAGGCAATCGTTTAGTTTGTGTCAAAACCAAACTTTTTAGTTGCTTGAACTAAGCAGTTACGAAACTAAAAATTGAATGTGTGCCCCTCGCCCTAAAGTTGCTGTTGAAGTTTCTGTGTCAATCTGTTTCCCGCATAAACAAGTGCAGTCACAATCGTTTTCCTCTTTGTTATGTCAAAATATTTTTTTTTTGTGAAAAGAAGACGTCAAATTATGAAGCTGCCTACCATCTGTCATCTTCAATTGGAGTCAAAAAATCTGTTATACAATGTAGGGAATGCGCTATCCAGTGTATTATAGAGATCAGTGCTAGTAAATTGCTAAATGGTTAGCAAATTGCTAACTAGTAATATGCCCACTTTTGCTCCACTTTCTTTATGTTTAAAAATAACAATACAAATTGACCATGTACCAAAAGTGACTAAATTTTTGACAAATTTGAATAGAGGAACTTAAAATTTAATGAGCTCAAAATGTGGGCCAAATTCTGCTTCTATGTCAGTCTTAAATTAAAGCATTTATTTTAAAATGTGTTAGCTTATTGAATAAACTTCTTAAATCAACGAAACGATCATTATTCATTAGTAAACGATTGCGTTTAACGTTAATTAATGAAAAAAGAAAGTTGATTCAACAAAAAAAATCATTAATTAAGGGAGTTCGTTGACTATGGGTTTTACGAGTACGTTGATCAATGAAACAATTTAATTGATTTAACAATATTTTGTTGTTTAATGAATACCTACCTTTAGTTACATTTGAATGTTTACTATTATTAACTTAAACATGACCGAAACCATCAACAAGGTCTTGGAAAATTGGAGTGACAGTATGCGCTAACGCAAAGTCAGCCGAGGCAGGCTCTTACTAATAAAGCCATAATACATTGGAAAAATTTAATTTTGTTCATTTTATTGCATTTTTAAAAAGTCACTTGTATTTGGTGCACCCTTTACACGAACTGTAATAATTGTTTTAGGTGTGTTCAGGAGTAATTTATAAATTATAAAATGTTTAAAACTAAGAATGAATTAGTAAACTACTTAAAAGTTAGCATATTCTTAAGTAGTATCATACTAATACGTTATAGGCTGTTTAAAATGTTGCTCCAAGAAGACATTATGTAAGCCTTTTTTAGTTTGTACTAGATCTAACTCTATTCTTCCAATTTCAAAGATATTCCGTTCCACTGTGGTTTTTTCGCTGTTGCATCTTTCTTCTTCGAATTCTCATTTGCCTTGTGAACTCAAGAAATTCATCCGAACGAACACGAGAATACAAGAAAACTGTGCGGAGCTTGAAATTTCCCCCAAATGGGATCTCCGGTTTAGACTGCCTTTACCTAACCATAGTTTTTTGTTGTTATTATTGACAGTTGGAACAAGAGTAAGAGTAAAGTGTGCTTCAGTAACTTGCCCCCTGTTTCTGTAGATATTATGTAGGTATGTGTCCTTCGTGTGTTACTTTGTGCTGTATGCAAATAAAACAAAAAATAATCACGTTTTTGTTGTTATTGTTGCACTCATTCGCCTTTAGCGCTTTAGCAGAACAGACGTTGAAGTCCCTGGCCTAAATGAACATTAGAAGAATACTCGGTTGGTCGCTGCTCGCTATTTCGCCAAATTTTTTTGAACTGGTCACCTAGCTCAAATGCATATCAATATACACATGCACATATGATTGACTGTGTATGTATGTAAATGGTCATTTGGCATAGTAATTGTTGTCCTCGTTGCTCACTTGCAACAAAAACTCACATGGAGGTAAAGTTGCAACATGTTTTGGTTGATTAAATAAGAGGTTTGGCTCCATCAACCCAATTTGTGTGCCCGGGGCTAATTCGTTCACAATTTTCCACCATTTCTGGTTGTGGTGTTTTTTTGTTGTTGTTGTTGATTTCAATTCAAAAAAAATAAGAAACTTGTTTCAACTGTGGTTTTGGTTGGGTTTTTTTTTACTGTGTTCATTATTTTTCGATGTAAAAGTTTCAATTGGATTGTTTTTTTTTTTTAATTTGATAGTGTTTTGGTGGGCACTTTACTTTTTAGTAAGCAGTTGGCGGCAGTGACCTTATTTACAACCAGATTATGGAAGTTTCGAAATTGATAAAAAAAGAGAAACAAAAACAAACCAAACAAATTTAAAGAAACTTGGGTAAATTTATTCATGCGCAGGTATAACATATTATGAATGTATGAATGTATGAATGTACAATGTACATTTTTATTGCCACATAAATATTTATCTACATTATGTTTGGAGTGAAAATGTGGCACTTTATCACACCATTGTGTTCAAATAATGATTACAGTAATTATTGCTACGAAATTATCTCAAATTATTGCGAAAGTTATATAATTCTTTTGATTACGCAGAAGAGTATTGGAACGTTCATATACATATGTATGTTTGTATAGAATTGTAGTTTAAAGAGTAATTTTATACCAATCGTTAGAGCAAATTGGTTATTGCCAAATATTGGTGAGGTGACAACGAGCTGTCAAAATAATTTTATAAGCAAAAAAGAATCACTAAGGCCCAGTTTTTCAGTGCTAGATCGTCGTGGTGTAGGGTTCAACCCCGAGATAACTACAAACATTCTTTTTCAGCCAATTTTGATCCCGGGCTTAGCTCAGAGTTAACTCATAAAATAAGCTGAGTTAATCCTGTTATTAAATGAAGAGAATAACTTTGACAGATGCTGAAAAAGCTATATCAAAGTTGTTTTCATTTTGTGCCACCATTTTTGTTTAATTTTCAAAAAAAAATTTTTTTATGAAACTCAGCTTCTAATTCTGATCTAAGCGATGCCGAGTTATTCAAAATATTAAATATTTAACTGGTGTTAAGAAGAAAAAGACTTGGAAGATCGTGACTACATCATTTTCATTTGTTTGACAAAAAATGGACAGTGTTTTTGTTTTTTGTTCTAGATTTGTGCGATCCGTTTGCTCACACACAATGCCAATTTAGTTTTTATCAACGCACTCTTATAACAATTCTCTTGTGCACATTTTTATTCAAATTTTTAATAACAAAAAAAGCGTTGGTATTCAACCAAGTTGTAAAATTGACTATTATCGATAGTTTTTGACAGATAAATCGATAACTTTGCAGTGATACAAAAATAAATAAGACCTTTTGGAGTCAAAGTTAATCCATCACTAGGAAAGTGCTTCAAGATTAAACTCCGGGATCAGGATTACCTAAACCTGAGTTAACTCAACACACAAAAACTGGGCCTGAGGACATCACAGGTACGAAGTTTAATTAAAATTGTTAGTGGAGTTTTCGCGACAAATTGAATAAACCATGAACTTAAACGAAAATGTTAAACGAATCGCCTTACCTGTTTAGGCAGTAGCTCGATGACATTGAGTGTACAGTCAAACAGACACACAAGCAGCGCATACAAAGACCGACGGACGATATAGCCATAACGAAAACCATTTTATTAGACGATTTTTCGATGTCGCAAATTTGGATATTTGGTCCATCACCAATGTAGGGCTAAAAGCAAAAAGGTCTAGGTTTTTTCTTGGAATAAGGATTTTTCAATTTTCCCGGGTAGATTTTTGGCGTCTTATGGCGGCCATGTTGTTTTGTTGACATCTGTCAAATCTATTGTTTATTATTTAGTTACTGATTCAAAATTACCATGGCACGATTAAACAGCACGTCTAAATGATAATGCAACGTTAATGCAAACCTTACGCCCATTTCATCATTTGGTGGCCAAAATTGGCAGCCAATTTACGTCAAAGGAAGAGAAGATCGGCCGAGAACATTTCTGTGGTTTGTGAAAGTGTACGGCAGTACTGAAGTATGTCGATTCCTGGATGTGCACAGGAACATAGGGCCTACATACATAGTTACAAAATCCAACTGCCAGGAGTTTAAAGTTTATGACCATAGACAACGCCTTTTGTTCGCTGACTATACTTGGGAGCGTTCGTTTGGAAGAGGAACCCAATTTCGACCAAAAAATCATCTCATACATTCATACATACTATAGCTGCGGTCAAAATAATAGTAGTGAACCTTTTGACACAACAAAAACTAAACTAAATTAATCTACTAATTTTAAAGAAATAAATAGTCATCTGATTTTGATATTATTGTTTTTTAGGCTTTTAATTTCAGAAAAAAAAAATCATTTTCAAATTCAATAAATTAGTTGGTAATTTCAAATCAATCCAAGTCATATAGAAAACCAACGGTCAAAAAAATAGTAGCGTATTCAAAATCCGCCTTTGAATATTATAAAAGGGAAAGTTAATAGACAATTTCTACCATAAGTGATAACCGAGTGTTTGAATCTTAAATTAATATTTAATTTAGTTGCATGTCACTTGTTAGAAATAACAGCAGCACATCGGCGTTGCATCGAATTAATAAGATTTTCACATCTTTCTACAGGTACAGGACCTCCAAGACTGTTGTATAGCTTCCCAAAGGGCTGTGTTAGTAGTCCGCTTATAAATAGAAACATACTTCTTGACATCGCACCAAAGATTTTCTTTAGGGCTGGAGTCACTCCGTGACATTTACCTTTTTTCTTGGAACCACTGCTTCGCAAGTTTACTGGTATGCTTTGGGTAGTTGTCTTGTTCAAAGACTCATTTCAGTGGGATTTCGTCTTCAGCATATATGGAAACATAACTTCCTCCATGATCTTCACATAAAGATGCTGATCCATAATGCCTTCAACCCGGTTTATGGGAACAACGCAATATAAAAAAAAAATTCCCAAACCATTATGCTGGATCCTCCATATTTAATTGTCTTGGCTGTGAAACGTGGAATATATTCTGTGTTTGGAGGCCTTCTTTAATATTGATGAGATCCCTTTTCACCATATAACACAATCTTGAACTCGTCTGACCACAGAATATTCCTCCACAACTATTATTTTGACCGCAACTGTATGTAACTACTATAGGGCAAGTTTCGCATTAAAACAAAAAAAAAACAAAATCGAGATTTTGATAGATTCTCGATTTTCTCTTAAACGACTCCAACGTTTTTGATCAAAATTTTTAAACCGAAGTTCCTTTGAATTTAAAAAAAAAAAAATATTAAATATAAAAATTTTCAAAAAAAATATTTTCGGATTTTTGACAAAAAAAAAATTAATTTTAAAATTATTTCCTAAAATAAATAAAATACATAAAATTGACATCATATATAAATTGACATTTGTGTTTGAAAAAATTTTAGGGAAATTTCTTATTTAAAAAGTTGATTTAGTAATAAAACGATTTGTTTGTATAAATTCATACTTTTCTAGAAATCAGGAGCAAGTACATACATATGTGCGTGTCGAATTCAATATGTACATATATTCCAGTAAATGAAATGGAGTATAATCCCGAAACTTATAGAGCTGCTTAGGCAATACTCTTAAATTTTCCTGTGAAGGAATATTTTATTTAAATTAAGTTTTACATTCTTTACAGACATTATGCCCGTGACACACATGTAGTATAGACACCATAGTATGAATAACATAGTATCCTCAATACCATGCTACGTGACACACTACAGAACGTAGTATAGTTTGACAGCCAGTCATATTCTGGCAAACAAAAATTTTCAATCTTTCAAATAAAGAAATTTGAAATTTGTTATGGATCTTTTCGGCTTAATCAAATCAAAACAAACAAAAATATATTCCCCCTTAAACCGTCGATATTTTACCTCCAGATATTCATAATCTTTACGATTTGGTCGCTTCGCTGCCAAGAACTTTTCGTTTTTTAAATTCGTTGCTATTTTGAAATCGCAAATTTTAAAATACTTAAAAATTATAAAAAACATTAATATGACAGTAAGTTTAAGTGCAACTATTATCCACTTTCGAAAAATGGCGCTGTTTTCACTAAGGAGAAAACTATACTACGCAAAAAACCCTAGTATAGATACTACGCTCATACCATTTTGCTCGCCTGCTATTACCGTAGTATAGCATGACAGACATGTGGTTCATTCGTATACTATGGTATCTATACTAGATGTGTGTCACGGGCATTACGTTTAGTTTTTTATTGTTAACTTTTATTTTATAATTCCAATATTTAAATTCATTTGCAGGAAGTATACTTTTCTTTTTACTTGCGATATATGTAGGTACTATAGGACAAGTTCTGCATTTGGAAAAAAAATCGAACTCGAGTATTTGATCAAAGTTGACATTACGATGATAGCGAAGACGAAAAAAGTGTGTCCGGCAATTCCGTCTGTCTGTCTGTATGTCTGTACCTCGAAGTACAGCCTAAACTACTAGAGGTATTTTCTTCAAACTCAGTACTTAAAGGTCTTCGGTGATTCCCTAGAGGAGAAATTGAAATTTTTTTTTAGCTCTAAAATTAACTAAAATTTATCTCGGAAGCGGCTCTAGCGATTTTGATAAAAAAAAAAATTTGGTGTGATATTATGGACATAGACTATATTTTGGTCAACAAAAATGGGGGGGAAATGTTATTAGGGGTACCTGTCATAGAACCGTTTTTTTGATTTTCGAATTTCTCATTAACGGCTCTAACGATTTTAACCAAAAATTTTCAGCAGGATTCCCCTTAAGTTTAAAATAATATTGTATATAAAAATATTCGAAAAAATATTTGTTGAGTTTTTTGCAAAAAAAATTTTTTTTTCGAAAAATCAATATCTTCAAAATCTATGAACAATTATTTTTTGAAATTATTTTCTAAAATCAATGTTATTAAATACTTAAAATTCGCATCCCACATTTTTTTCTTAAAAAAAAAAAAAATTTTAAGAAATTTCTTATATAAAAAATGTATTTAATAGTAAAACGTAAAGTTTGTTTGCATAATCATACGGTTTGTTTGCATAGAAATCGGACGGTAATTTTATGCATTTGAACATTATTGTATTTATTTGTATAAAATTTATATTTATAAGATGTATCTTAAATGCCCAAGTACTTTTACATAAGATCAAGTTCGTGCGATCCAGTCGTGCATTTCATTTTTTGTTCGCTTAATTTTTTTTTAATAATTAATGATTTTATTTTGCCAAGTAGATACAAAATGTTGGTTGATGTAAATTCAGATAAGAATTAAAAGCAATTTAAGTATCAAGATACACGAAAAGGCGAAGAAAGATTTAAAAATATTCACAATATTCTGAAACTTGTATTTATAACTCGTATTCGACTATACCTAGTCGTATGTTGTTATTCCAGGAGTCGAACATCCGACTTCACTTGTACTAATATTGGGAAACGCAAAACATCGCATACCACTGTTCCTACGACTGTATTCGAATACGTGTCATAAATACGAGTTTCAGAATATGGGTGATTATTTAACATTTGACATTCAAACACAATTTTTCTTTTATACAAAGAAATTCATAGACGCAATAAATTATCCAAATTTAGGAAAAGTCAACACAAATAATCTCATCTCTATTATAACATAAATATGTAGTTACAAAAAAAAAAGTTATTTATGGTCTTCACAAACACAAAGATAGTAGAACTGAGTTGCGAATTCTATTTTATTAGCTATCTTGTTTTAGGGTTGCTCCTTTTGAGTTAGGTAGGCATGTAAATTGTTTGCGTTCAAAAACAGTCAAATGTGTTTTGTATACCTTTTCAGTGCAGTTGGAGTGTTTTGTTAAAATTACACCTCACATGTCTACCATCATACTTTCCTTTTTGCAAATGTAATTATGTGTTTCAACTTACCCATTCAACCAAAATACATATAAAGTAGGTCAACTCTTCAACTGTTAGTAATTTCATTTTTAAAGTTCACATAAAAGCAACTTACGTCAATTTACATTAATAGGTAATCTGTCTTGTTTAGCCCCTTACGGGGCACTGAACTGATATTTATCTGATATTTATTAATTTAAAAATCAGCTGTTCATTAAAATTTACTGTCAAAAAAAATTAAAGACATATTTTACTTTTTTAACTCGGAGCGCTTTTATTTTTTAATACCTACATTAATCAAAAAGTAAAAAAAAATCTTGATAATCATAATTTTAAGAACAAAGCTGACAGTTTTGACAGTTTTTTAAAGAGATTATACAATGACAGTTTAGTGTTAAATTGTTTTTCTTAAATAGATCGGAGCGCTCAGGTCACGCTCGGTTCGGAGTGAGCTTTACTGGTTAGGTTACCTAGATGTTAGATCGGTCCATTTGCCTATCTAAACCCAATATTATGTGAATACATTTAAGACACCCATCTAACTGTTGTTAGTAAGTAGCTTTACATTTAGTATTTAAGGTAGGTTATACCTATTAATATGCCTATGCCTACTCACAATTGCACAATAAATGCAAATAAATATTTAAAAATTCTTCTTTTGCTTTGTTAAACTTTTTTTCAATATGTAATTAAATTTATTTCTTAAACCTTTGTAACGTAGGTACGAGTAGCTCTGGGTATGTGGCTATACCTAAATAGCTATGATAACTATGTATGTACTTGATACGGGTTAGATACCTATACACCTACCACACCTTTAAGAATACCGTTACGCAATATGTTTAACAATAAACTTCCATATTTTGCTCAAGGCTCTTGCCAACAAAGAACAATGCCATACGAACAACAACAAAATACCTCTGTAACTATCAAACCACTCCACCCTACGTTTCCACTTGCAGCATTCAAAAACACAAATTTAAATAAATCCATTAAAAAAAAAAGAAAACAAAACAATGGAAACCAGATAAAGATAGATGTTATTTCTCAACATTAATTTTTCATCGCCACAGTATTTGTTTCCATTTTCTCTTCACATTCTCTTTTTTATTTTTTTTTGCTTGCAAACAAAAATCAGCTGTTAGAGATGATGATAATAGAGCTCTGAAAAATAGTTCAAGTTTTTTTTGTTGTTGTCTTTACTTTCTTTGTTCGTCTTTCTTTTCTTTTTGTGATTCTCATTTTCACCTTATTTAAAACAAAGAGAGTGAGAGCACGAGAGAGAGAGAGGAAATATTAAAAGAAAAACAAAATACTTTGAAAGCTTTCCCTTTTTTTGTTAACATACATATTACTCTCTTTTTCTTTCTATCAGAAACTTATATCCACATCGACTTTGTTTTGGTTTCTCTCTCTTTCTAGCTTGGGAGTTTGGCTCTGTCATCGGCTAGTCAGCTGGTCTAGCTGATGGTTATTGTCTTGCCACTTCCACTTATGTTCACTTGTTTAGTTTGCATTTGGTTGGGGTTAAAAAAAAAAGTTTCTCTTCGAAAAAGTCGAACATTAATTTTCGAAATAGCAAAGAGCACGTGCACTTGATGCTTTTATTAGTATGGTAAGTATATTTGTATAGTTGTGTGAATCTCTCTCGATCATATGTTTTTTGTGGGTGTGTAATGTTATTGTATTTTTTTTTTTGTATCAGACAACTTGGATGTGTGTTTGTGTTGTTGTTGCGTTTTGTAATATGATTACGCGGATGCAGGTCATGAATCGTGAATCACATGTGGGTGCTGTGTGGCTAAGTAGATATCAACCAACATTTTTTTTTACTTTGGCAATATTGATATGGGAATAGAAATCTGGAGTAGATTTAACATATATTTTAGCTTAGAGCGCCCGCAAAGGGCCAGTAAGTTAGTTTTAAGTTAGTGGATAATTACGCTAGTTTTTATGAATTTTTGTCTAGTTTTAAGTAGTTTTAAGAAAAATGAATTAAAAAGAAAAAAAAAATAGAAATCTGAAAATCGACGCATAGTTTTTTTGTAATAGAAGTTCTACTGTAACCCTTTCAAAGATACAAATGTGAAAGTTCAAAAAAAAGTTAGCCACTGCATTTACAGTTATTGTAATAATTATGTTATAATTGCACGACTGTCCGAATTTTCGGCACAAAACTGATAAGATAGCAGACAAAATCCGTCCTTAATGACTTATTAGGGGTATCTATTCATGTTAACGCGGAAAACCCATATAATCCTCAGAAACCAGATACATAATTTTATCTCCGAAGAAACGAGGTTTCAAAATTTGTAGGTATATGAGAAAAACTTTCTGCAGAGCTGATAAAATTATCTCACGAATATGAATCGGAAAGAGAAGAAATAAACCTGATAAACTAAAAAGTTGTCTAATTTTAAGGAAATTAAATAAGAAACTTGCTAAATTTTTATTATTAAAATGGTTTTGAGTTCCAATTGAAGTCGTCTAACTTGAAGAATCCAATATTATAATATATTGAAGAATACAATATTATTTGCATGTTAGGTACATACCCATAACTCCGCCAAAAGTCGAAAAAAAAATATTTAGCGACATCACAATATTTGTTTTCGCTGACCAAGTTGAAATTCCGCTAGATGTAGTGATTAGTATAATAGACGTGTTTTTTTGCAAGTCCATAAGGAATTGTAGGAAAAAAACGACATCGGGACTAGGCGCTTTACATGTAAATACAACAATTACTTAACTCTATAGGTACAGACTTAGCCAGATAATTTTCGAGACTTATGGCCGATTTCGTCAAGCGCTTTTAGATTAAACCCTTATAAACTAAATACCCATTTTTGGCTGACTAAATTTTAAAAAGTGTCATTAAAATGTCATCAAATGCAGCTACAACTAGATATAGCAGCTGACATTTTTGTTTTGTAATATTTCAATTTTCAATTTTTGGAGATACAAAACCAATAGGTAAGCAAATTTTGAATTTGAATGCTAATAATATCATGTTTATGATTTGCATTTTATTTAGAATAATAGACTGGTCGTTTTCATCAGACGACTATGAAGAGCACTTTATAGTATAATTAGCCGTGCAAGAGTTTTTCAGATTCACAGGAATCCATTCTCCGACGATATTCATGATGATATTGAATTTAAAATGGGGTTCCGACTTTTCAAAGCATCTGTGAAGCAGTTGTTCAATTTGTTTCATCATTATTTAGAACCTAGAACTAACCAAAACAAATTCGTCAGTGCATTTAATCAAGTTTTTATTACTTTACTATTTTATGCAACAGGATCTTTCCAAATCTTTTGTTTACATCATCTGTTTTTTTTTTGCATTTCTTGGCATTTGCTTAACACATAATGCTTTCTCATTCTTCCTCATTCATTTCGTTTATTAGAAAGAAAAAACCAATTTATTTTTCCAGGGATGTGAAGAAAACTCAATTTTAACAAAATTTTTCCTAAAATGTCCCTTTTATAGGTTGGTGAAACTAAAAAGATTTAAGAGTCTGATAAAACTTAGAGGATTTTTGATAAAAGTGCCTTTATGAAATTGGTCATTTAATCTAAGAGCCGATAAAAACCGTGATGCCAAAATAATATTATCTATATGTTATCGATAATTTGTTCAGAGAAGTCAAAAGTGACGTTTTAGGATGCTGGTTGATGCTAGTTGTCAATAGACGGTGTTCACATTGGACTTACTCAACCGATTTTTTTTGACGTAAGGCCACCCTGTCTTGTTCAGACACAAAAGTTGTCTGAACGCTCCAGGCTCACTTTGACGTCTTGTAGTTTTCATAATTGTTGGCCATTTGCTATGCCACTACAAATATACAGTGAACTACAAAAGTAAGTAAGTACCTCTTAGTTTAAAGATCATTTCCTTCAAACAATGTTAAAAAAAAAACTTAATATTTTTGTCTCTAATTGATATGTATTTCGAACTAAAAAGTAACATTTCAAATAAAACAACTGTGTTCTAAAATTCTGCTTGTTTAGATTCATGGGTTTTTGCAAAGAAGAATAATAATAATATTTCGACCATAATAACCGGATTGGTAGAGCACTCGTCGAATAGTTTGAGGGTTACATAACTTACCTGTTTCTTTGATATCTTTCTGCTGATATCTTTGACGGGCTTACTTTGGGATTCCTCTTCACTTTCCTAACAATAATACGGCATTCATGCTTGTCATTGTCATTGATCGAGGGTCATTTTGCAAACATTCAATGTTATTTTATTTGGTTATTATTTTGTGTATAGTAGATTGACTTTTGTTAACAATTTTACCATTCTCGCACTCCGATTTATTTTCCAAATAGTGTTTGATTAAAATTTTTTTAAATGAGTGCTTACTTACTTTTGTGATACACTGTACCTTCGCGTGTCATGTAATGTCACCAAAACAAATGTCAAAAAAAAAATCCATTAATTTTCAATTTGTTATAAAAATCCTGCCTCACTTTCTCGTCTCTTTCTTACCATGAAGTGTGAATTTGAAACAACACAGAGACGTCAAAATAAGTCGGCGGAGTGAGTCCAATGTGAACACCGTCATACAGCTGACAAATGCCACAGCGTACACAGTGCTTCCAACTATGTATTACGAAAGAAGTTCCTAAATCCTGATGTCGTTTTTTTTTACAATTCTATATGGGCTTGCAAAAAAAAAACACGGCTAATATCAAGATTAAACGTCTACGTCAATTGATCAGTTTTGTAGCTTTGACGTAGAATATGAAACTAATTTTGCAGATAAAATAAAATGCACGACTGGGCCGCACGAACTTGCTCCTATGTAAAAGACTAAGAATTTCAAAAATGAATGTTATTAGATAAACTGTTCATAAGCAAAAAAATTCATTTTTTAAATGACTTCTTTAGTAGTTAAAGGTAAGAATAGGATGTCATGTGATTCAATCAAATATAGATTTATGCAAGAATAAAAATTATAAGTCTTTGCAGTGGTTTCTTAAAAAATAAGGTTTTATATAAGAAAATTTTAAAACATTTTTAAGAAAAAATGTTGGTACGCCAATTTGAAGTTTTTATTATTGTATGAATAAAAATAAAATTTACAAAAAAAAGTATTGAGCCGTTTTCGAGATATTGAATTTTCAAAAAACAAAAAATTGATTTTTTATTTTCAAAATTCAAAACAATATTTTTCTTAAAGTTTTGAAATGCAATGTTTTTTAAACTTTTTAGAAGCTTCTCTCTACGAAATTTCATTAAAATCCGTTGTGCTAATAATGAGAAATTCAAAATTTTAAAAAATCGTTCTATGGTAGGTACAGTCAGTAATATCTTGTTTTCAAATTTTTTTTTTTATTAAATTACAGATATTAAAAACTAATAGAAAGAAAAAAAATTTAAGCAAAATTCTCGGAACCGTGCTCGAAAAAAATACAATTTTCGAAAACCATTTTTTCGGAGGGTACCGTTATTTTTAGGTAAAATGAATTTATTTTTCTCATATATTGTAGATTATTTTTCCAAACTTTTATTTATCAAGTTTTGAAAAAATCGAGCATGGGGTTTTCGAAATATTGATTTTTCAAAAAAAAAATTTGAAAGTTTTTTTAAAAATCCAAAAATTTTTTTTTGAAAATTTGAATACACAATAATATTCAAACTGCTGGAAAGCTTTAACATACAAAAAATGATCAAAATCGGTGTTACCGTTTTTGAAAAAATCAAAAACAAAAAAAATGGTTCCAAGGGGAGTACCAAAACTACTCATTTTTTGGAAATTTTTTTCAACCATTACATAGGTTTAACTAAATTAAATTTTTTGAATTTTTTCTTTTAAAATCGTTGGGACAGTTTTTTAGAAAAAAAAAATATTTATAAAATTTCGAAAAAAAAATCGTATGGCAGGTACCGTTATTTTTTATCTTAATAAATCAAATCAAAAAACATCCGGGGGTAAAAAATCAAAACCCATATCTACCAAGTTTGAAGAAAATCGGCCGAGCCGTTTAGCTGTAATCGAACAGACAGATAGACAGACAGAATTGCTAGACCCACTTTTTTCGTCTTCGCTATCATCGTAAAGTCAACTTTGATCAAAATCTCGAGTTCGATTTTTTTACGAATGCATAACTTGCCTTATAGTACCTATATAAGTCGCAAGTAAAAAAGCACACGAAGCATGTATAACATCAGTTTGACACGAGTTTTCTATTGAACTTGTTTCAAGCGATATTTTCTGCTTTGAATGTTTTTATATGAAATTTAGGCTAGATTATAATAGGTAGTCACTTTTGGAATTTTCAATTGTTCTTCCAGAACCGCTCTGAACTCTTTAAGATGGCATTTCTTCTTCCGAAATGGGGGGCTGAATGTAAATGTCCACGGAAACCTTTGCTTTATTCTATAAATTCGCGTCATTTCAATTTAATTTATAAGAAACAAAAACTTATGTTCATTTACTTTATATGTATACAAAAGAGCTTTTCACGAGACAAATTCGTGTCGAAAGCGTACGATTCACTGTACATAATTTCCTATAAAATTTTTGACAGCTCGTTTACGATGTCTCTTTTCGTCTAGCGATGGATTTTCAGTCGTTTACACCTCCATATAGGTATACACTATATTTTTCAAGATTCTGTAATGTTTCGTAAATGTTGGCTATATGCTGGGTATTCAGACGATGTTATAAGAAATCCGCATAACACCAATTTCCAACCATATGCTGATTTGCGAACATAAAATATTTTCTTGTGTTTTGCAAATTGCCATTTGAGATAAAATGATTAGGTTCGTTCTGTTCATTGAACGAAGATTTACAATAAGGCCAATTATTGTTTTTTTTTGTTCATTAACAAACTTAAATAGAAAATAAGAGTATTTTAATTTATTCTTTAAATCTAAATCATTGCTTACAAATTGCTGAATTAAGCTAAATTAAAGAAAATTTTGTAAGCATTTATTAATTTTGAATGTACATACATATAACAATGAGTTTCCAATAAAATCGCTGATCTATGAATGTAAGGAGCTTACCCATAAACACAAAAAGTAGAAAGGTAGATATTAAACAAACATCAATTTATGAAAGTGTTTCTACGATTGACCTTACCTACGAGTATATCTAAAAGCTATTTTTTAAGACTCTTATTATTCATTCACCATTAAATGTTTGCTTTTCCCACTTGAATTATAATCACAGTATATAAACACTGTCCTCTTTACTATTTTCCCAATTTAGTTTCCTCCCTTTTTGTCCCTCCCTTCATTTAGACAGATAAACTTAACAAACAGAAAAAAAAAATAAACCTCACATAAAACCTATAAATAGAAGCATTAAACATAGGTATAGTTTTACTGCACATTCGCCTAAAATAACTCCTCATCACCCTTTCAATTCCGATAGTTGCCATGCAGAAAATTCAACTCTTGCACCTTTTTTTCCACAACACATAACAACAGTCAACCCAACATCGACCCGACCTCCTCTCCGCCGCCGCTTCTTCTGTTTTCTGTTTGTTTTTTCATTTGAATGCTCTGACCTAGTTTCCGCCGCGCGCCGATAAGAGTGGCAAATAAGAGAGCTTTTATGCTGGAAAAAGTGTGAGAGCTGCCTGCTACATACAAAATGTATGTATATTTTCATGCCCACAAATTGGTTTTTGGTCTTTAGTTTCATGCTGCTGCTCTCCTCTCTGGCGGACCATGACCTAGATGCGAAAATCTTCTTCGTGAAACACGTTTCAGATGCAGTAGCAGCATCATTTCCTTGAAAACAGTCGTCGTATACGCAACACTTGTTAAACATGTTGCTCCGTATTTTAACTAAATCAAATGTTACGTGATAACTGCAGTACTAAATCTTTATTCCTTTCCTGTTTCGCCCTCAGATCGTCGTGGTCATCGTGCTCCTCATCATCAGCATCGCCATCTGCCAGGATGATTCCAACATCAGCTTCGAATACACCCACGACCCAGACCACATCCGCGGTGGTGATTGGCATAGCTTCGCTTGTCTTGGAGGGTCGTGCACTTTCTGAGGATGAGTTTGCCATACCATTGGGATTGGCCAAAACTCTGGCGGCCCAACGTAAATCACAGGCAGCCGCAGCAGCGACGCCAGCAAGCCAGGATACCCCGCGCTCATCACACGTGGTCAACATTACAATGAATCCGAATGCTCAGTCAATGCCTCTATTTGCGGCAAGAACAAACAGCATGCAACCAGACACGATTCACCAACGTTGGACACAAAAAATTTGCCAACTGCGACAATCATCGCCAACAGTCAGCCGCGAGATGGCCTTGGAAGCGATTGCCGTTGGGGTCGATGATGACCAATCGGCGGATCTAGATCGTAGGATGACACTCGTCTATCATCACCGTCCGGTGCCTTCGCCAATAGCTGAGAAGCTTCACACCTTACAGTCACTTGCCACCACATGCTTGAGGGCATCACCAGACAATACACCCAACTATGGGTACACGATGTTGGCATCATCGCCAACGTCGCCTCTAGTGCCAACTGCCGCTACAACGTCGCCCAAATATACACCATATTACACATCGCCTCCGCGCTTGGTCAATCCCTTTGCCTTGAACTCGCTGGCGTCATCGTCTTCACCGGCAACAAGTAACAGCAGCTGCAGTGCCGAGGGAAGTCCAAATGGCTGCAGCAATAATGATTTGCCATCGAGTTCAAGTTCAAATAAGAAACAACAGTCTGGAGGAGGCAGCAATGGCAGCAGTAATGGTTGTAACAGTAAGAGTCCCAAACAGGGGCCCCATTGTGATCAATTCCTTAGAAAAATGGGCTTGGCTAAGGGCGAAGACTCTGATGCTGAGGATCATATCTGTGATATATCATATGGTATTAAAATTGTAAGGAGTTTGACATTTTTTTTTCTAATTTGAACATACTAATTGTTTTTTTTTCCAGTGCATACGTTGGCGCACACATTGTCAAGAAATGGAAGCAATCATGGCCCGAGGGGAACCAATTTGTATAGAAGTTTATCTAGGACCAGCCTCACAAAAAATATTACTGGAGCAATGGATTATCGCACAGAAGGAAAGGTATTATGACAATCCAAAAAAAAATAATAATTAAGTATTTTAACGTAACGACATCATGTTTACAAAAAAAGCTGAATTCAGCTCGATTGAAAAATTTGTAAGCTCTCGGTGTAAACAATTCTTTCTTTTGTCATCTTCTTATTTGGAGACAGAAAAGTTGAACAAAATTAAAATTTACATATTTTTGACCAGATAAACGCTTAATACCAAAAAAGATTCTTACTCAGTTTGTAAGCAAGGTGATACAAAACTTTGATACTGAGATATAAAAAAAACCGTCAAACGTGTTTCAAATAGCTTAAAAGCTGTTAAAGCTATTAGTTCTTCAAATTGGCCCAGCAATGCCCGAATGACAATTGGCATTTTTCTTTTTTAGTTCAGAAAAATGCTCCGAACAGAGTCCGAGCATGTCGAGCTTGTTCTGAACATCCTCTGTACCAAGTGTGCTCTGAGCGCTCTATGTTATTTCTGAAACACTTATGTCGTTTTTATTTGGCAATCCGGAAGCCTTCCGGACTCTTCTGAAAGTGTTCACTTGGGAAAAAATGACAGTTCTGATTCTGAAAAGAAGAGAAATTTGCTTCTGGATTTGAAATCAGAATCGAAACCAGAAGTACTCACACATTCATATACTTAAACGTCAAACTCAACAGCTGTGATTTTTTGTATGCTAATTGTGCGAGTGTATCTTTCAACAAACATTTTTTCTTGATTTTCATTGTTGTCCATATTTGATGTTTCACATATACAATCACAAAAAACTTCAGAATCATCAGAATCAAAAAAAAGTGTTCAGTTGGGATTCCGGATCGGAGAGAGATTCCGGATTGCCAAATAAAAACGACATTAGGTTCGTTCGTTCAACTTTACCCAGGGTTGACCAAGGTTTTCTTGACAACCCTCAGAGTTGTCAACAAAAACTGGGGTTTTCGGTTTTCAAAAAATACCCAAGAGCTTTCAACTGTTTTGTTGACAACTAAAAGCAAGACAAAATAATTTTGTGATCTGATAAAACTTTAAATTTGTTATAAATTAGTTTTAAAAATGAACGAAAACAATTTCACGTTGTTGCTAAATGTTTCATCTGATGAGTAAAACAAACATTCAATTGCAGACACAACAATAACAAGCAATTTGCGAATCGCCAAACGACAACAAAAGAAATACATATGAAATCTCATATGACTTTTGACAGTTTGATCGTTACCTGAACTCGCCCCAGCAAAATACCTATATCTACTTCAAGGCGAGTTCAGGGCGACCCCATGTCTCAAAAAAACACAGAATTTGCTCACCAGGGCGACTTCAGGTTTTTCAAAAAACGGTTTAGGGCGACCCCAGGGTGATTTCAGGGCTCAGCGAACAAACCTATTAGCTTTCACCATTTTGTTTTAAATTCCATCTGTCAAATGATTGTGTTAGTATTTAACTCTGTCTGCTCAGTTATTTTATTTTGAGTTCATAGACCGCACTTTAAACACAATCAGAACATGCTCAGAACGAAAAAAGAAACACAAACTCGAAGCTTTGAGCAATCTGAACTAAAAAAGAAACACAATTTATTTTTTGACAACTCAGGCTCTGCTCCGAACTGAAATAGAAAAACGCATATTATTAACCTCAATGCCATCCTTATATAAATTCCGGGCATTGTGGCATTGATAGAAATGAATGGACGGACGAGCTGGCCAGGAAAGGATCAGCCCTTCGTAACTCACTTAGAGAAGTGTCAACATTCCGCTCGGAGTTATGAAAGGCAATATTCTCTCAATTTTCCTTAACGAATCAAACGTAGGTCAAGCAGTTTAATAAACTGCATTATATCTGGAAAGATTTGGCGCACCTATAATAAATCTCGAACGCTTGTTCTGATATGCAGAGCCAGGCAAGACAAAGCCAGGATCAAAGCTACCTGTAGCGGACACTGGTCAATAGCTAGGAATTTCTCACATCATCAGCTATCATAGCTGTGGAGACCAGCGGGAAAAGGAAACAGTCCTCCATTTCTTCTGCAAATGCCCTTCTCTGACCAAATTTAGAGCAAAATCATTAGGAAGTACATTTTTTGACAACATTGACGAACTTTCGAAAATGCAGATAAAAAACTTGATTCTTTTTTCAACGCGACGAAATTGCTCTAGGACGAACTTCGGTTACTTCTGTGCCTTGCTCTCCGTTCGATTCTGTAAATCCTGGGCCCGTATTACGAATTACGATTATCGTTTAAAATCCCTCGTTATCGTTAAGTTGCGATTACGTTTTACGACACTCGTTTTTTTTAAAACGATAATCGTTTTCTCTTACGACTGCTTTTGGCACTCGTATTTCATTGTTTTGACACATGTACTATTTTTGACAGAAATATTGAAAGAATGAAGTTGGATGCGCTTAAAAAAATATTTTTTTTATTTTATCAGGCAATATTTTGATGCATCCATTATCGTAAACCCTAATCGGTGCATGTGTTGACTATCGTTTTCTAGGGTATCGTTTTTTTGCCTTTCGTTTCGTAATCTGTTTCTGTAATACGGGCCCTGAGTTCGCCGGATGATCAATCAATCGGATTGGCTACTGTTTCAGCGCACCAGTCAAAAAGCTCCCTAGCTTGGCACAGTGTGGATGGTGTCGGAATGAGTGATCCGACTTCCGGATGATTGTGCAAAAGCAAACACAATGACATCAAAACCTAATACATCCTTTCTTCTTTTTGAACTCAATATCAATACCACCTATCAAAATGGCGCACTTCAGCTTTAATTGTACCACAGGGCTAGACTGCCACTGGTCACTATTTCTACCTACCTATCTACCTGCAATTACATAATCTAAAAGGTTTCTTCGATTTAAAATGTAATGACAAACGTTATGTAAACTTATTTTAGCATTCAAGGAATTAATTCCTTAAAATAAAAATCCAACCATAACTCGTTAAATTTAAAACTTTCATTTAAGTAGAAAATGCTCTAAAGAATGCAGATTGACTACACTAACAGTCTAAGCGACTTTGCTGCTATGAAACTTCGATTCAATTGTGCATATTGTAGTAAAATCGAAAGTATTTGCTTACAAGCCGCTGAATAGAAGGATGAAAGCTTTAAAATTGTAAGCAGTGCCACTTCTCGTAACTGCCCATATAGCCTTTGGAGTAGCATTAAAACTAACATACATATTATATATCAATGTAGCTATAATCATTTAATATTAATGAATCTTGCAAAAAACTTAATTTGCGGAACAGAAAACTTGTCAGCAGTACGATTGATGGGGGCTCAAGTTTGTTCTGCTACTTAATATAACTTGGGAAAAGTAATCCCATATTCATAGCAGCACAATTAAGACCAACCTTCTATACTAAGAAAACAAGAGTTGCAAGCTTTTCGGTTGTTTACATCAAGAAATACTCTCTCGTTTTCTTGATGTAAAAATATAAATTTGTCTATCACAGTTCACACACAACATTCCAAATATCTTTTATTAAATAATCTGTTATATTTCTCTGTTTTTAGAACTCCCGGCCCAACAATGACTCTTCCTTCACTGTGCAGTGCCATCCGTAGTCAGCTGTATTTTTCCCAAATCTATGCCTGGTGTGATCTCATCAAAAAATCCGATCAAACCGTCTTCGATACCGGACGTATACTATTTCCATCTAAAGCGGGAGTAAGTGGTTCGCCACCTTCGGGCCAGCGACCACGTTTGAATATATTCTACAGAATAAAAACGTACGATTCAACTGCCAGCTTTAACAGCAAACCGAATGTGCATAATTTCCCAAATGTAGTCATCTCAGAAGGTACATGCCTTTCGGTTTGTGTCAAAAGTCTTCCACGCATTCACAGCGGCATCCCACGAATTGGGGAGTGTTCAGCTGTAGCTGCTATCGCTCCGGTAGCAGGTATTGGTGCCTTGTTTAGTGTAACACCTATTGGCAGTAGCGTTGGTGAATGTTGTTCAGCGTCAAGTGCAGACAAAATAAATATGCGAAGGGCTTCGATGAGTCAGTTGCCATCGACTTCAGTTACTTCAACCAATAGCGCAAGTAGTCGTGATGAGTCCATGGATAAAAACAAACACAATAATTGTATGTACGACGATGAAGATGGAAGCTCAGATGCAACATTGTCCCACCGCGAGCGTCAGCTTTTGAAGTACAAGAAACGAATGCTGAAGCGCGACAAAAAGACTTGCAAATCAACAACCTCGGAGAATGGGGTATCAATGACCGAAGAGTCTCAAGAATCGACCAAATATCAACACATGCAGCTAGGCGAGAAGATTAATTGTGTCTTGGACGAGTCGTTTGCCGCCGATGTGCCCAATAATGGGCAGCAGCAGACGCTGCCGGAGTACGGCTCGATAAACTCCATCCGCCCACCGTTATATCGGCCTTCGCCACCGAGCAGTTTAGCCGGAAGCGTTCAAACTCAAATTGTCGAAATGATCTCAACAGGCACCCAAACGGCGAACTTTTTCCAATCGGCTGCCTATCCCAGCTGTGATCTATGTGGCAATGGAATGTCTATTGTGTGCATGAACTGTGATGAAAATTTCGCTGAAGTTACTCCGCTGAATAAGGCTGATTTGTTGTTGCAAGCTATTCAGCGGACTCCGAAAGTGGCGCGAAATCGAAATAATAATAATTCGCCAGCAATGGTACATCAAGCGGGGCGGAGTAGCAGTATAAGCGATTGTCAAGTGTGCAAACGGCAGAAGACCCAGCATCATTTTCGTGGCAAGGATGTGGAGATGGAGGCACAACACCGAAACAACAATAACAATTGCAGCAATGGAAATAAAAATGGAATGTGTGCCAATGGAGATGGTCCACCGTGCGATTGTGGAACGACCTCTTTTCGAATGGAAGAAGACAGTGAGAACCAACACATATGGAATCCAGTCAAAAACCGCAACACTGCCATCAAGGAAGACAAATCTCCCCCACCTCCAATACTTATTTCGAATTGTGGAGGTGGTGGCGACCAGTCTGGGACAACACATTTCAAAACTCCAACATCACAAGCATCTACGAATGGCGTAGCAACGAATTCAGCTCAATCTAGCCCAAAGCCAAATCGTCTTGAAATTCTGAATGGTTCTCCGGGAGATAAGAAGATGCGAAACCTTCCCAAGGTTAATCTAACACAAATCTTTTGTTCGGGGAATTCTTCATCGCCGATACCGATAAGCTGCTGTCCATCATCGCCAGAGGTCACAACATTCACATTTGATGTCAATGGAGGTGGAATGACAACGACAATAAACCTTCCATCCCCGGAGGCGAGCATCCGGGTTCAGAAATCCTATTCGGCGCCAACACTGCCAAATTCGCCTTCACTATCACCGCGATTTGCTAAACAAGCTGCCTTTTACAAGAGACGATCACGTCATCTGTCCGATCGTTCGGATCGATCGTCTCTGGGGTCTGACGAACAGTTTTCCGATGAGGAACTGGAAGCAGGTGTTTACAGCCCGGCCTCTTCGCCAATTAAATTTCGTTCGCGAATCTCAGCTTTTGGACGAAGGCCATTGCTCGGCAATTTAGAAGAGAGTCTGCTGCAGAGACGTTTTGCGCCAAAGATGGAAGTTGCTGGATTCCGAGTGTTGTTAGGTGCATCGGGAGGCTTTTGTCCCACGCAACTGACTATACCTGCAGCGGCCTATTTCTACGAACTGCGTGGTGAGGCTCTCAGCACACCATATGTGGTAAATTTATAATTTTATATAACTTTTATTCCCAAAATGTTAACTGGTTTTATTTCTAATTTTAGTGCGAAATACGTTTGCCAAGAAAAGGCTATTTGATACCAAGCACCGGAACTGTACAAGCTACACTTTTGAATCCAATGGGCACGGTAGTGCGTATGTTTGTGATACCTTATGATTTTAGAGATATGCCACCGTGGCATCAGACTTTCATTCGTCAGCGTATACTCGCTGAAGAGTCATCATCGTCACAGCAGCCGGAAGGCGAAAGACCTACAGAAGTATCTGGATGCAAAGGTGCTGCAATGTCTATGATGTCTCGAATGCATGGAGGAAGCAGTCTGGGGCACATGATTTCCAGCGAAAACATGAAACGCCTGCGATACTCAATACATTTGAGGTGAGATATTCATTTGTTTTTTGGATTTTTGGTATTGAATTGCAATTCGCCAATGGGACAGTTGTGAGTTCTTATTAACGTCCAAACTCTGATTTAGTTTAGGCTCACAGCTAAGTGTGAATGCTTTCCATAAATGGAAAGTTGGATAAAACGCTTAAAAATCGTTTTATTGACGTAAATTGATGACCTGCAGAGTATGATAACAATAAGGTTTGGGGAGACTTTGATGTAAGTAGACAAACTTCATTGTTGAGCTTCTGGATTTTAAGGTTACCTACAGTAGCTATATTAATTATCGGAACTGTTAACTCTGTTTGTTTAGGAAAAAAATAGTCTGAGTGTCTTATCGGAAATATGTAACTTTTTTGTCAAAAATTAAATTTGTAACAGAACTCCCAAAATAGTAGAATAATAGAATTGCTATACTCCTACATTCTTTAAAATAAAAAAGAAGCAATGAATTTTTCTCCTGAAGATCCCGAAAACTTGGACAATTTGAAAAAAGAACTGGAAACTGATTTCCATAAGATCTCACTCAATGAACTCTGTGAACGATTTCAGACCAATCCCACACAAGGTCTTACCCAATCTAGAGCGCTTGAACTTCTCGAACGCGATGGTCCAAACGCATTGACTCCCCCGAAGCCAATTCCTGAATGGAAAAAATTCATACAACACATGTGTGGGGGATTTGCTGTAGTTCTATGGACAGGAGCTGCTCTCTGTGTCATTGCTTATCTCATTCAAGCTCACGAAATTACAGATCCAGACGAGGATAATCTAGTGCTGGCTGCGGCCTTAGTCATAGTAGTGGCAGTTACTGGAATATTTGCATATGTCCAGGAATCGAAAAGTTCACAAATCATGGATTCCTTCAAGAAACTCATTCCACCAGCTGCGATTGTTATTCGTGAAGGTAAAAAGACTGTTGTTCATGTTTCAGACGTAGTTTTGGGCGACGTGGTTGATGTGAAATTTGGTGATCGTATTCCGGCGGACATTCGTATTATCGAAGCAAGCAACTTTAAAGTCGATAACTCGTCGTTGACTGGTGAGTCCGAGCCAGTTCCACGTGGAACCGAATGCACACATGAAAGTCCCTTGGAAACGAAGAATTTGGCGTTCTTTTCCACAAATGCAGTTGAAGGAACTGCAAAGGGTATTGTGATTAATCGTGGTAATCAGACTGTAGTCGGTCGTATTGCTGGGTTGGCTTCCAAGCTGACAGTTGGAGTATCTCCCATTGCAAAGGAAATCCAACATTTTACATTTTTGATTACGATTGTCGCAATGACCTTGGGAATTTTATTCTTCTTGATAACTGTCACAATTGGATATCGATTTTTGGAATCAGTGGTCGTCATGATGACCATAATTATTGCAAATGTTCCTGAAGGTCTGCTAGCCACAGTGACTGTATGTCTGACCCTAACTGCCAAACGTTTGGCTGCTAAAAATTGCTTGGTCAAGAATTTAGAAGCTGTTGAAACTCTAGGTTCCACTTCTACAATTTGCTCAGATAAAACGGGAACTCTTACTCAAAATCGAATGACTGTTTCCCATATGTGGTATGACAATAAGATCATCAATGCCGACACGACAGAAGATCAATCTGGCGATCAGTATGATAAGACGAATGCTGGATTTAAGGCCTTGTCCAGAGTGGCAGTTCTATGTAATCGTGCCGAGTTTGGTATAAATCAGGATGACGTTCCAGTGATGCGAAGGAAAGTGAATGGCGATGCATCAGAAGCGGCTCTGCTCAAGTGTATGGAATTGGAGTTGGGCAATATCATGGATATTCGTAGAAGAAACCCAAAAATTGCTGAGATTCCGTTCAATTCGACAAATAAATACCAGGTGTCAATCCATGAAACTGACGATCCCAATGATGAGCGGTATTTGTTGGTGATGAAAGGAGCTCCAGAGCAGATATTAAAACGTTGCTCGACGATATTTACTCATGGTGAAGAACAACTGCTAAATGAAGAAATGGCAGAAGCTTTCAATGAAGCATACCTTGAGTTAGGAAGCATGGGTGAACGTGTTTTGGGTTTTTGCGATTTGATTCTCCCATCCGATGAGTATCCTCATGACTACATCTTTAACACTGAATTCATTAATTTTCCAGTGGAAAATCTTCGCTTTGTTGGGTTGATTTCTATGATTGATCCTCCACGAGCTTCGGTCCCATATGCGGTTGAACAATGTCGATGTGCTGGAATCAAGGTAATAATGGTCACAGGTGATCACCCGATCACTGCCAAAGCTATAGCTAGAGATGTCGGAATTATATCGAAAGACAGTGAGACTATTGAGGATATAGCTTTTCGGTTAAACATTGCAGTACATGAAGTCAATCCATTGCAGGCCAAGGCCGCAGTTGTTCATGGCTCAGATCTGAAACATATGTCCTCCAAGCAGATCGACGATGTATTAAGATATCACTCGGAGATAGTTTTTGCCAGGACTTCACCACAACAGAAGCTTATTATTGTGGAAGGCTGCCAACGCATGGGTGCTATAGTTGCCGTAACTGGTGATGGAGTAAATGACTCGCCCGCATTGAAAAAAGCGGACATAGGAATAGCCATGGGAATAACTGGATCGGATGTCTCCAAAGATGCAGCCGACATGATCCTACTCGATGATAACTTTGCATCAATTGTCACAGGAGTCGAAGAAGGTCGATTGATTTTTGATAATTTGAAAAAATCCATTGCCTACACACTGACATCGAACATTCCAGAGATGTCTCCGTTCTTAATTTATGTTCTTGGTGGAATTCCCCTGCCTCTGACTACAATATCAATTCTCTGCATTGATTTGGGAACCGATCTTCTGCCAGCAATTTCTCTAGCTTATGAAAAAGCCGAAACCGATATCATGAGTCGAAAGCCAAGAAATGCACTCACTGATAAATTAGTCAATCAAAGGCTGATTCTAATGGCTTACGGTCAAGTTGGATTTATTCAAGCAGCTGCTGGGTTCTGTTCCTACTTTATAGTAATGGCCGAGAATGGATTTCTACCAAACTCACTCTTTGGTATTCGTGCCAAATGGAATTCAAAAGCTATCAATGATCTACCTGATTCATATGGTCAAGAATGGACATATTACGAGCGAAAGATTCTCGAAAATAATTGCAATACAGCGTTCTTTGTGGCAATTGTGGTGGTGCAATGGTTCGATTTGCTCATTTGCAAAACTCGTCGATTATCAATTGTCCAACAGGGTATGAGAAATTGTGTTCTTAATTTTTCTCTAATCCTCGAAACGGCAATAACTTTGTTTTTATGCTATGGTCCTGGCATACATGAAAGTCTGAAGATGTATCCAATCAAGTTTCGATGGTGGTTGCCTGGAATTCCATTTAGTTTGTTACTTTTTCTCTACGACGAAGGACGTAGATATTTGTTGAGACGAAATCCAGGTGGATGGGTTGAAAGGGAGACTTATTATTGAAGTATTTATTGTTTTTGGAGTTTTGTTTTTGATAATTTATTATAAGTTAATTCAAAATAATTTCATTGAAATACAAGAAGTTGTTTTACTGTAATCGGTTTCCTTCTTTTGTTTTCAATTTCTTTATTTTTTTTTAAGTTTTACTGGCCAGGTATGACAACGAATAGTAATTTATCTGTATTTTAGAGTTTCCAGACCGCATAATTAAACAATAAGTTGCGAATATAAAAGTGGAATTGTGAAATCTTGTTGAGTCAATAATCACTCGAAGCGAATGCTGGTGGTGGAAGAGCAAGTTTGGGTTAACAAAATATTAGATCAAATCTGCTTTCTCAATTTTTTGAAAACTGTTTTTCAATAAGGACGGAACGATGTTGAAATGCAATGAAACAACCTGTCTGTGAGGCATTAACAAAATTCTTTATTTGTTCGAAAGGCTATGACATTATATATTAAATATGACATCGTTAAAAATGCCCACCTCGGCTTATTACGGTGGCACAGATCAGAGCAGTCCAATTTTCAATAACTTCTGCATAGATTGGTTGTGGTTTATTCGTATAGACCTGCGACTTCAGGAAACCCTTAACGAAAACGTCTAGTTGGTACAAATCGCATGACCTTGGTTGCCAGTTCATGTCACCTGTGTGCAGAATGTCAATCGTGGTGTCAGCTGTGTGGCACGTAGCGCCGTCCTGCTGAAACCAAATATAGTCTGGTTCAATATGGTCATGAACTTTGAACTCTTGGATCTTGTACGGGTGTAGGCTCAACATTCGCAAAGTTGAAGTTTACTAAATGCCGATGTTTTGTACATGGCGAGGAATCGACTGTTTCGAGTTCTGGTGTACACTTTAACGGACCGCTGCAATGTTCTAGGCCGATCATGCGAATGTTGGCTGATTGATAACCAAATCGGTCTAAATTATGTTGTAAAATGAGTTTAGCGTTATTTTAAACCATCCATTTTATCCTCAATTTTCATTTTAAAAAATACAACAACTACTTAAAGTCTTTACGGACTTAGCTAAGTCCAGATAATTTTCGAGACTTAACCTAAGTCGTGATAAAAACGGTGATGCCAAAATAATATTATCTATATGTTATCGAAAATTTGTTCAAAGAAGTCAAAAGTGACGTTTTTAGATGCTGGTTGATGCTAGTCTCAATTCAGCTGACAAATGTCATAGTGTGCACAGTGCTTCCAACTTTTTGCAAAAAAGTTCCTAAGTCCCGATGTCGTTTTTTTCTACAATTCTATATGGATTTGCAAAAAAATAATATATCTTCTATATAATATCTACAATATCTCACAGCTAATATCTCTTCTATACAGTCTAAAATCAAGTTCCAAAATTTCTGTTCTCACTTTAAATATAAGGGTCATATCAAAGGCAGAAAATAATTGGTGCAACATTTTTAAAGCCTCGATTCTCTACGAGCTAACAATGTATTTATTAATATTTTTTATTTTTATATCCGATTAGATCATAAGCAGCGATGTTTATCGTCGCTACCTAAACGGATTTCTGTACATAAGCTTTCGTTTTTTTGTATTATGCGTGCAAAACACTCCCAATGTGGTGTAAAGCAAAGAGTTCGTCAGATAGACCTCCCCTATTAATTTACTCTAAATATTCAAATTTGTATGTATTTGTATCCTTTCAGATTTCAAACATCACGCTCAGGCCGATTAACCCTTCATACAGATATTCGTCTATTGATCTCACGTCGCACCGATTGCGATACGGCAGCGGCCCACGCCAAAGGGGTACTTGAAGCACCCAACGATCTGACCACCGACACAGTGATGCCCAATCACCCGAAATACAGCGCCCGTCAGGAGAATCCAAATAAAATTTAGTAGTTGCTAAATTTAATTAAAATGCAATCGCAGCATTATTTATTTATTATTTATAACAGTCTTAAAGTGCGTATGAATCGCTTGCGTAGGTTTAGTTAGTGCAAATTTTTTGTTTGTTTTATTATTATTATTATTTTTTTTTTTTTTCAATTTCTATACTCATTTTTTTTTTTCTTAATCTTTCAAGCAAAATCTTTTCACCGAAGAAATAATTTGATAGATTTCAATAATATTTTTTTTTAATAATTTACTTATTTTTCATCCATTTGACAAGAAATAATCAAAAATATTTTTGTTACCTTGAAGAGCTTACTCTCCGATCAACATATTTTTGGATTTTATTTTAATTTTTGATTATTTTGATTTTTTTTATATAGAAATTAATTTTTGTATCATAATTTATTCAATTGTTTAAAACTTATTTTCTCTTTGGTATATCAAAATTTTATATCAGTTAAAATTGCCACAGTTGAAGGGAAAAATTGAAAGAAGAAAAATATTCAAACTCACTTTTTTTTTGAAGTAGCGCTTTATTAAGATGGAATTGTAACAAAAGAGGTGAATTTATCTATGTATCGTAGGCGCGCTCATATCGATCATTTTTTTAATAATTTGTTTGAGTGGTGTTGTATTGTGTTTTAGCCAATTCAAAATGAAGTAAGCTTAATTCGAGAAAAAAAAAAACAAAAATCCACTTTATGTTCAAAATTTCATTAAACCCTTGTTTTTTTTTATAAATTCAATTCGAATTCGAATAAACTTTATTTCCTGTTGGCTATCAAATTATTAAAGAAAAAAATCAAGAAGTGTGTTCAGATGAGCAAAGTATGTGTGATAATATTTAGAAAGCTTTTATTGTATTAATATTTTTATTTTAAATAATACTTTAGAATTAAATATATTTTTAAGAAAAGAAATTATTATTACTATTAATATTATTATTAAAAAAAAAAGAAAGAAATTGCAACGTTAGTTTACAAAAATTCTTGTGATTAAAATTTCCGCATTATAGAAAAGAAAATATTAAAGTTAGTTTTATTATAAAAAAATTATTATTCTTAGTTATTATGTTTTAAATAACATTAGTTCTTGGGCAAATGCAAATATTAATTGAATTTTGTTTTCCAACTAACGCCTAGATTGTTTAGTAATAATTGATTGTCAAAAAAGGAACTCAGCAGAGAAATATAACTTTAAGATTCTAGAAAAAGCCATTGTAATTTTTTTTCTAAAAAAAGATATCTTTTTTGACGAAAGAAAACCGTTTGCATGAAATTTCTATAAAACCAAGATTAAACAGCTTATTTTTAACTACAAAATTAGTTGAGAAGATCTAGAAAATATTCGATATGTACGTACATATTCTATGGGTATTTAAAGCTATTGCTTAAAGGTGAACCAACATTTTTTGTGAAGAAGCATTTCTTAACATGATATAGAATAGCTTTAACCTTCACATTTCACCAGAAAATTATTGTTTTTTGAAAACACATTGAAATACAAACATTTGTATATCAATCACTTGATGATAAGGAAAAGGGCTTAGATCAGAAACTATAGGTTTCCACAAAATATATTTAAAGTTTGGGTAATATGAGCAATTCAATGACAAATCAGCTATTGAGATAATTATTTCTGTTGAAAGTGGGTTGCTAAAGATTTGTACGTGTTCCAATAATGTACATGTGTAGATTTTCTGTTACCTACTATTGGTACAGGATTTGTAGTTATATCGGTGTAGTTTTAGGTATAGCTTACTCAACTGAAATTTCAATCTTGTCTGCGAAGAAAAACTGATCGAGTCTCTCGGGTGAAATGAATCTTGGGCTTGGTTGTTCTAACAAAGCGTTATTGACATGGATTTTGGATCTTAAAATTCGATCTATTCCTTTTAATTCCATGACTTATTCATACTTAAATGTACAGTTTTCATGTTCCATTGATAACCGAATTCTATAATGTTTTTATGATAATTATCAAAAAATATTTGAAAATATCGTTGCTCCGAATTCTTAGGAAGAAGATTCAGCACCTCAGATTTTCTACTCGTGAGAGTCAAAAATGTCTTGTAAGTTCAAAACCCGATAAGAGTAGTCGTCTATTAATTGATCAGCATTGACCGTAGCATTTTTCCCAATATCTTTTAAATTGGGGCAATTAATTTTAAAACACCAACGTGTTTGCCAATTTCATTACCAATCGGATTTTCTATTCGTGAGAGTTAGTCTGTGACGTGAAAGTAAAAATTGTTTTGTTAGTTCAATACTCGATAGCAGCAGTCGTCTGTTAATTGTTCAGCATTGAACGTTGTAGAATTGGTGTTCCTTTGGTATTAGCAAAGCACCAACAAAACTCAATTAAATGTCGATAATTTTGGAAAGAAAAACTTAGTTTTGCAGTTGGTAATCAAATTCTTAATTGTTTGAATATATTACTAGAAGTTTACAATTTTATCCAGAGTGTAGGTTAATAAAGAATATCTAATAAAAATAATTCTCCTCTGCAATGAGATAAGTATTTGAAATTGTATTAAACTGCAGAACTACAATTAAAAAACTGTTTTGAATCTCACAACCAAATTATTCAGATGATAAACATGGTTTTTAAGTCCAGCTTAACTACAAGATTTAAATTGTTGATTGAAAAAGTTGTCGATGAAATTGATAAAAAAATGACCAACAATATTGAAGAGTAAACTACACAGATGTAAATGTACACACGCAGATATTGTGTTCAGCAAAACGAAAAATCAAAGAAATCATTAGCCATCAGACTTATCAGCTATGTCTATATTTGTCTAGATTGGTGGTTTTTATGAACATGAATAAAAAAGAAGATAAATATTTATCAAAAAACTAGTACTTGGCACTGATTATGAAATTTGAAACGACTCGAATTTAATTGTTGGAATTCTAAATGTCGTTTCAGCTTTGTAGTATTTTCGCAAGTATTTGATCGATTCAAAAATCGATCATCAAATTTACAAACAGAGAAATATCATTTCTCTTCAAAATTTTACTCGAATTTCCATTTCGAATTTAGATTAAAGCGATTTTCTTGAGAAGTGCTTCTGATCGATTAAAATTTTCCAAATTATCTTAATTTCCATACAAATTCGGATTTCGAAATAAGATAATCCCTTAGTTTATGAATGTAAAGTAATTCAAAACGGAAGTTTCTACCTATAATCCTTGTTGATAAAGCTGGCATTCATTAGTTCATTTTCGTTCTAAAAAGTTAGACAACTTTTGAACAGATAACATTTGCCAGGATTTATCCCAGGTGATGTTCTTTTAAAAATAAGTTGTGTGAATATACAAAAAGATTATTTTTGAGAAACATAACCGCTCTTGTTCGAACTCATAACGAGAGAATATTTTAAAATTAATTTAAAATGAAATTCATTATATTGCAGATAACATTTTTTCTATTAAAATCTTTTTTTGTCCTGCAAGAATGTGGATACTTCTTTGAATTACAAAATTCAATTGTTAATTTTATAAATTTTAAAATTTGAAATAAAGAGAACATTTGTACATACATATACATCTAACAATAAGCTGCAGTATATCTATACTCGTATTAATGTAGTTTATTCAGTAGGTTATTAAATTTGAATGAGTTTTTTTTTGATTATAATTACTCGTGTATATGATCGAAAAATTCAGATGATAAGTGTGAATTTATGAGTTTGCATGCATGAATTAGAATGCATTGGCTATCGCTTTCCCATCTTTCAATTATTATTTGTTATGCACAGTCGACATCTAAAACCAAATGTTACTTATACGATTCAGTTAAAGGTTAATAGAATACAATGGGATATAGTTCAATAATGTGGTTAAGTCTAGAATAACCTAATTAACATTATTTAAAAAACAAATCTAGAAAAGGAATTCAAGTCAATTCAGCTGTGTAAATCGACCATTATTTTGCACTGTATTTTCCAAAAAAGTTGTATTTGGAATTGAATTTGTCTTTTGGTGCAATAAATTTCTCTTCAAGGCAAAATTGTGTAGCATTAGCTATGAGTTGATAATATGATTGAGTAAATCAAAGAAACTCAAAAATGAAATTGCGCCTTGAGAACAATTTGCTTCGAATTCTGGATAAAAAAACAGCAATAGTTACAGCCATAGAGTTGAATTTGCGGTACATACTTAGGCGAAACCCGATATGAAAAGATCAATGTTTAAGATTTTCCGGAATAGATGCCAAGAAACAATTTTGCAGAGTTGAAAATGCTCCTCAATAATCTGTGAATAAAAAATATACATTTTGATTTTGACACATCGAATTTTGCTTAAGTACATACTACAGAAATATAATATGGAAGGTATGGTATTGTGGTTCCATGTGGATATGAACGTGATTATAGTTTACATTTAAGTTAGCTCAAACAACCACCTTAAAATTACGTTTCATGCCTGATGACGGTTTAATGTACAGTGAGGAAGCATTGTTATGTCATTATGGCACAATTTTCTATTCAATGTAACGTTGTAGTCTCCTCTTTAATAAAGGAAATATTTACATAAATCAACAATAGGCATTTATTCAAAAAATCGTTTGGAACGCAATAGAATACTTTCATATTTATATTCAATTTACACTTTAAACTAAGAATGATCTATAGTATATTTTCTGTTATTTTCAAAATTAAATTCTCCCTACACCAATTCAAAAATAAAATTATAAAACAAATACAAATAAAATAAGCAATACAATTAGTACATTTTTAAGTATATTTTCAATGGCAAATGATAATGTGGAGCATGTCTGTGATACGATATGAGCGTCGCATGCTTGTGATTGTTATTATTTTATTTTATTTTTGTTTCTTATCTTAACTAATGATAATACAAAAATATTTTATACTACAGATACAAAATAAAAACAAAATATAAGTTTTTCTGTTAACTCAAACCAAAAGTCCACTCTGTAAGAAAAACAAAAATATATTACATTTTAAAAGTAAAGCAAAATAAATACAAATTCCTCTATGTCTTTCTGTTAAATAAAATAATTAAACTCTAGATTTAAGGTTTCAGTTTTGTTTCGGATTTAAATAAACACAAACAAAAAATTACACACTATTTTGTGCATATTAACAAAAAAGAAAATAATAATAATAAAAAAAAAACGAAATAAAACAATCAATGTATCTTGTGATTAAACGAAAATGAAAACAAAATGAAAAACATTTTCAGAAAAAAAATATATATTAATAATAATAATGATAAAAAAAAAACAACAATTATGTCTTTAAATATTAACAAAAAAAGCTATAGGTATAAGAATAATATTATTATATATATATATATATTTTATCACAAAAATGTGAAAAGAAAATACAAAACAAAGTAATGTACTCAATTTTTTCATGGTTTGTAGATTGAATGATTTTTTGTGAAAAAAAATTAAAACATACTAAACTAAAAAACAATTATAGTAAAAGAATCAAATAATTTTAAACAAATTATTGGAAAAAATAGAGAAAAGCATACAAAACCATAAACAAATATACGTTACAGTTTTTATTTCAGTTGAAAAATGCAGATTTGAAGTTTTTATTTCTTTTTTCTTGAATTTATTTTTTCAGTTTTCATTTTGAGTTGGAAAAATATTTGAATTTTCTTATTTGGTAAAATTAAAGTTGTAGTTGCTCTGATTTATTAAAGTAAACACCAGGTGCGTGCAGAGAATGGACATACCGACAAAGTTCATATAAATTCATTAAAGGGCGAACAACAGCGTAAAATAAAACAGATATTTTTATCGTACTTCGTACAGGGTGGCGCATAAGAAAGGTTAAAAGTTATGATTTACTTTATGGATAAGATTTATCTTTCTGATTTAATTTAACTTTTGTATTTATTAAAATTTAGACTATTGTTTGGAAATATGTTCACATTCGTGCAAAATTTTAATTTTAATAAAAAGGTAGAGAAAGTATGATGCTACATTCGTTTAAAATTTTGCAAAATGGTCGTTATAACCCAGTTTCATACTTAAACAGCCTTAACATCGTGCTAATTCAACTAAAATTTTGCGAAATTATGTTTAAAAGATAATTGCGCAAAATTTTAGTTGAATTAGTACGATGTTAAAGCTGTATGAATCTAGGTTAAACCAAAGACTTTGCAAATTTTAATCGAATTATACTTTCTGTACCCTTTTATTAAAGTTAAAATCATCGAATACCTATTTTAATTTTGTAGTATCGTACTAACTTTATATGACTCTTTGATATTTACAAACGTCAAAAAATGTCTGTTTACTTAGTTTTTTGTACGAACTGTCATCGGCCGCTCTTGGCTGGTAGTCCAATAGGGTATCTAAGATACTTTAGTATCCGATACGTTGGCGAACGACCAAAACCGGAGAGGTAAATCAGATCAGGGGGTCAATTCTCTATCTGTGAAACTGTGAAGTGATAAAAAAATATCATTTCTGGAACTCTTTCTGATAAATGTTTGTCAAAACATGTACTAAACAGTACTAAAATGAGAAATGCTCTCATTTTCGATACGCGATACTCATTTTTGAGTACAATTTTGTTTTTGTAATTTTTATATTTTATCAGGGCTCTTCACAAAATCGTTTGAGTGTGAAAACAAATTTAATATTTGAAAATATTTTGCCATTTTTTTCATAAATTGCGAATCGGATAGTGTGTGAAGTTGTGAAAAAAACTTATCACTTCACAGTTTCACAGATAGAGAATTGACCCCCAACTGACGAAACAAAAGAGAATAAGCGACGATTTTATTTGGCGAACAAGTGATTTTTAAAAGGTTAAAAAGACTTTTAAATAAATTAATAACATATAATACGGCAAATTTGAACTTGAATGCATTGACGGACGATTAGATCTTAGGTACCTAAGCTAATGTTGTATTGTGCATTAATTATAAGAATTGAATTGTTTGTAGTAAACGACCTTTTTGCAAGTTATCCTATTTTAAATGTTATTCCTGAGCTTCTGAATAACGATAATTTCTTACAAAGAACGAGAATTATTTCGAAGTGACAATTCCAGGATAGATTAGGTGAATACTTACCAAAAATCATTTGCTGCAAATATCCTCGGAAACTTCTATTTGATATTGTGTTCCAGTCTCATTGCAAATTATATTTTTATATAATATTTAAATGCATTTTAATAATTTAATTTAAATATTTGTTTTAAATAAAACCGACACGACACGACTCAACAAAAACCAAAACAAACAAAATAGATCAGCTGAAATATCAGCTGTTAAAAATTCGCCTAGGATAGTTTAGTATACCAAACATTTTTGGATAGCTTGAGATTTCCGTTCGACATCAGCTGTTTTTTCCTATGGGATTACAACAACATAAAATACATACAACAACATAAAATAAAATATTTTGTGAACGCGAGAGCAAAGCGGGTCAATGACAACAACTTTACGGCGGATGTTGTATTTTTCTAGAGCCTGAATTGATTCGGGATTGTTGATGTAAGCCCTAGAATTAAACTTATAAAAAACTTGCTCGGTAGTAAGGTCCTATGTCCGATGCTTTTTCATTTGTAAATTCAGATTTCAATTTAAAAATTAGACAATGGAATACGTTTCGAATTAATTTTCTGCTAGAAATAGTTTCCTTCTTGTTTTGGACACAACGTGCGAAATTGAAATAAATAAATCAAAGGTAGATTTGAACAAAATTGATTTTAAATAAATAAATCAATTTTCCGCCAATGAAATGCAAAGTTTTCCAAAATTGCCATTGCGACAGTTTCAAATGAAAAAAATATATTGATGTATTCTAGGAGCAACATTTAATATAGATCCTTGTGATCTACAACTCTATTAACGAATCACTACACTTTAAGTAAGGCCCGATCGGAAATACGCTGTGCGCTCTCGTCCTCGATCAATGCTTATTATGGCTGATAAAATCACTGATACCACTTTCTCTTATCTCCAACTCGTTAGCGTAAGTTAGTTAGTAACATCCGTCTTTGCATCAATAGCGCCAGTTGACGTTTAGCTAAAAATGGAACCAGCGTGAAGTTGGCTTCTAGCAGCCCCTATCTAATAAGTCAATGTTTAATTTATTTCAAATATGAAAATTATGTCCCAAACACGAAGGAAATTATTTCTAGTATCATCAAGCTCATTTCTCTACTTAAACTAAATTAAGGATAAAGACAATTTTTTGGAATAAAAGGTTCGTTCGTTAAACTTCTAACTGTTAAGTTAGAAAACTGAATCACTTTAAAAGTTAAAATATTCAATGACGTACATTTTTGATGATAAACAATAATTTTTTGGAGTTGACTTTTTTGTTTAACCAACAGCTGATTGTTTCCCACATTTACGCGATTATTTATTAGGAGTTGTTCATGCAAAGATGTGGTGGAAAGTTATCGCCAACAGAGATTGATTGATACAAATATACACGGATTTATGAACTTGACTTGGTTTTTATTTTGGAAGACAATAAGGGTATTCATGCAACGAAATAATTTTCCGCTTTGAATAATGCTATAAATTTCCGCCATATGTAGGTATGTTTGCATGAAAACCCCCTAAAAAATACAAGCCTAAATGTGGGAAAAATCAGCTGTTCGTTAAATGTAAAAGTCAAAGTCAACTCATATATGTAAATTATTTGTTATCAAAAAAGTACGTCATTCGATATTTTTACTTAAAAAGTGATTCTGTTTTCTTACTTAAAAGTAAACAGAATAAAAGAAGTATACTATTAACATACAGCGTTAAATAAAAAAATATAGGTATGCGGTTTTTAAGTACGAGTAAATTGTTAATAGGAATTGAAAATATAACAATGTTTGTATGTTTTAGAGTTCCAATTAATGTCCTCAGATTGGTTCCGAAAACCATTTTTAAGTCAAACAAAGATTTAATAAAATTTCCATCTAAAACTAATTTTGTCATTTTTCAATGTTTAAGTAAATGAGGAATCGTATTTTATACGAGTATTAACATTTTTTGAAATATTTGTTTCAAATGAAAATCGTTTGCAGAATAAGTTAGAGGACATAAATAATTGTGAGAAGCAAGTATTTTTTCAAATAGCAAGGCAATATGTGAAGTTATTTTAAACCATTTTTTAATATTTAGAAAATTTTTTAGTTTATCAGGTTTACTTCTTCTCTTTCGGCATCGAATTCGGGATTTCAATGTTTGTTGCCCCGCCCTGCCTAAAACATGCTTCGTGCTGTGTGCAGTCATCATACTTTGTTAAAAATGAGTTCATAATTGCCAAAATAGCAAACATAGAAAAAGTCAGATACATATGTAGGTATTTACAATAAATATTAATTATTTTTCAGGAACTTTTATATTGTTTTCTAATGTTATTTTAAAAATGGCTGGTAAAAACGGAAAGAACCAATTTTGAAAACATGGGGCAAAAATTGGTAAAAAATAGAAAATTAAAAAAACGAATTTCCTCAAAACGATCAAATAGGTACCTCAGCCAATAGCTCTGGATGAAGTTCAACATTTTGTCGAGATCCGTAAACTTCATCGAACTAATGGAAGTAATCCCATGAGTAAGCCTCCCTATCGCTTAGTTTTTTTTTTCAATCCTATGATACGAAGCTTTCAAATTTTGGAACTTCCTTATAATAAATATGCTCCCTATCATACGGAAACGCGGGCAAAATAGTTTTAATTTCTTGGAAAACCTTTCCCATAGAACGTTTTTCTTCCTACGCCCAGCTTAAAATTCAGATTTCATTCTCAAACGTATGGAAACCAATAGTTTGATATCAGCATCGGACCAGATTTTGGCCTCGTATTCAATCCTGTGGATGGATAGTTATTCACCCTTATTGTAGCAGGCGTTTCGCTTGAACGACAAATGTCATTTTGAAAAATTTGTATTATGAATGGCGTTTTAGAGTCGTTGATCGTTATTTTTCGAGTCGTAACGCCATTCTCTGAGTGGAACGTAAGTTTTCGTATGAGAAATGTCACTCATCTGTATTATAACTGATGAAGTGATGACTCATTGTCGAAATTGGATAAAGATGTAAGTTTTACATGTTAGTATTGTGTAATTTGTAATTTTTATTATATTTGTTTTATTTAAGGGTGAAAATAACTAACCCAGAACAGATGAAGTGTATTACTGAAACTCTTCTTGTGCTTGCAGCTCCCGCGTTAGGTCTTGCAGTTGAAACTGATCCAGTTTCTCAAAGCCTTCGAAAGATATTTCCAAAAACATTTCGAGAAGGAAGTCGTCTGTTAGGGTAAAGTTTCTGGTATAAACGAATAAAATGTCTGCGTATTCTTCTCTCGTAAGTAAAGGCATTTCAAAACAGCGCTCTTTTAATTTCTTATCAAAGATGTAAAAATCAATATTTTTGACGATAATAAATTAATTTCAAAAAAAAAAAAATACTCACATTTGATCCTCTGCCATTTTCCTGCAAATTCAGCAACATAAAAAAAAAACACATGACAAATTGACCGCATGTTGACTGTAAGTTTACTTTTATGAACACAAGTGTTGCCATGCTCATGCAGAGATGATGCTGTTTGTTTACATATTATGAACGCAATGTTTGCAGGACTGCGGAAGTTTGGCAAATACGAACTCAGCTTTTTTTCCATACAAATTTTGACAGCTCGTTTCTGCGGAGATAAAATAATTATCTCGTTTCTGAGGCTTATGCGGGTTTTCCGTGTTTACTTGAATACCCTCAATATTTCAAATGCCTTATGATTTAAAATCCATTAACAAAGGATGTTCAGTCAAACGACTTTTCTCAATCTGCCACCATCTTTGAGTTCAAAGTATTCTGCGGCTTCAAAAATTAGATTTGGGAGTTGAATTTGTCTAGCGGTTTCTCTAACATTGTTGACTGTGTTGTTTCCCTTGCCTTATGGATGCGTCGGGCAGCAAGTTCACGGATATTTTGGAAATCGTATAAAAGCATTACTAGCAAAATATTCCCACAATACCCAAACTAACCATTGCGGGTGAAAACTGAGCCTACTGCGTCTTTCGACAAATACGTTGTCAATTCAATAGCTTTGTAAAATTGTTTTCCACGGTATAGACGAATGAACGCTGCGATTTTATATGGAACCACATAACATAACAGTGTTAACTTGGAAAATAAACTGTTGCTGCAATAGTCCTTCTGGAAATTCTTTTAAAACATAAATCCTTAGAATGCTGCCTTTAGTTAGCTCCTCGAAAATGTTAATCCTTCTTGAAATTCATTACTGATAGCTTTGCAAATCTCATATAAACATTTCTGATCTGATTCCAGCAAGCATTGGATGAATGAATGATTTTGATCGCTCCACAAAACAAAGTTCTTCGGTTACTTGCATGGAAGTGCTGCTCAAGAATACTTAAAGACAGAAGACAGCATTGAGATATTTAAGCATTTATTTCTATACGGTTTTTGATTCCCCATTGAACAATGCTGGCAAGATCAGAATTTAATGAGCTAGTCAAACGTTTCTGGCTGTATCCCGCATCCGAAGAACGGGCATATGAAAATATGAGCCGTTTTCGACCAATTTTTCCTTTTGCAATCGTTGAAGCTAAGTGAGCGTGGCGTACAGTTCATCACTAATACAAAGAGTATCGGTTATAATAAAGTTTGTATATAGCCTTGTCTTCCTCCACTTTGGATTTCGAACATCCTCTTTGAAGAAGTCCGTACGAGCTAACTCCTAAAAAGGCCAAATGCCTCTAGCCAAAATGAACCAACACTCACTTAATTTATCCGTGGTACTAAATTCATAAGTTCAGCAATTAGTTCATTCCCAGTTTACTACCAAACGAAGTATGTAAAGATCAGAGCCTCCATTTTGGGAACTAATTAATTTTCATTTTGGAACCTTGTTCCATTCTAGGTTTGGATGTAGTTTCTAAAAATATTGGGAGTTCGTTCATATGAACTTTTAATAAGTCTCAATTAAGATGGGAGTAAGTTGATTGGAAATTAACACTTTTGGAAGTTAATCCGGAAGGCCGTGCAGAATATTAAATTTGTGTTACTCGTATGTTAATGTTAGCTTCATAAATAAGAATTGATTTATTCGGAATTCCTCTCCTGCCAAATATTTTTCCTATTGACAGCAAGTAAAGTGCCGATTAACGCATTGGTCAATGATGACCCGCAAGGTGTCAATGTGATCATTACATTTGGAAATGTACAACAATTAATTTTTGATGCTGATTTTGATTTTTAATGTCTCAATGGCATTCACTGGATCGATTTAAGGACATACAAATTTCAAAATATGTATTAGACCGAGAGCCCACAGCAATTTTTGGGTGTGATTGATAACAAAAAATAATTAGCATAATTAGATAGGCCTTTTATAGTTATTTATGAATGTGAACGTCTTGCATACTCTAGTGGGAGCAATAGTGCATTATAGTGCATGAAGTATGCAGATCTTTCCAAATTCTAAAAAACTGGGATAAAATATTTGCCATAACTTCAAAATGAGCAACTAAGTGCCCTGATTGCAAATATCGAGATCCAAGACGTTTTGAAGGTGGAATTCTTAGTGCAAGAAGTAGCCTATTCTTATCGCGTCTGGCAGGCAAAAGGCTGTCTGTAAAACGCCTTGTACCTCGATATTTTCAATCAGGGGACTTAACTCTACATTTTGGAAAAGTTGGTATCACAATTATTTGGACATGGAAAGAACTGCATACTTGATGCACTATTATGCACTATTGCTCCCACTAGAGTATGCAAGACTTTCACATTTGTAAATATCTATAAAAGGCCTATATAATTATGCTAATTATTTTTTGTTATCAATCACACCCAAAAATTGCTGTGGGCTCTTAGTCTATATAAAACACAGTCAAACTAACCAAAAATGGTTTATCACAAAATATTAAAACAACTTTGGACTGTACATTTAATTTTTCCTCAAAGTTAGAGGGCGCCAAAATTTCCAAACATCAGTTCCTTAATGTCTTGAAGTGCCACACTTTTTCTTTGGACCAATAGGAATTAAAATAAATCGATTTATAAAAATAAAGGGGTCAAAATCAGAGTAAGAACGCCGATAAAAAGAATATGCCAATTAAGTTTATTTGTTTAAGAAATTTAACAATAATAAAACGCAAAAACAAGTTTTCGTGATGTCAAAACATAATTTGACTGTACTATAGAACCCTACTAAAAATTAACTGTCAAACAACTATGATTAAAAAAAAAAAACAATACGAGTAATCACAAGCTCGTTGCAACGAACCAAAACAAACTATATATTATATTTTAAATCATAAAAATTTAAGGAAAATTAATAAAAGGTATAAATCAACATTCATAAAATAAAAATAAAAAATAAAACAAAACTAAGTGATACTGGGTATGAATATATTTCGTAATAATACAAAAAAATACAATTTTAAGTAAATATAAGTAATAACAAGCAGTTTATTGTTAAAATTTAATTAGTTACTGTAGTTATCACTGCCATCGAATAATTACAACAAAAAAAAACATTAAAAATAAAAACCATTAATTAAATGTATTTAAAACTTTTACATCCCGATTATTCTTATTACTGTTGTTAAAAATATGTAAACCAATTTTCTTCTTTTAAATTTTATTTATAAAATGTAAAAATAGTTACACTAAATTACACCCCAAATAAAATCATCCAAATTAATATAAAGAAAACAACATTATTTATTTTCTTAAAATACAAAACTCATAAAAAAAATCAAACACAAACAAATATTTGTGTAAATTTTAAAATTGAATGTGATATTAAACAAAAAGTTAAAAAAAAAAACATAAAACTAATTTAAATATTTAAGAATACCAAAACAAATAAATAATACAATAAAGCAAATTTTGAAATACACCAAATCAATTAATTTGATCAAATACAAACATTTTAAATAAAAAAAATAAAACACAAAATGTTAACTGAAAATAAAATCCACAAGGGAAAAACTATTACTAATATTACAAATTACAAGAACTTCATATCTAAAATGGGAATCCATAAGACCCTTGAACAACAAAAAAAGAAATTAATCTAATTATTTACTAAATTGAGAACAAAAAATGATTTAAAACCAAAATTTCAGTCGTAGTTTTTAGAGTCAAACTTATATATATATTTGAATGTGTGATATATTTTAGATGAAAAGCAATTTGTAAATAGGCTTTTTTGAATTGTTGTTAAGTATAAATAAAAAAGTATCGATAGTAGAATGAACAATGGATAAATCAGGTTAAACTGAAATAAATACAATTATTTTAAAAGTATACTTTATGTGATTTTATTTTTTCAAATATTTGTCAACAACATGAAAAGACAGTTAAAGGAAAATGTTACTGATTTTAAACATTTAAAATTTATACTTACTTACTTAACCTGCTCCCGATCCATGAAGGTTCTCTGCCTGACACACGGCAGCTTTTTATCGTCTGCGATCCCGAGCAAGCTATTTCCAGACATCTACGCCAAGCGTTCTGGCATGGTCCGGGATGGCTTGATCCTTAAACTGGAGGTTCGGTCTTCCTTATCTGCGCAAAGCTGAGAGCTGGGATTTGAAGATTTTTTTAGCTAAAGCATTGTTGTCCATTCGCTCAATTTGGCCGAGCTAATATAGTCGACGTATTTTGGCTTTCTGTTCGCGGTTATATCTTCTCCTCCATTCGCCCACCTCGCACACAAATATCCAACGAAGAATTTTTCTTTCGGAAGAGCTCACTATCATCTCTCCCTTTCTGCTTATAGTCTAGCACTCAGCGCCTTAAGGCACGACTGGTAGTATAAGGATTTTGTAGAGCTTACACTTCATCTTACGAGTGTGTAGTTTTGAACCCATACATATTGTTAAACCAAGGTAACTGCGGTTTCCTAGGGTATTTTTCCGTCAGATGTCCTCTAAGGTTTCGTTCGTAGGGTTAATATAAACTTTGAGTTAGAGGAACTCCTTAACTACCTCGAAGTTTTTGCTATAAATAATGACGTTTTGCCCTAATCGTGGACAGATGTTTCTTTCTTTGTTGATAGCAAATATTTGGTCTTGTTCTCATTTATTTCAAGACCAACAAGTCTCGCTTGATCTTTAATAGCTGTGAAGGACTCTATTATGGAACTTTGGGAATTGCCGATGAGGTCAATATTGTCCGCATACCCCAACAGTTGGACAGATTTAATTTTTTAATTGAATATTAGCCTGCCCCCCGCACAATTTGCTCAAGAACGAGATTGAATAAATCGAATGATGGCGTATCTTCTTGCCGAAACCCTGTGCATATTTGGAATAGTTCATAAGAGTTGCTCCCTTACGCACCGTGTATTTTCCAATGTTGGATCAGTTTTCCGAGAACCCGAGTTCGACCACAATCATGATGCTAATTTGACGTCGATAAATAGATGGTGAGTCTCGACTTGAAATTTGTTGGTCTTTTCCAGGATTTGCCTTAATGTGAATATTTGGTCTATGGTCGATCTACCGGGGCGGAAGCCACACTGAACGGTTAAAGTCGTACGTTGGATAGGATCTTAAATGCGATATTTAGTATAGGGATATGCTTTGATAGTTCTTGCGAGCATTGGATCAAATTTTTTGAAGATGAGGCGTATGATGCTGATGTTCCAGTCATAGGACAGTCATCCACCCATGTTTGTTTAAGGGTTTGGTGCATGCACCCAACGAAAACATCATCTCCGTATTTGAAGAACTCTGCAGGTTAGCCATCAGATGCTGCAGCCTGTATACTGGGTAGTGCAACTGGTTTTTCATTGATTTTAAGCGGGTTGTCTTCTTTCCCTATTAAAGGCCTATTTAAGCTTCGTTGTTTCGAAGAGCCTACGTTCCATTCTTAAAAGCAACTGTGAGTCGATTGGCTTTTTTATAAAACTTCCGGGTGTTGTTTCTATCACAAGACTCTTCGATCTCCCTGAGGTGCGAGGCTGGGTAAACTCTCTTTTTTTCCTCTTTTCGAGCTCTGAAATTAGTCACCACTAAATAAAAGGTCAGAGTCGGCGTTTGCCCCTCGAAATGTACGCACGTCTAAGAAAACTGATACGTGCCTTGCATCGGTTAGCAAATGGTCAATTTGGTTGGTGCATGTGCATTCTTTTATCACAGCTGTAATAAATTAAGCAATATACCTTATTAACCATCGTATCTCCTGGACAGCGGTAATATGTGTCTTATACCGTGTAAGGATAGATTGAGGCTTTTGAGTACCTAGCACCTGGGGTGTACAGTGCTCCCACGTTCCAGGTGCATACTCTCAGAACCTTTGACGTTCTGGGTCTTGTTGCCATTTGAGGGTAATAATTATCCGAAGCTCTTCGTGTCTCTCTCATAACCGTTATGTGGTAGAAAAGTTGACCCGATGACAACAACCCCCATACCCGGGGCCCTAGGACCACTAAGGAGATATGAGAGCCGCCGCTGGCCAATACGGAGTTGATTCGCCACCAACTCTTTTTCATTAACCTTCTCTAAATATGTCAGCTCACGTAAGGAACTGGAGACTCTAACATTGATTCTATCTAAAGAAAACTTCCACTACCCTCTCTTCGAGAGCATACACTTCTTCTTGTTGAGTATACGAGTACACTTTCAAAGAAACAACGTGTGAAAAATAAAGTCTTAACTCTAGGTCTAGTCTTAGATAATTTAAAAATTGGAGATAAAGTTTAAAAGAAAATTCAAAAGTTCATCAAAAGAAAATTCCAACCCTCCAAGGCTTTTGCACAAAGAATAAAAACAGAAGAATTTTTTTAGTAATGAAGTAGAAAACTTGATATTCGTACAAATTTTCACATTCCTAAGTCGTGTTTTATTATCGCCAATGATCCGTATAGATAATTCCTTGAAGATATAACGGTACGGATCATTGTGACTTGAATTTATATGTAAATCTCATTTTTCCTCTTCTTTGTTGATTTTCAAGATTTTTTTTTTTCGTTGCACTGCGGTAAAAACTATCTTACCATACAAAGTTATCTACCCGCCAGAGTAAGAACTATTGGATATTTGAAATGGATACAGATACAGAGCAGGATGCCAAATTGTTTTTGATATACGAGCTTAAAATTAATCCAGATCTGTGGATAATAAAACTCAACTATTGATTCAAATAAAACGGTTTTTAAACAAATACAAAAATAAACAAATTTCTTTATAAGAGATTGCCAAAGAGAGAGAGAGAGAGAGAGAGAGAGAGAGGTGCGTCCGAAGAGTGCAAAAAGTTAAAGGTACAATTTGCATATGTTTTTAAAAAGAGTCCTTCCCAGGTTCTAGGGACGGTTAGATTTTAAAATTGATTCAAATAAGTTTTGTGAAGAATATCAACGCCTTTTTGACTATTGGTTTGAAAACCCTATCACTGATGTTTTGTGTCAAAAATTTACGTTTTTGAAAACATAATTTGCGTCAAAAATGCAATATCAAGATATTCTTAAGCGCAAACTGCAAAAGTCAACTGTTCGAAAATCCAAACCGAAATTTTATTCAAAAGCAAAGCATTTTTTTCAATAACGCAGTTAACATCATTTACTGCGCAACTGTGCAGTGAAAAAATCAAATTGATGACAAAAATATTGATAAGTCTGAGAGCGTGCTCGAGTTAGAAAATTGAGTGACGTTGATCAAAATGATTTTTGCAACTTGATTGGATTTTTGACAATATCAACATCTACGTCATAAAATTACGTTCAAGTTGACTTTGATTTGACGTTTTCGAAAACCGCCTATGACATCGTTAAAATGTAAGGAATGATGATAAACTAATAGGTCTGAGAGCTTTCGGGGCTTACTCGGGAACTTTTAACGGTTTTGATTATGAACACCACCTTAACTTCTCTCCATAGCAGAGGAATGTATACCAGATATAAGCAATAGATTGGGATGAATTTGAGTCTACATGGTCTTACAATGCGCAGGTTATTGGCATAGACCAGCGACTTAAGGATTTCAACAAGAAAAAGTGTAACTGGGTCGAATAGCACGATTTCGATCCAGAACCCAGTCATCACACACCACGTTCAAGAATATTAAGGGAGCTGTATTGAATAATGACCGATTAGTCATAAGTTAATAAAACAAAAATAAGAATATCCCGTAAAAGTCTTTGCAGAAACCGTTATTTGACTAGGATACAAAAATTCAATTTAGAAAGTAACCTTTTTTGTTTTAACCGTACAAAATGGAAATCATTTCATCATAGCTACGAGTATTTATGTTTCTATTGTAAAATCGGAAAATTATATGTAGTCAAAATTTAAAAAAATTTGTAAATGAAGCAAAAATGAAGAAAAATAATATTTTAAAATCTTCGGAAGACTTGGTTATAATGAAAAGCTCCATTAAATTCAATAAAAGTGTAGAAATATTTCCGGTATAGAATGCATGGAATGTGAGTTTGGAGCAAGGAAAGTTAAAAGATGAAAATAAAAAGGTATTTTAAATGATTTATTCGTTCATTAGTTAACGGTTATCGATTTTTTTGCTTAGGCAACTTTTCAAAAATTTGACAAATTGAATACTCGAAAATAGAATGTAATACAAAATTAGGTATCCATATAATATGTACATATGTATGTATGTATGTACATATATACAAGGCCATACAAGTGTTTCGAATAATGCTTGAAAATAATGAATGGGGCTATAGTTTAAAAAATATGTATGTATGTACGTATTTAAAATTTAAATTTTTTAAACCATTACATCAATCATCAGCATGGAAATTTTTCCGAAACACGTCTATTTTCTCGTTTTCGAATATTCAATGTCTAAATACATAGTATGTCTCTTTTTATAGTTAAATAATTTGTATTTTATGTTAGAAAACGGAAAAATAACCCTTTTCACCTAGACTGTTTTTGGAATTAATATCTTATGGATGTTTGTTTGTTTGTTTTCTATGGACTCCACAGTGCCGATTTTGATAAAATTTTCAGGTAAGCTTCAAATTAACTCAGTGGGTGATTCTGTGAATCGCGTTTGGTGGCGATCAGATCCAGAGACATGTTTTTGTAAAATTTGAGTTGTATTTTCCATATATGTAAATTTAAATTTAAATATTTTGGAAAATTTGAGTCATATTCGGACGAACGGTTAAATTAAGCGGTTTTTTCTTTAGCCGCATTACACGAATGTGGAATTCTTAAATCGACTCCATAATTCTCTCCCATACTACTCAGGCATTCAGATTTCAAACCAATCTTCTTTCATTTTAAGAGTAGGTAGTCAAAATCCTCATAGCTCAACAAGCACCGTCTTCTTATTCTTCCTTTAGTTTCTAATTTGGTTAAGTACGGGACGGTGGGATGCCAAACTTTGGATTTGGACTTTTCCTATTTTCTGGGTTTTTCTTTAGGATTCGAAAATTTTTTTAATCTGACATCCCTGTGGAGTTCGTTGACATGTTGTTAATCAACGCCCAAGACGAATGAATGGATGAACTGGTTGAAGCGGTAAGCAAGAGTATTGCCAAAAACCCAAGTGTGTCGTATCGTCATCATCAGTGAGCCCTCCTTGCGCACATTTGAACGATGATTTTCATTTTTTTTTTCATATAAAGTGCAATCAACTCAAAAAACATTTCCAACAGACCATCCACGTCGCTGGGAATACGGCCAAACTTTCGCATATCGACGTAAAAGACGGCGCATAGGCGAAAAATAGTAGCCTATAAGTAAGCAGCCTTGTTTAACACTCATCGTCGTTACGAACTAGTCTATTAGTTTACCAGAATCTCGTACTAATGTTTCGTTCAGAAGTTGGTTCGCAATTACATCTGTCAGTGGATGGTTTGGGAGGGTCATCACTTTGAGGATGTAAGCTAGCACATACACATTAAATTAAGCTCTTCAGCGTGATTTTTGAATAAAGGAAGTTATCGAACTAATTAATACAACCAAACTAAACACAACACTAGAAGAAGACAGAATATCTTACGCCACTGGAAGCTTTTTCGAAAAACTAACGGTTGCTTACAATTATAGATATACATATTTAACATGGCTGAATTTCCTGAAAGGTTCCATAATAATATTGTTTTTCCTTTGTTCAAGAAGTGTAATAATTATCGTGGCATATAATTTATCAACTTAATCATAAAATCTTAACTGGCGTTATTCTGGACAGACTTTCAAACTAATTACCACAAAATCAATTAATCAGCGAGTATCCAGCAGGCTTTGGGAAATAATATTCTACTGTTGAACATATTTTCTCTGCGAACAGCATCGCTAGGAAACATTCAGCATTTCCAGGTCTTATTTAGACATGGAAAAGAAGTAGTATGTATTTTTCATGGATTTCAAAACGGCTTTCGACTAAATCGATAGAAGAGCTCTTTTCTAAAACCGTTATTTTCACAAACAATGTTTAAGTGAAACAGCCAGTGCATTCCTCCGCTTAACAATTCAAACGCAATACTCTCGCTTCAGAGAATGCCAATCATTTTAGCCTTGAGCTGAACCTCGGACGTACTGTTAAGTTCAGAGATTCATTATTTAGCGATACAACACGAATGTTGAATACCTTGTCTGGTCTGGCTCAGTTTTTCCCTCCGCTCTCAATATGCGGAACTTTAAAACTGAAGCACATCAATACCTTCTATTAAATCCTTCCCTATTTTCTTGAAGCTTGTACTGTGTTTATCATCTTAAGTGTAGTATGACTCTTTTAGTTCCGTCCATCAAATTCACACAAAATTTTCATTTTATACGTGTTGTTTGAAGTACCATGCAAAATCGTTTAACCATCTAAACCTTTTTGTCCCTTTTCTCACGATTTTGTGATATTTATTTTATTCTAGCATTCACGAACTGGTAATAAAAAAGACAAAACATAATATATATCAGTGTCGTCACGTCATTCCACGCATAGGAATGGCCTTTTGACACGCCTGAGTCTAATTAACTTCATAATAGTTCTACTGTTTAATACTACATACATATACAACAACAGAATAATAAAGTCCATGGAAAAGATTACTGAAAAAGGGGGTCATAGGAGAATACTAAAACAAATTCATTTATTTATAAACACCGCCAGCTGGTTATGTATCGATTTGTTGTTACAGTTTCTATAATTTCGTGACTTTAAGAAAATGTTGCGGTATTTTCTTTTCTGTTCTTAAACAGGGCCGCATTAAAGCCCAATATCAATCTCAATACTAGCCAGTGATATTTATTTACTTTATCTAACTTCAGACAGCCGTTCATCTTTAAAAAATAATGAATAACATCCGTGTCTATAAGATTTTCTTAAACTGCGTCTTAAAGGTTATTTAGTTAAGCATACTTAAATATTTAATTTTCCTTTAAACTTAACTTAACTTAACTTAACTTAACTTTACCAAACGATGGTTGTGTCACGTAACGTAAAAGAATGTAAAAATTTAATACGAAAATTCTTTGCGCGTACACATACGAGTATTTTTATCAATAGAAATTTCCTGTATTTTAATTCCTTGCAATATATAATTCTAAAATATCACAAACGCACAATTTGAAACTTCAAAACTTTAAAGATGATAAATGATATGTCAAAATACATTTTAAAATGTCTTTAAGTAACCTTTAAACACGGTGGATGGCGTTTAAGTTAAGAGGCCTTTAAGTAACGTTACTTAAATGAGAAAATCGATTATAGATACCGATTTCATACTTAATAGCTGTTTGGAGGTATTTGAAATTTAAGAAACCTTTAAAATTTCTTTATATGTAGATTCGGCGGTAAGCATTTAAAATAGTTGATAAAGTATTCACTTGAGAGCAACCAACGACCGACGAATGAAACGAACAAACATTCATTCATTTTGACATTTCATTCACATAGCGTTTTTCTATTTTTTGCGGCGAATGATCAAACAACACCAAGGCTGATTTTGAAGTTGGTGGCTCACGAAGAATTCATTGGTTGCAGTGTGCATAGTATATGAAACGCAAAAAGGGTTTGACAGTTCGCAACAATCAGTTTGCAAATCGTGAAAACCTCTTTATTTTTTTAAATTTCTGCTCCTTAAGCAATTAAAATCTAAATTTAAATATCTTAAGATCAATTTCAATAAGTTTTCTACCATTTAGTCAAGTTTTTGTGAAGAATTCAGGGTCATAAGTGTTGTAAATCTGTAAATCCCATTTGTTCTTTTATTCGTCGGTCGTTCGTCGCTCTCATGTGAGTAGTCCTTAAGAGGTGTCTTATACTTATTAATTAATTGTACCTAATAGTTGTATCAAATGTTTTTTTTTTGCAAACCAAAAGCGAAATGAAATAAAAATCCGACTTCTACGTTGGGCCCGGGAAATAGATTAATACGCTACCTTAAGATAATTGTCGGTTTTTATTTACGGACAATCCGGTAGTGTTTGTAATCGATTTCTGGTGATTGTAATTGCATCGATATAACTGAATTATTGTACTCAATCTGATCTCTCATTACAGGTTGAAGTTTATTCAAAATCAAAAGCATTTCTTTCATGACTAATAAGATTATGTCATACTCGTATCTTATCACTTAAAATTGCTGTATCATGGTTTGTACTTAATTGGAAAAGATAAGCGATAAGAGATTTTTACAAAAATACAAATTAAACTGCATTAAATACAAATTTGCATATTGTTTAAATATTTTTCTTAAATTTGGTCCACATTGCATGGAACATGCTGATTCCGAATTTACTAGCAGAAGAACCAGCGAATATATTTGTTACAATTTAGACAAGGTCCTTATATTTTGTTTCAAAATTCATAGAGAACAGTCATCAATTCGGTAGAACTCTCCGATCTGGGATGCCAATAAATCAAACACACAGTCCCAACCCAATTCGATTCTAAAGTTTTCGTACTATCTATTAGTTTTGTTTATGAAACTTCACACCCAACTATCACCATATTTTGATGAAGAGAAGATAATTATAAGGGCATTAGCAGACTTGGGCCGTTTTCGAAAACGTAAGTTGTAGTACCCCTTGGCATAATGGTTAGTGCGTTGGACTTTCATGCGGAAGGCCTCGAGTTCGATTCTCAGCCGCTGCAAGAAAGTTTTTTTCAGGGGTGTACTGCCTCTTGCGAGGAATTGTCCTGGTTCACTCCGAGCTGTTGCACCACCAAATTTATTTTTATTTATTTATTAAGTTGTGTCAAAAATGCCATTTGAAAAGGCATTATTTTTGAAAACACTAGTCATATGTTCGATAAATTTGAGGCGCTACTCTGCAGTAACATAAGCCAGAGAGCATGATCTTAAACGTCAAATGCGTTTGCAAGAAAATTGACTGACGTTGCTGTTCCAGAACTTTGAACACAAAATTTGCATGCGAGTGTGTAAGTTATTCAGGTTTCGATTCTGAAATTAAATTGAGGATAGGAACAGAACTATTATTCTGAATTCCAATAGAACACATTCTGTAGAACCGCTTCTGGGGGCCGATTCTGGTTCTGTGAAAAAGTGAATCGAATAAATTGTTTTCACATTCGCTGTCATGCATTGCTTTCACTTTTTCGATTCACTTAGTGCAAATAAGCGATTCTGGTTCCATGAATGAAAATGGTGTGGTGAATTCAATATCATTTGCGGTGGTGGATGATTTTTTGTTGTCTCCTATGAATTTATCTACTATTGTGAATGCTTAATGTCAAAAACGAAATTATTATTTTTCATTGTTACCCATCGCAAATGTCATCCACGTGTCAAACGTTAAACAACGTCTGTCTGTCTGTTCGACTACAGCCTTAACGGCTCGGCCGATTTTCTTTAAACTTGGTAGATACCCCTTTTAATTTTTCCCCCCACAGGTTTTTTTCTTTTTTTTTAAGACCATACGAATTTTTTTCGAAATTTTATAAATATTTTTTTTTCTCAAAATCTATTCGACAGATTTTAAAAATAAAAATACAAAACAAATTTAATTTAGTTAAAGCTAGGTAACGGTTAAAAAAAAATTTCCGCAAAATGGCTATTGAGGGTACCCCCCATGGAACCATTTTTTTTTGTCTTTGATTTTCGGTACAACCGATTTTGACAATTTTTTTTGTTAAAGCTCTCCAAAAATATAAATAGAATTGTGTACTCAAATTTTCAAAAAAAAAAAATTTTTGGATTTTTAAAAAAAACTTCAAAAATTTTTTTTTCAAAACTCAATATTTCGAAAAACCCTTGCTAGATTTTTTTTTAAATTGATAAATAAAAGTTTCTCAACATAATCTACAAGATGTGAGAAAAATAATGTATTTTACCTAAAAATAAAGGTACCTACCATACAAATGTTAAAAAATTAAAAATAAATGGTTTTCAAAAATCGTATTTTTCTCGAAAACGGCGCCTAGAATTTTGATAAAATTTTTTTTTCTTTCAAATAATTTTTACGATCTTTAATTTAATAAAAAAAATTTGAAATTAAGATACTATAGCTTGTACCTACCATAGAGGCATTTTTTCGAATTTCTCATTATTCACAAAACGGATCTTAATGAATTTTTTTATAGAGAAGCTTCTAAAAAGTCTAAAACACATTGGCGCAAAATTTTAAACATTTAAAACCTACTCTAAATCAATTTTAGAATGGGAGTCGACTCTAAATATTGAGTATAAAACGAGAACCGACTTTTTGTTAATTTTAAAGGACATAAACTACACTTTAACGTTAAAGAGCTCGTCTTACTTTAACAGCAGCAATTAGCTAGTTTATCTTTTAAAAGTAGGTATACTTTATCCATATTGACAATGGTCATTTCATACCAAAGCAAATTGAAGAAAAAATTTTTACTGATGTTTTATTCGATTTTTTAAAGATGTTTTTTGTAAATAGTCTTAATAACTGAATATTATAAATTCGAAATAATCGTATGAAAGTGCTCTACGATGAACAAATCTGAAAAAAAATGTATGTAGGTACATACATATCTTATGTATGCACGCGCGCCGCCGCCACCGGCCGAGACGAGTATAGCTACTAGTAAATGAATCTGCACATTGCAACAACAAATTGAGTTTTTATGCGGTGAATTTGCGATCTATACTTTATTTCCATCTAAAATAATGTAAATAAGTTATAAACAATCAAAATCTGTACCGAGGTAGTATATAAAATGTACTTTTTTCGGCGAAAAATTAGGATTTGGTTTAAAGTTGTCTGTTCTTTTTACTTTTTTTTTGTGTTTTTGTAGTTGTGTGAGTTATGTATCTGTCAAATTAAGGGTTGTTCAACGCAAATTCGCTTATAGGTTCTGTTGTAAAACCAACATCAGTTAGAAGAGTTGTCTAACGTGTTTAAAATTATGCAAAAGTTAGACGAAGTCTCCAAGCTAAACGACTGCGTTAAGTAAAGCAGGTTTTATTCCTTAAACGAGAACTGTTTAAAATTTTGCGCCATTGCATTTAAAAACTTTAAAATAAATATTTTTTGAATTTTAGAAAAAAAAAAATACTTTTTCTTTTTTTGAAAATTCGATATCTCCGAAACGGGTCAATATTTTTTTTCGTAAATTTAATTTTTATTAGAATAATAATACAAACCTTAAATTGGCGTAAAAAAAATTTTTCTGGGAAATCTTTTAAAAAGTTTGTATATAAAAGCTTTTTTTAAGAAACCACTACAACGACTTATAATTTTTGTTCTTGAATAAATTCATATTTGCATAGCATTCTGTTTTTGTCTCTTACTACTAAAAGAATTTAAAAACTAAATTTTATCCTTATGAACAGTTTTCTCTAATAACATTCTCTTTTAAAATTCCTAGTCTATTACATAGGAGCAAGTTCGTGCGAACCAGTCGTGCATTTTATTTTAGTTTACAATCAATATTTTTGTCCTCCACTCGATTTTTTAACTGCACAGTTGCGCTGCAAATCTTATCGAACATAATATATCTTTAGCAAACTACGTTAACCAAAATAATGCTATTTCATTCAAACTTCGTTTTGGTATTTTTTGATGCAAATGACGAATTGAAAACGGCCAAGGACATCTCTCAGTTCAATGTTGTCTGACGCGGTGTTTTTCGGTCTAAAAATACGTTTATTAAATCAGGCATTATGATATTTAAAGATACTCCCTTAAGGTTAAAGCTCAACTTCGTGCGTACTGGTAATATTAGAGATTTTTTATTAGCCGTACAACACGAATGTGGAATGCTTTACCCGACTCAGTATTTCTCTTCTGTAGTTATATTAGGAGATTCAAAACAAATGTGCATTGGTATCTCGTTTTAAATCCTATCCTACTTTTCTAAGCTTACGCACTGTGCCCAAAGATTTTAATGATAGTCAAACCCTGCTTAATGTACGCGAAAACTTCCAAAAAAATGTGTATGTACCTACATATAATTTATAAACTAAAATATTAAACATTCGATATCCATTGAGCTCATATTAATAGTAGATTATTATGTTGGACACACTACTGAAAACATCTAGAAATTCCTTTTAACAATTTTATTCAAAAGGTGGCGCTGCGTAGCGGGGCAGGGTTCAGTAAGTTCATTAATAAAACAATTTTTAATATATAAAAATCGGTGCACATTTATTTAATAACATAATTAAAACTAATTTTTCGAGAATAGTTTCAATATTTGCCCTTATCGTTAAGTCAGCTAAGATTGTATAAATTTCACTTTCAGTGGTAACTCTGGAATTTATCGGAATTCGGTGACAAGTCGTTCCCATTAGGAAACCAACTTCTTAAAGATTCGATTTCATACACAAAATTTGTTGTCATAAAGTTTTAAAAAACATATTTTCAATAAAATCATAAGAGACCGGTTTTTAAACATAAATTCGAACTGAATGTTTTCTCATTATTTTTCTTATTTTCGAACGACTTAATTATGAGGCCTTTCTGTAGTAGCTTTTCTAGGAAACCATATATTTTCCGATACATTAGTTATTCAATTTTCTTCAATGATTATTTGAAATTAAATTGCGCAATCAAGGTGTGCATTTCGAATCATTCTTCAAGTTACGCAGTAATGGGTATTTTTCGAGCTTAAAATCTTAAACTACGTCCTAGTTAACAATCTTAAAATTCATTCGAATTGAAACAATCTACGAATTTTGTACTAAAACTTAAATTTAAAAACATTTGCAATTAAATTTATTCTTAGGGTAAATTACATCCTACTTGTTGAACAACTAAACTAGCTACCGCTATGGCATGTTGAATGCACTTCGTCAGAGGACATCCCTTGAGATACGAGTGTAAAAATCCAGCTACAAAAGAGTCTCCAGCGCCTGTAGAATCAACCACCTTAACCATGGGCACCGTAAATGAATCAAACACCACCATTGGCGTCTCTCGAGTTCCATTGTTTCTTATGAGTAAAACACTTTGCTTATCATTTGTGATGACAAATACTGTCGTTGGTTTTTGAGTCAGTTCTTGTTTGGAGAAGTCTTCGATTGTGCGAAAGCCACATTTTTTGCTGAGTGTTGTAAATTCTTCTCGATTGCCGAAGACCAGTTGGGCACTGTGCACTAGGAACGTCATTATGTCGAAATTCTCTTCGATAATGTATGGTGCGCTGAGATTAAGGACTAAGATTTTTCGCTCTCCCAGATAGTTGCGGACAATGTGTCTTACTACGTCTGTCTTTTGGGGCAGGAAAAAACCTTCGATGTAGAAAATTTGGCGCTTTTTACATTTGTGCATTAGGTTTTCTTGGACTTCGGCATGTTTAAGGTATTCGAGGCTAAATTTAGATGATGCTCCAACGTTGGCGTAAAGGGCGTTCTTCCGTCCATATACAAAGCATACACACTGTCCCGTTGAGTCATCGGGGATCACTTGTAAGCTGAAAAGAAAAATTAGGATTTGGTATTAAAAATCATGAGAGCTTTGACTAAGCCACATTGTTTGTATATTATGGTCATAAAAATAGCTAGCACTCAGCACACGAAATCGCTTGTACCTACTCATAGAGAACTTTGCTTTACCCAATCTTTCGGTAATTCCATTGAAATGAAGTCTTCATACAAATTCCACAACGTGGTTTTAATTGAAAAAGAAACATCATATCAAATTATCATTCAAAAAAGATTCGCATTTATCTGAACTAACAAGCAGCACAGCATTGAATAGAACTTTAATTTTTTTTTTTCGTTTCGCTCTGTTGATTTTTTGCTATTTCATTCAAAGGGGGCCTCTCAGCTCTCAGTCATTTGATTAGGCAGGTAACTTTCAATTTTGTTTTGAAATTCCACTATTTTGAAGCAATGGGTATTTGTATAGTAAATAGTATTATAGTAAGCGAGTTATGCATCCAGGTCTCACGCCGTTTATTGAGTTGATATTGTTCTGAGGCTTGCAGCAGATCATACTTTCGACAAAACCCCCATTGCAAGAATATCCCCGTCAATTTTAAAGCCATGAATAACATTTGGTACACTAATATTTCATGTATACAAATAAAAGACAATTAGGTTTTCTTATAAATGGAAGGATTATAGATGAAGACTTACTATAGGATATCACTAATACAGCTTCATTACATTTTAGAGACCGATTAGAAAAGTTGGTGTCGGTCTATAATACAAGGTGTAAGCTATAGACTTTGATATCCAGTATGTATGTATATTAGCTTCTTCTTGGAACTAACTGAACCCTCGAAATTGTCTGTCTACTTGACTTAAAATTTCCGTGCACTAGGGACATAACCGTTTGTTACTACCGTTAAAGTGATTAGCAAAGTTAAAAGAAAATACCGATTCACATTTTTTCTAAATTTCTGAATATTGCAATGAGTGGGAAAAACAAAGCTAGGTAAGGCATTTCACATTCGTGTAGTCCAGCTTAAGAAACATATCTCCATTCCATACTTTGAACGAAGTTCATCTCAAGGATTTACTGATGGGCATTCCTATACGATGGGGTGTATTACAATGGAATTATTTGAGGGGAGGAAAGCAATTAGCCGTTTCAGTGGAAAACTGTTTGTCAAAGAAGCGATAAAATAATAGAAGAGACTCATTAAAATCAAATGCACCGATTTTCAATAACAAAACTTACTACTAAAAGTTATTAAATACTTCTGAAATATGAAGTACAACGAACTTATTTTCTGCAAAACAATACAAAGATATGTGCCTCTGTTCAATGTGATAGGTATACCATCAGATCACCAGGGGGCCTATTGCTACGAAATCTGATCAAAGATATATCAATATTACTCGTATCGGTTTAAAGTGTTTTGAAAATATTTCCGAACCCTATCGAAACTAGTACCGTTACCTGCCCAGCATTGCACGTCTTACTCAATAATATAATACGTATAATTGACCTTAAATGGCATGTTCTAATTTTTTGGTTCCATACCAAAAATGGTTCTGTATTTAGAGTCAACCTAAATATTAAATTCATAACATGTGTGCTAAATTATTTAGAGTCTATAACAAAATAATTCATTTCACTTATTTGGTATCGATGAGTCTCTTATTCCTTCAATTCAAGTTGTTCTTGACAATTTTTAGGGTGATATCAATATCATCAATGTTGGTGTGCCTTAGGGCTCCGTTTTGTCTTCGGCACTCTTCCTTGCATTCTTAAATGGTCTGTTGTCTGAAGTTTCATTGCTTCGCTACCGACAGTAAACTTTTTATATTCTTTTCCAGACTCACAGCCCTGCTCTTCGGCTGTGGAACTGAAATCGCAGTGTATACTAAGCTCATTGGAGTCCCGGAATGGGGTATTATAAACCCTGTAGAATTTAATGCTTCGAAAACACAAAGGTGTATTCTCTCGGACAATCGAAATATATCACTAATGCCATTATCCATGAATGGCGCTTGCATCAAAAAAAACTGAAAAGCTGTCCATAGTCGGTATGTGTGTTAACGGCCATCTTCTTATGGAATCACAATATATTCGATGTAGCCAAAAAAGCAAAGAAAGGCTTAGTTTTTTCTTTAAAAATACAAGAATTTTGTTTCCTTTCTGATCTAGCTACGATCTATTGAGCATACATCCGCCCAAGACTTGAGTAAAACTCTGATATCTCATTTCAACTTAAAAACAAAAATAAATTTGGTGGCGTAACATCTCGACGAGTACCAGGGCCTAGTGGCTTACAACTCTGAATTATTTCTGTTTTCGTGTTACCAGGAATGGATGAACCTACAATTTTCTGCCAATTGGCAGCACTTTTCATGACAACAGCTACTCTTAGAGGATTTGTCAATTCCTCGCAAGAGGCAGTCCCTGAAAAACTTTTTTGTTGCAGCTGAGAATTGAGCTCAAGACCTTCTTTATGACAGTCCAACGCACTAACTCATTTGAACTTGATGGATAGAACACAGGATAGAAAAAATATTAAAATCATCTCAATATTTGATTTATTGGTAACGCCCAATGAGTGTGATTCATTTGGCATCACAAACAACTATTGTAGGATTTATGATAAATTGCACAAAGTATGTCATAAAGTACTCTTCCTTATCAAACTCCCTTCACAAAAAAAAATGAAACTAAATTGCCAGTCTTGCCATTTTTAGCCCCAATTTATTTATATTACGTTAAATTTAAAGTCTCCATTAAAATTGTGAATTTTATAATATTTATATATAAATAATTGAATTTCGCTTTTTTAATAGGGACTTAAAATTTAATAGACAATTTTTAAAGTAATTTTTTGTTATAAAATTCCTAATACTAATTTTAAAGGAGTTGGAAGACACTTTACCGCATCGCTTGAATTCTTGTGTCTATCCGATAACGTCAAATTAAATTGCTTAGCGACTTTACGTGAATCACCCTATATACCAATCTAAGAAAGATCAACAGTTTTTAAATTTTAACAACATGGTTGGAAATCTAAATTTGATCATAAAAAACACCTACTTAACATAAAGATTGCAAACGTATGTACATATGTATACATTTGCTTTAATTTTTCACTTTGGCGTTTTTTTTAATTTGATTTTGTATTTTTAAATTTGGGTTTGTGATAAGAATAAGTTAATTTGGTTATACAAATATTATTCAGAGACAAGAACTGAAATGTTTAGAATAACTTGCAAATAAATTGTTATATTTTTAGTTTGATTTGAGATAAATTTTAATAAATTTGCCAGAAGTTTGATAATGATTTTGATGCGCGGACATTAAAACAGCAGTTTTGTATTCATACAAGGACTGACGCAAAACTAACAATAACATGGATTCGAATTTATATTTTTTTTATTTATTTGCTCGACATTTATGTATATGAATGTGTGAGTGCTTCTGGTTTCGATTCTGATTTTAAATCCAGAAGCAAATTTCTCTTTTCAGAATCAGAATCAGAACTGTTATATTTCCCCAAGTGAACACTTTCAGAAGACTCCAGAAGGCTTTCGGAATTCCAAATAAAAACGACATAAGAATGAACAGTATTCCGGGCCAATAGATCAAGATCAAAATTTTTTTTATTATAATAATTATTATTATATTATTCTTATATTATTTTAATTTTATTTAATTTGCACGAAAATAGAAAGATATAAGAACAAGCCAACTATATAATTGCTAGCGTTGCTACACACTTATTTGTTATACAAATTAATGAATATATGAATGTACATATATGATATACGTTTGTGTTAAAAAATAGTTAAATATCAAATTATACAAAAGTAAATTACTGATTGACTACTTGATAAATAAATAATTTACTATAAATAATAACATATCGATTAAATTACAGAAATGGGATTGTATAATCAATATCTCACAATACCTTGCTTTTATGTCGGTTAATCTATTCGCTTTTCTTCAGTCGATAAAAGAAGGAATTTATAATGAAAATCAATAAGAAATAATACAGAGTATAGGAAAATAATCAAAATATACAAATATTACAGAATAAAACAATGTAAGGCTTCGTTAAATAATAATTTATAATTGATCTTGATCTTGATTAACTAACTATCAACATCAGTCAACACATAAGATATGAATCATTACTTTTCCATTATCATATATTAGACTTGCCAAACGGTTTAAGAGATACAAAAATAGCAAATGCCGTAGATACAAAAATTCGCGATCACTTTGTTCATTGTGTCTCGAGATGACATTGCATCCACGCTAAGTGGTCACTGAAGTGTACTCGCATAGAGAAAAAGTATCTAATTCCAGATGGAATTTCATATCATTGAGATACAAATTTTGTCTCAAAAATTAAATCTCTATTGCAAAGATGTTTATACTCGTAGGCTACATGTTTATTATAAATTATTGTTCCGGGTATGTATGTAGGTACATACAAGATAAAACCAAAGGTTTAAAAGATAAGATTATTTCAAAATACGTTGTGAATTGAAGAACATCAACATGTGGGTCAACCATACACATAGGAGAAGACAAGGGTTTTCCTGTGGTCTTTTTTGAATCGTGATTCACCCTAGAGAAAGCCTCACGGCATTATCCAGTATTTCCTTTTTACACAATTCGTGATGAAGTAAATAAAGTTAACTAATTTCTCGATTACAAAATCACCTTTCATCATTAACATACAACATGGCATTCATGAAACCAACAAAAAAAAAAAAAAAAAAAACAACACCCACCTTGCATGTACGCCCGTCTTTTTGAGGATACCCTTCAGTAAGTCCGCCAGTGGGTCTCCGCCAACGGCCCCAAAGAATAGACAATCAGTCCCTAGCTGCTTTAATATGCGTGTTGTGTTAAGAGCGGAACCACCACAGTTCACTGGTGCCATTAAGCTAAAAGAACAATAAAACCGAGTTGAAAAATAAACAAAGTAAAATTAATACATCCACTCCTTGGTTCTATCATTGTGGAGCGATTAGCAAGTCTACAAGAGTACTCGTACTATAACAAAAAACCCAACAACAACAAAAGCTGACAGACGTTCTGATAGAGCAAGTGTTTTTTATTACGATTTTGTTGTTGTTTCGTTCAGTGGACTTGAGGAACTCTGTTTTCATGTTCATCGATGCACAACCAACTTGACCAGATAAATAACCACCATGCCACCCAATCCAACGTACCTGCCACATATTTCCTCCGAAATTTTTGTCAAAGTCTGAATATCGATTTCGCCCTTTGTATCCAATGACAGTTTATAACGCTTGAGAATCTCCAGATCATTTAGCTGGACCGTTGCATCGAGTAAGACATTACCGAATGCGATAACCTTTGGGGCACCGCTGCCGCTCCTGCGGCTAGAGCTTCTGATCTTGGACGGCGACGACATACGTGTGGCAAACTCTTCGCGAACTGTTACACAACGACAACCCATTGCTCATGAAAATATGTTTTAAGAGTTTTACGCGCAAATTGGTTCTCAAAAAAAAAACCAAAAAGAGACAACAAACAACCAAAAAAAAGTGGACGAGCTTTTTTGCCAGTCTCTGCTCTGAAAAAGTCGATATACTCGTATATTTATCTATTGAAATTTTTCAGAGAAACGAACTTGAACTAGAGCAGCACTCAATGCTAACCGTCGCGTGCATTGTTTCGGATTGCACTGTAGGGCAGCAATCGAAGTGGCATGGCTTTAAGTGCGGCAAATGAATGAATTTCATGATAAAGGCAGGGGGCATGTACTTCCGTGGCACTGGCTTGGCTACGCTACCCCATCGACCCATCGTCAGTTAAGTGGAAAAAGTTTCCAAGTTTGAAAGTTTGAGGCAGCAGAGCAGACCAAAAGTAAACAACTTTTAGAAAGTCTCCAACTCGATTTGTTATGGATTGTATTGATAATGTGAAAAAGTAGATGGCGGTAGTTGGAAATTAAAGTTTATTTTAATGCATATTACTTTTAGGCGCTATTTTTGACAGCTGTCAGCGAAGTCACAGATGTATGTTTTTTTTTATTCATTGAAGTAAACAAAATAATTACGTATGTACATTGTTAGAAGTGAGTGCCAAAACTAAGAGTTTAATCAATAGTAAATGAATCAAAAGGAACTGAAAAGAAAATTGTATTTTAATAGTCCTGCATTTTACCTCTGATAAAGCTACATAATATCATAATAAATTGGTGAGTTTAGAAATAGAGACTGTGAATGATGTCAGTTCTTGTTTTTCTATATTGCATTAAGGGTTGCCATTCAATTTTTCGAAATCAAGTTTGCTTGTTTTTCAGTCCACTTTTGTGCTGCTCCTCCTCAATAATCTTTTCAGCACTTATTTTGTTTTTAATCATTCGTAGCTTATTCGTATAAATTCTAATATGCCTTAATATGAACAAAGAATTGACAAAACGTATGCTCATAATAATGTTCATAACTCGATCTAGATAAACGTTTATGTTATTTTCAAAATTTCATAAGAGTTTGTTCTTGTTGATTCTCATTGCTTTTGATAAATAGGTGTATTAATTGTCAGTAAAAATTGGGGGTTTTAAAAAATAGTTATTTATATGTGTAGGTTTGTAGACAAAATTAATCTTAACCTTAGAAATGCTAAAGTAAAATCATGCCTATTAATAATATGAACAAATGTAAGAAGAGACAAATATGCCTTAAGGAAAAGTAGGGCAATACGTGTAAAAGATGTACAATATGTCAGCCGTAATCTGTTTCTGTTTATTTCTTTGTTTGTTATTGCCTATAATTTTTGCTAAGCTAAAAGTGTTTGGTGAATATGGTTGAGTTTAAAACATGCAAATGAAGAAAATAATTTTATGCATGGAAGAACAAAGGACAATCGAGAAGTGCTGAATGTGAATGGGCAAAAGATTCGTATAAAAATGAATTGTAAAATCATGGGAAAAGGGCGAACTGAAAAATTGGAAGTACATAAAGAGAAAGTACTAGTAAAGATAAAGAATTGAAATAAGTGGTTGTAAAATTAGATGTCATACAGAGAAGAGTTAAGTAGTTACGATTGCGCAAAATTTTGGTTGAATTAGTACGATGTTAAAGCTGGTTTAGTATGAAACTAGATTAAAAAACAGTTTTGCAAATTGTAATCGAATATATCATCATAGTTTATCTACCCTTTTATTAAAGTTAAAACCAAATAGCCTTAGCACGAAAATGTTTAAAATTAAGAAAGAGTTTTTAATCTACTAAAATGTTACGAATTGTTAAGTAGTATCATACTAATTCCTTGATATTAAGCTGCTTAAAATTTTGCCTAATACATATATATAATATATATGTACATAAAATGTTCTTAGTAAGAGTATAGATATTTGATGCAAGAAACAATTGTATAATTTTTCAGGTTAGAATACATATTTGGGCTTTTTGGTAGAGCCATGATAAATCCTTAAGATAATTAGCATACTTACGTTCACTTAAAATGTGGAAGATAAAATTTCAAAGAATATTTTCATAAATACTCCAATTTGAAAAAAAAAAAACAAAATCAGTCAACCTGTTTAAGCCCTAGCTCCATGTAAAGTGAACGTAAAAACGCAAATATGTTTTATTGACTTATCAGATATTGACCACAGATATTTAATTGAATAAAGTTCAAGGTGTTGGGGATACTTTTTTGTAAATAGTTTTATAATGATTTAAGATTTTAAACCCAAAAATAACCATGAGAACCACACAAAAAAATATAGTACCAAAACCTTAAGTATGTTTTTAGATTCTTACACTTAATGATTCTTTGGAAAAATAAAACATATACAGACTTATTTTAATCCTAAGTTTATATAGCATATATTTATTTTTAAGTTTAAATAGAAATTTAAATATAATAAAAATACGTGCGGAAGTGGGCGGATTTAAAAATAAGTAACATTTTGTGGCAATTTTGATTATACAAATTTAAACTTCTGACTGACTGACAAAACATGGCAGGGGTTAATTTCTGGAAAAAAATAAGATAAATAGGGGAGAGTACGATAACTTGGCCGCCAAGATTTGATAACGGGTTTTTGTAGGGGGGTCAAAAATAAGCACTTTTTACTATGGGAGGGGGGGGTCTATCTCCCCCCGTTTAGGAGGTAGGGGCACTTTTAGAAAAAATGGTTTAAATTGAAAAAAAAAAATTAAAAAACAACGGCAACACCCACAATAAAGTGCTATACTGCGTTTGAAAGCCAGAAGATTGTTCTATAATCCTGCATTTAAATTTTATTACTCATATCAATAGTTTTTGAGAAATTCGCATTTAAAGTCCAAATTTTGATAAAAAAACGTGAAAAAAAATGTTTAGACCAGTTGTTTTCAAAATTGTGAAATGAAATTGTAAATTAGCTGATATGTGTTTCATGTACCTATCAGTTCTTAATCGAACACAAAAAACCGCATGGTTCTATGTCTTTTGGTTTTTGAGAAAACCTCCGTTTAGGAGGTAGGGGCACTTTTAGAAAAAAATGGTTTAAATTGAAAAAAAAATATTAAAAAACAACGGCAACACTTACAATAAAGTGCTATACTGCGTTTGAAAGCCAGAAGATTGTTCTATAATCCTGCATTTAAATTAAATTACTCATGTCAATGGTTTTTGAGAAATTCGTATTTAAATTCCAAATTTTTATAAAATAACGTGAAAAAAAAAGTTTAGACCGATTGTTTTCAAAATTTTGAAATGAAATTGTAAATTAACTTATATGTGATCCATGTATCTATCAGTTCTTAATCGAACACAAAAAACCGCATGGTTCTATGTCTTCTAGTTTTTGAGAAAATCGAAAATTACCAAAACTACTTTTTTTGATTTTTGGTGCTGACGGTGATTCCATTTTAAGGATTAATGTTAATAAACATAATGAATCTTTGTTAGTTCAGTACCGCAATTAATTTAGCGTTACCCAGAATGCACCATGAGGAGGTAGAATTGCATCTGGGTCAGTTATTTTGTCAGTTAGTCAGGAGTTAGTCAGTCATAGTCAGTCAAAATGTATTAAAAAGGTGTGTAAGTCTCGTCAATAAAGCCATCGTCCGTACTATAAGGCCCGGTGCACACAAGCGTTCTTTTGACGCGCGGTACCGCAGCCTGCGAGTCTTTTTACAGGCAAAATAACGCGCGATGCCGCAGCGTCATCGCACTCGTGTGTGCACCACTCAATTCATTTGTGAGTACTGTAAGACGCAAAGGCGGTGACGCTGCGGTACCGCGCGTCAAAAGAACGCTTGTGTGCACCGGGCCTAACAGTCGAGTTCGTTGGGTTACTCTTTTATCGTGGGAAGCCGACGATGTTTTGGCGGTAAAACACTTTCTAAAAACATGCGGTTTTTTGTGTTCGATTAAGAACTGATAGATACATGAAACACATGTAAGCTAATTTACAATTTCATTTCACAATTTTGAAAACAATTGGTCTAAACTTTTTTTTTCACGTTATTTTATCAAAATTTGGACTTTAAATGCGAATTTCTCAAAAACTTTTGATATGAGTAATTTAATTTAAATGCAGGATTATAGAACAATCTTCTGCTTTCAAACGCAGTATAGCACTTTATTGTAGGTGTTGCCGTTGTTTTTTAATTTTTTTTTTCAATTTAAACCATTTTTTCTAAAAGTGCCCTTACCTCCTAAACGGGGGGAGATAGACCCCCCCCCTCCCATAGTAAAAAGTGCTTATTTTTGACCCCTCTAAAAAAATCCGTCATCAAATCTTGGCGGCCAAGTTATCGTACTCGTGCCGATAAATAAGATTTTGCATGACGGTTGTATGGCAGGAACCTTAACGGCTTAGACTGTATATGTATATGGAGGTACAGACATACAGACATATACAGACAGACTGTTTTGTGGGACCTACTTTTTTCGTTTCCAATATCATCGTAATATCAACTTTGACCAAAATCTCGAGTTCGATTTTTTTCCAAATGTTAGATGAGCTGCTAACCCTACAGCTGTTCTTCTAAGTTTATCCCCTTAAGAAAATTTATTATTTGGATTACCTTCAGAGAGGATAAGTTTCTCTTCCAGATGCTTATTTGTTTTGCTGCCTTAATGCTCCGCATCTTCTAAGTATGTAGGTAAGGTGTTTCCTCACTGAATCACGGCATCTGGCATATGGGACCGCTTATCATGTCAAGAATACTTAAATGTCTTCTTAGTTTACAATGGCCAGCGTTCCGTTACTATTTTTAGGTTGTTTTTACTTAGCTGTATAAGGGTTCATGAAACTTTCTTGGTTATAGTTCCCCAAGTAATAGTTCATAGCCCTTTTCAGTTTGAGGAGTTCTTTGGATCTTTGAGCTTCCTCCTCTGTTCAAGCTTGGGTTATGTTCAAAATTTAATAATAACTTTTTCATCATTCCGGGTAACAGGTTTTTTTTTTATTTTGTCCCTTAGAAAAATTTTGAGCTACAAATTCAACGGTAATCAAGATTTTGACTATTAAAATACATGTCTGAATTAATAAGTAATATATAATAAGTAAAAATCATTCTTCGTATCGATGGTACTTACAATGCTATAGAGACGTTTATATTTTTCCAATCAAAAGAAACTCAATAAAATATTTTCCGAAAACAGAAATAACATTCATAAACTGCAAATATTATGATATCATGATTTATAATTCTTACCTTCGCATTGATGTACACATGTGGCATGTGTAGATTTTGGCAGCCATGTTGTTTTGGTGACATCTGTCAAACCTATTGTTACTATTCAGTTCCTGATACCAAATCAACATGGCAAGTAACGCGATTTAAAAACACTTCCAAGTGATAAGACTTGATTATCAAAATGAGTGTTCGTTAGCCTGAACCCGTACAAGATCCAACTGATCCAGAAGCTCAAGGCTCATGACCATAGTCAAATGCCATTTATTAGCTGTCAAGGCGTCAAAGAGATCAGGGTAACGCGTGGGAATTATAAAAAAAAAATAAAAAAAAAATTTACTAATACCACTTTGATATTGCGAACTAATGGGAACGGCGAGTGTTAAAATCTGATAAAAATCGTTCCCAAGAAATTGGTATACAAATGGAAATTCCGGGAACATCAGAGAAACTGAAGGATATTGAATTAAATATTGTTGTTGATTTGAAATGTCAAAACCAATGACTATATTAAGTGAATAAAAAGTGGTGCCAAATTGTGAAATGTGTAAAAGTACTCGTATGTTAAGGGTAAGAAAAGTGTTCTATTTATATGATTTATTTATACAAAAAAAAAAAAAAATATCACCCAAGATTAGATTTGGGTTATTTTATATTATCATTATACTGAACTTTTTATCGGCAATTTTGGTGAAAAGGGATAGCCCAATTGCAATCTGACACGCCTGTTCTCTACACGAATCATGCGGTTTCAAAATGGCATGAATTGGGATCAAGGGCACGCAAAGTAAATGTGCAGTTTATACATTCACAATTCTCTTCTATGTGATGAGTAGAAGACACCTGGTTTTGAATATGATCCTGTTATGAATCGAGTTTGTATGGAAAGGACTCACGAGATTAAAGAGTGTGAAACGAGCGTTATTCAACAATTTCTGGGCAACAGTTGTCATGTTGACTTTTCATAGGTATTCCATGTTACACATTTGTCAGCTTACAACCCTTTTAATACTTCCATACTACCGATCACCTTGCTATCGATATTGGATATTGAAAAATTTCTTTTAAAATCGGTTATAATTCAATTGTTCAATCTTTACCACAATCCATTCCCATATAAAAACCTTTGCACTCAGGTAACTACCGACAGAATTTACTGCTCAGGCGTGATTAAAACCTGAAATTGATGCATGCATACATGCAAGCATTCTTTTTCACATTGCTAATAGGAATTTTGCCTTAATAAATCCATAGCCAAGTAATTAATAAATTTCATTTATTGAGAACATGATCAATACACTTATGGTGAGCTATTAATTCTTCGTTGATGATTGATATGTATTTACTATTTATTCTAGTTAAAGTTATATTTATTTCAAGTAAAACTCTGACAACAACGCCATAACCTGAAGTTATTAACAATAATTTACTATTAAACCTTAACTAGTTACTGACTAAAATGTGTATTCAATACCCACTTGGTTGATTCAACCCGCTGAGCTCGCTGCCAGCCGGAAACTTTGACGTGATACTTGATTTGACTTAAATAAATCCATCTTTAATTTATGCTGGGAATTTTAAAGCTTTAAACAATAGTAAAAAAAAGTAATCGGCGGGAAGCCGCTTGGCGGTGACTGACCGAAGGCATTCGGTTAAGCCCCAATGAAATTTAATCATGCACGAACTGCTTCGAAAGGTAGTCATGTTGGAATGAACTTAAAAATTGTGATGTCAAAGGTGTGTAATACATCATTCTTGTGAAAAATTACATATATTAATTGTCTGCTGACAGATACGAGAACTTATTCGTTATAGTCTAATTATGACAAGCTTTTCGACACGAGTTCACGTAATGAATAGATGCATACCTCAAGGTCTGAAATGCACGCACCGGATATTTAAAATCTGTTTATAAAATGATGATAATTAAAGCAATAGGTCACGAGGTCAGTATAACACTTGCATTAATGCTTTGAAGTTAAAGCTATACCATTGAAAGGTTCTGTCCAAGACGTTGGAGTGGGTTGTCCTTACTTGATGAGAGCATTCATTTGGGCTTACCTCTTTGGCCGCTGGACAAACTTGGTACGAGATTTATGAACTTTTCTCTTAAGAACGATATAAAAGACGATGTCAAGACCTTTGGCAAGACCTTTGTGGTCAATCCACATAAGCTCTGCGAGAGATATATCCTAACCCTTAAATCGTATAATACAAACGTGGCGTCCGCTTCTGACATGTAGCGCCATCCTGCTGGATGGTCCATATAGTTCAATTTAGGCTCCTAAGAAATTGGTTTTATCGTTCTTTAGCGCTCGCTATTAACGGTGACTCAGCAACGTCTTTGTCAAAAAAGTATGGGCCAACGACGCCACCGGCCAAAAATCCACACCAAACGGTAATTTTTGAGGATGCATTTTCACCTGGTGAGCCTAGTGTGGATTTGTGTCTTCCCATAGACGGAATGGTCGCAAAGGATAATTTTCCGGTCCTTTTAAACTTGCATTTTGAATCAGTAACTTAATAATAAACTAAGATTTGAAAGATGTCATCCAAACAATATGGCCGCGGCAGGCCGTCAAATTCTAGCTACGTCAATCGACGTAGCCTGCTTCAGACATTCACATAATACGGCGGATCCTGTAAGCAATGCTAAAGAGACTTATCATTATTTGCACAGACAGGCGACTTCAGTAAACCTCATTCATTCTGTAGTTTGAGAAGTTCAGAAGCTTTTCTTTTTTGAAGATACGGCAAAAATGAGCTTGTGCATATTTCTAACCAAGTACTCATCCCCCGTCACTCAGCACCAACTCGGATTCTACTGCAGTGTTCCATTGATTGTTGCAGGCTTACGGTTGTACCTTGCATATCTACTTCAGAAGTTTATTTTACCGTTTTAGTAAAGCTTCCAAGCGATATTAAAATTATCTCTCTAGCTCCATCTATTGCTCTTGGTACGAGAAAAATCGCTGTATCTTTCCCCATCTACCCATATAGAGTTCTCATAGTAGTTCTGATTTGACATGTGCGTGAAGGCATTCCTCGTCAAACAATAGTGTTTTTGTGATGGTCGGCTTAGAACATTACAGCAATTCGGTATTTTGGCTTTGGTCGTGAGTGCATTGGCTACAACAATGTAGATTTCTGATTCAATTTTTGGCCGGACATCCGTGATATTGAAAGGAACTACGTACTAGCTACTAGCACTGTATCGCCTCGCAGCAAAGTCGAACAACTTGAATCCTTTATCGAAGATATTGTCGTGCAGGCTATACTTTCCGGCAGTGCTACCAAAAATATTTTCTATTGCTAGCTTTAAGTTCAAATCACCTAATACAAATTAAATTTTACATCTATGTAACTGTTCATGTTCCTGGAGAGTTGCTTTCAGAACATAACCTTTCTTGTCATAGTCTTTCTTCCCTGCTCGTTCATGTTTGCAGATGAGGCTTATTTTGTTAAATCTGCTCTTGATAAGAACTTTTCTTATTAATTAAAAATCAAGAAGGTATGTTTCTTAAGTTTTATTGTTGTCGGGTGCTTAAATAAAATCAACAATCGTTGTTATCATTCATGTTTTTCTTCGAAACGTGTACTTGTATCAGTTTTATCCAAACAGCATGAAATCTGTGTCAAAAAAACACTAACATGACTCAACACAAATGTCGTGTCTAAATAAACAAATTGTCGTCTCGTTAGATAAAAATGATTCACACACATTAGACATCACATCCAGATGTCTTCCCCACAAGGTCAGTATATTTGAATAATATTAATGATTATTTTATTACTTATTTTCTTAAAAAAATACTAACATACTTAGTTAATTTATTTCTTGACAATTAATTTAGAAAAAAATTATAACATTTGTATTTGAGGAAAGTAAGCACGTGACAACATTAGTTTTGGCCTCATCCCAAAAATATACAAAATTTAATCTCCACGCCATGTTTGACTCATTTCAACAAATTTTAAAACACTCCATCAAATCTTTATCAGAAGACAGAAAAACCCAAAAGTTTGTTTATGTTCCTATCATTGAACAAGTTGTCATTGTTATTATGCATTGCTTGTACTTATATCAGAAATAAATTAAATAATTCAAGAATATTACTCTCTTCTTTTTGTTTACTTTCCCAAATTGATAACGTTCTCAGGGCGTTTTGTTTAAGATACGAGTAACAAACTGAAGAAGTTAACAAAAATTAGGGTTTTCTGTATCAAATTCGAACTTGCCACCAAGGGAGATTTCTATTTTAAATTACGATAGAATAGTGGTATATTCACGATCCGGTGTAACTAGTTTTGTATTATTTTAAAATTGTAAGATTTTCTTACACTCCAACAACAAAATATATTGATTGAAATTTTACGAGACTTTTACACAATGGTGTACAATTTTTCATTTTGTTTGACAGCTCCTTAAATGCCATTTCGTACCGCCAGCTGTTATTCGATTCTGCTTTTTCTTTGTAATTATAAACAAACGGAAATAACAAATGTTAAATTTGGATATTTGCTTCAATATTGCTAATAAATACACATTACAAAAAGAGTCGCAATCCAGTAACACAAAATAAAATTTTATACTTTTACTAGACCTGTAAAACCAGATCGTGAATAACCCAAATTTAAATGAAATTTCTTGTTATGATTCACTTCATTTCTTGATTTCTTGACAACATTCAATTCTTATCAAAACTCTAATGGTCTAACTAACATTTAACCGAAATTAAGTGTGATTACCCTTAATCTCCTTCAACTACCGAAGACTAAGCTGCCATAAATTGCTCCCAAAATTCGCTTTAAAGTATAGTACAATGAAAATGAATATCGAAAGCGAAAAATATTTAGGGCCAAACAATTTATTCAAACAACAAAATTCTTCAGAATGTTTGAATAGATTTTATTTTCAATTAACAGCTGTTTGCGGTGACAGGATCTTCACAAAAATCTTATGTCAAAATTTATCAAAGATCTTAACTGATGTCTGGGGAGAAATTTGGGTGCTAAATTTTCATGGTATCAATAGCCTTACAAATCGAACTGACCTGAATATGTATTTATTCAAGACTCGATCATTTTTAACGCTTCTATCTTACTTCCACTTAATAACAGAAAATGAAACGCCATTTGCATTTTTAAAAGTACATACTGTCAAAGTTAATCTTCTTTCTTATATTTTTGTGCGGTGGAATCACCACGTACCTAGATTTATTTAATCTAAACTAAGATAGGTTTTCGGTGAAAACATAGCATAAAATCTATTCGTCAAAATTTTGTTCAAAAATGAAAGGTCTGACAAGCGAATCTGTTTTTGAAAATACTTTTTCAAATTGTCACCCTTTCAAAATGGCATACTATGACTTACTGTCAAAAAGCCACACTTTTAAACATCATACTTTCACACAAGTATACTCTGGCGCTTTCACTCTGACACACTGTCACAATCACAAAACCGCAAAATATACCCAGTAAAAGTATAAACTGTGATTACGCTCTGAGCAGTGTTTGATCAGAGCTTTCCGATTTATTTATGAAACACACTGCAGCACTGAACTGTCAAAGGCGATCTATATATTCATTTGATTGTTTGTTTTTTTTTTCACCGTCTGTCTCTGTCACATCACACGAAAAAAGTGAAATTAAACGCACTCAGCTTTTTACTCCAACTGCTCATTCATTTAATTCTGAGCTCATAGAGCGCACTCCAACTCATAGCCCAGTTCCTTGCTCTAAGCTTAAAATGAAAAAAACCTTTTGTTACTTAAAAAGCGAGGATACCCTTTCCTACACACTGTTACACTATTGACAGTCTATTATTTATTATTGACTCGTAAGATGTGGCCTGCAATTTATCTGGGCGTGGGTTCAGATGTTCAGACCAGAAGAGATAACGGTTAACGAAAATACTTCGCGATGATCAACAATAAACCAAATTATTTCAATAGATACAAAATTGAAATCATACAGTTTCGCAACAAAAATCCTCAAACAACTTAGACCCAAGAAGAAAACATCTGCTGTAAGGTTGGTGCCAAAATCCTTTGCTTTCCGGTGTTCATAAATTTAAGAGCCCGATTGCAAGAGTAAGTCAAGTGGAATCAATGGGCATTTAGACGATGGTATTTTAAAAACATTAAATTCGCATTACCAAGCTCCATTTTATATACTTAAATAAAATATGAAAAAATCGTAGTTTTTTAAATTTATTTTAAAACTTGATAAATCTCCGCTGGACACTGTACAGTGTACAAAATGGAGTCACGCGAAGACTATTAATATATGTATATTTTTCCAACGTACTGTGTGATTGTCTAAATCGTCTCTGCGAGTTGATGCCACTATCGTACATTGTACTGTCAAGTTAAATTAAAAGTTAGTCACCCGAGAAACCGTACACAAATGTCCATAATTGAATTGAGTATCGTGCTCAAATTAAAAGAAGTGCATATCATTTCCAAGTTCGGATTAAAAAAACTATGAGTGATACTAACGAATCTCTACTACTCCTCCTTGGTTTAATGATAGTTTCAGATCCATCATTATGTTCTTCTTGACCAATTGTCCTTGGATGGTATAACTGATAATGATTTGTTGTTTTGCACCTACAATATTAAGTTTTTGTATGTCCTTACACCTGCAACTTTCCAATTCAGCGACCGACCTTAAATCCATAAATAAGCTTGAGCTGCAAAATGATGCCATCAACTATCGCTGGAGTCGATGCTATTATTTCCCAAGTGCCAATCAAAAAGTTTATCAATTCTAATCTTTAGTTCTTCAGTTATTTGAAAAGCATGTTCCTATTAAAACTGTAGGGACTGTCCTGTCGGCTCTGGAATAACCTTCGTTCTATTGGACCCAGATACCCTAAATCGGAGTTTTATACCAAGTACATTTTCTCCAAGAAATATTTTTACCCAAACATGAAGCACTTAATGTCGTAACAACGGAGCTCGTATTTGAGGTTGTATCTGAGTATCAGGTACTTGAAAGTTTTAAATCAATTAAGTCGGATGCTGTTAGAGAAGATGGGGTACCTTTAAACTTCGTAAAAATGATTTTGTGTCATATTTTATCATAATTCACTCATCTGATAAATTTTTGTATTATACCTAATTATTTCCCGATTGCTGAAAGTTAGCTAAAATTATCCTCGTTGCGAAAAACATTAACCCAAGTTCTTGCTTAGATTTCCGACCGATTAATATCCTACCCTGTCTGTCAAAGGTTTTTGAAAAAAAAATTCTCAGAGATCTAGTGACCTTGATAGGTTTAATTTACGGTCCCCATTTCAATCTGAATTCCGTGCTCATTACGGTTGCCAAACTGCAATGATCAAGGTGCTTGATGATATACGATTACAAGAGGATCTAGTTTGTGGAATGAATTAGGACCTTCAATCTAAGTCACAATTTATTGCGATATCTAAAAAGAACCAGATTAATACCTTACTTTTACCACCGGTGTAGCTCTCAGTAACATAAGCTCATTTGCTCTATGATTAGTCTTGGTTTTAGGATCACCTCTCTTTTGCCTGAAAATTAGGTTAACTATACCATCGGAAGAATTTACGGTGTTGTGTAAGCTTCGGCTATTTTCAAATGTAACTCCTAGTTCCTCTAATTGACTATGCCAATGTTATATATTGTAACTTGATTCTCACATCCAACATATAAGCTTCTTGTACCATTCAATGACATGTTAAGATACATTAATGGACTTAGGAGATATGAGCACATATCACATTTTCATAAGCTAGTTCTTGTGTACTCTTTTCAACAGTTCCTTGATGCAAGATGCTGTATGTTTATGCACAAAACCATTCAAAACAGAAAACCATCATACATTTATGAAAAGCTTAAGTTTACCCAATCTTACAGAAAACTTAATCTTTTAACTCCTTTTTACAACTTTTTAAATTCGTCACGAATGTTTTTTGTTCATGCAACAAAGTTATGTTATAAAAGCGTTTTTTATTTGGTCGTCCGTTTAAAATTCCGAAATGAAGAGTTTAGGAATATTCTTCCAGACTCCAAAGGAAACGCTATTTAGGAACCACTTTTTAGTCTTCTCAAAAAACACCTGCCAAATATAAGACAAGTACTTAAGTCTTATTTTCTTCTATTTTAAAATTATAACTCATCAAATCCCAAACATTTTCCCTTTCATACTTTTCAGTCAAAAGACTTGTCAGTGAAAAGTCCCACAATTAAAGATAACCCAAAAGAAAAAAAAACAATGATGTATAAGGGAGTTTCCACTGAACGACAACGATATTTGATTTGAATCCCAGTTCGTTATTACCTAACGAACGCAATCTCAAATGGATTTCAAAAAAAAAAAAAACCATCCACACCAAAACAAAACAAAAAACCATTGTTATCCTCAATATTTCCATAACTTAAATGTTAATCACACAAAATGTTCGTAGCCCCATTTTGCATTTGTAGCTTTGCATGCAAAATGCACACGCCATGTAAACCCCCCATTTTATGGCAAATGTAAAGCACTTAAGCCAGTTGCCACAAAGCAAAATATTCCGATATTAAATAAAAACCAGCAAAATATTCCAAAAGGTCTAAAACAAAAGCAACAAAATAAACCACCAAAAAATATTCCAAAAATAAAATTAAAAAACAATTCTTTTGAGTTGACTGAGACACTTCTCATTCAAAGAAAATCAAAATATTGACTTAATTTATTATTAAAATAATTTTTTTTTTCAGAACACAAATGTTTCATTGATTACTTTCTAGAAAATAAAAGACACATTATTTCCCCAAAATCCATTCATTGAGTATACCTAGTTGGAAAATTGTCAAATCTTGCAATTTTCAAAGGAAAACAGCTTTGTCTGTGCGTGAATTTTACAATTCACAGAACCCCCAAAAATGACTAATTTTAATTCGAACTGATATATTTAGATGTCAGCATTTTGTTCACGCAAAATTGAATGGTCTATAAAACATTGCTAACAAAGGGAGCACAATGGCTTAGGTTTAAGTCAGGTGTTCAAGCATAAGTCACATATCACTGTAATTAAAACTGACATTACTTTCATATTACTGCACTTGTCAAACGAATGGTATTGACATTGACACACCAGCAACGGCACGTCACTTATTCATGCTAGAATCTGATTCAATGCGTTAATGATACGTGCGCTCTGCTGCATAATTGGACATAGTGTCTAGAGTGAAAAAAATAATTTAAAAAATACCCACCTGGCTAACAAGTAGGTACATGCTAGGGTTAGGTGATTGACCGTTTTTTTTTCTTGGCGGGAAAACCAAAGCCTTACGAATTAGCTACACAATCGGAAATTACCTTCATTTATAAACAGAAAAAACTTATTGTTTTGTTTTTATTTTTGAGACGAAATAGTTATACTATAGCTTTGAATATAACTAAGAGTATATTGCGGTTATTGCACTAAAGACGATGTGTAGGTCAGTGTCGGATAACAGTGTAAACGAGGGAATTTTCAAAGCGCACACCGGTTGAGGGTGTTTATCGGAATTGCCTTTGAAATGCGAGTTAGTATACATATTTTAGAATGAAATGAATATTCTTCACTAACGGGAGAAGGGAGGGCTTATAGATATGGTTCATTCAACGATATTTAGCTGAGTCAAGCTTTGATGTGGGAATATTCAAATGGAATTCATTTTTTTATGCTGGGAAGTTGGAATGCAATGAAATTAAATGACGAGTGCTTTGCTTATGAAAGTTAGGTCAGGGTTTTTTGTCTTAATGACTTACCCGTACGGGGTTGCTCGTTTGAACTATTTTTTGAAAGTTTTGAAATGCAATTGGATGTTCAAACTTTTTAGATGAGAAATACAAAATTCAAAAAAATAGTTCTATGGTAGGTACAGTAAGTAATATTTTAATTTTAATTTATATTTATTGAATTACCTATAGATCGTAAAAATTAATCGAAATAGAAAAATGTTTTCAAAATTCTAGATGCCGTTTTCGAGAAAAATGCAATTTTTCAATTCAAAATACAATCATTCGAAAACCATTTTTTAGCATTCATATGGTGGGTGCCGTAATTTTTAGATTAAATAAAATATCTTATTTTACATCTTGTAGATTGTATTACATTTTCTCTCACTTTTAATTGTCAAGTTTTAAAAAAAATCGAGCATGTGATTTCCGAAATATTTAGCTTTGCAAAACAAAAATTAACATTTTATTAAAAATCCAAAAAACAATTTTGATAATTTGAACACACAATACTATCCTAACTTAAGGATGTAGTCGAACGGACAGGCAGACAGAATTGCTAGACCCACTTTTTTCGTCTTCCCTGTCATCATAATGTCAACGTCAAGTCTGATCGATTTTTTTTTAGTTTTTTAATCAAACACGACATAATGCTAGATACACACGAGGCAACCGTTGCAGCAACACAGCCATGTTGAAGCAACCGTTGCTTCGTGTGTAGCTGTGTTGCCCATTGATTTTGTGTTGCTGCAACCGTTGCCAGAAATATCAAAAAATTTTGATATTTTTGATCGGTTGCTCCAACAGTACTGTGGTTGCGGCAACAGTTGCCTCGTGTGTAGTGAGCAAACGAAACAAGTTACATCAACAAGTTGCTACTTCGGTTGCCTCGTGTGTATCCAGCATAATGATTATGTATTTAGAAAACGACTTCAACGATTTAAATAAAAAATGTTTATCTTCATTTCGTGGGAACTTACTAAACTATTACTAGGCATTAGGCATTCCATGCGATTTTAGATGATCGTAGGAACTCTAATAATGTCTATATACGAGTATCTATCCAATAGCATTAAAATGCCAGGAATTCGGAATTGAATTTGATATTCGTATCAAAATCAATTTTTTTTTTGTATAATCTACACGCGCTCAAGGGATTATGATTACCCTTTAAATGTTTGAACACAGCGCGGGCGTGAAGTTAAGGAAGAGAAAGAAGGATAGGAAAGATTTGTGGCACGATGTTCTGAGACTGAAGGTGGTTGTCTCAGATATTTTATCTCCAGGGATGGCGGCTGAACTACTCGTAAAGCGGAGAAATGCCGCGTCTTATTTCTATGTCCCTTGTAATTCACATTATTTTATTCGAATTCATCCTTGTTGGGCATACTAGTTTAACTCAATCACATCATGTTGTTAGTGTTACGCCTGAACAACATGTAATGAGTAAACCAGCAACCCATTGATGACAATTTTTAGAAGGTTTTTAATGGAATTAAAACGACACTGACGACGGCAGGGATCGAGCCTGTAATCATGAGGTTGACAGGCGAGAACACAACCATCGCGCCACGGCCACCCCTAATCTAATATCTGCAACAATTTCAGCTGCCATTCTTGACTTTCTCAAAACCGATGTTACTGTTATTGGAAAAGGCTACTGAAAATTAATTACAGTTTTATATTATACTAGCTGACCCGGCAAACGTTGTTTTGCCATATAATTTATTTCTAGGGAATTTCTAGTGTAGAAAAAAAATAACTAACCTATTGTAAGTGTGTAAGGATGTGGTATATGAGTGAAAGAGGCATGGAGAGCTGTGAACGATGAGGGAATATAAAAATAACAAAACACCAAACATTAATATATTTTCACCTCAGAACTTACCATTTAAAATTCTGGCTTCGATATCGTTTTTCATTAATTTTTGAATGACTAATCGCGAATACCGTTGCACAGCCGTGGCGGGCTCAAATTACGAAGCAAAATAATCGGAGACCCAACCTACAATTGTAAATTATGCGGTGGCATGCCTGGAAAATCCAGTAAGTTCAAAAACTCTGTTGGAAAATTTACAGCTTCACTGGCATCTCAAACTGTACCAATAGATTTGTATGATACCAAGTTCCCTGGCAACAACTGTTGTATCTTCAGATTTAAATCGCCAACGTCCACATTTTCTGCCGCTAAAATTGCTCTTTTTGCAAGCCACTCATAATTTATGTACTGTGTGTGTAGATCGGTAAATATTTGTTCAATAAATAAATTTACTTTCAATTTACTTTCAGCTGTACTTTTTCAACATTACGCCACAATGGCGATGATTTTAAGCAAGCGTATGTTGAACGTGGAATGACGGGAAGTGTTTGTCTGAAATCACCTGAAAGGACTAACAGAGTGCCGCCAAATAGTTTGTCGTTGTTTTTAATATCTTTCAATGTCCTGTTAAACGCCTCAAGTGAATGTTTGTGTGCCATAGTATATTCATCCCAGATGATAATTTACACTGTTTCAGCACTGTGGCCATGGACGATTGTTTTTTTATGTTGCACACTGCGTCAGGGTTATTTTGAATATTTAGTGTCAGCTTAAATACTGAATGAGCTGTTCTGCCTCCATCCAATAAAGTTGCCGCAATGCCCGATGATGCAATGGCCAATGCGATGCCGTTATTTGATTGTATTTCGGCGAGAATTAGCGAAATAAGGAATGTTTTGTTAGTTCCACCTGGTGCATCCAAAAAGAAGAACTCACCTTGTCCTACTGAAACTTCCTCATTCAATAGTGGGACATTGCGAGTAACAATCGTTGCCATTTTTACATTGTTGTACTGCAGTTCACGATTCATTTCAGTGTTAATTAATTCAGATGCAGTTCGATTTGGCGAATTCATACCGAAATGACTGGAGGTAAGTTGGCAATGATAATGCAAAGATCCTCAATAGCAATCAATGCTTCATTGTACATAGAGAGTCACTGATTGTTATCGTTAGATCGTTGAACCGTATACGATGTTGATGCAATAGGTATATCATCAGTCATTGAATATTTGTGATTATCCCACAATATCTTTGCTCGGGCTGGGAAACATGTAGTCAACACTATAGCGAATAGTAGACGAATTTGTATTGCTGTACAGTTCAATGCTGCTTCAGCAAGCATACATTCCCACTGGTTTTCGTCTTCCAGCAAGCCGAGTGCAAGGCATGCATCTTTATACGTTGGATACTGTTGCCCATTCACTTTACGTATATCTAGAAATGACAAAAAGCCAGTAACATCAACCAACAACAGTCGAAGATAAAAGCATTTAGTCTGCCTTGGATTGACTGCAAATGCTGTAAATGTTAGGGGTGGACAACCCTTATCATCTAGGGGTATGAAAAATAGATAGTAACCGATTCTCAGACCTACTGAACATGCATATAAAATTTCATAAAAAATCGGTCAAGCAGTTTCGAAGGAGTATGGTAACTAACGTTGTGACAAGAGAATTTTATATATATAACATAATGTAGGAAATTGTTTGTGCAAATCTTTATAATTGGCAACGCCATCAGGCTTTTCGGAATAAATTTCGTCACTTTTAACATTTGTAGATGTTTAGATATCAGAAATTTTTCATTTTATATCAATCAACTATTTTTTTTTTAAGATTGTAACTTTAAAAAATTGGCCAAGCAATATTAATTTTGAATTTTCGAGTAAATGATTTTTTTTATATAATATTATGTATGTGTATCAAGGCAAAACTTATCTACGGTTCATCATTTCTTTTTCTGTGCTAGAAAAAAACACCTGCTTTATATTGGCATCTTGTCAAAAAAAAAGTAGAAAACAGAGAAAGTCTCGTGAGTTTTCTGGGAAACAAGTATTGTTCACAATATATTATGATTCGGCGAGCCAATTTTATTTTTAGAATAATTCAATATGAACAATGAATAAGAATTAATCTGAAAATGTTTATTGATCTTTGCCTTACCTGCTAAATTTATTTTCATTCTAAATAAAAGCTTTGTCAACTGAATTATAATGAAATAGTTCGCTGTTATTACTCGGTTAGGCTTAAATATCTTTTATTTCTGCACCATTCTTCTTAGGTCCTACGGGTGTTTATGGTAATCAGCGGCGGATCCACTATTCGGTCATAGGGGGTGGGGGCTCCAACAACATCCTTAGGAAAAATAAATTAAGTTTTTATAATTTTAAGCAATACTCGTAGATGAAACAAAAGTACATATTCTTTGGAATTCTGCTTGCCGATCCATGAAGACAAGAGGCAAATGAAACAAATTATAACAAAACAAAAGATGCAGAAGCCTTTTACAAGATTTTCTTTTACATTCCATTTCTCATACCTACTATATATCTCATCTTCAAAGTAGGTTCGACAAACACGCATTAATTTTTAATAGTTTTGGACAGTTATTCACTAAGCAAGAATTTGATAAAAAGACATGCTTAGATCTCTTTTATGATTCTATACTGGATTGCACTGAAGCACATTTTATCTCATTGGTAAAAACAATGGCTTATATCTAATTTCAAACTTTAAATTAAACACAGGAAAATTTGAAAATCACTTTAAAATCGTATTTTTTTGTTGAATTAAAATGAATATTATTTTAATAATGACTTTAAGGTTAGTTAAATCGAAAAAAAAAACAATTTTGACTTAAGATAAAGTGTTAAGTAGTGAATGTTATCTAAAAGTGTTTTATCGAAAAATTTACTTCATGGCGATGATGATGTGAAAAAATAATTTTCACGCGATTTGAAAATTATAAAATGTGTCACCAAAATAATCTTAGCACTTTTGACACACATATGTGGACATCATTGACTTACTAGATATGGACGCTTTCTTCCTAGTGACAATGCGCGATCAAAAGATGTCACTTAAAAAAAAGGACTAATTTTTGACAACAACCGCTGGGGTTGAATTGTCAAAAATTAGTTCCTTTTTTTAAGTGACATCTTTTGATCGCGTATTTAGTTAGAGAGAACCTTAAAAGTGGAACCACTTTTTTTGAGGATTTGTATGAAGAAAATGAGCGACGCGGCGCCTAGAATTTTTATAAAATTTGTTCTGTTTTGTTTGATTAAAACTTAAAATTATCTTCATAAAATAAATAAAATATCATATAAATTAATAAAAAATAAAATGCACGACTGGATCGCACGAACTTGCTCTTATGTATTTCGGAATTTAAAATACATTTTATAAATATAAATCATAGATTTAATGAGATAAAAATGTCCGTCTGATTTACGGAGAAGTATGAATTTATGCAAACAAAGTTTAAAAATTGTTTTATTATTAAAGTAATTTTTTATATAAGAAATTTCTTTCAAATTTTTTAAGAAAAAAATATGGGATGCGAATTTTAAATATTTAATAATATTGATTTTAGGAAATAATTTCAAAAAATAATCGTTCATAGGTTTTGAAGATATTGATTTTTCAAAACAAATTTAGTTTTTTTTTCAAAAAAACCCAACAAATATTTTTTCGAATATTTTTATAAACAATTTTATTTTAAACTTAAGGAGAATCCTGCTGAAAATGTTTGGTTAAAATCCTTAGAGCCGTTAGTGAGAAAGTCAAAAATCAAAAAAACGGTTCTATGACAGGTACCGTTAATAACATTTTGCCCCGAAAATTTGTTTGCCCAAAATGTAGTCCATGTCCATAATATCACACCTAATTTCTTTTATCAAAATCGTTAGAGCCGTTTTCGAGATAAATAAGATTTTGCATTACGGGTGTATGGGGGGTACCCTTAGTGTTGGAGCTAAAAAAACAATTTCAATTTCTCCTCTAGGGAATCACCGAAGACCCTTAACTATCGAGATTGAAAGAAATAGGTACAGTGGTTTAGGCTGTAGTGATAGGTACAGACATACAGACACACTGAAACAAGTTTTTTGTGTATTAAATTTTCCTTAAAATTTTTATAAAAAAAATTGTTACGCAAATTGTTAGTATTTAATAAAATACATTTTAAAACGTAATTTAAAAATTTAATCGTGTATCGGTTTTCAAGATAACGAATTTTCAAAAAAAAAATTGTATTATTTTTTTAAAAATCCAAAAACTATTTTTTCGAAAAAAATTTGAGTTTATATTTTTTAAAATGCAAAGGAGCTCCTGCATAAAAATTTTGGTAAAAATCGTTAGAGCCGTTGGTGAGAATATCGAAAATCAAAAAAACGGTTCTATGACAGGTACCCCTAATAACATTCCCCCCAAATTTTTTTCTGACCAAAATATAGTCTATGTCCATAATATCACACTTAATTTTTTTTATCAAAATCGTTAGAGCCGTTTTCGAGATAAATAAGATTTTGCATTACGGGTATATGGGGGGTACCCTTAATTTTGAAGCTAAAAACAAATTTCAATTTTTCCTCTAGGGAATCACCGAAGACCCTTAAGCACCGAGTTTGAAGAAAATACCTCCAGTAGTTTAGGCTGTAGTTCGAGGTACAGACATACAGACATACAGACAGGCAGACGGAATTGCCGGACTCACTTTTTTCATCTTCACTATCATCGTAATGTCAACTTTGATCAAAATCTCGAGTTCGATTTTTTTTTTCCAAATGCAGAACTTGCCCTATATCGCAAGTAAAACATAATAAAAATTATAAAAACATACCTATTTGAAAAAAATATTAAAAAAAAAAAAATTTAAATTTTTGTTCTGCCATAAACTCATATTTCTTAAAATTTTTAAATCAACATTTGTGAAGCCTTTTAAAGAGAAAGTCGAAAAAAGTTCTATAACAGGGACCGATAGGAGTATACCTGGAAATGCAAATTTTGCGTTGTTTCTTGGATTTATTTCCACTTTTAATAGATGCTTTGTTTCATAGCGTTTTTACGATTTGGCAACCTTTAAACGTAAACATAAAGTTACATTAAAAAAATTCGGTTTTTAGCATTTAAAATTTAAAATTTTAAATTTAAATCAATTTTGTGTCTTTTTTGCTATTAATATATTTATTTTTATAACGACCGCTGATCTATTATGAAGAAATGAATTTTAAAAAAATTACGTCTACTCTCAGTATACCTCAACGATCTCAAAAATTAAGAACTGTTCACATGAGGGCGGCCAACGACTATTCATTCATTTTGAAATTTCCTTAACATAACACTTTATGGTATGAGGAACACGAATAGAGTTTGACAATTTCAATTTCAATTCAAGTTTATTGGTACAATACACTAAGAAATAGTCTTTTAAAGTATTTTACATGTTGGTTAGATATAAGAGATTAAAAAAAATTATGTTACATAGAATTTATAAGGACGATTGAAGTTGATCTTAAAATTAATTAAAAAGCATGTACAGATTTTTAGATTAATAACAACTATGTACATACTTTTCCGAAATTTAAATGTTTACTCCATTACCTACTAAAATATATAATTTGTAAGAATCAGATTGCAATTCGTGACGACCAATTCAGTTTCTTAAATAAATCCTACTTTAGCAATTAAAACGCAAATTTTAATACCTTAACATTTATTTAACAAAGCTTTCTACCATTTTTTTTTTTTTGAAGAATTTACGCTTAAATATTTTAAGTCAATCTCTTCTTTTATTTGTTTATTTATTCGTCGGTAATCGGTCCCCTAAACGGAAAAATGTTTAAATGTAATTTTTGGATAATAAAGTTGAATTGAAAATAAAATAAAAAATAGATTCTAGCTTTCAAAACAGGTACAGTTTTTTTTTTATTGTAAGTTTTACCGTTAGTAAATAAATAAATAAATTTGGTAGTTCAACAGCTCGAAGAGAACTAAGATCTAGTGACTCACAACTCTTAATCATTCCTGTGCTTGTTACCACAAATGGAGGGGATTTACAATTTTCTGCCGATTTTGAAGAGCTTGGGCTAATGACCAACAATTTTCATGACAAGCGATCTTTTAGAAGATTTGTCAATTCCTCGCAAGTGGTAGTCACCCTGAAAAATTTTTACTTGCGACTTATAGGTACTATAAGGTAAGTTATGCATTCGGAAAAAAAATTGAACTCGAGATTTTGATCAAAGTTGACATTGCGATGATAGCGAAGACCAAAAAAGTGGGTCTCGCAATTCTGTCTGTCTGTCTGTCTGTCTGTCTGTCTGTTTGTCTGTCTGTCCGTTCGATTGCAGCTAAACGGCTCGGCCGATTTTATTCAAACTTGGTAGATATGGGTTTTAATTTTTCCCCCCCGGATGTTTTTTGATTTGATTTTTTAAGGCCAAAAATAACGGTACCTGCCATACGAATTTTTTCGAAATTTTATAAACTTTTTTTTTTCTCAAAAACTGTTCGACAGATTTTAAAAATAAAAATAGAAAAAAAATTCATTTAATTAAAGCTATTCATTTTGTCGTCAAGTGCGAAAGGCTGCGTAATTTTTTTCCTCTGCGATTATATTGATTTATTTGTTAATTAGTTATTAATTTTTTAATTCATAAAACGTTGTTTTTAATAATTTAACTATATCTGTTAATTATTTCATCCTATGCGAGAGTTTTTTATTAATTGCGATCTTTTTGTGTACAAATATAATTATTAACAAAATAAATTAAAGTCACAATTTTTCTCTTCTATTAATTGAGTGATATTATTATAAACTTTCACCCATCCCGCTCGCTCGTTATTTAATTTACTATTACAACACAATTGCTTTCTCATATCCCGTGGTGAGTGCATTTTTTTGTATATGTTCAGCCAAATGAAGCAAGACATTTGAATACTGCATAAATCAAGGGATTTTCTCTATTTTTGTTTTATGACCTAACACTGCGCTGCCGCCCCGTCGTAAGCTGTGGATAATCTTTCATTCTGTGCGCTACACCTTATCATAAGCTGTGGATTTTATTCATTTGGAAGTCGTCATATTTCAACCGCAGCACCAAGCATTTGTAATATTTTGCTTTTGTCTCATCTTTCCTGGTGAGTGCAATCTTAGTAGATGTTCTGCCGTAGCCATATCGATACTTCACACTTATATATTTGATCTCTTCTAATACTCATTCAAAACAACACCTCTGAGATTGAAACAGCTGATATTTTTCACCACTATTATCAAAGACACGAACCTCTTTTCGTATCACACAACCCAAACAAAAATAAAACACTACGAACCAAAATTATTGTCTGCAACTTAAAATAAATAAACATCAACACATCAAAAAACATGACTAATTGCGCTATATGTGAAGGAAATACGGACTACATGATAGATTCCATTATGTGTCATGGCAACTGTCGCAAGCTTTTCCATAACATATGTATCGACGCTCCGTTTAGCACCATTAAGCTATTTAAGGAAAGAAAGTCGTTTTATTACTTTTGTGACGAATGCGACCCCTTCGCATATGCAAATATTACTCGTGACGTACTTAAAAATACAAAACATCTTGAAAATTTACACTCACAACTACTTCATCTTACTGAAAAAGTAGAAAGTCTAAGCACTAATAACCAAAGTATACAAAATTTGCAAACATGTAATAATATTGATGATAAGGAAGAAGATCCTGTAAATAATTCTTCAGTGCAAAGTGCTGCTGCACCTTCAAAACGAAAAAGTGATGAACTAGATGTAGATTCTTCAACACAAAATCCATCAACAAAGAAACCTGCAACAAAGGTATCTGCCCTTTCAATGCCTTTATACATTCAACCTACATTGAATGTCAGTAAGCTTTCAACACCAACTCCTCCATCTCATCAACATCAATCGACACTTCAACCATCCATATCTCGTTTGCATTCCTCATCTTCAGATTCACCAATAGTGTCTGGCTTAAAAGTTGTAGAAGGCTATAGAACTTTATTTATTTCTAAGCTCGATCCCATAACGAATGCACTAGATATAAAAACCCACCTCTCATCAAAGTTTGGAATTTCTTCAATGATAAAAGTTGAAAAGTTATTACATCGTAACCATTCTAAGTACTCTTCATTCAAAATACGAGTTCCTGATTCAGTTTTTCATTTAATCAACTCATCATCACTTTGGCCAAATGGTATAATAATCCATGAATTTGTAAACAAACAAAATAACAGACAAACTTCAAATCATCATAACCCTTTTCGCTTGGGGCCGACAATGCTATATCACCAAAGAAGCAGCTTCAACAAATATTAATCTACTATCAAAATGTTAATGGACTTAGAACGAAGATCAATTCGATCTATAAAAATGTCAATAACCTTCCTCATGATATTATTGTAATAACAGAAACTTGGCTGAATGACTCATTCTTGGATACTGAGCTTTTTGATACAACGTACCAAGTCTTTAGGCGTGACAGACACCACTCAAATGACCTTGAAACAGTTGGTGGCGGAATCCTAATTGCTGTGAAGAATTCTTTTATATGTAATTTGGTTGATGCTTTTGAAGCTTCTGAAATAGAAATAATATGTATCAAAATTAAAATGGTATCTGGTTACCTCTACATTATCTCTGTCTATATACCTCCAAGATCTATAAACAATGTGTATGAAAGTTGTATTAAATGTGTTGAAAGCATACATAACCAAATGGATACAAATGACGAGCTCTTGATATTAGGCGATTTTAATCTCCCAAACTTGCGATGGAAAATATCTTCAGACTTCAACATCGTATCTCCTGCGAACCCTTCCACAGCTAATGAGTTCTCAATAATTGATGGTTTGGCCTCGTGTGGACTTAGTCAATTTAATGGGGTTCTCAACAGTTTCAACAATATTTTGGACTTAGTTTTTTTCTCGAACACTATAAATTCGGATACATCTGTAACCCCTGCTGATATCATACTATTAAAAGAAGACCGGCACCACCCAGCTCTAGATATATCATTAAACATTAGCCTGTGCAATGACTTTGACAAATCAAATGAAAATCTTGAGTTCAACTTTAAAAAATGTAATTTTGATCAATTATTTAATTTGTTGTGTAATGTTAACTGGAATCAAGTTTTTTTTAATTGTAATATTAACGAAATGTGTTTAAAATTTTATGATATCCTTTTTAAATGTTTTTATGAAACAACTCCAATACGTAAATCTTGCAGTAGATCTCAAAATCCACCATGGTTTAATACTGAGCTTAAAAATCTAAAAAATAGAAGAAACAAAGCATGGTTGAAATATTCCAAATCCAGAGCTGATGAAGATTATATCGCTTACTCCGATCTGAAGTCTATGTTTTCTGACTACTCTAATATTTTATATTCCGATTACATTTTAAAAATCGAAAATGATCTAAAACGAAATCCTAAAAATTTCTGGAACTTCGTGAGTAGTAAAAGAAAAATTGACGGCTACCCCAACTCTATGTCTTTTAATAACGTAACCAGTCATGATTCTGGAGAAATATCTAATATGTTTGCTAATTTTTTTAAAGATGCATTTGTAGAGTCTGGTTCTCACGAACCCTCTGATTTTTCACCTTCCCTCCCTATTTTTTCACACCTTAACACAATTAACTTCTCTATTTGTGAAGAATCTATTGTTCAGAATATTTTGAAACTCGACGATTGTTTTAGCCCTGGTCCTGATGGCGTACCATCTAGTGTATTAAAGAAATGTGTATCTTATTTATCCTATCCCCTATATGTTCTATTTAATGAATCTTTAAATTCTTCAATATTTCCTTCTATGTGGAAAAGTGCTTTCATTATACCCATCCATAAAAAAGGGTCAAAAAACGATATAACTAACTATCGCCCTATTGCTAAATTGTCTGTAATTTCCAAATTATTTGAATCCATTATCTGTAACGTCTTATCTTTTAATTGTAAATCTATTATTTGTGATAGCCAACATGGTTTTGTCCAAAAGAAGTCGACTGTTACAAATCTGTTTGACTTTACCTCTTTTTGTATCGATTCCTTTGAAGACCGAAAACAGGTGGATTGTGTATTTACTGATTTTAGCAAAGCCTTTGATAAGCTTTGTCACAAAACTCTAATTAATAAACTAATTGGCTTAGGGTTCAATGAAAACTTTCTAGTCTGGATATCATCTTATTTAGAAAACAGGAGGTATAGTGTTACTTTTCGTAATGAGCGTTCTGATCAATTTTTGGTCAACTCAGGTGTTCCACAAGGGAGCCATCTAGGCCCATTACTATTTGTTCTATATATCAATGACTTGACATCAATTATAAAAAATTCATCTGTGCTTATCTATGCCGATGATATCAAAATTTTTAAAAGAATAGCCTCCATCAGCGACTGTGAACAACTTCAAGAAGACATTTATAGGTTCAGGGAATGGTGCAATACTAACCGTCTTTTGTTAAATATTGACAAGTGTAAAACAATGTGTTTTACGCGCAAAAAAAATGTGTTAACTTACAACTATATGTTAGATTCTTTTACATTATGTAGAGTGTCCGTTTTTTCCGATCTAGGGATTATTCTAGATTCTAATTTAACATTTATTAATCACATTAACTTTATTATTAAAAAAGCTAATAAAACTTTAGGATTTATAAAAAGATTCTCCCGCGACTTCGTGGATCCTTACGTTCTTAAGCTTCTCTACATATCTTTTGTCAGACCAGTACTCGAATATGGCTGTGTAGTCTGGGCGCCATACTATTCAGTTCATATTAACAGACTTGAGGGAATCCAAAGGAGATTCTTACGATTCTGTCTTCGTTTTCTTCCTTGGTCACAAAGATCGACACTGCCCCCCTATAACAATAGACTCATCTTACTAAATCTCCCTTTACTCTCAAAACATAGACAATATCTACAACTATGTTATATTATAAAATTAGTCAACGGATCAACAATATCTCCATCATCTCTGTGCCGCTTGAATTTTAGTTTTAGTCAAGCTAGCTTGAGAAATCAACGGTCTCTATATCCAAACTTTAGCAGAACAAACTATGGTATGAACAGTCCCTTAAATCAATTGATTTCAGTTTTCAATAAGTATAATTTTTTAATTTCTTCAGTTAATGACAATTTAAAATGTAGTAAATTTAAAGAAAACTTTTTTAATACATAATTGTAAGTAAATTCATATTTGTAATGTTATCTAGTTTTAAGTTTTGTAACGTTAGTACTTTAACGGATTAAATAAATAAATAAATAAATAAATAAATAGGTATTGGTTGAAAAAAAATTTCCGAAAAATGGTTATTGAGGGTACCCCCCATGGAACCATTTTATTTGTTTTTGATTTTCTCAAAAACGGTACAACCGATTTTGATCATTTTTTTTTTGCTAAAGCTCCCCAAAAACATAAATAGAATTGTGTACTCAAATTTTCAAAAAAAAATTTTTGGTTTTTTTTAAAAAACTTTTAAAATTTTTGTTTCAAAACTCAATATTTCGAAAACCCCATGCTAGATTTTTTTTAAACTTGATAAATAAAAGTTTCTCAATATGATCTACAAGATGTGAGAAAAAAAAATTTATTTTACCTAAAAATAAAGGTACCTACCATACAAATGCTAAAAAATTAAAAAAAATGGTTTTCAAAAATCGTATTTTTCTCGAAAACCGTGCCTAGAATTTTGATAAATTTTTTTTTTCTTTCAATTAATTTTTACGATCTTTAATTTTATTAAAAAATTTTGAAATTAAGATATTACAGCTTGTACCTAACATAGAACCATTTCTTTCGAATTTTGAATTTCTCATTATCCACATAACGGATCTTAATGAAATTGTTTATAGAGAAGCTTCTAAAAAGTCTAAAACACATTGCATTTCAAAACTTTAAAATAATTTTTTTTTGAATTTTTGAAAAAAAAAAAATCTATTTTTTCTTTTTCTCAGAAACGGCTCAATATTTTAATAAAAACTTTAAATTGGAGTACCAAATTTTTTTCTTAAAAAGCTTTTAAAAAGTTTGTGTATATAAGCTTTTTTAAGAAACCGTATTTGGATAGTATTCTGTTTTTGTCTCTTACTACTAAAAGAATTTAAAAATTAATTTTATCCTTATCAACAGTTTTCTCTAACAACATTCGTATTTAAAATTCCTAGTCTATTACATAGGAGCAAGTTCGTGCGACCCAGTCGTGCATTTTATTTTGTAGCGGTTAAGAATCGAACATGACCTACTACAGTCCGAGTGGCCAGTGTGTTTCAATATTTGCTTCCATACTATACATTTTGTTTTTGAATACACCCGGCAAAAGCAAGGAAGATTTAGAATAGATCCCCTCGTACATATAGTGAAAAATGCTTTTGTTTTATCTCACTGAGAATTCGGTTATTATTTTTCAGGCACAGTTTTATTTAATTTCATCCGAAATGCACTTGGTAAAAAATTTTTTTTTCTTTTCCAAGATTTATAACATATAGTACATAGTTTTTGGAGCAAAAGTAATCATTCATCTAATAAGGAACCTTAAAAAAATGAGACCAATGTTTGAATAATCTCCGTAATCCCTTTTCTAAGTATGCATGCAGATGACAATGTTTACTTATCACAATTAAAAACAAAATCACATCAGGTCATCTCAACCAAATTTGCACCAAAACAATTTTACTGCTAAGGCTAACGAAGAAAACAATACATTTTGTCAACAGAAATCACAACACAAACACAATAATCTCCGCAATAACTGCAATAACATCTGAATTAAAATCTGAAAATTAATCATTACTCTTCTCGATTGTTCGAGAACAAAAACAAAGTTTGATGATCCCATAGAAATTATCGTTGCAAAAATGATAATTCTAGCCTGGGTGGCTTCGATTTGATCAGGACTGAGAGTTAGGTATGCCCCGAATTCCATCAAAACTTAGCTCAACCCTAGCCCATATAGAATAAGTTATTTTTGGATTTCAAAAATGTGAAATATTATTTCAAAGTATCTATGTACATATTTTTAGTGCATTCCCACAGATAAAGGAATGTGGCGACGTGGGAACAAACAATAATAAATAAAGCTTCTCTTTTTGGTTAGAAACACTTTCTTGATTACTCAGGTGATTTTGCATTCACGTGAAACTTTAGTTTTTTCTTGAATCATAGTCTTATGAGTTTTATCTGAATTAAGTGTATTAAAACCATTGGCTTAACCTCATTTTTCCTTCCATTGATAACACTTGTTTACGTACATTGATTTTGCGACCTTATGTTATTACCATTACAAATAGACCAAAAATAACATTTTACCATTTAATGCGGTTTTTTTTTCTCAAATATTAACAACAAAAGCCAAACACGAAGAACTAGATTGAAAAGAATTCCAAGCCGGACAAAGTTATGTAAGTTTCAGCAGAAAAGTGGATTAGGCAAGGAAATTTTAAATTAAAAAACCGTCCTCCGTCTCCTTAAAGACGAGATTCATATTCTGCTGAGTAATAGTCGTGGGTCTTAACACGATTAAAAAGATACGTATTTACATTGCAAATCTCGAAAAAGCGAAAAAATACTACTTTTCTACTAAAAGAAAAGTTGACATTTACGAAACAAGGAAGCATCATACGAATTCGATCAACGATCAACGAAAAAAAGAAAAACTGAAGGCTATTACACCAGACGTACACGGACAAGAAGTTTTTATCGTTTTATTTAAATTTGGAATTATGTACGAAACTATTTTATTGCCTGTTCAATCAATGAGAGGGAATTTCAGAATTTAAAATTCGCCTTCAAAAATTCAAAAGTGGATATTAGATATATGTAAGTGTGACACCCTCGACCCTCCACATGCTGCTAGTCCGTAAAAAAATCAAGATTTAGAAACCGGTCAACTTTTGATGATAAAAAAAAGCTAGCTGAAGAAGTAAGTTTCCGTAGTTTTAAAGCCAACCCTACTGAGGAAAAGCGGAATAGATACAAACAAGCTTGAAAGACCTGTAACGTTCATATCCGACGAACTAAATTCTTACATGACCAAAAATTACGGCCAAAAATACTATTATGTCCCAAAGGTAGTAAAAATTTTTGGTCATTTGTAAAAAACATACGAAACACTACGTCATCCTCAGTTCCAACGCTCGTCTTCAATAACATTCCTGTTGTAATTTCGATAGATAAAGCCAATTTGCTTCCAGCACAGTTTGCTATTAATTTGACGCTACCAGGGAGTGACATGACTCCTCCTGTACTTGAGAGCGTAATCGATTATATGGGACGAATCTTCTTTCGCACTCGTGCAGTTGCTAGACTACTAAAAGATCTTGACATTCACAAATCCCCTGGCCCGGATAGTATCCTTGATGTTGTTCTGAAGAGGTGTTCTTCAACGCTGGCAAAACCTCTGCGTAAGCTTTTCCATCTGTCCTACTCTTCAGGTCTCTTTCCGAGTAGATGAAAAACAGCATTTGTCCAGCGAGTCCCTAAAAAAGGCGAATACTCCTCCCCCCTAACTATCGTCCAATTGCACTTACGTCCCTTCTTTCCAGCTTAAGAAATATCTTGAAGAACGAAAGCTCCTTAATGACCGGCAGTATAGCTTTCGTAGCAATAGGTCCACTGGTGATCTGATGGTATATCTCACCGAAGAGTGGAACAAATCTTTACATCGTTTTGGAGAAAGTAAGATTATTGCACTTGATATTTCAAAGGCATTTGATAGAGTTTGGCACCAGGCAGGCTCTCTTATCGAAAATGCGTGTGTTTGGTATTAACGTGGTATTGGACGGTTTCAAATCTGATATCCACAAAATAAACGCTGGTTTGCCACAGGGCTCCGTTTTGTCTCCGACATAAATGATCTTTTGTCTGAAACTTCTAATCCACTTAATTAAAATTAAATTAATTAATTAAAATTTTTATATTCGTTTTTGGATTCTCATCCTTGTCTTCGGATGTAGACGTATGATAAGCTCATTAAATTCTGATCTTGACAGCATTGTCCAATGGGGAAAACTCAATGCTGTTTACTTTCGCTAAAGCATAACCCTTCCTCAATGCCACTGTCTATGGATGGCACTTGCATCGAAGACCCTGAGTAACTCTCAGTTCTAGGTATGTGCATCACAGACCATCTTTTGTGGAGTAATCACATATTTGACGTCGCTGCTAAGTGTGCAAGAAGCTGTAATATATAAAGCCTTTATTCTTTCGAAACTCGAGTATAATCAACATATGCTGGCAGGTGCTCCAAAAACCGACTTAAGTCTCTTGAACAGAATTCAAAAGAGAGCTCTAAAAATGATAGGCGAGCGTTGTCTAACTGACACATTTGTATCTCTCCCATGGAAAGCTTAACCCGACTTAATATTTCCCACTCATTGCAATTTGCAGACATTCAAAACCAATGTGCATCGGTATCTCCTTTCTAATCCTATCCAATTTTTCTGATTGATCGCACTATGTTTAACATTATAAGGGTATTCATAACCCCTTGAGTGCGCGTATAATATAATATGTGAAGGTTTTTGTAATACAAACTCTATATTACTACTATTGAAGTAAATCAACCAAATAGAAGACTTAGCACTATTTAATTGGACTTGTTGAATTATTGATTCAAAATAACTTTTGTTTGCCTTTAGTCCACAGAAATTGGTGTTTCATTCCGGAGATCTTATATCAGTTGTCTAGTAAGGATCTTGTCAATACGCAACTCTCCGGAATGAAAGGCCAAAAAAGCGATAGTGACAATGTTTTATTTCTTGACCTAATAAGTTAAAACGAAAAAAAGTTTCAAAAAATCATGTAATATAAGATGATCCCATATGGACTTAATTCAACGAAATAAGTGTAAATATAATTGAATTTTACATAACATCTATAATAATAATATATATATATGGGCGATTCCATTATAGCGGGTGCAACATTTAGACTCATTTGAAGTACATTTAATAATAAAATAAGCAAAATATTTAAGGACATTATTACTTGAAGGGATACATTTTCACCTATTTATATTTAATCCATTTAGAATTCTAAAATATAATAAATAATTTACCAGAAGAATGATTTCAAAGTGCGATCGCGGGTGCAACAGAATCGGCCCGACTTTTCTAGATCATAGTATAAAAAACACAAATTCTGTTAATTGTGAAACATTTATCATGCTATTCTTACATATATTGAACGACGTTGATTCAATTAACTAAATAAATAAAAATAAAGATAAAAAACAAAAGTAGGCAACGAAATATTAACTTTTAAATCAATCGCGGGTGCAACATCAAATTATCGCGGGTGCAACGCGTCTAACTTAAATTAGTAAACTGATTTAAAAAAATGGAAAAAATATAAAATAAGGCACATATGTAACAAGTCAGCACCCTTCTCTATTAATTTTAATTTTGTTTTTTTCAAGTACTTCAATATTTTTTCTAAAATACATATATGTATGTCAGAAGTACTCCATCTTCATCGATATCGGTTAAGGATAACCCCACATAACGATATTGTGATATTGCAGCCTACCTGGTGCAAGAAGGTACAAACCTGCGGAAATAACTTTTGGAAATACTGCAGCTGTAAAAACAGAACGGTATTTTAGAGCATGGATCTACTGGTAATAAAGGGGACTCAAAAGACACTGTTGGAGATTTAGAATTTAATGCTTCGTCTTCTGATTCAATAAAAACAACGAAAACTTAACTTCACGAATGCTCATGGTCATTGTACTCTTCTCGATTCTTAACTTCCGACTTAATCGATTTCACATCTTTTATACCCGGCACTTGTCTGCTAATATTATCCCTTTTATAGAAATCACCTGTCATCCTTCAGTTTTTTAGACATTGCTTTGGTGGAACCAGTTTTTTTTTTTAAATACATTTTTTAACAACTACGTTAGTGGGACTCCTTGGGCGATTACGTTTCACTTGTGCGACTTTTTCAGTCTACAAGGACTGATGTAATGAGTGCCTGCCTGCTTTTTTTGTGTTGACTGCATTTTTTCGTTTTGTCTGATTCTGGTCAGAATTTTAAAATTTGTATCTGCCTTCATTTTCCCTTTCTCTCCACATTAAATCAAGAGTCCTTTTTCTGCAAAAAGCTCAGCTTTCTTGTTAATTTTTTGTCAATTTTCTGTAAAGCAGTCTCTTTTTCTTGTTTCACTTCCATTTAACCATATATTTTTATATAAAAAAGAACAAAATATTATATTACATAGTAAAAAAAAAAACGTGAACACAAGAAATTATTATTCAAAGCATATTTTATCAATAAAATACAATAAATCACGTTATAATGTTAGTAGTCAATAAGTTGCACCCGCGATCTTAATATTGGGATCGCGGGTGCAACCAATTTAAATCAACGTTTTTTGTCGTTCAACGTACAATATATTCCTAATAACGACTGATTTAATTTTAGTTTTGTTTTCTTCTTACTTTTAGAAAGTTTCAACAGGCTAGCACTTTATTTCTGCCAAAAAAGTAAACTTTTATATCTTTTATATCGCGGGTGCAACAAACTTACAATGGCTATTTGCAATCAATAATGCTAAAAATATAACAACAAATTCGTACATGTTTTTATGCAAACGATTAAATGGTATGTTGCTTCATACGTCTATTGAGTAAAGCATAACTTAAAACTGTCGGAAATAGCTATTTTGAGCGTATGTTACCAGTTATAATAATTGCAGTTCGTACTGATTCTTCGTATGATAATGTTGCCAAGTGCAAACAAAAATGTTCTCTATAACTTAGGTCTCAGTTTTTGTTTTTATTATTAAATATAGTATTTCTACTTTGAATATTTATCAAAAAAAGTAAAAAATATTGTAATTCAAAAATTGGTGTCAAAAATCGTCTACAGCGGAATCACCCATATATAATATAACAAAAAGTCATAATTTCCAAAATAGTTCACCCTTCTTATTACTTATTGAAGCAAACTGTATCCTGATTTGCAAACAATTAAACTATCTTAAATTCCATTTAATGAACACTTGCAAATTCTGACTTAAGACCAATACCTATGCCTAATGCCGAAGAAATTATTTGCATCATTTTGATTTACATTTCATCAAAACAAAATAAGAAACTAATCGAGTCATTAACGTAATATATGAGTATAATCAAAAATTAGACAACTTCCCCCTGAAAATGTCAAAATCCCACTTCTATTATATGCACTTTTAACAAAAAAAATTCAATGATATTATAATCACTTAAGACAATCAAGTGTTCAAAGTTTGATCAAAATCGTTCGAGACGTTCTAAAATACAAAACTGTCGTATGGCAGTCTAGATGGGCTAATCGTAATCCCCCCCCCCCCCTAGAGAATCATAATATTTATTGTTTACCTACCAAAAACCACTTTTTCGGACTTCTTAATAATCGTTATATTGAGTTTGATTAACATCTCTAAATTTTCCTTGACATATTATGTACATAACACCAATACTTGCCCTATACACCAAGTAAAAAACTACATAAGTGGCTTGCCAAAAACATGCCGAAAGGTTAAATTGCTTTTATCATATCTGTACTCTTACATCTTACTATTCCAACCAAGACTAGTATTTCCTGTCAGAATTATCGATGGAGCTTACATAAACTCAACCAACGATCTTTATCAAATAATATTTAGGGTGATTCCGCTGTAGACGATATTTGACACCAATTTTTGAATTACAATATTTTTTACTTTTTTTGATAAATATTCAAAGTAGAAATACTATATTTAATAATAAAAACAAAAACTGAGACCTAACTTATAGAGAACATTTTTGTTTGCGCTTGGCAACATCATCATAAGAGTCGGTACGAACTGCAATTATTACAACTGGTAACATATGCTCAAAATAGCTATTTCCGACAGTTTTAAGTTATGCTTTACTCAATAGACGTATGAAGCAACATACCATTTAATCGTTTGCATAAAAACATGTACGAATTTGTTGTTATATTTTTAGCATTATTGATTGCAAATAGCCATTGTAAGTTTGTTGCACCCGCGATATAAAAGATATAAAAGTTTACTTTTTTGGCAGAAATAAAGTGCTAGCCTGTTGAAACTTTCTAAAAGTAAGAAGAAAACAAAACTAAAATTAAATCAGTCGTTATTAGGAATATATTGTACGTTGAACGACAAAAAACGTTGATTTAAATTGGTTGCACCCGCGATCCCAATATTAAGATCGCGGGTGCAACTTATTGACTACTTACATTATAACGTGATTTATTGTATTTTATTGATAAAATATGCTTTGAATAACAATTTCTGCTGTTCACGTTTTTTTTTAATTATGTAATATAATATTTTGTTCTTTTTTATATAAAAATATATGGTTAAATGGAAGTGAAACAAGAAAAAGACACTGCTTTACAGAAAATTGACAAAAACTTAACAAAAACGCTGAGCTTCATGCAGAAAAAGGACGTAGAAATTTAATGTGGAGAGATGTATTGAAAGGGAAAATGAATGCAGATACAAATTATAAAATTTTGACCAGAATCAGACAAAACGAAAAAATGCAGTCAACACAAAAAAAGGCAGGCACTCATTACATCAGTCCCTGTAGACTGAAAAAGTCGCACAAGTGAAACGTAATCGCCCAAGGAGTCCCACTAACGTAGTTGAAGTGTTAAAAAATGTATTTAAAAAAAAAAACTGGTTCCACCAAAGCAATATCTAAAAAACTGAAGGATGACAGATGATTTCTATAAAAGGGATAATATAAGCAGACAAGTGCAGGGTATAAAAGATGTGAAATCGATTAAGTCGGAAGTTAAGAATCGAGAAGAATACAATGACCATGAGCATTCGTGAAGTTAAGTTTTCGATGTTTTTATTGAGTCAGAAGACGAAGCATTAAATTCTAAATCTTCAACAGGGTCTTTTGAGCCCCCTATATTACCAGTAGATCCATGCTCTGAAATACCGTTCTGATTTTACAGCAGCAGTATTTCCAAAAGTTATTTCCGCAGGTTTGTACGTTTTCGCACCAGGTAGGCCGCAATATCACAATATCGTTATGTGGGGTTATCCTTAACCGATATCGATGAAGATGGAGTACTTCTAACATACATATATGTATTGTCGAAAAAATATTGAAGTATTTGAAAAAAAATAAAATTATAATTAATAGAGAAGGGTACTGACTTGTTACATATGTGCCTATTTTATTTTTTTTTCAGTTTTTTATATCAGTTTACTAATTTAAGTTAGACGCGTTGCACCCGCGATAATTTGATGTTGCACCCGCGATTGATTTAAAAGTTAATATTTCGTTGCCTACTTTTGTTTTCTATCTTTATTTTTATTTATTTAGTTAATTTAATCAACGTCGTTCAATATATGTAAGAATAGCATGATAAATGTTTCACAATTAACAGAATTTGTGTTTTTTGTACTATGATCTAGAAAAGTCGGGCCGATTCTGTTGCACCCGCGATCGCACTTTGAAACCATTCTTCTGCCAAATTATTTATTATATTTTAGAATTCTAAATGGATTAAATATAAATAGGTGAAAATGTATCCCTTCAAGTAATAATGTCATTAAATATTTTGCTTATTTTATTATTAAATGTACTTCAAATGAGTCTAAATGTTGCACCCGCTATAATGGAATCGCCCTTTAGATACTTTTCTGATAAGACATATCAGTTGAAGAGAGATATTTCTGTAATAGAACCCATTCACTGCTGACTCGCAAATATTTTAATTTTCCAAATTTAGACTTCCCAGAGTCTCTCAGTTTTTTTTTACAAAAAAAGACGACCTGAATCCATAAACATTGACGCCCTCCATTTGTTTACTCTTTTTAAGCATGATCAAACACGTTTAACTTATTGCCTGAATTGATATTATTTCATTGAAACTTTTTCTTGCCAAACTTTGCACAAATATTATTTATTCCTAATCGATCGCTCGCAATTAATACAACGTTCTAAATAAATAATAAGCTATTTGTCTGAACTCTTGAACTTGAATTGCCCTTATCACTTCCATCAACAACATCTCTATTCCGCATAAATCTACTTATAGTTTATACGCTCTCCATTCAAATCCCATAAGCTAGCATCTGTGGGTTTTTTTTTCATTCAAGAAAATATCAATAATTCTAGCAATTGACTTAATTCCACTGAACAATGATTATGAACCCATTAAACAAGAAAGAGCATCTTCGAGGTATCTCCCAGTTAGATAAACATAAAATAACCTGACAACCTGCCACCTATAGATTCTCTTTAATAAAACATATTTTAACTGACCGACTTCTCTAAATAGCCCCCCTTCTGGCCTCTGGGGAACCCTTGGTCGAACACAGAATTTCTCGGAATTCACAATTCTCTCGTTAAATCGAAGAAACGACAACAACAACACACATGTAATATATTTTCCCTATCTTCAAAGTCGGGGTTTTTTCTTGGTAAATCCATATCGATACCAGTTCTGCGGGAATTTCTACTTCGGCGCAATGTGTTATTCGCTCTTTCGTTTGAAAAAAATAAAGCTTTTTCTTTCAGTTGAGCACACGATAAAGAGAGCCATATCTGCTGCCTATAAAAGCCTCTACCTCAGTCCCATTACATTCATTGTGAAATACAAATTCAAAATTGAAGCAAACTCAGATACTTTCGCGCACAAATTTATTTTGTTGTCGTAAGCGAATTGACATTAAATAAAAGAATCTTACATCACAACCGGATTATCAGTGATAAAAAACATAAACAAAAGTGATTATAAGAGACAATTTATAAACAAACAAAACAAAAAACAGTTCTTAAAAATCAAAGACATTTCTAAAGACACTAAGCCAATTTCATCGTGTAAACTGGCTACCATTTGTGAAAAATTTGAATCCTTGCAAATCAAAAGAAATAAAACGGCTTTCCCTGAACAAAAATATTGCTACAAGCAACAAATACCCCATCTATTGACTCTAAACACAAAACTAACTGCAAATATGGTCTTAGAAGAAACAACAGTTCAGAACATTGCTCCTGTGGCTGCCGACAATAACATGATCTACCCCAACATAGGGCGAACAATCAAGACCGCCCTGCTCAAGGCCGACAATGAGTCGCGTGTCATCGTGGGATTAAGTGCTGCCACCAAGATACTGGCCAAACTCCCAGAAGGATCACTATTCTGTCTGATGGCACAACCCAAAGCTGGTGACAGTGCCACCCACATGCACGAAGTTCTACTGGAGGCATTTTGTTACGAAAATGACATCTATGTGATTAAGGTCGATTGTGCTACCAAACTTAGCCGAATCTTGGGCAAAACCATCATCGAGTCCTGCTGTCTGATCCAGAAGCCTTGGGCCGACAAGGAAAACGAGAATCTCAACAAGTCCGAAAATATCTTGGTGGACTTTTGTGAAGCCTACTGGGACTCGGCAACTCAACCCGTTGTCAAGTTGCCATCCGTGTGAATTGTGGCAGATAATTATTGCAATAATTGTAAAAAAATAATTTTGAAAACAAATCAAAAACAAAAATTCTTAACAAGTGTGCACGTGAATTATAATAATTTGGCACACACATTTTGTGACGTAAGAAAAAGTTCAATCTAACGAACGGAGATCTACCGACGTTTGATGGAGCCAATCTACAGTTATTAAGAGTGGAGACAGGAGAAGGTGTGTCGTCGCCGGTGGGGCGTAAAATTATACTAACACCAACTGAATTTTCAAGTGGCAGCTACAAGTTATCGATTAGTAATGACTTAAAAGATTGCGATGGATGGCGGATGGCGCCTCAGTTGTGGTGAAATTCAATTAACTGTTAGTTAAAGAAGGAGATATAAGTTAAAATGTTTAATTTTACTTTTTGGATAGAAAAGTTTAAAAATTCAATACAATTGCAATAATTTATCTTTTTTTTGATCGCAAAAAAATATGTTTGCCAATTCTGTATGTAAATAAAAAAATTGATTGTTTTAAAAAATGTACAAAGTAATTAAGAGATCCTAAAAAAAATATGTAAACATAGAGATATAACTAGTGTGTTAGATCTTAAGAACATTTTATGAGATTGAAAACAATAAAAAATTAAAAACTGAAATACAAAAATGTATGTTTTCTTATTTTTACTTTTCTCTGTGGTTCGACTTTTCCGCTCTTTCTTTTTTCGCTTAGTAAAAGCTTTTGTGGTTTTGGATTTTCGTTTCAGATGTTTTAGGTAAGTAGGAAAGCGGAGACTGAAATCAACTAGTCATCTTCATGTGGTTTTCCCGACGAACGCCGCCGCCGCTGCCGGTTGGCTGGTTTACTAACGACAAGCGTGCCAATAATAAATTCCTCAATGAATCAGCATTTTTTATGAGATTTGTTGGAATAGGTCATAACTCATAAGGCTTCAGAATTTTATTTATGAGCAAATAAAAAAAAACGAGCGTAGGAAACATAATAAAATAATAGCAATTTGAATTTTGACATTAGAAATATCTAACTGGTGGCACGCAAAACGAGAGGGCAAATAGGGTTAAATGTGTGGCGAATAAGGAAAGATAGTTAGTGGCTTTTGAGTTGTGTCTTATTGAGAGCATGTCAAGGCGTCTGAAATTGTTAAGGAGGATGGAGATTATTGTTTAGGATTTTTTAAAGTTAATTATTGATTCCCCACATAACGTATCAATAAACGGATACATTTGTGAAGGTTTTATACAGGGTCATCCATGTTTTGGCGCCGAAAGTAAATTTAAATAAAATACATAATAATTTAGATTTCCGTCAAAGTTTTTTTTTCCGTTTGGATCTTGTTACTATGAATGGAACATAACACCATTCAAATGTAACCCTTGAGAGTTCTGGCAGGAACCGATTCTGACAAGGTTCGATACGGAAGGAGCTCGACATTGGCTGTTAATTAGATAGTCCAAAATAAAAACTCAACCGTCTAATTTGATGCGACATAATGCACAAAGTAAAAGCGATTTTGTGCGGTTGTTTTGCTCGATTGTGTTCTTTTAATTCAACAACAATTTCATTCCATTTTTTGTCGACAACTATTCTATTGTGGTAGGTAATTTATACTTTTGTGGTCCCAAAGTGGATGCCTTTCGAAAACGGCTGATATCATAAGTTTTTTTTTTCTTTAAGCCTAGTACTCAGTTTAAGTGAAAATGAAAATTTCATATAAAAGTGACTGCTGGTTCACTATCATGAAATCCGCAACGAGAGGTGAGTACTAAAATGTGGATTGGAAAAACAAATATGTTCCACAACTTTTTCCACGCTATGATTTTCATTTCTCAATGTATAACCATCAGGAAAAAGTTTAAGGCAACGTGGAAAACTGTGACATTTGTCAGTTGATTTGAATATTTTGTTTCAAAACAAAAAATTGAAAATTTATAAACAAATAACGAATCAGTTTAAAAATAATTGTCATTTTTTTTTTCATTCAAAGTGAGTATCAAAAATTAACGTGGAAAAGTTTATTCTATTTTCATTTTTATTCTTCGCGTGTAATTTGGAACGGATTTATTTTTCATTTCACGCTAGGTGAGTACTAGGCTTTAAACGTCAAAACAAACAATATCAACCTTCTCGCAAAAACTTGCTTGACAAAGTGGTCAAAAGAGTTTGTGAGCGAGATGCTTGCGATAGGTATGTGAGAAATTCGCAACAATATGAATAAATGTAAATATTTTTCCGCGCACAGACGTTTTTCGTAACGCATCGCTTTGTCGCACCACTGTACGCGCCTTAGACAGATCAAGGCATAGACTTATTTTTAATTGATAAATCAAGTGACCTCAACTCCAAAGTGTGCTTTTCGCTCAGATACCACAGTTTGTTCAACACTTAAATGTTATTGTTCTAAGATATTGATTTACTGTGAATTTTATTTTTCTGGGGGAATTTGACATATTGTAGGCAGTCAAACAGGATTTTGGCATACATTTTTGTGTGGTCTCTAGATTAATTTAAATCTCAAATTCCATATTTTTATGAATCTAACAGCCAGGTTCCAAGAATCGAGTAAAATCAAAATGAAAACAAATTTCGAAATCGAGTGAATTTGTTTTCAGTGTTCTACATTTCACTTTCGCTTTCATAACTTCGAAATCACTTTAATGTAGTTGAAAACAGCTGTCATCTGTCATATATCACAGTTCGCAAAGCTATTTTGTCTGTGAAGTTTTTTACTGCTATTAAAATTTTATGTGTAAATTTAAATAAACGTAATTCTTTAAATTATTGTAATGAGTGCTTGATTGCTTGCAGTGGTATTACATTACAACGTACCTTGCATGAATATGCAGAAAAAAAAGAAGACAAATGTTGGGAAATCATTCAAACCCTTTAGAAATTGAGGACGCTGCGTATGTGGTTTAAAGATTTATATTATACTATCTACTTGATAAACGTGCCTTTCCATCAGTGCCTCCAAATCAATAAAACTTCCATTCTTGACCTTAGCTGGCCACGGTCTTAGGTTTTTGATTTTGATATCGGTCTTGGTCGAAGTACTGTGTTAAAGATTTTGATTTGCAGAATAAAATTTTTCAAGGTTGAATTCAACTTGCAGTGACCAATGAACTTAATTTTTTGGAAAAATTTAATATTCCTGGAGTGGAGAATGCATCGATGGTACACAAATCAAGATATTCTTTAATAGTTTCGTTTTTTTTCCATATTTTTTGCTCTGAAAATTTCACAGTAAATAATAAATTCACACAACTAGATCTGATCGAATTTAAATCACCTGTAAATCGAGAAAATCGAAATCTGAAACACGGAAATTCACATCAGTTTCACTTCGAAAAAAAAGGAAATCAATATCGGTAAAAGCGAATTGTAGAACACCAAATTTTATTTAATGCCGATTTCTAATTCCATTTCGGGTGAAAGTGAAATGTAAAACCTTTTAAGGCATTTGATAGATTTTGTCGCATGCTGTCTATAATCGTTGAAGCAGAATATAACCCACCTTCCTTGAATGGCACTTGCATGGAAGAAGCTGAAGAGTTTGCGTTGGAATCACCACATTCTCGGGACCGCTAAAATCGCTGATAAATGCTTAGGATTTCTCTATAGGTGTAAGACATTTTTCACCCACTCCGATCTGGTTACACGTCCAAAACTCGAGTAAAACTCACATCTTAGGGTAGATGCAGCCCAAACTTCTCTTCATTCACTGAATATAATCCAGAACAGATTATTAAAACTGATAGGAAACAGAACTGTCTTGGAATCATTACCATCTCTTTAACACCATCTTTTCTTGTTTTATTGTTACTTTTACTTTCACAAGCATTATTAACTTGAAGTACTCAATTGCATTCCTCCCCTCAATCATTTAAACCATTATATCCGTGAGTCTGTAGACAATGGCGAGCTCATCAATCCCAAAGAATTAGAAGAAGAAGCAACATTCATAAAAATCAACTTAAATATATAAAGATCTAATGGAATGTAAATGTATCAAACAAAAGCGACCTCAAATACGTGGGAACACAATTCAACTAACAATTCAACATTGACAGCTACAATACTACGAACAGTTAACTTCTCACCCTGACCCTGATTCGAAAATGAACGGAACCAGGGGGTCAATTCTGTATCTGTGAAACTGTGAAGTGATAAGTTTTTTCACAACTTCACACCCTATCCGATTCGCAATTTATGAAAAAAATTATTAAAATGTCAAAATATTTTCAAATATTAAATTTGTTTTCACACTCAAACGATTTTGTGAAAAGCCCTGATAAAATATGAAAATTACAAAAACAAAATTATACTCAAAAATGAGTATCGTGTATCAAAAATGGGAGCGTTTCTCATTTTAGTACTGTTTAGTACATGTTTTGACAAACATTTATCAGAATGAGTTCGAGAATCGCATTATGTGAGTTCATGAAATGTAAAAATGAAAAATGGCTGTGAAAACTGAAATGATAACTTTTTTATCACTTCACAGTTTCACAGATAGAGAATTCACCCCCAGGACGAAGAAGCAGGAGCTATTATATAAAAATAAAATTTGTCAGCAACAATAGAATCAATGAAGGAGTCAACATAAGGATCTAACATAATTCCAATTTAGTAGAAGATGTCTAATACTCGATTTCCATTTGTCTTTAAAAGAAGCACTTTGAAAGGGCTAACCAACAGTAAAAAGCAAAGAGAATAGAGATACAGAGCTGGTATTACCCACCCTGTGTCATGCCAAACTCAGTTTTTTAAAGACATGTGGAAACCTAGCGCAAGAAGGCGCTCGAATCAGCTAAAGACATCTAGACGATTACGATCTTATCGATTACGATTACGATCTTCATCAACGATGAAGAAGAATCACCATTATAATTATAATGAACCAGGGTCTGTGCATCATAACGTACACTGAACAAGGAACATTTCTTCGAAAATGGGTAGCTGCTATAACAACGAATTTGATTCTCTTTATTTTTTGAAAACGACTAAAACGATTTTCATAAAACATCATATCTGTAGTCCCCCAAAACACAATTGATTGGAATAAAACCGAGTTTTTTTATTTTTATGGAAAAATGCACATGGCAGAAATAGAATGTGTTTTTGACAAAACTGTCTTATTCTCGAAACATTTCCATATATCTCAGTAATGATTCAACCAATTCTGTACTAATTTGGTTCTCTAAATGAAAAAAAAAATAATATAGCTAAAATATTAACATTTCACTTTTCTTCCAGTTTTCCGTCACACTGCAATATTTACTAATAAATAACCTAATACATTCTGCCTTTAATGCTTCGCCACATTATAGCCTTGAATCACAAGGCTATGTTTTGTGTAATCCATTTATGCATTTGTATTTTTATTCTAGTGAACATGTGAAATATTTTATTTTTTCAATTTCGTGATAAAAATTAACTAACGATTTCATTTGAGCGTGCTTACCTTTAGAAGAACGATTTTTTCTAAAATCTGTTTATTTATATTTATTATACTAACAACTACTTTAACGATAGATCTTTTAATAACGATGAATTGTGTCGAAACGTAAAATGAAAGAAATTTTTGATCTAAACTCAATTTACCCATTAAGTTATGAAATCGAAAAAAGTCACGTGTATCAAAAAACCACACCCCCCTTAATCGATTAAACTTTTGGCAAACTGCCATAAACTTATCTAACCGAGTTTCACCTGCATGTGAATATTTTCGTATACAAATTCTCACATGTTTCTAAGTTTCGTTGGGAAGTTTCGACAAAAAAATACTCAGTAAAATAAACATTTTGAATCCCCAGAAGGTTGCTTACACACAAGTACTTTCCCCCATATTTTCCCAACTAGAAACAACTTGTTCAGAATGAATATATGTATTGTATAGTATAAACCACCCCTTAATGAATAATTATTTCTCACTCGTGTAGTATCGCACAGTCATTAAACAAATAACTTTGGCGACTAGCAACGCAATTATTTACTCGCCGTAGACTATAATCTTCTTTTTTCCTTTTCCTCCCCACCTTTTAACACCCCACTATGAGTCGCAGTCAAGCCCCTTGGCCCTCATCATTCACTCCATAAACTATTAAATAAATTTGAATTGGGGGTAGACCATGTTCGTTTGAACAATATTGATCGATCAGCAATTCATCATTTAAACTCGTCAGATTTGGCGAATTCAGTGTTGGCCTCGAAAATCCAATGAACTCAGCTGATTCGCGTGAATTTGTTCTATTTTGATTTTGGCAAATCAATAGAAGATATGTTTCTCGTAATGTGTGACACATTAAATGTAGATTCAACGTTGTGAATCGTTTTATACACTTTTACAGGGACGGATTTATAGGTTCGTCGATTCGTATCGTGTTTTTCATTGGTAAATGCAGATCTCAATTTGGAAATTCATTTTTTAAATGATTTTCTTATAATTGCATTCGAGTAATCATTGTCATTGTTTGTCATTATTTCAAAAAGAATTTGCTTGCCTATCTACTATTAGTTGATATTAGTACAGGAATTGGTAAACCTGTAGAAAAATTCCCAACTTTGATTTAAGATCAAAAATTATATCAATTTATTTGTTCCCCAAATGAATAAAAATTGTTTATTTGACAGAACCAGATCAAAAACAAATTGATTTATTTAAAAAAAAAAAACATTAGAATAATGTTTAAAAAATATGAAATCGCATGATAATAATAATAAAATCGACGAATGTTAAACTTCTCCAAAATGTTGAAAACTTCATACAATTACACAAGTTTCGTCATTCCTTACAAAGATGGGATTGTATTTTGGAACGTATTAATTTTTCAGCAATGGAAAGTGAAACTGCATGGAAATTCCGCATTAACCAAACAAAAAATGTTCAGTACTGTCATTGTATGTTGGACACTTTTTGTAAATCAATTTTATAAATGGAAACAACTACTGTAGTATGTCGCCTCCGAAGATCTGTCGCCTTTATAAACTGTCCATTCGATTGGTTTTTATAATACACTCTTGGTTTTGGTGTTGATTTTTCTGTGCGTTTTTTTTTTATAAACAATTTTTAAGCAAGTGAAATGAAAACAACAATACGACAACAAGTAGTAATATCAAAATAATAAAATATTAACGGCTTTGTTATAGTTACGTCGTCATGAGAAAGTAAGTTTAAAGCATTTCGCATGAAAGAAAATGACGTTTGTATAGAAGATAACTTGAATCAAGTTAAAAGATCGTATAATTTCTGTCAAGAATAATCGCATAGATATGATATTCATAATTTACGAGTGGGTATAAAGAGCTAAGGCGGAATGCTTTGAATGAAGTTATTTACGGTCTCTTCCCTATGATTTCTTTTTATTCAGATTAGGATAGATACAAGGTTGAAGTTGGTAGAACTTTAGACTGCCATAATAATTGGCTTTTGCTTTTAGTTGCTAAGAGTAAATATTTTCAAGTTGAAACGAGCGGCATGTATTTGTATTTTATGGTAGATAATTTGGATCAATATTTGATACGATTACTAACTGACTTCCCGATAAAAGTTATTATGACAACAGCGAAGTAAGTTAGTGAGTATCAGTTAGACTTAAAAACAAATTACTATCAATAGCCCGATAGCACTCTAACCTATCGAGCTATTTAAAGTCAAATTAGTGTCAACAAGGATTACTATTAAATGACCCTTGTTGTTTGTTGCAGTTCATCAGGATGATAGATTTACATATATATTTGATTTAATTATTCTTTAAATTTGTATTGTGTTGTCATCAGCAATACACCGACCAACATGGTATAGAATCAACGCTTGGACCTTTTCACAAGAATGCTTTTACAAGTAATTTGCACTGCCCTCTACACTTCAGCTTCATTAGTCGGTTAGAAACGACTTCTTTGATATCGGTCCACAAATGTTCGAAAAGGTCATGTTGTTCGTCTGAAACCAATTTGTTGCTTTACTGATGCTTGTATGTTTCAATACCTTTTCCAGCTGAAACGTAAAGTTAAGTAGTAACTCCATTCCGCATAAGGATGAATGACGTTTTGCATGAGGACATTATAAGTTTTGTCGTCCGTGATATCTTTAATCCCCGTGTTCCATAGTAGGGAACGTAACACCAAACTTAAATTTGACATCTTCCATGTTTAACAGTTCTTGTTACATATCGTGGGTCATATTAAGCTTTTTGTGGTCTACTTAAGAACTATGTTCAGCCAGTTGAACTGAAAAGAAACCACATTTATTTATTTCGGCGGGTCGTTTCATAGTTTAAGTGTCGAATTGAAGGTTAAACTTGCTTTTATGATCTGTTTAGTTAAACGAACGATTTTTCTGACATTATTTTCACTAAGCATTCATTCCCTTCCGGCCTCGCCTTTTCGTAGTTACTTACCAGTTTTTGGAGACCAGGAAAGGGATTCTTGAATGAAATTTTTGGAGTTGACACAGATAATTATATATATATAAATAATGTACAATTTAGAAAAAGCTAGTAAATAGATGTCTGCGATACATCTTGAGAATTTTCTCCAAAGATGAACTTCATGCGAAAAAAAGCTTTATAACAAGTAAACGAAAGTGACAGCAGATTGGCCATACACTTAAAAAAGCAACGACTGAATTGTGAGCCAAGCCATGCAATGGAACCCACCAACACAGACAAGCAGACGATTGGGCCGACCGAAAAGTAGTTGACGAAGAACGGTAGAAAAAGAATTAGCAAAACTGGAAAACACGATTACACGTAGGAGAAGTGGAGACTCGTTTACTATAAAAAATTTAAATGACAGAATATGGATGTCATATACGTCACATACAATCTGCTGGCAAAACCATTGCGTAAGCTTTTCCATCGCTCCTACTGTTTTGGAATCTTTCCTAGAAGATGGAAAACAGCATTTGTCCAGCCTGTTCTTAAAAAAGGCTACCCTTCGTCTCCCTCCCCCTATCGACCAATTGCACTTACGTCTCTTTTTTCGAAGGTCATGAAATCGCTGATAAATCATAAGCTCAGGAAATATCTCGAAAATCGAAAGCTTCTTAATGACCGGCAATATTGCTTTCGTAGCAATCGTTCTACTGGTGATCTTATGGCATCTCCACCGAAGAGTGGAACAGATCTTCACATAGTTTTGGAGAAAGTAAGATTATTGCGCTTGATATTTCTAGGGCATTTGATAGAGTTTGGCACCAGGCTATCTTATCGAAAATGCGTGCGTTTGGTATGAAAGAAACGCTTATTCTTTGCATTAGAAACTACTTTATAGATCATTCAATACATGTTGTTTTGGATGGTTTTAAGTCTGGTCTTCACAAAATAAATGCTGGTGTTCCCCAGGGCTCCGTTTTCTCTCCGGCTCTCTTCCTCATTTTTATAAATGATCTCTTGTCTAAAACTTCTAATCTACTTCATTGTTTTGCCGACGACTCTACTCTCAGCTTTTCATACTCGTTCTCAAATTCACGTCCATCTCCTTCGGAAGTGGAATTGCAACGGTATCGAATGATAAGCTCATTAAACTCCAATCTTTACAGCATTGTTAAATGAGGTATTAAAAACCGTGTTCGAAAACTCAATGCTGTCTATTATCGTTGAAGCAATATGCCCCCCTTATGCCGTTGTCCTTGAATGGTACTTGCATCGAAGAAACCAAAAAGCTCACAGTACTCGATATGTGTGTCAATGACGATCTTCGTTGGAATGATCACATTCTCGAGACTGCCAAAAATGCTGCTAAATGCTTAGGATTTCTATATCGATGTAAGAAATTTTTCACCCTTCTGAGCTGGATACTATTTATAGGGCATTTATACGTCCAAAACTCGAATATAACATACCTTTGGGCAGGCACAGCACAAACTTCTCTCCACTTATTGGATAGAATTCAGAACAGAGCGATAAAACTGATAGGAAACATAGCTATCATGTATTCATTCCCATCTCATGAACACCGTCGGAATGTTTCATGTATTTCCTGGTCTTATCGCTTCTTTCACAAGCAATGCTCACTCGAAGAAGCCAGTTGCATTCCTCCCCTTTATCAGTTCATCCGTGATATCCGCTTCGCTAGGAATGCTCATCAGTTCACACTCGAGCCTTACTTTAGTCGTACCGTCAAATATAGATATTCGTTTTTTAGTCGTACAGCACGATTATGGAATAACTTACCCGGCACGGTTTTCCCTTGCCATTTCAATTTGCAAACATTCAAAAGCAATATTCATCGATGCCTCCTTTCTCTCCCCCTAATTTCCGATCGCCCGTGCTGTGTTTAACATAATGAGTTCTCTACCCTTGAGCGCGTGTGAATTATAAAAACAAAAAATATGTCTAGTACCCCTTTATCATAAATGTGGACCGTACTCGTATGATAAGTTTTGCATACATTTCTGAAAAACTGTAAAGGCTTAGAGAAATGTCTGAGCAAAGTTCAAATAGATGGCGCTGTTAAGCATAGCAGCGTTCATATACTCGTAATATCATATAAATTCATGCAGAGTCTTCGACATTTACATTGCAACATCGTAAAGTTTCCTGCTTTATGTCGTAAATCAATCAGTTGTTCATTAAAAGTCACATAACTATGTGTTGGATTAAGGCGAAAACGACTTAGGCTAGAACCGCACTTGCGATTTCAATCGCACGATTTTTTAGTCGCAAAAATAGAACACATGAATTTAAATGAGAATGAACGCACTTGCTACCAACAAATCATGACGATTTAAAAGTCGCAATTTGTTTCATTTTTCTTGCGATGCGATTGTCGTAAGCTTAAATGAAACACATGTACTCAAATGGATATGCCCACACTTGCGATTTAAAGTAATACGACTTAAAAATCGTAGTCGCAAAGACAAATGGGCATGCACGCACTTGCGATTTTTAATCCACGATTTTTTAGTCGCAAAAAGTAAGACACATGGCCTTAAATGTGAATGCACGCACATGCGACTTAAAAATCGTAGCGATTATAAAAATGAAACAAGTTCTATTTTTTCAAGCGATTTTTCTGTCGCTACTTATTTGTAGCAAGTGCGTGCACTCACATAAAAAGTAGTGTGTTTTATTTTTCGCGATTAAATAATCGCACGGGAAAAAATCGCAAGTGCGTGCATGACAATAATTTGTAGCGACTACGACTTTTTAATCGCCTCGACGAAAAATCGCAAGTGCGGTCCTAGCCTTAAATCTGAATGCACGCACATGCGACTTAAAAATCGTAGCGATTATAAAAATGAAACAAGTTCTATTTTTTCAAGCGATTTTTCTGTCGCTACTTATTTGTAGCAAATGCGTGCACTCACATAAAAAGTAGTGTGTTTTATTTTTTGCGATTAAATAATCGCGCGGCAAAAAAATCGCAAGTGCGTGCATGACAATAATTTGTAGCGACTGCGACTTTTTAATCACCTCGACGAAAAATCGCAAGTGCGGTCCTAGCCTTACAAAATTGCATAATTCTTTTGCGACGTCCGTTGTAATCTTTGTTCTTTGCAAAGCTAAGGCTGTAGATAGAATTGGCTTAATATTTTTGCAAAAAGAAGTAAAAATACTTTCAGAAGCCATCTTCATTCAAACATTATATGTATGTTGCAAAGTTGTTTGTTACGATTAAATGTGCTGAGCAACAACAAAATTTGCTTAATTATTTCACTATTTGTTCCTTCGTTTGGTCGTTTTTTTGTGGTTCTCTTTTTTTATAAAAAAAAATAAACAAAAAAAGAACATGGAAAACCCCCACTCGTTGATATGTTAACTGAGTAAACCAAATTCCACAAAATTCATATTCAGCGGTTATTTAAAATCTATTTTTAAATAAATTTCTAAAAATAACATTATAAAATAAAAACTGGTAGGTCTTAAGTATTTATTGTTGAACTTTCTGAAGCCATATAATTTTGGTCAAACCCGCTGCTTGGACATCTTGAATGATGATTATCTGCAGATTGTTTGACAAATAAGTAATTCATTTTGGCAAACATCTGTCTTATTTTGTTGCTGGGTGCTATTCCACTTTGCGAGTAAACTGAATAATAATAATAAATATGTTTTCAATTCAATAAATTCTGATAGCTATGGAAATTTACTTTTTTCCCCAGTGATTGTTATCTTGTATTTTGAAGTACCAATAAAAGATATAAATTAAATACAGTAAACAAAATAAAGATTTCTATTGAATTTGCAATAATAGGTTGATTTTATTTCCTTTCAAGACTTTAAGTGTCAAAAATATGGAAATAAAATATCGGGGATTTACTTTGGTTAAATAACCCGAGATCTCAGGAAATGATATAACTATAAGTTAGAAGATCTTGGTTGGTTTTGAAAATGTTTGGTTCCTGAAATAAATAATGTCTCCGTCTGATAAAATTCTGAGAAACTTTGCTGAAAGAAATTGAAATGTCAGGTTATATGGTCATATATCTGATCGTGATAAATATTTTGGCAAATTCAAAGATAAAGATCTAATTTTTTGAAAACATTTTATCAAGACTTAAAATACCAATAAATCGATGAAAGAAATGAAAACAGATTAATGAATTCATGAAGTTATGAAATTCGAAAAAAATTACGTACTTCAACAGGTCATCAACCATCAAATTTCTTACTTTAAAAATACACTTTTTACTGTTTATATTTAAATTTTTGTTATCAAGTAATTATATATTTTTCAATAGAACTATTTTTGTGTAAATAAATAGGCAGATATGCATATCTGCTTCCTTATCTTAGTATATTGAAACACGTTTCTTATGTAAACAATAATTATTTTGTGTACGTAATAATAACGTGATGAGGTTGAATTAAGTTATATAGGTATACAAATATTTTTGTTATTCTTTTTGTATAATTATGATCTTACTAAAGGGGTTCAAACTACTCTAAGGATAAGTAACACAATGTGAACTTCAGAAAGATTGAAAAGAAGATAGTAAGAGCTTTGAAATTCTGATTAAAGGTAAAGTATTCCGCATTCTTCTGGGGCGGTCGAAGAAGGAATCTCCTTATCAGTAGGTGCGAAATTGGGCTCAAAGTTAAACATTTGTTTTTAAATTCACACGTGCTCAAGAGTTTATTAATAATGTGAATCATTGCGAGAGCGAAGTTGAAATAAGGGTGATAAGAAAAGAAGGTGTCGATGAGCATAGGTTTTGAATGTTTCCAAATTGAAATAGCAAGGGAAAACCGTGGCAGAAAGATTATTTTATATTCGTGTTACATATACCAAAACCAAATCACTGTATTTGAATCTTTAAATCAAGAGTGAACTGGTGAAAATTCTTTGTGGAACGAGTATTACGATTGAACTGATATAGGGGAGGAATATAACTTGGAGTGAGCATTGCTTTCAAAAGAAGCTATAAAGCAAGAAAATACATGAAAGATTCCGATGGTCACAGATGGGAATTGGAAGGATTTCATGAAAGTTTTGTTTCCCATCAGTCTAAACACTCAGTTCTGGAATCTATGAAGTAAATGAAGAGAAGTATGGTAGCTGCCCAAAGATGTTAGTTGTACTTGGATTTCTGACGTATAAGCATTTTATAAATTGTAGCCAGACATAAGGAGTGGTTAACGTGGCTGACAGCATGACACAATTATACGATAAGTTGGTCCATTGTGATACCACATGAATCAATTAAACTTTCTTCCTGTTTGTTGAACTACTTAGAGCTCTATCCGAAGTGATTAGATTACTTATATCGATATTTGCCAGGTCGCTAAGATCATTATAGTAGAACTCTCCTAGATGGAGCGTACGCCTTTGAGGTAGAGCAAGGCATGTACCGTGAAATATTTAAGGAATCGATTCTTCATTTTCCTCGTCCACATACAGTTTGAGAATACTCTGAGTCTCGCTGCTCGTTTACCTATAGACAAACGGTAGATTCTGCTTCAACGACAGTCGACAGCATTCCAAAATATTCAGCCTATGTGCCTTTTTGCTCTTCTCCGTGTGAGATTTCCCAGTATGAACCAATTCCATTCACTCACACAGTCATATATGTAAATTCGTTTTTGTGATTATCAGTCAAGAAATTACGAAAATCTCCGTTTTTTTATATTGTGCGCACACTAAAGGGGTCCATACAACTATAAAAATAATTAACACAGTGCAAGTTTCAAGGAAATACGGCAGTATTTAAAAAGAAGTATGGATGCACATTAGTTTTTAAGTTCTAAATATTAAAAGTGGAGAGAGAAAAACAGTCACATTCGTATGGTACGGCTAAAGAATGAGTATCTGTACTTGACAATACGTTCAAAGTTGGGCTCAAGAATAAATTGATGGGCGTTCTTCGAAACGGGAGAATTGTGATTGAATATAGTTTTAAAGGAGTAATGCAACTGGCTATTTCACTAGAACTCTGTTTTTAAAAATAACGATAGAATAATGATACCAAGAAACGTTACTTCGATATTCAAGAAGGGCAAAGGTTTCCGTTATATTTCCATCACTTTTATAGTTCTATTTTGAATTCCATCCAGCGTTTATTTTGTGACTATCAGACTCGAAACCATCCAATACGACTTGTATTGAGCAGCTTGAAAGTGAATTCCTAATCCAACAAAGAAAACATTCGTCAAATGTGAAAATTTTCGATAAGGGATTAAATGCTTTTGAAATATCAGGAATATACTCTCAACGGACAAACTTTATCACTCTCACAAACACGGATTCAACAAGTTGTTGTATGTCTTTTAAAAACTTGTCAAATCTTAATGGTTGAGGAATGAGGAAGACAGTTGGAGACAAAACAGTGCTTTAGCAACATAAGCATTTATTCTGTTAAGATCAGACTTGAATCCGTTCAATACAATATTGCAATACAAAATCATTTCTAATGCTCCATTTTGAACCTTAAGACTCAAGCTCAGTTTTGAGAATTGTACATAAGCCTTGAACGAATAAAGGCTTTATTGGACGGGAAAACAAATTTTTAACATCTTCGAACATATTTTCCTTAAACTTTGTCATTTTTAATTAAGGTAGTTTTAACGTCTTTCGAGCGTGCATAATTATCCAAAAAATTTTAAAAATCGAAGACTCTGTTAATTGGAACATATTGCTCTCTATTCAGCTGTCCATTCAGTCAATGTATCTACATATGACAGTTTAAATCCATATCGCGGTAGAACTTATAGTTTTTGCCATTGTATAATCTTCTTCTTTCGCCTTCCTTCCACACATGCCAAAAATATCCGTAGAAGAATTTTTCTTTCAAAATCGCCAAATAGGATTTTTAGCATAAGATTTTTGTTGAAGCATGTACATACTTCGTCTTGAGCGTCCAGAATTTTGAAACCATTTGTTTCGGCTATCAATTGCAGCGGTCATTTTTTGTTGGTTCCGACTTAGGTGTCTTTCGTAGACTTAATGTTTACTCCAAGATAGATTAGCTTTTCGGAAGTTGCTACTATCAGTATTGACGTTTTGTCCAAAGTGGTGGGCAGATGTTTGTTGATATCGTCAATTTGGTCTTGTTTTCATATACTTCTCATTTACAATCTGGCATATTTCTTCTTCTGGCAGGATTGCAATTTTCGCACAAGAATAGAATGGGCAGACTTGACCGTCTCAAGATTTTCAGGTTACTTTGTGGATCCTTAGTCTTGGAAACGTTACCTTATCACCAACGAACTACTACAAAGTTTATATTCCTTTTCCGACTTTTGCATTGAAGTCTCCACTGCCTTAACATTATACACCGGAAAGGCTCCGTATGCTCTTATTAGGAGTTTCAATTCAACTCCATTCATTTCTTTATTGTAAGCAATACACTAAGACAATTCTTTTATAGTATTTATAAGTTTGTTGAACAATAAATTGTATGTTAATTCATTCTAAATTACATTACATTACATATTCCACTACTCCGTAGATAAATCTACGAAGTAGAGACACTGAAAGCACTGGTAACTCAGACCATCGGCTTATACAATACAACAGAGAGAGACAGACAGAAAGAAAGAACAACAGAAAACACATGTCAACAGCTCACGGTTGATATTTGAACGGTCCCCCATCCAAGTACTAACCGCGCGCAACGATGCTTGATTTCGCTGATCGATGGGAAGCGATGCTTTCATCAGAGCCAAGGCCGTTGACTTCATTCTAAATTATAAACTAATAATACTTTGTTTTTTTTTAGTTTTCTTCGCTTCCGATTTCTTCCTATTTCCCTATTTAATATCCTATGTAGTTGTTTGAAAAATGATCGACTTTGTCAAAAGCTTTAGAAAAATCCAATAGCCACAGTTACGTGACGTTGTCTTTATCGTATTGGAGTAGGCACCGTAAACGTCCTTGCCGTATCAAAACCAGCTTAAGAACCCCTTATACATATACATATATACAACTCATCAAAGCCTTAAAAATTAATCAGCAAATTCAAATTTAGAAACTTATTCGAATTTGAAATTAATTGTCACTGATTTGCACATAAGTCATTTTATGACCGTTTTTATGTGGCCGTACGTCACATTTGACAATCAAATATTTTATAACAATTTGTTAAACTTCATGATGACCTTGTTAAACTCGTTGGATGAATTTCATTCACGAAATACGTCACTATATCGCGAATTTTAAATGTTATAAAATAGAAATGTAAATGATAATAACCAGTTCAGGTTTTTGTTTCATTAATAAAATCACCATAGATATTATTTCCATTTTATTTTAGTTAAGATTTGCATTGAACGTAGACTATGGCTGAGTCGAGAATAACTCTGGCTGTTGTTATAGATAAAGACTTTGATGATTTCAGTCTGCATCTTTTTACTTGAATATATACGAATATAAACGAAAATACTCATCAGACCTTCACCTCATTAACTTTATTCAGATATTTACCTTATAAGGAGTTTACGTTTTTGTGTATACGCTTAATTTAATATTTGCAAACAACTAAAAGTTCAAAAAGTTCATTGCACAGATTCATCCAATCACCTTTTCGGTTTAAAAGCTGGTCAAAATAAGCAGGGCCAAAAAACTAATCGTGAGCTTTAAATTGTTTGCTTAAAGGTAAACATCACATTGATGTGGATACATTTTTTAAAGAAGTTTCATTGTGTTAATTAGATTATGGGAATGTGCATCGATGGTTTAGGGATGGCGAATCACTTAAGCAAATCTTCAGGTGTCATAATTTCATGGAATTGTTTGAAGATTGAAAGAACTGACAGGCTACAGCAGAGCCTCCACCGACAAACGCTTATGTGAGTTCACTTTTTACGATTGGGCGTGTTCAGTTGGGTACGCAAAGCTATCCAGTTTTGTTTGTCTTGTTGTCATCCCCTGTTTTGTGCAACAAGAACTAAAGATATCTGAAAATGTTAGGATAGCCAGTGACATCTATAGCAACCAACGTAAGAACTAAGCAAGTAATGATGGTGCAGTGGAAACTTATTATGTTTTCATTTAACAGAAGTCAAATAACGCTCAAAGATCTCACCGCGGCCGTCATCAAAATTGTGTCTTACAAACGTTATTATTTAACAATTTGCCAAAATCACCCGTCGTGCAAACCACCTATTTAAATTACCAATGCATCATCAAGCTTACCTTTGTGATTATAACTTTATATTTTTAGATTGATTAAAAGATTAAACAACGCACTTTTTGTGCGATTTATTTGACATTGCAAAAGTTCAATGCGATCAAAATGTTGCTATCTCTGTCGAATTATGTTTGTTTTAAGGAATATCTTTTTAATATTTATCGTGCACAATATTGCAACGATTAACGATTTCAAAATCAGGGGCATTTTTAAAGGCGTTTTACTCGTAAGTATGTAATTTTTAAAAAACCATGAAACAAGAGTATAATTGGAAATTTAAAATTTTAGCTTGAGGTAAAATCATTATTTATCCAGATAATTGGGTTCACCACTTAAAATTATGAAATCTTGCATCTTCGTGGTGAACACTGGGTGAGATGGGGTCTCGGCCCCCTGTGGAAGACTTTCCCTAAAATTAAACAAAAGAAAAAGAACAATTCTTCCAAAACACCCTGAAATTAAAACGACACTATCTCCCATAAGAAGTTGATCGACTTTGTAGCTTCAACAGCACCGAAACGATTTTTTTTTCGAAGTCAAAACAACCAAGACCTGCATTAAAGCATTAGAGAACAGATAAAAAACCAAATTAATTATGAAAAACATGGAAAATGAAAAGGCTATTTTGGAGAATGAAAAGGCTAAAAAGTCTTGTTGTTACGATCATAAATAACAACCTTAAAATTGAAGTGTACCCCTCTGAAATCTTTTTCAGACAACAGGTGGATTTTCTTCAACATAAATTTCGAATCTGAAACTCATCTACCTTTTGGAAATCCCAAAAGAAGGTTCAATTATAGACCTAGAGTCAAAAGTGAAATCCTATGAAACGTGTATGAATATTGCTTTTAACGTCTTTTGCCTAATCAAATATAGCTGGAAATCACTTCCACCCTCGTGGAATGAAGATCTTTCTATCCTGAGGGAAATGACAAGAACAATCTTCAATATCTGCTATAAATATAAGTTTTATCAACCTTATAAAGATATCAGCCGAGCAGCAAGGTTGGAGAGAATTCTGACGATCAGTTGAGAATATAAAATATAGTAAAGTGCTATCGAGAGAACACTGCAACCCGTCGTTCTTGAAAAAGTCTGATGGGCTATGGATAATTTCTCTGGCCAAGTCCTTGGAGCTACTAATGGCGACACAAATTTAGAGCACGATCATTAGGAAGAGTATTTTTCGACGACATTGACGAACTTTTGGAAATGAAGATCTCTTTTCTCAACGTGACGAAATGGCTCTAGGATGAACTTCAGTTACTTCTGTACCGTGCTCTCCATTTGACTCCTTACATTCCGAAATAGCGGACTAAGAGCTTTGACGAAGGCTTACAGATGATCACTCAATCGGTTCGGCTGAGTGAGTGATACAATTTCCGGATGATTGTGCAAAAGCAAACAAACAATAAGATACATAAAAACCTACTAGATTTATATTTTTGATATTAATCCAAACTTTCCCATATCGATTCCATGCAAAGGTTCATGCATATGGTATCAAAATGGCGGACTTCAGTGCTAATTGTGCCAAAGGGCAAGACTTTCTGTGGTCACCATTTCTACCTACCTATTTGCTCCCCGAACATCTAATAATGCTTTTATCCGCCAGGAGATATGTACCTTCGATAAGGTTCCTTACGGTGTTGTCGTCCATATTCTCCCATTCTTCGAGCAGAGCACACTGAGAGTCTCTCGAAAGGGCAGGTCGCTTTCTAATAATTTTTCCCATCAGTTCCCAAACGTGTTCGATGGAATTCCTATCTGGGATCATCGTAGGCCAAGCCATCCTGAAAATTTTCGGTAACGCACCTGGCAATGTGTGGTCTAGCATTGTACTACTGCATTAGAAGGAAGTTTTCTCCAATAAATGGTGCAAATGGGACCACATATTTCTACAGAATGTGTGATGTAATAGCTGGAGTTTACCGACCCTTCCATGATGTACAGGTTGGTTTTTCGTGCACGGCAATTCCTGCCTACACCCTGACGGAACCTCCCAAGAAATTTTACCACTGGACTACTGTTGTCGAAGAGTATCTCTCACTTGAATGTCTGCACACTCTCCTGCGGCCATCTGGTGAGCGCAAGCAAAACCTGAGCTCTTCATCTCTAACAGATATTGCTAAGGAACGACCTGATTTCTCAGTGCTGTTAGAACTAGTAAGATAGCAGAAACTATAGCAATCCTTTATTATTTCACTATTTTTGAACGCTAAGCTAAATTTTCTATGAAAGATGCTGTTCTTTTGTCAAAAAGATATATTGCTAACCATTTATTGTTTTTGGATTTCAAAAATCTAGGTAGTGAACTTATTTTAATATTTGTAAATCCGTTATTATAAAATATTCAAATTCTTTTACCATTTATTATTTTCAGAAACGTTTCCGTTGAATTCTATGAGCATTCGAAATAATTGTCATTATGACCAGAATATACTACAATTTGATGTGTGCGCTTAAAAATCCAAAAACTAATTTAAGACAATCAGAGTAAGTATACCTATTTTTTTTTTTAATGTTTTTGAGATGTTGAAAAATATGTTTTCCAGTTTCTGTACAAACAATACTGATTATTTTATGAAACAGAATATTTTGTTTTATTTTACCCCTTGGAATAATTGTTAGTACGTTCGATTGTCATATATTAGGTTTGATTCTAATTCCCAGTCGTTGCAAAAATGTCATTTTCAGGGGGCACTGACTGTTGAAAAATTCTCCAGGAGTATGTTTTGTCTCTGAAATCCTTCTTATCTTAGCCATTCGAACTCGGCAGAAAATTTTAGGTCTCCTTAATTTCTGGTAACACGTACATATATACAGCAATGTTTAGGTCACTAGAGTTTAGGCTCTCTACGATCCTTTGCCCTCTAATTTATCTATACCATGTTTTTTTGGAAAAAAAAACATTATACATTAAGTCCCAAGTTTGAATAAAATATGTTCAACCGCTAAGTTTGTCAAGGTAGAGATATTCAGAAAACAGAAATACAGACTGACCTAAAGAGTTGCGGGAATTTATCCGTATTTTCTAGAATCGTAATATCACGGTTGCTTAACATCTTGAGCAAAGGCTACTTACATTATTTAGAGATCCAACGTAGGGTGGTTGTTCTATTTCACCCTTAAAGATATACTTTTAATTTTATTGTTCTAAGGATTTTTTTTTTTAAATTCAAATACATATAAAAAAGTGCACTTATCTAAACATTTTATAATGACGAAGATGAAGAAAATTAGAAAATAACTTGCATTTAGTTGGAGTTGGTGCATCTAACTGATGATCCCACAGTCTTCCCTGGGCGAAAAACATTTTGGAATAGAGATTACTTAAATATAAGAAGTAATTTCCTTCATTAAAAATATAAGTTTCAAAAAATTTGACAAATTTGCAAAATAATTAAACTTAACTTATTGATATATAAAATTTTATTTAAAATTTATCAATTCAACAGTGACCAACAGAAGTCCCTTCAATCGCATAATATTTTCAATAAATATTAATTATAAATAATTATATTATCTACTTCCGTTCTATCTATCTAAAAATAAACATTCTTTGGAAATGAATTAAAATGCTTTATTTGATTGATAATAAACTCATAAAATCCACAAAGCCTTCAATGGAATTATTTACAATTCATTCTTAAATTTAAAAAAAAAACTGAATGAATAAGGTGATGGTAATGTGTGTAATTAGTTTATATACGTTATCTACTTGTTCATTCCATTTAAAACAGTAAAATATGAGTAAGAAGCACTTAAGAGCGATTGAAATGTATCGAGTGTCATTGGGTACATTCCCCCTGCAGATATCTACATAGTAAATATTGATGGTAAAAAATGATTAGTGTTTTTTTGTAAAAATTGTTGAAAACAATTACTTACTTGCAAAGCGTTTTGACTCCTTACAATCATAATTAGAATACTTTTTTTGATTTTGGAGTTAGAAACCGTCCAGTCAGAGTTGTAAGCAGATTCTGCGACTTTTAAACTCTTAAAAAAAAAAACTTATTTTGTTTAAATCTCAAGTTAATTATATAAGAAATAATATATAGCTTGCCTCATACGAAAATTCATTAGCATGCCAATATGAGAGTAAAACCACGTAAAATATGCTAGCGATATAAATTCCAGCATTAATTTGAAGCATATAGTTGTCAACCTATGGATGAATGTATTTATTTTCAATTAAAAAATAGTAATTTTAAAAATATTAATAATTAAAAAAATAAAATTAACTCACAATAAGGATGAAGAAGAGCAACACGCAAAGCATTAAGCTGAACATAAGAAACTCCATTAAATTCGTCAGCGACAATAACGCACTCAAGGTGTCACTGAATCTAAAAAGCAGAGCATATCAGAAAAAAGAAGCCTTAAAGGACCTTGCGCATGAGAGCGACCAACGACAGATGAATGAACGAATTTTCGTTCATTTTGACATAGCATTTGATGAACAATCACCAAGAAGGTAAAAATAAGAACTACTTTGAGGCACGAGATTATTTCATTAATTGCATTGTGGATTACAGGTACTCGTATGTGGAACGCGAATAGAGTTTGACAGTTCGTAACAATCAGATTGCAATCAATTTATTTTTCCAAATTCCTCTTATTTTAGCAATTGAAAAACAAATTTTAGTATCTTAAAATTAATTTAAAATAGTTTTTTGCAATTTTTTCTAGTTTTTGTGCAGAATTTAGACTTATACGTAAATGTTTTAAAGCCCGTTTGTTCTTTTATTCGTTGGTCGTTGGTCACTCTCATGTGAATAGTTCTTAAAAAATACATACTTGATAATTTTGTTATGGTAGCAAATACAAAACCTCATGTCACGGTCAATCTGATCAGCATCCTTTGATGAATCAATTAAATTTTCCAATTTATTTTGCAAAATTTGAAGACTGCCAATACCGAACATAAGGTAATTGATGAACAAGTTCGTAAATGGTATGTAGGTGACAATTATGAATGGCATTACGAATATAACTTGAACTCCAAAAATTATTTCGTAGTATGGACTTTGATAAACGTCTATCATTGGTATCCAAACACGGTAGGGAAGGTCTTGAAAAAAAAAATAATATTAAATATTAATTACTTACAACGAAAATTACAACTCCCAGTTCAAATGGTTCGTCAAAAATGTACCCAGAAGTAAGAATTTTATAGCTACTTGATAAGCGATAAGCTTTTGACAATATAATAGCCGCGATAAGATATCTAATAACTAGTATAATTGCCTCACTGAATACAAGTTGTATTGGATGGTTTTAAGTCTGATATTCATAAAATAATTGCTGGTGTACCCCAGCACTCCGTTTTCTTTCCGACGCTATTTCTTATATTTAGTTAATGATCTTTAATCTGACACCTCTTATTCGTGATGACATTAGATTTAAATTAGCTTTTTTGGCCTTTAGTCCACAAAAATTGGCGTTTCGTCCGGGTGATCTCTCATGGACTCATAATGGAATAATAGTGCTAAGTCTTCTACTTGGCTGATTTATTTCAGTAGTATATAGAGTTTGTATTATAAAAACCTTCATATAGACATTAGATTCAGTTTTTCATATTTGTTTCCTGATTCACGGTAGTAGCCCTTGGCATAATGATTAGTGCATTGGACTGTCAGTCAGAGGTTCTTGGGTTTAATTCTCAGTAGCGGAAAAAAGATTGTCAGAGGTGTATGCTACCTCCTGCGAGGAAACGACAAATCCTCCAAGATTATCTCTTGCTGCTCTGTAGCCGTTCGGAATCAGCAGAAAATTGTAGGTTTGTAAGTCACTAGGCTTAGGCTCTCTACGATCAGCATGGTCTCTATTTTATTATTTATTTTTTCTGATTCACGTCCTTGTTCTTCAAGTGTTAAACTTGAACGCCAGCGTTTAATAACCACATTTAATTCTGATATCGATAGCATTGTCAAAAACCGCGTCAATGTTGTCTTCTGTCGTTGAAGCGGAACCCATCCCCTATATCGGTATCGATGAGTAGTGCTTGCATTGAGAAAACAAAATAGCTGATCACATATTCGACGTCAACAAAATCACTGCTAAGTATTTGGGTTTCTCCGATGATGCAAGAAATTTCTCTCCTCCCTGATCTGGCTGTAATCTATAAAGCCTTTATTCGTACGAAACTCGAATATAAATAATTCTCATATTTGGATAGGCCCTCCTTGAACGCACTAAAGACTCTTAGATACACATAATTAAAAAAAGATCTTTAAAAATAATGAATGATTGTAGTATAACGTTGTAGTGTTTCATGTCTCTCGTTATTTTAAGCTATTTTTAACTTCCCATAGGGAGTTATTGTAATCGGTGCGATTTGTCAAATTGGAATTTTTGACATTTCTCGACGTTTCAAGGTCCCTAGAGGCTATATCAATCATTTTTAGAGAGATGTCTGTGTGTGTGTGTGTGTACGTACGTTCGTACGTTCGTACGTCCGTACGTTCTCGTACCATTTTTCGTCGTCGATATCTCAAGAACGAGTAAAGATATCGACTTCAAATAAATTTTGTTTAATAGATAATAACTTCCAAAGAGGCTGAAAGGGCGTTTATTAAAATTCAGTGAGTAGTTTTTTCACTATAACGGTTTAAAAAAAAAGTAAAAATTTTGGTTAGTTTCAAATATCTCACGAAAAAATAATGCTATTGATTTCAAATAGAATTTAATGTACTCATTATAAGGTCATACAGATTTGGTATGAATTTGGAAAAAAATGAACATGCCGTTATTTTTTTAAATACAAAAAACTGAAAAAAAAAATTCATAACCCAGATATCCTAAGAACGGAAAACAATTTGAAACTCAAAATAATTTTATTTTACGAAAAATAATGTGTTTGACAACTGGTGAAAATTTCAAAAAAAATGAGTTTACAGGTTTTTTACAAAAAATAAAAAGCTATATAAAATTCTATTGAAAATTGGTAAAAATTGTTTTTCGACTCAAGTTTCTCGAGAACTAGTAGTGATATTGACTTCTAATTTAGTTTATTTTATACATAGTATAATTTTGTACAATTGGTAAAATGTTGACAAATATTGAATTAATAGTTTTTTTTTTTAAATAAAAAAACTATTAAAAATTCTAGTGAAAACTAGTTAAAATTGTATTTCAAGTCCAATTTCTTGGGAATAAACTCCGACAGTGCCTTCTAAAGTATGTTTTTTTATACATCGATACCTTCCCGTAAGAATGTATACTAAGCGACATTTCTAAAATTGTTCAGGAAACGAAAAAAACGAAGAAAGTTCGTTGGCGAAACCCAGGCCAAAACGTGGCCCTTAACATATATTATATTTCCTCATCAAAGTCATTTTCGGAAAAAGTGTCGCTTAGTACATTCGTACATTCTTACAGGAAGGTATCGACATAATACAATAATGAACATATGGTTAAATTTTGACAAGTATCGAATTGACAGTTTTAACAAAAATATAAAAAAAATCTACTAAAAAGTGGTAATATTTGTTTTTGGACTAGAATATCTTGAGAACGAGCAATGATATTGACTTTGCAATTATTTAATTTTATACATAATACAATTTCTAACAAATGGTTTATATTTGACATAAATCTAGTTTTAGAGCGGATATATTTTGAAAGTACCCTTCCATCAATAACCAAACCATATCTTTTATATTTGAATATTTCGTTTTTAATTTTTTTTCAATTAAAATGTTTGGAACCGAAATAATAAAGTAATTTCTATAATATAATATTAAAAAGCACGGAAATCTATAATTCAGTATATAATATGTACCTACCAACCTTCGTAATTATTACAAGTTTTCAAGACCACAAATGGGAAGTTATCAGTGTGGGTCGCACCCAGCCTCTTTTTATAAACAGGGTTCTAGTGAAATATACACTTGCATTCGTTCCTTAAAACCCGTATTACCAGCACTTAAGGGAATTCACATCATCCTTGAGTCCAACTTCGGACGTACTGTTAAGTTGAGAGATTCTTTATTTAGCCGGACTACACGAATGTGGAATGCTTTACCTGGCTCAATATATCCTTTCCGTTACGATATTCATACATTCAAAACAAATGTGCGTTCGGTATTTCCTGTAGATCGTAGAGTGTTTAACCCTAGTGACCTACAATAAAATCCGAACATTCCTGTGTACGTGGGACCAGGAATTGAGGGTACCTACATACAATTACCGAGTCCGAATGGCTTAGTTGAGAAGGATTTTTCATAAATACTCTTGAAGAATTTGTCGACAGCCAGTGCACCACTTACAAAAAAAAAACATTTTTGCCGCGGCTGGGAGTAGAACCCAAAAGTTCTCCATGAAAGTCCAACGGACTACCAAAGAGTACTTCTAAGTAAGACAGTAAAACAATCGAAATGTCAATTATAGAGCAGTAGAAAAAAGGGATTTCCGCAAATACGTCTCTGTGTCCGCCAATCTAAAGCTTGAACGTAATATTTCAGCGCCAAAGAAAACAGAATCTCAAAAGCAAGTGTCGAAAAAATCAAACGTTTTCAAACATATTAAAACATCCCTGCCACATTTGGCCTCCTATTCCTCTCTAGAGATGATAAAATATTGAGACACCAAAATAAGTCAGTGGAGTGGATTTAATATGAAAACCGACATTCTTAGCTGTATTCCATTGGACCCTGCGATATACTTTTCAGTACTTCCAAATATTATGTAGATGACTAATGGAATGCTCTCATTTTAGGAGTAGTATATTTACCTCTTTAACTTACACTTAATCACCTTCTTTCCAAGGTCATGGCATCGCTGAATAATCATCGGCTGAAGAAATATCTCGAAGATCGAAAGCTTCTGAATGACCGGCAATGTAGATTTCGTACCAATCGTTCTTTTCGTGACATATTTTCGCTACATATTTCACCGAAGAGTGGAAAAGATATTTACATTGTCCATCTCCTTATTAAACTCGATTCTTTACAACATTATAAAATGAGGAATACAGAATCGTGTGAAGTTTAATGTGTCGAAAACTCAATGATGTCGTTTGCCATTGATGCTAAATGTTCCTCATATGCCAGCCATTGAATGGCACTTGCATCGAAGAAGCCGAAAAACTCTCAGTACTCGGTATGTGTGTGGACGCCATTCTCGAGACCGCCAAAAACTCTGCTAAATGCTTGGGATTTCTATATCGGTGTAAAAAAATTTATACTCCTTCTCATCTGGCTACAATTTATAAGGCGTTTGTACGTCTAAAACTCGAGGTTTTATTCACATCCTTGAGCAGGTGCAGCCCAAACTTCTCGTCATTTATTCGGTAGAATCCAGAACAGAGCGTGTAAACTGATAGGAAACAGAACTATTATGGAATCATTCCCATCTCTTGATCATCGTCGGAATGTTTTATGTCTTTCCTTGTTTTATCGCTTTATTCACAAGCAATATTCTCTCGAAGTAGCCAGTTGCATTCCTCCGCTATTCCTTCGCTAGGAATGATCATCAGTTTACCCACGTGCCTTATTTTGGATTGGACGCACCAGATATTCATTTTTTGATCGCACAAAAAGATTATGGAATTATTTACCCGTCATTGTTCTCGGTTGTAATCCTTCCAAATTAAATTTTTAACCAATCTAACCCGATTAAGAAAATATTTTTAATCTGTACTTTCTACATTTGTTTGAGTGTAGAATGTACGCACGGTGAAACTTCGCAATAAATGATTTTTTCTTTTACACATAGATACATAATTAAGGTAAAGTCATGTCCTATTGCAACATCGGAGATTTTGCACTATTTCAATATTCCCCATACCAATCAATTACCAAGGAATCTTTCAAACACATTTTACGTTTTCGATTTTCGAAGAAGCGACAGATTTGTTTCTTCAGAAATGTATTATGCCAAAGGTTAACCTTAACACTTGATACGATTTTTCGAACAACATAAAAAGTAGAAGGTTTGATTGTGTCAATTGAATGAATTGGATGATACACACAACAAATGCAATTGAATAGCTACATTTTTGTTTCTTGTTATTAAATAAATATTGAACTTTTGCTTTAAAAGTTCCATATTTATTTGAAAATCTATAACTGTTATTATTTACCTCTTGAGCTCAACAAAAGTGGTACAATAATTGTCATAACTCCTCCAATGCTTCCCAAAAATAAACTGAGCTTAGAAAATTTATCAGCTTTAACTCCGATAGTATGTAAAACTTTAAGTGATTCAACATCATTTTGATTCTAAAAGAAAACACAGTAAAAAAAACTAAATTAGTATAACTATACGAGTATGTTTAGAAGCTTACCTTAGTTTCTTGAAACCATTCTTCAATACCTTCTATAAAATTTACAAAATCTTTTTGATTTAACAATACCGATACTATGCGAAAAATCGAATTGAACAGAATGGCTGTCATAAATGAACTCAAAATAAGAGTTTCAACATTTCCCCAATTGCCAACAAGATACATAAATTCAGAAATATTAATCAGTATCGGAAGTAACATTAAAATAGAACATTTCCAATAAGAATTCATATAAATAAAACCACAGCGTCGCCAAATTTTTATATTAACAGAAAGCAGTAGTAAATCGTCGATCATTTTGGCTTAATCTATATTCAGATTAGGTGTTGATGGTATAAAATGATTATGAATTGTGAAGATATTAAAAAATTTCAATCGCATTTATACAGCACTTCTAAGGAGAATGCAAAATTAAGGTAAGTTATACGTTTGAGTAAAAATATAGTTTAAGGTTTTCACTTAAATAATATAATATGAAGAAGTAAAAAAAGAGATCCTTCAATTCAGTTTTCAGTCTATTATTGCAACGTAATTATAACCTCTGCTTGTAAGACTGGATTGGTTTTAACTGAGCCTAGCCAAATATGTTATAAGATGGATTTCTTCTTACCTGAAAAACCGTTAGTGCAAAGTTCGATTCAGATCTACCTTTTCGGATGATTTCTTAGCTATCTCCGGGGTCCCACAAGGCAGCCACTTAAGTCCTCTACTTTTTAATCTCACTCTTAACGATTTTGAAACGGTCATCGAATGTTCCTCTTATCTCAATCTATTCCAACGACACCAAGTTTATCGAGACTATTTCTTTGACATACTCGTACATAAATGATTCTGCTCTTCTTCAAGTTGAGCTCGATAGTTTCTCTCTCGATCTGGTGCCTGAAAAATTGCTTAGAACTAAAATATTTCCAAATGCCATTCAATAACTTTTTCACGAACAGGCTCAGTCAGCTTTATCAAACCATATCCACCGCTGAGTCAATTTTCTAGCTTGGTGCTTTTGATAAAGAGCTCAACTTTCTCACATATTGACGAAATTATTCTTAAAGCAAACTTATCAATAGGCTTTGTTACTCGATGGTCCAAAGCATTCCCTTACCCCTACGTGACTTGATCTTTATCCATACATATCCTATTCTTGAATACGCCCGTCAAGCATTGTCCCTTATCAATAAATTCACATATACAGAACGGAGATCATCTAACGTCATTTTCTATGTCGCCCTTCGTTGCCTGTCTTGGAAAAATCCTTTGATTCTACCTCCGTATCGAGACTGACTTGTATTAGTTAACTTGAATACGCTGAAAGAACCAAGAGCAAAAAACGACATGCTCTTCATTAATCGACTTACTTTTAGGATCTGTTGACTGCACAACTCTCTATCTCTTTCTAAAATAATTTTAACTTCTTTCTAAGACTCTAATTATTAACATAATTACTCACATGCTTTGGAGGATTAATTGAAACATTAACTGTTTCGACTTTAACCTCAGTTCACCCTGCTTTAAATTCTCTCTGCTTTATTTTAGCTTCTTAGTTTTAAGATATAATAAAGGCTATATTTAAGTTAGATTAAGAATAAGCTTGTGCCTAAAAAATGGGACTATTGCCCCCACGAAAAGATGAGTCAAATTTTGCGAAGTTCATTTAATTTTCTTTAAAACATAAAATGTTCGTTGCTAAAATATGAGTTCAAAAGGTTTTGAAGTTAACGATATCGAAATAGGAGGATAAGGAAAGAATCTCTGTACTTAACAGTTCAACCGAAATTGGGCTCAAGGATTAACTGAGCACGAGTATAACAGTTGAATTGTTTTACAAAACACTCTAACTAAAAACTGCTAAGATATAAATACAAAAGTAAATCTTTTGTTCTTGAAATCAGCAGACTTTTTATGCTTATCATTAGAGTATTATCTACTCTAGTTGGCCTCAGAAGGTATCTTATAATTAAAGCTGTATATTGTTAAAATAATTATAGAATTATGTTTTATGTTTCTAGTGCATGCTCCCCCCAGAAATCTGGACCTTAAAGAACCTTACTGGGAAATGTCTAAGAACGTACTGGAATAGGGGAAGTTAACAGCCTTTAGATCCATCCAAAACACACTTGTTTCGTTCTTCTATTTCGATATTTTTGACTATCTTTACATTTGTATGTAATTTCTGTTCTGAAAAAGATAGTCGCTTAAGAGTAAAATATCAGTGATTTTCTGATCAAGGAATTTATGTGGAAGTCTTCAGTTCTTGTGCCCTTGTTGTTCTAAAGCTATTTTAAGCTAACTTTAACTCTTCTATTTCCTCAACTGGGTTCTGAAACTAGTTCTTCATTTACTGGAGTGAGTCGTTTCTTGCCTTTTAGTCACTCTATATGATGCTCATTTACGACAAGAAGTTGTTCGAAATACTGCTTGAAAACATCTTCTAGATTACATTAAATATTAAATTCATCATTAAACGATCTATCTTTGGGTAGCAGGTAGTCGGATTTGGTTATCTCATTGATGATGACGCTCTAGATTCTGGCAACTTAAGGTGTGCAAAGAAGATCATTGTCTTCTGGACGATTTGTTATTTCTTTAGTTTTGACAGTCGAGCTCTGAATTTTGCTGCACATAACAAATTGCCTTTCGAAACATGCGCACGCCTAAAATCTCGAATACACGCTTTCCCTCGAATAGGACTTTGTCAATTTTGTATATGGTTCGTTTACATGGATTTCGCCAGGTTGTTGTGTTAAGAAACTTAGTGTTACCCATAACCGTATAACCATAATATTGTTACGCACACCACAGAACACCGACACAGAGCTACAGAGCCATCTGTTGGAAAATTGCATATCTACTTTATGGAAGGAACAAAAAGCTCTTTTCCAATGTCATATTTATTTCCCCTTATTCCAACCAACTAGAACATTCTAAGACGAGAACCTTCGCGATTTAGTTTCGAGAACAACTAATTTGAGTATATAAGGGAGTGTTCACGGTGAGCAGAGGACAGTTTATTTTTGTTTATGAAAGTGTGCAAAAGCTTTTCTTATTGGATTGTGGAAAGTGTTATTAAACAAGCGTGATTTAAATGTGAATAAAAATGTTTGAGTTGATTATAAATTGAGATTTATTGTTTTGATTTGGAAAGTGTAAATAAAGAAGAAATACTAAAAAGAGTAATAAGTTTTTTTTTTAACGAACCTAGTAAAAATATTACAATATATTGTAAGATTTAAAAAAAAAATCATAATTTTCAGAAGCAAAACGGTGCGACTGAGCTTGGGAATTCTATTTCATATTTATTTAATTTCAATAAAACTTCTTACAATTCCACTTAAATCTCTTCCCAGAGTAGAATTTAAATATTTTACTAGTTTTTATTTATTTATCATTTAATCATTTCCAACCTTTTCATGAAGCATGCAATTGCAATCAGCAAATATTTAGCTTTATCTATCAAACTGAAGCGTTTCGCAAAAGATACAAGGGTCACGGGCAAAAATTTTTTTTTTCTGTAAAAATTATCAATGAATTATATACCCTGTCGATAAGTGATCACTTATCGTTTTTACGCCGCAGTCAAAGAAATTGTAATTCAATACATAATTGCTAAATTATTTTTTTTTTAATATCATTTATTGATTTTCTATTAGCTTGCAAATTATCTAACACCGTTTGCTGAACTTGCAGCAAAAATTTCAAGAACACACTCCATTTCGATTAAATTATTATTATCTAATGCCGGGAAAGTTTGCACTATGCCATTACAACTCTGTGGCATTTAAGTGGATTTCCCCATGCACGCGACTGCGGCGACGATAGAAGGTCTAATTTTATAATTAAAATGTTGAAGTGCTGTTATCAATTAAATAGCTAGAATTCTGAGATTTCTGTCTGTAAGTATGTATCTATGGGAATTGTGCAAATACTCATAAATTGAAAGTTTTGTAGATGATACTTTATTATTCATAAATAAAATAAATTAAGGTCGTTTGGATTAGTTTTTGACATTTGTCTTATATTTAGATATAAGACAAAAATAATATTTGAACATCAGTTTATTTATGTAATGCAACTTGTATTCGTAAAGAGTAATTAAGCTTGAAATGTTCGATTTTAACTAGTTTCTATTAAGGTTATAATTAAGGCTTTGCCCTATTGAGATAAATGTGAACGTTGAAATGTCAAAAAATAATCTAGAGATCAAACTTAATAAGATTTCAAATTGACACACGAGTCACTATTTTAGATAGAATATTTTTTAAAACTTTCATAAGCATTTCTACTTGTAGTTGGGGAATTTAATGAGGAATCGAATGAGTAAATGTAGTGTTTAACCCTGAACAATTTGAAATAAACGCTAATCCAGTGTTACTTAAGAGAATGAAAATCGAAACTCCCCACAAATTAGGCCGCGGGAATAATTGGTGTTTGGTACATTCCAAAATGGCCGCCTGTCATACATAACTAAATGTATTAACATTATAAGCCAAGCTTGTCATACATCTATGTATTTATCATAACTTTCCAAGTGCATTTCAACTTTGGTATATTTTTCCAAATATATTTATAAAACGTTTTTCAATTGACGCGGGTAGATTTTGGCGGCCTGTGGCGGCCATGTTGTTTTTGTGACAACTGTCAAATCTGTTCCTCATTGTTCAGTTACGGATGTCAAATCACCAAAGAAAGTCACACGACTAAACAGCACGTCCAAATGATTTATGATAAAACTTTAATATATAAATGTGTGTAGACGTGGTGGCACTTCACAGTCGACTTTTCAAAATTTGGTGGCCAAATTTGAGACGATCGGTTGGGTAATAAATCAGCCTACAAGCATACATTATAGAGTCGAGAACATCGCCACGTCTGTGAAAGTGTACAGCAGAACTCGAAGAATTGGATTCATCGCCGCCGTTCAAAAGTAATCGGCCTTTCGCAGACTTCAACTTGGTGAATTTTGCTTTTGTGACTTGAGCCCACGAACGTACAAGATCCAACTGACCCAGGAGCTCAAAGTTCGTGACCATAGACAACGCCGTTTGTTTGCTGATTCGGCTTCGGAACTTTTGGAAGAGGATACCAATTTTGGCCGAGAAATCATCTTTAGCAACGAGGCGCATTTATGGATGAAGGACTGAGTTAACAATCCAAATTGCCGTATACGGGACGACAACTCCCACCACCCTCCCCACTACACGAGGTTCACCAGGTGATAATGGATCCTCAAAAAGTAACCTTTAGATTTGAGGGTAAGAGTATCTCTCGCAGATGAGACGTGAATTGGCCACCAAGAACATGCAACTTGTCCACGCGAAACCGTTTCTTTTGGGGTTTTCTGAAGTTGCGCAGATCTATGCGAATAAACTACAAACGACCGATGCCTATCAATCAATCCAATTTAAATTAAATTATTTGTCCTGAACTTGAATAGACTTAAATTTCATGCCACAAAAATAAATAAATTAATGAGTCAACGACCTAATTATGTCTTAATCATGTCATTGATAAAACCTTAATTATAAATATCACGTCCTTGAAAGGGAAACCCCTATTTTATCAGTTGGGGATTACATTTACAATGCTGACAAACAACGAAAGCAAATTCGATGATATATTGCATCAGATTTTGTATGAAATTCGTTGCAATTAATTGCAAAGTCTCACGCCGTCCTAGGTCGCCGGCACGGTGGCCGCCGTGCGTTGGCCGTTCGCCACGCCACGCCATCGCCAGCTGTCTAGATACTTAATACGTTTTATCTTTCCAAATTATTAGTAATGTACATATAGTCTATAACGATCTATTTGACATTTGAATAGAATAATCATTTATTGTTAATATGCATATCACGATGGTAAATGAGATAGGAAAATGATTTTGGTCACATTCACTCAATAAATATTACGAGTATCAAGTGATATGGCATAAATGTAGGTATATGAATTTATCTTTGGTAACCTATTGGTGGACCAATCGACTTCTGTCCCTGAAGAGGTTTTAATGTTATCTTTAGCATTTAATTATGTGCGCAATATATAATTAAGGAATTCATGATAATTCTTCAATTCTGAAGATTATCAAGCTAGAAGAATTTTTAATTTATGTCCAAACTCTAGAAAAAAAAAGATATAAAATACCTTTTTTTATCTGACAACTTTATTCGTCCTGCATAGTAATGCATACGAGGTGCAAAAGATTGCTAGCAACTCGCCCTCCAAAAATTCAAAGCTGATTTGATCATTTGTGTTAGACCTTCAGATGAATATGACACTAATCCTGAATGGACATATTGACTCCAGGAATCTTGGGTGAATGCAATCTTTAATGACTTTAATTTAAAGATTGCATTCATTGAATTCACTTTGAGATTGTGACTTCAAATTTTCAATTACCATTCATTTAACATTTCATAAAAGATTACAATTACTTTTCTTCCCAATTTACTACACAGCAACAAATTGATTGCAATCTTCTGACAATTCATAAGTTCTTTGAATTCCTTGAAGTCTTTTGCATTCTTTGCATTCTTTTGATTTTTTTACATTCATTTGAATTCTTTACATTCTCTTTTGTTCTTTGCATTCAATGGAAAGGATTCAAATGAATGCAAGCGAATTCTAAGAAACTGCAAATGAATGCAAGTAATACAAAAGAATGAATTCTCAAAAGATTGCAATTCATTGGTTGCTATGTAATGAATGGGAAACAAAGTGATTGCAATCTTTTTAATTTGAAATGAATGATTATTGAAAATTTCAAGCCGCTATCTCAAAGCGATGTTAATGAATGCAATCTTTTAATAGACGCTACAGTCCGCGGAGGACCAGGGCCTCAACTAACAAGCTTCTCCAGCAAACTTGGTCCCTAGATAGCTATCTCCAGTTCCGCAGGTCAAGTTGAGGTCCTCTCCCGATTCGATTCTTCGGATTCGAAGACTTTCCGGGCCGGAGCATTCGGATCCATTCGCTCTACATGACTTAGCCATCTCAGTCGTTGGACTTTGATTCGTTTTGACTAGGTCAGTTTCGCTGTACAGCCCGTACAATTCTTGGTTATATCTTCTCCTCCACTCCCCGTCTATGCAGACTGGACCAAAGATCACACGAAGAATTTTCCTCTCGAAACATCCTAAAGCGCTCTCTTTGCTACTCAAATGCTTAGTCCAAAGAAGCAGCGATTGCAAGAGTAATTTTCCGTTTGATTTCAGAGCTATTTTCTGAGTTTATAGCGGCGCCTAGGTATGTGAAGTCCTTCAATACCTCAAAGTTATAGCTGTCTATAATGACGTTCTGTCCAAGACGTCGGTGTTGTGTGTCCTTTACAGCTAAACCCCACTTCTCCGCTTCCACTGATATCACGCTATTTTCTTCCAATAATGTCAATATCGTCGGCGTATCCGATTAATAGGACGGACTTTTGAGAGATTGTGCCTCTTGTATTGACGCGTGAATTTTGCAGTATTCTTTCAAGAACGATGTTGAAGAAGTCGCACGACAGAGCATCGCCTTGCCTTAAACCTTTTTTGACAATCGATGTTCGATGTTCGAATGATAGAATGATAGACACAAGCGCCCACAGGTTTTTTTAAAAACCTACTTCTGTCTATCGACTCCTACTCTCACCTCCTCGCGGTGAACATCGGGTACATAGTACCTCAACCGGAGATTGGGTTACAACCCCAGTGGAAGGTTGTTGGGGATAGCAAACGAGAGAGGGGGTCGGAGAGGTGTTCCCACTAAGGCATCTCTCCTTTCATACAGGCGATAACGGAGGAATTTCACAGATGGAATCAATGGTGGCATCTACAGTTCTAGTGAGGCTAAACTATTTAGTGAACACCTTACAGGGCTAGTCCGACATATTCGGAGCACAGGCCTGTAAGGAGCGGTTTCTCTGGCTCCCCGTTCTTGGAGTCATACTATGGACCTGGCCCTCCCGGTTGGGCGTTGTGCCGTCGGGGTGACTTCCCGGCCACATAAAATACACCTTAGTTGCGAAGCAAAAATTGTATTTACCTTGCAACATTTTTCCAAAACTAAAGAATATATTTTATTCTAAAAAAATTTCCAAAGATTTTAATAAAAAAAATACTTTCAAAACAATTTCCAAAAAAAAATTACCTCCCATGCATCCAATAATTTTATTTTCGATTTTCTTAAAATTCAATAAATCGAATTCGAATAATATTTTTGAATGAATTATGCTTCTAGAAAGTCTAAATATGTACCACTGTGTATCGAAATTCCAAAACAAAAAAGTAATGTTTTTGTTAAAAAAATTTAAATTTATTATTTTTTTTTTAACTCAACCGATTTTTATAAAATGCGGCATTTCAAACAAAATTTAAAAAAGTGGGAAAACATGCCCGACTCGTGTCCTAAATATCGTGTGTTTTTGATTTTTAATACAAGTCAACGCGTCGCTTATAAAAAATATTGAAATAAATTTTATTTTTATTTATTTTTTATTTCTTATCAGAGGAAAAACTATTTTTTGGATCATAAACCAATAACCTATTAAAGTGCATGATCTCGCTTTGTTGTTGTATCAAACAAATATAGATCAAATATGTTAATCTAAAATAACTAGATTAATTCAAAGAAGGGAATTGCTTTCTTCTTTTTTCGCCTCGTTCATCATCCCTGTACACAAAAAAGGATGTAAAAATGATAATACTAACTAAACTCTCCTGTATACCTAAACTTTTTGAGAGTATAATTCATAACACTATGCTTCTTCATTGTGAACAACTATTTTCTCCGAAGCAACATGGCTTTCTTAAAGGTAGAATCTTACAGAATTTGTTTCCAAAACTTTATGTGCTCTGGAATCGGGCCCTGAGTGTCAACATAACTTTCTTGAGCTTAATGTAAGCAAATGTCAAGCCATTACTTACTCTCGCAAGCGAATGCCCTTGCAACAAAATCAATACCTTATTAATAAATCAACCAATTTCCATCGCCACTTCCAGTGTTATTTGCGACTGTCAACCTAACTTTCGTGAACATATTAGCAGTATTATCAACAGAGCTAATTCCACACTACCTCCCTATGAAAATCGTCTTAAATCTGTATACGTTATACCGACAGATCGTGATAATGCAGAAATTATATTTATACACCAGCTCTTGACTGGTGGCATCGATTATCCAGCTCTTTATGAACAAATTTAATGGAACGTAAGCCAACGTCTTTTAAGAACCATACCACTTTTATGCATTCCCTTTCATGGAACTGAATACGGCCAGAATGAGCCGATGACTAGAATGTTTCGGGAAGCTAACAGCTCAATCATTTTCGATCGTAATCTCTCCAAATCCCCCCTTCTACGCACTCCTATCTTAATCCTTAGTTTGTTATGTCCTTACTTCCAGGCTCCTTAATTTTAATTTAATCTTAAGAATTTAATTGTTATTTTAATTCTAAGTATGTTGATTGCTTGTATTAAGCCTAAAATAATAAAGAAAATTCACAAATTACAATTTGTAATAGGGGCTTTTAAATATTTTTTTTAATGTTACTGCGCCATAAAGTATAAAGATAAATGAATTTAATTATCTTATTATAATTAATATTTTCTTGTTATCTACATCACATCTTTTAAGTGGATATATCAATCAACACCTTAGATAACACATTTTTAATTGTACCTAATAAAAGCTATAAATGTCAAATTGAATTACCAATCAGGTGTACATATCTATGTATTTGGACTTTTGACAACTCAGTTGCTTGTAAATTCCACAAGGCTTATTAGATTTCCGTAAGTGTGCCACTGGTTTGTTTATTTTGAAAAATAAAAAACCCAACCGGAATCAACCTTTAACCACTGGAATAATTATTTATTGTTTTTGTACAATGTTTACAAATGAATTCAATTTTGTACTTAAACTAACCCGAATCTGCTTTATATAGCGAAATTTCTTTAATCTTTCTTTCGTTTTAAAAGATAACAGACCTTAGTAGAAAAAAGATAAGGCGGAATGAGATGATTATATCGAAAACACAGCAGCAATAATTTGGGTTGATAATCTTACTCCCATCTAGCTTATCGTTATCACAATTTTAATCGTGAATGGCACTTTTTTATGAACATATCTGCGTTGGAGACTAAACGAAGCTCAATTATCATCACTGGGTCAATTTCAAAAAAGAAAAGCAATATAATACTTAACCAAAGTATAAGTCGGAAAAATTAAGAAATTTTAAGTAGTGATGACCTTGAATTTAAGTACTGTTAGTTATTGAACAAACTTTATCTTTTCATACAACTTCTAGTATAATTATTGTACATATATTATTTTCGTCGGTTCTCATAACATCTGAAGATTATACCTATCATTGAATTTTGATTTTAATTTTTAAGAAGTTTTAACAAACTAATTTGTTAAAGAAAATTTTTAACTCTAAAATTACTTTATTTTAATCAAAACTATTTTATTATTTCACTGATTGAAATCAATTTCAATGAACACAGTCATTCCACTGAATGTGTTTGATTCTCTTTCTTTTCTCATGTGTCAGTTTTGCTTTCAGTTATCAACTCTAACCTCAAATACCCAAAGCCTTATTTATTAACTCATTTTAGCGTCGGAGTAAAGTTTCTCCGACTTTACAACGCATTTAATCCTAAAAAGATTATTTAAAAAAAATACACGAGGAATAGTGCTTAGATTAGTTTGTAGCTGGTTTAAAGCCCTTATAGTTTCTAAATGTCATTTTGACCTGACATCGTGTGAAATTTACAAAAAGGAGTGTAAACAATTTGTTTCATTTTTTTTAACTAGGCAAAATGGATAGTTATTTTGCATTAATAATTTATTTAAATTCTTCAAACGCTCTAACAGCTATACGGTATTGGGTTACGCAATATTAAATATATCCAATTTCCGATATGCATGCAATTTTATTAAAACAAAAAAATAAATTAAAATGGAAATCAGCTGGTATTTGCTTTCGTTTATAATAACCAGAGTTTTAGATTGGTGATTTTTTTGATAATATATTTGACATAAGGAAGGCGCAGCTAAAACGGTTTAGAAAATATTTTGTTTGACGTGGCGTAAGCCCGAAGTACTTCGAATGGGTTTATCTATTCCAAGGTTGGAACGAATATTAGTGAAATTCAATAAATAAGGCTGCTAGAGTTGGTTACTATCAATCACTGACAGGATCTTTTACTGAAACTAATTTTTCAGTGATTGCAGTTGTCAAAAAAAAAATTCACCATTCCAATGATTTCTTTCAATGATGCATTTGAACTTTGTATATAAACTAAAATATTTATATACAAAGATTTCAATTTAGTTTTATTTAAAAGAATTATTTGAACGATAGTACAACACAAACAAAAAAAGAAAACGCCGAACGTCGTCTTCGATCTTTACATGCGGTGTCCATTTGCGATAAATCAAGAGCATGCTTTAAACCATGCTTTCATTATTGCAAAAAGAGACCGCCATAGCGGCTACATATACATATTTATTTTCATAGCATATTATGCTCTAATCACATACTTTTATCGTAAAGAGAACTGTCATTTTGTTTTGAAGTTTCAAAATCTCAATTGTTTTAGTTTTTCGTTTTTGATTGAAATTTACATACGTAAGTATATGTATGTATTTATTTCAAATTTAATAAAATTCTGATTTGAAATTCTCCAAGGAATAAGTCATTCAACTCATTAATATTTATTCCCAATTCGAAAGCCTGGAATCTAATTTCGATTTCCTTTACACATGAGAAATCAATTTATGTGTGAAGATTTCGATCTCGACAGATTTTATGTTCCTTCACACCAAAAAAATTTTTTTTGACAGAGATCAAATTCTTCGAATCCGTATTTTGAAGAGGGATTTACATGTATACGAAATACGCACACCAAACGAAAAAAATTAACAACGGATCGAAATCCCTAGTGTGTAAAGGAAATCGACATAACCCATTGACATTCTTTACTACTTTAAAATAGTGTGGGATGAATGACTTGAAATTCCCACCTAAAAAATTCTGACAATTCTTCTACCCTCTGCTTTTTGCTTTTGCTATTATTGCGATAGATTTATCTCTAGTGAAGACGGCGTGTTAGAAGATTCTTCAAATATTGCTTCGTGTAACTTGTAGAACTATCAAATAGCGTCAACTGAACGGTAAATTCAATTTTAAATAAGAAAATTTTAATTAAGTTCATAGTAAAATCATCTAACGAAAAATCGACTCAACGATTCTGTGATAAGTTTGTTAACTAAACAAAAACACGAACGTCTTTTTTTTTAAACACTACTTTTTATTAGATCAAAATGGTTAATTTGATAGCAATTTATTAAAACTACGAATTTCCAATTTAATCTATTAAAGCAGACAAGTCCCATTATTCGAGTTAACTCGGTAATATTTTGACAGTTCGTTGACTTCCACCAACCGTCACTCAAACAGACAATATGAAATAGACATAATGAGGTCGTGTTATTTTTTGACTTTAAACAATAGAAGACTTTAATTTACTAGTAATTTTGTTTTTATATTTATATAATTCGTAATTACACCGGAGCAGGTTGAAGAGTGGCAATTTCTGATTCAACAGAGTTGACTGTTGTTCGTTCGAAAATCATTGTTGGTCCGGATGTGACGGGTTGATCTAATGACGCGTTAGCTGTCAAGTATGATGGTGAGCTGTCAGAAGTAGACGCCAACGTCAAAGATGATTCATTTGCTTGATCAGTATTATCGTTGTTTTGACGAGCTTGTGTCAACTGTACTAAAGCCAATTTATGAGCCAGAAAGTGCTCACGTTTAGCTTTTTCCACTTCGGGGGTGTCTTTTATATGTTCAGGGGCTGGGCCAACTGAATGATAATCACATGCTATGGTCGTAGGCAGTACGGCTTCTAACTGAGGGTTGGGTTGTACTGCTATTGATTGACCTTGAACTGAATTTGGAAGAAAAGGGTTCTTTTGGTCAGCATTGAATACTGGTGCGGACGTTGTTGCTACTATTGGTTTTGGCCATGAAACTGGTTTGTCCTTGTTGTTCAATGAAAGAAAGGGATTTGTCGGATGGATCATGAATACTTCCTGAAGTGGTGCAGCACTTGGAAATTTTGAAGGTGGTAAGAATGGATTTCCAGGAAAAAGTCCAGAAAACGGGATTGCCGATGTGGGAGGAACCGGGTATGAATCAGATGGTTGTGGTCTAGATGATAATGTCAAACCAAATACAGGGTGACTTGATGACGGTAAAGAAGCCACAGTTATCGGTACCGTTGGATATGAGAAAACCTGTCCCAAAGATTGGTCTGGTGTTTGTTGGGAAGAATCCGAGTTGATTGTTGCTGATTGGCTGGGAGGAGATGTGCTTACTGTTGGCGGATTGACCAAAACCTGTGCTTGGCCACCTTGGGAAAGAATAGCTCCTGAACTTATGGATGGATATTCATTGGAATTTGAAGGAACAGCTTGAGAAGTAATTCCAACGAACTGGTTATTTGCAGAATTGATTTCTGTCATTTCGCTAGTAGAAGAAATAATTCCTTCAGGGATATTAGGTTTCTGAGGCAGTAAAAGCTGACCAGTGGGAGCTTGTGATGCTGGACTAGATGAAGTTGAAATAGCATCGGAGCTAATTGATCCGGTTGGTGGATAGAAAAATATCTGACCCGGTAGTGGCAAAAGTATATTTTGTGGAACTGCGCCCAAATTACTAGCTGCTGAAGGATTTTGAACTTGAAGTCCCAAATGCTGATTTAGAAATGGATTTTCGGAATTGAAAACTCCTTGCACTAATGGTTTTGAAGCAATTGTATTAGCTGAAAATTTTGAAGGTGTATTTTGTGATGTCCAGTATGTGTTATCAGGTTGACGACTCAAACCTTCAGCTAGAACTGTTCCCGATTTTGGATATAGAATTAACTGATCCTGTTGCTTTGGAATCGTTATCGACAATATTTGCTGATGCGACTTTTGATCTTCTTTTGTTTGCTCAGAGCCTTCAATTATCTTATTCGAACTGTCCACAATTGATGCACTTAATAAACTCACATCCTTTTCCAGATCCAGGCTATCTTCGTACGGTCTTTCATCGAACTCTTTTATTGGCTTCAATCGATCTTCCTTATGTTTAATCAAACCATCACCACCGTTGCTTAACTGAACAGTGTTTCCCAAATCAGATGTTAGTTTTCCATCGTTAGCTACGCGAATTCCTAAAAGAGGATTTGGTTCCAAGTTGACAGTCCTCGAAATTCCATGGTTATCAATGTAATTAAAAAACCCACGACCAAACAGACTTTCGACTGGAAACTCTCCTCTGGCTGGACTATATGAAAGTAATGCCGATTTTCCAGGATAGACAATGGTGTGGGAGTTTACTCCTACAAATAGTCCGAAGATCGAGATAAAAATCCAATTCTCCATTTCTTGTGTTGAGGTATACTTGGTTTGCGATCAACTGATGACATAAAGGCACTCCCTAAAGTCTTTTATAGCAGAAGAAGGATTCAGTATCAAATAACTTGTTGACCTTCTCGAGGTACTTGGTCATTATACATCGTGGTCGATGATTCTATTTTTATTACTGTTATGCGGTAATGTACATATGTTAAATGGCCTCCCAATTCCCCAACCATAAAGGTGAATCGCTGTTGCACGTTGAATGCAATTTTTTTCTCAAAAACAAGACAATGACTTGTGCATGGGCGGAGCGAAAAATGGACAAGTCTGTATATTTAACATCGTATAAGCGCCACAAGACTGGTTTCTGCCAAAGGGCATTGAGATATAAATTGTAATCCAACTATACAGCCGATGCACTTCTGCATACATGGGTACTACTTGTGTAGTCGTTCGCCAACGACATTGGCATTGATATCAATTGTAATTAATTAGCACTTTCGATCCCCCTAGAGCATTAATCGTGGATTATTTTGTGGTTAAATCTTCAAGATGTTAAACCATACTAAAACATGTTTTCGGAGTCATGTTGGTTTAAGAATAGCGAGGCACTTTATTATTTGAGTTGAGGGTTTATTTAAGATGTTTAAAGCCTTTAAGGGGTTATTCTTCACCAGCATCAAATTTAACAAGAAATCTCCCTTTGAAGTGATAAACGAATTGTTGGCTTATAAATTGAGTAAGTAAAAAAAAAATAATCTAATTAACAACATGTTTGTATAGGCTAGTAAAACGGCTATACGCCTATAGTTGAACTGAAAAACAATAAAAACCTGCATTCGGATAGAGCTGATCATGTGGCTTCGGTAACGCGATGTGTAGGACATCGACCTCTGATGCACATCGTTGGCTCCCACTTGACCGCAAATTAAAAGGTTAAAAAACTACACTTGAAAGCATTCGTGAAATAGCTACATTGTAACTAGTGATATAGCACACTTAAGTTGATATAGTTTTTCGCCATTCCCTGTTCCTATAAAATTCTTTGTTTATTTTGAGAAACTTGTAATTCACTGAAACGAAAAAATAATTCATAAAAATGACGAAAACATTTATTTTGATTTTATTTCCAAAATTCTCTTTTCAAATTTTTAGCGTATTCTTGTAATTTAATTCATGATTAGGAGCATATTATGGATGTCAAAATATTAAACTAGATTATTTATAAGTTTTGCTATTTTTAGTCAACATCTTTGAATAAAACGTAAATGAAATGACCATTTAAAATTTTAGAGCTGCTTATTTTTAATAAAATGTATGGATGTGAATTTTTTTAAATCTTTTTTACTTGCGTTATAAAGGTTCTATCTGGCTGGTTCTAGCTACTCGTACGTATCTACTTTAGATGACGTTACATTTTGAAGTGGACAAGTGCCTCGACCAACAAGTTTTTTTTGGAACATGTCCTCAATCAACAAGCATTTTTCCAGCCACCTATATCGCTAACTAGATGTCTCCCGTTTTGCACACCAAATTGGTTGAGGTCCTCTTCCATTTGACTGCATACCACCTGAGTTGCGGTCTTCTTCTAGTATTCCGTCGGCGCCGTCGATCGGTCGGGCTTCGAAGCAAAAATTTTCAAAGACATTCCGGGCGGGAGTATTGGATCTTATGCGATCTTAATAACCCAACCACGTCAATTATTATTTATTTTTTACTTTTTTTGGATGGGTAAGTGTCTCTGTATAACCCGCACAGATCATTCTTGTATTTTCTTTTTTACTCCCCATCTATACAGATGGTACCAAAAGTCACCCGGAGAAATTACTTCTCAAACAGCCCTCAGTATTTGTATCCACCTTTCACAAATTACATCCCACGCTGAACCATTTATCAGGATCGCGATGATTAGTATCTTAAAAAGAGACGCTTAAGTTGTTCAACAGAGGACTTTGCTACTCAATTGCCTTCTTTGTCCAAAGAAACAACGATAGCCAAGATTAGTTATTCTTCGTTTGATTTCAGCGCTGGCATCGTTGTTTGAGTTTAAAGCGGAGCCTAGGTAGACAATAGCCGTGTTTTTTTGGAAAAGTTATCCGTAGTACAGTAGGATCTTGAATAACAAACACAACATCCGCAGTAGGATCACTGCCAATAAAAGTAGAAGTGAAATCCTGCTGCGGATAATGATTTGACGTTTATTCGAGTATCAGCAGTGATCCTACTGCGGATGTTGTATTTGTTATTCCTATAAAATTCTACTGTACTACGGATAACTTTTCCAAAAAAACACGGCTAATGTACCTAACTAAATACATCAAAATTAACAGACCATCGCAATGTCTAAACTTTTTTTGACATCAGAAGTATCGGTGATGGCTTTGCCGAACCTCGCAAATTTATTTATGCCAAACGAGAAATTGATTTGTATAGAACATCTCTATAGATGATAGGTTAGGTTAGGTTAATAGCTGACAGTTGATCTTGTTACCGTCACACTTAGATCAATGTAGACCCGTTTCAATACCCTAGGAATTGCGACATCCAAGTATTGAAACCTATGATAATCCTATGTCATTGAAGTCCGTTAAGGGTGTTGATGAGTTTCAGCAAGCTATAGCCTAAAATATCGGAGGGTACTTGTTCAAAGTCATTGAAGAAATGACTGTCGTCACATAATCACCTGGTTGAAAAGAAGTAGACGCTATAGATGTTCCCTAACAACCTAATTTTTGATATAATCTCAAAACTAATATTCTAAGTTATTGTCTAATTCTACTAAGATGTTCCCTTGATTTCGGCCGTTTTTCTTCCTTCTCAAAAGCCGTACCTTGGCTCCAACGAGATTGTGATTGTGTTGATCACAATGAGGTCAACCTGGTTTATGGTTGATTCATCGGAAGATCTCCATGTCTTCTAGTGAATGTCATGATGTGGCAACTAGCGTCCTAGAAAGCTATGGGATTTCAATCCACCGGGATCAACCCCATCTGGAGTTGAAGCATTAGGCACCCGTTTATTTATTACAATATTTTGTAGGAAATTTACTTAAATTCAAATTCACAGCAAATACTTCGTAACAGCACTAAGCTAACGCCTCAAGAGGCCTCCACCCAAAATTCCAAGTCAAATTTGAAGATCTACAATTACGAATCAAAAGTCTGCTTTCACACGAACAACGTTGGTGCAATGAGACGGAAAAAACTGTCTTGTTTCGCTTCAATAAACTTTTCCGTGCAAGTATTTGACGTTTCTCTTTTCTCTAGTCGGTTTGTTTTTACTATTCCACTTCATATGATTTCATTGTGCTTGGAGTACAATGCAAAGATGCAAAGCACATAAAACCAATTTTGTATTGCTTTTTTATTTTAAAGAGCAAATACACAGAACAACACAGAAATGAAATAAAAAGAGAACTGTCAAATTGGATTCATAGATATGGTTTCATCGTATAATAGCACTTGAATCACCGGATGAAATTTTAAAGAAGAATTCGAAGAAGGTGCATGCTGCTAGATTCATCGTGTAAAAGTAGACTTATCAAATACGTTTTCGAAATCGAACCATCTTGTGGGAAGTAGGTGAACTATAAATGTGTATAATCTTCGAAAAAAACTATTTCTTATGAAAAAAAAACAGATGCTTTATAAAATGTTATATTTTTAGAAAAAATGAGTGATATTTTGAATTATTTTTGTATTTTTATATCCAATAAAATGAAGATCGAAAAGTTATATATGGTATTCGTGTTGTAAAGGGTGATCAATCAAGAAGTATTTTTTTTTAAACACGAAATAACACAAAAAATTCAAATACACCGTTAAATCTTTGTTATTAATCTAAAGAACCATTCTTGACAGACATTCACTTTATAAAGATAATCACTTTCAAATGTTGGCCGCAACTATGCCGTAGCTCGTCCATGCGGACGTTCCAATTTTCGATGAAGCGTTCGAGCATATTCGTCGGTATCATGCGAATAACACGGGTAATGTTTCAATCGTAGCTGGATTATCCACAAGCACCTTAGACTTTAGGTAGCCTCAAAGTAAAAAGTCTAACGGTGTAATATCGCATGATCTTGATGGCCAATTCACTGGTCCGAAAACATTGAAAGATTCCTCACAGAACGTGAATTTTCATAATATAATTGAACGATTTGCGAACGTTGTTCGGGTGTAAGCCTATCCACAATGAAATGTCAATGAATATGGCAAATTGGCAACTTGACACGACTCACGCGCCATCTGTCAAAAAACACCTTTTCAAAAAAATACATCTGAAGCTAAGTGTACACGATTAGTAGATCTTACAATATTGTCAGATCTGTCAGTGAAAAACATGCTTAAAATGTCTTACAACCGCGTAGTCTTACAATTAATTGTCAGAAAATTAGTCTGACAATTAATTGTTAGATCATTGTCTGACAATTAATTGTAAGAAATCTGACAATCGTGTGTACGCTAGCTGACAATCGTGTAATCTTGCAATTAATTGTCAGAAAATGTATCCGACAATTAATTGTAAGACGGTAAATTGTAAGGTATTTGATAATCGTGTAAACACACAATTTGTTGTCAGGGTTGCCAATTTCTATCGTTTTCTGTCGTTTCTGACAACAAAGAAATTGTAAGATGTACGTTTTTTAGCATCATACAATTTTTCCATTGTCAGACAATTTACGGCAAAGGTTCAAATGAAGCGATTTCCATAACCAACAAAAACTGAAAATTAGTTGTGTGTGTACACGGTTGGTAGCAAATCTACCAATCTCTTACAATTAATTGGTAGCTATTTAGCCAGCTATCTGAAAATAAATTGTCAGCCAACTTCTGTCAATAAATTGTAAAAGATTAGTAGATTTTCCACCAACTATGTACACACACAAATTAATTGTCAGCTCATTGGTAGATAATTGTCAGACATTGTCAGGTCTTACAATATTGTAAGATCTACCAATCGTGTACACTTAGCTTTACACTCTTTAGCTATAGGTAAAAGAAAACATTAGAGAATGACAAATAATATGTACTTTCAAGGTCGGTTTATTCAAAAATTTTATATTAAAATTAAAAAACTGCCTAGAGCGAATTGAATATTTGTTCAGTATCTTTAAAACAACATAAATAGATTAATTAATTTCAACTATTGTTTTACGTACTACTTGAATATCCAGAGCAGTTTTGAGTAATTTTGATAAAAGAAGCCACCGGTTTTTTTGAAATAAAATAAAAATATATAAATATACATAAATCAAAAAATAAAAAACCGCCTCAAACAATCCAAAGCCAAAATTTCATCCTTGAATACACGATTTAAATTTTGGTAATGCACCAACTACGGACTTTACACTTCCATTTGTGCAATTTGTCGTTATTTTTTAAAAGTTATGAGTGGAGGCCTCTTAAACTTTTCACCATTAGGATTTTCAATGACGGATATTACTCAAACTTTAAAATCTTTTATTCTCTTATATTAAATAAATTACTAGGTACACGTTGCAGCCCATTTCCCAAATTTTAAATAATCATCACTGGAAGAGTTCAAAATTATTAAAAAAAAACATGACTCAACACTCATACAAATTAACATCTGTACGGATTTCCTCACATTCGATTTAATTTTCTCAGTGTGGCAAAGACCAAAAAAGCCAACTCATTCAACCAGCTAGCCAAAGGGAAATAAACTTTGGACTCTAGTCATACGTTTACGGTGTTTGGAACTTGAAAGTTCATAAAAATTTGAACTTAACACCAAAACTTGCCATATCACTATGTTAATATAAATAAATTAGATACACGAACTGAGGTTACAGTTGGACATTTTCATTTATTTTAAGGTAACATATGTTTTAAGTTAGGTGGAAAACCTTCCAAACTTTTTTAAATAGCCTTAAAAATTACTAAGACGATTTTTGAATATATGTTTAATTTAAGCATTATTTGACATATATACAAATATCATAACTCATAAGTAAAGCTTAACAAACAATTCCACTGAACTGAGAACATAAATTTCAATTTAAATATCTCGGCTTGAAATTTCAAATTCTACCAAACTAAATATTTTCCCTTATTTGTTCTAAAAGAAGACTCGCAAAGTCCGATAACATATAATTATTTTCTCTTTTTAAGTTTTTAAAATAAATTTAAGTCTTTATTCACCTCCAAATAGACCGCTGTAAATTGTGATGCCGTTCGGTGGCATTTTCACACACTTTCCCTGTTAAATGCTATGAATATTAATTGGCAGACATGCTTGCTTATTAGGTATGGAGTCTCTCTTCAAATATTCATTTGTTACGAAATTCCAAAATCCATATTATGAATGGCCGCAACAGGTTGTCCTGTTTTCTAGGTTAAGTGTCTTCCGCTGGAATTTCAAAATTCAGTCGACTATGACGCGTTACTTCTTCGATTCGATGGCATGCAGACGGACCAAAGGAATTTCATGAACACGTTTTATGACTTCAAGTAATTCCGGATGTGTAAATCATCGATTTGTGGCTTTGTTTTTTTTTATGGACTTAAAAAATAAAAATAAATTCGCCAACGGTACAGAACGGCAATTATTATTATTAAAACTTCGGGAATTTATTTTAAGAGTTCGTCAAAAGATGTTGTATTGTTTAACATAGCATTTATAAGTTTAGGTATAAGAAGTTCAAGAAACTTGAGGTGAATGTTTTATAAGTGATTTGTTTACCAATTTACGGTGTAGAGGAATTAAATTAAAACATAAAACAAATGCCTCAAGCCTTGATTAGATGTTAATTGCAATGAATTTGTTCCTCCTTGACAACTCATTACCAAGAAGACTCTAAAAAGGTAATATAAATGTGTAGAAAGGTGGATTTTTTTTTAATATTCAATAGCATCTTCTGTTTAAATTGGACATGCTAAACAAATTTGAGTACTTTTTTCGACGAGTTCCAAGAAATTCAAGACTGGGGAGTCCCAATTTTAATGAATCATAATGTTCACCATTTTTAAGGTCTTAGTTGTTGGGTATTTGTTTTTTTTTTTTAAGTTTTGTTTTTTCTTTTTTTCGAATACGAATAAGTCAAAGTTCGATACACACACGAGCCTCCATCGAATTGACAAGTTCATATGAATCAAGAGATTTCAGCCCGGAACAGTTCCGTTGTGCGGTTAACCGTTATACTCATTTTTGCATCTTGTAAGTTGTTTAATTTATTTTTGATTAAGTATTTAAATTAATCAAATTTAAAAGCAATAACTCTACAACAATTGATGTTTATAATTTTAAAAAAGGATTTTATATTCTCGTGACGTACGCTCTACTCATGACTAAGTAATTTAATGTTATTTTATTTATACAAATGTACATATGTACATATATACTTAGCTGTACCTGGTCAAATTTGTAAGGTGCTGTTATACCTTTGTGTTGAAATTCGATCTTTGTTTCAGCTCTTCGAATAGCTTACCACCAATATGGCGGTTTTGTTTCTTCTTTCAAACTTTCTCAAAAACAGTTTTTACGATTTTGACAAAAACTTTTTAATTTTCTTTTCAAAATAATTTTAATGAAACTAGGATTTAGGTTTAAGAATGTTTTGCGGAGTTTACTAGAATCATTTACACTTAAGTCTGAAAAAATCTTCAGAATGAACTCTGTTGCCAATAACCGCCACCGAAATTTTATGCGGTTTTTGTTAGTTGTTTGGATTCCAACTGACATTTTTGAAAGTTTGATAGTTAATTTTTTATATTTAAAAAAAAATTAAATTAAATTTTTTACAAGTAACGTAAAGGGTTTTCAATTTGATCTGAAACCTGAAACAGAAGGTTGACATCTTTGCTGAACATCTTACGAATGTGTTTAAGCTAAAACAACTACAGATGACTTACAACTTGTTGATAGAAACGACGAATGTGAAATTCCCATTACCACGTTCAAGGAAGTAAGAAGTATATGTCAACACAAGTTATCTAACAAAAAATCACCAGGATACGGTCGAATAACTGGCTAGGTTTTCAAAAAAATGCCTTCAATAGCCTTCAAAAAACTAAAATGTATAATAAACGCATGCCTTAAGCTTAGATATGTACTACATTATTGGAAAATTTCAGAAGACATTATTATACCTAAGCGAAATAAGCCATCAACAGAAATAATATCTTACAGACCTATGTATATCGCTTATACCAATCATGGCAAAAGTTTTCGAGAAACTGCTCCTGAAAAGGCTTAGCCTCAGTTTGGATATAGAAATAACCTTTCCACAATAGTAGTCCAGTCAAAGCGTCATGAAAAAGGGCCTGACCTTGCGCGCAGAGGCATGGTCAATTTTTTTTTTTTTCATGGATCGATAGGTGCTTATGAGAAAAGCTTAAAACCAAATTTGCACCACATGACAACTTTTTTTACCAAAGTTATTGGTAAAAATGTGTTTTGTGTCATTTTTTGGTCATTTGCGAATATCTCGGCTCCACTATCTCGCACAAACAAAAATTTAACATGATTTTATTCCTTATAACATTATCTATTATGTTCTAAAAAAAAACATTTGTTTGAACAAATGAAAAAAAAAGTTATAGTATTATGTTCTAAAAAAAAACATTTGTTTAAACAAATGAAAAAAAAAAGTTATAGTAAGTTAAACAAATTTTTTGTTGTTTAAAAATCACTTCTTCGTGATTATTAAGAAAAAAGCTCATTTAACGATGAAATTGTTATTTTTTATTATTAAAGTTCTTGTAATTCCCTACAATTTAAAAAAAAATCAACACTCTACGATGAACGAAAGCCGAGTATGAATTATTGAACATGGGTAAGTCAAAGCACCCACGCATTTTATGATTTTATGTTTTAATTAATATCTCAGCCCCAGTATGTCGCAAAGTGAAAATAAAAAACTGTATTGCTAATAACAATATTTTCTATCAACTTGCATTTAATTTAATATGTTTGAGCAAAAACATAAAAAGTTAAAAAATGTATTTCACGGTAAATACTTTTCAGTTTTGGATTTTTGTTTTATAGTCCTGCTAATTTTCTTCAAATTGAAAAAAAATTAGTCCATTACGACAAACGGGAGCCAAGATATTCATGATTTAAAAACTTAGGAAAGCTTACAATTTAGTATTTTAACCTTGTAGCTTGTAATTTTGGTGTCGCCAGCAACAAGATTATATTGGTATCCTTCAAACACCCCACACATACTTACACATATTTGTTGCTTCTTTTAGAACATAATAGATAATGTTATAAGGAATAAAATTATGTTAAATTTTTGTTTGTGCGAGATAGTGGAGCCGAGATATTCGCAAATGACAAAAAATGACACAAACACACATTTTTACCAATAACTTTGGTAAAAAAAAGTTTTCATGTGGTGCAAATTTGGTTTTAAGCTTTTCTCATAAGCACCTATCGATCCATGAAAAAAAATAGACCATGCCTCTGCGCGCAAGGTCAAATGACGCTTTGACTGGACTATAGACCAAGTGCATAGAATTGCGGATGTTGTAGAAAAAGCTCTCGGAGAAAAACAAGTATGTTCAGCTCTATTCTTAGATGTTTATCAGGCCTTTGATAAGGTTTGGCATTTGGGACTTGAGTACAAACTTCATAGAGACCTTCCACGTTAGGAACCGACTCTTTAGAGAACGTTACGAAAAAAATTACTCTGAATTAAAGAAAATTGAAGCCGGTGTACCCCAAGGAAGTGTCCTAGGACCAACCATGTATTTTGTATACACTCGGGATATTCCAGTGGACATCTATCTATGGGGCTGTACAAAGAGAACAAATGCTGAACCAATCCAAAAATTCCAAAACAAAGTCCTTCGTGGAATAATGAATGAATGAATAAGAACAAAGACTCATGAGCTGATGGTCTAAAAACTATGGGAAAGTATTAAAAGTTTAAACTCCCCCAATGTGATTTTAAAATAAGAAAGAAAAACCATTTGTCGATCTTTCATAGATCTTTCATAGATTGGCTTTGATCTCGGTGATTTTCGTGATGTAAGAGTCCCACACTACTTATTTATTTATTTATTAATTTATTTATTTCATCATCAATTGAGTTAATCTCTTACAGACTATGATATTTACAAAAACATTTATATAATCTATTTATTAAAAAAATTTAAATCTAAAATAACTTTAAAATTATCTCTACTATAATGAAAATTAAAATCAAAATCATTTACAATATTATTTATTTCCCTGACACAGCGATTTATTGGCTCATTTAAGGCATAATTAGTTCTATGATTATCTTCCAGGAATAATTGGGATGTATTTCGGTTCCTAAGAAAACGACTTGGTGCATAAAATTTGATCAAATTGAGTAAAAATAAACAATTAATGCGATAGGATATTATATCACGTACAAAAATAATTGAAGACATCTTGCGTCGGTTTTCAAGAGTATGCAAGCCAATAAGCTGACATCTTGTATTGTAATAAGGCATATCCATATTCCAATGAAGTCGCTTTACAGCAAATCGAGTAAATTTTCTTTGGACTCTCTCAATTCTTACTGAATAAGTTATATAACATGGATTCCACACCACACTACAATAATCAAGAAATGATCTGACGTATGCAACATATAATGATTTGAGTGTATACGGATCTTTTAAACCCTTTGAATTGCGAATTACAAATCCTAACATGGAATTAGCTTTATTAACTATATAATCAATATGATTGTTAAACTTTAAACAAGAGTCAAAAATAACTCCAAGATCTTTCTTAACAAAAACTCTTTCCAAAACAATATTATCGATAGAATAATTAGACAATAATGGAGACGAACGACGAGTGAAACAAAAACTTTGACATTTAGAAATATTAAGAAGCAGTTTGTTTTTATTGCACCATTCAGAAAGCCTATTAATGTCCTTTTGTAACAGATAAACATCAAAGGCATTTTTTATACATGAAAACATTTTTAAATCATCTGCAAACAAAAGACATGATGAGGTAGAAAAAACACTAGGTAAATCATTGATAAATACAAGAAAAAGAAGAGGGCCAAGATGGCTTCCTTGAGGAACACCAGACGTAACCGTTATAGATTTAGATATTGTTGAATCAATTTTAACATATTGAATGCGATTTCTTAGATATGAATTAAACCAATCAAGCAATTTCGAATGAAAACCTATTTTTTTAAGTTTTTGTATTAAAATTGTATGATCTACTCGATCGAAAGCTTTCGCGAAATCAGTAAAGATAACATCTACTTGGTAACCCTTTTCAATATTATTTAAAATAAAGTTAGTAAATAGTGTTAAATTTGTACAAGTTGATCTTCCAGATACAAAACCATGTTGATATAGAGAAATTATTTCTTTTAACAGAAAAGATAATCGATCACAAATAATTTTTTCAAACAATTTTGGAATCACAGATAATTTACTAACTGGTCTATAGTTCGAAATGACTTGTTTTGGGCCACTTTTATAGATTGGAGTTATAAAGGAAGTTTTCCAATCACAAAGAAATTCACCATATTCAAGCGATTTATTAAATATAAAACACAAAAGCCTAGCAAATGAAGAAGCACATTTTTTTAAAACAATAGCAGGTACTTCATCAGGACCAGCTGAAATGTCTTCACTTAGACCAGATAAAGCTGCCTCTGTTTCAGTCAAAGAAATTTGAACGTTGGCAATATTTAAAAAATTATGTATATCATCACTATGAACACTATTGGAAATACAATGACCTGAATTTAAGTAATTCGATTGAAAAAAATCCGCAAAACCATTACAAATGTCAGATAAGTTTGTGTATTTTGAACCCAAATAGACCATATTCTTTGGAATTCCGCTATTATTTTTTTTTTGTCTTAATGAAAGTCCAAAAGTATTTAGTATTTGTTTTCAATTTAGACTCGATTGAACAGATGTAATTTTTATAAAGAAAATTATTTAAAAAATTAAAACTTTTTTCTAGAGAAAGATATCGTGTCCGTAAATTGGTATTGCCCTTAGATACTTTCAGCAATTTGTAAATTTTATTTTTTTTATTTTTCAAATTTGTCACTTGGTTACCAAGTGTCTTTTGAAGATTTCTACCGACAAAAAAAAAATTAACGCTGGTAGATTTTGGCGGCCTGTAGTGATCATGTTGTTTTGGTGACATCTGTCAAATCTGTTTAATATTCAGACTGATGCCAAATCATCATGGCAAGTAACACACGGTTGAATAGCACATCCAAATATTAATACTTAATTATCAACATGAGTGTTCGTTAGTGCAAACGTTGCGCTTGCTGCGTTCATTTTAAGCTAGACGTCGTGGTCCTTCACCGTCGAATCTTCAACGTTTGGCGGACAAATTTGAGACGAAAGGTTTGGTACTCAATCAGCCAAAATCTTTCATCCAAGAAATGCATGATCGGCCGAGAATATCACTGCGATCTGTGCCTCGCCGTGCACAAAAACATTCGGCGGGCCTTCATCCGTACAAGATCCAATTGACCCAAGAGCTCAAAGTTTATGACCATAGACAACGCCATTTGATCACTGACTTGGCTTCACAGCGTTTGAGAGATGACCCCAATTTTGGCCGAAAAATTATATTTAGCAATAAGGTGCATTTTCGGATGCATGGCTGTGTTAACAAGAAAATCATATATGGCACGACACCAACCCACATGGGGTTCACCAGGTGACAATGCATCCTCAGAAAGTTACTGTTTGGTGTAAATTTTGGGCCGGTGAAGTCATTGGTCCGTCCTTTTTTTAAACGACACGTCTGTGAAACGGTCACCGGAATATCCGCAGTCTTTTACTACCAACTTCCAACCAACCGCCTTGCAGCGGTCCTCTAATAATGGATCTTCCAGCAGCCTAGTTTTTAATTGATAACCCTGCTAGTCAGCATTTGGTAAATCAGACCCATCATACCTTCAGAATTCAGATGCGATTCAAATGCGGTTGGAGGTGTGTCGACGTTGTTAAAAGCGCTTTCTATAAATGCAACCATGCGCTCTTTATGGTGGAGAGATTATTTGATATTTCGCATACTTGTGATTATAAAGCAGTATCCACCAATCTTTCTTTGCAATAAACAAAGACAATAAGTATAAACAAAAGTCTCGCATCGATGCTACATAAATTTATTTAATATAAACTAAGACAAACCATCTACGAGTATCGCTAAAAGAGTTTTATAGTTTGAATGTTAAATTTACAAGGAGGTTGCACTTAAGGACGTTAATTGGCGCCAGGCATTATTATTTACTCCGTATAATTTAAGAACTCATGGGGCATGTTTATATGAACATCGAAACCAATAAGTTCAAATTTCGAATTCGATGTAATTACTTTTAATATTTCAAGTCAATCGCAATCAATTTCCGAAAATTACATCCGCTTTTGTTTTGAAGCGAAAGCTAAAACTAATAAAAAAAACAAATCCACTTCCAAACAAGACTCGGCTCGAATTCAATTAATAAATCTTTGGTTCCATCCGGCAAATATCTCTCATAATTTAAAATCTCTTAACTCCAAGTTTAATTTTTCTTAACCATTATTATAATTTATAACCGGTTGGCAATATAATAATTATAATAATATAAAACTGAATATAAACAATTGTTTTCTTTTCACTTAAAAATAAAAGAAAAAAGTTCCATCAAAATATTCAAAACAGAACCTTACCTTGCAATAAGTTCAATTATAATATTACCCCCTATAATTGACAGTTTAACAAAATACCACGCCAATATACATACCTACCTATTTCAGCGTGTAAGATACTCATACAACAAATTTAATGCAATTCTAATTTAATATTCATATCTTGATAAAATAATTGTGTATTTGAAATCCCCACTCAATTTAATCAAGTTTAGTTGGTTGCAGTCTGGTATATTGTGTGCAATAAGGTCATATTTAATGAATAGGAAATACAATAATAACGGTTCCAATCCACTGCCAGTAAGCCATTTGTTATACCCAGTATTTTGAGTTATGTGCCATAGTACTTCAATTAAAATTTAACCGGAAGTCGTGGAGATCAAATCAGTGATCAATGAATTAAACGACGACGTTAGTTTATAGGTAGGTGAGGTGCATTATGAGAAACTGCAATGGAAAATCTAAACCATTATCTACATTCGAAATCGTTGGGATCTGTCAAATGATCAGATCATAGAGCTGTCAATTAGTATCACACAAAGGTATATTATATAGAGCTTTTACCATGAGTCAACTTTGAACGACGGAAAATTCCAAATTAATCAGTTAATCAGTTTAATTTCGAGAATTATGCTTTTTTTAAACAAATATAATTGTGGTGGAAATTTTCAAAAAATTAAATCCCTAGTCACATCCATGCACGAATTTCGTAATTTAACGTGTGACATTGACTGAATTGAATTTTTTCATTTTGAAGTTCAATAACCGCTAAGGACAGAAAGAATAAAATGTACGACTGGATCTTACGTACTTGCCCTTATGTATAAGAGCTTTGGAATTTAATAAAAAATAAAATGTAATTAGAGAAAAATGTATAAAATTCGTTGATTTAATTGCTTTAACATCTCCTTAAATAGTTTGAGCTCAAAAAATAGAATGCCGTTTTATTTCCGAAAAAAAAACAAACATTAATTTATGTAAGCAAATTTTTAATAAAATACATGACTGAATCGCACTTACTTGCTCGCAAAAGACTACAAATTTTTAAAAGAAATGTTATCAGAGAAAATTGTTAATAAGCATTAAAATTCTTTTCTTAAGTGAATTAAACAACTTTAGTAGTTGGAGCTAAAAACAATGTGATTTCTCAAGCAATTATAAGTTTATGCAAGAACAAAAATTGTTAATAGTTGTAGCGGTTTAAAAAAAAATTAAGCTTATTTTTATATACAACATTTTTAAAACAATTTTGAGAAAAAAAATTTTATACGCCAATTAAAGTTTTTATTATTGTACAAAAAAAATCAAATTTAATAAAATATATTGACGCGTTTTTGAGATCATATTTTTCAAAATTGTTTGTATACAAAATGTATGCGGATAATGAAAAATTCAAAATTTGAAAAAAAAAAGTTCTATGCTAGGTAGAGTCAGTAATATCTTAATTTCAATTTTGTTTTTCTTAAATTATAGATCGTAAAAATTAATCGAAAGAAAAAATTGTATGAAAACCATTTTTCATCATTTTTATAGTGGGTAAGGCTATTTTAAAATAAAATCGTTTTTTCACATCTTGTAGATTGCATTGAAAAAATTTTAATTGTTAAGTTTTAAAAAAAATCGAGCATGGAGTTTTCGAAATATTGAGTTTGGAAATTTTTTTTAAATCCAAACAAAGGTTTTTGAAAATTTGAGTACATAATACTATCCAAGCTTTTAGGGAGCCTAAACACACAAAATGATCAAAATCGGTTTCACCGTTTTTGAGAAAATCAAAAATAAAATAAATGGTTCTAATGGTTCCATTTTCCTGAAATTTTTTTTAAGCATTACCTATAGCAATAACTAAAAAGATTTTGTGATTTTGTTTTAAATCTCTGGAACAGTTTTTCAGAAAAAAAAATATTTTAAAACATTTCGAAAAAAATCGTGTGACAGGTTCCATTATTTTTAGTCTTAAAAAACTGTTTGGGGGAAAAATTAAAAATGCGATCTACCAAGTTTAAGGAAAATCGGCCGACCAGATTAGGCTGTAGACGAACAGACAGGCAGAATTGAGACTCACTTTTTTTCCTCTTCCCTTTCATCGTAATATTAAGTCTGATTGAAATCTCGAGCTCAATTGTTTTTAAGAATGCATGACTATCCAATATGTCACAATCAAAAATCGTCATAGGAATTTAAATTTTGTTTATAAGAAAATTGACTGAAAATTTTCTCGAAAAACTAAATTGGTATTGGTATATTGCTCGTTTAGTTTTCAAGATGGATTTTCAAAAAAAAAAATATTTTTTTTTTCGAAAATTTTATATATTATTTTAAATTTAAGGAAGCTGCTGTATAAAGATTTTGATCGAAATCAGTAGAGTTAGTGAGAAATTCGAAAATCAAAAAAAAAGGTTCTATGACAGTTATAAAAATCATTTGAGCCGTTTTCGACACATATAAGTTTGACAAATGTCGTAAGGTTTGGAATTAGTTATTAGTTATTGTCCAAAAAATAGTGTTTTCTGCCGAAAAAAATGGGCTTATACTGTAGTCTTATTATTTATTCTTAAGCCGGAACCACATCTCGCTCGTGTGGTTTGTTATGGAATGATGTGCCACCATCATCGCTTCAAAGTGTCTTACGCTTAGAACCATATTTGTGAAGTAAGTTGTGTTGTAAAGTGGTGTGTTGTTGAGGAATCGCTTCTGTTTTAATTGCGCCATACCACTACGTGAAGTAAATGAGAAGTACATGAAATGAAGGCTGTTTTCGAAAACGTCAAATCAACGTCAATTTGGTCGTCAAATGATCGTCATTTTTTGAGGCAAATATTTCTGTCGTCAAATATGCAATCGTCCTGCTTGAACAAAATCTATTTGATCAACGTCATTGAATTTTCTTGCAAATGCATTTGACGTTTACGAACACGGCCAACAAAATTAAAAATGGATGTTAAAATTTTTCAAAAAATTGTGGTTGAAAATTGTTCGAAAAATTCAAATACGTGCTACTATAGCAAAAAAAAAATATTTTTAAACAAAGATAAAAGGCGATTTGGCTTAAACTCTGAAGTTTGAGTCGTAAAACTCCAAAGGTGCGTATGCGTAATTACATCAAAACAATCGAAAAGTTCTCGGATGGGGAATTCTTCGGTCATTTCAGAATGTCAAATTCTGAAATTTCAATTTCTTGTAAGTACAAACAAATTCATAAAAGTAAATTCATAAAAAGTAACAACATTGATTGGGATTGAAGGAAGAACTAAGCCCTTTATGGAAAAAGGCAAAAACAGGACGCCCAGGTACAGACTTAGAACAAAGCATATACATTACTCTTTGAGCTTTAAGCAACAAAAACTCATACCGAGAAATCGGAGATCGTTTCAAAAAATCTATCAACTGCGTATTTCATACTTTAAAACTTGTAAAACAATTGTGCGTCTACTTTAAAAATTTGTGAGATGACCAACTACAAATGAAGAAATTGGTAATGTTGTGCACCAAATTAACTACATACTTTCACCCACACACATACAAAAAAAGACCATTTAAACTCTATTTTCTGAACTTCAATTATTTTTGTCATCAACTCGATTTTTTTACTGCAGAACTGCGCCGCAAATGATGTTATCGAACATAAGACTTGAGCAAATTGCGTTATCGAAAATAATGCTTTTGCATGACAATTTCGTTTTGGGTTTTCGAACAGTTGACTTTTGCAGTTTGCGTTTAAGAACATTCTGCAAATTCATTTTTGATGCAGGTGACGTTTTCGAAAACGGCCATCGAAAACTCACATCTTTGGGCAGGTGCAGCACAAGCTTCTCTCCACTTTTTGGATCGAATTCAGAACAGTGCGTTAAAACTAATAGGAAACAGAGCTATCAAGGATTCATTCCCATCTCTTGAACAACGGCGGAATGTTTCATTTATTTCCTTCTTTTATCGTTTCTTTCACATGCAGTGCTCACTCGAAGTAGCCAGTTGCATTCCTCCCCTTTATCAGTTCAACCGTGATACCCGCTTCGCTAGGAATGCTCATCAGTTCACCCTCGAGCCTGATTTTGGTCGTACCGTCAAATATAGAGATTCGTTTTTTATTCGTACAACACGATTATGGAATAACTTACCCGGCACGGTTTTTCCTTGCCATTTCAATTTGCAAACATTCAAAACCAATGTTCATCGACACGTCCTTTGTCTTCCCCCCAAATTTCCCCATCGCCCGTGCTGTGTTTAATATTATAATGGTCTCTTAACATACGCTTGAGCGCGTGTGAATTATAAAAAAAAAATTGTTAGATACAATTATTTTTTCAATTTATCAAGAGGAAAAAAGTTGGTCGTTGACCTTACTCTGTGTGCATGTTTCTCGAACCCTAAGCCTAAGCACTAAAATAAACGAATGGGTTTTTGAGAGGAATCATTTATTGCTTTACAATTTAACTTTTGAACCATCATGTAAATCTAGTTCTTTTTCTTTTCATTTACATTTTACCCTAAAATATGTTTGTGTGATTAATTTTAATTTAGTTATTCTAATTAATTTTTCAATACTAATAAACTGTTGGTAGCCTTGAGGGTTAAGCCATAAACGCAAGTACGTGACATTCAGTTATGCATTTCTATTTATTCGCACCAAACATGGCTTGTTTTTTATAGGTGAAAATAGTATAGCATAATTTATTTAAATGAAGCATTTCTTGGAATGGTAAGATGATATGAATAAAAACTAGTAGATGGGCTAGCAACAAGAAAACAGAAATACCTACGTGCTAAATATCCAGTAGGTTTTTGCAGGAATTTCAAATCACATATAAACGTGATAAACGTAACATATCGTCGTTTTCTTTATCCCTTTCGCAATACCAAAGGCCATCGGACATGGCCTATGTTCCATCATAATAGCGGATACAAATCAAACCGAATTCTTATAACCTCCGAAAACAAGCCTCCAAAACTATCCATCAACTATACCTATGCATACGAGTATAAATACGTACACAAAAAAAATAAACAAAAAGATAAAAAATGATTCACGAGGCAAGATAAACCATAACTTTTAAGAAAAGCCCAGAGATTCAGAGAGAATTAAATGAATGATGGATCTGGATTTTTCAGCTTTGGAACTCTCTGCGTTTAAGCTTTCAGAGAATCTTAAGAGACTTCAAATCAACTTGAGAGAGTAGACTTGTTTTTATTTTCAATTTCAAACCCGCACCGCATTGATTCGATTTGACGGCGGACGCAATAGTAGATTAAACTCAATCACGTTTGCATTGTTTTTGTTATTATTGGGATTTTAATAACCTGAAATTGTCTACATACGTCACGTGAAGTTGTTGGGTTTATTTGGTTGAGAGCCAGCAAACATTTAAAACTGGTCAAGAATTTCTCTGAATTCCGTTCGGATTCCATACCAATAGGAAGCCCCTCTTTAACATGATGAGTTTGGCTTTGAAGTTTCAAGTTCCTTTTGAATTCAAAAAAGATATCAACGAACATAAAGCGATGTACACATTTCTTGCATCGAAGCGTTTCATGGCTAAAATGTGTGCGGCAAGCATGGGCGTGCTCAAAGTACAAAAGTTGTACTACAACCTTGGGCGGATATGCGTACATTTTATGTGTTGACCAGAGACCACATCACCATACTTTAGCAAGAGCCAACGTGCAGTTCTCGAAAATTTGATAAAATCGACTTTTTGTGCTGCTTTTTTGTTTATAAATTATTCTTGTTTGATACGGGGAATTCCAAAATTCTGCAACCACATGGAGATTTAAGCGGTTCAGTCCGTCAGAGCCAAGCAAAAACAAACTAAATCTACAAATCTATACAACGACTTTTGGGAAATAAGCCATTAAATGATGTAGTTCTTTATTTTATGGAATGTACATTATGTGCATAGATACAAGTAAACATGAGTACAAACTTAAATGTGCGTGTGCTCGTTGGATGGAGAGTGCTGGGATTCCCATTCTTTATGTGCTAATTGGATTTTTTCTTTTGCATCGGAGTTTTTCTTCTCATTTTTTTTTTGTATATTCTTCAGAGTTTGGGGGTTTTATATTTCACAACTTTTTGAAAGCGAATTTTTGTTTCGTAAACACGTGTGCAATTAAGTACTGATTACATATCGGTAAAAATAATCTGGAGCAACGGAACATGTCTTGGATTACCTTTTTTTGATGCATACTTGCACTAACCCGGGCTTGTTTTAATTTTGTTTTTGTTTCACATTCAGATCAAGAAGCAGAATTTATGTCCATTGTAACCAATAGTTGTGAAATTAGCCAACGATATGGAGTTTATTTTTGGGACTTTTGTTAAATGTTCGAAGTAAAAGGTAATCCCCATTAAAGCAAGTGAAACCCAGGTTGAGAACTATAACAGCTTACAAATTCTTATTTGATCATAAAAATTCTGGAATTTTTAAATATATTCCGAAATCATCTTCGAAATTGCACAATTCCCAATACATTGCCTCAATTTAAATGAAATTCCGAAAGAAATTATATTTTATTACAGTTTATAGCAATTTTTCGATGAAGTAAACAAACAGAGCTAATGAAAGTGTAAGCAGCTATGTAAATATGCTGACAGTCTGTGTTTGCATTCGAAAATTAAATTTTTTTACCATGTATATTTGCATTTTTGTTTTTAAAAATATTTACAAACCAAATTGATATGTATGTACATTACTCGTATGTTTGTTTCAAACAATAACAAAGTAAAAATTTTGCGGTGGAATAATTTAATATATTTTAGCGACACCAACATATTTTTGTCTACCCTTACGGAACTCGACAAACAAATTTGTCTTCTCTGAAGGTTAGTGCACGAATTTTTTTTCAATTCTGAATTTGAGTTCTCAAAATTTGACAGTTTAAAGATCACATGGAGTTTTGCAATTCCAGATAGAATTAGATGAAAAAATACGATATTGGCAGTTAGCAACGTCATTACAATAAAAAAAACTTTCATCTTTTTTTTATGTCACTCATTGGCAAAAAAGGCTGTTTTCGAAAACGTCAAATCAACATCAATTTGATCGTCAAATTATCGTCATTTTTGACGAAAATATTGCGGTCGTCAAATATGCAATCGTCCTGCTTTCACAAAATCTATTTGATCAACGTCCATGAATTTACTTGCAAATGCATTTGACATTTACGAACACGGTCAACAAAATTAAAAATGGATGCTAAAATTTTTTTCAAAAATTGTGGTTGAAAATTGTTCGAAAAATTTAAATACCTGCTACTATAGCAAAAAAAAATTGTTTTTAAACAAAAAGAGAAAGCGATTTGGTTTAAACTCCAAAGCGGATGAGGAATTCTATTTATTTATTTATTTATTTATTCATCAAGCAGAGAGACAGCTCTTATAGATTACTTAAAATTAATTAACAACATAATGAAAAGAAATATACAAAATAAATACTAACCACCGTTAATAAGACTAGATAACAATTTTTTTTAAACACTCTCTACTTAAGTACAAATTAAAATCAATAGCATTACATAGAGAATTTGCATGTCTTAAACAGCGAGTTAAGGGTTCATTGGTTCCATAATTAACTCTATGAAAAGGTATACAAAACAGACGATTACTTCGTAAATCACGATTGGGAACATGAAAACCAATCAACGAAAGCAACTGAGGGCAATTGATTTTATAATTGATTAAATCTCTGACTAACATGAATTGCAGTTCTAGTGAAGCGTTTCTGTATTCTTTCAATTCTCATTGAATGAACAGAATACATAGGATTCCAGATGGAAGAACAGTATTCTAAAATCGATCGCACATAACAAAAATATAAAGATCTGAGAGTAAAAGGGTCTGAGAACTCTTTAGCATTCCGAGAAATAAATCCGAGCATTGAACTAGCTTTAGAAATGATGTAGTCAATGTGATTGGAAAACGTGAATTTTAAATCAAAGATCACACCCAAATCTTTTTTTTTTTCTGTAACATTGGATAGAGAAGATCCAAGTATATCGTAAGAAAATAATATTGGAGATATACCGCGGTAAAACATCATACTATGACATTTAGAAACATTCAAATGCAGATCGTTATTAGAACACCAAACAGATAATTTATAAAGATCGTTTTGAAGGTTTGTGCAATCTGAGATAGATTTTACTCGTAGGAATAATTTAAGGTCGTCAGCATACATTAAAAAGACAATTACTCAAAACACTTGGAATATCGTTAATAAATAAGAGAAAGAGAAGTGGTCCTAAATGACTTCCTTGTGGAACTCCGGAAGTTACAACAACCGGGTTCGAAATTAAGTTGTTGATTCGAACGTGTTGAATCCTACCAGTAAGATATGATTCAAACCATTTTAATAAGCTAGAATGAAAACCTAAATTATGAAGTTTGACAATTAATAATGCATGACCAACTCTGTCAAATGCTTTAGAGAAATCAGTATATATAACATCACATTGATACCCCTGTTCCAGAGCACCTAATATATAATTACTAAAAATTGTAAGATTGGTCAAGGTTGATCTTCCAGCGACAAACCCATGCTGCAAAGGAGAGATTATTTCTTTCACTGAGAAAAAAAGCTTGTTATAGACAATTTTTTTGCATATCTTTGGAATTGCAGATATTTTACAAATAGGGCGATAGTTTACTACTTCATTCTTAGATCCAGACTTAAAAACAGGGTAGACATACGAATTCTTCGGTCAATTATTTCTTGTAAGTACAAAGAAAACCGCCAAATTCATTCCGCCATGGTCAAAATTCTAGTGAGAAGTAATTTTTGACAGCATGTTTGACGAATGTGAACGTTACTGTTTTTCATTCATCAAATATCAAAATATATAATGTAGATGTAGATTTCAACTATATATGTAGCTTGAAACCTTGACAAGAATTATTCCAATAATACGGATTGAGACACAAGTTGATGTAGCAAAGAGCTATATTTAATCATATAATTAGTTAAAACAAATTAACAAATTAATTAAATAAACAATAATAATATCGATTTACCTAAAATCAACAATTATGTCGGCCTTGGGATCTATGATCCAACTTATACATAAGACTATTCAAGAACAATTGAAAAATAATATAAAATAATAAAATATTAATATTTAAAAGTAAGATCAATTTATATTTGATCTAAATATCGTCGCTTTTCCGGCAGAGTGGCATAAGTCGAAATTTTCAAATTTTCAGGAGAGCCTTTTAAAGTTTTTTTCGTACTGAAAAGAAAAATTTCGTTGTTCAAAAAAAAACAAAACTCGAATGTTGAATACGTGAAAAAATTGCATTTTTTGTTTGTTAAGTTTTATAAAAAACGAAATATTAAAAAAAAAAAACAAAACAAAAATTGATTTATGCCGCATTTATACGTAGAAAATGACAGGGATGTTTTTGAACATTGAGAGCGGCGCTTTTTCATAACTCGGAAACTAGAAGAAGTAGGTTAACGCCGATTACACAGAAAAATTGTGTTTTTCTTTCAGCTCAGTTCTGTGTTCTAAGCTAAAAAACGACAAATTTCGACTTATGCCACTCTGCCGGAAAAGCGACGATATATCGAGTGTTTATAACAAAGTGACGAGACGACGTGAGGCAAAAGTAGTCATGAAGGTGGCTAAGTTTGTGTGATAGATGGCAACAAACTTACATATACATAGATACAAATATTTAGAATGTTTAATTTGAGAAATATGAGCTCGATGAATTTACCGAATCATTTTAAACCTTTCTTTAATACAAATAATAATATGCTTTATGTATTTTACATACTTTTCACAATTTAAATAAATTAAACAAAGCTTAGACCGGATTATCAAGATGACAGCTGAAAATTGTTTATGTTTTAGTAGTAAATAATTATAAGGTGTAAATCTGCATTATAATATAAATTAAAAAATAAATCGATTGTTTGGCAAATTTAATGCAAAATTTGCCATAGTTAAGATTTTGACAGAACAAATCAAAGATAAATTGAATTATTTTACCAATGGAAAACCACTAGTTTCCTGAAGGGGGCAGGGTTATTTGCGTAATTTGTTAGATCATTAAGTGGTTTCAACTGTGTTTCAGTGATGTGATCTTAAATTTACAGTGGCAAATAGTTTTGTATTTATAACAAATTAATTTATTAGGGCTGATGTATTTAAATAGTACAATAATGGAATACCTTTAAAAACATGTTGCTGTTATCTTACCACTCGGTGGTACCGAAAAAGATAAATTCAAATTATTTCAACATAGCTAGATAATTTTTTTTAGTTATCTCATCTAAATAAACAGATAACAACCCTACTGATTATTCTCATAAATGTGTGTTAGTTCATAGTGCTCAATACGGCAACCCTGAAAAAGTTTAAAATAAAAGATAGCTTATTGAAACCTATTACAGTCAAAGTGAGATACAAATGCTCGACAAATGTTGGACAAAATACAGTAAATTAGATGTTTTTAGATTGTATTTTTTAAACATTTAATTTTAATTGGATTAGTTGGTAGAGCTTGAGGCAAAATTTCTAGAAACCGAGACCTCTTAAGTTAGCTTTGCACGGATATTTTCTTGAAAGAAAATTCTTGACTGTACGAAGTTTAAAATAGAAATATAAAAATGTTCTAATACATTTTGAAGTGCACGCGTCAGTACTGAATAGAGCGAGAGCAAAAATGACCTCTTATTTGTAACAATCTGAATAAAATCGATTTTATGTATGTTTATCATAGATCACAAAATAACTGAACAATTCACATTTGAATGTACAAATTTGTTAGAATTTTCAAATATTTTCTGGTTAAAATCGACAGCTAACAAGGATGGTGCACTGTGGCGTATGCGTACTTTTTTTTTTTTTTTTTAGTTTTAACAGCTCCATCCAGCTCACTAGGCCCTAGACATCCTACATACATATCTAGATAATCTTGGTAGGAATTAGTATCTAAATAAAAAAAAAAAAGTGTGAGTGCCAGGACTCACGGTTAAGATGTGTAAACATCAACGTTCGTCCGAGTGCCAAATTTTTGTTATCGAACGTACTCAATAAACATACAATGCAATCGTACTATTTAGTTTGTGACTTTAGATATGTATGTACATAATATATTCAAATGGAAGCCACTTTTTTTCCCACAATTTAACCCTTTCACTTGTACTTAAATCTAAAAATATCTCTACATATATGTAGCTTTACACATAGAAACTATAGACATCTATGATTATTCCTTATTAAAAAACAGAGCCTTTTAGTCAAAACACAAACCTTTTAGTTGCTCGAGCCAAGCAGTTGTGAACTGCCGTGTCTGCACTTATTCATTTCACACAACCCAAAAACCTTATCGACAATATGCTTCGATGAAGTAGTTCGTGGCGTGTGTTAGGAGTAAGTGGACTCCGCTGCGTAACGTAAAGTTTGTTTGACTTTAGTTTAAACAGGGATGTTGCTTATCATGCAGCGAATTGTCAAAACTTTTTTTTTTGACAAGCCACTAGATGGAGAGTTCATCTTATCAAAATCAAACCAATCCTTTAATTTTTTTTTATGTTTCTGTACTTTATCTTACTCCCTTCGTCAGAGATTTATAAACCGATTGACATCATTTCCACCTTGTAATGGAATTATAAGTGGCAAAACCTAATTTTTTTAATCCATTGAAGTTCGCAGTCATCATTCAGTTCATGGCTTGAGAGATGGAGAACGATCTATATTTTGATATAGTGAATGCCAAAAGTATACTTTGATATAATAAAGAATATTTAATTCGATAATTAAAATAATTATATGGTATATGACAGATATAGAGGACAAATTAAATTTTGACGTATCGAGAATATTTCGTTGTAGATGTCAACTGATTGCCCTGAACAACATTTTAAATGGTTTTTGGAACATTTTTTTAAGTTTTTGATTTTTTCGTAAACGGTACAACCGAATTTGATCGTTTTTTTTATGCTAAAGCTCCTCAAAAGTTTGAGTATTATTTTTTTTTTGTATTTAGAAACAAAATTACAAATTTTTTCTAGAAAGACAAAGATGCAAAATCTTAGTCGAATAAGTACGATATTAAAGCTGTTTTACAATGAAACTTGGTTAAAACGACGATTTTGCAAATACATAAGAGCAAGTTCGTGCGACCCTATCGTACATTTTATTTAATGTCAGTTCTGAAAATACATTTTTGGGAGCATAAAATAAAATTTAATTGTCCATCACTAACGTGAACTGGATTTGTTTAAAAAACATTGAATGAACACACTATGAAATCTTTCGTTAATGGATTGAATTTAGTTCTAGCCAGCAATGGAAAGTAATAAAATCGAGATTGCAGTACTCAAAGTTTCCAATAGGCGCGTTTTATTGGTAATCTATATCTAGCGCAGTAATACAAGCACCAAAAAAACTCTTTATTCACTCTTTAACTCACTCTTCCTTCCTACGTGTTGAATTAACTTACACGGATGTGTTCGAAAGATCTGTATCTCGTTTTAAGCTGGAGTTGAAATATTCATGAAAATGTCTAACAATATGAAGTTAGAACGATACTAACAAAATAAAATAGGTACCTATTCTGAGAGTTTAACTTCAATAAAAGTGTAGAGAAAGTATCGTTGTCTTAACCTAGCTCCATACTAAAACAGCCTTAACATCGTATTAATTCAACTAAAATGTGCAATTTTTTCAGTTGTTATATAAATTCAACATAATGCCGCAATTACATGACATTTTTGAACAAATGCCAGTGAACTGATAAAATATATCAATCGAAACCAATCGCCTTCGCGTAAATTGATTCAATATTTTATGACAAAATTAATGGCAGTAGTGTAAAGCCGGAATTATGGTATGAATTAAAGTTTTGCATTTGAAAAAATATTTGTTCTGTAAATTTCGGAGCGATCACACTTTGGATTAGTAACGGCAAAGTATAACAAAATAAATACCAACGAACATACCCTCAAGTATGCCACATATACTTTTTCGGACACCACCTAAACATCTCCTACATTTCAACATCCGAAATCTTCACTAAATTATCCATTTCAATTACTAGCTTATTTTTATTCACTAATCGTTTGTTGTTGTTTTCAATGGTAAATTTTGATATGTAGTGTATTCACTAACCAATAAAACACGGCTAATGTAAACACGATGTCGTAAGTTCGCAATATTTCCAATGTAAACATGGTGTTAAATGCAATCGTCGGTAAGGTAGGTTGCTACACAGAACGTGTAACCGTAACGTGTAACCATAATGTGTAACCGTAACGTGTAACCGTAACGTGTAACCGTAACGGGTTACAAGTTTTACCCACGTTTTGGATTCACTCTACCGCCGGGAAAGATGTTTACACATCAAAAATAAAAAGCACTATAAAGATGGATTTGTATAAAAAAAATAAATAAAATTCTAATTAGAGAAAACTTTGAACGCAATTTTTATCGATCTAGTCATATGACATACAAGATATATAATGTATATGGGAATGATCTACAAAATTTTCTTTAAAAATGTTACAACGCTTTTCTGTTATTTTTTTGCCAAATAATTGTTGAGGCTAATTTGTAAATTATATGAATACACGTTAACGCCCAGACAAACACACCGTATCGCAATGTTTGATTTGACTAAAATCTGTAATTATTGTACATAAAATCAATATTACAGAGCAATAAAAAAAAATATTTTAAATTTCATTTTTATTCCCAAAAAGTAGTTTTGAATCTTTTTTCTGGGTCCGAAATTTTAGCACGATTAGTACAATTTATAAAAGCCATAATGTTAGCATTTTAATTTAAATTGTATTTTAATAAATTATAATAATAATAATATAAAACCCAAATATTTGAAATGACATTCACCCCAATTACCTATGTCGTCTCGTTTTTTCGACGTCTCTCGTTTTCTCTGTCGTCTCGTTTTTTAAATGGCATTCCATAACTTCTTCGACGCGATGATTTTGTAACAGATTTAAAAACGATGAAAAAGTAGCAAACCTCTGTCAAATTCAAAGGAAAGTCTACATCAGTGTTGGGACTTCGCAGAAGCTAAAGTGTGGTAGAAAGGTTGTCAAAAAAGTGGTAGAAATTAAAAGCCATTTTTATGTAGCAAATCGTATATTGAAAATAATTCAAATACAAAAATAAAAGAAATAATATTTCGGTTCTTTATGTTTCAAAGATCACATTATTATAAAATATTAGGATTAATATTTGGGATAAATTTTAGGAGTGATTTTGGTTGTATGGTACATACATATATGGTAAAGTAGAAATATACGAGTAGGTGAAATCTGAGTTGCTAAAAGTGGTAGAATTAGATTTTTAGGTGGTAGGTTTTCATGAACAGCAAAAAGTGGTAGAAATACCACTTAAGTGGTAGAAGTCCCAACACTGGTCTACATACAATATTATTGCTCGATGTTCAATTAATGAACAAATGCAGTTTCTTTTAATTATTAGAAAATAAATAAGTAATTAAAATGATAAGTGTTGAAATGTATTACATTTATTAGTTTCTTTTCTTTCCATCCCATGTTTATAAATTACAAGTGTTTCCTCTTGGATCTTAAGATGTGTTGTGTCTCTCCTAGCAGTGTGCTCCTTTAATTTGTATGACTTATATTCCTCTTTTCTTCCTTTGTTTATACTTTCATTGATACAATTTAAGGTTATTTCTTGGAGTACACACTGCTTCTTCGAAAGCGTAGCTCTTTTTTGTTTAATAGCGAAAGCTTGCCGTTATAGAATAAGCGATTTAAAACTTTTGCCAAGCATCTCCATCTCTTACTGGAGGACGTTTTTTGTATCCCCTTCAAAAAAAAACCCTAACTGCTCGTCTTCTTCCTCAAATCTACGAGCGTCTGGAATTGGTTTTCATTTGTTAATTACAACATTTAAGTATATAGTATAGTACAACAAATTTAGACAAATATATACTTGTTTTATTTATCGTAAAAAAATTCGATAAAATAAATTATTTAACAAGAATACTTGCAGTTTTGCGACCTTCTATGTCTCTGTCGTGTGTAAATTTCTGAACGAGAGATATCGTGGTTTTTTTTCTTAGTCGTCGTATTTTTTCGTCTTACAGAATGCAGAAAGAAAGTGTTCAACGACGTTTGACATTTACAGACGACAACAAAACGAGAGACAAAAGTTGGAAACGACTTATGGAATGCAGATCGTGTCAGGTCGTATATTTCGCTGTCGTTTACGACATCGGTAATCGGGGTGATTGAATCGTCATAAGAGGGCAACTATACATATTTTCAACAATTGATCCGTCATAGAATTTTTTGCTGCAGAATTCTATTGACCGCACAAAATGTTTTTCTTAGCAATTAATGGAACTTGAAATGCTCATTTTAGTTTTTTCAAACTCCACACATCAGGTACTCAAATCCTAGAACCGTTTTTTCTTCATTAATGTTTGATTTTGAGTTTTTGGAAGGATTTCATTTCGTACAAAAAATTACTTAGAGGATAGAAGATATAAAATCAATTAGAATAAATAAATAAATAAATAAAAAATAAAAATTAACTTTTCTTATTTCTTAAAGATTATCAAAGCGAATCGAAGAAAACACTCAAATATCCCGATCTCATCTCACTCCTGAAATAGCACTCAGATTAATAACACCCGAATGCCGACTATACCATGAACCCATAACAGATAAAAGTGTCAGAGTTTTCGACAATGATCCGTTTTGGGGGTTCTATTGGCCTGGTGGACAAGCACTGAGCAGGTTTGAATGCTTTGATAAAGTATATTATGTATGTACATATGTACATGTTTTCTAAGGCAGGCGACTTTCCTCCTTGAAAGGTTAATGATTTTCAAATTATACAAGGTGGCGCAAAATTAATCATCCAATTTAGTGTTTGAATTACTTTTTTACTAAATAAAAAAAATGATTTTGAGTGATGAAAATTCTTATTTGAACATTTGTATAGTGGCTGTTGCTAGTGGTGATACACATTTATGTCCGTAACATCCAATTTTCAATGACCTTTTGCAAGATTTCCGGTGATAACCGGTCGCACTCCTGTCGAATATTCTTCTTAAGAGCTGTGATAACCTCATGCCTGTTGGCATAAACCCTCGACTTCAAGTATCGGATGATCTTGCTAGCCACACCAAATCGCCAGGAAACGTTTCCTTCACAATATCGCCCAGGAAACGCTTCCTTCACAATATCCATTGTGGCTCTTGCTATGTGTGTAGTTGCACCGTCTTGGTGAAACCACATGTTCACCAAGCTCCGCTCTTCAAATTCCGTTAGTAAGAAGTCGTTATCATGGCTCTGTAGCGCTCGCCAGTAACAGTCACCGTATTCCCGATTACGTCCTCAAAAAAATACGGTCCAATCAATCCTCCCACGTGAACGCCGCTTTGGCTTTTGGCAGTGGCTTTGAATGGATGTGATGGATCTTCGTACATCATACGTGTATTTTCAGTGCCCCAGAAACAAAGATTTTGCTACATGATGATTTTCAGAACGAGGATGTCTGTCCGGTTGGCGCGACATGATTACGAAATCGACGTCTAAATTCACGCTGCGAAATTCACACCATGTACTTATTATTTATCGGTCAAAAAAATCGACAAAATTATTTAACGATCTTGCTTATGTGTTTGTATATAATATGATGATAAATTTTGCGCCACCATCTATATAATATTTGACGTTACAATTCGTATATTCTTTTTTTTTAAATACATAATTTATTTTTATTTTATAAGCAATTTAAAGTTTCGTCAACTCATATAAAATAGATTTATTTTGGACAACACGAACCTAGTCAAATCTAAAAATGTCCTCGACATTGGAAGTGGATGTGGAGCTTCGTCAATTGCAGCCATGATGTCCAAAGCCAAATCCGTCATTGCAAATGATATTATTGATTCAAGTAAGTTTTACAATTCAAATTACAAAAATAAAAAACAAAAAACTTGGAGATGCCGGGGATCGAACCCGGGGCCTTTCACATGCAAAGCGAACGCTCTACCACTGAGCTACATCCCCTACATATTAAGTTAGATGTCTAATGTAAATTTTGTCTTTCAGTTGCTTCAGTCGCCGCTCAAATGAATGCTTCTTTAAATCGAGTTCAAATCAGAACAAACGAAACAAATCTAATTGGAAATTCAAATATTCAAGCTGATGTTATTTTATTAGGAGATGTTTCCTACGATTCAGATTTTGCTGAAATTCTCTTACCATGGTTAAATGAACTGCATAGCCAGGGGAAGTCGATATTCATCGGTGACCCTGGCAGACATGGATTGACAAAAAATAGGCTTAAATTTATGAAGAAGCTGGTAACTTATGAGTTAACAGAAAATTGTTGTATCGAAAATAATGGCTTTAGAACTGTTCATGTTTGGAAATTTAGATAGTATCCACAATAATAAATTTAAAAAAAACTCTTATTTTATTGGTCTTACCTTAAGTAAGTAGTTGAGCTTCCTATCCTTTTTAAGTAGAATTTTGTAAGATGTATGCAGTAGTTGTTCAAAAACACAAATCCAGTCATGAAGGATTGAAAGGTCGAAACTAAGAGAATCTTAGTTTGTTTTAAGTTTCATTTTTGAAGTTATTAAAATTTTTCGAGGTTTCGCCACATATGTATGTACCATCTCATTGCAGATTCTGTGTTTGTAACTGAATTACAAACTTTACCGCCTACCATAGTGAAAACTATTTTGTGAATTTAATCGAATAAGAATCCTATTTTCTGTCCAGATCTAAGTTTCCTCAAGGTCGCGTTCTTGATTTCTTATAAATTCAATTTCTTTATTTGTAATATTTCTTGATTCACGACGACTTGATTCGGATGGGAACCTTAAGTATATGTTTTCATCACTATCATTTTCGTTTTGAAATTTCTTACTAAATGACTGTCATCACACCCCCATTTTGTCAAAAGATCCAAGGAAATGGTATATCAAGCGATTCTATGACTTCCATGAAATGCTCGCATAACCTGATAGTAAGTAGAATGATTAAGAAGGTCTTGGAGCCGAATTTCTATTAATGTTTTCGTCTGTGATTGAGTTTTCAAGCGGATAGCATTCTTTCTTTGAGTATTTTCGATGCATCACTTTTCCCTACCTCTAGTAAACTCATTTGAGCTGCATAGGTCAACTCCTCATGGGATTTTGACTGCCTTGAAATTTCAGTTAACATACCAGGTACAAAGACGAAGCTTTATGCAGACGCTTTATCACATACGCTACCGCTTTTTCACTTGAGATTACTGCCATGAGAGTGCAAGAGCACATTAAAAACCTATGAGAATATTATGTCATATTGGGGCTGAATTTAACAGCGAAAAGACCGAACTCATCTACTTTCGAGCATAAGTGACTCTCCGCCGAAGACTATGGGTGGAATCGGCCAAGGTGATAGTTGATTATCATTATCAATTGATTGTCATTTTGACTATAGCTGTCTCTATCATATCAATAAAGAAATATAGAGAGAGCGATTGTCAAAAATTAATCAATTAATTGAGTGATCACTTTACTCTTACGCGATACGGGCCCAGCGATCAAACTAAACCTTCCGACAACACGGTAGGAACAGTGAAATCATCAACGAAGTACTTGGGAATCAACTTTTCCAACAAACGGAAATTCAAGAAGCATGCATACTCTATTTTGAAGAGATCCAACTATTCTCTACACTTGGCCCATCCGCTAAATGGCGAAATGGCCTTTAGAAAGAAATATGCCCCGCATTTGGACTGCACTACACCGTAACCTACTGATGAAGAAATATATACCAACTAGTGGCGATTCACAACCCCAGTGATAAAATCCAAAAATATCCAAATGAAATTTGTTTCTGAAAACTATTTCTTTTATTTTTTTTTAAATATTTTTTTTCTCTAATTTATATTGTATTTATAACAGAAAATGTATCAAAAAAAATAAAGAACCATTATTGATTAAAATAAAAAACAACGCGCGCTAAGACAAAGCATTCAATATTACATTATGTAAATGGAATAGTTAAAATAATAAACTTAATAAATTTATGATTAAAAAAATAAAGTTATATTTTCTTAATATTTGGGCATTTCCGAGTAACGTGGCGGCGTTCGCCAGATGGCACTCGAATTACGTTTCAAGTATCGTGCATCGATATTGGGGAAAATAGCCCTCAAGTCAGGCGTCATGGGTTGCACCGAAAAGAAACTATCGATGACATCCGAAGAACAATATGCTTGGCAGGTTATGCTCTCTGCGCGAATGGAGCTCTTGCTCCACTGTGGTGGTTTGGGTCGTTTATAGGAGGCCTTGCCTTCTTCATCGGTAGAATCATCACTGTGCAGCATATTGAAATTGTATTTGCTGTTTACTTTTGGTGGAGGAGGCATTTTTCTCATCTGCTCCAGCAGTTCTCGTTCTTGACGGGCAACTTCTACTGGATCTACTTTCGACTTGCTGGTAGCTGCTGCTGCAATTCTCTGTTTTTGTTCTCGTTCCTCCTGAAGTTTCAAATTTCGGTTGATTTCTTCGAGTTCGCGTTTCTTTTGCTCCAATTCGAGAGCTTTTTTACGATTCTTTTCCTCGCGCTCTTTGACAAGCTTCCTTAGACGCTCCGCACGTTCTTTTTCTTTTGCCTCACGTTGCTGAGCAGCTTGCTGGTGCTTAAGTTCACGCTTCTTTTTACGTTCATCTGCCAATTTCTGTTGGAAAGAGATTAGAAAATACAAATTTCGAAGGGAAATAAGAATAAATTATCATAACCCACCTGAAGCTTATTGAATCCCTTTTTTATATCATCCTCGCTGTTCTCCCGTGACAAGGATTGCGATGAAGTTGAACTAGTGCACTTTAAATTAGATGCTGAATTCTGTTTTGATATGGGGAATTGCATTACTTTTGACGCACTGTTGGGTAGTTTTTTCGCATTGCTAGCGTTGGGGGTTATGTTCGTTTGGGTTGGTGTAAGGAACCTTCCTAGAGCCGGCGCATGGGGTTTTCCTATAACTGGTGTTGTAGCCATGCTACTCGATTTCAGATCTCGTACGCTCTACGACAAAGATTAATTTTAATAGAGTCAAGAAAGTTAAAACAGAAATACTAAACGTAATAGGCTTAAGTGATAAGTGCCAAATAATTTATAGTTTTCTACTGCTAATTGTCAGCGATTGTATACACTGTAGATCAAGTTCGTTACTCTCACTATCTATTGTTTCATACTCACTGGCAACTCTGGTTCCGAGTTTTCCTTAGTCTTTTTCGATCTAGTCTTCAAGGTTGACTCATTTGTAGCTTTTTGTGCGTGGTTTTCAAATGCCTCAACCTTCTTCTTAACTGGACTTTGTACACATGGACTGTAAATATTACTTTTAAATAAATTTATTTAAAACTACGTTATGTATTATACATACTTGAAAAGTTCATTTCCCTTGGATTTGGACTTCAGGACCTTTGCCGACTGCGGCGGTGGTGGAGGTGGCTGAATTTTTTTCGGTGGTGCAATTGGTTTTTCAAAGGAGTCATCTTCAGTCATGATGCTATCGTTTTGAGGCGGCGTTCTCACGTCAAATGTAGCATCTCCCACATTAACATTTTTATTCTTGACTGTATCATTTGTTACTGTAACTGTTGCATTTGGATTATTGCCCAAATTGAAAGTACCTTGAAGCGGCAAGGCAAATGTGCTGTTCCCTTGATTGGTCACAAATGTCGTATCACATGCAGTAACCATGGTGGCATTGTTTGTAGCAATTGTTTCATTCACAACTGCAGCAGGAGAAGCCGTTTTTGGCAAGGATCGTTTAGGAGTATCCTCTACTTTTTCCTCCTCTTGTGCGACTTCTTGTGGCATTTTATCAACAGCATCTTCATAAACAGAAGCTGGACGAGCCTGAGCTGTACTACCACTGCGAGTTCGAGTAGAAACTGGAGTTGGAATACTCTCTGGTTGCAAGCTTACGCGTTCCTCTTTGATTGGTCGATGATTGAATGGCTTCTTCTTTCGAGTTCGCTTGCCAGTAGCCGTTGTTGTGTCGGTGGTTGTTGTATCCGTGTTTATTGATTCCATGTTTGTTGTTGTTGTTGTGGTTGTTTGAAGGGATTCTTCTGTGGATTCTGTTACTTCGTTTTTAAGTATAGCAGTTGGAACTACTTCTGTTGGTTCTGGGACAACAGGAACAACAATTTGAGGTGGATTTAAATTGTCCTCAGTTCCAGATGACACACTAAGTTTTTCTTTCTTAATTTTGACTACAGCATTCTTGGATTGATCTTTCTTGGATTCTAAAAAAAGATTAAGATTGTCATAAGTAATTGCAAGCCGATAGTTTTTTCTCTGCTTTCCTTTTGATTTAAAGAGTTAATAACTGGAGGGACCAGAGTTATTTTTAAATTAAACCCAATAGATATTTAAGTCCATTATTTAGATTTACAATACTGTTGAAGTGTTCTCTATTCGTTTGACGACAAGTGATTTCCAAAAAGATGCCTTAAACGTATTTCTACTTCTCATATCACTTGGTTTACATTACAAAGAATGAAGAACACGTCATCGGCCTCTGATGGTTCACATACGAGAATAATTTCCCTTTCCACTTGTTATCCAGAAGCCTTCAGGTTTACAATGTGTAATGAAATTCATTTCATCTTTTTTCAAAAAAGGAACCGAGATTATGTGGGACAAACAATGGAAAACTGGAGTTTTTTTTTCACGTATTTTTTCAGAATAAATTTTGAAAAACTTGTGAAATATATTATGGAAAGAATCAGCACAAAACAAAGAATCAAAGTTGTTCAATTATTCAGACACAAAGATCACATCGAAATTTCTTTCACGTCCAGTGGCCCAACAATTTACCGGTTGGTCCAGCGTTTTTAGCAACGGGGAGCTATTTGTGGTCTTTCACATGCTGATTTGTTTGTTCGAAATTATGTGAATATTGGTCGGGTGCAAGCAAGTATTGAGGAGTGCCCCGAAACTTCCACTAACTTCTCAGCAGTAATGTTAAGGCGGTGTTTGCAAAGAATATTACGCCAGATACACTTTTTTCTATATAACATTACAATTGGTTCACGAGTTAAAAGCAAATGATCAACAAGTACGCGCAATGAGCAATGAGGCCCATTTTTACCTCAACGGTAACGCGAATAATCGAAATTGCAGAATATGGGGCATCGAAAATCCAAAAATAATTGTTGAACATCGAATGCACCCATTCAGATGCACAGAATGGTGTGGAATAACCTCAATAAGGATCATTGGATTAAATATTATCAAAAACGACGAACAAATTACAGTTAATGCGAATGGCTTTCAATAACGGGCAATAATAGAAACAAAATTTAAGATCAGAGGTAGAGAACAATTCAGAGTTGTGGTTGCAAAAAGAAAGAGCCCCACCTCACACAGCTCATCCAACTATGGTTCTCCTGAGGGAAATTTTTGATGACTGGATAATATCGCGTTTTTCTGATTTTAACTGGCCCGATTTAACGGCTCCAGATTTTTTTTGTGGATATCTAAAAAGTAAGGTGTATCCCAAGAAGCCAAGAACCGTACAACAGCTTAAGTCCAAAATCCAAAAAGAAGGAACGGTCCTGATGTGCATAATGTGTTATGAACATATTTCCAAACCAAAATATTAATTTTAAAAATGTCAATGCGGAAGGTCTCGAAGAAAGTTAAATAAAAACCATAAGAAAAATGTTACGTCTGTTTCAGCGAAGAATTACCTATGTACATTTATTTTAGTCATTAAATAAATTTTTTGAATCATGTCCAATATAAACGAAATTGCCTCCTTTTTTATTGAGCTTTAATATTATCTGTTAACTAAAATGGTGGTATAATTGAATTTGTGGCATCAGTTATTTGTCGAAATTACTTGCAATAGAGATAAAATTGTGGCTACGCTAGTAGTGCCACTCATTTTGGCTCCCAATTTTTAATTGGATTATCTGAAACGAATAATTTGCACATCCTTTTTTTTAGACAGCGGATTTATCGTGTTCGGAAAATGAACAGACCTTTTGGTGAGTTTGAACAAACATATGTTTGTTTTGACAATTTTTAAATAAGAATTTCAGGATATAAAATCAAATTGTTATTTTATAATAAAGAAAGGATAATTATCATAAATATAACATAACATAGTGCTACGTATCTTGTCTGAGGAAAAACAAATGTCTGAGGAGCGAGCACTTCGAAGGAATTTGAGGGATCACTCTAATCCTTTGGAGATGCGTGAGTGTGAAAAGTAATTAATCCTTATTTTTTTTTTCAGATTTCATCAGTACTACTGGTAAGGAAGTTGGCAAAGACCACGATGTTCTTTTGGCACAATCCTCTTTTAGCCTTATTCTTACTTTTTTTCCACTCAAACTCACTCTTCACTTCTTCCAAAATTCGGCCACTTTCTCCCGATTTGCTTTGAGTGAAGCTCTTGGCAATTTCAGGATTCTCCTGCATTTTAGTAAGCAGCATATCGCTTTGTTTTTTTCTATTGTTTTGCTTTTGCATTATAACAAAAAACATGAATTTTAAATTTTCTTAGCTTAAAAAAATAAACAAACAACTTACATTTTCCGCCTTATTGTGGCTCTCGTTCACCTAATAAAAATAAGTGAAAATTATGGCTGTCAATGGCATATCATTCCGCCCGAAATGATTGTTCTCAATAAGGGGAATTTTTCGAACATGAATAATTTTTCGGGTGAAACTCACAATAGGCGAAAAGTGAAATGCACATTTCCGGGTGGAATTTTGTTCGGGTGAAACTCACAATAAGGCTGAATATATCGCTAGATTTTATTTCAGGGGGTGCGGTAAGGCCAGTTCAAACCGGCAAAATCGAATTTCAGATAAAAGAAATTCAGAGACCAGACAGAACGAATTCCAGGTTGGATGAAGCTATAGGCCGCGCTGCAATATCAACCACAGCGTTCCCAAAGTGTGTTAGGTGATGTGGTGACTATTTTTTCTCTGCTATTGCCTCGTTTCATGGAACGGTTTGGGGAAGCTCTGGGCTCTTGCGACTGTCAAGGACACACACACTCACACAGACATGTACCAAGAAAAAATTATCTTTACGAAACATTCAATGCTATGCTATACATATTGCTATTGAAATATACTTATCGTACGCATCTTTTCTTTAGAATTTTTCAACCTCAAATATAAGTTCAAAACTATTTTCTTATTACACCCTTGACAACCTTAAATGAATTTAAGATTTATTTTCAAAATTTAATTTTTCAAAACGCATTTATAAGCTGTGGAAAAAAAAAACAAAATGTAAGATTTTTTTAAATGTGATAATTGAGGGAGGTTTATTTTCACCTGGCAATGCTACCGAATCCCCTTGCAATTAACACTCTTTTTGCAAACAAGGTACTTCACATTTTAATAATTCTGTGATCAATTGTTCACATTGTTAAGATATAAAAAATACATAAAATAAAACCATGTATTATATGCTCAAGACCAAGAAAAGAAGTCATCCATACAATAAGGGCCAAATTTCTTGTGATTTCCAGAAGTGAAAGAAAAATTTAAATCGAACAAGGTCTTACACTTTGTTTTGATTTTCTAAATTATAGTAATAAAAATTTAAAATGCACTTACTTTTCTTGGAAACAACACTGGAAGTAGAAGAAGCATCGTCTTCTTCGGACAAAATATCAACCACTGGTGGTTCCTTGTCAGAAACAACTACAAGAGACTCATCCACCACCTGAGTGAAAATTTAAAAAATGTTATCATATTGTTAGGAACAAAATTCATTTTACCTTTTTCGTGCTTAAGACCGAATCATTAGAAGTTTTATTCATACGTTCCACGGTATCCGTTTGCGACTTATTGGACCTACTCGATTTCTTTGGAGCAATAATTTGCGATGGACGAGTTTCGTTCTCCTTCTTGATCTTTTTAGATGCCTCGTTTGTATTATCTGGACGCCTCATCTTGGCATTTATTGATGGTTCTTTCTGCAAAAAATGATAAATTAATTTCGAAATAACAGGAGGTCCTTGTACAAAAGGCAATTACTAACAAAATTATCGGCTTTTAATTTGGCCGCTCGCTGTGGACGTGCAAAAATGTGTTCGGGCTCTGGTTCTTGTTGGGCTTCTGGTAATTTGGTTTGGTTATTTCCTTCCGTCTCATTGACATTGAAGCCGTCAATTTCAGTTGCAAGACTTTTCATCGAAAGTCTCTGTGAATCATCACTTTCTTCTTCAATACAAACAAACAAAAATCTTGAAATCAGTAAAAAAAAGAACTAAAGTGATCGAATGCTTACCATCTTTATCAGCGACAGCCGATAGACGTTTAGGGCGCTTCTTCATTTGTTGTGGGGATGCAGCAGATGTTGCTGTAGCAGAAACAAGTATTTGGGGTACGTTGGACGCACTTGAGCCAAACAAAACTTCTTGCATTTTTATTTGCATTAACTATTGTAAATAAATAAAAACCATACATTTATTCAAGTTCAATTGAACACATATTTTACTTTTCTTTACTTGTATTTCCTTTTCCCAATCGGCTTCGCATTTTTTTGCCCGATTTATAGTTTGTAAGAAATTCCTTCCGAGTTCTTCCATTTTGTTTGATAATTTTAATTTTATTCTTTGTTCGAAACTATGTTTAACTTATTTTTTTCTTGTAAAATGTTTAAATAAATATCTTTTAATTGCAAGCAATTAAAACATTAAATAAAAGTTGTAATAAAATGAATAAAAGGGACATCTAATGCCCCGAACAACAAGAAATCAAACGCGGCGGGTGAACAAATTTACAAAAATTTTCAAATTTTCCTTTAACTCTCAACTGAACTGACGCGGGAATTGTTGGAAGTGGATAGTGGAATGTGGGATGTAAAATAAACTTAAGGGCTAAGCACATTTTTAAAACGGGTTCGTTCATTGACTAATAGTTACTCCCCGATTAGATTTTTTTTTTTTTTTCTACCCGCGCTCAAGGGATTATGATTACCCTTTAAATGTTTCAACGGGCGTGAAGTTAATGAAGAGAAAGAAGGATATTACTATGTCGTTTATAATTCACATTATTTTTTTATTCATGTTCATCCTTGTTGGGCATACTAGTTTAACTCAATTACATGTTGTTAGTGTTATGCCTGAACAACATTAGGGGTATTCACGATCTAATGCAACAGGTCTAGTATCGTTGTAAAAGTGCAAAAGTGTAAAATCTTACAATCTTACAACATGTTGTAGTATTGTAAGATTTTACACTTTTGCACTTTTACAATGATACTAGACCTGTTGCATTAGATCGTGAATACCCCTATTGTATTGAGTAAACCAGCAGCCCATGGATGACAATTTTAGAAGGTTTTTAATGGAATTAAAACGACATAGACGACGGCAGGGATCGAACCTGTGATGATGAGGTTGACAGGCGAGCACACAACCATCGTGCCAAGGCCAACCCCAAAAATTGGGATTGTGACCTTTCAGAATGAGTGACATGAATTTGTTTTATTTTATTATTTGTCAGATTTTTATTGTTACATTCGTTAAGTGGAATACTTTTCTATATGAAATTTAATTTTATTTTATGGTCATTATAATGACTGATTATTTTTGTTTTGCATATGCTTGCCAAGAAGGGTAATGATCGGTGTGTGCGATGGTGATGGGCTTTTTCATTTAATAGCCGTGTTTTTTTGGAAAAGTTATTCGTAGTACAATAGGATTTTATATGAATAACAAATACAACATCCGCAGTAGGATCACTGCCGATAAAAGGAGAAGTGAAATCCTGATGCGGATAGAGATTTGCCGTGTTTTTTTTTTGGAAAAGTTATCCGTAGTACAGAAGGATTTTATATGAAAAACAAATACAACATCCGCAATAGGATCACTGCCGATACTCGATACTCGATACAGTGATACTACTACGGATATTGTATTTGTTATTTATATAAAATTCTACTGTACTACGGATAACTTTTCAAAAAAAACACAGCTACTCTGTCCACATTTTTATACATAAGGTTTTACACATTTTTAAATGGTTACATATAGATAATGTTGGAGCACAGAAAACAATCATCATGAGGTATTGAATAGTCACAATCTAAGCTCCTTTTGCACAACGAAATAACTTCAGGGAACCCTTTTAACGCCTTCTATTAATTTTTCTAACCCTGTAAAAGCATCCATGCAATCAAAAAGAGAAACATTTCTAAAACTAATCGTATATTTTTAAGGGCAGTGTGCCAAGAACCTTAATATCAATTACCTCTATTCTCCGCCAGACGTTATTTTAAACAAAAAAAAAATTGTTTGACACTTGACATTTTCCGAATGTCAACATTCCAAAAAAAAAAATAGTCCACTGCTAAAACATATTTTAACAAATTCACGATTTTATTCATAAAATTCATTAAAAACAATGCATTTCCTTGATGAAAATATCAATACAAAACCTGCAAATTATAAAAACATACAAAAATAATGCAAAACCTAATTGAAAGTACACTAAAATCGCCATTATAAAACTTTGCATCTGAAAGTTAGATTTTTATTTTGTCCACTGATAACAAGTGAAAGGTAAAAAAACTAGTTTAAAAAATATATAAATTTATGAAATTTATTTGATGTCCTTGATAATGGCTTAAAAAGATTTTAAAAGTTTATTGCAAACCCCAAATACCCGTTTGTTTCTCTAAACCAACGCGTTCATATTAGAATAAATTATTAAATCATCGAAAAATGCAATAGAACCTCCAGCAAAGTCCCATCACCAAAATCAATAAAAACAAAACGAAAACCTAATTCCACTCATTAAGTAATCCACCCTCCTCCGCGTTGGTGGCCCTAATTTCAACAACGACAGTCACCACAGCAGCCAACAAAGTAGCTGTTAAGATTGTCCACAGCAGCGAAGATTCCAAAAAGATTCTCACGATCGTGACATGCCGACGTCGTCGGAAATCGTTAAGATTTAGCAAACTCTCGAAAATGAACAAGTTCCTGCTGTTGCTCATCATAGCCAGTGGTTTCCTAGTGATTTTCTATGCCAATTCAGAGTTCTTCAGTCGGAAATCCCTTTTTGCTCTCTTCCAAGGCGGCGTGGACACCAAATTAACCGATGGCGAAAACAATGACATCAGTGCAGTGGCTGCCGCTGCTCAACCTCTCGTCCAACACAGGAACATCTCTTATTCGAACTCGAATCGAGTCAAATACATCAGTTGGCGCCAAAACGAAACCTCGCTCTATCATCACCCTCATCAGCATGGCGCTGCTGCCTCTCTTATGCTCGAGCATCACATCTTTGTGATCTACACCAAGGAGAACTATCAGCTGCAGCAAAAGTTCGAACTTTTCGCTCGGAGTCTACTGAAGTTCAGCACCATCAAATTGCATCTGCATATCATCACGGACCCGAAGAGCGAAGGGTCTGCCGAGGAGATCCTCAAACAGCAGATTCGGCACTATCGAAAGTCCATGTACTACACACTGTACGATGTACACGAATGTGCCGAACGAATCACCGATATTGTTCAAGCAATGATGCCCTTCTTTAGCTCCAACCCGAGCTCCTACTACAGCGACGCACTCTTCTATTTGTCGCTGGGATTGCACCGGTTGATAGAGCCGCACATAGAGCGAGCGATTCTGATTGATTGTGATGTCGTCTTCCGAGCGGATGTTCGTCTGCTGTTCGACGAGTTCGAGCGCTTCTCCCCAGAGAACTTGTTCGGCCTTTCGCCTGAGCTGACGCCAGTCTATCGACATATCCTCTATCGCTATCGTGCCAACTATCCAAATACGAATTTTGGTAGCTCCTACTATCCCAGTTCGGCATCTCTTGGTGCAGCAAGTTTATCGGGAGGCAACAAACACAAACACAAGCATATCAAACACGGCTATCCAGGATTGAATTCTGGTGTTGTGATGCTTCACCTGCGAAAGATCAGGCATTCACAGCTCTACCAGGAGAACCTTAAGGAAGTTAATGTACGCAAAATGGCCAATAAGTATTCGTTCAAGGGTCATCTGGGAGATCAAGACTTTTACACACTGCTCGGCTATGAGTTCCCGAGTTTAATATATCGATTGGATTGTGTTTGGAATCGACAACTGTGCACCTGGTGGAAGGATCACGGATATAGTGAAGTATTCGATACGTATTTTCACTGTGAGGGTAAGATTCGGTTGTATCATGGTAATTGCAATACAAGAGTGCCCGAATAAGTCGTGATGAATTATAGTAGATTCTTGGTCATAGTAGAAAGAATCGCATACTCTTTTTAATCATTCTGTGTATAATCGAATGCTTAGTATAGTTATCGTTTATATTTTAAAAGCTTGAATTTAATTTAACGTGCTATTGATGGCTGGTGGAAATGATTGAAGATTGCTTTTGCTTTTATTAGTTTTTCGTTTGTTTTTCTTTCTTTTTAAAACATTAAAACATTTTCAATTCATTCTGAGAAAGAAGCCTAGTTAAACCTTGTTATGTTTATTAAATGCTTCTTAGGCTATAAATAGTTTCTGTTTAGGGCATCAATTGCCGAATTTCAAATCATTTCAATACCGAAAAATTCAGAAGTTCAAAGATCTAGAAGTCAAGACCAGATCAACTACTGAATGAATGTGACAATAGCAAGTGTTAAAAAAATCTATCTAACTGGTTTGGGATAAACCATAGTGGAACTTACATAAGTCGAACTTCGATTTAAAGAAATAACGCAAAATTTTTAGTTGTATTTTTTTAGTCTTTTATTTATTACTTGGTGTTTTTTTTATTGCATTTTGATTAAAAAAAAATTATTTTTTTTATTTATTTATTATTTAATACGAGCATCTCGTACTGTTTCAAATCTCCATAGACCTCAGCTTGTTTGGGCTGCACGATAAGACCTTTATCTGCATTTGCCTCAACGTCATCGTCGACTTTATCACGAACGCAAAATGTCTACATATAACAAACAATAATTTCATTATTCAAGTTATTATAATAACCGGAAGGCTGCATCTTATGTCTTCGGTATTGTGAATATGCGAAAAAATCCTCTTGCATTTATCTGAACTCATGAATGGGCTCTTAGCTCTGCCAAACTATTATCATATTCTTCATCCCAAAAATAATGTGTTCCAAATCTATCTTTAATACAAAAAATTGGTATTGTGGACTCCTTAACATAGCAGTTCCATGACATTCAAACATTTTTCCTTCTTCTAGCGATCCAAGGACTTTGCTAATGATTCCTTAGAATTCCGTTTCACACTTTTGAACATTTGCGGAAAGACTGCTGTGATGTTTGGTGGAAAAAAAGCTTGATAGACTTCGAGTTTGTTGGTGATTTGTGAGTGCTGCAATTACCAATAAAATCTAGGACTTTTCGTTTTTGATTACAAAATTCCTTGTTTCATTCTTTAAAAAGATTGTTAAAGATTCAAAAAAGTCATTTACCATAACGTTTTGTTTTCTCGGTACTTTAAAAGATTTTACTCCTTGTAAATATTTTGGCTTATTGCCTTTGCCGATCTAAAAAATTTTAAGTTTTTCTTTTCCACTCATATTTTCTGCAATCATACATTTTACCCCCTACTATGTTTGCCACCGTCACATTTCTTGACTTTAAGAGCTTAGATTTTGTTTGGAGGACATTTTTAAAAAAGGCCAGTTTCGTTTGCATTAAAAATGTCATCTTCACTGTAGCCTTCTTGATTAATAGAGACACTTTCAGCAGAAATTGTTTTTTGCACAATGCCATTTCTATAGTACATACAAACTTTTTACGTAAAATTTGTTATTACGTTGAACTAACCTTTTTTGAATTTATCAATCCAACTCGTACTTGCAGCAAAATCAGTTTCTCCCATTTCGAATTGCAAAGCTTTTTGCCTTCTCCTTTATAATTTATAAATTGAGAAGTTTTCATTCCTAACTTCCGTAAACCATTTGGACACAGCCTTGACAATACTTTCACTATTAAAAGGTTTTTCGTTTCGTCAAGTTTCAGTTTTTTTTTTTAAATATTTGTGTGTTTTCTACATTTTTTCTTTTAACACCACCCTCAACTTCATTGTTTTTTGTTCAGTTTTTGTTCAAAATTAAGATATTTTAATTTTCTTCCTGAAATTAAAATTCGTGAATTCCTTCTTTTCTCACTAAGAAATTTGAAACAAAACTAAGTATTTCTGCGTACAACCCGTTCAAATGAAAAACATACAAACTGTGGACAAAGCCATCCCTTAACTTCTCTGTTTTAGAACAAAGAGTTAAAATGTATCTAATGAACTAATAAAATAAGTAATGCCCCGAGAGAGGCACAGAACGGACCTGAGTGAATAGAGCTCTTGTCCAACCGATCATGACTTGAGCACTCCGATCTATTCAAAAAACAATTGAGTACTGAACTGTGATTGTATCAATCTATAAACTGTTCAAATTGTTTACTTTGAAATTCAGCTTCAGCTTTTTACTTTATCTGTTCGGTCTTCCCGAGCTCATCGATCAAGCCCCGATCGAGTTGAGTGCTCCGAGTTAAAAAAGTAACATAGTTCTTTTTTTGATAGCTCAGTGCCCTGCTCGGTGAGTAAATTTAAAAAAATTGAATTAAGAGGGGCTTACTTATAAAAGAGAAAAAGTTCGATTTAAAAAGATTTTTTGCCTTAAAACTCAATGTATAAAATTGGAAATTTACAAAAATTCGAGTTAAAGAAGTTGAAATTGTTGAGGTCAAAATTCATGAAAATAAAGATGAATAAGCAAAGTTAATTAAACTTTTCGAGTAGTAGACAAATTCGACATAAAGTCATTCGAGTTATTGAAATTCGGCTGTATTGTAATACTTTACCATTACTTTTTTACTTGAAAATTATGTCATTATAAAAAAAAATTTGCTGATGTAGATTGTGGAAAACTATGGTAGAAGATAACGGCAATCTTTGAGGAAATTCTTAATTAATTGTAAGAGATTGGTAGATTTTGTACCAACCGTGTACATACACAACTTATTTGTCAGCTCATTGGTAGATAATTGTCAGACATTGTAAGATCTTACAATATTGTCAGATCTGTCAGTGAAAAACATGCTTAAAATGTCTTACAACCGTGTAGTCTTACAATTAATTGTCAGAAAATTTGTCTGACAATTAATTGTTAGATCATTGTCTGACAATTAATTGTAAGAAATCTGACAATCATGTGTACGCTAGCTGACAATCGTGTAATCTTCCAATTAATTGTCAGAAAATGTATCTGACAATTAATTGTAAGACTGTAAATTGTAAGGTATTTCATAATCGTGTACACACACAATTTATTGTCAGCCTGCCAATTTTTATCGTTGTCTGACGTTTCTGACAGTGAAGAAATTATAAGATGTTCGTTTTTTAGCATCATACAATTTTTTCATTGTCAGAAAATTTGCAGCCAAGGTTTAATTGTCAGTTTCCATAACAAACAAAAACTGACAATTAATTGTGTGTGTACACGGTTGGTAGAAAATCTACCAATCTCTTATAATTAATTGGTAGGTATTAAGCCGGCTATCTGAAAATGAATTGTCAGCCAACTTCTGACAATTAATTGTAAGAGATTGGTAGATTTTGTACCAACCGTGTACACACACAACTTATTTGTCAGCTAATTGGTAGATAATTGTCAGACATTGTAAGATCTTACAATATTGTAAGATCTACCAATCGTGTACACTTAGCTTTAGTTTTTTCGAAAATAAATTCTATGATGTTAATATAAAATAATCTTCGCATGTACAGTAGATATTCGAGATCATCTTAAAAACCCGTTTTATCATACATTTCATACGTTAATGTTTTAAAAATTCTCGTAAACGGCTGTAACTGATTTTAATTTTTCTTATCGAAAGTTTGTAGAAAGGTTAAACAAATTTGCATATCTAGATTTTAAAAACAAAATATTTTAATATACATAATTATATAGTAACACATATAGGTACATTCGGTTAAAAAAAACTGTTTCCTAAGAAACAAACATATCTATACCTTCCATACAACAACTTTACAAAAAAACCTTCTCTTCTTCTGGCATTATTTTAAATAAATACATAGCTTCAATATCTCTATTGAACAATCAGATTATTATTCCTTAATAACAACAAAATATGTTGTATTCCTCTTCTTTTTCTAAGCAATTAGAATTAAATGGTTTGAAATAGACGAAAAGAGAATTGAAGAAGAAATTTAAATTTAACTGCAATTTTCATTTGAATCATTTTTAATTTAATAAAAGAGGTGAATAAAGAATTCCACATTGCAATGGGACTTAAGAAAGAATGGCTATGTTCGTAATTTTTATTTCTCCTTTTTAAACGTTTGCTATTTTAACAACTATGAACTAATTTTAAACAAAGTATGATGACTGCACACATTTAGCTCTAATTGTTTTCAAAAAGAAACAAAGCTTACAATTACAAACGCAGCCATTTGTCAGTACATTCACATGCAGACATACATTCGAAGTTAGACTGAAGAATGAACTGATGGGCATTCCTAAAAACGGGACCTTTACGGTTGAATTATTGTTTTAAGCAGATTTTATACACGACCACTGAACACTTGTAAAAGCAACGATAAAATAAGGCACGACGAAAAACATTAAGACGTTACTCAAGAAACTTAAATGATTAGGTTATGGTCTTATCACTTATCGTTTTTCAAGTTTTTCTCTGAATTCGAACCAGCAGGCACAATCATGTTAAAGAAACATCGGCCGATATATGGGACTAATCTAAATATTAAAATCTTTTTGAAAACGAAAATAGATCTTTGTTTTGATCGTCACTAAACAATTAAGTAATATTCCTTCCATTTAGTTTGGTTTAGTTTGCTTTATTCTTGAACTAATTTTAAAAATAATCTTCATTGCCACCAGTTATCGAATACACATTCTTTTATTGTGCATTATTGAAAAACCAGGAATCGAACAAAGCTGAAACTATTATACAACTTAAAACTATTAAAAAAAAACTTATACAATTTATAATTTTTTTTACTAAAGCTTCTATATAATTGTTGATTAAAATAACTTTCTAACGAATTTACATCTAATTTAGCAAACAAAATATAAATAATATTTATCTCATTTATAAATTTTAAAAACACTACACAATTTAAACTACAAAAACATATAAATTATAAACAAAACATATTATGCAGAAAAAGAAAATAACTTAAAACAAAAAACTAAAAAAAAAAAACTGGTAAACCAACATTAGTATATAATCGAACTTAATAATGATCTCTTACGCGTGTTTAATATCAATATTTAAAGGAAAAAATATACATACACAAACAACACACATTTCTTACATGACACATCTAAATGTAATGTATAAATATATTTTTCCAAAACTTCAAAATCTTGTATTATTTTAATTCAAAAATTTGCCTGTATAGAATTATACATATTTAAAAAAATATATCGGTAATTTTTTAGACTAGCTAGGGCTATTTTTAAATGAATTTATAAAAATTTATAAAAAAAAAACTAATAAATAAAACTCAAGTAGAAAATTATGTATCTAAACGAAATGTTTATCAAAATTCTAAGTGCAATTTCTTATTTGTTGTGTTAAAATTATGAAATATTTTATTATCTCAGTTAAAAATAGAATTAAATTTTATTATTTATGTTAAGTTTTAAAATATGTATATCGCTTTCAAAAAATTAAATTAAAATTAAATATCTTATAAGAAAATTGCAATGCTTAAACACAAATTAGTGCAAGGTTTCAAAACAAACAAATAATTAAAAAAAATAGCAACAGAACTTAAAAGCAAGATGATTCGGATATGCACATTCATTTTTTGTTTTATTTGATTGCGTTTTTTTTTTTAATTACTAAAATATTATACTTATCTAAAGTTAATCAGCTGTCTTGCAAATCTCTCTCCGTCTCTAGTAATAAAAAAGACATTCCAATAGAAATTACTATACTATATACTATACAAAAAGTTAAAAATTAATATCATTCAAAAAATGTGGCATATTGCAAATACATATATTATTATATATAAATTATAACAAATAAATAAAGACTTTTAATTTATAAACCAACATACATACATATATATTGAATTTAAAGAACCTTACTTTATCATGGATTTATATTCTCAAAAAAAATTACTCGTAATAACTCCTAATACCGATGGTTACGTATACAATAAAAAAAAACTCGAAATAAATTCAAAGTTGTTTTCTTTAAAAAAAAAAACTTGAGTCTCAACCGATCTAAGAGAACCAGACATTTAACCAAAACCACTGATTTTCTTTCTTCAAACTTGAGACTTGAAGTTCTTAGGAAAAGCGACTTCCTTTAAAAGTCGACATTAACTAACCTTATAGACATTCCTAGGGATGGAATGATTACAAAATACAAGTTTTTAAAACATTATAGTACGGAGTTAAGTTGCAAAAAAAAATTTTTTTTAAAGTTATCCGCCAGCCTTATTAAGAAGGTCGATTCATATTTATTAAAAAATCTCGCAAAATGTCTAGCTGAAATTAAGCTTATGTAGAAACTAATTTAACTTCCTTTGTGGATGCTTTGCAGTAAAACTTAGCAATTGCTGGTCCAAGGGATGCTCAAACGATCGATAGACAAAGGTTGGAGTTCGTTGGTGGTATTTGAAGGAAGGCAATAGAGTATTATTTCATGGCGTTCTGCTTCTTCTACGATCTCGCCAACGTGACAGGCTGCACCGTCAAAAATAAGAAGACATGGTCCTGCAGTCTAAATTTACTCAAATGAGTTATGAATTCAACGAAAGTTATGTTACATGAACCTTTTGTTGTCATTTTTACCACGGAATCGGTTGGAAGGAAGCGATTAAATCTGACTTTTGTCTCTTTCCCTTGAAAATTACCATGGGTGGAATAGCCGTACCTATGGCGTTTACACATCCCACAATAGTGGGATATAATATCATCTTTACCTTTCAAAATGATACGAGAATATGGCTGTTTAGTTTTTGTTCTCTTGCTGAATTCATCATTTCAGCTTTCCGAACAGAAATTTCCGGGTGCTACTTTTTCATTTAATAAAGTTTTTCAGGGATTTTATTAAATTTACAAAAAATGGTCGCTTGGTATCGAAGCCTCATTACAATACGAATTGCGTAGCTGGCTGTTTTTGCTTTGTATGAGTTTCTTCAGAAAGAGTATCACGAATGCAGGACAACAAAAATCCCGTTACTTGTTAGTTTTGGTGTTTTCTGCGAATTGGCCCTTATTTGCTTCACCTACCTTACTTCGTCTTCGGTTCAAAAGTTCATCTTCAATGATACTCTTTAAGTCAACTTCAAAGCTGAAATTCATTAAATAAATGCTGGTATACCCCTACTCTATTTGTCATATGCTTCTAATCCATTAAATTGTTTTGCTGTCGAAAGTACTCTCAGTTTCTTATATTCTATTCCATATTCACGTCCTTGTTTTTCAATGTGGATTTAGAACGGCATAAACTCATTAAATTCCAATCTCAATAGCGTTGCCAAATGCTGACGCATAAACCGCCATAGAATTTAATGCTTCAAAAACTTAATGCTGGCTGCTACAGTTAACCCATCCCCCATGCCGCTATACATTACATCCATGTTTAGAATATACATATATACTTAAAAATTCTAATAGGATGTTCCTATGAACTATTCACAAGATAAGTATTGTTATAGAATCCATGTTTACATATATACAGAACTTTTATTTCTTCACCAATTTAGACATGGAGAAGTTATATATGAAGCAGATGAAAAATACGAATAAAATAAGAATTGTTAATATGATTTCTCAACGGTATAAACAAAATATGAAGAAAAAGGTTAGTTATTCATTAAAATAAAAAAATACGTATACGCCCGAGTGTACTACAACGTTTTCCTACGTGTATATAAAAAAAATTGCTTTAGACCAACTTTATGCCGAGTACATTTGATCTTAAAGTCCGATTGAATTTAAACTCAAAATTAATTCATTTAAATCTATTATTCGAAGCGATGTGCATTTATGTATTTTGTATTTTGTTTAAAAGAAACTAATAGTTTCCAACATTCAGAGTTTACCTAAAGCACTTTAAAATAATAAAAAAAAAACAGATATTAAGAAGAAGAAGCAACCATGTCCTATTGAAGAAATGTTTACGAATTTAATCAATTACCCTCCAGCTAAATCTTTATTCTAAGCTGGACGTTGAGGGACCACCTTTTGTTTCTCATTTCCAATTCTTTTACACACAAACAAATTTTTTCTTTCCTGAATTTCAAGGAGAAAACAAACACATATAAAGTTCTTCATACCTTGACTCAAAAAAAGTAGAAAACGTTTGAAGAAGTCATTTTGCTAAATTTTAAATTTGTGAAGACGATGTTTTCATTTTCCATTGGAATCTAAAATAAGTGAATAAATCGGAAACCCCTATCACAAACATCATTAGATGCACCAGACCAGATATGGAAGAAGATCGTATCTGACATGTATAATGTTATTCTAGTCGATCGGTTATTCATATACATTTCACTTCCGTTATGTTAAATATATGAACAATAATAAAATAATTTTTGACACAAATTATATTCCTTTGAAATTATGTTAGTTTTATATCATGTCAATTATAATAATACTTACTTCTTCCTTTGAATGGTTTTACTACTTAACAAGAATTTCCCTGGTTCACCTCTGAAGAACTCACTTCAATAATAAAAAAAATCATACATTATATTCTAAATGAAATCATAACCAAGTGACCTCAACTCTAAGGTGCGTTTCGCTTTTAACTGAATTTAATTCAATCATTCCACTTAAACAGAAATAATTTTCATATCTTCATTGAAATCATAACCTTTCACTGAGAGATATTTTTACGGGCTCGTAGCCATACATTTTATAACTCGACCTTTAAAAAAAAAGAAGATGTTTTGTGTCGAAATTAAGAATGAATTAGACTTCTCGTAAGTTTTGAGGTATGTTTTTGAGTTCTATTTGGGTTTGTTAAAACGAAGTTGTTAATAATTTTCCTGACCAAAATGATATAAGCGAAACTTTTATTACCTAACTTACAGGCATCAAACTTTGCATCCTATAATAACATTATATGTATAGTGAATTTGAGTTTGAAATAATCTCTGATTGTCAATTACTAATTTTCTCAATTCTAATTCCGTGTGTGAAAATAGAGTTTTCATTAAAATAATACTACTTCATATCGTATTCACATCATCTCATAGCTCTCCTGCTCATAGTTGGGAAGCAAAATTAATTCCTGTACCCAAAATGCTTCATCAATCGTCGTGTGCTGGTGGGTCATTCCGTAACTTTCATAACTTTATCACTATCGTCTCAATCGTTTTCGGTATAAGCCTGTGTGTACAGGAACGTGAGGACTTGTCACAAGAGATACTCTTGGAATATCTGTCAATTCCTCGCAAGAGGCAGCACTCTGGGAAAAACATTATTTTTGTTTTTAGCGGCTGGTAGTGGAACACAGACCTTCGGCATGAGTGTAGAAGCCAAATTCACTAACCATTACAAGAGAGTTCGTCCAAATATGTTTTTTAAACTAAAAAAACCTGCGTTTTTAGTAAACATATACGTATTAAAGCACATCAATTGAATTAATTTTAAATTTATTTTTAATTGTTCGAATTTTTATTACTTAAGTTTTTTTTTAATTCTTTTTTTGTTTTTTTTTGTTTTGTTGAAATTTTTATTATTATTTTTTTTAGAAAAATACTAATCACTAAAATAGCGAACTAGTTTTGAAAAGGTTATAAAACGAAAGTTCTGCATATTTTGGCTAAATTTTTACCGCTTTAAGCATTTTTTTAAAATGGTTATAACAAAGAAATATTAGCTAAAAGCTTTGTACAGGGAAGAACAACTTTAAACAAAAAAAAAAAACATGTCTCTTTTTTATATAAACCAAGAATTAATAAAAAAAAAGAAGGCACATAAAATAATAAAGAAGCATCAGTGATAAACAAGTAAGTAAATATACGTTTAACATATTAAATCATTGAAGAATAGACTATAGAGAGGTAACGATTTAATCTGTGGGCTCTTCTTAAGTTATGATTGAAGTATTCGTTGAGTTGACAATTGAGTTTCCACCATTGATCAGAGTTGCACTCTTGTAATCGTCTTCTTCCTCGTCTTCGTCTTGTTCGTCCAAGGTTTCCAGTTTCTGATTTTTCATTCGGAGTTCAAATACCTCACTTATGGCCTCACGGAAGCATAGGAAATTATAATCGATTACACCCTGCCGGCTGAAGTTGTCCTCACGCAGAATGCACACCAGTGCTAGGAATTTATTTACTTCCCGCAGATAGAGTATCGTGCTGTTGTTCAATTTTATTAGACTAGAACTTTTACAGTCAAACGCTGTTTCTTCAGAGCTTAAGAAAGTAAATGTTGATTGCATTTGCTCAAAAATGTTAAATCTTCAATTTTTTACCTGTATATGCTTGACAGATCAATAACCACATCGATCATGTCACAGCAGAGCTCGTATGACTGCATGTCTACTGGAGAACAATCAGTAGCAATGTAAATTTTTGACACAACGTCGAAGAGAAAAGCCTTTTCAATGCCAGAGTTCTACAAGATATTATTAGTCTGATTAGAAAACTTCTTTTTTTTTAAATTGTAATAACTTACCGAAATGAGAATGTTCAAGAGGTTTTCTAGAGTTGGCAATTGCGGTATTAGCTTTTGAACTACCTTTGAAAACGCTTCGAAAATTGAATGATCATATATTGATGTCAGGTGGAAGCTTAAGTGGATTTGATTCAGACCAGCATCGCTGAGGTCATCGGAGGCTTTTTGATGAATGTCGCGTTGTGATTCCATTTTTGAATCATCACTGATTCCATCGACCTTAGAAAAATTAATAAACATAAATAAAAAAACAACTAAGTAGTCAATAATTGTTTATTGGCGAATTCTTAAGGTGTCTAAAATTCACTGGTCACAAAAGTTAAGATTTAAGAGATACATAAGTTGTTAGTTAGAAGCAAGCAGAGTTTCCCTTCTTTTTTTTTCATAAAAGCACCATCGATCCCAGCATTAATCGATCGCTATGCAGGTCCACCTCTAGTAAGGTCCATGGAAGCAAGCAAGTTTTAAAACAGATCAGCTTTCACAAACATTGGCTACAAGAGTATTTCGGGAATCTATGATTTAAATGAATTCGCCAGAAAGCATTGCACATGTGCAAACGAATGTGTCTTATAGACAAGCGCGCAAATCGTCTTGGTGCATATTAAAACAACGAGAAATTCTTGATTTCTAACCTTGCAACAAAGAAAATCTTGTTCTAATGTATAAGATCTTCTATAAAAATGTTGTTTTAAATGACGCACGTACCCTGAATCAAAGCCACTAATAAATGGCCCGTAAACTATTCTTCTGAAGAAGCTAATACAAATCATACCATCGGTTGCAAGTATATCACAAGTTGGTAACATCATAGCTCGTAAATGCATCTAAGAACAATGAAACCAACTCAACTTGATTCATTAATGGGGACCACAATCAAGGAAGACCCTAACAGCAAATCAAAATAAACATAGTTAATAATCGATGTATAATTTTTTCAAAACCCCAGACATGATTGCAAACTAATAAAACGCATAAGCTATAGATTCCGATAAGAATAACAATTGAATTCCTATTAGCAAACAATCTAATACAATGTTATCTCTTTACATTGTTCAAATATAATCGCTCTGCATACATACACCCTTAACAAGTTATTAATACAATTTGATTATTGAATGATGCGACAGATGTAAAATTTCTCAGGCGATTGATTCGATTAAACTTAGCTTACCTTGTGTATAAAGACTTCAAATTTTATTCGCGGATTGACTTTGTACGCCTTGATAACGGTATTCTTGAATTTAGTCAACGCCTCATTGTAATCATCTTTGGCGTCGATCACAAACACCAATGCTCCACATCCACCAAAGATCATATCCGAGTCAAATGTCGGATCGATGAAGTCGATTTGCCCGGGAAAGTCCCAAATTTGAAATTGAACAAAACTGCTGTTGTTGATGTCGTCTTTCACAATTTTACTCGTCGATTCCAGAAATAGGGTCTCGTTGGGGGACATCTTATGAAAAACTACTTTCTGGATGGAACTTTTGCCGGACCGACGCAGACCCATAAGGAGGATGCGCGGCTTTGACTCACTGACGCTCTGATTATCGTTGTCCGGTTCGAATGCTCCATACCCGAAATCCTTTGGGAATGAATCTACATGGTAGCCCATTTGTTCTTCTTCGTCTTGGTAGCTCTGCGGTGGGATGAAAATGTAAATTTTTGTTATCACTTGCAATCATCTCAATGGTGGAGCAGGGATGGGCTATGCAATAGTGACGTAGTGATATTGCTAGAATACAGAAAAACCATCTTACCATTTTGATTTTGAGTTTCCAACGACAGATTTGATGAGTGTGAAATAAATCATCCAATAAGAAGGATATGGAAATTAAATTGACTTGTGACCAACACTAGTTTTTATTCTGCTTTAACTTGATTTTCCAAATAAACCACTTCGTAGCATTTCACAAATCAAAACATATCAGCTGATTTAAATGGCGAATTACCAAATTGACATGTGTATCAAAAATGAATTCGCTTGAGAAATCTTTTAGGTTTTGAAGTTGTTAGAAAGCAATAAATCTCGAAGCACAATAATTGACTGCTTGTCCACAGTTTGTTTCTGTATTCATTCTCAGCCATATTTATAAACTCATTATAGTGAGTACATAAGACTATGCAACCCTTATAATAGGTGCGTTTTATTATCCACAAATCTATCTGGATCCGGATCGGGATCTTCCCTTGAAAATAAAACGATACGGATCTTACTGACAGCAGTGTTATAAGCCCGTCTCTTTTTATCCTTGGGTTTGGAAATTTTAAATTATGTCTTGTCCTTTTTCTTTACACTATAGCTTACACTACCTTACCATAAAAAGCCATCTACTCGTCAGTGTAAAAACTAATTTTTGGATCTTTGAAATAGATCCCGATAGAAAACAGGATCCAAAATTGTTTTTGTAATACATGTTAAAACTTAATCCAGATCCGGATCCAGATAGATTTTTTAATAATAAAACGCACCTAATGCCTCTAAACGCAAAATCGTTATTTATAAAACTTATGTGACGTTGAATAGAGGCATTATAAGCTAAACGCGTTTGGAGGTTGAATAGTGCCTACATAAGGACATTTTAGTATTGAACTGTCACATTCAATTTGACATCACATTGAATTATAAAGATTATCAACAAAATAAAATGCCTTTGACTTGATATTGAAACTAAAACTTTGTGTTATTTTTATTTATTGAAACAAAAATGTTATACTAATAGGTAAGTATATTAAAAACAAATTGAATTGAAAATTGTTTAGTATTAAATAGATAAATATACGCATCCTTCTTCATCCGGTGTTAGTGTTGCAATTTTTATTTTGCATTATTGAATTTTATCCTCAAGAACTAGTCTGAGGAGTATTCCAGCTAGGATAAAACGAATAATAATTTGATTTCCAGTATGTGCTAGAAATAATTACATACCTTATTTGATGAATCAAAGTTAATTGTTCGAATTCAATTAGCTTTTGGTAGTTCCATTTTTGTTTAATTCGATAGACAGGATGTTTTTTTTTTGACAAACAGCTGAGTGTTATAAAGGCTAAATGTAATAGATTCTTACTTTTTGGTACTTTATTTGACACAAGCTCATTATAACTATGCAGGGTAGGCAAATGTTTTATAAATATGAATTTGCATAGTGGATGAATAAGTCCTTATGCATTGCATAACTATTCACGCGTTCAGAGAATTCTAATAAATAAGGCTGTCTGAATATTTTTTGACATTAAACCAAATGAAATTTGTTCTATTTTTGATTCTTGATCTATTTTATTATGTTTTTACATATATACCTACTTCATTTATCTATTACTGGCTAATTAATTAAAAACAAAAACCGCCTGTTCTAATTCAAAGTTATATTTTTACGTCTGACGTTTGAGAGTTATTTTTTCTTATTGTCAATCATTTCCAAATAGCACTGAGAGTCTTGGCACTCATTCTCAAATGAGAAAAATGTCCGTTGCCCCAAAAGACAAGTTCTTGGAGTGCAGGAAGATGTATGTGAAGAGATGTATACAGCTAAGGAAAACCCGCAAAATCTATGTTTTAATTAGACACAAAATTGTTCCGTTTAGCCCTAGGCTAGGCGCGCGTTTTGACACAAACTAAACGATTGCCTAAAATGAGTTCGCTTTTTTTTGTGCAACATATAATTATATGCACCTGCGCGGACATTCAACCAAATAGTTCATCTGTTTTCTATAAGCAACCAAACAGTTGTACAACTAAAAATTGAATGTGCGCGCCTAGCCTTACGAATGACTATTATTTTCTTGCTACTCAGAAGAGAAAGTTGGATATTATGTCTTTTCCTTTATTTGTTCACCAGAAAAAATAAAACCAGAAAAAATATGTCGAAAGTAACACCATGTTTTCTGCCTTCGCTGCAAATCCAAGCATGGAAAATATGAAAAAAACTAAACATGAGCAAATACATGTTTCATTAAATGGCGGTAATCAAACAAAATGATTAACCCGTTTTGTGTTTTGTTTTGAAGTTTAAAAATTTAAATCATTGATTCTCTGACTGAAATGCTCATGAACAAACTCATTCTATGATAAACAGCAAGAATAAAAAATAAAATAAATATAAAAATAAAAAGAGCAGTCAGGCACAGTAGCGTCTTACAATGCTTCAAGAAAAGAAAACTATATAAGCAAATCTGTCTTCATTTTTTCGAATTCGCTCCAATTTTTGACACTAAATTGCTGCACACACACTTAAAAAAAACCCTTTAAATTATACCACCTATCATACATATCGCCATTTCTGCTTATATTTACTACGTTTATATGCAGTATCGAAAGATCGAGTTGGATTAGGGTCCGATTTTCGACCCAGGTTTTTCGTCATTTGAGTTGAAAGCTCGATTTGGAGTTGAGTTGAAATGGTGTTGAGCGATTCTGAAACATTTTGTTAAGCCAACTCCTCGACCCAGGTTTTTCGTCTCATATTTCGACTCGACACCACCGAGCGAGTGAGATCGAGTCGAACGAAGCTCATTTCAACTCAATACCCGTTTACAAAGGGTCGAAGCGAGCTTCAAGCTCGCTTCAATACCTCATATAAACGTAGTAATTGACGTCACAATAAGAAAATCTCTACTTGCCAGAGTGAAACATATATATTCTTCTTTTCTTTCTAATGCACTCAAAAATAAATAACTATGACGACATTAAGCACTTAGCACATTTCTCATCATTTCTCACAACTTTCTGTTTATTCTGAAAATAATAATATTTTCTTTTGTACCAATCAATTAGTGAAAAAAGAAAGAAAAGTAATATTTTGCATCATCAACAGAAAAATAAATTAGAAATTTATTGAAAACTGCAATGTGTAATATTTGAAAGTGTCTTAGAGCTTTTAAATAAAATCTTTGGTTGAAATTTATTATTATTAGTTTAAAACATGACTAATGAGTCCACGGAGAATCCCAGTAATAAAAATGAAAAAAGAAACTGGTTCCATTCATTGTCACGTCGAAGAAAATCAGCAACGTCCACCACAACGTCGACATTACAAAAACATCGGAGTCGAGATGAGGATGCTGCTGGTGCCTCTGCTTCGATTCCAGAAGCTGCAGCACCAGCTTCAGCTCTAGCATCGAGCCAGGAATCTTCCGTGGAGGACAGCATCAACAATTCGACGAGTTCTGTAAAGGATCGTAGCAAACGCAAAGATGAACGTAAGAATGTTTTCCAGAGATTTAAGAAACGAATGGGAATTCACTTCTCGATGCGCCAAAAAAAATCCCAACATGACACATCAATATCTTCCAATTCGAATGTCCACGACGAGGTCGAAGGGATTGTTTGTTATCCCAACGATTTGTTGCCAATATCGGCGTATAATTTGGATCCACCCGAAATGATTCCATTCACGCATCACTATCGGAAGTTCGTGGATAAGAAGTGGCGACTTCGAAATCGAGTCATGTATACGGCTTGTTCGGAAATGCTTGGGTAAGTTTATAGTCACCTTTCAGAATGAGTCACATTCGTTTATCGAAATCTGGTTCATATTAAATGGTACACAGATTTCTTAATAAATAATAAAATTAGGCAACCTTCTGCTAACCAAGTGTTGAGTTATAAAGTTATAATTATAGAAATGAGAAAATTACAATGACGACAGTGTGGGCTATAAAAAATGCAATTGATTTACAAGAAAACCTGATCACGGGCTTCGGTGGCGCATTAGTTTCTGAATCCTAAGTGCAGCTTAAAGTACTTCTACACTATCTCATAAATTATTAACACATAGTCGAGAACATAATGTTCCGTATTATTATTGTACTTATCGTATACATGATATAAATAAATATATTATGTACTTTCAACCCCTGGATGCCCGAAAATCCTTAAATTTACTGGTAGAGCACAGAAGCACGGCTAGAGGTATCGTCCCAGATAGTTCCTTCCTTCGGTGCATGAATGGAGTATTATGTAGTCTGGTGTTTCCTGCATATTGCAAATTCTACATGTGGCACTGCTAACTGCACCAAGTAAACCTAGGTATCTTCTAAGTTTGCAGCGTCTAGTGAGAATACCATTTATTATTCTTAGGTTCTTCCTACTTAAACTGATGTAGTTGGTGAAACGTTCTTGGTTGTAATTGCCCAGTAGCAGATTCGCCTGCGTTATCTTTAGGACTTCTTTCCAGTTTTTGACATTCTTGCCTCCTCTTCTTGCAATAAGACTCATGCCTGCTAAAGTGCGTTATTTTTGTAAAGATTCTGCCTCCTCATTTCCCTGAGCACCAGCGTGACCAGGACCCACTGAAATGTGACCTTGTTCTCTTTGCCAAGTTCATTTAGCCTGTTTATGCATTACCACACTAATTAGGTTAGGTTAGGTTAAAGTGGCTGTCATTAAAGCGTCTGACACACTTAGACCATTGGAGGTCCATTGTGATACCACGATCTAATAGGGAACAAAAAAGGTTTCCTATTAGTTAAAACCATTTGGAGCTTCTGATGAAGCGAAGGAGACTTTTAATGTCTTTGTCTATGAGATCGCTTGGTTCATTATAGAAATGTTCTCCTAGATGAAGTTTGCGTCTGTAAGAGAGAGCAGGGCATGTACAAAGAAGGTGTGGGATTGTCTCCTCTTCCTCTTCGTCCAAGCAACTCCTGCAGAAATCGTTTGATAGCACACCGAGACGTACGGCGTGTCTACCTATGAGACAGTGTCCAGTTATGACACCTATGACGGAGCTGATCTGAGATCTACTGAGGGACAATAGACATTTTGACCGTTTCAGATCCAGTTTAGGCCAGATCCGCTTGGTCGCCATACAAGTGGTAGTATTAAGCCATCTTGTATTCGATTGTTCCAGAGCGATTCGTTTCAGCATAAGTTTACTTGTAGCTATGGGCATACCTATATTTGCCTTTTCGGGTAAGATAGGCATTTCCGTTCCAATTCTGGCGAGTTCGTCGGCTTTACAATTCCCCGGAATGTCCCTGTGACCCGGCACCCAGAATAGGTGAATGTTAAACTGTTTGGCCATCTCCATTAGAGACGAACGACAGTCTTGGGCCGTAATGGAGTTTACAGAGACTGATGCTAGGGATTTCAAAGCAGCCTGACTGTCTGAGAAGATACGGATATCCGTGTTAGATATCACGTTTTCTTTAAGCCAGGACAATACTTCCTTTATCGCCAGAATTTCCGCTTGGAATACGCTACAATGGTTTGGTAGGCGGAAGGAGAGACTAAGATTTAGTCCATCTGAGTACACTCCACCACCCACTCCGTTTTCAGTCTTCGATCCATCTGTAAAAAAGTTTACTGATTTATTATTATCTGCCAAAGTCCCTTCCTCCCAAGCTGACCTTGAGGGAATGGTGACTTCAAAGTTTTTATCGAAGACCAAAGAGGGAGTGATGTAGTCAGAGTGACTTGGTAGAGTTCCGAATAAATTCAGAATGGTGGTGTGGCCAATAGAGTTATTGGTCCATTGAGAGATGGCTTTGAGACGTATGGCTGTGCTCGCGGCTATTTGTTTACTGTAAATATCTAGGGGTGTCAGGTTGAGTAGTATGTCTAGTGCAGCGGAAGGTATCGAACGGAGAGCTCCGCTGATGCACATACACGCTGAACGTTGAACTCTGCTTAGTTTATCGCGATTAGTCGCTTTATCTAAGGCCGTCCACCATACGGTCACCCCGTAAGTAAGTATCGGTCTGATGACCGCAGTGTATAGCCAGTGAGTAATTTGTGGAGACAGGCCCCACTTGTTCCCTACGGCTTTTTTGCAAGAAAAGAGAGCTACCGTGGCTTTCTTTACTCTTTCCTGTATATTAGGTTTCCAACTTAACTTTTTGTCTAAAATAAGACCCAGGTATTTAGCTTGATCTGAGAAAGTGAGTGGAACACCTTTAATCGATGGAGGGTCTAGTTGAGGAATTTTGTATTTCCTTGTGAAGAGGACTAGTTCAGTCTTGTGGGGGTTAACACCTAAGCCACATCGATCTGTCCATTTTAGTAGCTTGTTGAGAGCGGTTTGTATAAGTTCTGTTAAAACTTGAGGGTGCTTTCCTGATACGGCAATGGCAATATCGTCAGGGTATGCAATCACTTTGAATCCCTCTTCTTCTAGGTCTATTAGCAGATCATTAACTACCATGTTCCATAGAAGTGGGGATAGGACTCCACCTTGTGGAGTTCCTCTACTGACTGACCTTCTTGTAGTAAAGCTACCTAGTTCCGCATTTATAATTCTGCTTTTCAGCATGAAATTTATGAGGTTACCAAGTGAGCTATCCACATTGAGATTCTGCAGTGTCTTCGCTATTGCGGCGCTGTCGACATTGTTGAAGGCGCCTTCTATATCTAGGAATGCAACTAGAGTGTATTCTTTGTGATCTAGGGAGTATTCGATTGCGCGTACCAAGGTGTGTAGCGCAGTTTCTACTGATTTTCCCTTGCAGTAAGCGTGTTGTGCTGTAGAAAAAAGGTTTGGTTTTATAGCACTACGCAGATGAATGTCAATCAATCGTTCCAGTGTCTTGAGAAGAAATGACGATAGACTGATAGGTCTTAGGTCCTTGGGCGTAACGTGGGAGCATTTACCAGCTTTGGGTGAGAATACCATTTATTATTCTTAGGTTCTTCCTACTTAAACTGATGTAGTTGTTGAAACGTTCTTGGTTGTAATTGCCCAGTAGCAGATTCGCCTGCGTTATCTTTAGGACTTCTTTCCAGTTTTTGACATTCTTGCCTCCTCTTCTTGCAATAAGACTCATGCCTGCTAAAGTGCGTTATTTTTGCAAAGATTCTGCCTCCTCATTTCCCTGAGCACCAGCGTGACCAGGACCCACTGAAATGTGACCTTGTTCTCTTTGCCAAGTTCATTTAGCCTGTTTATGCATTACCACACTAATTAAGAGCTCAGTAGTTACGATAGTTCCTTTCGAGATTACGATCAATGCATTTCCCTATGGCGTGAATCTGCTTAGAAAATGCTGGTGGACTGCCCCATGGGTATGGAAAATTTGGTTCAACGCCCAAGATTCCTGCACTAGTCGCTTGTCGCTTGTTCTCGATCCATCAGTGTACCACATGAATATGTTTGTTTCGAGGCTGTATCTAATTGCTTCTCCTTACCAATCTTTTTTGTTGCTTAAGTCTATACAAAATTTTTTCGCGTAATTATATTTTTTGATCATAACATCTCTTGGGATGTCAAGAAGGTTTGTTACTGGGGACCTGCTGATTAGGTCTCTTTCCCTGAAACCAATAATTTTGTCTCTCCTAGTTCCGCACTTTCGATGACCACGTGGAGAGGAGATAAATGGGGACAACCTCCATAGCTGCGGTAGGGCAAGTTCTCATTGCTCCCTTAATACAAATACACGCGAGTATTTGGACTTTTTCCAGGGTTTTCCTAGTTGTTGATACCGATCTTTACAATGCCGATTTTTTTGTTGCTGTTGTTGTTGTTGTAACACGTTGTTTCCCCTCTTTATTAATTCCCTGTCTACCCCTGAAGTAAAGATTCGTTCATTCGGTACTACTTTTGCAGGATCAGTTTTGTAGGTTAAGGTTTTAAGTTTATTGGGGAGGAAAGTGAAGTGTGCAACTTGAAACGAACTAAATTCTTCCACCTCGCTTCCAGTGGAAAACTAACACATTCAACTTTCTCCATTTTAAGCTTAGCAAGAAATACTAACTCACAGTGTAAGAGCTAAGAGCTTGCACTAAAGTATGAAACCGATATTCCACCCGAAAGAATTCATTTCGTCTGCGCAAGCCCAGATCTATGCTGTTTTTACTGGATATAATCAGGACGTAGAGGGTGTGATTAAGGATTCCTAGTTCTTACGAACAACTAACATGTACATTGCTTATTTTTACATAAAATATTTAATTATGCTCGAGATATATATTTTTTTTTTTTTGGTATTCAAATATTTTTTTTTATTTTTTATAATTTAGGCAGGTATGGTATTGGGGAGAGATATCGCGTCGTGATGCTCAGCGACAACTCAAAGACAAACCAATTGGAACATTTTTGGTACGCGATTCGGAAACAGAAGGGCCGGCCACATACTGGTACACATTAAGTTTTCGAATTCTCAATTGCACGCTTCACTACAGACTTGAATATCGTGCCGAACATTGGCACTTTGAGGAATTGAAATACGTGTCGATAGTCGAGATGATCGAAGATATCCTGCATCGTTGCACGAAAGATAATTTTGTGTGTTATGTTCGAGTCTCCAATGAATTGCAGCCTCCACATGCCGTTGTACTCAAACATCCTTTGAGTAGATATATAAGCATAATGAAGTTGCAAGATCTGTGTCGCAGTGTAATACAACGCCACGTACCGACCGATGATATCCAGGAATTACAAATTCCTGTTAAACTTCAAGAGTATTTACGTGAAAAAAGAGAGTTGGTATTTCAAAGTTCGTAAATTTATATATTTGTTGTTTTTTGATTTCAAGTTGTTTACACACAATAAAATAAGTTGTTACCTTAAAAAAATAAGTATTCAAAACAAAGAATCTTTATAACTGAAATAGTTTTACATTATTATTTATTCAAATTAAACTAAAAGTAAAGGAAGTTTTATTATTCGTCAAGAGCTCGTATTACATTAACTTTCGGTGGCTTTTAACTAAATTATATTTATATAAGAACAAATCTCACTTTCTTGTTAACAAGTTTTTGTATTGCTGGTTTATTTTGATTTAAAATTAAATATATTTTCAAGTAATTTGATGAGTTGTATGATCAACTCCTTCTAGTATTGCTTGATTTGTATTGGAACTTATATGAAATTCTTCAAATGTATTTGTGTTACTAAATTAAATGACAGAAAGGCTCTATATTAGTGTTAAATAAATTTGTTAATTTTATGCAAACCACATTGGGTTTTGTGTATTTGTTATAGCAGAGATTTATACATTTATGAATACTTGATGCAAACTAAAAATAAAATATGTATTTGTATTGATTTAGCACAAAGGATATTATAATATTTATTCAAACCAAATATATTTTTCTTCAGAAAAAACGTGTTAAAAATAGAAAATTAAGTATTTATTATTCATAAAAAAACTATGACAAATTTAAGATTTAAAAAATGAACATGCATTAAAGCAAAATTTAACTCGGTAGATAAGAAAATTAATAATTAAAATTAAAAATAAACCCTATTAAAAATTTACAATAACTTAAATCGATGAAAACATACGCACAATTTTTCAAAGAAGTTTAAGTAAATAAAAAAAAAAATTACTAAGCAGTATTTAAATGCAAGTAATATTTATTTTGATACTCAGACAAAGCATATAAAAATCAAATTAACAAAATATCTCTCTCCAGCAAGTTTCTTGCATAATGTTACCATTTTGTAATTATTAAGACAAACATTTGTTACTCTATAAAGTATTATAAACAAAAAAAAACTTTTGATCAATTATTGTAGAACATAATTTAGATTATACAAATATTACACAAAAAACCCTATTTGCAAAACTTGGATAGACAAACTATAGGAATATGCGGAAAAGATATTTGTTATTGATAGATTGCAATATTATACACAAACAAAAATTAAATTATATTCTATTAAATATATTTAGAAAAAAATGCCAAATACTACCACAAATATCATTTTTTAATTTAAAAAAATAAGAAGCGATGACAAGGACTATTTAGGTAGGTACTTATTTGTTTCGAATGTTTTTAGTAGAATGATTGAATAAAATTCAACAGATAACTTCAATGTTCTTGATAACTTCGAGACAAAAAAAAAAACATATAGTACTGTCAGAATATAAAGGGGCCGATCAAAGCGGCAAATACCAGTTTTATTTATTAACAAATAAATCAATGTTTATGGATATAAAAGAAAACGATCAACATAAACATCCACTGACAGTTATCCACAAAACAATTGCTCAATAAGAAGTACATATTTAAATAAGACCGATTCATGAAAATAGAAATAAAGTCAATGAAAATAATTTTCACGTAATAGTAGATGTTGAAATGGTATAAAACAAGCTGTGTGCAAGGTAACAAAAACAAATTATTTGAACGGCCCATGTATGCCATTGTGTATCTAATCAAATGCCCGTCTCGACTTCTTACGGTGGCACAGATCCGAGTGGTCCAATTTTCAATGATTCTTCCGTATAGATTCGGCTGAATTTGAGCGATGGTCTGTGTTATATTCACATAAAGGACACGTGTCGATTGTGGTTTATTCGCATATACCTGCAACTTCAGAAACCCTGCAAGAAAAAGTCGAGCGGGTTAAAATTGCATGTCTGGTGGCCACTTTACGTCGCGTCTGCGAGATACAACCTTACTCTCAAAGCTTTCATGCAGAATTTCAATCGTGGCATCCGCTGTGTGGCACGTAGCGCCATTCTGCTGGAATCACTTGTTGGCTTGGTCCATATCATTCAATTTTTACTATAACAAATTGGTTATCATCGTTGTGAAGCGCTCGTCATCGACGGTAACCGCCTCACCAACAAAGCTTTCGAAAAAGGGTTTGCGGTCGAACTTGCGTTCCTTTGAAGTACGAACGTTGGCCGATTGATTACAGAACCGGTCGCCTCTCAAATTTGGTCACCAAATGTTGAACAGTGAAGGGCCACGATGTTGAACTAACATCTAATGGGCGCAACGCGCGCAATGTTTTAACTAACGAACGCTCATTTTGATAATAAAGTCTTAGATTTGGCAGATGTCTTCAAAACAACAAGGCTGCCAAAACCTACCCGCTCCTATTGAAAAATTCTTTCTAAAATATTAAGGGAAAAATATTCCTAGAAATAAAATTAAATTATTCGTTGGCTAAATTTGTGTTCTGGTATGTGTTTAAGTACATCTCCTCATTACAAAATAGATATGTTGTGAGAGGAGTTAGAGAATTAATGCCAATTTTAAAAAGTTGATATTTTCGTGTTCATTTAATAAATCCTTGCATTTAACAGCTAAATGAACTTCCAAAAACTTTTAATATACCTATATTTACATGTATGTACATACATATGTTTATACATCAATTGGGTTCCTTATCGCCAAAAGAATGGTTATTGGTGTCGAATTTCAATACAGTTCGTCTCATACACTTTTCGTAACGGATTTCATGATGTATGTACATCTACGTAAAAGAATTTTTCAAATATCCAAAGTACTAAATAAAAATACCACTGCAAAACATATGCCACGGTTAATTTCCTTAAAATGGGTTTAACAAAATTTAAATCGAGTTTAAGATCAATCCATCGAGTTAATTGTGTGTTTTCGAGTGAATCGAAGTTTTGAAACGTCTTGCACCAATACTTGCCAATATTTATAAAATATGATACATTTTTTGTGTTTGAAATACAGTAAAACCCGCCGAAGAGAAACGGCAAAATGTCACAGTATTTCTTTCACTTAAGCGGACCCCGCTTAAGTGAAAAATAATTTCACTTAAGCGGAGTTCGGATAAGTGAAAAAAAAAATTCACTTAAGCGGATTTAAAAATTCCATTAAGCGGAGATTTAATGCTAGAAACAATATTGTTTTTATCTTTTGGACTTGCCTTGAAAGAAGTTAAATTAAACAACGATTAAATAACACAAAAATAATTTATTGAACAACGAAAACTAGCAAATTTTGTTCTGTTCGATTCAATTTTTTTTTCACCTAAGAGAGTTTTTTTCAATGAAAAATATTAAAAATTAACTGAAAATATGTTTCAGTTATCCGGGGTTTTCACTTAACGAGTTTCACTTAAGCAGAGTGTTTTAAGGGAAATTGGTCGAAAAGTACTTGGGGATGAAGAAAGTGTTTCAGGTAAGCTGGTTTTTCTCTTAAGCGGGTTTCTCTTAAGCGGGTTTTACGTATACTAAATTCACGTTGAGGTTAATTCCACAAATTCGATATACACCCAGAGTGAATATGCGCTTTATATGAATACCCATCACACACGCCAATACGTAAAATAAACCAAAATCTGATGAAAAGTCAAAATGATCGAAAAATATTTGAATTTTGATGCTATAGAACCACTTTTATTTGTTGATCAGAGCTTTATTGAATTGTTGTTTGAGAAGCTTAAATTTTATTCTCGATTATTCTGGAATTTTGTAAATTTTCCTTAACTCGTACTTCAGGGTGAGTTCAGGCGACCTCAGGTCTAAAAAAAACAAGAATTTACTCACCAGGGTGGCTTCAGGTATATTTCAAAAAACGATTTAGGGCGACCCCAGGGTGACTTCAGGGCTCAACGAACAAACCTACTTACTTGTAGGTAATGATCAAAAAATTATTAAGTGAACAACTAAAACCGAATAACATCATAAAAAACGATACCGACAAATAAGTTCGCTCCTTTTTACACGCCATTTCGACATTCTACCTCGATTCCCAGAGTTCGCACTGCTGTGTCGACACATTTTCATTTCACACGACCAAAAATTCTTACCGATAATAGCGGGTGTTCACGAAAACATGTTACGGAAAGTTATATCTTTTTGCAAAGCGGAAAATTATCTCGTTGCATGAATACTCTTAGTGAGTTTATAAAACACAACAAATCAGTATAAAAATTAAATAATAAATTCAAAATAAGAAAACCATTAATTCATTTTAAATATTTATTTCATTCAATAACAATTACAAACATAAAATCACAAAGTTTTGTTTTCAATTAAAATTAAACTAAATTATGTAAATGGTTTGCGAAATGTGGTGTATTTCTTAATTAAATAACTTTTTGTTGTTGTTTTATAAATTTTTGTTTAAGAAAGACAAGACTATTTTTTTTATATTTAACATTATAACATAATTATGTTTATGATACATTTTTTAACCAAACATAAACCATTATTATTCTATAATAAAAACAAGTATAATAATATAATATTGGATGCATATTGTCATCAATTCGAAATTATTTACCTTTGGTCTTTTTTATTTAAGTTTTAACATGAAACGAAATACAATTTTTGTTGTTGTATAAATGTTTATAAATTTAACAATATATAACTAAAACTAGAACACTTCTTATCAATATAAATTAATACATATTTACAGAGTGAGAATACAATCTAAATAATATTAAAATTTTATGCCAAAAGTGGGTGAGGGACCTAGAACCACAATGCACACATTCACAAATTGTATTTTTTTAAACACAATAATAAATTAAAAATTTCTTAAGCCCAAAAAATTGAGATGATAATAATAATCACGTAGAGAAGTAAAATATTGTACAATTTGTTTTTAACAAGGTGTGTGATCTCAAGGATATTTACGAGTAGTTTGCCTTAAAGTTTTTTTTCTTTGTTGGTTAACGATACTATCACATCTGTTCGAAGTATGCGTTTAAGAATATAAATGGATAAGGCAATCACTGCAAAATACAAGGCAAATACATCCAGAAGATAATATTGGATCCAACTAGAAAAATATAAATTGAATAAAAAATGAAGAAAGTTTGAAAAAAAAAAATATAGACTAACCTTAAGTTTCGAGCGGGTGACTGCAAATGATAAGCTCCATTATATCTTAGAACGTATTCTGTCCAATATACTGCTGTATCAAGAGCGGAACTTCTTTGGTCTAAAAGAAGCTTCTGACGGAATCTGAAAAAAAAGCAACAACAAATCAGAAAGACGATATTTTTTTTTTTTTTTTGACTTCAAGATTTTAATTCAGTCATCGCCATTCTAATGTACAAGTCGATCGAAACATTCGATTCATAAAATGTGCGTTATCTATTCTCTTTTAGGACCAACCGTTACCTATCAATATTTATTCCTGGAATTCTAAACAATATTTTGTGTTTAGATTTTATTTAGTGATATCAATTTATATAATTATATTGAAGAGAATATATTTTGGGCGGCACAACTCCTAAAGAAAAGGCTTGGTTCGATACAAGCTGTAAAGAAGCTATCAGGTTGATAACTAGCTCTTTAGATAAGGCAAATGTGCTTGCCTCTAATTTTGCTGCTAGCCTACGCAGCCTGATAGAAACATTGCCCCTTTGTAAATAGTATTTGTTCAGCCTGTTCCTAAAAAAGGCGACCCTTCCTCCCTCTTCTCCTATCAACCAAATGCACTTATACGTCCATTCTTTCCAAGGTCATGCAATTGCTGATAAATCATCAGCTCAAGAAATATCTCGAAGATCATAAGCTTCTTAATGACTGGCAATAATCGCAGCAACCGTTCTCCTGGTGATCTGATGGCATATCTCACTGAAGAATGGAAAAGATCTTTAAATACCTTCTAGATCGTACAATACATGTTGTATTGATCTTCATTTCTTGTCTCCGACTCTCTTCGTCATTTTTATAAATGATCTCTTGTCTGAAACTTCTAATCAACTTTATTGTTTTGTCAACGTCTCTGCTTTCAGCTTCTCATACTCGTTCTCAAATTCACGTCCATCTTCTTCGGAAATGGAGTTGCAACGATGTCGTATGATAAGCTCATTAAACTCGGATATTTACAGCATTGTTAAATGGGGTATACAAAATCGAGTGGATTTCAATGCTTCGAAATCTCAATGCTATCTATTGCCGTTGGAGCAAAATCTAAAGCGCGGAACAGATTGAACCAGCAACAGCACCGTCAACAGCAACAGCGGCCGCCATTAATTTAGAGCCAAAGTATTTCAATTGTTCAACACACATTAGAACAGCAACAGCAACGCCAACAGCGTCGTTAGGCCAAAGTCCTAAATTTGCTGTTGCTGGTGCGGTGTGGTCAACTTTCCCACTGCAATATTCAGTGGCACCACAATAGGCGTTTTTCTTTTTTAGCCCCGAGCAGGGCACAGAGCGGGGCCTGAGCGCTTAGAGCTCGCTCCGAACCGAGCGTGACCTGAGCGCTCTGAGCTAATTAAGAAACACATCTGAGCACCGAATTGTCATTGTATCATTTTTCAAATAAACCAAATGCCGAATTTATCTCCAGCGAAATTTCCTGGAACGCTATTTTTTTCACTCCGGTGTCTATCCGCAACTTGTTCCTTTTTAATGATTCTATCAAGAACAACATCATCTGTTTCGTCCACTTCACCCCTTCGAAAACAAAAAATATTATACTCTGCTCATAATTAATTCCTTACCTTCACTGGGAGAACAACCAGCTTCGCCCGCCATTTCCATTGTTTTGATTTTGTATTTCTTTTTTTTTTTTTCTTTTACTAGCAAAAAAATTTAATGAAGTTAGCCGCGCTCAGCTTTTTGCTCCGTCTGCTCGGTCATTTATTATCGAGCTCATCGAGCGAGCCCCGTTCGAGCTCTGAGCTAAAAAATACTACGTTTATATGAGGTATTGAAGCGAGCTTGAAGCTCGCTTCGACCCTTTGTAAACGGGTATTGAGTTGAAATGAGCTTCGTTCGACTCGATCTCACTCGCTCAGCGGTGTCGAGTCGAAATATGAGACGAAAAACCTGAGTCGAGGAGTTGGCTTAACAAAATGTTTCAGAATCGCTCAACACCATTTCAACTCAACTCCAAATCGAGCTTTCAACTCAAATGACGAAAAACCTGGGTCGAAAATCCGACTCTAATCCAACTCGATCTTTCGATACTGCATATAAACGTAGTAAAAGAAATGCAAGTTGAGCGTTCAGGGCGCTCTGGGTTAAAAAAGTAACATACATAGTTCTTTTTTTGACAGTTCAGTGCCCCGCTCGGAGCTAAAAAAGAAAAACGCCTAATGAAAAGCTTTTTTTTCCATATGAAATGTCAAGCAGATGAAATGACGTTGCTGGTGGCAATGTGTTTGAGAAATTTTTGCTGGTCAGCGTGCTGTTTGCTGTTGACGATGCTGGTGCTGTTGCTGGTTTAATCTGTTTCGCGCATTAACCCAAAAATGCTGTCAAATGCTCAGGATTTCTATAGGCGTTTTTCTTTTTTAGTTCAGAACAGAACCTGAGTTGTCAAAAAATAAATTGTGTTTCTTTTTTAGTTCAGAGTGTTCAGAGTTTCGAAAATGTGTTTCTTTTTTCGTTCTGAGCATGTTCTGAGCGTATTCAGAGTGCGCTCTATGAGCTCAGAATAAAATAACTGAGCAGACAGAGTAAAATGCTTAACACAAGCATTTGACAGATGGAAATTAAAAAAAAATGGCGACAGCTACATAAGTGTTCAGGTCTGTTTCAAAATATACTCAGAGCGCTCAGAGCACGCTTGGTTCAGAGAATGTTCGGAACATGCTCGACATGCTCGGACTCTGTTCAGAGCTCTATACTGAACTAAAAAAGAAAAACGCCTTATATCGGTGTAAGAAATTTTTCATCCCTTCTGACCTGGCCACCATTTATGAAGCGCTTATACGTCCAAACCTCGAGTATAACTCACATCTTTGGGTAGGTTCAGCAAAAACTTCTCCACTTATTGGATAGAATGCAGAACAAAGCGTTAAAATTGATAGCCTATTCGATTCGTTTTTTAGTCGTACAACATGAAAAGAAATCCCTAAGACATCTTAGTGGTAAGATTAAAAAAAAAAAAACAGGTTGTGGATCAAACACATTCCGCGGTCTATGTACTTTTATGTTACCCATTATCGTTATATCATTATGTTTGATTAAAATTCAGAGTTCGATTTCTGTTACGAGTATAAAACTTGACTTATTGCAGTACTCGAATGGCATTCAATACATACCTAGCAGCTTGTCGGAATGCTGGATCGTGTATCACTTTCATTACAGACTTATAAAGTTTATCGGCCGTTAAAGCTTCTAGATTTAATTTCACAGCATAGCCATCCACTTCCGCCTTAGCTGAATTGACATCATGATCGCAGAATACAGGCATTGTCACAACAGGCACGCCATGGTATACAGTTTCGTACATACTTAATAGTCCACCATGTGTTATAAACGCACGCAACTTTCGATGTCCCAAAATATCTTGTTGGGGCAGCCAACGACTAAGCTTTACATTTGGAGTTAAGTCATGCATCTCTGATGCACTTCCTTCCCATTTCCATAACACATGATATGGCAGGCGTGCGAATGTTTTAACCATCAGCCTACGTAGTGATTCTGGCATATTGGATGCTTTTACCGAGGATCCCATGGAAACATAAATGAAACCAGATTCTCCCGCAGATGCAATAAATTCCTCCAAGTCCTTTGGCAGTGGTCGAGCCGGTTTGCAGTGGATGCATGCAACTTCAGCTATATTGGGATTTAACGCGCGTGGGTAGGATACTACAGTGTGGCCATTCTGCAAAATAAAACTAACATTCTTGGAAATATCATATGGATGCGGATGGTCCGATCCGAGGCGATCCTGTAGCACTTTATGCACCAGACCTATCACGAGCTGAAAGAAATAGTTATTATGATAAAAGACATTCTTATTAGCGAAATGTTTTAATAAAGCTTACCTTATGTAACATAGCAAAAGACAACTGCATAGCAGTATTGATGGCTCTTTCGATCAAATTCATATTGTCGGTGAATGCAGTGTAGAAGTTCGGAGTGATGGCGAATGATCCTGGGTTCCCAGCAATCGATAGACTTCCAGTGTAGAAGCCAACTGTATTAATGTACATAAATGGAATTTTATAGTGGTGCACCATGCCAAGGGCACACTCAGGGTAAGCACCGTCCAGGATGGCCAAATCGAAATTACGGTTCATAAGTTCTTTGGTTTCGGCATCTTCAAGCATTGCGTCACAAGACTATAAGAATTAATAAATAAATAAAATTACATAGAGACTCCGAAAATGGATGAAATATTTTTGCATGTGGTTTCGTGTTTCAAATGAAAAGCATTCAAGGAAAATTCCCTCCCTACCCGGTTGTCTGCACAAACAACCGGCCCGGCAACTCTGCACGTCTATTGCGCGAGGTATACATTATATGGATGTACCTGTATACACTGTGTACAGGTGAGTTGGTAGTTTTAGCCAAAGACCCATTTCGCAATGAACGTTATTGAACTCGGCGTAAAGTATAAATGCAGCTTTCTAAATGAGCGTTGATAGTGCTGAGCATTATTATTGGATTTGTTTATTATTTCTATGCGCTATTCCACCAATCAACATGCAATGTGTAATGGCGCGCAATACGCGCGTGAAGAATGTCAAACTAGGTAGTGCAGTAGTAATGGCCGTTGGTGTGATGGTTGATACGAGTAGCAACATCAACTCTATTAACAATAACAAAAAATATAACGTAATTTGGAGATGAAGAAACTTGTTATAGGAATATGGTTAGATGATTCGCTTTTTTTCGAAGTGTGACTTGTAAATACCCCCATTCATGGACGAATCGCTCGCAATTATTCGGGTCAGTAAATTATAAAGCTGACAGTTTTTTTTTCTTGCATCTGAGGTTGTCTGAATTGAAAAGACGAACCAACGCCAATTATCTTACCTTAAGGGGGACAACAACACCAGCGACTTATCAAGACAAAAAGTAAGCCGCTGAACTGCAGAAGGTTAACACAAAAAATATTATTCGGATAAGCTCGTGCCCTTCGTGTTTAGTTACGCTTAGTTTGTGTACAAGTTGTGGATGTTCTTGTCTAAAAAAATAATTTTATTTTTGTTAAGGATCTTGTCAACAAAATCTTAAACTTAAACTTGAAAATAAATCTGATTTGTTGTTTTTAGACAAATGCTTTGAGAATGCAGTGCAAAATCAGAAAAACGAAAGAGTTGTTGCAAGAACTTTTTTTTTTTGCTTACTTGTGTGTAAATAAATAATTAATATTATTTAGATTTAGTGTACATTTCTCTAGCGTATAGAAAATTTATGGTTGATTTTATACCGAAAGTTGGGAAATGTTCCGATTTAAATCAGAAACATTTCAGACCTCTATGATTCTTTCTAAGAACATTTGAACAACTGATCGATATTTATTTACGAACAGGCATTGAAATAGAATTTTTCTACAACTTATGGCAAAAGCAAAGGAAAATCTGTGAGCAAGAGAGCACACACTTTGTACACCCAACCAACCAATATTCGCTACATCATAAAGAATATATATATTATGCTTGTTTTTCCATATATAGAGGTCGCTTTAAACCTTCATTTCTAAACGAAGATGATTAACTTGGTGAATCTTTGAATCGAATGCCTAGAAGCGAGAATATCAGTTAAGCAAGGCGGTCTTCTTCTCTGAAACTTCGTAGCGAAGAGGCTGTCTCGCTAGCTTCATTACAATGTGCAAGCTTATAGTCTAATTGTGTCGGTTTTCCTACTGACAACCAATTCAAACTATGTTTCCTTATAGCAAAATTGTAACAAAACATTTCATTTAAGGAAAATTTAGTAGGTATTAGTTTTTTCTCCATAATTCGTAAACAGGCTTCAAAACAATAAAACAAATTGTCAAAGTTGATGGATATTAATTTTACATAAATCCACCTGAACAAGTTTTTATCTTATTAGCTGATTTTTTTTAATTAAACACTTTCTGATTGTTTCCAAAATTAAATTCATAAAAACAAACGATTAATATTTATGCTAATCTAAGAATTTATAATTTGGGATTCAACTCGATAAAATTAATTATCGCATTTTGAGCAATAGTATATAATATATAAAAACTGGATTTTGATATTTAATGATTGAAATATTAATTTATAGAAAGAGAATACAAATGTTGATAGATGGGTATGAAACTACAAATAATAAACAAAATTGTTAGTAAACATTTTTGACTGTTGTATCTATAGACTGTATTTTATATTTTAAACAGTCAACGTTGTATCAGTTTATCATTTAAGTATTTATATATATCTCTTCTTTCGAAGGTCACGGAAAGGCTGATCAATCATCAGCTCAAGAAATACCGAAAGAAATTACAGGCAATATGGGTTTCCAGGAAATCGTTCCACTGGGGATCTGATAGCATCTTTACATTCTTTTGAAGAAAATAAGACTATTGCGCTTGATATTTCTAAGCACTCCATGCTTCATGCTAGAATTGATAATATAGAAATGGGAAACAGCAACCTTAAAGTAAGTACGAAATACATGTACGTGGGTACGCCACAGGGAGTTGTCTTATTATCTCGGTTGCTTTGGCTTCTGGTCGTAAACCAGATTTTAGTTAAACTGGGAAAAGCGGTACAAAAGTCGTGCTGATGATACGAGTATAGTGATAATGGCATCAAGAAAATTTGTGCCCACCCTATACGAGCTCCTACAAACAGCCCTTGGGCAGTTCAGTAATTGGGCTAGTAGCTGCGGAATTAATGTCAACCCTCTTTAAATAGAAATGATTCTGCTTACGAGAAAACGAAACATTTCAAACATAAATCCCTCCACCATAAATAGGACATAGCTCCATATAACTGACATCACCAAATATATTGGTTTAGTTATCGATCGTAAACTTTACTCGAAAAAGAACATCAAAGAAAGAAAAAAATGCTACAATAACCTTCTAAGCCTGCAGTTGAATTTTTGGCAAGAAATGGGGACCCAGCCCAAAAACCAATTATTGTATGCACAAAGCCCATCCTGACGTACGCTTTTTTGGTTTGGTTGCTATACAAAGATAAGGGTTATGACAAAAATTTAGAAACTAGACATATATCTGCACAATAAGAGCCATGAGAACCACGCTAACCGTAACCCTAGAAAATTTCCTCTCACTTGCCCGAATCGATCTTTTCACGTAGGAGTTAGCGGCTCTACGACATAAAGAGTGTACAAATTAGAAAAGAGGCCACTGTGGTCACAGAACGATTGTAAACTTTACTGACATAGACTTTCAAACAGACTATATTTCCCCGTTCAAAGAATTTACCCCAATCACACTACCAAATATTCCAATAAGTGAGATATGTATGGAAAACCGAGTCCTAAACGCAAATCATGTATAAGTCCTCACAGAGGATTCCAAACCGGAAGCTGGGAAAGGGTCAGGTATCTTCCAAATTCAGCAAAGTTTCCAAAAAGACCACAAATGACAGATTGTCAACAATTACAACTGTTGGGCTTCAAGGAATCTTTGGCCAGATATTTCGAAGAAATAAATAGAAATTTCGTTGAAGCAAAATGTCTCCGATAGCCATTGTTTTTGAATGGCACATGTATCGAAAAAGCCAAAAACGTCTCAGTACTCGGTATGTGTGTCAACGACGATCTTCGTTTGAATTACCACATTCTCGAATCCGCCAAAAGCGCTGCTTAATAAATAATCTACCCGGCATGATTTTCCCGCACAATTTTAATTTGCAAGCATTTAAGTCCAATGTTCATTGTCACTTCATTTCTCTCCCTCCCTAATTTCATCATCGATCGTGCTGTGTTCAATATTATAAGGGTATCAATATACCCTTAAGCGCGTGTTAATTGTAAAAAAGAGACGAAAATACGCATAATAAAAGTTTCTCTTACATATTTTAGAACTTCCAACACTACTGTACATGAAATGAATGTCTCCTAATGTTGGGCCTTAAATTGAAATTACAAAACATACAAGTTAAGCATAAGTTAGGGTTTATTTCGAAGTTAATAGAGATACAAGTAAACCTTCTTTGTTTTTATCAACACTTTTCAAAACACATACTCTTTACATCTTAAAAAAAATAAAAGTTTATTTGCTTAATGTTTTTTAATTAGTAAATGACACTCTGAAAACCCTGAGGTCAAATTCATTATTTCTTATTTATTGTTATTATTCTAACTCAATAGTGAATCCGTGTTTGACAATTTTAACTACACCAAGCCCCTTTGAAAATTCTATAGGAAATTTTGTTTTCATACAAATATGAGCAGTGTTAATTTTTTACAAAAACAAAACTTATTTAACTTGAGACTTACCTGAAATGCATAACGAATACCATCCCAAAATGAAATAGGCATTTCTCCAGACATTCTAGCACCTAATAAATCCCAATTTGTATAGTTCTGAATATATTCAACTAGTCCAGATGGAGTTATCTCATGTAATCCACTGATAGAAAAATCAGCTGGGAAACCGCTCAGAAATGTTATGTTGTGTCCTCTAAAATGTGCGAAAAACAAAATTAATGTAATGAGTATTATGAAAATAATTTTGTATAATTTAATTTTATTTTATTTAGTTAGATTGATAAGAGCTTAAGGTTATTAAAAGCTATTTTAATCAGTAGTTCTACAAGTACAATTAACGATTCAAAAGTATGTATGTATGTATATAAAATTGGCAAGAAGAGGTCACCTTAAAAGACTCACGAACGCTAAATTTTGTGGACCATATTAAATTTCCCATTATCATACTTTACTTTAATAAATATTTACAAATTTTGCAAAAATGATGTATTGAAACCTTTTGTGAAGTCTTAGTTTAAGCATTTATTTTATTGCTTTAAGACTTGAGACCATCCAATACGACTTGTATTGAGCGGTCCAACGAAGAAGAGATTGATCAATACCAAATGCATGCATGTTCGTAAAGAGAGCTTGATGTCAAACTCTGTGAAATACTTTGGAAATATTGAGCGTAATAATTTAACTTTTTCCAAAACGATGTAAAGACTGGTTCCATTACTCGGTGAGATATATTTTTAGATCACGAATGGATCTATTGCTACTAAAGCCGTACTGCAGGTCATTAAGAAGCTTTCGCTCTCCAAGATATTTTTTAGGCTGATAATTAATCAGAGTTTCTATGACCTTGAAAAAAAGGGTCGTAAGTGCGATTGGACGAAAGCTTGGAGGAGTCATAACACTCTCTGGTGGTGTCGAATTAACAGCAAACTGTGCTGCAATAAGGAGTGTCATTAAAGTGGTATTTTAAAACATTAACTAACATTTTAAAACTAAATAAGATGTTAAAATCGAATAAAACATGCTGTGTGTGAAGCATTAACACAATTATTTTTATTTGAAAGATCCATGTGTGCAATTATGTATGGAATATGATATCGTTCAAATGCTCGCCTTGGCTTCTTAGGGTGGTACCGAGTGTGGTGCGTACGGCCAATTTGGGCCATAAGAAATTGTTTATCATCGTTCTGTAGAGCTTGCCATTTACGGTGACCGCTTACTAACGTTGTTTTTAAAAAAGTACGTACCAATGACGCCGCCGGCCCAAAATCCACACCAAACGGTAAATTTTTGGGGATTCATAGTCACCTGGTATGGGTTGGTGTAGTTAACACAGCCATTCATCCAAAAATGCGACTCGTCTTTATTTTTGATCTTTCGGCCAAAATTCGGGTCTCTCCCAAAAACTCCGAAGCTCAGTCAGTGAACAAACGTCGTTTTCTATGGTGATGAACTTTGAGCTTCTCGGTCAGTCGGATTTTGAACGGGCTTACAGTTCGCGTACACTAAAACCGAATCATCGGCCGATATCGGTTCGGAGCTATTCGGACGACTGTCCCGGACGTTCGCCTCCATACACTCCTTCCGAACTCGGATGGTGCCGGTCTGGAGTCTGACTGTAAACCTTGGATATGAAAGTAATAATTTTTTTCAATGGAAAATTTTTTCTTTGTCTGCAACAGTCAGCTCCATCTAGGATGAAATTTCGGCCCATAGTCGTTTAGCAATGTCTCAGAGAGGTGCCCTGTTATAAATGGAATTAATTAATGTTTCAGTATCCATATTTTATTTTTTTTTTTGCATGAATTTCATCGCAAGAATCAATCGGGCAACTGACGAAAAATCCAAACATGTTGGGATATGCCGGTTGATCGCTTATTATCGGGCGTTATATGACGATGTCGTTCATTGGTGTACGGGCTCTTCCTTTCCTGCCGAGTTCGGCAGACAACGCCCGAGTATACTTCGGCCGAGGACAGACTAGGTGTACGCGAGCCATTAGGCCCAAGTCCCTACGCGAAATTCACCAAGTTGAAGTGTGCGAAAGACGGATTATTTGTGAACGTCGACGAATCGACTGCCTCTCGGGTTCTGCTGTACACTTTCACGGACCGTGGCGATGTTCTCGGATGATCTTTCGTAAAATGGGCGCAACGTTTACACAAACCAACACTCATTTTGATAAAAAAAAAGTTTCATCATTTGGACGTGATGTTCAATCGTGTTACTTGTCATTACCATGGCAATTTGGCATTAGTAACTGAATTATAAACAACAAATTCGACAGATGTTACTAAAACAACATAGCGGCCTTATTGCAAAGGAGTTACTACTTTACAAAAGGAGTTATTTTAGCCTTTAAAAAATTTGAATTTCATGATTCTTTATATTTTTCTTTAATAACGTCTATTTTAAGAAGTTTAAGTCTCTTAAAGATACATGTAATTGAAAGAAGTTAGAGTGAACTAGCTGCACATATTTTTTCTTACACCTCTCGAGGTAAAGTCTTAATATTTCCATATAAATTTTCAAAATAAAAGTGAATTAAAAAGCATTTAAACACTGTTTCAATTGCGATAATAACTTTTATTTTGTATCTTTTCCATCCTATTAGTTCAATTCTATGCCTTTGATTCCGAACTTGCCCGGAGGGTATTAAATATTTTTAAGTCAAAACTATGTCTGATACCTCTCAAATTGCCCCTCGAGCATTCTCGCGTAAATATTTATTTTTCTTATTAAATATTTTAAGTTGTTTAAATAACAAACACGTCCATTCATCAATTTGATTATCATGTAAATTAACCACGAGGAAATGGTATACTCGTACCATTATATTATTTTATGGAAACGTTTTGATCGTAAAGAAATTTAAATCGTATCTTGAGAGAAAGACGAATGTGCAGAATGCTAGCGAGATACAAACGTATCAGTTGTATATTACTACATAGTTAAGCCTTTAAACTATGTAAAAATAAAGAGTGTTTTTGTTGTTGACTTTGATAGTTATAGTTGTTAAATCATGAATTCAAGCAAACAATATAACTTCATATTATAACTAGGTTCGATGATGAATTGATGGATGATCAACTTAGTTTTAGAGGGCATTACCATTGATTTCTTGTAACAATGAAAATAATTTCAATGAATAATCATAAAGAATTACTACAAAGATTCCAGACGTGATGAGAATTATACAGATTTCTTAGGAATTCCGATTCTTATGGATATTGATCATGGATTGCGGCTTTGTTTTGATTTTGCGTGGATTTTTACGAATAATGGCCAAGTTTTTGTACGTGCCATACATAGCCCATTAACTGAAACAATTGGATTTTGAGACAAAAAGCATTTGAACCTATATGAGTTCTGTTGGTACTAAAGCAAAATCATAATTTTAAGTTCAAAAGACTTATTGAAAAAAAGATAATTTTATGGGGGGAGCATTATGGTCATGTAACTGAGGAATTGCCATGTTGGAAACGTGGGTTGTATATTTTAACGAAAAAAACCGTTAAATGTTAAACTATAGTGGAAGTTCAAACCGAGTTGCTGTGAACGATTAGTAATGACGCGACGCAACAAAGATATAAATAAAACATAAATAATTTGATGATTTTCACAAGTCCAAAAAGACCAAGAGACCAAGAGCAAATAGCATATTTAGGGAGAAAGCGTATATGTAAAGGGTTTTCCAATGGAAATTTCCAAACTTTGACAAATGATTGCGGCCAATATGTTGAAGCTACTATCAAATTAGCTGACATTTATTATGTCAGTCTTTTCAAATCAAGATGGAGAGTTATAGCGTTCAACAACATGGGAAAATGATTAAATTGTTTTATGAAAGGGTGTTTTCTGTTGCAGCAGCATTTCACTAGCTTTCAGTGGAAAATTCATATTCAACGATCAATGACAAGGCTCATTTTCTGGACGATCACAATCCACACGAGAGCCACCAAATTGTATTGTATCCAGAGAAAGTCACACTTTGGTGTGGACTGGCGGCAAAATTGGTCCACAATTCCTTGAGAATGACGTTGACCAGGCCATCATCGTCAACGATGTGGTTGGAATTGTATGGGGGAGTAGAATCATGGGTCGAAAAAATGGGCTTTAAAAACTATGTAACGCCGGCTTAGAGTGAGGTATGAGAACATTTGATCACCATTGCAATATCGTTAATAGTAAGAATAAAAATGAAGGAGATCCTAAGTGGCTGCCTTGTGGGACGCCAGAAGTAGCTAAGAAATCAACTGAGGGGTTAGATATAAATCGAACATTATAATAACGATTTTTCTAGTGAAAAGCAGCGTTTCCGCTGTGCCACTTTAGTGTCAAATTGCCACTTTTTTTCAGGCTGTGCCACCGAGCCACCACCTTTCAGTCTGTGCCACTTTTTATTCCCCACATCCCCACAAGTAAAACTAAAGTTAGCAATTCACCATGCCATTTTTCCATAACTTTTCATATCTTTCATGCGTACGATACTTATACCATCAAAGTTTTAAAATTCAACAACTCAACCCACACATTGAAAAAGTGGGTAACATTAAAAATAGTTTGAATAAATACCTATTTTCCGACTTATATGAATTTCTTGCAAAAATTTTAACCTTGCCTCATGGCAGTGCCATGCGCTAAGAGGGTTTTTTCCAAGCTAACTTTGATGAAAAACAAACTCATCAACAGACTAAACACTGAAACTTGCGAAAATATGTTACCTTAAGTCAATTTTCATACATATATGGTGTTGTTTTGTTTTTAATTTTAAGTGCCACCTTTTTTTCTAGAGTGCCACTTTTTTTGCCACTTTTCCAAAATATCCTAAGGTAACGCTGGTGAAAAGAGATCTATCTTAAGAAGATAAGTTCAAGCCCAAGGGTTGGGAATTTGAATAGAATAAGCTTATGTGAAATTTTGTCAAGGGCCTTACTGAAATCGGTTGAGGCAACGTCGACTTCATTTTCGTTCTCTTATTCTGAGTGGCTAAAGGATACGAAATCAATGAGGTTAGTCGTTGTGGACCAACCCTTGATAAATAAGCCATATCGTCTAGGAGAAAGGAGAGACTTAGAACGAAAACCTAATGTTTGGTAATTAGACCATAGTTTTAGCTTCATATTTTGGGCCCATCTATGTATTCTTTTTGAGATAGGGACAACCTGAAGATTTTTGAGAAATTAAGAGTTAGTGTGGAAGAGCATTTTTGGAGAGAAATATGGCGGTTATGGGCTCCGAAACCTCCGAGTAGATTGAACTTAAAATTTTAGACAATCTTATGTGTTGGCATGATATTGTTTTTCTAAGGGTTAGTTATTAGTTAGTCAGTCCAGTAGTTTGCCAACAAGTCACAGCAATGGGAACCAAAAAGTTGGTTAGGTTGATTGTTTTTACGTTCGAGTTAAATTAAGACACAACATGTTCGATTTTTAAAGTTTTTTTTCGTTGTTATCCAAGTGATCTCAATGCCCAAAAGTGTTTTTCGCCCAGATGCGACAGTGGGCTCATGAGTTAGATGTTGTCAGATCTTTCTAGACGCAAACATTTTTCCGACTCTTTTAAGTATATCAATACTGTGGATTTTATAAGAGTCGTAGCTAGGCGAAACGCACTTTGGAGTTGATGTCACTTGAACTTTCAATTGAATTAAGTTTTCTAATTTTCTTTATCTTCGTTGGAATCAATATTTTTGTATTATCTCACTTAAATGAGTAAACGAATGAATTTTTTGTTGGTGTTACCACTAAAGTAAGATTGTAAGTTTCAATCTCAACCTGTTCTTATTTGTCGAACTCACAGCGGTGGGCAGATATAGATTAATTCCTTAATCACCTCAAAAATATACATATGTTAGAGCCGAGTTTTGTTGACGAAAGTACACACTTTGTTTAGTCCTCGTTAATTATATCATACTCATTTTGGTTCATACTCTGGCAGCTTTAGTATATTTGTTCGCTTTGTCCTTCCTATAATTTCGATATCATCATCTAACCAAAAATATTGCTTCAATTCTTTAAAGATTGTACGTGATATACTGGATTGGATTTTCTTGGCATTGATGTAGTTCGTAGCCTAATAATTAGTTTGGTGGACAATCACTGTTACTATCTCTGGAGATGAAGTGGTTAATACTCAAAAAGTAACTTTTGTCTTGAAAAAGTTCTTCGCATATTAGCAGTTCGGACTCGGCAGAAAACTATAGATACTATAGATACCTTGGTTCTGGTGGTTCTCTAGTTGCTATAAGCGGGTTTAAAATTGATGAACGGTTGGTGGGAATCCACAAAGTGAATTCTGGGTTTTTTTCCAAGATATAGCGCAAGGGCTAAATGTTGTCGGTGGTGAACATCGAAGAAAGAGTCCATATTTTAGCGTAGAGCTTATAGCTTATTTTGTTATTATTTTTGACTTTTTCTCATGTTTTCATTGAATTGGTCATAAATTATTAAACCAATATAGTAGATCTTGAATTCGTACGTTTTCGTACATTCTGTCATGCATCGATTGTATTTGTATTTCATTCGGGAATGAATGATTTTTTGCGTAAATGAAGTCAAGGTCAAATTTTAGACAATAGGTGCCCCTACTTTAATTAATATTATTAACTATATTAAAATAAAATATTTATAATTTACAAAAAAATTTGTGATCTATACAATATTTTGTATGTTTTGAATTTTAAAAAAATCGGAATAGAAGAGGTTTTTGAAAAACTCTTGTAAGACTTATGCCAAAAATTTTAATTTGAGTTTTTCTATTTTGCTCAGAGCCCCACAAATAAATTCATTCAATTTAGTTTTGATTTATACCATAAGTACGATTATCAATTGATAATTGATTGATATTGAAATTTTGTTGTTTAAACTCAATTAATAAAATAATTGATATAATTTGATAATAAATAATATTTTTTTTTGTAATTCATAACGGTCTGTATCATTCTTAATTATCAAAATAAAATTTGATATTTAATCAATTTTATATTTAATTCAATTTATCAATTGATAAAATATCAAATTTTATTATTTATCAATTATCAATTGATAAAATTGACAAAGTAATTGTTAAAATTCTTTAAGCAGATAAAAAAACGCAATCAGTTGCATTGTTATTTTTTTTTTGGATATTACCAATTCAGTAATTTATTTCTTACATACCTCGAAATAAGCCCCTTGGCCAGCTCCCAAAAAGGAATTTTGTGTGATTTTGTTCCACCCATTGTCACCATGAGGATATCTGCAGTGAATGTTCCGCCGACACAAAGTAGGATCAAAAACCCAACGCTACTTATCGGCCTCATTCTAAAACGATAATGAAACAAAATTAAAAAAATTATTATACATATATTTGTTAAGTTGAAAATATTTTATGGGACTATTTATTTACATCGAGAAGTAATAAAACTTAAGAGTGTACACGCGAATTCAAATTTAAAGTTTACTTTGTTTCAGTTGTGACCTGTGACTGAAAAAAGAAATAAAAATGAAAATAAATTCTATTTTCAATTTGTTAAGTTGAAAATATTTTATGAAACTATTTATTTACATTGATAAGTAATAAAATTTAAGAGTGTACTCGCGAATTTAAATTTGCAATATGAAAACAAAACATCCACAGCAAATCTCTACCGCCAATGTTAAACGTTTGCCATAGAATGATTTGAATAACTATTGACCATCCCAAAAATGGTTAAAATTACTCATAATAATTAGACCCAGACTTCTACATCAGGTAGTGGTACTTACATATATTTAGGCAATTTTAATTACGCGGAAGACTACATAATGTTGTGGGAGTCAAAAACAAAAGATAACCTCTAAAACTGAAGTTATTATAAAATGCGGACAATAATTGAATTTTAAATTATTCTGAATTCATAATCATTAGAACTCGTGCGGTGCGGTGCCGGCTAAGATTTTTCATACGATAAGATATTTTGGAGATCAAAATTACTTACTCATTATAATTAAAAAAATTTCAATATCTAGGAATTGCGCCGTGTTTTTTATTGTCATTAAACCTTAATTATAAATGTATGGTTGCATGGGCCAGGTTTTTCTCTTGTGATAGTTTTAATGGTTATGGTATCAACGGTAAGATTGTTTGCGCTTGGTCAAGCAACTAATATTCGACCAAAACCGATTAAATCTTTAGAATGACAAACTTGTTTGGATTTACTATTGCATTAAAACAAAGTTCCTATCATGGATAAAATGCAATTATAAGTAATGGTTCACCATAGTCTCTATTTGAATAGTTCTTTGAACTGAATTAAAGTTGAGCAAATGGCTCTAGTTTCTTGCTAGTGAAGTTTATAATTCAAAGAAGTTTTAAGCATGAAAAAGAGGTTATTTTTATGAGAACAACCATTGCTTATGTATGATGAAATAGATAATTATTTTATTGGCTTGTTATTAAGCTCATGATCTGTCAAAAGTGCATGACTTAGATTTTATTTAGAAAGGTTAAGTGCGCTAGCAGTGTTACAGTTTTATACTTGTTTGTATCTTGATTGGATCTATGTGCATTCACCACCACTGTGGCTGTTTTTAAAAATAAAGCTAGTACATATATTTTTATGTATATACACTTTCGGTTTATTTTTTAATTTATACAGACAATTCCGCTTACACTTATATGATAAATAATATTAAATGAAATACGAATTTTATCATGAAGCACTTTTTAACATTTTTCATATACATGAACTGAATATCTAAGTTAGCTTAAAAAAGATTTTGACAAAAATAATTGAACAACTGCTATATTATATATATTTGAATGCTTTTATATAAATTTCTTGTTTATCTGAATATGTAACTTAAAGCGTGTTTGAATGTAATCAGTAAGTACTTTTTGGGATAAGCCGTGTAAATCCGAAAAATACTCAAAATACTCAACTGCGAAAACCTCAAAAAGTTATACGTGTTTGAATGGTTTGATCCGAACATTTTAAGTCGCCAGTTACAGCTATTATTCAAAACTGTTCTTACAAAAATTACCTTTTAATTTTAGAAAATTAAAAATGAAGTTTATTAATTACTAGCGAAGGCTGGCTGGGGTATCACTCTATTTTCTTCCCTATTCACCCTATTTTTTACTTTTTGACGGACTTAAAAATGAAATTATTATAAAAAAAAAAAATACATAAGCTTAAAATTCATTTTTTAAATGGCTAAAACAACTTCTTTAGCAGTTGGAGCGAACAACAGAATGTCATGTTATTTCTCAAGCAAATATGAATTTTTGCAAAAAAAAAAAACTATAAAGCGTTCTTTTTTTAAATAAAATTTTATAAATGATTAACCCCCAGTTTCATAGTATAAGTTTAACTTAAGTTCGGCTGAACCTGAACTGGAGTTTAAATTTGAAGTTCAACTCGTCCGGTTTCACTGTCTAATCTGAACTTCAGTTCTATTGAACTTAGATTAACTAAATTGTTTTCTCTTTCTATCTGAATCAAAGAAAAAACAATCAAGGAAAGTTTGCTTTGTTTCAGGTGTGACCTGTGACAGAAAAAAAAAAATTAAAAATGAAAATAAATTCTAAATGTTTGAAGGGATTGTTGAACTGAGGTTTAAACGACAAAATAGTGTCGTTTAACTTAAATTACAGAATAAACTCTGTTCGAGGTTTAAATTCAACTGTGAAACCAAATTTATTGTTGAACTGAAGTATAAACCAAAAGTGGGGCTTAAACTTCCAATGGGAAAGCCTTTCCTGAGATATCATTGAATTTTATTTATTTAGAATCACTCTTCCATTATCCCATAATGTACATATATCAGACCAAAAACATAAATGTTAAAGAGCCAAGTTCTTCTATACAAAAACCTTTGTGTAACAAGTCAGCCGTGAAAAGTAGTGAGATCTAAAAGTACGCCAAGTTCTTATTTCATGATGGTTTAATACAGAATATTTAAAGTAGTATAATATTGAAACAGCTACAATATTAATAAGAACCTATCAATAAAACTCAAAATTAATACTTTTATTATATCATGTTCATGTATATGTAGAAAAAAAAAAAACAAAAATCCACAAAGATTAATAAGAAAAAAAAGCTAAATCTAAAACTTGGATTTTGAAGTAAAAGCTGGATTTTTAGTGAATAAGAATAAGCTTAAGCTAGCTAGTTAAAGATGTTTTCTAGTAATAGCTATTTTAAAATAGCCAACGCTAAGTTCATTTAGTTTTAGCTTGTTTTCCAAGCCTAAGCTTCAATTTGTGTGTATACAAATAGCTTAAACTAGAATATTTTAGTTAACGCTACAAAAATTTCAAGATTTGTTCGATCTGTCTAGAAAGCTTTAAAGGTCTTATTTTCAGTATTCAATGGCTTAAAAATGAGACAGAAAACGTATAGACGCAGAGACTGACGGACGATATGACAAAAACATTTCTTACCTGAAACCAATACTTGCCCTATAGAACATATAACAAATTGCTTGATTAATTGCTTGAAGCTGATTAAATTTTCTATTAAATTTCTTAAATATGTTAAAAAAATTTGTTTTAATTTATTTTTCCTACAAAAAAAATTTGTTTCTGTTTTAAAATCGCGCAGTAATTTTTTTTAAACTCTTACAGCTAAAAAACGAAAACAAAACACTTCCACTAGCAAAAGGATCTTTCACCTCTATGACGTTTATGGATATAGAATTGTCAGGTTAAAATTTTAAATTACTTTTAAAAAAGAGTAATAAAGTAAAATTTTATAAGCATTGTTCAAATGTGCCCCGTGTTCAAATGTGCCCCACTCTACCCTAATCATTAAATAATAAAATTTGTCTATTACATTGTACCATTATTTTAAATATTATTCTACTTTAAATATTCGGAAATTTGGTGAGGCGCCAGTGCCTGACTAGCTAACAAATATTCGGAATTTTAAGTTTCTGACTTCATTGGTACTAAAGATACAGAGGGGTCAAAAATCGCCTGAGTTTTGTTTTGTCGTATTATTCACTAAACCCCTTATTTCTCAAATTTATAAATCACTTTGCGAATAGTCCTCTTTTTAACGCTATCAGTACTGCTTAATGCAAGCATTTGTAACAATATTTCTTTTCTCATCCGGTTTTTTCACCTTTAGATACTTGGAAACATCAGCTTGTCACAGTCATCATTTAGCGTGGTGTTAGTTGTTAGTAAATAAATATACATACATATAGCCTAACACTCTACTAAAAAACGAACAAATATGACAAACAAAGAAATAATAATTATTAATCTGCTATCTGTAGCTACAAAAATAACTACAAGTCAAATAATACTAGCTATAAAAACAATAACGTTACGAGTAGTTTCGAATACTTAATGAGAACGCCCATACAACCTGTGCTTAAGTGTAAGCTTTGAGTAACTTAAATCAAAAACATCATGATTTATATTAGCCTCATGTTTCATACGTGTCAAAGGCTCATTGAGACCATAATTGGTACGGTGGAAGTCTATATGAAAAATTTCAGAGTTCCGAGAACTGTGGCTTCTAGTTTTAAAATGAATTTGTTCTAGAAGAACCGGTGAATCTATGGAACCAACCAAGAGCTGGTGTAAAAACATAACATCGCTGACTTTCCGGCGTTTTCTAGAGAATTCATGTTTAAAAGAAGAAGGCGACTGCTGTATGGAGGAAGATGATTTGGGTCACTCCAATTAAGATGACTTAATGCGAAGCGTACATATTTACGTTGGACAGATTCGATTCGATCAATGTGTATTGAGTAAAGTGGCGACCATACAGAACTAGCATATTCTAATTGGGGACGAACAAAGGTGTTGTACAACGAAGATGTTATAAGACTACAAGAAAATTCCTTACTCCAACGCTTAATAAATCCAAGCATTGAGTTTGCTTTACTGACAATTTTCTCAATGTGGAGTGAAAAGTCTAGATTTTGCGAGAAGTGAACGCCCAGGTCGCATGTTGTTTCTACCTTACTTAGAATGTCTTGATTAATGCTGTAATTGTAACATATTGGGTTTTTTCTTCTAAAGAAGGACATTGATTGGCACTTTGAAACATTTAGAAAAAGGTTGTTATATGAGCACCATTCAGAAAACATATTTATGTCATTTTGAAGAGAAACACAATCGGATTGGCTTCTGATGATTTTAAATAATTTAATATCATCTGCGTAGATAAGAACCCTACATGATTTTACAATTGAAATAACATCATTGATTGATACTATGAAAAGAAGTGGACCAAGGTGACTACCTTGTGGAACACCAGAGTCAGCATTAATTGGATCAGAAACGATTCCTCTAAAAAGAACTTGGTATGTTCTTCCCTTCAAATAAGACCTGATCCATTGAACGAATGCAGAAGGGAATCCAAGAGATGAAAGCTTATATAAAATTAGACTATGAGACAACTTGTCGAAGGCTTTACTGAAATCTGTATAAATGCAGTCAACTTGATGACCATCCTCGATAGTTTTATTTGTAAACGACGTGAATTCAACGAGATTAGTAACAGTAGATTTCTTTTTCATAAACCCATGTTGCTCGCTCGCAAGGAAAGGTTTGCAGCTGAAATAAAAACTCTTAAATATGATAGCTTCGAATAGTTTCGGTAAGCAAGAAAGTTTGGCTATTGGTCTATAATTAGAAATATCACCGCGATTTCCTTTTTTGTGAATAGGTATAATGAATGAATTTTTCCAAATTTTAGGGAAAACAGCTTGTTTTAGGGAGTTTTGAAATAAAAACGTTAGGGGTCTTGCCAGAGGTTTGCAACAATTTTTTAAAATATACGCCGGAATTCCATCAGGTCCACTGGACGTGTCGTGGTCTAAGCCCGAAAGATGGTCTAATACATCTTCAACTGTGATAACAATATCACTCATTGAGCTTTGAGAAAAGCTATTCAAATGAGTAAAATTACTCTCACAAGGTTCAAAATCATCATCACAAAACGAAAGTTTAAAGAAGGAAGAAAACATATTGCAAATAACAAGAGGGTTGTTGTTGGTTTCATCCAAGTACTTCATAGTAGATGGATATCCGTCAGATTTTTTCTTGCTATTAACAAATTTCCAAAAAAGTTTGGGGTCAACAAGAAGTGAAGACCGCATTTTTAACATATAACAATCATAGAGGATTCTGCATAATGATTGGAATTCTTCATATAACGATAAATAACTGTTGAAATCATCCAATTTATTAGATATTAGGTACTTTTTCCATGTTCTATTTCTTAAGTTACGTAGACTACGAAGCTCATGGGTGTACCAGGGGGGTGTTGTTAGGGCCGAGTGCCTCGATTTTTTTACAGGTACAGATGCAATGAAACATTCAAAGATACTTAAGTAGAAATTGGAAACCATCACATCAATGCTCCCTTTCAAAAGTAAGTCAAAGTCAATGTTTGTAATTAGTTCATTGAGTAAAGGGAAGTTCGTTTTCTTGAAGTCAAATTCAAGAGAGCCACTATCAAAGTCATAATCAGTTGTATGAGCATGGGAAATCAAAACAGAAAGTGGGGGATGGTAGCTATCAACTTTCGTCATGGGAATTGGACATAGTTCAACAACACAATTACAAGGGTTAGTAACGAATATCAGATCTAACTGTCGAGAAATACTATTTTTTATACAGCTCACTTGCTGTAAATCACAAGATATCACATTGTCAACAAACGCTTCCTGCGGAGAAGAGACGTTGGTGGGTATTAAACATATTTCGTCATCAGAAAGAGTCCATTCTAGGTCGGGAAGATTAAAGTCTCCTGCAAGAAGAACATCGTCAAGAGGTTCGCAAGTATCAGAAATATAGTTAATGGCATTTGAAGCAATATTATATATTTCCAATGGGCTTTTTGGAGGAATGTACATATTTATTATGTAAAGGAATTTATTTCCGATACATACTTTAACACAAATAATATCAACTGAGTCAGTATTAGGGATTGGGAATATGCAGCTATGAAAAACGCTTCGCACAGCAATGATAATTCCACCACCCACGGAAGCTAAGGGATCAGAATATCTATCTTTACGGTACACCACAAAATCGGTGGAAAATAGTTCATTATTTAGAAATGTTGAGTTCAGCCAAGTTTCTGTTAACAAAATTACATCGAAATCAGATGCATGAGATGCTAAAAGAAATTTTTGAGTTTTCGACCGAAGTCCCCTCACATTTTGGTAGTAAAGGGACAGACGATCTAGTTTTTTGAAGGTTTTGGTACATTTTTAGCTTGCGAGGTCTTAGGTTTAAATTCTCTTACAATGACATTTTCAGGCCAGAGTTCAGAACACATTATCTTTTCATACAAACAAAATTCCGTTGTAAGTCTGAAGGACGCAAACGGACTACTTTCTTTATTAATCTTTTGACATTTAAGTTTTTTAACATCAATGTCGAAGTCTTTTAAATGGTCGATTATGTCTTTGATTGAAGTTTCCGGCTGAAGACGTGAGACGTAGATTTCTTTCGGTCTAGGCAAAGCAGAGAGGCGGTTTTTAATAATAAGAGGTTCGATGTTAACTATGGGAGCATTTGAAATGATAATAGATGGTTCGATGTTAATTATGGGAACATTTGAAACGATAATAGGAGGCTCATTATTAACTATGGGAGCATTTGAGATGGTTCTTGGACTATCAATAGAACTAGAAGCAGACGTAGATGGCAATTCATTCAGTAACTCAGATCTTGGTGATTTTATAGATGTAGGTTTCTTTTTGGATGGATTTTCTTTGAAAGGACTAACTGATCTAGAGCGTTTTTTGTTTTTTAGTTTTTTATTACCAGAAGAAGGGGCTGGTTTATTAATAAGCAATTGATCATCATTACTTTCAAGGGCAATAGCTGGCAAGGAAACGGAGTCATTATAATTCGTTATCTTACTATCGGTAGAGGTAGAAGCATCAGACCAATTGATTGGGTCTTCGTACAGTTGTAAATTTGCGACAGTTGACTGAAAGGTAGTAAAAAGACTATCAAAACTGCTGGATAGCTTTAGTATGTCAGCTTTATAAGCCGACATTTTGAAAGCTAATGAAGATATGGAAATTTTTCGGCAGGTCTTACAAAACCAATAAACACCTTCGCACTTATTAACTTTCTCAATGGTCAAAATGGGAATTCCAACACACTTTGCGTGGAAAAATTTACCGCAAGGACCAAAACATGGGAAAGTTTGCGCACCAATCTTGGAAGAACGATTATGGCTAAAATAAAATGGGCGAAGCGTGCGAAATGTTGCTTTAACAAACAACTCTATGACAGCTAATTTGACAGATGTAGTTTGGTTTTTAGTTTTTAAGATATAGAATTTTCTAAACAAAATTTAATTTTTTTTTTCAAAACGATATGACATACAATAATTTTTAAGTGTGGGAGTTTAATGTGATTTTTGAAATTGTAAATTTATTTGTGTTGCAAAAAAACCTTCTCTTTTTTTCTTGATTATCATGATAATAGAAATATTTTTTTCAAGTTTGATTAGCGAGTCTACGAGGGTTTCGGTAATAGTCTACGTGTTGTACCGGAAATATAATCTTCCCTATATCAGAAAAACCATAGCTATTATAAGGGTATTTCTTGTATTGAATTTACTGTTCTTACGATTGAAAAAAGAATTAATTTATACAAAATTTCATTGATTCACAATTTTTTTAAGGGATTTTTATTATATTTTACTTGTACTATAGTAGTCTTTCGATAATTTGAACTAATTAAAAAAGGTGTGTTTTTCAATTTATTACAACACAAAATAATTATTCAAACTAAAGCTTCGATATTTATTAAGTTTAAACAAAACTAATAAATAAAATTCCTGTAATTGCGAGTAAACCTGATTTTAAAAAATAAAACAAAAGAATTTTTCGTAAAATAAATTGTTGTTTTTAATCTGAAAATAGCTTGACTAGATCTTTCGTTTATGACAATTTTTTCTGCGTCCGATTCATTTTGAGCTACATATGTATGTACTTAAGAAATGTATTCGTATTTGTATATTCTATTAATTGTAAAGATGCGAAAAGTCCTCAGTATGTTTCGTTTCGAATTTACTTAACATAGATTTGGTGTGTTTGGAATGGTCTAAGAGCTTCTTGAAATTTAATTTTATTTCTTCCATTGCTAATCTTGACACACAATACCTAACAAATTCATATTATAGAGTTTGAAATTCTCCGAAGTTCACACTATAGAGATGACAATGTAAATGTAATTTCATTCTCAAATCATGAAGATATCAAATTTCGCAAATATTTTTACAGAAATTGAAATGAAACTACGTTTCATGATTTTGGCGGAAAATTGTGATGACAGATAATTGTACTGTATTTTAACGAATTTTAAGAATATAACATTGACGCAAAATTTATAACAGCCTAGTGTATGATATACTACTTAACAATTATGTAGCTTTTTCTTAATATTAAAAATTTTGTAACTATTATCGTGGTAAAGTTATTTTATTTTAAATAAACCGACTCTGAAAATATTCAAGAAGTTCGCTCGAAAAATAAAGTAAATAAACAATTCTTAACGTTTGTATATCTCAAAGCATCATATGAAATTATTGAGATATTTAAAAAATAAAATATCTAGTTGATAGTTTTCACTTGAATAAAATGTTAGAAAAAGTATGATGCTAAGCTCTATTAAAATTGGCAAAATCGCTGTTTTATTCTAATTAGGCTCATTTTAGCACCGCACTAATTCGACTAATATTTTGCGATGCTGCTATCGGGTTATTCTCATATGTCATATTTATGGTTTCAGTAATGTGCGATCTGATGTTCTGAAACAGTGCAAACAATATACCACTTAAAAATTTAATAAATTATTTTTCAACATGAATACATACATATGTATAAACCAAAATGTCAGAGAAAAAAACCATATTACTTGTAAGTCCTTGCAACTTTTTTCTCGTTGATAATACCATTTCATATGATGACAAAACCCACTTTGTTTTACTTCACACGAAACAACTAAAAATACTAATCCTATTGTCAAAAACATTAACATTAAACATGCGATCTATCTAGATTTGACTGGTTATGATTTGACCTTTGAAATTTCTTATCCGGTGACAGATTGACATTTTTAATACTTATGTCAATTGGCAAAATATCATTTAAGAAATTTATAATATTTTGAAGAATTATATAAAATCAAATTTGTATTGTTTTTAATTGGTATTAACCTCCAAACTTAATAGATAGTTTCATTTGAACTATTTATGGCAAATTCAAGTACAAAACTACTTATTAAGATTTGACCTTCTTCAGCACTCCTCAAAAGATTTACACAACATTAATGGACCGAAAATAAACCCAAATATGGCAGTAAGACTTACGAGTATAGCAATTTGTATCTTATAGTGTTTTTATTATTTCAAAGATGACATAAATTTTACTATTTAAATACATACATACAAATGCTGATATATTGCTGATGGGTTGGTAAAGTTGTACGATAAGTAATGAGTTCATGGTCGTATCTTTGAACAATTAGAAATAATTTTTACAAAACAATGATTTATTTAAACGTTCGTTTCGATGGTTAATAGCTGTTTTGGCAGTGTGTGCGTTGAAGACAAATTACGAGAATTTTTACACGCAAAATTTAAATGGTAGGTTGATAAATATTTTCATCATATTGTAATATTTTTGCTAGGTCCGTTAAATAAAACTTATTACTCCTTTTAGAATTTCTTCTTTATTTACACTTTTCAAATCAAAACAATAAATCTCAATTTATAATCAACTCTAATACTTTTATTCCAACTTAAATCCACTTCTTTAATTACACTTTCCACAATCCAATAGTTCAGCTTTGCACACTTTCATAATCGAAAATAAACTGTCTCTCGCTCACCGTGAACACTCCCTTATATACTCAAATTAGTTGTTCTCGAAAGTTCTTGTCTTGGAATGTTCTAGATGTTTGGAATAAGGGGAAATACATTTGACATTGGAAAAGAGCTTTTTGTTTCTTCCATAAATTAGATATGCAGTTTTCCAACAGATGGCGCTGTAGTAGTATAAAGCTCTGTTCACAACATTGCCCCCTTCTTAAGATTGTTCGTCCCGAACAATTCTATCTCCAGATTCGATACTGTATCGGTGCAGTCGATCGCTATGCACAACTTTTAACTTTCCTCTTGACCCTCTTTGAATTCGGTAAACGACATCATTGATTTTCGTGACGACAGTATAAGGGCCTTCCCAGTTTTGTTGAAGCTTCGGCGACAATCCCTTTTGACGATGTGGATTATACAGCCATACACGATCTCCTACTTGGAATCCTGTCGTGTTTGCTCTTGTGTCGTACCTTGTCTTCATTCGATCGCTGTAAGCGCTCATTCTAGTCCTGGTCTTTTCGTGGATGTCGATTAGCCTCTCTTTCAGGTCACTCACGTAATCCCCTGTTTCCTGAGACTCTTGTGATGGGTGTCCAAACCTTATCTCACTAGGCAGCCGTATGCTTCTTCCAAACAGGATTTCAGATGGTGTTTGTCCTGTTGAGCTATGTATTGCACTTCGGTAGGCCATCAAAAAAAGTGGTATGTGCCTATCCCAGTTTCTTTGGTGGTCGCTTATAACTTTAGTGAGGTGCTCTTTTAAGGTCCTGTTGAATCTCTCGACCATTCCATCAGATTGCGGGTGAAGTGGTGTGGTTCTCGTTTTCTTAATGCCAAGGAACGCGCACACCTCTTGGAATATGTTCGACTCATTCCTTGGTCAGAATGGAGCTCCATAGGCACACCGAACCTGCTTACCCAGTTAGACACAATCTGGTCGGCCACGGTCTTGGCTTCTTGGTTCGGAATAGCGTATGCCTCAGGCCATTTGCTAAAGTAATCCATTACCACCAGAATGTATTTGTTTCCAGCATTCGTTTCCGGAAATGGGCCAGCCACATCAACAGCAATCCTTTCAAACGGTGAGCCGACATTATATTGCATCATTTTTCCTTGCAGTTTTCTACCAGGTCCTTTGGTTGCAGCACAAGCGTCACAATTTCGGCACCACTTTTCAACGTCGTCTCTTGCATGCAACCAGTAGAATCGTTGCTTTACTTTTTCTAAAGTCTTATTGACTCCCAAATGGCCTCCTGAAGGTCCATCATGCATCTTTCGAAGAACCTCTTTGATTTTCGATTGAGGTAACACAAGCTGCATCACATAGGATTTACCATCAGCGGACTCCCATTTTCGCCGAAGAACACCTTCTTGCACATGAAGTGAGTCCCATTGTGCCCAATAGGCCTTTAAAACTGGACTCCTATCGGAAATGTCATTCCATGCGGGTTTTTCTTCATGTTCCTTCCACGCGAGAAGAGGTTCAATGTCGGGGTCTTCTTGTTGAGCAGATCTTATTTCTTCATTGCTCCATCCACAAATGGGGTCAGCCCTTATTCGCAGAGTGTTGATGGCGACCATGCGTTTGTTGCCATTTGACGTTGCCTCGACAGTCAGACTTTTATTGTTTCGTTTGGTCTGAGAAACCTGGATGGTGTTTCTGGGGCCATCAGTACCAGAAACCAGCTTCTGTTCCTCGAAGTTGGTTCTTACTCGTTTCTCTGTTGGTATACTTGTTCGGGAAGTAACACTGGTGTTCTTGTTACCTTGATCTGAGTTTGAAACTCCGTGTCCACAATGTTGACAAGCTCTTCTTGGTGGTAATCGACATTGACGCTGTAAATGTCCAGTCTTGTTGCAATTCCAGCACTTTGCAAGTCCGTTTCGTTGATTCCTTTGGACATCAGTTCTTCGGCATGAGCATTCTTCGACGATGGCTTCTCTAAGTCGATGTACTCCGTGAGAAGCTTGCTCTGCTGCTTCCATTGTCAAGGCAAACGCTAATGTTTCAGAAAGCGTTCGTTTTCCAGCAGTTCGCACGGCCCTTTGAAGATGTATGTCGGAAATGGCGCGAACAAATGCCTCAACTGCAAACTGGTTACGGATTTCTTCTCCAACATCTGGATATACAAGATGAACAAGCCTTTCAATGTCTGCTTGTAGCTGTTGTAGAGTTTCGCCCCTCTTCTGAACTCTGGAATAGAGTCGTACCTTGAAGACTTCTTTCATATGGCTATTGCCAAAGCGTTTGTCTATAGCCTCAACCAAGTAATTAAAGTCGCCGCTCTTGTCTGCTGGTATGGTTAGCAATAACTCAGCAGCTGCTCCTCTAAGAGCAAGGGTTAGAGCTATACACTTGTCAGCCTCATCCCAGCCATTTGCTGTAGAAGCTGCCTCAAATTGCTTCTTGTATATTGACCAAGAAGTTTGTCCATCAAAGGTTGGAGGTTGCATCTCTTTTTTTCTCAAAGCTTCCCCAGAACTTTCCCGAATCTTTATGTTTCGAACACGGTCTAACTCTTTTAAAAACGTCTCCATTTTGTTGTCGACTAGCAATGAAACACGTTCATCTAACACTTTTGAAAACGTCTCCATTTTGTTGTCGACTTGATTCTCCAGCAATGAAACACGCCCATCAAGTGCAGATACATTATTCTCGATGTTAACAAGCTTGCCTTCTAGCATTTTTCTCTGCTCTTCGAGAAGGTCTTTTTGTTCGCTATGCTGTTTTTTCTGCTCATTTCTTTGCTCTTCGAGACGTTCGAGAACATTCTTTTGTTCGTTTTTCTGCTCATTTCGTTGCTCTTCGAGACGTTCAAGCAGAAGACTAAACATATTTGAAACATCTACATTTTTACTCACGTCTGCTTCCTCAGCGTCAGCTTCAAAGACGAAAATGTCCGGGTCTTCATTTTGTTGTTTCAAATATTCGGCCAAACGCAGAACAAGCTCATTTTTCGATCCTGCTCTAGAAAGTTCTCGCTTGCCTAATTCACTTTTCAACTCATTACAGTTGAGCTCTTTCAGTAACTTGCTCATTTTTTTATTTATTTTTTTTTTTCGCACACTTCACTGCACAATAAGTTTTATTCCACTTTTCTGACACCAATGTAATATTTTTGCTAGGTCCGTTAAATAAAACTTATTACTCCTTTTAGAATTTCTTCTTTATTTACACTTTTCAAATCAAAACAATAAATCTCAATTTATAATCAACTCTAATACTTTTATTCCAACTTAAATCCACTTCTTTAATTACACTTTCCACAATCCAATAGTTCAGCTTTGCACACTTTCATAATCGAAAATAAACTGTCTCTCGCTCACCGTGAACACTCCCCTATATACTCAAATTAGTTGTTCTCGAAAGTTCTTGTCTTGGAATGTTCTAGATGTTTGGAATAAGGGGAAATACATTTGACATTGGAAAAGAGCTTTTTGTTTCTTCCATAAATTAGATATGCAGTTTTCCAACAGATGGCGCTGTAGTAGTATAAAGCTCTGTTCACAACAATATTTACTATAAAAGTATTATAATTCAACATCGAGACATTGTGTCCTTAATTATTAAACGTCAAAAATTATTGTCAAAGGAACTTATTTTAAATTTCAAGTGCTAACAAGAAAACATAATTGAAAAATCGCACGACTTTTATCCAAAGTAAACAAACTTTTATAAGTTAAACGTTACAAAACTTAAAAATATTAAATAAATTCCCTGGAAAGATATGCAATATCACGTGTAGGAATCCCCAATGTGCGTACAAAATTGCACTCTCACAACAGAGAGTGATGTGCCAAAAAAAACCTGCTACAAAACTGTTAAGTGACCCCAATACGTGATACCCATGTACAATTATAACATTACCTTTATGAATAATTGTAAATTTATAATCTGTAGGCCATTTAAAAGCGTGACTTTAACTATTATGCTTCTGTTGTTTCAAAGTTTTACAATTAACTTGTAATTCAATTGAAATATGAATCCAATTGCCTAACTAAATTCATAAACTCTATTGCAGCTTATGTATCTTTACAAACTATATTGTATTTAGTCTGGTTCTACGCTGATTACCTAAAAATAAAACACCGCATTTCATCCAGCCAATAGTGTTGCCCAATACAACTATGAAGTTTGCTTGGAACAAATTTTAATTGCATAACATCGTTGCACTTTAGACTGAGTAAGTATACTTCAAGTATCAGAAACAACATTAATCAGGTTGCCAGTCGTCATCAACTCACTCGCTACTTTCCTTCAATTTTCATTTCATTGCTCAAATGATAAACTCGCGCATTGCAACGCCATGCTTAACAGGTACCGTGCCTAGTGGCCATATTTAATTTTTGTTGATCAACAAAGAGGATTTTTTCTTCCGGATATCATTGCTATCGTTCGAATTCACCAACAATTCGAATTATATTGGTGGTGAGTGCAACTCATTTCGTGAGTGATTTTTTTTTTTCTACTTGTGTACAGATACTTCACTGAACCGTTTATGGCCCGTAGGTGGGTAATCAAATAATCGTACGAGCTTGTATTACACCAAAGAAGTTACAGACACAAGACTTATACAATAAAATAAACCCCCTTTTCAGTCTTGATGTTTAAAAAAGAAAAATGCTTCGTGAAAGTGGCATTCCACACGAGGTATTTCAATCATTTACACCGCCATCACCATCTGGTGATTATTCTTCATCAATTTGCAGATTTTTTCAACTGACAGTTGTTGCGCTGAAGTAGACCATTTTAAGTACAAGTATTTGGGTAAATATTGACTTGTTTGTTTTTATGGCAATTTTTTGATTTTTTTCTGTCTGTTATAAGATTAATGATTGTTCACACTTTGTGTGAGTATGCGTCTAGACTGGAGTGGTCACAAAAAAGAAAGAGGCGCAACAAAAAATAGCTTATCGACTCTTTGCATGATCTATGACAATGATTACCTTGAACTTGACAATGAACTGAAGACTTTGAGAAGAAGAAACACTACATTACCACAAACCAATGATGGCAAAATTTAGTAAAATATATCCATCGACATATCTACCTGTTATTTATATAATAGCTGAAAAGATTAAAATTTAGCTGTTGTTGTTGATGTTGTTTTCGACAGACAATAGGCGAATGATATAACTAATTTAATTTTGCCGGCTATTTGGAAATGGGAAACATAAAATTATGTACCAGTTTGACATAAATAGCTTGATGATTTCTTTTTATTAGCAGAGGCGCGTTTTTTTTATAGTTTAAACGATTTGTTTAGTTAAGGCTTTTAAATATTTATAATATTTAAATGTTCTTTATTGAATTATTTATCAATTAGCAAAGCTGATTTTTTATCCCGGATTTTATGTGACAACTTTTATATTTTGACACTCTATAAAAATATTTTTTTTTATATATTATACATAAACATATTCGTGTTTTTATCACAATATAGTTTTAATATATTTTTCCTCTGTCTTTATTCAGGCTCGTAGTTTAAAGGGGAATTTATAAAAGGAGCTTTTCAAATGTTGTTTCTGTGACATCTGTCAAATCTGGTGTTTATTTTTCAATTACTGATGCCATATCACCATGGCAAGTTACCCGATTGAACAGCACGTCCAAATAGTAGAACTTTTCTATAAAAATGAGTGTTCATTGCTGCGAATGTTGGGCTCGTTACGCCCATTTTACCGTAGGCGTGGTGGCCCTTCACAATGTTTGGTGGCCAAAATTGAGACGAACGGTTTTTTAATCAATCTGCCAACACTCGTACGTCAACGGAACGCAATATTGGCCCAGAACATTGCCGCGATCCGTGAAATTTTACAGCAGAACCCGACGCAATCGATTCCTCGCCGTGCTCAAGAACTTGACCTTCAAATTCAACTTGATGTACAAGATCCTACTGACTGACGAGCGTTTGGAAGAGGACCCCAATTTTGGCCAAAAAAAAAAAAATTGACACAAATCCACACGAGGCTCGCAAGATGAAATTGTATACTCAAAAAGTTACTGTTTCGTGTATATTTTGAACTGCTGGCATCATTGGTCCGTACTTTTTCGAAAACGACGTTGATGAGGCGGTCATCAAAAGCAAGAGCTAAAAAACCAATTTCTTATGCCCCAACTGAACCCAATGGACCTAGACCACATGTGGTACCAGCAGGATAACACTACGTATCACACAGCGAACGCAATGATTGACATGACACATCAATGATTTAAGGTACTAGTACGGTCTGAAACGTCAAACAAACGCACGATTTTTGGGAATGTTTTTCTCGGAAACTTTATTATTTAATAACATAATTTTTTTTTAAATAATGAATACATTTGTCTTACTTTTGGAATTTTGGCCGAATTATAGAGGGCGCCAACGTCGACTCATCAAAAACACATTGTCCCATTACTTATACATATACATTGATGAAATAAGACTAAAACTAAATCTAAAACTAAAACTAAATTTGTTTGAATTTCATTCAACAACCTGAAACGCATATTTATGTGTTTATCTAAAACAAAAGTTCAATTTTTTGTCTTAGTCTTCTCCATAAAAATAAGTGTACAGTGTGGGCCATCTGGTGGTTTCTTTTTAAATTATCGGTTATTTTGACACTGACAGCTGTTCACCGCTCGAAATCTTGACAGAAAATCAATATCATACCTCCGCGGAACGAAATGAGTCCTTTACGCTTGAAGCAACCACCGCGCCAGTTTGTGCAAAAAGTTTGTGGGACTGGTATGCTAGTGGACAATACTCATGGTCCCCGTCGTCGTACCCCGTCTGTGCGCACCACAGACGAGAATGTGAGACCCAATTCACGAACACCAACTCGCCATCGATTTCAACAGCTCAACATTTCACGCACTAGCCTGAGGAGAATTCTGCACAAAATTGGAACTGGAAAATTTAAGTGACAGAATGCCCTACTGCGAAGCCAGTCAAGACAGCAACTTGAACGATTTTGTATTTTATAATTAATGAGAATGTTTGCAATTACTAATAAAGCCATAAAACATGACAAAAAATTTAATTTTATTCATTTTATTGTATTTTTAAAAAGAAACTTGTAGTTGGACCACCCTTTATGTTTATTAAAAATCTTTAAAAAATATTTTTTACACGAAACCAATTATTGCCTTATAGAAAAAGAAGAACGACTTGATGAGAAAATTAATTTTAAACGATGCTTTATCCCTTCGACCCTATTTTGCCCCCCTCTCAGTACTGAACTGAGCTTATCCTTAAATCTAACTAAACTTGTTATTCGAAATATTTATTATTTTGTCATATTTCAAAGTTGAATATTTTTTGGTCAATAAATTAAAATTAATTATTATTAATTGGGCAATGAATATGTTAACACGAAATAATATATGTTGGTTAATTTGTAGTTGGAGTGACACATATACATCTTTCTATATCCTACTAGAAAACTTGTTTAGAACGCAAATGTTAATGGTAGAGTTAATATTATGAGTTTAATTGGTGGCATGTGATGTAAGGAATGACCACTCCTCGCTCATCTCTTTTTCTACAGAAAAATATTATGTATTTAAATTGGCTTCTGAAATTTGAATGAAGATGTATAAAATACGAAATTTTATTCAATCAAAATTCTGCACGCATTATTTTCTAAAGTTATAGGTAGTTTAAAAACAAAAGAAATAGTTTTTGTTGTTTTAAAAAAAAAATATACTGTTATTTTTGCAGATAAAACGAGTACTATTGCGCTTATTTGTTTTTTTTTTTTACTGAAATGATTAAAGTTTGAATAATCTGTAAACTTGGTTTAAAATTGTTAACTTTAAAACAACAAGACTTGAACAAAATTTGTATGAGATAATTTGACTTTAAATTCGTCTTGTGTGCGCTCTCAAGCGGTATTGATTCAATTTATATGGAAAACATTAAAATTTATCGCACGTATGTATAGTATTCTTTGTTGTGATTACAATTGAAGATACAAAACAGGTAACAGGAGTTACGTATATATGTACATATATTACATATTTTAAATACCTTATGTCGCACGAGCCACCATACAAAAATTTAAAGTCAATAAAAATACATATGTATGTTTAACACATAGTTTGGTTACTGCTTGGAATTTTGTACACATTAATGTATATAGCTTAATGCTTAGGGAGGCAAAAAATTAATAAAAAATAACAATCGTCTAATTACACTTACATCCATTCTTTCCAAGGTAATGGAAACGCTGATAAATAATCAGCTCAAGAAATATCTTGAAGAATGAAAGCATCTCCAATATCGGCAGTAAGCTTTCGTAGCAATAGATCCACTTCTAATCTGATGAAATATTTCACCGAACAGTGGCACAGATTTTGGAGAAAGTAAGATTATTTCACTTGATATTTCAAAAACATTTGATAGAGTTTGGCATCAAGCTCTCTTATCGAAAATGCGAGCATTTAATATTAATAAATCTCTTCTTTGTTAGATTAGAAATAGCTCAATACAAGTTGTTTTGGACGGTTTTAAGTCTGAAGTTCGTAAAATAAATACTGGTGTGCCACAGGGCTCCGTTTTGTCTCCGACTCTATTTTTCATATTCATCAATGATTTCTTGTCTGAAACTTCTAATTTATTAAATTGTTTTGCTGATGACATTATTATCAGCTTCTCATATTCATTTCTTGATGCAAGTCCTTGTTTTTCGGATGTGGATTTCAAAATGCATCGTATGATAAGCTCATTAAATTCTGATCTCGATATTATTGTCAAAAACGAAACGAAAAACCGCATAGAATATAATGCTTCAAAAACTGAATGCTGTCTCCTGTCGTTAAAGCCGCTATCCATGAGGCACTTGCATTGAGGAAACAAAACAGTTTTCAATTGAGTCTTTTGGATAGAATCCAAAAAAGAGCCTTAAAAATAATAGGTGATAGGAGTATAACAGAAACATTTGAATCTTTCGATCACCGTAGCAATGTTTTTTGTCTTTCAATGTTTTACCGTTATTTTATAGACAGTGTTCTAGGGAAATAGCCAGTTACATTCCTCGCTTGAAACAATTCAAACGTAATACTCGCGCTTCAGAGAATGATCATCAGATTGTTCCTTTGTTTTACGTGGATTCCTAGTTATTACACCATAACCCCACGAGTGGCCTACCACCATTGGAGCCAGATTTAGTCCTAGCCATTAACTCCTCCGTAGCAAGCTACTTCGGTAACAAAGTTGTGATATGTTACAGCATATGCACACCTCTTGTTTAAAGTCGAGACCTACCAACGCCTCTTGAACCCAAGAAAAGAATCCTGAGTCCCATTCGTTTCCGCATTTGGAGTAAACCACGCCACCACGATCTCCCACTAGGGGGCCGACCTCAAGATAGCAGGAAAAAGAGAACTGACACACCCGAAGATGTGCACTATTGCCCTCAAGATCCCGGGCACTATCACCCGTGGTACCAGTATAAGGCTACCGGTGGAGCCTCGCAACTTCATCAAAACCCCCCTAGGCGAACTCGGAAAAGAGGACATGGCCTAATTCTTACTCAACCTAGAGGTTATGGTTATGAATCCGTCACTTCCAGATAGGTTACTGCAAAACCCCGGGCCTAGCAACCCTAAGATACACATATTCGAGAAGTAAGTTGAGGGCGGTCAACAAACAACTCATGCATATCCTAGTCTTCTGATCCCCTTTCGGTTCACACGGGTGACGCCCCGGTCTTTAGCCACCAGTTGGTGAGCAAGGAGAGACGCTCCTGTCTTTTGATCCCCTTGCGGTTCACACGGGTGACGCCCCGGTCTTTAGCCACCAGTTGGTGAGCAAGGAGAGACACTCCTGTCTTTTGATCCCCTTACGGTTCACACGGGTGACGCCCCGGTCTTTGTTCCGAAGAACTCTGGATGACGCTCCACTTCACGCTATTAACGTAGGACGCCAGGTACAAGTACCCAGAACCCCCAAGGCACTGACACCTCTTGCACATTTTGCACTCCTCGACACACGTCCTTGTCATTTTGAAGAACTCCAGCCAGGCCCAGACCAGCCGAAGAACTTCCTACATCCGTCATATCCAATCACCAGACCTACCATCAAAAGCTACTTACCACACGATCGCTTGGGAATTACGCATGGTACACACGGGACACATGCCACCAAGCCTCATGTATATAGTAAGCAACCTTCAACAGCAGTCCAGCAACTAGACACGCAAGACCCTCCGACACATCCAACCACCAGACCACCATCAAAAATCACTCACCACACGATCGCTTGGGAATTACGCATGGTACACACGGGAGACATGCCACCAAGCCTCATGTATATAGTGAGCAACCTTCAACAGCAGTCCAGCAATCAAACATGCCGGAAACCATTCTGACACCTATTGCACTAACATGACACACGTCACACCAGAACTCAGTCCCCAGACCACGGATGAGACCTAGGACCCCCAACTGCATGCCCAGTCAAGAATCCACAGTCCCACCCCAACTACCATCAAGATCGAATCAAAAGGTTCTCATTGGTCGCGTATCCCAAAGAGAACCATACCAATTTTACTCAACAAAAACGCCCATTTTTCAGGTAGGACTTTCGGACCCCTAGTCATCGCAGCAACTAGAGACCCTCCGGTCCTACCAAACACTACCAATCAAGATCAAATACTACGGGATGCATTAAGATTCCGGCTAGGCAGGTCACCAGAATCCTAACCATCCCATATCGTCTCCAACCCTGACTGTCCACCATCTCCCTGACTCTTCGGTTTTCTTAGTTGCCTAATTCCACCTGCTGAAGCTCAACAGCAGGAGGATAGACTTAAGCCCCCCCACCACGACAAGGTGAAACCCGTCGAGGGGGAGAATGATCATCAGTCAAGCCTTGAGCGCAACTTTGGACGTACTGTTAAATTCTGAGATTCTTTCTTTAGCCGCACTACACGAATGTGGAATGCCTTAGCCGACTCTATATTTCCCTTCCATTGCGATATTCAGACATTTACAAACAATGGGCATCGATATATCCATTTAAATCTTCTTCAACTTTCCAAAACACTTCCACTGTGCTCAAATATATTAAGGGCAATAAAAATCCCTTTAGTGCGTGCAAAATATAAAAAAAAAATCGAATTACTTCTGCAGAAATTTAGACAAACAAAAAGAAATATTGTCATAAATAGTAAGAAGTTGTTGCTAGGTAACATTTTAGTTGGTAACCTTCAAATTTTTAATGGCAACTTAAAATAAATGGTACGAACATAAAAAACTAAATTTCATTAGTCAACATAAATAACAATAACTGATCATATCTCAAAAACCCATTAATTTTTTTCCTGCAAAACATCTGTTAGCTTCTCGTTGAAGGCATACACTTTTTTGCACGTGACTTATTCAAGCTTTAATATGTACATATTATATGGTTATTAATCACATACATAGGAAATAATAAATAAGATTGGTATCAATTTCTTAAAACTAACTACATATATAGTTTTCTTATAGATATATCTAATGAATCTTCCAAAATGCATGCTCCAAGTAATTATGCAAATTACTATAGCACCAACTTGTGCTGAAATATTATATGGCGTACGTGCAAAATAATCAAGATAACTTTGAACATAAAGCCAGCCTGTGTCAGTTATTTGCGAATGTTAGAGAAACTGTTGGACACACATTTATTACGCCATATAAAATAAGATGCAATAAACATTCTTCGTAAAACAAAAACACCATCAATAAATAAAGAAAAGGTTACTAATTTGACGTCAGTATATAAATTACACTTTAATTAGTTTTGTGAATGGAACACACATTCGGATTTGGGGGATGTGGTATTTATTTCTAAGCAATATATTTTTTTCAACAGGTGCAGTCATAGAATTTTGGTCAAAGAATTTCATGTGTTTGTGTTGATATTGAAAAAAAAACTACATATTTAACATGCTGATCTCTGGAAGATTCCACATTGAAGACACTTTTATTAGATATCAACTGGAACGTATGTTAGCGGTGGTACTCGCATGTATTATTTTTTCAATATCTTTAAGTCAAATATATATTTATCCAGCATTTGGCATTAGAGCAAAAAAAACATTTTATTATAATTAAGTAATTTATAATTGTATTTACAAAAAAAAGTTCGTCTTTAAAGTCTTTTCTTTGATGTTGAAATAAAAATTTAGAGACATTTACTTAAAAATCAAAATCAAAATTGAAAAACAAATAAAAATTACGAATTTTAAATTGTAAAAGCACACTTAGCTATATTCTAATGATTTGTTTATATTTTGGTTTTATTATAAGATTTCCAAATCTATTTTAAATCTTTTTTAAAGCTATTCAGAATATTGTTACAGTCGCCAAAGGAAAATTATAAGCTTTTAAACATTATTTGATCATAAGCCTAAAAACAAGTTTGGTACTCAGCTCTTTCGTTTGAGCTTTGAAATTATTCCAATGTAATAAATGATTTAAAAAAAACTTTTATTTTGAATTTAATAGTACGATTTGGTATTAATGTCATAGATATATATTTTTTAATTAGGTTCAATGAGAATCTGTACGCTCTTTAGACCAACTAAGAACATATAGCACTTGAAAATAAAAAAGGAGTCTCATTGTTTACGTATTGAATAATAGCAATTGAGGTAAGCTTTATTGCTCTAAGTAATAGAATATTCAATGAATGGTCAATAATGAGTTACTTTGCTTTCAATTTCTATTACTTAAAGGCAATCAAAGTCTGTTTAATATGTATTCACTAAAAGTTAAAAATTCCAACTTTCCTTCTTATAATGGACAAATAAAATCAACTGTTATATATAAATTGTAAGTACAGATCCCGTTAAACTAAATTTGTGCAACAAAAATTACAACTTCCTGTCAAAAGCCACATGTTCCAATTATATTATGTATAAACATTTTTTCTTACTTAACTTAAAAAAAAATGTCATTCAGTTCATCATAAGGTTAAAGATCCAAGCACAAAACATAAACCTTAAGATTTGCATAGAAAGTTTATTTCGTTTTTTTTTCGCACTATGCAACATAGTATAGCTCCCTATTCATGACAATGTGACAATCTTGAATATAGTAGAAATAAAAACCAAAGAAATACATTTATAAGTAATTCAAACCAAGTATCAGATCACTGTGAGATACGTTCGTGGATTTATTTTCTTGAGTCACTTTTTTTTTTTTGCTGTGCTTTGTGTTGTGTACATTTTTCACCATTTTCGTATTACATATTTACAAAACACCATAAGAAAATGAGAACACTTTCACTTGAAGTTAAACGGCCGAAACCCCCAGCAAAGAGCAATAAAAAACCACGCCAATATAACGACATTGAAATATTAAACTACTCGTTTGGAGTTGCATAACAAAGCAACAGCAAAAAAATTAAAAAAAGCATTGATAAATAAAAATCGAAAGAGTTTTGCTTGGTATTAAGCTTTAAGGATACAAGTTGGTGTGCATCTGGGCAGGAACAATAAGACTTCACTTTCTCTAGCTGTTATTTAGCTGAATAATGTGGCCCATGTGAAATTGTTCAATATGCACTCAGGGAAGAAACCATGTACATGTGGATTTGAAATCAAATTCGAAATATTGATTTGCTGATTGTGTATGTAGTAATAAATCAAATGCATTTAAAACTAAAAAAATCCATAAGGAAAAGCTTATTTTGTACGGATCCTAAACATGGCTGTTAGATAAAAATGTTAAAAGGTATGAAATTCATTATTAAATTACTTAAAGATTAATATTATTAGAATAAAATATAACAATTATTTTGCACAGACAAATTAAATAAAACAATAACAAACAACGCACACAAAATTGTAGGATTCGTTTTCGAGTAAATGAGATATCAATTTTTTAACAGTTGTATGATAGGCAGCTTTATTTATGGATCAAGAATAAATCTAGCCACTGCTTAAAAACCCCATCAAGTTTAAACAAAATCGAATTAGTTATCCTCGAAATGTTCAATTCAGCTTTTTTGAAAATTCAAATTCTATGCATATATGTATTTGGTTAACTGAAAAACACAGTTGCATACGGATGCATGAAGCTATGGTAGAGAGATTTGATTTGAAGAAATCATAAATGTTTTTTTTTTTATAAGCGTGCATTTTGGTTATTCTGTTTTAACAGGAAGAAGGGAACTCTATATGTAACCGTACGTCCGAAGTTGGGATCAAGGGTGAATTGATGTGAATTCCTTGCTGCCAGTATTGCGAGAAAATTGTTTTAAAGGAGGAATACAGCTTGCTATTCCAATAGAACACTATTTTCAAAAGAGGGAGGGACAGAATACGTTGCGTCGGTGATGATGAAGATTGTCAATGTTTTCAACTATAAAACTATTCCCTATTATATTTAATGATTTATTTCGTATTCTATCGAGTAAATTCAAAGATGTTTGAGAATCACCTGTCGATAATGTGCAATTCGTAATCAAACTTTGGGAAGATGTAAGTTTTATTAATTGCAGCCATATCTGAAGGAGTAAAAGATTTCATATACATATGCGATTATTTAATAAAGGGAGGTCGCTAAAACACAGGAAATGTGAAGGCTTTTCAGTTTCCTTGATACAAGAACAACTTATTGGTAGAGATAAAGGTGGTAAGCTATTCTTTAATGACAGAAGGCAGCATTTGGTTTTCAAAGTATTAAATTTAACGCGGATATTGTTTCCTAATTGAACAATGCTATCAAGTTCGGAATTCATCCAATATTGATTCTGCAGTTTTTCATTCAAAGAGTGAGGAGGTAAGACTTGGAATGAATATAAGAAACAGTGAATGCTGTCGTTAGCGAAACAATGAAGTGGATTAGAAGTTTTACTCAAAAGGTCATTGATGAAAAAATAAGAAAATGAAAAACTGACAAAGAGGGTTAAAGATAACAAAGAGCCCTGTGGCACACCAATATTTGTTCACTGGATGTGAGATTTCAAGCCATCCAATAGTACCTACTTGTATGGTTCTACTTGTAACTGTTCGAAACATGCATAGTTTCTTATCCATTCGTAGAGAAATGATAAATGCCAACATTCTCGACAAGAGATCCTGATGCTAAGCCAAATGTTTTTAAAATATCATGCAAAATAGTTTAACTTTCACCAAAATAATACAAGGATTGATTGATCGGTGAGATAAGCCATCCGCACTGCCGGTACTTTAAAAGCTTTCATTCATCAAGATATTTTATAATATTTTGATTTATTAACGTTTGAATGACCAAGAAAATAAAGGACAATAATTAAAGGGGGACGATGGTGGATGGAGTTTTTCATCCATTTGAAACATGCCCAGAGAAAAAGTATAGATAAAAAAGCTCAAACAGTGAATTTGCCAGTTTAGAAGAACACTTCTTCAAGATGTGTTAAGATCTTTAAGTACTCTTGCAAATGTACGAGTGTGAAAAAATTTAATTCTTGAACCTATACGTATTGTGAGTCTCCTTGAGTCCTGCTAAAACGTAATGGTTGGGAGTTATAAATCACTAGGTTTGGGCTCTCTACGAGCAGTATGTGCTTTAATTTCTTATGTGAATGGGCATATTTCAGGAGAACATTTTAAAAGATTCTATAAACCGTCAGTATTAGCTGCAGTGAGATGGACAGAAATATGGGATCCACTTCATCCGTATCATCGCTCACTTACAACTATCAAGCATTTCTGTTTGCGTGTTGTCGGCAGGAGTGTATGTGGAATTCAGTTTTCTGCTGAGCCTGAACCCTTTGTGGTATCTATCTACGTTAATTCAGAATTGGTTGAAATCTCATATTTGATTTCTTAACAACCCAGAACATCGTTAAATTTAATTTTAAATTTTGTCAACCACACCCTTTTCTACATTTAGTGCCTAGAGTATGTGTATGCAGCCAAATGTCTTCCTTATTTTCATCACCTCAAGTTTCACTGGATTTTCATAATTAAAAAAAGAAGAAGAAGCTAATAAGCATTTAAAGTAATCTTTAAATGCAGCTAAATTACCAAACACTGTCGAAGGTCATCAAGCTTAAATTATTTATGTGAAAAATATCTAAAAGATAATAACCACATATTGTTCTACTCAATCGAGGTCTTTATTCGTTGGCCAATGCTCGTTAAGAAAAATTTGCAGTTCTTTAATATTTAAGTTAAAAAGTTGATTATTTAAAAACATTGTTGTATTATTAAACGGAAATAATAAGAGGCTTTTTCTCATTTAAGAGGTTATTAACATTTTTGTGTGCTGGACATATCCTACTAGTAATTCATAAAGTAGAGGACAAATCATTTTTGAGGTTAATCGTGTATAATTGGTTTTTTGACTTTAAATACTTAAGTTCAGTACTCTTAAAAAAACGATTAATAAAGAGGAAATCGTTTCAAGATTAGTTATGGAATTACTAACCATTAAGAGGTATTATGGTACATACCTTAAACATTTTTAGGAAGATTATTTATGTCGATCGCTGTTTTAAAAGGATGAATAAAGTAATAATAAGTTGTTTATAAAAATATTAAAATACAATTATACCAGCTTATTACTAACTTCCCGTATTCAAAATTGACCCTTGAAGTTATAAATAGTAAACCTCTTATTTATTAGACTACATATGTATGCTTAATTCAATAGTTATGTAATGAATAAGTATTTATGTTTCCACTTTTGAAAGACAGCTAAATCCTTATTTATAAGAAAACTGACTACCCAAAGCTTGGGTAGTCCTTCACTGTTGATCTGTAAGATATAAGTAAGATTATTGCACTTGATATTTCTAAGGCATTTAATAGAATTTGGCACCAGCCTCTCTAATCAAAAATGCGTGCGTTTGGTATCAACAAAACTCTTATTCTCTGGATTAGAAGTGACCTTAAGGATCGTTCAATATATGTTGTATTCGACGGTCTCAAGTTAAATCTTCATAAAATAAACGATTGTGTTTCCCAGGGCTCCGTTTTGTTTCCGACTCTCTTCCTCATTTTAATTGATGATCTCTTGTCTGTCTGAAATTTTTCGATTTAAGAAATTGTTCACCTCTTCTGGTGTGGCTACCATTTATAAGACTTTATACCTCCGAAACTCGAGTATAGCTCAGAACTCAGAACAGAGCGTTAAAACTGATAAGAAATAGAGCTATCATGGAATCATTCCCATCTCTAGAACACCTTCGGAATGTTTCATGTCCTTCCTTGTTTTATCACTTTTTCACAAGCAATGCTCCCTCGAAGTAGCCAACTGCATTCACCATCAATCAGTTCACCTGTCATACCCGCTTCGCTACGAATGCTCATCAGTTCAACCTAGAGTGGTGGGCCTTCACAGTCTAGACTCTACAAAGTTTGGTGACAACTACTTCTGACTAGGCTTCTGTGTGCAAAATTGGGACGACGCGACGCCAACTCACACGAGGTACTTTTTCGAAAATGACGCTAATGAAAACGTCACCGTTAATGTCGTACGACCGCTACAGATCGATGATAACGATAACCAATTTCAAACTCTTCTACCATTTTAACCACGCTTTCAGGACCATCATGCATGCTCATTTTTAATTTTAACAAACAAAATTGAATATTTTCTTAAAAATACAAAAATTTAAATTTTAAGTATTAAAAATACCCGTACTACACATCCAGGAAAAGCAAATTTCCGAAGACAAACTAGAGTGCAGTAAATTACTTATGTGCACACTTCAATTTGTTAACAAAAGCTTAGCACAGTATTTTTTTCCCTTGATTTTTTTAAGTGAACAATGCAATTAAAATAAAACAATAAAGTTTAAAGCTTCATACTTTCGTTCAAATTGCATTTGATAAAGTGTTACTTAAAAAGTCTCACCTCATGAAAGCACACGCTTCTATAGTTAACAAATATTCCGTTTCCACTTTCATTCCAACCAATTAAAACCACCAGTTCAAGATGGTATAATGTGGTATCTTTTTTTTCTGTCTGTTCCAATGTAATAATTCCCTCTTCGCATTCAAACACACAGGGTTGTAAATGCCATTGTGGTATCTGATGCAAGTCCACTGGCGCGGCCGGCGCTCCAACAAGAGGGCCCTAACAGAAGTCTTCCAATAAACAGCTCTTTAGATATTATTATCTATTATTTATTTTTTCGAGAATAATTGTTGCTTGAAGCCTACTTTAACTGTTTTTATAACTGTGTTGAGTTGTAATAAGATTCGTTCAACTCAACCCCACTTGTTGGCTTGTAAGTTGCCCTTTAGGCGAGGAAAAAAGTTACTGAAAAGTTTTTGAGGTTTTTTTCAATTCTTTTTCTAAAATCTCTTGTGTCTTTGAAGTATCTCAGGAAATAAAATCATGGAAGATTTTCGAAATTTCGTTATAAAGATCCTTGATTGAATGTACCCTTCTTTCTCGACTCAAAACTGAAAGTTTCTAGGAACTCCCTGCGTGAAAAGGGTCAATTTTATTCAACTTTAAATAAGGGGCCAGTTATAGATCATCAGAAAAGTCCATCAGAAGAATTGGAACAATCGAAATCTGAAACATTTTTCTGATGGCCGGTTATAGCTACCAATAATTTTACGTCAGAAAATTTAATTTCACTTTGACATCTTGTGTTTAAAGAACACCTCCAGGATAAGCTTCACTTCGAAGTCCTTGTTTTCCATTTTTTTATTTGTTTAGATAGTGGTTTTGAATTATTTAAATTGTGTTTTGTTTTGCCACCAAAAAATCTACCGGCTTGCTTCGCGAAAAAAATTTTCTCATCAGAAAAAATTTGTCTGATGCATTCGGAACAGAAAAAAATCGGAACACAAAAGAAAAACGAAATGGAATATATTTTGAGTTTTGGCAATCAGCTGTTCAGAAAAATTAAATTCCGTCAGAAAAAATATTTAAATCCATTTTCTGAGTAAATTTAGCAACAAAATGTTGTAATTCTTTTTGTAAAAATTAGTCCAATTGCATTCAAATTTTACTCAAAATCGAGTTGTAATATGGTCAAATTTGGAAGACAAAATTTTTTCTGATGGACTTTTCTGATAAACTATAACTGGCCCCTAAGCTGAAATAAAATTATGAAAAACAAACAAATAAATAAAAATCCAACCCACTGCGATAGGTAAAATATTATTGAAAAGTTTGTTGACAAAAGATTGCTTAAGGTTAAAGTTCTCTTTGGTTAACTGTTCCAAAATGAGGGATCTAAGATTCTGAGCACCGTTTCCGTGTATATATTTATTGCTCCGTGACTGTCCATATATCAACGCAACTCGGGAATAGGTCAACTGGTATGAAAAATTTCTTAAATATGGAATCGTTTCAGAGATTTTAGTTTGTTCTCTTCTATCTGGATGCCATTCTATTCTATTTGATGGATGAGTGCATCACATCTTGTTAATAGTCCGGTATTTCCTCATGAGTGTCGCAGATTTTGAATGTGGCACTGCTCACTAAGCTAAGAATATTGAGGTGTCTTTATTACATTACATGTCTCAGATTACATTGCGCAGTTAGAGAACCTGTGATTATTCGGTTCTAGCTCCCAAGAAGAATTTTTGCATTCCTCATTTTTGGGAGTTCTTTCCATATTTTTGTCCTTATAACATTCTCTTCTGTTTTGATTTTATTTTTAATCACATTTTCTCCTAATCCGCAATAGATCACTGGTACCGTTAAGGGTGCTCCTATTTTTTCCAAATAGTTTCCTTCTTCATTTCGCATAACCCTACGTTTTCTGATACCCAATGAAGTGTGGCAATATTTTTCTTGCTGAGATCGCTTAGCCTGCACACACACTCCCTTACCGGCTTAGAATTAATAGAATAGGAGTTTAATGATTTAAGTGCTGATCTACTAGCTGACATAATGGCAGTGTTTTGATTACGATGGTTCCTTTCGAGATTACGTTTGGGACATTTTCTAATGGCATTCACTTCGGCTGGGAAAATGCTTGTGGGCTGTGCCATGGACAAAAAAGTTTTTGTTTATTCCAAAGAAGTTTGTTAGTGTAATTCTTAGATATTTTACCTCCTTCTAGGTGTCGATTACTTCCTTTGCAGGATTGGTGTTTAAGCCTATTGATAGATACCATTTACAAATATCTACTGTCGGTCCTCTTTGGTTTATATCACAGAGAGTTTCTTCAAACTTTCCTAAGACTATTATGACAATGACATCTGTAAAACCGATGCAGCGTTTGGATTGAGACCCAAAACTTTCTAGTAATTCATCCACTACGAGACTACAGCGGAACCCTTCCGTGAGGACAGCCTTTTGTTCTGATGATCTTATAAACACTTTGTTCTGCGCTTGCTTCCGAAGTTTTTGTGTCTAGCATTTCACTTATCCATCTGATAATGGTGATGGGTACGTATTTCCTTACAAGTGCTTTGTTAACAGCCATATGAGAGGTGTTATTAAGAGCACACTCGATATCTAAGAAGGTGCGAAGCCGCAAAAGGCCGTTTCTTGAGCATCTAAAGCTAAAATGTTTTAAATTCTTTAAAATTTAAGGATTAATTACGCGTAGCTCTTGTCACATCATCATCATCGGCTCGACAACCGGATTCCGGTCCTGGCCTCTTTCAACAAGTCTCTCCACCTAACCCGGTCTCGAGCCGACGCCATCCAGTTGCGCACCCCAAGGCTTCGGGCGTCCTGGTCTACGCCATCTCTCCAGCGCAAGCATGGTCTACCGCGCTATCATCTACCATAGAATGTACCACAAAGAACTTTCCGAGCAGGTTCCTCTTCGCTCATGTGAGCTAGGTGCTCTGCCAACCGGAGTCTACCGATCTTAATTTTTTTCACGATATCTGCTTCAAGGTAGATTGCGTACAATTCATGATTGTACCGTCTCCGGAATCGTCCTTCCTCACATATGGGGCCAACAATTCTCCTTAAGACTTTTCTCTCGAACGCAGCTAAGAGGTCGGAGTGCCTTTTGCTAAGCACCCAGGTCTCGGATCCATATGTGAGTACTGCCAGGACCATGGTCCTGTACAGCAGCAGTTTTGAAGTTATGGTGAGATTTCTGGATTTGAAGAGCTTTGACAGATTATAGTAGGCTCTGTTGGATTTGAGAAGCCGGCCGCGTATTTCTTCTTCTATATTTTTATCGGCTGCTACTATTGACCTAAGGTATTTAAAGGATTGCACCACTTCAAATTCGTGCTCCGCTACCTTGATTGTTTGACCAACTGTTCCTCTCTTGTCACAGTTCAGTTCTTATCTTGTAACCACAGAAAAAGCTGAAATCCTACAAAAACTAACTAAAAAATAGTTGCAAAGCAGAATGGAAGAATAACAAGCCAAGTAATTTATCATTAATGTCAATCGAAAATCCAAGATCACAGAAAATAAATTTTAGTATGAATTCAAATCCAAGAAAAACACTTTTAAATATAATGTATGTAAGTAAAAAATAATTTTACCAAAAATTTGGAAGTAATCAAAAAATGGGCCCTGTCGCAAGGCCCCATCAAGTCAAGCTATGGCTCTGCCCACAAGTTACCTGTGCCAAAGTATTGTTGTCGGTTTGTCGTCACCAAAACCTTCATGTGATTCCTCCGAGCAAAAAATGCAAAAAAAAAAAAAATCAAGTATTGAAACTGAAAGTATCTACTTTCTGCATGCTTGAAGTGTGTACTATGGTGTGGTAGGTGGTATGCATTGAGGCTACTAATACTAGAGTACACCATTGTACGGACAAGCTCCGCATTCATCACATCCAAACAATACACCGCAACGATATTGATGTTGATGATTTCTATTTTCTAATTCAAATTAATTGTTGAATTATGTTTGTAATTTTTATTATTATTATTACTAACATTATTTGGCACCTGGCATATGTATTCTTGCTTGTCAGTTGTCTCACATTTGGTTGTTGCTGGCACTTCTAGGTATTAAGCAAAAAAAATTGAAATTCCAAAACCGAACGATTGTCTCGAAACTAAAAGACGTAAGACTTTAAACGTAGGTTAATACGTGACCAAATAACTTTTTGTTTAAAGTTACTCGTAACTACTTGTTTATTATTGAGGATGCTCCATATTTTTAGGATTATGCCTCTTCAATCATTCAGGTTTTGTTTCTATTCGAAATTGCTTGGTTATAAAAACAAATAATGTGCAATTAAAAAATCTGTAGGAGCTTTGTGCTTTTTGTTTTGCTCATTTGATACTTTCGGGAATATAATACTGAAGACTCGTATCATCAAAAAAATTATACTTTAATTATTATGTTGGAAGTTCGCGTAAATTAGTTTTAATGATCATAAACCATGACATGACTTTCGCATTAAAGGGCTCTTACAAGTAAGAAAAAGTCTTCTCGTATATATTTTATAACGGTGTTAAGGAAAGTTTATGATCGTTAATTAAGGTTTCTAAGTTAATGAAATTGTTTATTTTACTGTGAAATATTTCAAAAGACTATACTAATATTATATTGCTGTTTATATTAACAATATATATGTACATATAAAGATGTATATTAAATATTTATTATAAAAAAAAATAGAGATTTTAAAAAGTTTTCTTAAAAAGTTTTCTCTCACTTCAGTGAGAAAATATGCAGAGATGAAGTGCGATTGAAATACTTTTCAACCACTTTGTATACAACCTGAACAAGGTTTGGTTCAACTCGATTGTCATCGCTCAATGAGGTCAAAGTCGAAATCTTTTTAGTCGATACATCCAGCATATGTAAATCATGTCAAAAATGCAAAATACTTTAAGACTGCGTTGTAGAAATGTTAATAAGGAACTCAATAAATGTGTCAACGACAAAAGTGACATCAACTATTTTGAATAGCCTGACGGATGTTAAATTTCAAAGTGAAAATAAAACGTGGTTTTTAATCATTAATATTACGCACACAATACGAATTTTATTTCTTCCAAAATAAATAAACAAATGTCCGTTTGATCGAATTGAAGATTTTGACATTTGTGAAAAAATTTGACAAACAGATCTAGGTGTATTGAAATTGCGATTACAGATACGTTCAAAGATAAGTACTCTGTGAGATAGAGTAGCTTAGGAATATCAGATGTCAGTTAACAAAAATTTATTCTGAATTTACATTTCACGATTTTTCAGTCTTATTTTGTTGTTGTTTAAGATTTCGAAGTAAAGTCGAGTAAAGTCACTCACAATAAGGTTTTTTCAACCGAATTTCGATGGAGGGTGCTTGCTTACTTTTATAATAATAAGAACAAGTTTGCTTAACACCCCGACTCCACAGGAGATAAATTCTCTCAGGATGCTCATCATGATATGAAATCTCCAATGGAGACGCGATATTTCCTCTTATGATATGATGTCAGCGATCTATGTCAGCGGTTTTGTCTTGATACAGATGTCTGATATGAAATTTGACAGATGGTTTTTTTTCGTACTTTTTGTCGTGAAATGACATTTTATTTTCATTATTTCGTGTCTTCTCATTTGGTTGGTTCTTGTCAAGTATTCCGTCGGCAAATATTTTGTTTTTTCATTTTGTAAGTAAATACATTAACGTGTCATGTTTTTCATTTGTTCGTGCGTTAAGTTATGTTTGATGTTATTTATTTATACTTTGCTAATTTCTGTTGTCCGCACAAAACACATCCCGTGCAGTAGGGATAGAAATGAAAAATCATGACATAATTTGCCCAGCGAAGCAATAAGAAAATGTAGAGATAGAGATGTCAGACATTGAGTTGGAGAGACAGATATCTTGTGGAGTCGGGGTGTAAGGGGTAAACTTGTACCCTAATTATAAACATTTCTAACTTGTTCCTAGTTTTTTTATACTACGTTTTCACCAAGAGTAAATCCGGGATTTAAATGGATTTACCATAAATCTTCTTTAAATCTCGAAGATTTACCATACAAATTTATTTCGCAAATCTAGTAGATTAGAAATAAATCTCTACTAAATCTTCATAGGATCGATCGGTTGAAATTCGAACTGACCTAACATCCATACCGTGCTAAGCTATCTCGATGATTTTTCATCGTTTGGCACAAATGAAACTTTCTTTCTCTCGCTTCTACTTTATAAGAAAAATTGAAACAACATTAGCATTTTGATAGATGCTGTCAAAGTTAATCTTCTTATTAATCTTTCAGTGCGGTGAAAACACCACATAAATCTCTTGCCTTAAATCTCAGATTATCTTTTGGTGAAAACGTAGTATTAGCCTGACATTCTTTCATATTAGCTCTGTTTGTTAACTTTATTAATATAGGTTCATAAAACTACACGATGAGTTAAATACAAGTTTCTTTTTTAGAAATGCCCACGGATTGCTTAGATGATATTGGTGCTTGAATTGTTTCCGGATTGTTGGCACAAGATCGGTCCTTCACGGTTCCCCACAAAAAAAACGTAAGTCCATAGTGGTCAAATCGCAGCTCTAAGACGATCAATTGACATCGCAAAGACGGTTGATAACACCATTTGGGAATTTGGTGTGCAAAAGCTCGATTGTGGCATGGGCTGTGTGGCATGGCGCGCTATTCTGCATGAACCAGAGGTCGTCTTAATTCATGTCTTTTTTGTTTATTTACGTAACCGCCAAGATTTGAATGCGCCTCGTCAGAAAAGATGATTTTTCGCCTAAAATCGTTATCCAGTTCGAGCTGCTCTAAGGCCCAAACTGCGAAGCGATAACGAAGCGGAATCAATTCTACCTGTTAAGCGAATATTCCAAGATCTTTGTGCAGAATTCTCCTCAGCCTAGTGCGTGAAATGGTGAGCTGTTGAGATCAATAGCGAGTTTATGACGCGAACGATTGATGACGGGAACCATGAGTGTTGTCCTCTAGCATACCAGTCTCACTAACTTTTGTACAAGCTTGTGTACAGTAGGTGTGGTGGATGCTTCATTTCGGAAAAAAATTTCTTTTTCAAAAAACGCACAGCACTCACTTTGGTAATAAGCTTTCAATATTTCTCAACGTTGTTTAAGCGTAAATCGACTTATTTCGTTCTGCGGAGGTATGATACTGACTTTCTGTGAAGATTTCGAGCGGGAAACAGCTGTAAGTTATAAAATAACCAAGAAACCACTTGATGGGTCACCCTTTAGTTCAAATAATAAAGCGATACGTATGTATATATTTTTTTCTATTTCTCAAAAATAGAGAAACTTGAAAGAAAGTAAACAAATGCCTTGAACGACATCTGATGTATAAAATAAATAAATTAGAGGTAACATGTCGGGCCCACGATTGTCTGCCGAGTCAGAACGGCTTATGTTTTTAAAAAATTAAATCAATGATGGTAATAGTTCTATAAACAAAATTGTGAAGTGTGTGTTCAAGAATAATTATAATTTAACATTCAAAAAATATAGTAAGATATTCAAATTATTTTAAGCTATTTACTGAATAAAAAACAAAAATGCTGATTTGAATAAATTTGGCTATATGTGTATCTTAAGCTTGTAATACTGATGAAATAATCGTAGATGAACTAGACTGAACTTCATTTAAATAAAGTGAGTCAAGGCATACTGGTGATCTGATTAATAAAAATGTATTCAATGAGCAAGGATATTTGGGGGTATTCACATAAACATTTTTTTTTCTTATAAATATTTGGTATTATGAGTTGGTACTATTAGTTGCTCTTTATAAAGTTTCCAAGATATTCAAAAAGTTAAATGAGCATATTTTTATGAACTAGAAGAATTTTCGATTAAATTATAATTCAACCGGTGTTTGAAAATCATGGGACAAAAATTACTGTAAGTTATTGATAGGAAGTCTAGTTATTATGAATTTGTGTCTATGTTTGAGATATGTTTAAAAATAATAAATAAATAAATTGTAAACAATTGTTGTAAACAACACTGTTTTCTATGAAATCGGATTTGAATGTTGTCGGTTGTTTTGAGGTTAGATCGATTTGGCAATTCATAAATAGAAGGCTCACGTCTGAGCATCGTTAGCAAATTGTTCAATTTATTTAAAAAACCATGATTCAATTCGAGAAACACATCGGGCGCTACGTTAGTTTTATGGTGCTCAATATCGCCCATTAGAGCGAATAATTCGAGAAACTATGGATCGTTTTCGCAAAACGTTTACTCTCGTAAGACAGATATCTCACAGTGCTAACAGAACAAGCTTGATGACAGCGTTACCACTTATGGAAAAAAAGTCGAAGTAGATTTGAAGAAAAAAGTGAAGTAAATTGAGAAAAATCGAAGTAGATTTCAAAATGACTTTTTATTTGCATTTAGAAAAAAAAATGGACTCGAGATTGTCATCAGTTATTAGATTACAAAACGAAAAAGTGGTGATTCAGTCTGTCTGTAGATCTGTTACTCAACCTGCCGTATAGAGGAGAATTTATGTATTTGTACTTGTGTTGACGCTCATATTTTTGTATGGAGGCTCTGGGCTTACATACTACCTACAATGAATACAGAAAATGAAGTAGTTTTGGGATTTTTTTTGTAAAATTGAAGTAGATTGATACAGAGATTTTTAAATTTAAAAGAAAGTAGATTTCAGTATTTTGCTGATCGTGCGAAATAGGAAGTAGATTTTAAAATATTTAAAAAAAAAGAAGTAGATCTACTTCAATTGAAGTAAAGTGGTAACACTGCTTGATGATGATCTAAACGGGTTAATTCGTAATTTCAATTTGTGCCCATCAACTTTATGAAAAATTTAGATCTTGTAAAAATTGAACTTCCAGATAACGCCAGCGCCAGGCGCGGTGGCCACATGCCCGAAATCATATTCAAACATTAATGACAAAAAATATCTTTCAAATGAAGCCAATTCATGGATATTACTCGTAAAAGCATATAAAATTTCTCCGCCTATAAAAAACACCTTTTATAAGAGTAGGCTTAGCAACAAGCTACGATTAGGCAGGTTTGAAAAAGAGTGAATGTACTCATTTTCAGAATACCTCAAGTCATTAAAAATTTCATGTTTAATTTGATTATAAATGGAGATGATAGATTTATTTTAATTATTTTATTTTCTATTTTTCTAATAAAAAAACATGCAAAAATTAATAAGCAAAAAAACACAACTAGAAGTTAAATCGAAAATTTCGTAAAAATGAACAAATATATTTTTTATTTCAAAAATTATTACCAAATTAATTATTTATAAGTGTTAACTTTAAGGTTTTTTGTTGCTAAAATATTTAATAAACTAAAGAACTAAACAAAAATGTATAGTTTCTATTAGATTCATCCCAGTCTACATATTTGTAGATTTGTTTGTTTCAATTAACTATTTTATTAATAATGAAGATAGAAAGTAATTTCTGTTTAATTGTATTTTATTAATAACCGAAGTTTAAGAAATTTTGGTACGTCAATTTTAAGGTATTTTATAAACTACATTTTAGGAAAGAATTTCAAAAACTAATATTTCTTAAAATCATTATTGAATTTTGAAAAAAAAAAAAAAAACAAAATTTCAATAAGAAAGTCGAAAATCATCAACAAAAAAAAAAACGCTTCTATGATAGGTACTGTTAATAACATTTATTCTTAAAAGTTTTGTTACCAAAATGTAGTCCATGCCAAAAATAGCGCATCGTTAGAGTCGTCTCCAAAGCAGATAAGATTTTCCGTAATGGCTGTATGGCAAGTAATTTATAGACCTTGAAATACTCGTATCGAAATTTAGACTGTTCGAACCTCTTTGTTTCTTTCGCTCAACCCTGTATAGCCACTTTAATACATATAATTCGTTTATATTCTCTATTATCTCGTTTGTGGAAGTCGTTATTAAAGCTCATAAAAAAACCACACCTGGGTATTGTCAATTGATTGCAATAATTTTCCGAAGAAAAAATGCCGTTAAGGTACTAGTACGGTCTAGAATGCCAAAAAAACGCACGATTTTTGGGAATTTTTTTCTCGAAAACCTTATTAGGTAATAACATAATTTTTCCGGAGATTAACTGTCCGCCATGGGACCATGTATTTTTTGATGAGTCGAAGTTTGCGCCCTCTATAATTCGGCCAAAATTCGAAAATTAAAACAAATAATTTTTTTTGTACTCTTGACGCATGTATTCATTATTTAAAAAAAATTATGTAATTACCTAATAAGGTTTCCGAGAAAAAAATTCCAAAAATCATGCGTATGTTTGGCATTTTAGACCGTACTAGTACCTTAAAAGATTTTATCATTTTTTAAAATAGCGCCTTCGTTTTTCATTTTAAGTTTTTGGGAGTTGAAACGTATCTTAGTGGAGGCAAAGTTTTAGTATGTCACTTGGTTAAAACGACGATTTTGCAAATTTTAATTGATTTAAGCTTCATACTTTCTCTAACACATTATTAAAGTAAAAATTTTATCAAACAGATATTTTATTTTTTTCAGTATCGTGCTAAGTAAGTTCATATGACTATTTGACATTTACAAACATCAAAAAAGGTTTGCTTACTTTGGTTTTCTTCCGAACTGACATTGTCTTGTGTTCAGAAACAATTTATTAAAGAAATGGAAATAGTGTGATACTAGTTATAAAATGTTAAAGTTAGCAAGTATCATACCAATACCTTAACACTATGCTGTTTAAAATTTTGCGCCAATAAATTTTAAAATGCAACTTTAGAAGATAAGATGAAACAATTATCCTGTTGCTGTTGCCCATCGAATCGATAGCTTTTGTGGAAGAAATGTTTTAAACCAATTTTTTTTTCTTTTTTCATTTTTGCAATTAAACTTTCTTATCTAAAATGTTTATACTCGTGTATACTCGGGCGTATACTTAATTATATTTTAGTACATAAAAAAAATCGTGAAATTGCAAAAAAAAAAACAATTTAAATATTATAATAATGATACCATGCATTCATCATCAGTTTGTTCAAATTAGTAGGTGGAAAGTAGTTAAGGTAAAATCCAAAATGCATCCATCTCCCTCCACCATCTCCTAAAAAAAAGCAACACTCGGGAACGTGCGTCGTGCCGACATTATACCGAAAACAAATATTCTGACACAAAGCGTACTCGTTTTCTGCGGCGGGGACATACGGAACAACCAATTCTCTACCGGGTAGTGCTTTGGGTGGTCGCAAGCACAGGTGATAGTTTTCTAGCGGTTGTCCAAATGTCCTGCAATTGAACACACCACCATCAGAATATCGCTTATTACGACCGACTTCGATGAACAGAATTCTAAGTGTTTTCTGGAATGATCTACGAGATTGTGGAAACAGTAATGTGGGACAGATATAAAGAGATCAAAAAGCTTCATCAGTAGCTAGTTAGCGTAATATAAATGCAAGCTTTCCCAGCTGTCTTCAGTCGATGTCTTGCTTTTGAATGAGTGGAGTCACCAAAGCAAGAAGATGGTCGAATTGCTTCGAGTACATTCACAGATGACTTTCTGACAATTTCGTTGTCAGATTTTGGGGAAAAATCTTTCAACCATGTGATCTGACAAATTTCCATTGTAACATAGTTAACAATTCTCAGCTCATTGTCACCTATTATCGGAGCATTGGCAGATCTGACAATTTCTTAAGATTTATTACTTGACATGTGTTTGTTTTTTTATTTTATTTTACAATATTTTACCGCTATTTTCATTCATTAACACTGCTCTAGTGAAATAGCCAGTGGCATTCCTCCACTCAAACAATTCAACCGTAATACCCGTACTACTAGGAATGATCATCAGTTTACTCTTACCCCAATTTTGGACGTACTGTCAAGTACAGAGATTCCTTTTTTAGCCACACTACACGAATGTGGAATGGTTTAACAGGCTCAATATTTCCCATTCAAATTCAATGTGCACCGGTATCTACTTTCCTAATTGCTCTCACTGTGCTTAACATTATAAGGGTATTCTTAACCGCTTGAGTGGGCGTATAATATAAAAAAATTTAGTCATATACTCCGACTATTCCTTCCTTGAAGGCTTATAGTTTGAGAAATTTTCAACAAGACTCAGCTAGTTGTCTAAAAATCTATGTTATTCTATTAAATTTAAATACTCAATTAATTCCTAAAAATAAATGATTAATATTATAACCTACCTTTAGTTGTGGTCTAACCATTTTATTTTATATTATTTCAAACAAATTTAAATAAATCACTATTCAAAATGCTAATAATTTTATTGACCTAGTTTTTGTACAACTTAAGAAAAACCCACGAAAATATTTAGCTGATCTTATATAGAACCTTCAAAAGCTGTTATTTATTTTCATTTTGAGGAAGTCCGCTTAATACAAACAAACAAAAATAACAGGGGCATACATATGTAGATATATGTATATATTTTTTAATGAAGTAAGTTTTTACATCAGGAAGTGAAACAACATACAAGATGAAACTGAGAATTATGCGAATTTTGAATTTTAATTTTTAATCACGCGTGTGGTGTGTATCAATAAAACATGAATATACTAAATAAAACAAAAAATTCTTGTTCCATATCGTGGTTCAATATTATAACAATATTGAATATTTATGATACAAGAAACCTTCAAATCTGCATATAGTATTGTAAAACATAAAACACTCTGGGTAACTTTTAGTATCAAAACACAAAAAATTAAATTAAATAAAATCTATTTTTGGTTTTACAAAAATGGAAAAATCTGTTATATGACAAATTTGAATTTAATGGAAGGTACTGCTAAACCTTAAATTTCTGATTTTTAATCTTAATTGCATTCATGCGTTTCCTAATTAAAAAATTAATCATATCTTTTAAATGAAACTAGAAAACGTTACAAAAATATTTAATAAGACCTTCATTAAAAATTTACTTTACTTTCAAACCAAGGTACATTCTCATGACCTGATTTGTTCTTCACTTCCGTTTGTTTAATTTTTACACATCATATTTATATTATGACTGATACACTCCATTGAAACTCAATAAAAAACAATTATGGAATATTAGGTACCTCCCAAAAAGTTATTACCACAACTTGTAGATGTATCAAATAACGATAAAAATGAAGTGATTGATTGAAGTTGCGAAGACTATTTGAGTCTTAATCATAAACTAATATTCCGCCGCCGTCATATTGCCACTGTTGTCATGTTCAACACAAATGACATATACAAATGCGCTACACAAACGTGTTGCAATTTATAAATGAATGTCAGAGACACCTTTTCATCTGCCGGCAATTGTTAAGAAATGGCTCAAGAAAAATTAATAGAAAAATAGAGATTTATTTGCATTTAAATTATAATTAAGATGGTTGTTTTTTTCACGCATCATCTTCCTATCGATTATCAGTTTATGACACATTTGACATTTAATTTAAAACACAATAAAATGACATTAGTGCAAAATTTTTAACGGTTTACTGTAGAGTTATTAGCATGATACAACTTAACAATTTGCTAAGCTTAGAGACGTTTACTAACTTTTTCGTAATTTAAAACATTTTCTAACTAAACAACATTTTCTAACTAAAATCGTGCTGAGGCAAATTTTTTGATAAATTGTGTCTGAACAAATATGAAACAATGATAGTTGGTGCAAACAAATAAGTAAACAAACTTTTTTTTATATTTGCAAATGTCACGGGTTCACAAGAAGTAAGCACGGTATTAGAAAGATGAAATTTGGTGAAAGTATGAAGCTTAATGCGCTTAAAATTAGGAGGATCGTCATTTTCACCTAGTGTCATAATTAAATAGTTTTAACATTGTACTAATTAGATTAAAATTTTGCACCATTGTTATTAAAAAATATACATATACATACTAATATAATAAATTTGTTTGACCCATTAAGTGGGCGGGTTTCTGAATATCCCCAAAATGTCAGCAACAAGATTTCCCACTCTGTGCAACAAAATAAAAAGTCATTCCCAACTGTCAGTTATAGAATTGCGAATTACCAAGAAATGCGTAAAAGGAGGAAGCATGTAAAACAAGATTGAAGTTTCTTTGCCAAACAAAATTTATGGTCCTCGCTTCAATTGAACGATATCAGGTTTTGAAGACATCTCCCCGAAGCAAAAATTGAATTAAAGATAAACACAAACAAAAATTAAACCAAACCTTTTATCTTCTCTTGACTGCAGATTTGTGTATTTTTAATATCTATCTTCAAGTTGCAATTTTCAGCTGAATAACCTGCTCAATTCACTTAAATTTTGAATCTTTGTATGCACAATCACTTTGAGAGGTACCGAACGATCATATAAAAAACTTTTTGTGCAAGGGCAAGGGCTTTGAATTGTAACGGTAAATTTAAACACTTTTGTGTTAATTAACAATCATTTCAGCTTATTTTATGTTTTTTTATTTGCACTAAAATTTTGTTATCTTCTTTTTTTTTTTTGTTTTACTATTCACTATCTTGCCTCGACTTATTCGCGGAACGGGTAAGGTAACAGAAAATTAACGGACGGTTGAGAGTTAAGATAATTTGGCACTTGTAGTCTGAACGAACTATCGACTCCGACGGTTGACAGTGGTTTGACTGCAATCGTCCAACAGGTAAGATCGAGTAGGTGATTTAAGACCCCTTTTTTGGTGCCACTACGTGGTTTCGCAGAAAATAACTTTTGGTTTTGTTTTTGTTGTTATAAAGTCGATGGACGACGAACGCACCACGTCGATGCGGGTATGTTTGAGTGGGGTACTTAAAGCTATATTCCACTTCAAAAAAAAATCAACCACGAAGAGCTACAAAAAGAGAATGACTTATTAGTTATAGTGCTTGTAATTATTATTGAAGATGGAAGTTAAGAGTTTCTGAAAAAAGCTTTTATGGTTTTACTATCGACTTTGATTTATCATTATAGTTACTGTATCTAATTTAATTAGTTACTTGTTTTGAATGTTTAGATGTATAAACAACATGGGATCTAGTGACTAATCAATGGGTTTTTTTTCTGCTAAAGTCATCATGACAGTCTCATTGATTTTGAGCTGTTATATTTCTCAAGACTTTTGTGTTACTCTTTTGCCAAAACAAATATTACTATTTAAATTTAAGGTAAAAATTCTATAAAATAAGATTTGGATTTGTAAAAAATGCTCGAAAAATTCAAGATTAATGGTTTAAAATTCTAAAACCGATTCTATTCAAACTTGATACATCTAAACCAACCGTTAAGAAAACGCTACCGAATTTTGTTGTTTTATTTGAAAGAGCTGTTAATGAAATATGTGTGCAATATGATATCGTTTAAATAACTGAATTTGAGCAATGGCACAGGTTATGATGACTTTGAGGGTATTGGTCGTTTACGGCTTATTGACGTAGACCTGCGACTTAATAAAAAGTCGCACGATCTTCGTAAGGATTTCACTCCATCTCCATATCCATTTGGGAATTAAAAATCTGGAACATGTATGTAACTATGTACATTGTCGCTGCAGATAATTTTTTCGCTGAATTGGGTCTGCTTTCAGAACTCAGTCAGCAATCGATGCTTCAGCCTTTACGATATTCTCTTTAATAATTGAAAAATAAAAAAAAAAACATGAAAGTTAACATAAAAAATTGGAGTTTCGCCCGGCAATCTAATTTGGACTATTACATTACATATGTACTACCGAAATTTGGTGTTGGTTGCAGTAACTTAAGCAGCCCAAATGACAGATATTGCCCGTTTAAACGCCCAACCCCACTATCAATTTGTAACATGCTAATTTAACGACTCTGTAAATTAAGTTTTTGGACTATGAAAACTCAATGATGCCTTCTGTCGTTATAGCGCAAACAACCCAGCGGCACTTGCATTGAGGAAATTGAACCGCTCTCAGTTCTCGGTATGTGCATCACAGACCACCTTGTGTGTAATGACCACATATTCAACATCTGCTAAGTGTTTCCTTCGACGTTGCAAGAAATCTTGTACCCCTTATGATCTGGCTCAAATGAATCGCTGAGAGCGTGAATGTTGCCAATAATGAAGTCGATACCTTATCATTTGAGGCCCTTATTTAAAATACCTATATTTCTTGTTTTTAACACCTTGACGATGTTTTTTGACAACTGTTTGAATAATTCATTAAGCGGTTCTTTCTTGGTTTTCAAGATTTGTATTTTTATATTATTTGATACCATACCATCCGGCAGCCTTCTGGACTCTTCACATGGAAAAAAAATGACAGTTCTGATTCAGAAAAAAAATAGAATTTTGCTTCTGGATTTGAAATCAGAATCGAAACCAGAAGCACTCACACATTCATATACTTAAACCTCAAACTCGACCGTGTCCATTTTTTGTATCCTAATTGTGCGAAGTGATTTTCTTTTAACAACGTTATTATTTTTGATTCTATTCTATTGCTAAATTTGTTGGAATCCCTTTCCTCGTCTTCTTCGTCATCAAGTGATGATGATATGCCAAAAAAAATAGAACTTCGTGGAGGATATAGTTGAAAAATATTCAGAGGAATAGGGAAATATTTATATCATTAAGCTTTTAAAGAAGTATAAAATATTTTATTAGTTTTGTATTCTAAATATTTAGTTTGGCATATACATACACAATCACACCAAACTTCAGAATCGCCAGAATGAAAAAAAGTGTTCAGTTGCGATCCTGGATCAGAGAGAGACTCCGTATTAATAAAAATTATTTATACAAATAAGATAAATATTCCTTTGCTCTCGAAACATACATTAACTCAACCTCAATAACTTTCATAAAGTCTAGTTCTTATTTATACGCAACGTAGCTTTCTTTTTGTTACATTTAACCATATCGGATTTTTGTCCTGGTATTTCTGGATTAATAAAACATATTTTGTAAAAAGTCCAATTATCTAAAGATTTCTTGAGCCAAATGCGTTAGAGATACTTTTTGGAAATAATCTTTCAAACCAAAAGAAAACAATATTTTTAAATGGACCTGTTTTCTTGTGGAAGTGAACTTATTTTTTTTTTAAATGTAAGTAAGCAGCATAGCATTTTTTTTTCACAAGTTGAGCTTCTTCTTCTACGAATGCCGAAAAATGCTATCAATCGTTTTTTCGAGATTCGTAACAAGATTACGACCGAATTCGTGATAAGATGGATGTGCTTTTTATCAGTATTTCAACATTCATAAACTCCGGATATCTTTCCCTCTTTTCTTCAACAACTTAACCCCGAAATATGGTGTTGAAAACTGAACGTTTTTTCAGCTGTTATCCCTTATAAAGTTAGTAAATCTCATGTAGGAATTGGTTTTTATTGAATGTTTTTAGTTACATCTATTCGGTTAAGAAATATATGTACATGTGATTATAACAACGACACGTCGGTTACTTTGATGGATCCTCTCTTTTTACATATTCATACTTGGTCTTTAAACAATCTCAGCCGCTTCTAATTAATAATTATTATTGTAATTGTTTATATTTTAAATAAAACATTCTTGCAGACGACATCGAATTTTATTTGCAACTAAATAAACATTCTTGTTTAATGATTGCGGATAGGTACATTATCGCCTCAATTCATCGGTAGCTTACAATTTCTTTTAATTTTAAACAACATGGCAGCAAATAAATTCAAATTACATCAAATACATTTATGTGTGTATGTATATTTTTCATAAATTATTTCTAATAAGCTTTGTGGATAATAGTAGTTCTTATGGAAAAGCTTAATGCTTACATGGGTTTTCTTCTCGACGCTCTCAAACTCTTCTCTATTTCAAACTGCCGCAAATCTGTACGTTCCAAAAAGTCTTGCCTTTGTAGGTAACTGCAAACAAAAAAAGCCAAATTAAGTTAAAAGTATAAAAGAACATCAACTCTTGGACTCACCCATCTTTTCCCTTATTGAATGTCTGTAGGTCTTCATCAATTCCTTCCGATGTCTTAAAACTATCCCAGTCAAGTTTGCTCTTTTCCAGCACACTGATCTTTTTTTTCTTATCTAGCTGTCCTAAAATCGAACCCAATCCACCTCCTGCGGGGCGCTTAACAGATCCTCGAGGAGCTTCCGAAGGAGCTGGGGTTTTCGTCTTGCCATTTGATTTAATACTATCTGCTCTTACTGTCTTCTCTACGAGGACCTCCTCACCAGCGAAATCAAAAATCTCTTTGATGACAACCTTCTCCGGTTCCTTAGGAGGGACCGGCGTTTCTTTTTTCTCGATGGGTTTGTTTGTTTCTTTACCTGCGTCCTTTTTACTTGCAACAGCTGGTTTGTTTGTTCTACTTGGGGTGGTTGTTGGAATGTCGCTTAGGAAGTCTGCCCAAAGAGCTTCCTTTCTACTCGAATCCTCCTCGTCTGAATCGAGTTCGGTCTTTTCTATATAAGATTTGGTGGCTGTTTCTGATCGATTGCGTGTCGCAACAACACGTTCTTCTTTATCTGCCGCGGATTCTTTGTTAGTTTGTTGTATTTTCGGCTGTTTGCTTCGTTCTTTCTTTTTTGTGTTTAAATTAGCTTTCTTGCTGGCAGGTACATCTTCATTATCAGAAATCGGATCATCTGAATCTTCCTCACTTGGGGCGTCAGAATTATTGGCTTTGTCTGGGCAGAAATCTTCATCACTCTCATCACTGTCTGAGGCGTAGTCTTTTTCTTCTTTGTTCATATTTAGACCTGGTTTTGTAGTATTAAAAAATTAAAGTTTCACTTAAAATTACTGGAATAAGTATCGAAATGAGTTTCAATTTCGATTTTAAAATGAAAATTGATTTTTTCAAAGAATACGCCGGGTGTAAAGGTGGATTCGAGGAAAAAAACTGGTTCGAGGGTAGCTAGTTCTCGCTTTGCTTGGCTGAATTTTTTTTTGAATGTGATTTGTCATCTGTCAATCGAATCACATTTAAAATCTAGTACATTCTAGCTAATGGATCTGCTATGGGGTAGTTTACTTTTTATAAGAAGACAGTGCTGGAAAAAAATCTTAAATAAAAAAATAGCACTGTGATCCTTGTGGAGAATATGTCATAGAAAACGGCTGTTCTCTAAATAATTTTTTTTTTCAAAGATTTAAAAGAATTTGATTTAATGTATGATTTATGAATGAGAGAATGAGCCTAAGGCTAGTCGCGCACTGGCAACTGCGATCGAAATCAAATAGTTTAATCACCAGTTGAAAGAGAACCGCGCACTGGCAACTCTTTACTCACGCTCGCACTCATTAGGCGTGTTTTAATGTACACATTAAGAAATGTTACATTAAAATTACTGAAGAGTGAATGTGCTGTTAACTTGTTGTTGTTGTATTTACATGTGCAAAATAAGCTTAATGTGTAACATTTCTTAATGTGTACATTAACAAGCTCAACAAAACATGAATATAGTAAATGACAGCCAATTTGACAGAGGTTGTTTCAACAGTATGGCCGCAATCACCTAACAAAATTCAGCAATCCCTATAGGATTTATTTATTTTAGTGAGTGAGTCGATGAAAGCAAGAAGTATACAACCTAATCTAGACACGTTACTGAATTTTAATTGAAAGGAAAATATTGACTTAAATTTTGTTCTCTTTTATTAATTAAAAAAAAAAGGTGTGCTTGGTAACTCAAAACTTCTTACAAATTTTCACAACTTCACAACAACTTCTTACAAAAATTCACAAAAACGTTGTCAGCAGAAAAAAGTTTTGTTATCGTTACCAATTCTGTGCCTATTCAACGTCGAATGTTTCGTCGCCGCATACCACTCCGAATATTTCGTGTCCGTTTGGTTGAGCCTTTAGTGAAGGTATCCTATGTTTGCATCCCTCTACGAGCCTCGTTAGATCTACTACAATTCCTTGTGTCAACCATAAAATGTCAAAAAATGAAAAGAAAACAACCTTGATACCAACATACAGGAACTTAAATTTCCTATCCTATTATTTTAGTGTGTGAGAGGCAGACAGAGTAATATACAGAACACAATCTGTCACAAAGCGAAAATTCTCAAAGGAATCTAAAAGTTTATAAAAATTTCCAAGGTCTTAAAAGAAAACTTTTAAATCGTCTATAATCACTTGATTATTTAATAAATATCAAACCAAGTTTAATAAAAACTTAAAAAATCAAGTGCCAGTGGAGGGAAATCTGATTGTTGATTGTTTTCGTCGCAAATGGAAAATGATTTTGCCAAGACGGAAAAATCATTAGGGGTGTGTTGACGCTGGAGCCAGTTGGTTTGCTGATACAGGTAAGGTAATGCTTCTTAGTGCTTGGCATTAACGAGGAAATAAATAATAATGTCCTTCCTTTTTAAAATGTAAAACAAAGAAATTGTAGCCTTGGTTTTATTAAAATCATTTAAAATCCTTGCAAGTTCTTGCGATTAAAGATTAAACAAAAAATACAATCTCCAGCCTTTTCTGTGGTCTCAATTCCCTGCGATAAAGCTAATCTCTTAATTGTGTGAACAAAATGATTCATGGCGAGGTTTACGACATCAAGTAAACTTCTTTTATATGTATGCTTAATGTTGTTCCCTTATTCATTGGTGTATCACCCAACCAAGTTCTTAGTGATATTGGAGTAAAATATCAATCGATTTGTTTACACGAAACTAGGGGCCCTAGCAGGTTCATTAGAAAGTAGCAGTTTGATCGATTCATATTCAACTTTCGCAAATCAAACCAACGTTTAATTTTTCTGATCTGGAATTCACTTGGAAACAACTTCCGGCTCTGAGTATAGGCGTTGGTTTGGCTATCGGGGGGAATTTATAGTTTATCAATTCGAACATTGGCTGTTTTATTTCTGATTTTATACTCATAGTCGTTTTCTTTTAATCCAATTATCTACATTGTGTGCTTCTTTTTTAATAAAAATTGATGACTTGAGTTTACTTTTCGTAGAATAGTGAGTGGTATAATAAAGCACATAGCAAGCCACAACGAAGTACATATCAATACTCACACTCTTGATTGAAGTCTTATCTCTTTGTACTTGTAACTATGTTAAATTGTTTTCACTTTCATTGCTGCGAAATTTTTTCTGTAGAAATAAGCAAAAAATAAAACAAAACTAATAACAAAAAGGGCAAAGATAATCAAAATCCACTTGAAAAAGATTCCCTTTGGTTATGTATGAATAAACGAATATTACATTGCTTGGGTGTGAAATCTCTAATGCCCCGGTTATCGGTTGATATTTTAGAGTAGATTTTATATTTTTACAAACAAGAAAAAATTCAAAATAGCAAGTTTCAGTCGACAAATGACTTATTCTTGTATGGTAGATATTAAGTAGGTATTTTATATATAGAAACTCATTTTAATCAGTAGCTGACCTCACAACTGAAATATTTGTATTACAGTTTTTTATCAGTGGTGTACTGTTACTGTCCCGCTAAAAGAATGTTTTGTCAATTTTTCATTCGTTCGTTATAACGGAATTTTTGTGATTGTGATGTTGGTGCCTTACACCTACAATCTTCTTCCAACGAGCTCGATCGTTAGCTAGATATCTCCGGTGTTCCTCTTGTGTGCGCCAAATGGGTCGCGGTCTTCATCTGCTGCGCCGTCCCTCGGGTAAGAGCATTGGTGTACATTCACTCTAAATGAACCACAATCCCAAATCGTTAATCGTTGGCTTTGAACAACTTAGTGTTGCTGCAGAACTGTGGAACGGTTGTATATTCTGCTCACTTTCTGTCTATGTTTACTCGGCCAAAAATGACCACTCCTCTCAAAACAGCCTGAAGAAAGTGATAAGTAAAGGGTGGTTAAATTTTAAGGGCCGATGTTGATTTTGAATAAAACACAAATTATTTAGGAAATTATTGTCATTTCTTTTTATTATGATAATATTGATATGGTTCAATTATGTATGGAACAAAATATCGGCCAAATTTTCGATGACGCTGAGGCATAATTGAGGTTCTATGCCTTTAATGTGCCGAATTATCTCATCCTTTAGCTCTTGAATTGTCGCTGGTTTATCGACCTACACCTTTTCTTTCAAATAAACCCAAAAAAAGAAGTCCAGCGGTGTCAAATCACATGATCTTGGCGGCCAATTGACATCGCCGCTACGTGACATAACACGGCCATTGAATTTGTCGCGCAATAGAGCTATTGTTTCGTTAGCTGTGTGGCAAGTGGCACCGTCCTGTTGAAACCACATATCGTCCACATCCATATCTTCCAATTTGGGCCATAAAAAGTTCGTTATCATCTCACGATAGCGAACACCATTCACAGTAACTGCCTGACCGGCCTCATTTTGGAAAAAATACGGCCCGATGATGCCGCCAGCCCATAAACCGCACCAAACACTCACTCTTTGTGGGTGCATTTGTTTTCCGACAATCACTTTTGGATTATCATTCGCCCAAATGCGGCAATTCTGCTTATTGACGAATCCACTGAGGTGAAAATGTGCCTCATCACTGAAGATGATTTTCTTCAAAAATTGATCATCCACTGTTGCTATTTCTTGCCACCATTCTGACTATTGACGACGCTTGAAATGGTCAGGAGGCTTTAGTTCTTGGGTCAATTGCACCTTGTAAGCGTGTAAATGCAAGTCTTTATGCATAATGTTCATCAATGACGAGCGTGAGAGGTGCAACACACAGAGGGCCTCATTATCGCGAACAGCAGCAATATTTTCTGCAGTAAGAGCTATACGGGCATGCACTGATGTTTTCACATCTACAGACCTGGTTTGCTCAAATTTTTGCACGATTTTTCCGATTGTACGCACATTTAGACGATTAAATTCACCGAAAAAATCACGAAGTGCACGATATACATTTTGATTTGAACGCCCATTTTCAAATACTCTTACTTAAGCCTGAATAACTTTAACGCGTTGCTCGATTGTGTATCTTTCCATGGTTCAAATTGTCTGAAATTGAGAAGTGTCAAATGAAATGCAGAAAAAAACGTTTAGGTGTGGTTCACATTCAACATCGGCCCTTAAAATGTAACCACCCTTTATGTATATTATATTGCTCGAGAGAGAGGTTTCCCTTTTAAGCCCAAAGAAACAGCGATTGACAATGGCTTTTTGTTTTTTAATTTTGCGCGCACTAAAAATATTATGAATACCCTTAAAATGTTTGATCACAGCGCGAGCGTTTTAGGAAAGTTTGAGAGGATTTAAAAGAAGATAACGATACACACTGTTTTTGAATGTCTGAACATCACAATGGGAGGAAAATATAGGGCCGGGTTAAACATTCCACATTCTTATAGTGTGGCTAAAGACAGAATCTCAGAATTTAATAGTGCGTCCGAAGTTAAGCTCAAGGATAAACTGCTGGGCATTAACTGAAGCGCTAGTATTACGGTTGAATTGTTTAAGGGGAGGAATGCAACTGGCTATTTCACCTCTGTAATTTGTAAACCTATTTTTTTGGATTCTATCTAATAGACTTGAGCGTGTTATTGGAACACCTGCCCAAATATTGGAATTATACTTCAGTTTAGGACCAATATAAGCCTTATAGATAGCAGCAAGATCAGAAGAGGAAACCTAAATACTTAGCAGCTTTCTTGCTGACGACGAATATGCGATCATTCCACACAAGGTGGCCTGAGATGCATATACCGAGAACTGAAAGTTTTTCTGTTTCCTCAATGAAAGTGCCGCGGCATGGTGGTGGGTTCCGCATCAACGACAGAAGACAGCATTGAGCTTTTGAAGAAATATATTCTACAAGTGCAATAATCGTTCTTTCAAAACGATCTACAGATCTTTGCCACTGTTCGGTGAGATAAGCCATCAGATCTACAAGTGCATTGGACCCATTGCTAGTAAAACCATACTGCCGGTTATTGAGAAGCCTTGATTCAAGATATTTCTTGAGCTGATAAGAAGTTATCGGTATTTCCTTGATCTTGGAAAGAAGGGACTTAAGGGCATTTGGATGAAATAAGAAGGGAAAGAAGATTCACTTTTTTAAGGGATAAGCTGGAAAAATGCTTATTTCCATCCACTCGAAAAGAGACCAGTATAGTAGGATGAAAAGAAAAGCTAACGCAATGGTTTTGCCAGCGTTAAAGAACACCTTTAGAGAACAATGGAGGGAATACTATCCAGTCCAGCAAATTTGTGTATATCGAGATCTTCAAGTACTCTTGCAACTGCACGAGTGCTAAAGAAGAATTTTGCCATAAAATCATTTATGTTATTAAGTATAGTTATTGATCTCAGAAGATTGGTGTTGAGTTTTTATGGTACGCTTTTCTAGCCTAAGCACAACGAAATGGATCTCATTTACGATTTACATTCGTTTGTCAACACAAAGAAAAAATGTAATTTGTAACAAAAAATAAATAAATTAGAGTTTATTACGGCTTGTAGGGAGCCTAAGACTATTGACTTAAAACTCTGAACAATTCCGACCTGTTCCTGTGTGCGTATTAGCAGGAATGGAAGGGACCTACAATTCGTTTCCGAAAGGCTAATGAGCAGCTCCTGTCTTGACAAAAGATACTCTTGCTGGATTTGTCAATTCTTTGACTTGAGAGGTGTTAAGAATAAATAAGATCTATAACTGCATCTCATTTGTTTTTCAAATATCTAATGGCATCTTTTTTAAAACCAAACCTTTCGGGTTTTTTAATTTTCTTAAGAATACCTTCCCTAAATTTGACAACTTGTTAAGTTTCTCTATGATTTAACATCACCGCTGAAGTTTCTAATATTGACACTGCTTTATTTTGTTTGCCTTAAGGCTTAATTACGTTGTTTGTTGCTCTGTCTCAAGGTTAACAAAAAAAAATTAAGCAAGCCCAATTTAATTGTGATAAGTTTTGTGAAAGTTCTTTAAAGATACTTTCCTCATTATTTTTCAATTGACTATTTTTCTATGGCTTCACCCACTTTTCTCGTTTAACCTTTTCTTCTTGAAAGCAAGAAAATTTCGTTTGTTGGGGTCTTGAGAAAACTACCGAAGCTGTTGGGTAGTAGTTAAATCCTTATATTTTTTTAAATATTGCCATTTTAAAGCGACTTCTTTATTTTATCTAAAATTAAACGATCCATTCCTTTTTACAGATAAATCAAGTGGACAATAATGCCAAACGAAAAACACACGAACGTATTTGATAAGCGCTTTTGCTGGCGCTTCGTAGAGCCTCCAATAACTCAGCTAATTATTAATCGGCCATTCGGAGTGCAAAAAGTGGATTTGAAAGACAATTCGGTTCGAAACATCGATTGATCTACAGCCAACGAGATCCACAAGTAATGTGATCAATAACAACTAACCAAAACTAAATCATTGCAAACATTTCCAAAAACTAATACTTGCACTGCAACTTCGCGCGCATTTGCAAACAAAAAAAAAATTACAAAAAATAAAACGATTAAAAAACAACTAACTTACAACTAGGATTAAAAAAAAAGTAAACTCTCACGCCAAACCAAAAGAGGAAAGTTTGCAGCGGAGTAACGTTCTTTATTTTTCTAATTAGATGCATTAGGGAGGAACATCATATTATCAATACATACACGTCACACTTCCACGCCGCTCTGTATCTAACTTAGCCGCCGCACAACGCGACATCAAATGGTTTGTAATGTTGTTTAATGGTGGTAACTCTGAGGAGCTCGACCCAATCTCAAGTGTTTTGGGACTGCGCTCTCAGAGGCCTCTAGTACACTTCAAAGACATGTGGTATCATATATTCCTGTGGGCGCTATTCTCCTCGATATTCATTCACACATGCGCCGCCCTGGTCGCTTTCGTAACTCTGCGCAAACACAAATTCGGGCGTTTCTTTTCGATTCTCATTCTGGTGATGGGCTTCGCCTCTCCAGCCACCAGCGGACTGATCAGCAGCGCCGTCATAGCTTTTGTGCATCAAGCATCGTGCCTCCCCATGTCACCTATCTATTCTATGGTGTGGGGCGTGGGGCAAACGATAGTGTCGGCGTGTCTGGGCTTCACAAGAATTCTCGCAACGCTGTGAAGTCAAAACAAAGCGTGTCCCAAATTCGTTATTACTGTTAATTTTTGGACGAACTTTTTGAATTAAAACGTAAAATATACTGAAGCTTGAACTAGCAAAACGGTCCCACTATACATCCTCATCAAATTTCATTGTTCTATTCAACTCAAACGATGAAAACACAGTGGACAACCGACAAAGGGAGAAGCATTCAAATTAGAATGCTTTGTAATTATAAACAAACGCAAAACACGCAGAGAAAGTATAAATATAGTTTAAAAACTACAGCTAAAATAAATATTATAGTATTTATATTTAATGCTTAATAATTTGTTTAAATTAATTATTACTATTATTATTATTATAATTATATATATATTTTATAGTTCATAAGTAGACTCAAAAACTATTAAAAAGAATACAATTAAAATAATTTCCATAAAAGCAAAATATACAAAATATAAGGAAAACCAACATCATATTAGTAAAATGGAATTAATTTTGTTTTAATTTTTATTGAAGTCTTAATTTGGCAATGGAAATCCTCACAAGTTTTGAAGATTTCTCTTCAAAATTAAAAATCTAAAAAGTTAGAAAAAGAAAACGAGCACCTTCATAGTAGCAGCAAATAAATGCACGATTGGATCGCACGAACTTGCTCTTATGTAAATGTACTTTGGAATTTTAAATACATTTTATAAATACAATGCATGGAATTGCCGTCTGATTTCCGGAAAAGTATGAATTTACGCAAAGAAAATTTAAAAATCGTTTTATTGAAGTAATTTTTTATATAACAAATTTCTTTCAAATTTTGCTAGAACAAAATTTAGGATGCCATTTTTAATTGTTTAGTAATATAGATTTTAGGAAATAATTTCAAAAAATAATCGTTCACACTTTTTCAAGATATTGATTTTTCAAAAAATAAATTAGAATTTATTTTTTCAAAAAACAAGATAAATATCTTTTTTCGAATATTTTTATATACAATATTATTTTAAACTTAAGGGGGCTCCTGGTTAAAATTTTTGGTTAAAATCGTTAGAGCGGTTAATGAGAAAGTCGAAAATAAAAAAAAAAAACGGTTCTATGACAGGTACCATTAATAACATTTTGCCCCAAAAATTTTGTCTAGAAATATGTAGTCCATGTCCATAATATCACACATAATTTTTCTTATCAGAATCGTTAGAGCCGTTTTCGAGACAAATAAGATTTTGCATTACGGGTGTATGGGTGGTACCGTTAGTTTTGGAGCTAAAAAAAAATTCAATTTCCCCTCTAGGGATTCACCGAAGGCCCTTAAGTACCAAGTTTGAAGAAAATACCTCCAGTAATTTAAGAGGTACAGACAAAATTGTCGGACCCACTTTATTCGTCTTCGCTATCATCGTAATGTCAACTTTGATCAAAATCTCGAGTTCGATTTTTTTTTCCAAATGCAGAACTTGCCCTATAGTACCTATATCGCAAGTATAAATCTAAAATAATGGTACATATATCTTGTATTACTGAAATTGGGAGTACAACTTATAACAAAAAGAATAAAATATTGAAAGTAATCATTATCATTTTGCTTTTAACAGAACTATGCACCATAAAAATGGATTTACATGTTTCTGCATCTGCAAAATGCAGAAAAGTAGAGAGCATTGACTTATTATATCTAGTATGTCAATGGTAGAGAGAGGCAGATATTGTATGTCGAAACCCGAAAGTGGGAGAGAATACACGGATGGTAGCTCTTTTTTACTTCCTATAAACTGCTATAACTTGTTGACTTGTTAATACGAAATAATGCAATGAAAATTGAACTTACCTACGCTCTGTTCCATTTCGATTTAATGTTTTTTTTCATATCATGCGCCCGTCAAAAAAAATATAGAGAAATTTGAAAATGTTGCAAATTTACAAAATGCAGATGAAGATGCTTTAATAAAGATGGACATGCTCGTCTTTACTATAATCTTGACTTCTGCACTTCTAGAATTCTCTATAATGCAGAAATGAAGTTCTTCTGCATTTTGCTCTTTTCTCTCTATCTAACAAATATGAATTCTGTATTTGGCATCCCTTTTTTTTTTGCAGAAATCAAATGCAGATACATGTAAATGCACCATAAATATGAGAATAAAATGAACTCGAAAGAGTGAAAACTTCAATTTTTCCAACCTCAGCTATTTTGTCAACACACGTCACACTCCACCGATCTAAGAAAAAAAATAGCAAGATGAAATTGAGTTATTTAATGTCGATTTCCTCCATATAATAAAAAATCAATTTCTGTGTGAAGATTTTGATCCATCGTCAGATTTTTGCGTTTCTTCACACAAAAAAATCGATTTTTCTTTGACAGGGATCAAAATCTTTAAATCCATATTTGAAACATGATACATGAAACACACCCTTGCACACACTCCGTACGAAAAATTTTCAATCCGGGATCGAAATCCCTAGTGTGTAAAGGAAACCGATATAAATCTGGTTTCATACCACACGATCATGTTGAGTTTAAAAAGATAAAGTCCGAACTGGTGAACCATCGTGTTTAAATTATAAATTTGAGGCACCTCAAAGCAGATTGATACAACAACAGCTTCTGTCTTTTGCACGTTGAAACAACAACAATGAGACTCGTGAATCCGGTGTCTATGTTTTATTCCTGCCTCACACGTCAGCCCTGACCCCGCACTTGTCTTGCCCACAAACTGCCGTGATAACAGACTCAATCTATATATTGACCATGATATTCTTGCTTATGATCGTTTGAACGAACTTTGAAAATCGACAGAATCCGCGAATTATACAATGAATGAATAGAGAGGACCAACGTTCTTGTGCCGAGTACGAACGGTTAAGATTAGAAGCACTTTTTGATATGTAAAGAGATCCTCTCAAATGTGATAAAGTATGTATATTGTGGTTTAAGAGCCAATTCATAAAAATGTTCCAGCCGAATCTGTCGAGAAAGTTTTCAGAGTATTTAACTTTAAAATACCTCCAAACAGCTCTTAAATATAAAATCGATATCTATAATTAATTTTCGCATTTAAGTAATGTTACTTAAAGGCCTCTTAACTTAAACGCCATCACGGCGTTTAAATATCACTTAAAGACATTTTAAAATTTATTTTGACATATCAATTGTCATATTTTGAATTTTCAAATTGTGAGTTTTCAGAATTATAAAATGCAAATATTTAAAATATAGAATTTTTTTATTGATAAAAATACATTATACGAGTAGAGAATTTTCTTCCACGCTTTCCCATTTTCTCTTCAGTAAGTTGTGAGGACGGAGGTTGTGTGTTCCATAGATCTTTTCTAATTTTCACAGAATTAAATATGTTTCTTCCAAATGTTGTTTACTAATACAAGCTGTCACAAAACAGCTGTATTATTTAATGAAGTAGCACTCGATTTTTATTTTGCATTAGATTTATAAATTCTTTTACGTTACGTTACACAACTATCATTTAGTTAAGAGCCAATGCAAATTTATCATTTAAAAGCAAATTAAATATTTAAGTATGCATGACTAACAGCCCGATTCTCCCCCTTGTGAGGAGTCACAAGTCACAAGCTCTTGTGACTATTCGTTGTGAGGATTGTTGTGATTCGATAACATTTTGGTATTCTCTCCCTAATCGTCACAAGAAAACTCACAACGAAACTCACCACCGCATGGTGAGATTTTTAAGTGTCATTATTTGAACAGCTGATTATTCAAAATGAAGAAAATACAAAACGCAAGTTAACATTATTATATTTTATTATTATTAATATTAAATAAACTGACTATCGTGAGGCTTCAAGCTCTGATATCCCAGCATAAAGTTTTCCGAAAGCGACAAAACTTTATAAATGTATTGTTTTAGAGAACGAATGGTTCATTTGTATCTCTCAAAGTTTTCAAAAGCCGTCGGCGCTGCAAACTTCTTGATACGATTAGTTTCTTAAAAAAAATTTTGTTTATTTAAAAATGTTACTTTTCATTTTCGTGGGAAAGATCAGCAATAATATTCACTAGAGCACTTCCATTTTTGTGTTCATAATTATTGACAAATCTAGAAAATTTTCTTACAAAATATGCTGAATGACAATCCAAGAAATATTAAACATTTATGAGTTGTGACCTGTTCTGAAGGAGATCACAGTTTCGATTGTTTTTGTGACTCTCACAAGTTGTGACTGAGCGGCAGAATTCGAAAAAGTCACAAAATCAATTTCACCTCTTCTTGTGACGTTGTAACGTTACTTAAAGGCCTCTTAACTTAAACGCCATCACGGCGTTTAAATATCACTTAAAGACATTTTAAAATTTATTTTGACATATCAATTGTCATATTTTGAATTTTTAAATTGTGAGTTTTCAGAATTATAAAATGCAAATATTTAAAATATAGAATTTTTTTTATTGATAAAAATACATTATACGAGTAGAGAATTTTCGTCCACGCTTTCCCATTTTCTCTTCAGTAAGTTGCGAGGACGGAGGTTGTGTGTTCCATAGATCTTTTCTAATTTTCACAGAATTAAATATGTTTCTTCCAAATGTTGTTTACTAATACAAGCTGTCACAAAACAGCTGTATTATTTAAAATGAAGTAGCACTCGATTTTTATTTGGTATTAGATTTATAAATTCTTTTACGTTACGTGACACAACTATCATTTAGTTAAGAGCCAATGCAAATTCATCATTTAAAAACAAATTAAATATTTAAGTATGCATGACTAAATAACCTCTAAGATACAGTTTAAGAAAATCTTATAGATACGGCTGTTCTTATATAGGCAAATGCCAAATTGCTTAAGATTGATTTTAAAGTTGTGATATTTTTGTTGTCATGTGTTTTTTATAGCGTGAAATGAGGACTTTCTTGTTCTTCTTGTTTGGTTATTGATTCGGAATTACATTTTTTGGAAAGCTTATAATCATTCAAATCACTTTTTATATAAATGCGAACCTAATGGCAACGTAGTCTTAAGAAGAAGCCGTAAAATGCTCATGCAAATGTTAACTTATTATTTCATGTTTATTTTGTTTCGATTCCAATTCATCTCAAATTTTGACAGTTTTTATTATGAAATCTGTCATTTTTTTCTTTATAATTTACCCAAGCGCATTTGCACGTGTATCGTAAATATTTTTAATAACTTGCTCCAAATTAAAGAAATAAATTACAAAAATGTATCTCATGTACACTTTAAACGAAAAGGGTGAACGCGTGTATACTTTGAGCGTAAGAGCTGAATTTATTGGATAAACGTTCTTTTTGTTTCATTGAAATTTGTAATTCACAGAAACGCACTTCACAAGGGCTACCCACAATCTCAGCACATCCAGCGAGGTTTTCACCCGAAGACAAGTATTCTCGTCAAAGAATCATCATCAAGAAACGTTTTGGGCTCCTGATCACACAACAACCTGCGCCTGTCTATTAAATAAATCCCTTTTATATGTAAACAATGAATATAAAAATAAATTTTTAAGTTTTGTAATGAAAGGAAGTTTTATTTAGTTCAATTTTAAAGCTTCCTACTCAGTCCAGCGGTGTAGTCGAACAACTTGGTGTTCTTGAATTCACCCCGCATATCCAAGATATAGTAGAAGCTCTTATTCTTTATTTTGATAGGAAGCTGTACCCTAGCAGTCCCCCGAGACTCCATTGCCGACACACAATTCGTAGGCACAGTGATGATGCGGTTTTTATTGAAAGGCCCATAAGTAACAAAACTTAACTCCTGTCCACCTTTCCTTAAAACCAGGAATCGGACAGAACGTAAGGTGTACATCCACGCCACAGTCAGAACACCATAGCCTAAAAAAATTTGTATAAGAGCACAAACGTAACTTATGTCTGCTTCTTCGAATGGACTGTCTTACCAATCAAAAAACAAGAAACTGTGATTCCATTTCTGTACTTATTGTCACCCAAGTTAATCTGTCTATACCAAGGAGTGTCTTCCGTCGATTCTTCTACGGGAGCATCTCGAAGGGTTGTAAATGCAGCATGCGATAAGTAATTCCAAAACAGAAACTGAATAATTGCAAAAGCATTCAACATTTTGTAGAATTTTGGATTCTCATATTTGAAGAGGATGACGTCCTTGGCAACATTCGTGCTCACATCAAATGCTTTGGTGCACAAGTTTGCGGATGATTGGAGGGATACGAGATTAGAACCGATTTGTGTTTTAACAACAGAACTGTTTTGACTTAAAGTACTGCCGAAAATTCGGAAAGAATTGGCTTTTATATTGGAAACCGTCCGACGGATTATAGTGTTTAAGAATAGAGCCATTTTTCTTGTCCGAACAGAAATTCACAAAAGTGTGTTTTGTTGGTTATAATTTATAAAATAATCGAATTCATGGATGTACAGCTGATTCTTATGTCATGCAAAGAGAAAGAGCCTTAACGATAATTTATTTTGAATAAGAAAAGAAAAGTCAGTATTTTATTGAAATCGAGATAGTATTATTTTATTTTTGATTTTTTAATTTGTATTTCAATAATTTAATAAAAATAAGAAAAATGAGATCCGTTTGAAGTTTACATGTTGTAACATTTGAAACTGGGCGTAGGCTAGGGTCGTCGATTGGGTACAAAAGCTCCCCACAAAAAAAGAGAAAGTTGGAATTTTGGCGAAAATGTATTGTATTCAATTTCCATATTTAAGCAAACCACTGCCAATTGCGATTATATAAATATTTGACATTTTCAGATCTGTAATAAAATCGCATATCCATACAAAATATAAAATTTGCATTTTTTTAAATAAAAGGTAAATAAGTGTAAAAGTTCTTTACAATTCAGTGATTAACAACATTTTTCTAAGTGCTGAAATGATTTTTTACGACCCAATTTAAATCTTTTTGTATGTCACACGAGCAATAACTAGCAAGCGAAAGTTGCAATACGTACACAAGCAAACCTAAAAGCCACTTTACAGGATAATAAAAGTCATATGCTTTCTCATATGACCTGTCAAAAAAAAACATCAAATAATTTGAACGTACTCATCTAACTCATTTCACTTTTCAAACGAAAAACATATGACTTTTCTGATTTAAGGACTGTAGGCTGTAGCTAATTCCATTTGAGAAGTCATACGAGATTTTTTGTTTACGTGGGAAACATTGAAAGGTGTTGAGAGTTGGATAAATAAAATTGTAAAATTCTGAAAAGGTAATTAAGTACATACATATGTGATTTTTTTTAAATATTTCACATCTCTTTAACACCAAACAGTCACTCTTTGTGGGTGCATTTGTTTTTCGACAATCACTCTTGGATTATCATTCGCCCAAATGCAGCAATTCCAAAATCCAAGAGTGATTAGCCGTGTTTTTTGTTATCCGTAGTACAGTAGGATTTTATATGAAAAACAAATACAACATCCGCAGTAGGATCACTGCCGATACTCGAAAAAACGTCAAATCTCTATCCGCAGTAGGATTTCCCTTCTCCTTTTATCGGCAGTGATCCTACTGCGGATTATATATTTGTTATTCATATAAAATCCTGCTGTACTACAAATGTACCCACAAAGAGTGACTGTTTGGTGCGGTTTATGGGCTGGCGGCATCATCGGTCCGTATGTTTTCCAAAATGAGGCCGGTCAAGCAGTTACTGTGAATGGTGTTCGCTATCGTGAGACGATAACGAAGTTTTTATGACCCGAATTGGAAGATATGATGTGGACCACACACAATGGCTCTTTTGCGCGACAAATTCAATGGCCGCGTTATCTCACGTGGTGGCGATGTCAATTGGCTGCCAAGATCATGTGCTTTGACACCGATGGACTTCTTTCTTTGGGGTTATTTGAAAGAAAAGGTGTACGTCGATAAGCCAGCAACAATTCAAGAGAAAAAGGATGAGATAATTCGGCACATTAACGGCATACAACCTCAATTATGCCTCAGCGTCATCGAAAATTTGGACCGTCGGATGGAGGTGTGCCGCCGAGGTCGCGGCGGCCATTTGACCGATATTTTGTTCCATACATAATTGAACCATACCATTATTATCATAATAAAAAGAAATGACAATAATTTCCTAAATAATTTGTGTTTTATTCAAAATCAACATCGGTCTTTAAAATTTAACCACCTTTTACTTCGTTTTCATCAAGAGATGAATCCTGGATTTAAGTGGATTTACCATAAATCTTGTTTAAATCTGGAAGATTTACCATTCAAATTTATTTCGTAAATCTAGTAGATAAGAAATAAATCTTGCTAAATCTTCATTGGATCAATTGTTTTATAGTTCGAACTGACATAATATCCATATCGTGCTAAATTATCTCGATGATTTCCCATCATTTGACATAAATGAAACTTTCGCTTCCACTTTATAAGAAAAATTGAAACACAATTTGCATTTTGATAGGTGCTGTCAAAGTTTATATTCGTTTTAATCCTTTAGTGCAGTAGAAACACCACATAAACATTTTAAAATCATCAAAAATAAGCAAAAGGGAGATTTAGGCCGGTATTCACCGAGCGCTCATAACTTAAGAAGCTCATAAACCTATTCACCAAGCAATATTAGTGAAGATCTACGAGCGCTCTTAAAAGTTAGGAGTGGTCCCGACCACTCCTAACTTACGAGCGCTCTCTTCGCTTGTGCGTGTGCCACGCACGCATTTGACTCGAATCCATGTGAGCAATGCCAAGTAGAAGAGTATCCATTTGCTGTCAAGACCAACATTCCACAACATTTCACAGTTTGGGTATGCCTGAACAAGAGAGAGTGGCTCTCATTTTCGAACTTCGAAAAACACTTGCGAGTGGTTGGTGAATACCCCACAGAAATTTCAAGTTAAGAGCCTCGTAAAGTTAAGCGCCGTTTAGGAGCGCTTGGTGAATACGAGCCTTAGCATACAACACAACTGTCACTATGAGGATCCATATCGTTCTATTTTCAAGGGTTAATCTATATGGATCATTGGCGATGGTAAGACGCGACTATTTTATGATGAAATAGACAAAAAAAAAAATAAAACAAATTTAAGAAAATCTCAAAGAAATTCGTAAAACACAGTTTTGCCGAAAAAACTCACAAACCGCACTAATTAAATAGAACGATTTTCTTAAATTGCATCGTAGAGGTTATTTAGTTAAGCATACTTAAATATTTGATTTGCCTTTAAATGATGAAACTTCTTCGTATCTATAATCGATTTTTCATTGGTTCATAACTAAACGATGGTTGTGTCACGTAACGTAAAAGAATGTAAAAATCTTAAAAAAAGCTTCATTTTATAACATACATACATATAACAACATACACCTTGAATTAGTAAACATTTGGAGGACACATTTTTATATCTGTGAAATTAAGAAAAATGCCATGGAACACACAACCACCCCCGTCACCACAAACAAAAGAAAAAGATCTGAAAATTAGGATGCTTTCGGCAAGGAAACGTTTTTATTTTAAAATATGCCATATTAAATAAAAAAAAAAATAATATTTCTATTCACAGACTCTCTCCTTCAACAACGAGGATAAAAGTGTCGATATAAACACTTCAAAGGCTAAGCGCGTATACATATTTTAATCAATACAAATTTTCACAACAGAAAATACAAACTCACAATTTGAAACTTCAAAATTTCAAAGATGACAATTTATATGTCAAAATACATTTTAAAATGTCTTTGAGTGACCTTTAAACGCGGTAGATGGCGTTTAAGTTAAGAGGCCTTTAAGTAACGTTACTTAAATATGAAAATTGATTATAGGTACCGATTATATACTTAAGAGCTGTTTGGAGGTATTTTAAAGTCTAAAGTTTAAAATTTCTTTATAGATTCGGCTATGTATATCTGGCTTTAAGCCTAGTACGCAGATCGAGACAAGACAAATTTTATCTCTACAATTTTAATCTCTACAAAGCTTTTCCAAATCTCGCGCAAAAGTTTGAAGTTGGAGAAATGAAATCTAATTAAATGTGTTTTTTAGTGTATCTCTGGAACGGGTTGTCTTACAAAAGTCGTTCATACCTTTTTGGAATCACCTCTTGATGATCTCAAGACAAGCATCAGCACCTTTTACATAAAATCAGAATTGACAAAAATCACTTTTGGAAATACCGTGGCTGTCAAAATTTGTCCCGCAAAATAATGCTTGTATCATTCTTTTTCCTGGCAAAATTTAGTGGAGACATTTTGAAGAGCAATTCACAATAGTGTGAATTTTGCGCGCGAACTGCGTACTGCTCGGAAAAATATCCGAGACAAAATTTGTCCCAGGAAAAAAAATGTATGGGAGAAAAAATTTTTCCCGATCTGCGTACTAGGCTTTAGTAAAAAATGTGTGTGTTTCCCACAAACTTGCCAGTATGTTTTGGTGTAGCCTCGGGGTTAAGAAAATAAGAAGTTGACGCAATTTCCGAAATATCTTATATATCTCTTCCTTGTACAATGAGTCAAGTTTCCAACAAAAAATAAAAACTGAATAAAATTTTCAAAATAAACAAGAAAAAACTACTTGTTTTCATGAAAGAATTCAATATGTTTCTGTATCTACTGAAATTGCATTTTTTATTTTTGAGATTCAATGATCTGAAAATTTAAACTCAAAAAATAACAAGAGTGCGCCTTTTCCCAAACGTCATTTCTTGTTGTCAATTTTTTTTTGTTGTACTCTGACAGCAAAAAAAAGGCGTCCATCGGTAGTCCTTTGCCGTTCCGTCTCTGTTCACGTTGGTGTCGTTGCCGTATCGTTTCGGAAAATTTGCATTTGATTTTTATCAAATTTATTTTTTTCTTCGGCTTTTAATCCTCAAAATATAATATTATTCAAATATTAAATAAATCGTAAACAATCAAACCGGATAATACTTTTGTATGAAGTCAAAAACATATGTGTGCATTTTATTTTTCATTACAAGTTTTAAGTGAACTGCAAAGACAACAAATCTTCCTTTTTGTATTATCGATTTAATCATTTTAAATTGTTAAATATCAAGCGAACTAAATTAAATATAAATACAAGTTGGATTGTGTAGTGTGCAATCGTTATTGCTCATTTCGAAGCAAACTATTTTGGCGGTAAGTTAATTTGTAAAGAATATTTTATTTGGCCAGCAGGTTGCATGGACATGGTAGGTTGCTGATTGTAGCTCATTTTTCATAAAAGTAATGGGTACTTTTTGGACTTACAATTTTATTTATCGTCATTGAACCTATAGGAAAAAAAAATTCTGTTGGATCTTAACAAAAAACAACATAAACATGAAATACTTTTCTCAACATATAAAGTGCGCATGGTCGATCCTCTGTTCTCAGTTACACTAATAACTAATAGCTCTTAATCCAAAGTCAGGTTCGTAAATTTTAAGATGCCCTTTCAATATCAATCTCATTTTCTCCATAAATACAGAAGAATTGTCACAATTGAAATCTAAAATCTTGTGTTCGAAAGGCCGAACTTAAAAACAAACAAATGAAAAATAGGTATTTTTATATTCCAAGTAAAACCTCCCACTAGCCGAAAAGCTTTGTAAAAGTAAAAGTTGAAACTGGGGAATGTTACAAAAACATGTTGTAGGTATATCCTTTCTGTTCTAAACTATAGTAATAAACCACATTCTGAGTGAAATGTTACATTATATTAAATAGGACACAGATCAGTACTTCATATGCTTATCAAGAAGACTGGGAATAAGTTGGTAGGTTGGTTAATTGAATCCCAGTTGGGGTGTCATTTAGAAAATTTATTAAATGGTGACGAGGGTTGGGAGCTGTAGCTGTAGGTAAAGACAAAAATGGAAAAATGACTTGCTTTTGAACTACATTTCAAGTGGCACAATAAATTTCCAGGTGGCAGTGCAATAACCCCAACCGATAATTCATTCATTCAACTACATGGAAATAAAGTCAATTTTTCACTTATCTGTCAATTTTGTATCCTCTTTTAAACTAAACTTTTATCCGCTTTTATACGTTAACAATTTAGGTTGTAGAACTGTACCTCCAATACATTTTCCAATCACTTGTTCTCCACCCCACAAGTCTTCGAAGCTCAATGAATTTATTTTGTTATACAAATAAGTTTAATTCTCCGATTGTTTTGTTTCTTCTTAAGTCGTAAAATCTACCTTATGGTTTGCTTTTCTAAGAAATTCAAGTTCATTGAACTCTCAAGTGTGTAGCTATTGTATAGTCCTGTGAAGTTTTGATACGCTATCGAAATCTAGTTTTTTTTTTTTTGATTATCACTTCAAACCGGTGTGTATTGGGTTTAACTTTAACTTTGAAAGTAGGGGTAAAAAGCATCGCAGAGCTTTTTTAATATAACCAAACATTTTGTGCGTAGTAAGTAGATATTTATTTTTTTAAATGGAAAATTATTTCTTAACATGAATTTAATTACACTATGTTATGTTACCTAAAATTTTAAGTTATTTATTCCTATTTTATTTAAAGGTTTCGATTCATTTAAAGGTCATTAAAGGGTTGGCTGCGGATTTTCGAAACTTGGCTTCATAGTTTAAGTCAGTTAGTGCCTAAAACTTAACTTTAATTCCAATCTGTACGTTGCAACTAACTACATACAGTGATCCACAAAAGTCTGCGTACAAGGAAGATATTTTTTAAAAATTGCTGTTATTCACAAATATAAAGTGAATTATTTTAAAAAAAAGGTATTTTTCATTAAAAAAAATTCACTACGTTTTTATTTTCAACAAAAAAAAATACAAAAAAAAATATTCGTACCACAAAAAATTAATAAAAACAAAATAAACCTCTGAAATTCTTCCACAAAAGTCTGCGTACAGGTGAATATTTCTTGCATTACACTCTCTTTAAGTATCGATAAATTTGTTTTTGCATAATATGATTGTTTGTTTATTTTTAATCGTTCTAAACGCGTATTGCAAATCATTGTCTTTGGTTTTTTTTTTTGTTTTTAAAGCAAAAAATGGCAAATAAAGAGTTAAGTTTGAGTGAGCGGCAGTTGATTTATTAATCTTTACGTTAAACAAAAAAAAGTCGTATGGTGAAATATCAAAAATAACCTGAAGAGCTCGGTCAACGATACAGAGAACGGTAGATCGCTTTAGAAACGCAGGACAGATTAAATCGGAGACAAGATAAGGCCGACCTTCGAAGCTCTCCGAAAGGGATAAGCGTGTGATCAAGCGAATGGTGGAGCAAGATCACTTTATAACGGCTAAGACGATAAGCACACGGCTCGAAATATATAACAACAATACAGTGCATCCAGAAACGGTAAGAAGAGCTATTGTTCAAGAGGGGTTTAAGTCACACACACCCAGAAAAAAACCATTGGTCAGTAAAATAAAGAGAAAGAAACGGCTAGCATTTGCAAAAGAGTATGTTAATAAGCCTCCGGACTTCTGGCGTAAGGTTATATTCTCCAGCGAATCAAAATACAACATTTTTGGTTCTGACGGTCGTTTGAGGGTGTGGCGACGAGCAAACGATGCTCCTAATCCCAGATGCATAATTAAGACTGCCAAGCACGGTGGTGAGGTGTTATGGTTTGGGGCTGTATGGCGTCTTCAGAAGTCAGTAAGCTGGAAGTAATAGAAGGATCAATGGATCAATATGTATACATTGTTATCCTCAAAAGAAATTTGAAAACAAGTGCTGAAATTCTGGGTATATCCAATGACTATTACTTCTAGCAAGATAATGACCCCAAACATACCGCCCATAATCGCGCATGTGGCTGGCATATAACACTCCCCACCTGCTACGAACCCCACCACAGAGTCCAGATATTAACCCTATCGAGCACTGCTGGGATGAATTGGAAAAAAAGATCCGAACCCACGATATCCGCAAAAAGTCGCAGTTAAAAGAAGCCTTGTTGCTTGAATGGAGTAAGATCAATAGTTCTTATACAGAAAAACTGGTAGGGTCAATGCAAAACCGTTTGAAAGAAGTTATAAGGCTAAAAGGGTATCCGACCAAATATTAACAGCGAAAGTAGTACAAAAAAATAATTATTTGTCTATATTAACTAACTTTTTTCAATTTCTGTTACAGCTGTACGCAGACTTTTGTGGAAGAATTTCAGAGGTTTATTTTGTTGTTATTAATTTCTTCTTGTTATGAATAATTGTTTTAATTTTTTTTGTTGAAAATAAAAACCTTGTACATTTCTTTATTAAAAAATATTTTTTTTTTAAACAAATAACTTTAAATTTGTGAATAACAGCAGTTTTTAAAAATATTTCTTCCTTGTACGCAGACTTTTGTGGATCACTGTATATGTTGTCTAAATTTTGTACCGCATTTAGTAGCAAATATCAAATATCAAAAATTGATTTATAGATTGTAGATTTTTCATGAGCTCATCAAATTATCAATTTCCTTTTTTGTGTTTCTGAAAATAGTTTTGTAATAATCGAGAAAATTTTTAAATTGAACTGCTGCCAATAAACAAAAGGGACAAAATAATGAACGCTTCTCCGTTGAAAAACCCATAATATTTGTTTTGCACATGCTTGTTATGAAAATCTATATCTTTTTATAAACAGTGTTACCGCATATTCTGTAAATGTGTTTAGGCTAAGACCATTCATTACCAGGTTAAAATTATTTTGTTTTAAATTTGCAATTACATATTTAGAAATTCAAAAACAGCAGGTGCGATAGGTGCTTCATTTGGGCCAAAACTTCTTTTCAAAAAACGCACTGTTTTGGCTACACAGCACTCACTTTGGAAATAAGTTTTCAATATTTCCCAACGTATGATACCGACTTTCTGTTAAGATTTCGAGCGGGAAACAGATGTCAGTGTCAAAATAACCTATGATTTAAAAAGAAACCAAGAGACGGTCCACCCTTTATTATTTTTTTGTTAAAAATAATTAATAAATTTAATAAATCTAAAATAAGAAAATAATGTATTAAAATTGTGAGAATAGCTATTTTAGCTAAATAAAATTTGTATCTAATCTAAACTAATAAAATGTTAGAAAAATAAAATTGAGTATAATCTTTGTATATATGTATAACCTATAGTATTATCATGGAGCGTGATTTTGTATTGCGAACTCTAGCCTGGTGGTGGCGCTGAAATTAGATCTAGATTTTACAGTAGAGAGTAGGATAAGATACCCCATCGCTATACATGGAAATTTATGTATCACCGCTTTTCTGGCGATAAAACAAATACAGTTGGATCTAAAAAAAGTGTTTAATATTTCTAAGCAGATGGCACATCGGTTCCGTAATATGGTGTCATAACCGGACACTGTCTAATAGGCAAGGAGCCAGGAATAGAGGAAGAATCGATTTATCATGTTCTCTGTACATGCGCTGCTCTATCTCAAAGATGTAGGCTTCATCTAGGAGACTTTTATTATAGTGATCTTAACGACCTGGTAAATATAGACATTAGTAGTTTCGCGAGCTTTGTTAAGGTTCAACGAGGAGAAAGTCTAATAGATTCATGTGGTATCACAATGGACCAATTTATGGTCTAAGTGTGTCAAGTATTCATGTTTACAGCCACGCTAACCTAACATAACTTGAAATTATTTTATTAAAATATTTTATCCTAATAAATAATGGTACTTATCCCAGTTTCACAGTGGAAGTTTAAACTGAAGTTCAGCTGAATCTGAACTGAAGTTTAAATTTGAACTTCAACTCGTCTGGTTTTACAGTTTAATCTGAACTTAAGTTCAAATGAACGTAGTTTAACTAAATTATATGAATACAAATTGATATGTGACGTTATGTAAACTGTTTGTTTTTCTTTCTATCTGAATCAAAGAAGAAACAATATCAAATATTTTGTTTTGTTGAGAATCAAGAAAAGTTTGCTTTGTTTCTTTTTTTTGTTTCAGTTGTGACCTGTGAAAACAAATTCTAAAATAGATAGAAAACAAAGTCCTTTTGTTTTCTAAAAAGCGTTGAAAAGAAAAAATCACGTCACTAAGAGTGGCTCCCAATGCCGTTCAAAGAGCAGAATAGTGTCGTTTAACTTATGTCGTTTTTATTTGGCAATCCGGAATCTCTCTCCGATCCGGAATCCCAACTGAACTCTTTTTTTGATTCTGAAGTTTTTTGTGATTGTATATGTGAAACATCAAATGTGGACAATAATGAAAATCAAGAATAAATATATGTTGAAAGATAAACTTCGCACAATTACCCCCAGTTTCACAGTGGAAGTTTAAACCCCACTTTTGGTTTAAACTTCAGTTCAATAATAAATTTGGTTTCACAGTCCTTGAACAAAGTTCATTCTGTAGTTTAAGTTAAACGACACTATTCTGCCGTTTAAATCTCAGTTCGACAACCCCTTCAAACATTTGAAAATATAATTTATTTTCATTTTTAATTTCTGTTTCCTGTCACAGGTCACAACAAACTTTCCTTGATTGTTTTTTCTTTGATTTAGATAGAAAGAGAAAACAATTTACTTAAACTACGTTTAATGAACTGAAGTTCAGATAAGACTGTGAAACCGGACGAGTTGAACTTCAATTTAAACTCCAGTTCAGGTTCAGCAGAACTTAAGTTTAAACTCTCACTGTGAAACTGGGGGTTAGCATACAAAAAATCACAGCTTTTGAGTTTAACGTTTGACTATATGAATGTATGAGTGCTTCTGATTTTGATTCTGATTTTAAATCCAGAAGCAAATTTCTCTTCTTTTCAGAATCAGAATAGTCATTTTTCCCAAGTGAACACTTTCAGAAGAATCCAGAAGGCTTTCGGATTGCCAAATAAAAACGACATTAAACTACAGAATTAACTCTTTGAACTTGAGTTGAACTTAAGTTTAAACCAAAAGTGAAGTTTAAACTTCCACCTAACCTACCTAAACTCTCAATTTGTATGTAGTTTTTTGCGAGGAACGTCTAAAAGAATCTTTTTGTATTGGCTGTTGGAGACAAAGGTATTAATGTTGTTTATAAAGACATTTTCTAAACTACTATCAAATATTGTTATTGGTCGCTGGTCTTATATGGAGCTAAATAAAAATATGTTTTTATATAATTACCTTTTTTGGAAATATAAATCCATCTACCTGGGTAAGAAAAGCACCCACTCCAGTTATAAAAGCAAATTAAATTAATACTGGCGACAGTCGTCAACTTTATTTTGTTTGCCTTTTTATTGCATTTTATATTAAACACTCTGAAAAAAGAAATACGGCAACTCTGAAAAAGGAAACATTAGGTGAAATTAATAAAATTAAATGAATTACATTTTCTCCATCTTTAGTGCTCATAGTTATTTATTACAGAAAAACCGCATATTAAAGCTTGGAGTATCCTAGAGGAAGCTTTAATAACTATAATAGAATTCAACTAGGAACTAAAAAATGTCTTAAATTGAGACTTAATGAGTTAAGACTTACAGATTTTCTTTTTTTTAACTCAATTAATTTTTTATTTAAGTACCTAGATACCAACTAATGCGTTACGTAATTGTATATGTAAATTGTCATCGAAATTGTGTATCAACTAATTTTGTTTTTTTTACACATCCTAACGAAATAAGGATAAAATTTTACTCCAAAACTCTGTTTATTCGACTCAACATCTATGTACTACTCTACGTAGAATGCGGTTGGATTTTCCAATTTTATACCCAAGTCATCCATCTTCTTTTTTTTTCTCCTAAAAATCAATACCTTCTCTTTGGTAGCTTTTCTCAGAAGGGTCAATTATTTCAACAGAACACAAACGTTGAAAAATAAAAGTTCAATTAATTAAAAAAATAGTACCAACTAACTTAGTTTCTAGTATTGATTCAAATAAAATATGTAATTTTTTTTTTTATTTTTTCTTTGCAACGTTGGCACACAAACACATTTTGTTTGTCAATTCAGCTCACTATTTCCCCTATCCACAATAATAACTCATGAGAAATCACATTTGCTTAAGGTAAACAAGCTAGTGCGAGAGAGAAGAATAGACTTGAATTGATCTGCGAAGATTGGAGCAAATAAATTAATATTTGAAATTCGAGAATAATTCTGCAACGTTACAGGTTCTATCAGAGGAAGTGATATGATAAATGAAAGTACTTGTAGATGTATGTAGATACATTATAAAGTATTTTTTTTTTAACTGAGATTTATATTAGAAAATTGGTATTTAGGTCTGCGCCTACTTTTTTTTTAAGTTGGTAGGTCCATATTGTACAAATAAAGATACTAATTTATAAGAACTCTATGTAAATATAGTGAAATAAGTATGAAGCCTTCATCAATTAATTATTTGGATATTTTGATATTTTGAGAACGAAAAATTAAAAAAAAAAATATACCTAACTTCCTTGAACGTGAACGATGGTGATAGTTTCCATGTCAAGAGTTGTGTGACCACTACACATAGACTTAAGCTTTTATTTAGCTTTTTTGATAATAACAATGTTTGTATAAAGTATACTCTAGCCGAAATTCCCAATTTTTCGTTAATTTATTTTAGACATGGAGCAATTTATCGGGATAGGTATGTATATTTATTAATAATTTCAACTGAAGGAATGAATGTTTGCTAAGCGTTAAAAGGGTACCTGCGTTTGACAGATGTTGATCGCATTTTGGGTAGGTAGTTGGGTACCTACTGAGGTTATGTTTAAAAGTTTTTCTGCGCTTTGCATATAAAGTAGATACCTCGTTTTGGGTTGTTTGTTCTAAGATCGACCATAATATGATTATTATTTTAATCGAGATTTTATACCTACCTATACATATAAAAGGCAAAAGAAATACAATATTGAAAATCCGCTAAACTCAATAGATTTGTATCGTACTCGTATATACAAAAACGATAAAGCAACATATACATACATATAAGTATATATTTGTCCGGTTTGATTTACCTTATAAATGGGAAGAAGACTTAAATAGTTTCCTGTCAAGGACAGCAATGAACTTTTTATATGTCGAAGTCTTCGTGTCGAAATCTTTACATTTTCGACATTCAATATATATGTATCTACCGGTTTCACACACTCATACTGAACAATCTCTCAATTTTGAGCTCAAAATCTCACCGTCAGACGCCATCTTGTTACTTACGACGAACTTACGAATAAAAATGATTCTCTTCTCTCGTCGAATTACTAACAAGTTTTTGATTCGCAATGTTGCCACCAGTGTTCGCGTTCGCTTGAAGCTTAAAGGTAGTGTGTTTGTGTTGTTGTGACATTAATTTCAACGTTTGTTTTGTGTTATTTTAGTGGCATGAATAAAAGGTAGGTTGATTTTTATTCATTTTTCTTCATCAAAAGCATCATTTTAGTTCACTTGGAAAATTTAATGTTATAATTTTTAATACTTCTATTACCTAGGCTTTAATTTGCGATGAAGGTATTTGTTTCTTGCCCACAAACAGTATTATTTACTTCAGTCTAGACACTCAGGTCTAGTGTTTGAATGTTTTGTTGCCTAATGTTACCCCATAACTACCTTTAGTAAAGGTCCTCTTTTGTTGTTTTGTGTTTTGTCTGTTCGAAAAGTAAAATAAAGAAATGTATTTGTTCTTGACACTCTGAGTAGGGTTGCCATATTAATTGCGATTTTCCATTTTTTTTAGGTGAATACCTATATTTTTGTTCGCATGCCAATTTAATTGTTTCATATCAATACCAAAAACATATACGAGAAAATGGAGTTGCAAGTCGATCACAACAAATAAAAATGTACATTTCCGACATAAAAGCAAATAAAAGAAATGTTAGCCAACAAGATTTTCTTTTAATATGAAACAACTAGGTATTTTCTGAAGAAATCAATTTTTGTTTTTTAATAATAAAAAATGAATGTTAAAAAGAAAAATAAATAAAAAAAAAGAAAGAACATTAAAAATTACTGATATTTTTTTCTTAAATAGGTTTAAGTTTAAGTTTAAAGTTTTTTTTTAGTGTTTTGAATAATGATGAAAGTGTATAAACAGTTATTAAACGTTTCAATTCGTGTAAAACGAAAGTAAATATAATGGTACTTACTTGATTTATCCAATTTTGGGAAGTAAATTAAGTTTAATGAAAGAAATTAATTATTTTTCCAACGCTGAATGGAACAATCTGCAAAAATGAGGTTTGCCCTAATCAATGTCAATTATTTATTGTGTTTCGGGTGTGATTACACCTTGAGCCCACTTTAGGACAAACACCATTTTTATAAATAAGAAAAGAAAGGGAAACATTATTTGAAACAATCTGCTTTCAATTTGCTTTTATCGACGTTTCGGCACTGATTATCGCCTAAAAGTCCACTTCTTTTTTTAATTATTATTAAGTATAAAGATTTAACTTGGTTTAAAATTGGAGAACTTTCATTTAATAATTTTTAATTTAATAATAATAAAATAATTTAATTTAATTTAATTTTTAAATGAAAAACACAATTTAAAAATTTCTGTTGTTTTTACATAAAGTATGGTCATGGACTGAAAATTAATTTGTAATTTAATTTAATTTAATACTATTTAGGAGAAATTATGATAAGATTTCGTTTCTTAAATAAACATCGCTTTGGACGCTGTTTACCAGGGAATACTAATAGTTGAATATTAGTATGCAACGTTGGTTGTCGAACCTAACAAACAAAACTAGTTAACTGACTTTGTCTGAACGTATTTCTGAAATTGGGAAAACCTTTTTTTATGGTTATGGATGTTTTTTTTAAAAGGTTATGTGGGAGTTAAGTTGGGTCTACGACAACTTACTAAATATTTTTCGAAGACAATAAAAATATTGGAAAATGTTTTCTTCTTAATTCAATAATAAGATAGTCCTTATAAGATTTAACGAAAAGAATGACATGGGGCTTACCAATGTCATCCCAGAAAATAATAATATCTCAATAACTTCGGATGTGAAATAGGTATGCAAAAAAAAAAGTGATTATTACTTGTCTATATAAATAATAATAAATCATGTACTAAACTAACTGTAGGTTTGAGAGAAGCGCAATGTCTGGATTCGTGCGGCATTCGAATGCACTTTGCGAAATAAAAACGAATTTCATGTGTTATATAAATTTCATGTTTTACTTGTCCTTGTCCCACCCTTGACAGAAAAAAAGACACTGTCTATTTACAGAATACTTTAAGGTGGTGTTTCTTTCATTAATTTATTAGAAATAAAATTATTCATACTTAGGAAGTCCATGTAGATTTTGCATAGTAATTAGTGTTAAATTTAAAAAGGAACCAAACAAATTATTTTACAAATGTCCCATTTTAATACAAACTTTGTTGAAATGTGGATGCTAATAAGTATTCCAGTCTTAGTCATGTCGGCTGCGAGCAGTCTTTTTCAGTGATAAACAAATAGCGGTGGTGTATGCCGTTTTGATAGCATAAACTTGTTTGACCAATGAATTAAATGGGTTATGGCTGTTTAAATATCGGGGAGTATCTATTACAGAAATCGTCGAGGTTTGGTTTTAGAGCCATTTTGTCATGTTAAGATAAGAGATCAAGTTTTTGATCTTCAGTTCAGAGAGTTCAAATAGTAGGGCTCTCATTCTGGCCAGAGCAGGACATTTACAGAGGAAATGAATGACTGTTTCCTTTTCCTGCTGATCCCCACAACTACGACAGTGATTATTGTTAGGAGAAAATTTCAGAATCAACACCACACTCTCTCTTTGAGCTATCAGTAAAGATGGTTGTGTCATAGTCCCTCTCACATCGGTATCCTTCAAGTCCTTTCTAAATGGGAGAATAACCTTAAAATGCCCACATTAGGGATGCACCTGTGGAAAAAATTTCAGTTGGGGTCAGGTTTTTAAACATTGCTAAATATTTAATCTGTAAGGTGAGTGATAAAAAATTAAGAAAAACGCTTAAAGCATCCGTTGGACAGGGTCGTAGTGCCAACGCTTGCTGTTCTTTGAAACTTTTTAAGTCTATTAACTTCATACGCACTGTTGACTATAGGCCACTACACAATCGAACCATACGCTAACATCGGACGCATTACTGCTGTGTACGTCCACAAAATTTTTTGATTGCAGGCGCCAATTTTTACCAAATATTGTACTATAGGCGTAGAAAGCTACGCAGGCTTTCTTAACCCGTTCTTCAATATTTATTACAGTTAAATTTAGGGTCGAGACTAACTCCCAAATATTTCGCACTGGATGACAAGAACTGAGTTTGGTTATTTAAATCGAGGTAGAATGAAGGGTGGTATTTTAGTTTTAGTAGAACGATTATCAGTTTAGTTAAAGCTTGATTAACTCATAGTCTACAGCTGCTGGTCCAGAACATTCCTCAAAGCCATCTCCGTGATTTTACCAATCGCAGGGGTACCAATAGTCCACATCACATCTCTCCATCTTAACCAGAATTTTGTTTATTGATGATGAGTAAGAGGAAGACGAAATTTTAATCTGATTTTTATTTTATTTAATGACAAAACTTTTATGAATCTTTTACACAAACAAAAATGAAAATCACAACTTACGATGACGTTTAGGCAAATATCATTTTACCTTGGGCTATGTGCAAGTGTGTGTGAATCCTTATAGAAATAGGAGTTTGAAGATTTTGATCTGTAACTAAGAAAATTTTTTTGGTTCAATGGAAAGCAAAGTCTCGTGTGGGATCAAAATCTGTACAGAGAAAATAATTTTTTATATTTAAAAGAAATCGACATAATATAGTACCTACATACATGCATATGTGCCCATTAAGACCCGTTTGCTGATACGGAACTTAAAATATAAAAATACAACATTGGTATGTACATAAAGTAGTATGGTAACCCTTTAAAACATGACTAGGAAATAACTTTATGTCTGTAGTTTGCTTTTATAAATCAAAACAACTAAAATAGGTATACTTTCTGTTTCCTCCATTTTTACGTATGTACCTACAATTTAAAGAAATTCCATTAATTGTCCTTTGTTTTCATTCGTTTCTAAAATGAGTTTTTTAATTTACTTGCCTGCTGTTGCTTGCGTCATAGCATGTTCTTGCACTTTTTGTACAAGCTGAAGCAGCCATCTTGTTTTTCGCTTCTCAAAATCAATATAATTCTTGCACATTCTCCGCCAATTAATTTTTCTAACATAAGATATTTTAAGATATGGGAATGGGAACACACAAAAAATGCAAAAAATGTTTGCAGTAGGTATAACAGGCTGGCATAAAATAACAGACCTTATCGTCATACTTACCAAAAAATGGAAAATTTCAACTGCGATTTTCTCTTATAATGCCAGCTTCAAACATTTGTGAATCGTATTTTATATATCGCCGTCGCAAAAGACGATATAAAATTTCATATATGTACGAAAGAGAAGCAAAAAAAGATCCATGTGTACAACAAAAACAAAATAGTACAAAGTATCGATATCTTAAAACTTAATGGAATGATTTCGTCAAATTAATTTTATATTAAAGGCATGTTGTACATAATATATCTACTTGCTTACGTATATAAAAAGTTTTTCCAATTTTTAATGTAGGTATGTACAAACATACATACATACCTACATGCAGTCATTGTCGGAATGAGTGAATGCTATGTAATACCTACATACCTGCCTGCGTCACAAAAATTAAAGCTCATACCCTACACAACGCATCGTTGATGGTATATAGTGGTTCTGAAAATATTTAAGACACTGTCAAATTTTGACGAATTGCATGGTTAATTTTTTGATGACAGAATTTTAACTCAGAAATTTGTACACAGTCTACATTATGTAGATTTCATGAACTTACATACCTAGTGAATTGTTGACCTCAGTATAGGTATAGGTACTGTTACTGAAAATGATTTACAAGATTCGTCAAAACCGAAGTAATTTAATTGATTTGACATCTGGTAGGAATCTGCAAACACAAAGATTATTCAATCAACTAGTAGGTAGGTAGGTATACCCGAGTTGTGTGATTTTGGTTTTCCTTGACATCGCTATACCTACGCTACGCCTCTATCTTTGAACGGCAATGAACTTAAAGCTTTTAAGAGCTTTTTGATATGTTATCGTAAATATATTTTTATTTTTTTGAAATAATAAATATTAATTATAATAATTTACCATATCCATGTAATAACTGAGGTCAAAGGTAAACTATCTTAGAAGTTGCGATTTGCGAAGAATTGATTTGCTATACCTACCTCGTCGTCGTTTTGTTTCGCCATTGACACTATTTATCTTCTCTTCTTTACTGTGTGCAACTGATACTCGCATCTCGCATAGGTCCCCTTCAAATGCGTTTATATTTTTGTTGTTGTTAAGCAATGTTTTAGCGTTGGAAAAAGTTGAAATTTTAGATTCATGACCCCATAGGCTCTATCTCACTATGATGTGTAGATAGGTTGTTGAAATTTGATTATTGATAACCGTTTGCTTTGTATAGAAGTTTGGTCCGAAATTATAATAGGTAGGTACCCATTGATACATTTTCGAATGCCACTACTATGTTTAGGTGGGTGTTACTGCGAGAAAAAGTTGTTCCGTTTTTTCTCATTTTTATTTTTTTTTAATTTATGCGAACAATTTTTTAATTAATAATTTTACCGTTTATTTTCAAGACAGTGGTGCAAAAAATGAACTTAATACAAAGTTTTCCCCAAACTCAATGTGAATTTTGAAAAGTTTGTAAAAAACCTTTACTGCCAGCGGACTTACTCATCCAAACATCACAAATACCTACATACTTGCAAAATATATTTATACATATACCTACATTATGACATCTATACTTTCAAAATGTAGGTAGGTACTCACGAAATGCGCTGCGCCTCCTATCGGAGCTGTACGAACCATTTGCAATAAATTTAGTTCTCTCCGCTAAGTGTAGCTAACAGGGAGTGCTTTGTGAGTTGAGTGTTAATTTTTTTATTTTAGTTCTATTTTGTGCTCAAAATAAGGTAAGCTGATTTAAACAAAAAATATAAATAACAGAAAATAGGTTAGGTAATGTATTTTAGGTGTTTGATTTTATTATTTTGATGAGTTATGTCAGGCGAATGACTTAGGTTTGGGTATGTATAAATGTTGTGTTTGTCTTTCTCACTCTTGTGTTCGTTGTAGATATATAGGTTGTATTCTTGAGTTTGCCCTTTACTCAAACCTGATATTGTTCCATTTAGGTAATATAACATTGTCCGGCCTCCGGCTATTACTAGATTCTCAACATTGGCTTATTAAAGTTAAGTTAAGCCGCACTCAGAGGCTTATGACCTTTTTTATAACTCACATACATATGTACATTGTACATATCTACATAATATTGAATACATAAATTATGTAGGTAGGTATACCAATTTAATGAAGAATACAGACAAAGTACCTACAATATTATATTCTTTAAATATTTATTTAAATAAACGAAGAGTCGTCGGATACGTCTATATTCCTTAAGAGTTCTTCATTCTCACCGATATAGGTATACGATGAATTTCAAGCACTCGCCTTTGATTGATAGAGCAAATACATAGGTATGTTGTAACCCGTCGGCAAAAAAATGTGTTTCAATTTTTTTTGTTTGTTGGGAATCTTTTCGATGTTTGCTAGGGTTGCCAAGTGACACATTATTTTTTGTGATATGTTAGAAGTTGATGAATACAAATATATATTTATTTATTTTTTTAGAAAAGATGATTGAACAAAAAACTAATGTTTGTGTCAAATAAATCATATGACCAGATTACGGAATTCGAAGTAAGTCTTATTTGGTAGAAGATTTGACATTACCTACTTCGACCGAGGAATTATTGAAAATTTATAATGTTTCGAACAAATTGAAAAAGAGATGTCCACTAAAGGGAACAACTGTGAATTAATGTGAAATAATGTGTTGGTATGTTGGGCGGACAGATCTTATCAAGTTTTAGGATCATTCGCTTAAATTAAAGATATCGTTTTTTTTAAACGTTTTCCTCTCGGCTGCGTGAATATGTATCAAACTTTTAGCTTTATTAGTAATATGTGGTTTTGTATATAAAACTTATAGTATTCTCATGAAGACGAACGATTGGGGTGACATCTTAAGCATACCGATAGTACCTACTTGTTAGATTTGTCTCTTCTAAATTGAATTTAATTTAATATTTTATTCTCTTTTTTACTACTTGCTTTGTATCTTATCCTACTCTCCACTGTTAAACCGTGCGCTAATTTCAGCGCTACGACCAGGATAGCGTTGGTAACAAAAAATCACGCTCCATGATAAAACTATAGGTTATTACGACCCAAACGCAAAATAGTTGGCCTACTCATCAATTAACAAATTAACATTTTTTATGTGCCTATATTTTCTGGTCCCCAAGCAGTTGTTTTTTAATTTTTTTTGTCGATGTAATAAATTACATTTAATAAGTAAATTAGACCAAACAGAACTAAATTCGAGAAAGCACATATGGCTCCAGTTTGCATTCTCTCAAAAAAAGATAGAGCATAATAGTTGGACTACTCTCTCTGGGATGCAAAATAGTTGGCCTAAGAAGATTTAAATAGATTTTCAGTTAACCGTTATTAAAAAAATTACATGCACTTGTTTTGTTGTTTATTGATCTTTTGTTTTATGCAAGCCAGCAACAGTTTAATGTCAACCATGGTGCGTGGCGTTGCATTATCAAGAGACCTTAGGGAATCCATAAATAAAGCCTTCGAAACGGTATTATCGAGCTATAAAATCGCAAAACAATTCAATTTACCGCGCTCATCAATTCGAAACATTATCTCAAAGTTAAAAAATAGTGGAAATGTGGAGAACGGTAAAAAAACGGGACGCCCACCAATTGCAAAACCTCGAGATTGCCGAGTTTAAAAAAAATAATAAAAGAAAATCGACGTCAAACGGCCGCTGCAATAACTGTTCAATTGAGGGAAAGAATAAAAAAAAAGTGTTTCGGTCGACACTTGCAAACGGACTATGAAAAAAATTGGATACAAATTTTATAAGGTTTGTTTTAGATTTATTTAAATTAGAGCAATTTTAATTCGTTAAAAACATAGGCCAAAGAAAAACCACTTTTAACACCTAAACAAAAGAAAAAGCGGCTAGAGTGGGCCAAACAACGTAAAAACTGGACTTTAAGTCAATGGCGGTCCGTTATTTGGAGTGATGAGTCCAGGTTTGAAGTTTGCGTGGGCGACGAACGAAAACGAGTCATTAGAAATTCAAGAGGTTTTTCACAAAGATTGCCTTAAAAAAACGGTCAAGTTTCCAGCATCTCTAATGATATGGGGATGCATGTCGGGGTGGGGTTTGGGCAATTTGCATTTTGTAAATGGAAGTGTCAATGCTGCCAGGTACAGGGATATTCTGGAAAATGAGCTTCTCCCATCAATACCACGACTTCAAGCTAGTGATCGAGACTATATTTTCCAACAGGATGGAGCTTCTTGCCATACAGCAAGGTCTAAAAGGGCGTGGCTATCTGCTGAAGCTATTCCTTTACTAGAATGGCCTTCCAGCAGCCCTGACTTAATTTATTTAATTTATTATATGCTTAATACAAGCAGAACTTAAAACTAGACATAATAAACTTAAATCTATACTTTAACATAATAAAGGGAGTACAATTCATTATTAATTTGTTTTTTGGCTTGATACGAAACAATAGAATTAGTGTATTATTAATTATTATAGTAAAATTTAGGCTTAATAATAGCTTAAAACTAAAATGGGAAGAAGGTTTAGTGAGGGGTTTGGGATAGAATTCTTCTAAGGGATGCAGAATTGAGGGAAAAATCAAAAATATCTTGAACAGAGTTGGCTGAACGTAACAATCTGGAGATTGGGTTGAAGTGTCCGTAGTTGGTGCGGTGTGTAGGGAGGTGGAAAAAGGGGATAGAACGTAAATGACGTGGATTTGTATTGATAATTATTAATTCAAGCAAGGCCGGAGAGTCAATGATACCAGTGACAAGTTGGTGGACGAATACTATATCGGCGATATGACGACGTTGAGCAAGGGTATGTAGGTTGATCAATTGTAGACGGTCTTCATACGGGGGTAAGATAAAGGGATCGGACCAATTCAAATTGCGCAAAGCAAAACGAAGAAATCTTCGTTGTACTGCTTCAATTCTATGTGAGTGAGTGATGAGGTATGGTGACCAAATCTGACTAGCATATTCAAGGATGGGTCTGACAAATGTGACATATAAAGATCTAGTAACAAATGGATCGTTAAATTCCTTAGACCAACGCTTGATAAGGCCAAGAGAAGAATTAGCTTTCGCAAGTATATGATCAATATGAGAGCGAAAATTTAGCTCTTTATCACATATTACCCCAAGGTCTGTAATTGAGGAAACAATAGGGACAGGTACATTATGGAAATGATAGGATCGAGAAATTGAAGGTAAACGTTTACGGGAGAAAGTCATAAACTGACATTTTTTTATATTGAGTTCAAGAAAGTTTTTATTGCACCAAGTAAAAAAAGTATTTAGGTCATGTTGGAGAAGCGAAGAGTCTCGAGAAGATGCGATTGTTTTGATTATTTTAATGTCGTCAGCATAGATGGAGATATCAGAGAAGGAAATGATGTTACTCACGTCATTGATGGCAAGAACAAATAGGATTGGGCCGAGATGGCTGCCTTGAGGAACCCCTGAGGATGCAAAGATTGGATCAGACACCGCGTTTCTAAAAACAACTCTATATGTTCGGTTCACTAGGTATGATTTAGTCCACTCAATAAACCATGTTGGAAAACCCAGAGCTTTCAGTTTTATATAGATAATTTGGTGACTGATCTTGTCAAAGGCTTTACTAAAATCAGTAGTTATAACATCAACTTCGAGACTTTTTTCTAAAGATATTAGTGTTTTGGAGACAAATTGGATAAGGTTAGTTGTGGTGGACCTACCCTTTAAGAATCCGTGTTGAAATGGGGAAACAATAGATTTACAATAGAAGTAAAGAGAATCGTAAACCATACTTTCAAAGAGCTTGGGTAACGAAGAAAGTTTAGCGATCGGTCGGTAATTAGAGATATCATTCTTACAACCCTTTTTGAAAACGGGAAAGATAAAAGACTCTTTCCAAAGAGAGGGGAACACAGCTTGTGAAAGTGATAATTGGAAAAGTTTGGTAAGGGGTTCGCAAAGTACATTAGCACATTTTTTAAGAAAAATTGCAGGGATTCCATCAGGGCCAGGAGAAAAATCATCTTTCAATGAGTTCAGCTTATCATACACGGAGGGGGATGTAATTGTAATTGAGACAAGAGACGTTTGCGGTAAATTGGATAGAAAACTGTGATATTCCAGATCAGGTTCATTTGAAGTATTGCTATAGGATTGGCTGAAAAAGGTAGCAAAGAGATTAACTATGATTTTGGGATCAGATGAAGATGTACCAAGAAAGTTGAGCGTTGAAGGAAGGCCGTCGGATTTTCTCTTGACGTTAATGAATTGGTAAAAGCGCTTAGGTTCAGTGATGAGCGAAGTCTGCATTTGATTAAGATACGATTGGTAAAGGGATAGGCATAAAGTCGAAAAGGAAGAAGAAGCTTGTTGATAGTAAAAATAGTTTAGAGGCGTCTGAAATTTGAGATAAATTTTCCATAACCTATTTCTGACATTCCGGATACTACGCAGCTCTCTTGTGTACCAGGGGGGAGATGAAACACAGTTCTTTTGTAGTGTTAAAGGAACGCATTGGACGAGACAATCGAATATTGAGGTATAGAAGAAAGAAAGAGCTATGTCGATAGGAGTAGAGGGGTTAATAAAGTGGTGAAAATCAATGCTGTTGAGTTGAATAATAAGCTGATGAAAATCGGCTTTGCGAAAGTTGAATGTAAAAGAGTTTTCAGACTCAATAGTTGGAATATTATCATCGAGACAGAAGAAGAAAGATAGAGGAGGATGATGATGATCAAGAACAGAGAGAAGATGAGAGCTTTCGGAAACGGAAGAATTAAAGGGATCTGAGGAGAAGGCGAGGTCAAGTTGTCTCCCTAACTTATTGTGGATACCACTTATTTGGAAAAGACCAGATTCAAGTAATCTATCTGTAAAAATTATTTCTTTTTCAGAGGATGGATTAGAGGGAATAAAACAAGTTTCATCATCGGATAATGACCATTTCAAATCCGGTAAGTTAAAGTCACCGAGTATGATAAATTCATCATTGGAGGTAGATCTCTCGATCAAGGAGCTAACAGATTCAGTAAATTGTTGATAGACAAGGCTAGGTTGGGAAGGACGAATGTAGCAACAGAGAAGATAGAAAAATCGTTTAGAGATAGTTAATTTAATGCAGACAAACTCGAAAAGTGGTGATTTAGATATTTCGATAAGAGATGCATTGAGACGATTGTGCACAGCGAAAAGAACACCGCGTCCATTGGGAGTAAGATCGTTAATTTGGCCATCCGCACGAAAGACAGTAAAATCAGAAGTAAAAAGTTCACTTTCTGTGAAATCTGAGCAAAGGTTAGTTTCCGTTAGAGCAAAGATATCGTAAGGGAGATTTTGGGAGTTAAGATAAACGTTAGAAGTTTTGGTTCGGAGACCTCTAACATTCTGATAATAGAGGGTTAAAATATTTGTGGTTACAGGCTGTAAAACAGAATTGTTGTTAAAGACTATGTTCCTGATTGGGACGAGCGAAGGGTAAACGTTTGGAATTTAAATGTGAGGCGTATGTAGCAAGATCTTTGGAAACTGTAGAAGGAGAAATCCCTAAAGATTCATGGAAGCGGGTGTAAATTTTATTGAGAGTAAAAAGATCAGTTGGAAGGCCTTCTTTTTGAATAGAAACTATGACATTCATTTTAGTTTTGCCATTAACACAAACAGTATCAGACTTATTATAAAGGTAGGCAATTAAAACTGTCTGGCATAAAATGAAACAAAAACCGCAAAAAGAGCCATGCTGGACTTCTTCAAGACCTTAAAGCTAAAATCATAAATATTTGGGAATCTTTTGGCACCGAAGAATGTCAAAAATTAGTTGACACAATGCCACGACGCATAGAAGCAGTTATCAAGGCCAAAGGCGACGTAACACCATGGTAAAATTAAAATTAAGACCCATAGGCCAACTATTTTGCGCTTAAAAAAAAGTATCAATCGTTATTTTATTTTGTATTATTGCTCTATATCGTTATTTAATTGAAGCCATTTTGTTTTTGTTACTTATTCCTATTCAAAATAAATATATCTTAAGAAAAATACCAAAATATTGATTTTATTTCCGATGGAATTTAAGAATCAGAAGATTTTTGTTTTTATCATAGGTAGTCCAACTATTTTGCGTTTGGGCTCGTATATACAAAGGTTGGACTGTACTTATAAGATTACTGTTAGAAAAATAACGCTGCAAAAAAAATTTTCTCCAAGAGTATCTCTTGTCATGAAAAGTTCTGCTCATTAGCCATTCGGAATCAGCAGAAAATTGTAGTCCCTAGTGATTGTATGCTTAGGGGAACTTGGGATAATTTGATTATTGGACAAACCGGGAACTAGTGATTAAAACATGTAAAAAATATCAATTAGTTGTTGGACCAAGTGAGGTGGTGTAATTAAAAATATTTTATTTCAGCAATTAATGTTAATTATATTTTCAACGTGTTTATGTGCAAATATAGAGTGTTTTAGTTAATTTAGTGGTTCTCGAAGTATGATTTTTTTTAATAAATATTTTTTTTTTGTGCGGGATTTGAATAATGGTGCGGAAAAAGAAATGAGTGAAATAGTGTAAAAGTTTTAATTGTAAATTTTTCAGCTAATTATTTGGGAAAGTTTATTTTGATTTTGTGGTATAATGTGCATTTTCCGTTTTGCAGTTAATTTTTATTAAGTCATTTTACCCCGTGTTCCCCTAAGTTTTGTTTGATCTCAAAATATGATGGAACTATTTTCTCTTAATAAATGAGGGAAACATTCAGGGAATAAGAACATGTTCTATGGTCATATTATGGGTCAAAATTCAATTTTTTTACTGACAATTTTTCTTGTAATAATTGATGTTAGATATCACCTTATATAAAATGAACATTTTGGCGAAAAGATTAATTCGAGCTAATTTAATAATTTACACTCAAACAAATCCTTACGTATCTAATTAAAATACAATTCATATTACATACTTTGATCCAATGAATTTATTTCATTAACCAATTAATTTTACGCTGAAATTTACTACTTTTCGAATTCTGTTTACTTAACATTTGTTATTTTTTTTAAATTGTTCTGTTCAGAATAAAGCCATTCATCCATTTTTATTTTTTTTATAATTCGTCTTAAATTTGATAAGATAGAATATAAAAAACTTGAAAAAAAATTATAAAATTTTATTTAAAAATTTTGAGTGGTAATATTTTTTTCAAATCTATTTATTAGAAAAGCTTGATTTAAAATTAAAAAAAAACGGTTGTGTGTACTGACGTACGCGCGGTAGAAAGAAAACTTCTTTTCCCTCAAGCAAAGCACCTGTAACATTCTAACCTATAAACGTACAAACATTTTGTATTCTAAAAACATGTCGCTGTCTTTGACTGATAACGTGGTGTTTTGACATTTCACTGACAGCTGCATTGACATTTTTTTACCCCCAACGCCGGAAAAGAAGTTTTACTTCAATAAATTTAGGAATTGTCGTTTTCCTATGTTATATTTTTGTTGACTTAATATACATAACTTAATATAACGAACCAACCAAAGTGTTTTTTACTTTATTATATGTAACGTGTTAAGTTGTTAATTACATCAAATTGAAAAAAAAAATCATTGAATTTATTTAATAATTTCATAATTTTAAACGTATAATAAATAATGGCGCAATTTTTTTTTCAATTTGGAATTCTTAAAAACTATTTAAGAATGACACTAGATTAAAGAAAGGATTTTTCAAATTTTACTTTCACTTACATTTAATAATCAATGTCAAAATATGTGTGCTTGCTTAGTTTGAGTAACATTCGCAGATTGTCAAAAATTGACGAGTGGGAATGAAATTCTCTTGGAGAGAAGTGAAACTGCGAAGTAGTACACGAACGCTTTGAACATCAAATTGATGATCACGATTTAGAATCCAAATAAAACTGTTATTTCTTATTAATTTTCAGAATTTGCTGGTAAAATCCATATTTTTGCTCTGGAGAGATGTTCTGTTGAATATCAAATCGGTGGCTGAACTGATATTTCATCCGAAAGATTTCCTTTGACTAAAATTCACAGAAATGGAAAATAATTTACTCTCTTTTGTGCATTTTCTCATCAAGTTCTGTGAATACCTAAAAATTGTATGCATATATGTAGATGATCGAAATCGTAAAAATAATTTGCACTCCTTTTTGTCATATCAAAATGACATTTAGATTTTACTACGGCTTTAAACCTCCTATGAACCAGTTTAAGCTTCCTTCGCCTCTATTCCTCGTGTATTTTTTTTTATATATGTATGTCCATATAAGCTTTTCAGGATAAGAGTAGTTTTAAAGTCAAAGTAACTTAACTCCGTCGCTAAAACGAGTAAATAAACCTGGTAGAATTTCGTAAAAATTCTTAGTTTTAGTGAGTCCTATAGGGGAGAGTGGGGCACATTTGAACACTTTTTGCTTTCCAGGCTGATAAAACCTAAAATATTCGAGCAATTGGCCTGATATTTTACTCACATGGAACAGTGGTATTGACGTTCAATTTAGAAAAATATTTGGTCCATTTAACGAAATATTTATATTGAATTTTTATCTTCAATCAATACATTTTCTTATGTTCAAAATTGCCCCATGTATGGGGCAGTTTTGAACTTGGAAGAGCCACTTTTGAACAGTGATATAATTTTTTTTTACTGAATAAAAGAACTTTTAAATTTTATTTGTATATTCATTTTTTTTGAAAGCGTTTTGTGACCTTTAGTCCAAATGCGTTTCGCCCAGGTACGACAGTTGGGCTCATCAGTTAGATGCTGTCGTACCCTTCTAAGACGCAATATATTAGTCGACGATTATCAACACTAATAAAATTTACAGCACGAACGCAATGTAAATTATATTTATCTAGGGGAATTTGGTCAAATTCAGACACCTAGAAAATAAAGCCCGTGGTCTGGCTGATGTAAGACGAAGAAGTAAAAACGAAAAATATAAAAATAAATTTTATAGTTTTTGTTTTTGTTTTTGTGGACTATATTGAATGAATCAATTGAAAGCGTTTTGTGACCTCTAGTCCAAATGCGTTTCGCCCAGGTACGACAGTTGGGCTCATCAGTTAGATGCTGTCGTACCCTTCTAAGACGCAATATATTAGTCGACGATTATCAACACTAATAAAATTTACAGCACGAACGCAATGTAAATTATATTTATCTAGGGGAATTTGGTCAAATTCAGACACCTAGAAAATAAAGCCCGTGGTCTGGCTGATGTAAGACGAAGAAGTAAAAACGAAAAATATAAAAATAAATTTTATAGTTTTTGTTTTTGTTTTTGTGGACTATATTGAATGAATCAATTGAAAGCGTTTTGTGACCTCTAGTCCAAATGCGTTTCGCCCAGGTACGACAGTTGGGCTCATCAGTTAGATGCTGTCGTACCCTTCTAAGACGCAATATATTAGTCGACGATTATCAACACTAATAAAATTTACAGCACGAACGCAATGTAAATTATATTTATCTAGGGGAATTTGGTCAAATTCAGACACCTAGAAAATAAAGCCCGTGGTCTGGCTGATGTAAGACGAAGAAGTAAAAACGAAAAATATAAAAATAAATTTTATAGTTTTTGTTTTTGTTTTTGTGGACTATATTGAATGAATCAATTGAAAGCGTTTTGTGACCTCTAGTCCAAATGCGTTTCGCCCAGGTACGACAGTTGGGCTCATCAGTTAGATGCTGTCGTACCCTTCTAAGACGCAATATATTAGTCGACGATTATCAACACTAATAAAATTTACAGCACGAACGCAATGTAAATTATATTTATCTAGGGGAATTTGGTCAAATTCAGACACCTAGAAAATAAAGCCCGTGGTCTGGCTGATGTAAGACGAAGAAGTAAAAACGAAAAATATAAAAATAAATTTTATAGTTTTTGTTTTTGTTTTTGTGGACTATATTGAATGAATCAATTGAAAGCGTTTTGTGACCTCTAGTCCAAATGCGTTTCGCCCAGGTACGACAGTTGGGCTCATCAGTTAGATGCTGTCGTACCCTTCTAAGACGCAATATATTAGTCGACGATTATCAACACTAATAAAATTTACAGCACGAACGCAATGTAAATTATATTTATCTAGGGGAATTTGGTCAAATTCAGACACCTAGAAAATAAAGCCCGTGGTCTGGCTGATGTAAGACGAAGAAGTAAAAACGAAAAATATAAAAATAAATTTTATAGTTTTTGTTTTTGTTTTTGTGGACTATATTGAATGAATCAATTGAAAGCGTTTTGTGACCTCTAGTCCAAATGCGTTTCGCCCAGGTACGACAGTTGGGCTCATCAGTTAGATGCTGTCGTACCCTTCTAAGACGCAATATATTAGTCGACGATTATCAACACTAATAAAATTTACAGCACGAACGCAATGTAAATTATATTTATCTAGGGGAATTTGGTCAAATTCAGACACCTAGAAAATAAAGCCCGTGGTCTGGCTGATGTAAGACGAAGAAGTAAAAACGAAAAATATAAAAATAAATTTTATAGTTTTTGTTTTTGTTTTTGTGGACTATATTGAATGAATCAATTGAAAGCGTTTTGTGACCTCTAGTCCAAATGCGTTTCGCCCAGGTACGACAGTCGACGATTATCAACACTAATAAAATTTACAGCACGAACGCAATGTAAATTATATTTATCTAGGGGAATTTGGTCAAATTCAGACACCTAGAAAATAAAGCCCGTGGTCTGGCTGATGTAAGACGAAGAAGTAAAAACGAAAAATATAAAAATAAATTTTATAGTTTTTGTTTTTGTTTTTGTGGACTATATTGAATGAATCAATTGAAAGCGTTTTGTGACCTCTAGTCCAAATGCGTTTCGCCCAGGTACGACAGTTGGGCTCATCAGTTAGATGCTGTCGTACCCTTCTAAGACGCAATATATTAGTCGACGATTATCAACACTAATAAAATTTACAGCACGAACGCAATGTAAATTATATTTATCTAGGGGAATTTGGTCAAATTCAGACACCTAGAAAATAAAGCCCGTGGTCTGGCTGATGTAAGACGAAGAAGTAAAAACGAAAAATATAAAAATAAATTTTATAGTTTTTGTTTTTGTTTTTGTTTTTGTGGACTATATTGAATGAATCAATTGAAAGCGTTTTGTGACCTCAAGTCCAAATGCGTTTCGCCCAGGTACGACAGTTGGGCTCATCAGTTAGATGCTGTCGTACCCTTCTAAGACGCAATATATTAGTCGACGATTATCAACACTAATAAAATTTACAGCACGAACGCAATGTAAATTATATTTATCTAGGGGAATTTGGTCAAATTCAGACACCTAGAAAATAAAGCCCGTGGTCTGGCTGATGTAAGACGAAGAAGTAAAAACGAAAAATATAAAAATAAATTTTATAGTTTTTGTTTTTGTTTTTGTGGACTATATTGAATGAATCAATTGAAAGCGTTTTGTGACCTCTAGTCCAAATGCGTTTCGCCCAGGTACGACAGTTGGGCTCATCAGTTAGATGCTGTCGTACCCTTCTAAGACGCAATATATTAGTCGACGATTATCAACACTAATAAAATTTACAGCACGAACGCAATGTAAATTATATTTATCTAGGGGAATTTGGTCAAATTCAGACACCTAGAAAATAAAGCCCGTGGTCTGGCTGATGTAAGACGAAGAAGTAAAAACGAAAAATATAAAAATAAATTTTATAGTTTTTGTTTTTGTTTTTGTGGACTATATTGAATGAATCAATTGAAAGCGTTTTGTGACCTCTAGTCCAAATGCGTTTCGCCCAGGTACGACAGTTGGGCTCATCAGTTAGACTAGAGGTCACAAAACGCTTTCAATTGATTCATTCAATATAGTCCACAAAAACAAAAACAAAAACTATAAAATTTATTTTTATATTTTTCGGTTTTACTTCTTCGTCTTATTCATTTTTTTAACCTTCCGACCACAACAGGGGTGCTATAGCACCCCAGGCATTTTTATTTTAACTGCAATTTTAATTTTTCTTTATTCCCCTTTCTGCCGTTCTATGTGTTTGTCGTTTAATATCTCAGGTGTCAATTGCTGATGAGTAGTCCCCGCGATTGGTTATATTTTTTGAGTGCGAGGGCAAAAGGTATGCATTGGGGTTGTATATCACCCCATGTTGTGTTCCATGTATGTGAAAAGCTGAAGGTATAAAGTGGGTTCTAGGACACCCCATTGAGTCCAATGAAGGTGAGCCCCCTCCGAAACAGCAGTAGCAATCGCGATGTGCAATTTGTCCAAGGAAACAAGACCGGAAAAGCAAGATTACGTGTCTTAAATGGCAATGTCCTGTATGCCCTGAATCCAGAAAAGAGATATGCTTAAATTGTATTTAGCTTATTATTTCTTTGTAAATATAAACATACTATGTACATGTTTATTTATTTATGACTTAAGTTTTTTTCTGTTTCTGATAAAGTATATAAGTTGTTGTGTTTGAATAAAAATTTTATGTTGTCTTCGAAAGTATTTTTTTTAATTTATTCCTGGCTGGGGTGTTCTGCCACCCCTGTTGTGGTGTATGTATATTTTAAATGTGTTGTTATCGGAAGGTTAATAAGAACTTATCAATTAAACTCAAAATTAATACTTTTGTTATATCATATTCATGTATTCGTAGAAAAAAAAAACAAAAATCCACAAAGATTAATAAGAAAAAAAAAACTAAATCTAAATTTTGGATTTTTAAGTAAAAGCTGGATTTTTAGTGAATAAGAATAAGCTTAAGCTAGCTAGTTAAAGATGTTTTCTAGTAATAGCTATTTTAAAATAGCCAACGCTAAGTTCATTTAGTTTCAACTTGTTTTCCAAGCCTAAGCTTCAATTTGTGTGAATAAAAATAGCTTAAACTAAAATATTATTGTTAAAGCTATAAAAATTTCAAGATTTTTTCGACCTAGAAAGCTTTAACTAGGCCTTATTTTCAGTATCCAATAACTCAAAAGTGAGACAAAGAACGTATAGACGCAGAGACTGATGGTCGATATGATAAAAAACATTTTGTACCTGAAACCAATACTTGCCCTTTAGAACAGATAACAAATTGCTTGATTAATTGCTTGAAGCTGATTAAATTTTCTCTTAAATGTCTTAAATATGTTAAAAAAAACTAATCATGGCAGTTTTGAACATGTTCAAAAGTGCCCCAACACGCTTGTTCAAATCTGCCCCAACTGTTCCAGTGACATAAAATTTATTATTAATATTTAACTGAAATATATCCAGTAAAAAACTTACCGCAATTAGGTTTAGTGTTCCTGTTTTAAAATCGCGCAGTAATTTTTGTTTAAACTCTTACAACTAAAAAACGAAAACAAAACACTTCCACTAACAAAAGTACACTTCACCTCTAAATCCGAGAGACAACTGAGATATTCAAGGAAAGTCAATGACGTTTATGGATATGGTAGTGACAGGTTAAAATTTTAAATTACTTTTAAGAAAGAGTAATAAAGTAAAATTTTATAAGCATTGTTCAAATGTGCCCCATGTTCAAATGTGCCCCACTCTTCCCTACACAATGTCAATACTTTGGAACACTGGAATTTAAGAACAACTCTCGGCATCATTTTGGTGAGAAAAAATTTTTTTATTTTATGTAACTCTCCACAAAAACAAACCTATTGTCAATTATTCATATTTATTTAGAGTACAATAAAGATAAAATAATTTAAATTCGTTTACTAAACTCATGTTTTACTAAACTACAATCAAAGATCAAATCAGTGAATACAATTCTTTTTTTATAACCAAATCCCCAATAGCTTGATAAAATACTGTAACATTGAATTATTCTTCAATACCATTAACCGCACGCGCCAGAATTAATCTAAAATAAAATGCACGACTGGATCGCACGAGCTTGCTCTTATGTAAAAGTACTTTGGAATTTAAGATACATTTTATAAATATAAAACATGGATTTAATGATATAATAATGTTCAAATGCATAAAATTGCCGTCTGATTTCTAGAAAAGTATGAATTTATGCAAACAAACTTTTCGTTTTATTATTAAATACATTTTTTATATAAGAAATTTCTTTCAATTTTTTTAAGAAAATGATATGGGATGCGAATTTTAAGTATTTAATAATATTGATTTTAGGAAATAATTTCAAAAAATAATCGTTCATAGGTTTTGAAGATATTGATTTTTCAAAAGAAATTTTTTTTTTCAAAAATCCCAACAAATATAAAATCCTTAGAGCCGTTAATGAGAAAGTCAAAAATCAAAAAAAACGGTTCTATGACAGGTTTCGTTAATAACATTTTGCCCCAAAAATTTGTTTGACCAAAATGTAGTCCATGTCCATATATCAAAATCGTTAGAGCCGTTTTCGAGATAAATAAGATTATGCATTACGGGTGTATGGGGGGTACCGTTAGTTTTAGAGCTAAAAAAAATTCAATTTCCCCTCTAGGGAATCACCGAAAAATCTTAAGTACCAAGTTTGAAGAAAATACCTCCAGTAGTTTAGGCTGTAGTCCGAGGTACAGACATACAGACAGACGCTATCATCGTAATGTCAACTTTGATCAAAATGTCGAGTTCGATTTTTTTTCCAAATGCAGAACTTGCCGCAAGTAAAAATTGATTAATTACTTAGCAATACTAGTATTGAATTTACCTACGCCAAATGAATAAATTTACAAAAAATAAGTATTTACTCGTACCTACCTATTTAAATAATAATACCAAAAATTAATAATACCCACAACATAATATGAATGTGGTAACCCTAACAAACTTGATGTAAAAATATCGAACGAGTTTTTAGTAACCCAATTTAATAAACTTAATTATCTTTAAATAGGTATAACGATTTACAGAATTCTGTAGGTAATTTCTTATCAAAAAATTATAATTGTAGGTAGGTACCTATAGGTAGGTATATAAGTGGGTGTCTATCTGTCTGGTTATTTTAATGAACAACTAACAGTAAAACCAAACACAAGTAGGTACCTTTAAATCAGGATTTAACCGAACAGATTTATTTATAGGTAGTATTTTAATTAATCGATAATAATTATGTAAGGTAATCGATGAACAAAATTAATTTAGAAAATATATTTTATGTTCCTATTCAAAAAAAAAAATCTTTGTACATAACTACATACATAGCTATAACTGAACTAAAACCCGAGGCATATACCTATGTAGCTATGGATGTGCATTTTTGTACACAGACAAGGCATCCATCTTGTTTTTTTGTTGCTAGAAATCGATATCTTCCGTAACGGCATTTAGGTATTATTAGAGATTGAATCCAAATTGTTAGTTCAGACGAAAAACTATCTATAATTCTTAACAGTTTAAGAAAAATGTTATACGCATTTAATTGATAGGTATACCTACATTATTTAAAAAAAACTGAAATCCCTACATACCTAGTAAGTTTTATTACAAACAAAATTCGAAATGACAGCTTTGGATGTTGGCATTATCTCAACTTTAGCTCATAGTACACTGCTCACCAAAAATGTCTATATAAAATTCTATATGTATCTCACATCCGAAAGAGAGAGAGGTAGAAAGATCTGTCTGCTTCTGCTGCTGTATATAAAACGAAAATGAAAATGTTGATTGTGTACCTACCTGCTAAGTAAACAAGAAATAAATGCTTACGCGTATGTACAAAGTATATTGTACGTTATTTACTTGTAATGTATTTACTTTTTACATCATTTAATGAAAGTCTAAACTTAACGGTTTATTAGGACTTGACATTAGTATAAAAACTTAGTCAAAAAAGTATCGGAGTCAATTTTTTTTTTACTTTACTAAACTCTTATATACCTGTGTCAACAAATTGAAAAAGTAGATTTATGAAGATTTTGTAAGTAAAATTGAACACAGTGGCTCTGACAACGGATTTTTAGCTTAACAAGTGTAATCGATACCTACCTACTTAGATACGTTTACGTATTGTTTGCAGCCAAACATTGTGTCATGGGTGTAAAATTCACGTGGCGTTCATTGTACCTAGTTTTTTTTATCATAACATTTCAGTACAAGAATGTCGAACGACAATGAACTAAGAGCTTTTGTGAGCTTTTTTGAAATTCCTAAATGGATTTTTTTTTCTGTTTAATCATTTAAATAAAACCTAAAGAATTATAATTCCATTAATATAGGTAGGTATAGGTAGGTAGGTAGGCACCATGCGACTAATTTTTTAGGTCAAAGGTTGATATAGTCGAAAATGTGTTGTTGCCATAATTGAGGAACTATACCTACCTAGTGAAAAAATAATAAATAGGTATGGAGATGAACCTTCAGTGTAAGTATACCTTTACATACCTATGTATATACCTATGCACCTATGTAGACATTTAGTCATATAAGTATACATTACATAATATGCTAAATCATTGTGAGTAGATACAAACTAAACTAAAATTAAGTTAATGTTTACATTTTTAGTTTTATACCGAATTTTCTATTTAAAGGCTGATTAGGTCTATGACAATTGCTGTTATCTTACCATTTTAGGACGTAAGATTGGAAAGTATGTTGGCGAGCATTGCTTTATGATGAAATACCTATATTACAGTAGGAACATAGTACCTACCTAGGTAGGTTTGTATTGAGACTAGAATTTAAAGTTTTTTTCGGTTCTAATAGGTAAATACCTAAGTAGGTACCTACCTATTTAAATTTGTGTTTTAGGTAGGTATACCTACCTAGGTACCTATTCTTTTTTTCTGATTAGCATTTATTTCCAGCTTAGTAGGTAGGCATGTATACCTACTTAGAAAGGTAAATTTAAATTTGAAATTTAGTTTTGAATTTTGACTATGTTAATGCAGCGATACAATACATTATGTCAAATTCGATTCTGTACTTACTGTCAAATTTATTGATTAACAAACAAAAAATCTTATTAAAATTAATTGACAGCTGACATACCTACCTACCTACCATACCAACACAAATATTCACACAAATACTTCCAGAACGTTATTCAATTCATTCACACAGAATATCTTTGCGCTCAAAATGTACTCTCAAAATGCGCTGCGTCTCTTACCGGGACTGTACAAAACATTGCGAACAATTTAGTTCTCTCAGTCAAGTGTAACTAACAGGGAGTGTTTTTGTGTGTTTTTAATTTTTATTTTAGCTTGAATTGCTCAAAAAGGTAAGTTGATTTTTATAAAAGAAATTAATTACAACAATTTATACTGATATATTTAGCTGGGGTTGATTTTGTTTGACATTTAATATTTTGATGGTGATGATTGTTGATGATTCATCATGGCGTGATTGATGGCTTGGTGTGGTGCTGTGCTGCTTAGCTATCGCTCTCACTCTTATTTATTGTTATACCTAACCTAATTCTTTTGTTATTTCCCGTTGGACTGATTTTGAGATCAAAATTTGTTAGATTATACCTACTTATTCTCGGTTTCAACGAAGCTCTAATTCATGAGCATGGTACTTTTAATAAATAACACATGGTATTATGCTTATTCGGCGTTTGAGCCTTTGTGAGTTGAATTTGTTGCGTAATTTAATTTTATTTTTCATCAAATTTCGGTAAAATTTCTTTAATTTTTTTTAAATTTAATTTTGACATTTTGTATTGTTACTTTTGTTAAATTAATGATTTTTAATATTGGCACATATATGTAGGTTTATATGTATATAAGTACATTATGTACATGCTCGTTAATTATATATTTTATAAATAGGTATAATCGATCAAGAATAGGTACCTACGTACATAGGTGACTTGAAAGATTGTTTGTTTTGTTTTATCATTTCTCCCCGTCTTCTGCCTCCGTTGTGTTTATATATGTACGTTAGCACCCCACGAAAGATAGCGAAAATAGCAGCTTGCAGCGGAAACTAGCTGTTTTTTTTTTAGTTTGTTCTGTTTTCATTGTAGGGTTGCCAAATCTTCAATTATTTTTTGTTGAATTATTATTTTTTTTTAATGTTGCATACACCTATTGTAATTGTTTATAAATTATATCGGAGTAATTTTACGCATTGGGCACATATGTATACATATGTATGTGATCTCAGTGATTTTGTCAAAAAATGGGGATGGAATTCCTGGTTAGTGGAGAACTCAGAAGTCAGATGTGATTTAGTTAATTTAATATATTTGTGTATCGAGATCAGGGTTTGGACTTAGGTTTTAAATTTTCGAAGTACCTAAATACGGAAAAAACTGAAGTAGATCCAAAATTTTCGAAATAGTTTTAGGAAACAAAATTCTTAACAAAATTATTCAGTAGGTATTATTTGATTATTTTTCATTAAAAAAATAATTGCGTACACGTAACTATAACTTTTGAACTATGTATTTTTATTTTTTAAAAATAGGTATGTTAAGATTTAAAATCAAATTAAAAGCTGTAAAATATGGAATAATACCTATATTGTGATTAAGAAAAAATAAAAAATATAAAAGTATCATGAGTATTTTCACTTTTTATTCGTATGTTTCCAATGTGATATTTGTTAGTGCTTTAGTTTTGTCCAACACTGTATAAGAGTAAATAAAGACTTCTTAAAAAACGAAAAAACAAAAATAAACTATATAAACATAAAATATAAAAGCAAATTCAGACTCCAGACTTGTAAGAAAATAGTAATTATGTATAATTATTTTAAAGTAAATTTTCCATCAACGAACTTGTATTTTTGTATGAATGTTGGTTAAGAATTTTTTCAAAGAGAAGTAGATCCTAAAAATAGTCCAGTCAAATTAGTATTTTATATCTACAAAAAATATTGCGTCGAATTTTTTCTTTGTTTCTTAAAGAGTACCCGTTGGAGAGTGTAAATCCAAAAAGTTCGAACAAAAAGCGCCCATGCGTTGTCCGCCATTTTGAAAAAGGCTTTGGAAAGCGTGAACTCGATTTTCTCGGCTCCTATCATATATAGAGCTGTATTTTTTTTGTAGGTTTGTACGTTAAAATATCTTCTTTAACTTTTGCTGGGAAAAAAATTTGAAACCTCTTTCCAAAAAAAAGTTATCGACGAAAAACTGTCGAGATTTTGAAGTAAAAAATGGTTTTTAACGTTTATCTCGCCTCATGACCCAAAGTACATTTCACCGGTAGTCAAACCTGGTAGATCAATTTGCATTTGGATTTTGGAACGGCGGTCTTGAGACCCATTCTTCGCATTGACGGAATTCTTAGCAAAGAGAAATACGTTGAAATATGAGCGAACATAATGCTACCGTGGGCTGAAAATAAATTGGCCAGATGAATTAATGAATAATGAGAATATTGATATGCGACCTAAAGGGGTATTGTGCCCCTATCCAGATGTATACGAACTGCTAACCCTACAGCTCTTCGCTCCTCCTCCAAATTTATCCCTTTAATGAGTTTGATTATTTGGATTATTCAGAGAGGTAAATCACTCTTTTTTCTACCTGGTAGCGTCCCAGATACTTGTTTCTTTGATTAATTAGTGCTTCGCATCTGAGTAGAATGTACAGTGATGAGCAAAAGTGGTCAAATGTTTTGGCTTTTTTGAAAAATTGATTTAAGTAAGGATTTTTTAATAGAATTAAAATCTTTTTTTATTTTTTTTTATTTTGTTTGTTTGACTCACATTTATTATGTATAATAAAATTTTCAAAAAATAATATATTATGCAAACAAAAAAAATAATTATAATTTTCTGGTTTTGTCCAATTATGCACGTTTTAGTTTCAAGAGATTTAACATTGTTTGTTCATTGAGAGATGTTCCTCTCTATTGTGCTTTGTTTTACTGTTATTTAACAAGTAATAGTTGAGATAATTTTATTTGTTGATAGTTGTTGTGGGTAAATTGTTCATTTTAAAACGTGTTAAGCTGATTATTGTCAAAATGAAAAAAAACTAAACATCAGATCGACCGCGCTATTTTTTTTACTAAAAAGTAATTTTGAAAATTTCAAAAACTTCTGTGTTTAATATTAATAAAAAGAGAAAAACATCGATGTCCCCCCAATGAAAAAAGGACGAAAACGACTACTTTCTGATTTAGAAGCTAGAAGAATGGAAAGAGTTGAGAAGTTGTGGGTCCAAAACACCTAAGCAGGTAGCCCAAAACATAGACAAGCCAGTTAGTGAATGGACTGCTCGCCGGGCACTCAAAAGAATTGGGTTAAACGCTAAAGAGAAACCGAAGAAGCCTCTGCTTTCAGCGAAAATATTAAAGCCAGGTTAGCTTTTGCTAAAAAGCACAAACACTGGACCATTGACCAATGGAAAAAAGTCATTTGGTCGGGCGAGACGAAGGTCAATAGAATAGGAACGGATGGTAGATATTTTTATTGGTCACGTCCTGGAGAACCACTTCAACAACATCAAGTTCAAAAGACTGTGAAACATGGAGGAGGTTGGAGGTGATGGCTTGGGGCTGTTTCTCGTGGAACTCTGTTGGTCCTTTGGTGAAAATCGATGGCATCATGAACAAAGAAAAATATTTGGACATTTTGAAGACAAATTTACCACCTTTTACTGCATCAACAGGTTTCAATGATTGTGAAATAACTTTTCAGCAGGAAGGAGATCCAAAACACACGTCAAAAATTGTCTCAGAATGGCTGAGAAATCAATAGTTTACGACGATGACATGGCCAGCACAAAGCCCTGACCTCAATCCTATGGAAAATGTATGGTCACAGTGAAGCGACGGTTGGGGCAGCACAAAAATCACACATCAAACACTCAGGAGCTTTGGCAACGAATGGAGCTGGAATGAGCACGTATTCCAGAGCAATTTCTCCATAATTTGGTGGAAAATATGCCAAAGCGTTGCTCCCAAGTAATTAAAAATAAAGGTTTATGTACTAAATACTAAAGAAAAAACATTGAATTTAAACGTGCATAATTGGACAAGTCTAAAAACTAATGGAATATTTTTTGTTTTGTACAATATATGATTTTTTGAAAAAGTTATTATAAATAATAAAATTTAGTTTAATAAACAAAATGAAAAAAATAAAAAAAGATTTTAATTCTATTAAAAACTCTTACTTTAAATCAATTTTTCAAGTAAGCGAAAACATTTGACCACTTTTGCTCGTCACTGTATGTGTTCCGGCGTTTCGTCATTAGTATTGTAGAATCTGCAATACTCAAGTGTCCATATTTGGCCGGTTATTTAGTCATTTCAACTAGAGAACTAGACAACCGAAGCATAATGCGAAACTCACAAAACATTTTTCATTTCGAAATGCTATGCGAGTACTTGACTGGCCATCGCCAAGTCCGGATTTAAATCCTATCGAGCATGTATGGGATGAAGTCAAAAATACCGTAAGCATCGAGGATTTCCGACAAAACATTAACCATTTTACATAACTAAACATGGTTGTCTCAGCCAAATCAGAGGTTTAAACATAGAAATATTTTTGAAACAATTATGCCCCTATGAAAATTTGAAAAATTTTATTTTATTTTCAAAATAAAAAAATATTTAAAATTTTACGATCATAATACGTAATTAAAAGTTGATATTTAGAGAATGGAATAAGAAAATCCATGTTTTAATTTGAACACGAAATCGTCTCTAATTAGCTGTCGATGGCTGTAGTAGACTTGCTTGAGCTAGACATTTCCACTTATAAAGGAGCAACAGCAACCCTGCTTTTGTTTAACTTGTTCTTAAAACTTAAGTCCACTGACGAACCTCCACACCCTATTTGCCATTGTATAAATCTGACTTTATAAAACCAGACAAAAAAATTAAAAAATCTCCATCAAAATCAGACTGGTTGTTTTTGAAATTTCTGAACCCAAATCTTCCATTGATTCTATCTACCTATATACTTCTTAGGTTTCATAGCTATAACTATACAACTAAATATACACAACTTGTCTTTTTATTCAAATGCAATGTAGATACAGATTCTCTATCCCTACAGCTGACATCCGCCCCAACGAAAACGTGTAGATTATGTACATTATGTATGAATGTATACAAAAAATTTAATCAATTCACGTCTCTCTTTGTGTTCTTCGTTTTGAGTGTGTTTGTTAGTGAGGACTTAATTTTATAAAATTTCTTACATTTTATTCTTAAAATTTAGTTAATTTAAAAAAAAAATGTATTTTAATTTAAACATTAAAAGAAAAACTTAGTAATTTCCTAAATTTCCCCACCAGAAAGTACATCATATCTATACATATATATTTCTCGCCGCGTGGAGGTCTTCTCTTTCATTCTAGCTAGAATTTCATTCGACGCGAAAATTGCAATTGCAAAAGTGAAAAAGAAAAACGTACTCACAAATTTATTAATATTAAAAAAAATGTTCTTGAAAGATTCGGTTTGCATGCAATCAATTAGACGTTGAGTTTTCAAATATAATTTTAGAATTTGTAAATTTATTAAATATGTATCTAATAATTATCAAACGTAACTGACCCAATTTTGACAAGGGTCACACAAAAAATTAAAATGCATAGGTATAAGACTTGCAGCTACATACATACACACCTTCTTCTATATACAAAGTATTAGTAAGTAGAGCGTAGAAATATGGTTTTCCTGTCTTGAATTTAAATTTAGAAAACAACTTAAATATTATTCTTTTTTGCTCGTCATAAATGAATAACATATAGAAAGGGAGATTAATGATATTAATGTCGATGTTGTTTTAAGGGTTGCCATATCTTAAAGTTATCACCAAATCTTGTTTGTTATAAATCTTCCATTGTTTTGTTTTCGTCCTAAATTTTTCTTTAACCTGGAAAAAAATTAACTAAGTCATTACAGTAATTTAAATAAAAATTTTTGATAGCCTTGGAAAAACTTTAAATGTGTCACTTGTGTTTGCGATCGGTTGGTGTTTTTATTGCTCGCGTTGTGGTTAAATTTGACAAGTAATCTTTTTTGTATATAGCGTAAATCGAATTTGGAAGTCTAAACTGTCAAAGAGTTGTTAAAATTTTAATAAGAGATATGAATTGAATGTCTATGGACTTCGGTGTATACAAATTTACTTTAAAAAAATGTGTTTTTTTTATTGCTATTCTTGTTCTTTAAATTGATTGATTCAAGTGTTAAATTTCAAATTATCTGTCAATTTAACTTTGTCTTTACTATTAACTTTTGTGCGCTGTGTTTTTTGTGAATGGAATTCAAAATAATTCGAACATTTACGATCGTTTTTCAGAAGAAAAAAAAATTAAATTTTTGCCGATATTGTGTTTTTCGTGAAGTCAAAAATTTTGTATGTACATTCGACCTAAAGCCTTTAATTCCTCGAAATTTGTGATTATCGTGTCGTTTAATGCTAGTCTTAAACCGGTTTAACTTATGTGATTTTTTGGTTTGGCTTTGATAAATCTAATTCAAAAGTTGTCTTTACATTAACGGTTTTATGGTATGGTATATTAATGGTGTTTTTTATTTTTCTCATACGCGACGCGAAACAACGGAAGTTTAAATGATAAAATGGAACAGTGAATAAAAAGCTAATAAATATCGAACAAATTTATCGCTGTAGTTTTAAAGTTGATTTTCAAATCCTTTTTGTGTCGATAGCCAACTACTAATATATTGCGTCTTAAAATCGTACGTCAGCATCTAGCTGATGAACCTAATACTGCTTTTTGACTGATCACTTAACCGATATTTAGTGAGATTCGCTCTTAATCTTCTTCAAATCCTGTAATTTACCATATAAATTTTAATCTCTTCAAACAAAGATTTAAAATAAATCTCCTCGAAACAGTGATTTGTCAAATCAAACATACTTTATTTTATAAAACGCATCCATTTAAGTCATTATTGACAAATAGAAATGACAATCAACATCAAAGAAAATCTTTCAAATCAAATTCATTTACGTTTGGGTGAAAGAAATAAAATTATAAACATAAAACAACATATTATATGGATACGTATGTATGTACATATGTACATATAGTTTTAAATTACTAACAATTATTTTTAACAACTTTATTATTTTTTGCTCATTATTTTTATCCTTCCTCGTTGTTTACAAAACCAATAATACCATTTACTCTTTTGTTCTGCTCAAATGCCAAAAAGAACGTCAAATTAATGTCCTTTTCATTGGTGGAAACACTTCTAGATTAATTTTAAATCTTCTGCCTTTAATCCCGGATTATCTTTTGGTGAAAATGTGTAGTATAACTGTCGTGTTTACTTGAAACACGTTGGACCATAGGTGATATTTCAAAAGCATTTGATAAAATTTGGCATCAAGTTCTTTTATCGATAATGCGTGAATTTGGTATTAATGAATCTCTTCTTCGTTGGATTAGAAAATACATTTCGAACCGCTCAATACAAGTTGTGTTGGACGGTTTTAAGTCTGAAATTCATAAAACAATCTGGTGTGCCACAACCCAGGGCTCCGTTTTGTCTCCGACTCACTTCTTCATATCCATCAATAGTCTTCTGTCAGAAACTTATATGTAATCCTTTAAATTTTTTCACCCCCTTCTGAACTGGCTGTAATCTATAAAGCCTATATTCGTCCAAAGCTCGAGTACAATTCCCACATTTGGACAGGTGCTTCAACAATCAACTTGAGTCTCTTGGATAAAATACAAAAGTAGCTAAAAATGATGGGTAATAGAAGTATAACAGAAACATTTGCAATGTTCCTTGTCTTTCATTATTTTAGCGTTATTTTTACAAACAATTTTTTACTGAAATAACCAGTTGCACTCCTCTCCTTAAACAGTTAAACCGTAATACTTCTACTTCAGAGAATCCCGATCAGTTAACCTTTGAGCCCAACTTCATACGTACTGTTAAATTCAGAGATTTTTTCTTTTTGTGCACTACACGAATGTGGAATATTTCCCTCCCATTACGATATTCAGACATTCAAAACAAATGTGCAGAGGTTTCTCCTTTTAAATCCACTCCAACTTCTCTTAACGTTCGATTTGTGCGTTTGATTTGTAAAATTAGTGGTGTAATGAATTTTACATAATGTTCGGTTGAGAACATTTGGTTTGGTGGTGGATGGAAACGAAGTATAACAGATCAGATTAACAATGTTCCATCCAGATAATTGTTTTCAATTTGCTACGGGTGATTTCACCTTATTCTATTCGACTTGGGAAGACTGTAGGTCATGTGAAACGTTTGTTCAGATACGCATCAAACTGAAACAAAACTCTTATAATTTTAACTGTAAAGAGCCTATATCAGTATGAGAAAATTAAATTTCCTGTTATGAAAGCCAACCTTTATGTTCGGAACTGGAAGAATTTCAAGCAAGCTAGAAATGTAACGGCAGTGTTCGAAGTACCAAATTCTTGCATGGGCTTAAAATACGGCAGATAACAAAAAAAAACATTTTTTGTGCGTTTCATCTTTCTTTGCATTCTAGTGTCTTTCCAGGAATGGAAAACTTTACTTGTCCAGCTGGTCCCCATAAAAATCGTTCAATTCTACTTATGCCCCTTCTTTCTTACATCATGGACACACTGATTAATCATCAACTTAAGAAATACGAAGTTGAATAATGACAGAAATGATCGGTAATACGGCTTTCATAGCAACTGGTGTTCTAATACGAAAAAATATTCCACTGAACCTAGGCAGGGTGGAGTTACAGTTAATCCTTAGATACATTGTTTTGAAAACCTAAAATGATAATAGTTAATAAATTTAATAGCGAGAGATTTTCAAAAAGTTCTCTTAATTGGAATGCGTGTGTTCGGTATCGTGGAGTCTCCCACTCCCTTTCTATCTACAAATGTTGATGATCTTAAACTTAACTGTTTCGTTGAGTTGGAGGAATTGTTCTTCATATGTTCAAATTCCGATTAAATTTTAACCTCGTAGATTTTAGTAGATCCAAAACCGTCGTTGCCTCTTCCCGATGGTTGCCAATAATAATGTATGTTTTTATGAGAGTATTTTCTGAAATAACGTGCCATATGAAAAAAAATTCTTGTTCTCTTATTTTTACCAAAAAAAAAAAAAAAGAAACAAAAACTAGAAGTCAGTAGGTTGAAATGCATGCAAAAACCATTACTAGTTTTATTCGTCAGAAATTTCTCTAAATCTGTATGTCATTTGGAGTAATCTCAACAAATTTCATCAAAATAAGATATATCAAAATCGTGTATAAGAAATCCTTACGTAGTCCCACGAGAAAATTGCAAAGGTATGATATCGCCACATTTGCAAAGCTGTCCCTGAAACACGACATCTTTCCATACTAGGTAGGTGCATCACCAACCAAAAACTTCTCCGATATCTTCGAAGTCATAAACGGCCAAGGCGATGAACTGTCATGCCACTCATTTAGCATCGTTCTTAAAATAATAATGAAAAATTCTCGCTCACACATTTGAGGGACAGTTATGCGCATACGTCGACAATCATTATTAAGATAATCGAAAGAACAAAGCGTGAAGTCAAAAAGAGACACGCAACATTGACGTCATAAATATAACGTTGCCATGTTTAGCCATAATGTCGAGGTAGTTAGGCTCCGCTATAAATTCAAACAACGATACCTGTAAGAGGCTGAAATCAAACCAAGACTCTTGCTAATCGGTGCTTTTTATCGGGCTTATAAGGCATTTGTGTAGCAAAGTGTTTCAAAATAAATATCAAACCATCCCCGTTGTAATATGGTTTAAACCGATGAAAACTATCCATCTATTGTTAAAAAGAATTAGGGCAACTCTAATTTTAATTGCATCTTCAATCGTTCGCCTAAATGCCCTGTCTGCATCACCTTCAACATAACAACTCCTTAGAGTATACCTTATTAATCTTGAATCGTCGTTCGGTGATGCTTTAAGCTCCCTCAACAAAAAGCTTTTTTTTTAAACTGATTTCGTTTGTTCTATAAATAAATATCATATAGGTACCTATTTATTTTCTCAAAATTATCAACGTATTGCTTCATTGAACACGCGAGTCTTTTTTTTTGGTTTCCGCTAACATAAATTCATAGTGTCTTTTTACCTAAATTTGGATGTTTAACTTCTTACATAGGCATTCCCTGAGGCTTATTTGGGTATAAAGTAGAACCTAACTGTAAACGAATTGAAGACCTGTAGTGTGAAGCAGCTCTTAGATTTGAGTTTGAGCCGCTTAAGAAGTCGGTTTTACAATATACCTAGTGTGTTTTTGACAAAGCTTTTTGCATGAATTTGGTTCAAGGTTTCACAAGTAAAGACTGTAAGACTTTTGGGTTCAAATAAATATGTTTGTATATGACTCATCTCACTTTAAACAGATCAAAATTATTTCGTTCAGTTATAAGGTTTCTTGAATGAATTCAAATTATTTTACAGTTTTTTTTTTTCTTATTTGACGAAACCTGTTACAAAGCCGAACAAACATCACAGCTTTAAAACTTGTATGCAATCATATACATATATCTGCATACATACATAATGTACATATAAACTATCTGTACACATGCATATCTCATTGTCGCGGTGGCAACGATATGACGTGATAGCGTGCACATAAAAAAAATGTCTACACTCTCTCCACTTAAAAATGAGAATAAATTGAGAAATGAGAATGAGAACTAGTCCATCTCTCCATGTGTTTCTGGTTGAACGCATTTGTGTAAAATTAGTAGGGACTTAAATTATTGTTCAATTAAGATCGAATTAACTTACATACTAAGAATTAAGGTAAGAGCATAATAATTTAATTAATTAAAAATAAATATATCATGTCAGTCGAAAATGTTTGTTTGCACCAACTTCGAGAACAAATTACGTAGGTATTTCGGTTTTGAAAATTCTCTTCCATTGTCATTTCTTTTTCATTAAAAATATGTCAGCATTTTTACCGTTGCTGTTTCTAGTTCATTTTGGGTATTATACTTTCTCTTTCTGCATGTTTTTTCTTAATCTATTAAGAACTTTTATACAGAAAGTGTGATTTAAAAAAAAAATATTTAGTAGGTATTTTTGAGAATAATATTTATTTTTTCTTTACATTTTGATTTGTACATATACGTAGATCTAGGTTCCTAGTACTAAAATTAATAAAAAGAAAATATCCTACAGTTATGTATGTAAAAAAAAAAATAGTTTCAGGGCGTTGTTTCGAGAAGACGATTTAAAATTTTCGAAACTATTGCTAGATACATATAAACCTAACCATTTATAAGCAGGTAGGTTGGTATGTAATGTAGATAAAAAATAAATTGGTGTTATGCTTGCTAAGTAGATTAGTAGGTAGATATGTACTGTTAAGATTTCGATTTTTAAACTCTGGGCCTACATAACGCGGTGAATGCATTAATAAAAAAGATACATATAGGTACTTGATTAAGTAAGAAGTCTGGTTGTGCGTTTTGTAGGTATATGTTTATTTTTATTTGTATCTTTTATTAATATATGCTGAAGAACTGTAAACAATGTTTAGTTATGGTAAATAAGGCATGCAACTTAAAAGGGTTGCCATGTGCGATTTTTATACAAACAAAAATGTATAAATGGCTAGACATTAAAAGTGCGCTATTGTTAAAAATCCATAAAGCGAGACTAGTTCGATATGAACTACATACGCGTATACGAGGACGAGTGCCATAAATTTGGCGTAGCAAAATAATAACGTATTTTTAAGCAAGATTGTTGTTATTACGAGAAGGGGGACTATCCTTCCCCTTTAAACAGGTTTTTTAAAAAAGGGTTTGAAGTACAAAAAAAAAAAAAAAAAAAACAATATTCATGTCGATTACAGAATTCGCAGAATTTTACTCCCGGTGAGTTAACTTGATCCTTTGACCTTTCGCATCCGCTGTAATACTGAATTATGAAATTCGCCGAAAGAACTACATTGTCGATTCCTAAAATTACCTTATCATTTATGAACTTTCCTATCGACACTGTCAGTTACAGACATTTAGTCAACGGCATAGGCTTTGATAATAGCATCGTTTCCCATCGATCAGCGAAATCAAGCTTAGAGTTAGATTAGTTAGATTTCCGGTTGCGTCTTCATCATTTCCACCATTTCTCTAAATTGTTTCCGATTAGCTGTCCGTTTTCTATTAAAATTCGTTAAACAAACTCTTATCATTCATTATGATAAGCTTTTGACTTACATTTTTGTGTTTTCCATTGTTTATTTTTGTTTTTTTGTTTTTTTTCTTCGTTTAATCAAAAATTCACGTCAGATTCGTCTCGAAATTGGTGCGAATGTAAAATGATAGAAATTGTATGGAGTGTGAATGGATTGCGAATTTAGTAATACCAGATAGTTGAACAGAATGTCGGTGGTGCAGAGCATGTTACCGACATTCTTTCAACTTTCTTTTGTCGGATTTAGTAATAGCAAAAGTTGGAAATTAATTGAAACTGTCACTTTAGGTCATTCGTCGAATTCTGTAATAGGGGTGATTAAAAAACAATAGGAATAACCACAGTGTGGCACAAAACTTAAGCCCGAAATGACCTGACATTGCGAAAAAAAAAAAAAAAAAAAAAAAAGAAGGCCCAATTCCTAAACCCATATTTAGCGCAAATGATGCTAAGCAAAAAGTTACAAAATGCAATTATAAAAATCTCTGCTAAACAGAGTGTCTCAAAATGCTGTTTTTTCCATTTTCGGATGAACAGAAAAACATTTTCGGGAAGTTTCATATTCTCAAGCTACATACATAGGTGGATTCTATACTACAAAAGTCACTTCATATCATTTTTCAAGCTACTCAAGAAAGCTTTTAAGCACACACGTAAGCCAGCATCTGCTGGAAGGCCAACATATTAATTTGAGTACTGCTTATACACAACGCTTTGAAGATTGGTTAACCAATGCAGCTTCCGGAAGGTTTCCAATCGATTTGGAATAGGAATGGGATCATTTACAGAATCTTCAAAAGATTTTTTCGCGCTATAGACATATAAAAAAAGTTAAACAATTCAACTTAAATATTTAATGAATTACTTATTTCGTCGGGGATTCACCCATCTTCACACTAGAGCTCAAGAAATGCACGAAAACTGACTTTGCATTGCGATTTTTCACGATGCGCTGTTTGCTTTTGCTTGCGCATTAAGATCTGTTCACAATGGGGGCTATCGTGAACAAAATTTCCCTCAGAACTTTCCCCATCTTCCAAAATTGGAAAGGTCAATACTTCTGCACTGTTCATTGTAAGCTGGCGACTGGCCTTTTCAAATGAGAGCCAAAGTCACTATGAAACTTAATTCCCAATATCAATAAATTCCAATGGAAATTTTCGACATTATTCGAGATGACGATTTTGAAAGTTGGGAACAATTCCCAGGGAAATTTTATTCACGGTAGGCCCCAATACATTTCGAAACGTGACGTAATGTAACGCTGCATAGGTTTGCATTAAGGAATGTTTGCAGATGCACAATGAAGGCAGCGCTGTATTTATGAAAACATCCTTTATAGATTACAGCCAGATCAGAAGGGATGACAAATTTCTTCCATCGTTGAAGGAAACATTAGCACTTAGCAGCGTTTTTGGCGCGTCGAATATGTGGTCATTCCACACAAGCTGGTCTGTGATGCACGAACCGAAAACAAAAAGATGATTTATTTCCTTAATGAAAGTTCCGCATGGGGGTTGGGTTCCGTTCATAGACAGGAGACAGCATTGAGTTTCTGCATTATTAAATTCTACGCGGTTTTTCGTTCCCATTTGTACAAATGTTAAAAATATTTATTTTGTATTTTTTTTTTTTTTCGAATTACAATATCCGATATGAACAAAATTTGTATCACTGTTACTAATCTGATTGATAAATCCAACATATGTACCTCCGATGAAAATTTTAATGTGCGTTGAAAATGTTGAAATCATTTTCTTAAATAATGGTCTTTAAATTTGTTTACTTACTTTCTTAATTATTTTGTTATTTTTGGAATAGGTAAATAGTCAAAATTAAACTAATAATTGAGAAATAAATATTTTTTCAATAAGAAAAAAATTTAAATATAAATTTATCACAAGTTTTCTGAAAAGTCTCAAGTTTTTCCCAATGTCAGGTCACCTTACATTCTTAAAAAAAAAAAAAATTATAAAAAAAAATATTTTTTTTTGTCTTTTAAATATTGCCCTGCTAAGGATATTAATTAATTACACAATTACTGGAAAAATATTAACATGGATCTATTTCTTTATTTAAAAAAAGTTTCTTTTTTTTTTGTAAATTGTTCCCCACTTTTTTCATTTTTTTTTTTCTTAAGAATTTTGAGCTTGAAAGTATGTATTTGTTTTTCGAAAACTATTGATAGAATCAAGTGTATTTAAAAATAATATATAAGAACGCACTTGCTTTCACAACAACTGGTATTGTACTTCGTTGTAGGTGTTTTCGTTTTTTTTTTTAATGTTGTTTTTTGCATTTGAAGTATTTTGTTTAAAATTACCTCTACCATAATAAAAAGTGCTTGCATTATGTATGTCCTTCCGTAATGATTTTGAGGGGCCAAAGTAATCGTAATATCCCCAAAAATTGCTAGTTGATATATATTTTTTCAAGTATCTATCAATCCTGTTTTCTTTTGAAATTAAATTATTTATTAATAACAAAAGAATTATTTTGTTTGTAAATATAATCATGCTTATTTTGACATTCTCATGCATAGTCTATTCGTTAGAATGATTCTATTCCTTCGAATGAACTTTCTTAATTTTGAGATTCGAACGAAAAATATTCATTTGCGAAAGATAGCATAAAATGAACTTCAAAAAAGATTCATTTTCATTATCAGCTGTTTAAATTTACTATATTTCTATTTGAATTAGTATGACCGTTTTACATTTTTTTTTGTTTCTAAACATTTTATAGATGTTGGATAAAGAATCAAGAAACAAAATAAATCATGCTTATTTTGACATTCTCATGAATAGTCTATTCGTTAGAATGATTCTATTCCTTCGAATGAATTGTCTTAATTTTGAGATTCGAACGAATAACATTCATTTGCGAAAGATAGCATAAAATGAGCTTCAAAAAAGATTCATTTTCATTATCAGCTGTTTGACATTTACTATATTTCTATTTGAATTAGTATGACCGTTTTACATTTGTTTTTTTTTTTAATAAACATTGTATAGATGTTGAATAAAGAATCAAGAAACAAAATAAATAATATACTTTTTCATTACAAAGTAAAGTTTAATCATAAAGAACTTCATATTCATTACATTTTTTGTGTCAACTCAGCTGTTTTGAAACTACTCTTAAAAAAAAATAAGTTATTCATGACGCGTTCTAAATTTTTATTTTTTTCCGTTTACACTTGGTCACACTAAAATATCAAAAACAAAAGAGAAATGTTTGTGAAATGTCAGAACCAAAAAGTGAAATCTTTGTTTATTTGTAATTGTTTTGTTTATTGTTTAATAATTTAAATTTCTTTGATAAAAACATAAAATAATAAATAAAAAATTAAAATATGGCATTTGTGTTGTTTATAAATGAAGATGGTGTTGAAGAAGTGCAGAGGAGAAGGATAGTGGATGCTTTCCGTATCAACGCGGGTGGTAAAAAAAACTCTTTGCTACCTCCGGGTTTTCTTCCGCTATTTTGATTAACTTTTCCTTTTGTTCGCAGTTTGTCCAGTTGGAATGCGACCTTTAAACATAAAACAACAACAAAAATTATAAAAGTAATTTATTTTCCATGAAATAATTAAAAACTTACATGTTTTGTTGCTTACTCGACAGAAAAATTCAAACGACACAAAAATGACATTTAATTCTATTCTTTCGAATGTCAAAATTGAATTAGCTTTCGCAAATGAATGAACTTTCTATGGATTGGGTGAACTTTCGATTTGTTCGATTAACATTCTAATCGCCGAGTCTCAAAATTAAGTTTCAACGAATTCGATTCACTTTCGAACGAAAGAGAATGTCAACATAAGCACCAATAAATTCAAACTTGCAAAACTCTGCTTCTAGAACTGTAATGTCAATTCATTATTTAAGAAGGATATTTTAATAAACAAATTTGAAATCCAAAGCTTTGTGATACTTAGTCCATAATTATTTGTTTTTTTTTTTTTTATTACTTGTGAACAACGCTTTGGCATACTTTCTACGAAATTGTGAAGAAATTGCTCGGGAATTCGACTCCATTCTAGTACAAGTCGATCCCAAAGGTCATCCGTGCTGAATAGATGATTTTCGTATTGCCCTAACCGTCGCTTCACAATCGACCACAGATTTTTATTTGGATTGAGATCAGGGCTTTGTGATGGTCATGTCATCGTGTGAAATTCTTTATTTCCGAGCCATTCCTCGACGATTTTAGAAGTGTGTTTTGTAGCCAGTTGCTGCCAAAAATGTGTCAAGGTATATTGCTTTGTTTATTATTCCTTCAATTTTTACTAAAGTCCCGACAGAACTCCACGAAAATCTTTTCCAAGTCATCATCGACACTCCACCATATTTCACTGTCCCATAAAGATCTACCATCCGTTCCTACTCGATTAACCTTTGTCTCATCCGACCAAATTAGGGCAAATTCTTAAACGCATATCTTGCGCAAATTCTGCTAAGCAAACAGTTCCAAAATGCAAATACAACAATCTCTGCTAAGCAGAGTGTCCCTAAATGCAATCGATGCTACTTTCTTGCGCAAATGCAGAGGCATTTGTGCAAATGTCAAACATTTCTTGCGCAATTCTCTTACATATGCGTATTTTGATTTGGTATATTTGCTTTGCAGTTGTTTTGCTTTGCAAATCTTGCGTTTAGGAATTTGGCCTTACTTTTTTCCATTAGTCAATAGTCCAGTTTTCTTTTAAGAGCCAGGCCCGCAGTTCATTCACTAACTGGCTTCCTATGTTTTGTGATGCTGTCTTTGGTGTTTTGAACCCACAACTTCTTTATTCTCTCTCCATCCTTCTTTCATCCAAGTCAGAAAGTAACCGCTTTCATTCTTTTTTTTAATTTGGGCACCTAGAATTTTTTTACTTTTTTAATGTAAATTTTATTTCCCATATTTTTCTCCAAACATCAGCTAAAATCCAAGCTAATTTTTGACATAAGAATTTTGTGGAGAATGTCACAAAAAAAAGCTGTTCTCTAAATGAATTTTTTTTCAAAGATTTAAAAGAATTTGGTTTAAAGTATGATTTTTTAAGAATAATTATGAATGAGAATGAATGAGAGTTATGAATTATGAGTGATTTTTGTTGTGGCAAATCTTGCAAGACTCTTCTCACCAAATATTCTTCTAAATATTATTCAAATATTATTCCATTTCAAATTGAAATTTAGCTCGAGAATAAATGTGCCAGACAATTATTTCGTGCGCTAAATTTTGACAGATATGTTATGTACAGTTCGAAGAGAAATTTTGATTTTTTAGCTGGAGCATCGTACCTCTCGGCTAAAATGCTTGACATAATTTTAGCTTGGCTAAATTTTGGAGAAAATTTTGTATGAAAGATAAAATTTAGCGCGATCTGCGTACCTGCGTACTAGGCTTAAGCATTGATTCACCACTTTTTAATAAAAAAAAAAATTAACTTTCAACTACTTTTTTACAAATTGTCTTCGTTTTGATATTGACTTACTTAAAAAGCTTTTAAAACAAATACTCAAATTAAGTGGTCTACAAATAAAATGATGTTAACTGTTACTTGTTAAATTACAGATAAAGAAATAAATAATAGCGGAGACATTGTCTCACGTTGAACAAACGTTGTTTACTCTCCCTAAAACTAAAATAAACTAAAATGTGCAATAATGAGCAAGTCCAAAAACTCATTGATTTTTTTTTTTGAAATTTTAATTGAAGAAAACAAATTTTAATTTAATACACAAAATTAAAAACATGAATTTCTGTTTGCTTATAACGCTAAGTTTAAATCAAATTTTCAAACGAGTTAAAACGTTTGTCCACTTTTGCTCGTCACTGTAGGTAAACGGAATCAACAACTTTCAACTGTCAGCGCCAATTCGTTAAAAAAAATACTTTCAAAATATTTAAGCTCTTGAATCTTTTTTTTTTTTTAATTTCGGTAAAATAAATTGAAGTAAATGTGAATTGAACTTAAAATATTACAGCGGAAACCCTATGCTCTGCGAGGGACAAAATTTCACAAAATACTAGGCCTCCTGGAAGTATGCAATTGTAGATTGTCCTGTATCTGTTTGATTTTGCTAGAAAATTTCAAAAGCTTTTATGAGAAAAGCTTTTTGTTTTATTAGAAATAACATCATTTCATTAATAATGCGGTCAAGCAAACTAGATGGAAAGTCACAACAGATGACAACATTTCGTCGGATTTTTTCATTGTTCTAGGTATACAATTTAACTAATGTTCGAAAAAAAAGATAAACATTACTTTTTGCGTTATCAACTTTTTAAGATATCTATTTTTCACAGAAATGTAGATTAAAGAATTTTTAATTATTGCGTTCATTATGCTTATGTTACCGTAACTACTAGTTATCTACATAGTGCGTCTACCTGATTTAACGACATTGACCGCTATAAATCATGTTAGAATTTTCGATATTTTCTCCATTATTTAATTTTAAGTGCTTTGCAGAATTCATCTACGCTTAAAAAAAAATCAACCAATTCAAACGGGATATTGCCCATCAATGGTTACCACCCACCCATTGAGGACGATACATCATACATCATGTTAATTTTTACGAAACCTTGTTTGCCAAGTTCCTTACGATACCGGATCATTTCGTCAGTTTTGAGTCTTGACGAAACTTGCAGGCTTGAGTTAAGTTGGTTTCAAATTCAGCAGCACAGTTCGCTCAACCGCAGACAATCACACCATAATCCACAGTCACACACTCAAAAACATGGACTCTCTCGCTCTGACTTACACTGGCATTGCTTCATTTCATCCATAGGATTTTGGTTGTGAAGAAAAATGTCTACACCGCCATCAGTTTATCTCTCCACGTGCTTTGAACTGGGCGTGTTTGCGAGTTGTGTTAAAAGAGTATTTTAATAAAACTTTTTAAAAAAATAATAATAAAAAAGGTAAGATCTTGAATTAATTTTAAAATAAAAAGATTTACCTTAAAAATACACAAATCAAAAAAAGAACATTTTTTTTTCGTTTCGATAGAAAATACTTTCTGTATCTGTATCTTTGCATTAGGTATAGCCGTATAGCGTGGTATGTTGCTTTTACCCTCTGGGCCTCTGCCTCAAAGAGTCGCAGCTGTTGTTCACATGCTACTATTTCGTTTTTTCTTTTGCCTCGTTCTTTATCGTAAACTGTAGCGTTTTTGCTTTTGCGAACGAATTTTAATTTATAAAATTATTTTTTTTTTTTACAAAAGTAGGAAAGGAAATTTTAATTAAATTTGATGAACACAATAAATAATTAATGTTCATTTGTTAAGAAATGTTAGCAGGTAGGTAGGAAAGGAGATAATTTTAATAGGAATGAGAAAGTTGTGTTTTGTAAATTTTTCCATTGTTGTTTTTGCTTTCTTATACATTATGGAAGTAGTAGGTAATAGATAGAAAGATGAAACATACAAAATTTTGAACAGCTTGTTTGGTACCTAGGTACCTAGTTGTTTGACGAGTTCTTGAATCAAACAAAACAAAAAAAACATCTGATCGCATTTAATACAAACATTTTTCGTCGTCCCCTAGTGCTTCTTTCGTTCACTTATTCGCAGGTCATTTACTCACTTAAGCATCACCATTAATAGATTGCACAAGAAGATACGTAAATACAATACAATACGTTGTTAAGAAAAGGGTTGCCATGCTACTTGATCTTAATATTTTTATTTTGATCCATCTAATATTTTTTATTAAGAATGAAATATTATTGAATGAACAAAATGGAAAATCTACTGAAAAGGGTTGCCATCACATTGATTTCAAAAATATTTTTTTTTTTAATTTATATTTCTTAAGCATTTTATATTGTTTTATGAAAACAATGGCTCAAAATTTTAGTTGAGTTAGTACGATGTTAAAGGTATTTTAGTATGAAACTTGGTTAAAATGAGGATTTTGCAAATTTTAATTGGATAGGTATATCATCATACTTTCTTTACCTTTTTATTAAAGTTAAAATCATCGGATACCTTTTATTTTTTTTAGTATCGTGCTTACTTCATATGACACTTTGAAATTTACAAACTTCATAAAAAGGTCTGTTTTACTTTGTTTTTTGCACGAAATGCCATTGTTTTAGGTAAGTTCTGAAGCTATTTCATAAGAAAATTGGTTTAGTACGATACTAATTAGAAAATGTTTTAAATTAAGAATGAGTTAGTAAACTAATTTAAAGTTAGTTAATTATTAAGTTTATATCATACCAACACCTTAACCATTGGCTGTTTATTATTATTTTGTATTGTTTAAATTGCTAAAACTAGTCTTGTTTTCAACAGTCTTGTTTATAACAGTTCTGTGTATACTCTTAACGTTCAGCCCGCAGTGGTAGTGCCCTCTGCCGGTAGAAAAACTAGTTTTTTTTTTGCAAGTAACGCGAAGCGTGCTGAATATATCATATTTTTAATGTCAAAAAGTACTATAACTGTTATAGATTTTTACATTTGCAAATCGTTTCAGTAGTTTAAAGAAAAAAGACAACAAATATAACATAAATATAACATACAAAATAAATAATAAACATAAGGACAAAAAAGATGGCTTTTTAAACCAGTTGTCAATCTAATAATAAATCTTTTTGTTTTCATGATGAAAACTTAGTAATTTAGTAATGATGAAAACTTAGTAATTAAGTAGTTAGTAGCTTACTAACAAGTAGTTATTTAAAAAGTATTGACAACAACATTTTGTTGTTATGTGGTGGGTTAGAGAATTAGGCTAGGAACGCACTTGCGATTCTTTGTTCGAGGCGATTAAAAAATCGCGACCGCCACAAATTATTATCATGCACTCACTTGTGTGCCACGCGATTATTTAATCGCAAACAAACAAACACACTACTTTTAATGTAAGTGTACGCATTTGCTACAAATAAGTAGCGACAGAAAAATCGCTTGACAAAATGGAACTTGTTTCATTTTTATAATCGCTACGATTTTTAAGTCGCATGTGCGTGCATTCACATTTCACGCCATGTGTCTTATTTTTTGCGTCTAAAAAATCATACGATGGAAAATCACAAGTGCGTTTATGCCAATTTCTTTTGCGACTAAGATTTTCATGCTGTGGTAATTTAAATCGGAAGTCTGAGCATATGCATTATAGTGCATTTGTTTCATTTTAACTTACGACAATCGCATAGCGAGAAAAATGGAACAAATTTCGACCTTTAAATCATCACGATTTTTTTGTATCAAGTGCGTTCCTAGCCTTAAAGGTGTCAGAAATATTATTACAATGTATACTTTATATTATTGGTACAAATCTGTAGATCAAGTTGCATGAAGTTATAAAAACATTTTTTGTAAAGTATTGTTTTAGTAGTAGCCCTTGGTATAATAGTTGGTGCCTTGGGTTGTCATGCCTAAGGTCTTGGGTTCGGTTACCAGCCGTTACAAAAAATGTCTTTCAGGGGTGTACTGCCTTTTTCGAGGAAGTGACAAATCCTCCAAGAGTATCTCTTTTCATGAAAAGTGCTGCCGTTCGTACTCGACAAAAGTTGCCTGAGAGTCGCTAGTCAATTATATGTTTTACTTTTGCAAATTACTACGATTTTTAAGTCGCATGTGCGTGCATTCACATTTCACGCCATGTGTCTTATTTTTTGCGTCTAAAAAATCATACGATGGAAAATCACAAGTGCGTTTATGCCAATTTCTTTTGCGACTAAGATTTTCATGCTGTGGTAATTTAAATCGGAAGTCTGAGCATATGCATTATAGTGCATTTGTTTCATTTTAACTTACGACAATCGCATAGCGAGAAAAATGGAACAAATTTCGACCTTTAAATCATCACGATTTTTTTGTATCAAGTGCGTTCCTAGCCTTAAAGGTGTCAGAAATATTATTACAATGTATACTTTATATTATTGGTACAAATCTGTAGATCAAGTTGCATGAAGTTATAAAAACATTTTTTGTAAAGTATTGTTTTAGTAGTAGCCCTTGGTATAATAGTTGGTGCCTTGGGTTGTCATGCCTAAGGTCTTGGGTTCGGTTACCAGCCGTTACAAAAAATGTCTTTCAGGGGTGTACTGCCTTTTTCGAGGAAGTGACAAATCCTCCAAGAGTATCTCTTTTCATGAAAAGTGCTGCCGTTCGTACTCGACAAAAGTTGCCTGAGAGTCGCTAGTCAATTATATGTTTTACTTTTGCAAATTAAAATTAACAAATATGTTAAATATTTCTCATAAAACTACTTTTAATTTTTCAATGATGAAAATCGTTTTTAATGAACAGCTGATTTTCGTTCCAACGAAGTGGAACACAATCGTTCCAATGATTTGTTTTTGATTCTCTTTCTATTCTCATCTGTCAGTTTTTTTTCAATGATCAGCTCTAACCTCAAAAAACTTATTCAGTTTGTCTTAGTAATTTAGCAAGCATCCAAGCGACAGATCTTTTCAATGATAGCGAAATTATTGATTGCTATAACCGACATGTCAAAAAATATTCCACCGTTCCACTGATTTGTTTTTCAATGATTGCAATAACTGGCCCCTAAAAATATATATACGTACATATTAACAATACTATTTCTAAAGTCTAAAGCCATAAACGGTTGGCACTTGAATAGGATGTTTTGATTAAACGTAATTAAATATCAAAATTCAGATTAAATCTATTGTGAATAGTTCTACTGAAAATTTTGTTTTCTTTTCTCTGTCAAATTTTCAAGCAATTACGATGAATTTAATTAATGTTTGATATTGTCAACACAACTACAGATGAATCACAATTCACGTTATCAAATATCAAAATTTTCGATAAACTGAATTTACATCTATCTAGTGTAAATATGTAGTTCTAAAATCAATTTGGCAATATTGTGCTTTTGTTTTTGTGTCAGATGTACGAAGGGCATTCAATATATTCTCGGTATCGATATGAAGGAAAATGCGAATTCAATTTAAATTGTTTTTATTTTTCAATATAATCTCCGCTAACATCAATGCATTTGTTACATCTTGAGATAAGCTTTTTTAAACCCTCAAAAAAATAAATTTCTTCTTTCTCTGCAAAATACCCATTTATTGCCGACTTGAGTTCTTCATCATCCGAAAATCTTTTTCCACGAAGACATTTTTTCAAATCCGGAAACAGGAAATAATCACTAGGGGCAAGGTCTGGACTATAGGGTGGGTGTTGGATTTCTTCGAAACCACAATCTCGCGCAGCAGCCTTGGAAACTCGCGCCGTGTGAACAGGAGCGTTGTCATGAAGAAGCAACACACCCGCTGCGAGTTTACCCCGTCTTTTCTTTTTAATTTCCTCCCGTAAATTATGCAAAGTGGAAGCGTAGGATGTGGCGTTGATGGTTTCACCTTTTTTTTTGGACTCAATGAGCAAGATTCCGTTTGAGTCCCAAAAAACTGTGGCCATGAGCTTCCCGGCAGACGGAGTGACTTTGAACTCCTTCGGGGGGTCTGTTCCTTTTTTATGCCACTGCATGGACTCTTGTTTGCTTTCAGGGTCATGGTGGTGAACCCATGTTTCGTCCCCAGTAACAATTCGATCCATAACACCGTCCGCGTTCTCACTACACATCTCCAAAAGCTCTCTACAGCATGCGATTCTCACTTTTTTCTGAGGCGCTGTGAGCATTCGTGGCACCCACCTTGCACTGACCTTTGAAAGGTTAAGATGGTCATGAAGAATGGTGTGAATGGTACCAGTTGAAAGCTTGGTGATCTCTGTCATCATTTTCACCTTTATTCGGGCATCCTCAAGAACAAGTTTTCGACTTCTTTGATGCTTTCTCCCGTACAAGCAGTAGCCGGGGCGCCGGAGCGGGGGTCGTCTTCAATGCTCTCTCTGCCTCTCTTGAACTCACTTGACTACTTTTGCACAGTTGATAATGAAGGTGCGGAACCCTGGTAAACAGCCACCATCTCTTCATGAATAGTTTTTTGACTTTTTCCTTGCTTAGTGTACAAACAGAGTGGAGCAGCGAGTGAGCAAAAGCAGCGAGCAAAGAGTAAAGCGGAGAAATCAAACACGTGCATTGAAAGGGTAGCACACAGAGTGCAAGGAAGTTCGAAGATAGAGCAAAGAGCCAGAGCAAAGCGGCGATTTCAAACATCGCTGCGATTTTTAACTAGAAGTGGTGAAATTTTGAACTATTTTTTGTATTTAAAGTTACTGCAAGATGTTTTATTTGCTACGAAATCTGTCCACTTCTTTCTCAAGCTTGTTTTGAATTTTGTCAAGTAAATAACCGAATATTTTCATGGTCATTCGGAAATATGCTTGAAACTTAACATGATTTTCTGTTTCCGCGTTTCAGAAAATATCATATGCTTAAAAATGGGTTTTCAATAAAGTACAGATTCAAACTATTGGAATCCATTTTTATTTGAAAAATACAAATATTTAAATGAAAAAGAATAATCTCTTGCTTGTTTTCTTCTACTTTGCTCTTACTCCTCACTCTGGCTAGTCATCATCCTTGCTCGCTGATCGAGCACTTTGCTCTTTGCTCTGATGAATTTCGCAGCTTTGCTCTCCGCTCCACTCTGTTTGTACCCTTAGTGAGAAATTTAATTACAGCGCGATGCTCAATTTTCACCATCATCGTCTCAGTTGCCATTATGATTCTGTTAAACTACAGATAAAACGCGAATTAATAATCATATTTATATGAAATTTTACATGAATGCACTAAAATAATAGTATTACTTGATAAATAAGTCAATTTATATATATAACCACAGCTTCACCCCGATACCGAGAATATATTGAACGCCCCTCGTAAGGTAGAGATATATTTGTAAATAGTTCATTCAATGTTTTCCTTTATTTCTTTGAAGTTTACCATGCTCTTATCAGAAAATATTAACCTATTCTTCCTCATTTTAAGCAAGACTTCAGAAATCCTTGCAAAATTAACAAAAAAACAATAAAATAAAATATACTGACATGCACATTGAATTATAAATATTTGCACCATAAAAATGCTTTACCCTAAATGTAAAAATCTCCAAAGTTAGGCTCAGTGAAAATTTTTTGTTTAATATTTTGTCGTTTTAACGATTGTTGGCTCCTTTCATTGTAACAAATAAAAAGGGGCACTCACGATTAAGCTTAAAAAAAAAATTCCTCTAATATCAAGAGATATAATTATTTAACAAATATGTACATATAATGTTTTTAAAACAACATCACCTTACACTGATATTCTATACCTGTTTCAGGGGTACCATTTGGCGCACCTTTCTATACTGGTACTTACTGTCATACTATTTATAAATATGTGAGTAACGTTTATCCAAAGTGAGTAAAGGCTTTTTCACAAAACAAAAACAAAAAAAAAAAAAAAACACCAACCTCTTTTGTGTTCTTGATGGAGCGACAAAAATTTAAATTTTTGACCGACAAGCAGAAAGATATTATTCTTGCACTGCATAAATCAGAATTAACTTCTAGGCAAATAGCCGAAGTAGCTGAGTGTGCTCAATCGACTGTCATTCGTCATTTGCAAAAATTTCAAGAAACCGGTCAACTGCCAATGACTGAACGTCGTAAAGCAACACGATATCGAGCAACATCTTCACCAAAAAGTCCGGCAGACATATCACTATCAGTAAATTATAATTATGGAGATAAACACTATGGTGGAATGTCAGAGATTATGAAAGTAATTTTTATTATTTTTTTTATTGTTTTTCTTTCTTTGTCTTCTATTCGTTGTTTTATGTTATTTACTTTTAATTTACACTATTGTTTGAATTTGTATCTTTCGAAATTTTTAAATGCGTCAAGCTCCGTCAGAGCAACTGTATTTTGTTTTATTATTTTTATTTTATATAACGTTCATTCCATCTGTCACTTCATATTACAAATCTTCATTTGTGCATCTCATGTCGTTGTCGATTTAAAAACTTCAATAATAACGAATTGGTTACGATAGAGTTCAACCAATTGTTGTTCGTCGACGGGAAAGGCTTACAATGCGTAGCGCAAAGTTTCTAAAAATCCATCTTTTTTCTTTATGTTGTAGTGACAAAATTGAAAACTTGGATCTCTTACTTTTAAGACTCTCATTATAAAGTACCACCTAGGATAAGAAATTTAAATGTTTTTTTTACAAGTTTTTTCTCTCCGAACAATCTGAGTCGAAGATTGGCTCTTTTTTAGTTCCTGGGGCCAAATTACCGCATCAGTGAACGAGTGAGTGAGTCCCATCAGTGATCGAATGAAAACGTCAAATTAGAGTAATCGATTGCTAGATGACGTAAGCGGTAATCCCAAAGTCACATAATTCAGTCACGTATTACTCGATAACTGTTGCGGTAATTTGGCCCCTGGTCACAGTGGTGAAAGGTAATGAACGCACTGACGATCTGGCAAGAATAGGATCAGCACTTGATCTTAATCAGTTCAGTTCGCATACTGTAATCTTAAACAGGTAATCGAGAGCAAAGTTCTAGCTACAACAAACCAGAGATGGAACTCGCTCGATACCTGTGTTATAACCAGAAAACTATAGCCTACATAGTTTCAAAAAAAAGAAAAAAAAAAAAAAACACCAACATTATCATCCTACTGTGTCTCTATCTCTTCTCGTGAGCATAACCACCGGTCATAATCATAACCAACTGGGTTACCACAATAAAAAGATGAAACTCAGTATGGAGAGAAAAAGATTGATGATTCTCCTCACTGCGTGTGTCACTGTCCTGCGCTATATCATCTGAGAAACAGGCTCCTAAAGAGACACTTTTTTAACGACTTGAAGGAACTCTCTGATATTCGAAGCAGAAAATATTGAAATTTACTAACGCTATCAAATGGCTTGAAAATTCCCAAGCTCTATCAACCAGCCGACCAAGAAATCTGAATTCGCCTCCGACCACAGTTAAATGACATAAAAAGGACCACGGATGATAGAACGAACGAAAACGACTGAACAATGCACGTGCAGCAACAAACCGAGAGTTGCGAACTCACCTATACACCAGCGATTGCTACTCCTATGGTGAACATGAGCGTAAGTGAGTTGATGGGGCCACCTCTCCCTAAGATTGGCAAAATCTTCTTGAGGAAAGGAACAACCTCTTCGATTTATTCAGCAATCTTGACCAAACAAACGAACATATACACCAACCACTGATCTATCAAACTCATCTACCAGACGTTGCAGGGAGCTCTTACGGGTCTGGTGGAGGGATGATTTCTCAAGCGCGGGTAAAGGAAAGGCCTTAAAAGGTGTCTACCTCTCCTCAACCTGGTGATTATGTGACGACAGACATTTTTTCAATGACTTAGGTGTACACTCCGACATTTCTGGCAATAGCTTGCTGAAACTCATCAACACCTTTAGGGGCTTCACTGACATAGGATTATCATAGGTTTCAATAGATGGGGGTCATAAGCCTTAGGGAATCACAACGGATCTACATTGATCTAAGTGTGACCGTAACAAGATCAATTATCAGCCCATTAACCTAACCTAACAAGAGTCGAAGTCGAAAAAAATTGTTATAAAACGGACAAAAAGGAGCGTGTGCTTTAGAGATAAAAAAAATAAAATAAAAAATGTACACTAATATAATTCGTTGTGGTCTTAAATTCTAATTTGACTAACTAAACTTAACTCAACTTTTGGTTGGAATCGACTAAGTTCATAGTTGATTGTCAATTTTTTGATTATCATTTTGACCATAACTGTCTGTATCATATCTATAGGAAAAGATAGAGAGAGCAATCGCTTTTAGCTTAAGGCCCTACGGACCCTGTTCTAATATAAACACAAAAGTCTGTTTTTTTTTTTGTGCGAAATTATGCTTCTTTCAGAGTTAAACATGGCTTTATTATTAAAACATGTTTTTTAGACCCCGAATTAACTGAACAAATTTTGATGAGTTAGGCCGTTTTCGAAAACGTCATTTGCGTCAAAAATGCAAACGAAGATGTTCTTAAACGCAATCGCAATCTCAAAAGTCATCTGTTCAAAAACGAATTTTGTATGCAAAAGCATTATTATCGATAATGCAGTTTACTTGGGTCATACATTCGATAACATCATTTGTGGCGCAACTCTGTATGTACAAAAATTAGGTTGACGACAAAAATATTGATATGCCAGACAGCGTGTTCGTAAACGTCATATGCGTTTGCAAGAAAATTTCATTACGTTGATAAAACAGATTTTGTGCAAACAAAACTATTGATAATTCAGCGATAGCAATATCTGTGTCAAAGAATGAAGATCATTGGTTGATCGAATTGACGTTGATTTGACGTTTTCGAAAATGGCCTTAATTGCGCACTAACTGAACACATTTTTCTGATATATTAGATTTAGATTTTTTTTATTTTATAAAAAAGTTTTCGGTTAAGAATACAAAGATTTCAAGTCTGCCCGATAGTTGCATGTTTTTGAAATAAGCCAGCCCTAACAACCTTAATTTTAACGTAGATATAACTCAGAACTGAAGAGATGGTCTTAAACTGGAAGAAAAAAGTAATATTTTCTCTTTGTTAACATCGCTTTTCACATTGTTTAGCGTATCTCAAAACACGACATTCAATTAATTATTGAAAGTTTTGTCAATTTTATTTTAAACATGAAATAATTTTGTCACTTGTGGTAACCCTGGTCACATATTTTTTTTAACTCTGCATGACGCTGTGACGAATTTAACACATGGAAACGGCAATTAGAAATTGCCTCTTTATATTTTCAGCTTTGATGTTTGTTTCATAGCGACCATCGAGTGCATATGTAATTTCAACAACAAAAGTTGATCTGTATAAACTGCTGGTGTTGTAAATGTTTGATTATTAATTTTGTAAGGCGAAAGTTTCGTTTTTCTTTCGAATGTGTTGCATTGGTAATCCATATATGTACGAGTACATGAATTATAGTTGATAAACTTAAACCGCCATTAAAAATTTTGATGTTCCACAAAAACTCTTTTTTCACTTATAAAGACCAAATTACCTTTACGTGTGCTGATTATTTTGAAAATGTAACTGGGGTTATCGTGAATAAAATTTGCCTCGGAATTTTTCAAAGTTGTCAATTGAATAATGTCGAAAGTTTCCCTTAGAATTTATTGATATCAGGAATTAAGTTTCATAGGGACTTTGGGTCTCATTTCAAAAGGCCAGCCGCCAGCTTACAACGAACTGTGCAGAAGTATTGCTGTTTCCAATTTTCGACGAAGGCAAACATTCCGAGGAAAATTTTGTTCCCAATGTTACATTGAATAGATTTTCTTCTTTATACATGCATGCCATTTTCAAAATATAGGTTAAAAACAGTTCTTCGAAGATTTTGATTTTGGAATTGTTTACCAATTACTTTGAGTTTTAGGTCAAAATTACACATGAAATTTTATTTACCACTTTCTTAAGTCTTACAGAAGTAACTTACAAGTAGGTTTACACTTTAGATGATATTACAGATTTAAATTCTATTGTACGTTGAGAACATATCACTGCCGGTTGTGAAAGCTGTTAGAATTCCGTAAGTGAAAATAAATGTGTTGAAACATGTAAACTTTTCTCTCAATATACAACTTAATTAAGTTGATAAAATTTACTGTAAGTCACATACAGAGCTGTTTGCACTAGTAACTTTTTTTTGATTTAAGTTAGAAATATGCTTATCTAATTAAGATTTACATATATATTTTAAGCCTTATAAAGGACTATTCACATGAGAGCGACCAACGACCAACGAATAAAAAAACAAATGGGATTTAAAACATATATAAACATAGATTCTTCACAAAACCTTTACAAAAGGGTAGCAAATCTAGTATAATTTAATGTTAATTTATAAAAATTTGCGTTGTAATTGCTAAAATGAGAGAAATTTGAGAAAACAAATTGGTCGTAGCAATTATATTGCAATTCGCGACGACCAATTTATTTTCTCAAATTTCTCTCATTTTAGCAATTACAACGCAAATTTTTATAAATTAACATTAAATTATACTAGATTGCTACCCTTTTGTAGAGTTTTTGTGAAGAATTTATGTTTATATATGTTTTAAATCCCATTTGTTTTTTTATTCGTTGGTCGTTGGTCGCTCTCATGTGAAACGTCCTTAAGACTGAAAAAATTGTGTTTCCAACGCAATGCTGTTAATTTTTCTGTAATATTTATAATAAGAGAACTCTTTAAATTTGGACGTTGACACTCAAAATACCTTACAAACAGTTTATTTTATGTATAGTCTGTTTCAAAGAATAAGTCCGGGGGCAAATATCTAGTTCATTCAACGAAGAAACTAATGGGGTACATCATCGACCACCCGAATCAGCTTATGAGAAGGACGACCACAGAACAACGACATCCCGAACCGAGGTACCTCAGTGTGATGGAAACTCTAGATTACAACGTAATCATGGACAACGAGGAAGTAGTCTCGTTCTACGCTGATATTGGGTCAGCCCACCACCGCGGCTAAAACGCCATCTCTGCCCACAACCCACAAAAATCACCACTGACAACCAGGAATGAACACCCTGAGGCCAACACAGTCAACCGACCTTTCAAATTTAATTTTTTTCGTCATGTAAATTTTATATAAAAATAATTAAACTTAAGTCACTGTATATAGTTAGGCCCCCTATGAGCCAACAAATGTAAAATTTCATGCATATGTAGTATCTTATTAGTTGTAGGCCAAATTGTAAATAGTATGTTCAATAAAACAAAATTGAATTGAATTGAACAAGTCCGCACAAAACATATTAGACGTGTTTTTTTCTTAAAGTTATCCGTAGTACAGTAGGATTTTATATGAAAAACAAATACAATATCCGCAGTAGGATCACTGCCGATACTAGAATAAACGTCAAATCTCTATCCGCAGCAGGATTTCACTTCTCCTTTTATCGGCAGTGATCCTACTGCGGATGTTGTATTTGTTATTCATATAAAATCCTACTGTACTACGAGTAAATGACAACTAAATTTCTAAATTTATTACCATTTGAAGCGTCATACCCCATAACAATTTTAATATTATTAACAATAGCTCTCAAATCCCATTCATACTACTGAATATACCTCGAGACTTTAAGATGGAACCGTCCATTCCAATATTACCTTAAAGTACACCAAACGTTTTCAGGTAGTTTTCCATTTCTGTAAAATCTATCGGACAGTTTCAGTTTGATAAGCATGAGTATGATTAAGATCAACTAAGGGAAGAGATGTGATATCAACACAATTCAATGACGTTCACAAAATGAAATCGTAAAAACTCGGTAAGTCAAATAAATGCGCTGAGAAAAAAAAAGGTCGAAGTTGGACTATATTTGTTTTTCTGGTGAAGTGATTTTGCTCAGGGTTTCATTGAAGCTTGATTAGTCTGTAAACGACCGTCAAACACCAGTCGTTTATATGCGAGAATTCTACCCTCAGTAAGTTAAAAAGTAGCACGTAGTGCAAAAAACAATAAATTACTGCTAACTACTTTATGTTTGTATCTTCAGTTAAATGTAAATTTTGCGATGAATACATTTAATACAATTTGAAACTACTGAATTCGAAATATAAAAACAGCTGTATAATGCAGTTGGATTCGCATCCTTTTGTTGAAAAGATTGTAAAAATAAATAAATTAGAAGCCACTGGCTTCTGGAGAACCTAAACGTAGTGACTAACAACTCTCAACCATTCCTTTGTGCGATTTGTCGACAGGGATGAAGGGGACGTACAATATTCCATTGAGTCCTAACGGCTAAGATGAGAAGCACTTTTCATCATGACAAGAGATACTCTTGGAGGATTTGTCATTTCCTCGCAATAGGCAGTATCCTTCAAAAAACTTTTTTTTCTACAATGCAGTGGCTGGGGTTTGAAATTGAATCTGCGGCGTGAGAGTCCAACGCAGTGCTGCTTAAACATATTATATTATTTAATTATAAACATAGGTCCCACCAAACATGGCCATTTGAAATACAAATTGATGAAAATAACTGACTGGAAAAAATATTTGCCTTCTTTTATCATGCTCCTTCGTAAAAAACCGATATAATTTCCCTAACTGCCTTTTTCCCATACGAGCAGGGCCATTTTTTAAATAAAAATATTTAAACTTCTTGATGTCACCCCTATATAGAAAATCTAAAGATCGTAGTCTTCGGGGACAGTACTGACATACGTAGTATTATTTCGTTGAGCTTCCTCTGCTTGACTCCCAGATAAAACAAAATCCAAAACCAGCCCATTGTTACAAGTTTTACATGTGAATGTTTCATTCAGCTTACATCAAATCATTTTTTTTAAATGCATCTTTTAAGTGCGATTTTTCTGTTTGTTTAAATTTTATTTTGATCCCAATCTATGGGGGTTTCAATTGATTTTATAGAAATCGTTACCTTCTAAAATGACTACTGAGTTTTAATGGTAGAACACACGAAATGAAGCACGAATTCATTTCTGTGCTAAGTGGTTTCAGAAAACCCTGATAAACACTTTTTGGGGTTCCAATGCACTTCCGTACGTATCAGTATCTTTTACCTCTTCCATTCTGTTGGATTCCCGGCAAATCCAACATATCATATATAGCTCAGTGGTAACGTCACTTTATTTTAGTGAAACAATATTTAGAAGGGGTTCAGAAGATATAGAGATATACAAACAATCAGACAAAATTTATCCTTAATCATATTAAAAATTCAAATAAATTAAAAAAAAAAAAACATTGAATTGAAGTCATCCCTGAAAAAGTTACTGGCTTCCTAGAGCACAAATAGAATGTCTTAAGTTTATAATATTAAGGCTTCGGGACAGAATAATTTTATACTAAATCTTAAATATACATTATCTTTCAAATCACTATTATTATCTTATCTTTAATTGACTTTCAACTGTCTTTTCAGAATCCAATCAATGAACAATTAAATTATTATCAAAAACGAATTGCTCGATTATCATACACAAATATGATGGAAGTGAAACATTCCCCATCGTCACAGATGGACTTTAGAAGTGCAACAAATGGACTCCCCAATGAAGAAGAAGATGAAGAAATGGACACACTACTTGATGGTGGTAGTGGTGGTGTTGGTGTCAAAAGTATACCTAACTCTAGTTTAGAATGTGGTAAGTGTTTACTACTTTAATAACAATTAGAAATCATTTTTTGAACAAAAACTCTCTTATATAGATTCTACACCAATTCTTAATGGCAATGCCAAGTTACCTGCATTAGAAGATGGTATGGAAATCGATTTGCTTGATGATGATATGGATGAAGAGCTCAATACTACAGTTTGTGATACAGAAAATATTGAAAAAGATAACGCAACTGAAAAAGAAAAAGGTGATATAGAACTTTTTGACTTGGATTTAGATCAAAGTGTGGTTACAGAGAAACAAATAACAAATGGTGAAACTACTAATTCGTCCACCGTGAGAGATGCTGGCGATGATCTTGATACTTTGCTTTCAAAAATCAATGACTTGGTCGAGGATTGCATGGAACCTTCGGCTAGAGTAGATTCTCCAACGGAAAGCAACAAAGAAGTCGTGCATTTAATAGACGATGAATCAGAAGACGTCCCAGACGATGCAGAAAAAGAAACTGAGGAAAATGCTTCTGATGAAACCCAAATTGTAGAACTTGAAGAAATAGATGAAGAAGCAGAAACAGCGGAGACAGAAGTCGAAACAGAAGTCGAGACAAATGACGTTGAAGAATCATCAGAGCTTAAAGAGGAACTAAAAGTCGAATTGGAAACCGAGGTAGAACTGATAACGGTCGAGGTACCCGAAGTTAAATCCATACCAGAATTGTCAGAAGATGTTTCACAAGAAAATGGTGTAGAACTGACAGAAAGTGATCTTGAAATTGGCGAAGAAAAAACCCCAAAAGATATTGAAGAAGATATTCCAGAAGTAGGTGCAGAAGAAATTCCAGAAGTAGTTTCAGAAGAAACAGCAGACGAAGAAATACCTGCAGAAGAAGCTTTAACAGAAGATATTGTAAACGCACACGAAGCCGATGAAGTGGCAGAAGAGCTAGAGAAAGTATCGGAAGAAATCATAACAGAAAATATGGATATCGATGATGAAATCGTCTGCTTGGACAGTCCTATGCCAGAGGAGAAAGAAGAAGAAAATCTTCCGGAAAGTGAGCAACCCGATAAATCGGCTTCAGTGTCGTCGTCTCAAGATTCAATGGCTGTACTTCAAGAGGAGAAAGCAAAACAAATGGAAACCGATTCAAAAGAAATTCCTACAGAAAAAGAAGTTTTAGAGAGAGAGTCCTCGAAAGAAGTTATCGCTGATGAAACTGTTGCAAAGAATGAAAATGGATCGTTGAAGACAACAGAGGAAGATGACGAAATCTTCTTGATAGAAGATGACGATGAGCCAATGAAAGAAGCTGATTCTGATGAAAAACTTGATGGGAAACCCGAAGGCTCTGATAAATCTTCGGCAGAAGAAGAAAAATCTTCGACACAAGGTGAGAAATTAGAAGTAGAAGACAAAAAATTACCAGCGGAAGAAAAATTATTAGAAGAAGAACAAAAATTATTAGAAGAAGAAAAATTGTTAAAAGAAGAAATCGAAGAAGATTGCAAACCAAGAAATCAAGAAGAACAGAAGGAGAAAAAGACTGAAGTTTCTGAAAAAAAGCCATTGGAAACGAAAGAAGAAGACGACGACGACGATATCGTATGTTTGGATGATTCCTTTGAAGAAACTGAAGAGCCGAATAAGGAGAAGAAGAGTGAAGAAAAACCAACTGAAGGTATCTCTCAGAGTGTTGGTGATAAAGTTGTTGATGAAGAGCTGCCTATGGCAATTAATAAACCAGAAGATAAAGAAGTAGAAAAAGTGGCTGAAAAGGAAGCAGTAAAGGAATCAAAAGAAGACATCGTGGAAGAGGAATCAAAAACACTCAATGAACAAGTTGGTGGAGTACATACCTCAGAAAATAAGTCTGAGAAAGTTGGTGAGTTATTAGAAACTGCGATTGAATCAGTGGAGCATTCTGAGAAAGCAGTTGAGTCATTGGAACAAATACTGAAGCCAACTGAAGAAGTCGTTAAAGAAACTCCCAGTACAATTTCGGAAACCGAGACATCTGTGCCAAAAGATATTCCTCAAGCTGCATCTGAGACAGAGAAGTCTTCTAAAGCCCTCATCGACACTGACATAATAAATTTGGACGACGATGACGAAGATGAAACTGCTCCCTCAACTGAGAAAAAAGACGAAAAATCTTCTGACGAAGTCTCAGCCAGTAAATCATTGGCACTTCTGTCAGACAACTCAGACAACGCTCGCGATGGTGTCGAAGAAAAGGACGACAAAAATGATCCAAAAGCATCCCCAGCAAAATCGACCGACATACCATCAGAAACGAACAGCAACAGCAGTAGCAATCTACTGAAAGAAAGCACCGTCACGGAGCGAGATGAATCACGGAGTGAACCAAGCGAACAGCCACCGGCCAAGAGAATCAGATTGAGTCAAGACGAAGCCAGCAGTAGGAATTCCAACGCCAGTCAAGAAGATACAAGTTCAAAACTTCTTGACGACGATGATGTCATGGAAATAGTTGATAACGTAGAAGAAGAAAACAAGGCGCTGAAGCGTGTTCACAGTACTGAGTCAATTTGTTCGGATTTCAAAAAACCCAAGACTGATTTAGATTCGTTGAAAATTGACGATGAAAAGCCCTCAGAACTTCTCGAGGAAATAGTCCCAGCTAAAGTTGAACCCGTTAAAGTTGAAGAAAAAGTCGAGAAAAAGCCAGTTGATGTGAAACCACTCCCGTTGTATCCACCACCTAATTTTGATGCACCCAAAATCGGTTTGAGCTTAGATTTCCTTCGCCGCTTCAAAAAATCTATTCATAAAATGAATAAATCTGACTTGGAAGAACTTGTGCTGCAGAAAATTGTTGAAGCTATTGTCCACAAAAGTGAATTCAGTGAGATGCGAGAATTGATTGAGAAACAAGAAAAAATCATTTCCGGGCATAGAAGTAAGATAACGGAGCTGAATAAACAGTTTCGGGATTTGGAAATGGTTCATAATCGAGTACTGAAAGATTTGGAAACTAAGAATTCACAATTCATAATGCCGGTTAAGATAACAAGAGCCGTTGGCTTACAAGTATTCTTTCCTAACAAAAAATACGATCAACCAATGGCGTCTCTTCCTGCTCCGAGTTCTGTACAGGCGCCTTCATCCTCCTCCCTGGCGAGGAGCGTAAGTACAAGCAGTAGCACAAGCAGCATTCCAGAAAAAGCACCTGTATCCAGTCCGACGACTATTAACAATTTAACACCACCGGTACCGCTATCAAATGCAGCAGGGGGGTCTAACAACCAACAGCGTCGGGGATGTATTCAGAAATTGACACCTATGCGACCAGATGGACCACGAAGTGCAAATCGGGGAGCTACCGCTGGTGTGGTATCCTCATCCACCCCAAGCTCAATGTCGCCCAAGGAAGCTTCTCCCAAAATATTAAACCGGCAGATAACCCCGAAACCTCGATTATCACAATCGCCAATGGCCGTTAATGCTAGTAATTCACATCAACCTCAACAGGCACACAATATACATCCATTAACAACGCCACCGGAACCAGAAAGACCTAAGGCACCAGCAATGCCACAAGGAATTGCAACGTAAGTTCTTGATTATAAACAACATAAAATATATGTAGGTTATTCTTAAAAATATACTTTTTACAGCAAGAAGACCGGCGGAGCTGCGAAGAATTTCCCACCGAGCAAACGAATTCCCAAATCATGGCAATCTGAACAACCAGCTCCAGTGCAGCCATCGCCGACGCCGGCGTCAGCTACTTCCTCGCCAATGGTGCCACCGCAGAGTTCTATGGCGAACTCTTCTTTGGTAACAAAAACTCCAAACAAATCGGTTATCGATCTGACGGATGAAGATGATGTGGCCCCCACTCCCAGCCCAAAGGCGCCAAATCCCAGTTCAAAGGCTCCAACTCCCAACTCAAAGGCTCCAGCTGCCGGCCCGAAAGCTACAAGTGGCACTTCTGCAACACAAAAAACAGTAAACAACGCCGGAATTCATCGCGTTGGTCCCTATAAGGTTTCGGTGATTCCTGCGGCTCAGCTACAGCAACAGCCAAGGCCCAATCCACCGAAACCGATGCAGCCACGTCCTCAAAATCGTAAGTAGACCATTCAAACCTAGTGCCTTTTATAATTAAAATCTGAACAATTATTTTATTCAATTAGTTCCTCCATTGGCTCCAAAACTAAATGGAACTGCCCAAAACTCTGTACGACGAACTCCTCCCCCAGTACAGCAGCGATATCGTCATCCTGCACCACTTCCAAATCAACCGATTCATAGCAGTAATCCACTGTGGAAGCTTCCCCCGGCTAGACCTACGATCCGGATAAGCAATCTGGACAGTGGAATTGTAATTTCCTGGACCATAGAGGACATGGCCAAGGAAAAATATGCCGAAAGTACCAGCTACCAGATCTATGCCTACCAAGAAACAAGCGGTCCCCCATTAGTTGAATCATGGCGGCATGTGGGTGATGTCAAAGCGATGCTTCTCCCTATGGCTGTGACACTTACTCAGTTCCAAGAAGGGCAGCGTTATTACTTTGCTGTTCGAGCTGTAGACGCTCACAATCGTTGTGGGCCGTTTAGCTTTGCCAAGACTTGGAGTTAATCGCCGTAAACTTGCGATCAATACATATTTGTACGTAAACACTCAACAACACACACACACTGCAACTTAGGTTAAGTCGATAAATCAGAAGTTTTAAATTAGTTTAAAAAAAAAATAAAAATACCAGACATAATTATAAACTGTATTCATAAATATTATTTACTCATCATATACTATTTAGTTATAAATAATTTTAAATTTACTTACTGTAGTGCGAAATTAAAATGTTTCTTTTAATTATTTGTACACCTTTAGGTTGATGAAAACTAAGATATATCTTAGGATAGGTGGTCTATAATTGAGTTATTATTTTATAAGTTTTATAAATTATTTAATATTTTTTTTTTTTAAATGCAAAAAATATCTTTATTGTTTTATTGTTTAGTTTGGAATAGAAAAGAGAAACAACGTTATGAGAATTTAGATTCGAGGGATTTTAGCTTGTAACCTAATCAGAAATAAAATCTTACAACAAAATAAACAAAAATTGTCTTTTAATTTGATTAAAAAATAATATGAGAACTTGAATCTCGTTATTTTCTTTAAATAGATAACTACATTGGCTAACATTATGACGTCAATATGTTCCTCCTAAACTCATTATTGAGTGTGTGGTTTCGTTAATCGATAAAAAACCTTCGCTTGAAAAGGCAAATCTGCTTTCAGCGCAGTTTGCTACAAATTCAACTTTGCCTTAAAGTCTTGAAATAGACAAATCCGCTGGTCCAGATTGTATATCCCATTTAGTTCTGAAGAGGAGTTCTTCTAAGCTGTCAATACCATTGCATCGTAATGGATAGAAAACGGCTTTTTACCAGCCGGGCCCTAAAAAAGTCAAATCTTCTTGCTCCTCTAATTACTGGCCAATTGCACCTACGTGCCTTGCTTCCAATGTTGTGAAAACGCTGATAAAAAATCAGCTCAAGAAAAATCTTGAAGAACGAAAGTTCTCGCACTGTGTTTAACATTATAAGGGCATTCATAACCCCTTGAGTGCGCGTATAATATAAAAAAAAAAATAACCGGCAGAACAACTTACGTAGCAATAGATCCACTGGTGATCTGATGGCATGTCTCACCAAAAAAATCAATCCTTACGTTATTTAAGTGGAACACTTGATATTTCTAAAACGTTTAATAGAGTTTGGCACGAAGCTCTCTTATCGAAAATGCGTGCATTTGGTATCGATTAGTCTATTCTTCGTTAGATTAGACTTTATGACTGTTAAGTTCGAGTTGTTTTGGACGGTTTCAGGTCTGATAATCAAAATATAAATGCTGGTGTGCTCCAAGGATCCTGACTACGTGTGCAATTTAATGCTTCGAAAACCCAAAGCTGCCTTCTGTTGGCCAAGCGAAATACAGCTCCCTTCATTATCCATTATTTTTGGATTTTCTATGCCCTATATTCTGCAATTTAATTTATTCAAATTACCGCAAGCATATTGAATGTGCACTTGTGGATCATTTGCTTTTAACTCATGAACCAATTGAATCTTACGAGTATATGGAAAAGTGTGTAACTGCAGTAAAATTCTTTGCCTAGGACATCACCAACTGCTCCTTAACACTTGATTGAACCCGAGAAATGTTCACATAATTTCGAACTGCACGAGGTGTTACAGCACGCCGAAGATCACAGACAGTCATTTGTTGTCGAAAAGGCTGGACCAAACGGTAAATTGTTGGAGCACTGTGCGTATTTCGAACATGTCGACTTTCAAAGTCAAATTGAACAAATTGGGTTCTTTGTTCTGTGCTGAGTCCTTCCATAATAAATTTCCCAAGTTTTTAAAGGTTAATTCTGAAAAACATAAAAATACGTTAACATAAAAATTATTCAATAATAATAATAAATCATAACGTTCCTTATGCGCCACCCTGTATATAAAGAGATCAGCATGTTTCAGTAATTGGGTAGCCATTGGACTGCCTCTCCTCAAAGTGGATCAAGGAATGTAGATTTAACAAAAGAAATGACGAATTAAATAACAAAATAAAAATTAAACTAAAATCGTATTCCATTTAGGAACCACCAAAAATAAATATTTTGGCACAGTGCATTATATTTTCTTTTGGTACACAAAATAAAGCGTACAAAATCCCTTATTCATCAAATTTCTTTTTCAAAACAAAAAAACCTAAATTTTGGCAACCTAACAAAGGTTTAACAAACAAGCCCGTCAATCCGTCATCAATTTGATACAGATATTCTATATAGAAAGAAAATAATGTGAGCAAGAGGACAAAAATGCTTGTTTTTTGTTGTTGTTGTTCCTTGATACCCATACTTATGTATATGAGTGTGTATACCAAGTCTCAGAAGTCAGGATGGGCACAATAATCATCCAAGCTCCCAACTACCAAATACAAATAAGAATCATTATATGCACAAGAACATTCAATTGTATGATAAACGCGTGTCCTTGTGGATTATTGATTTTGAGCCTTGATTTTCAAATTCTCCTGGCAAGGAAACAAGGCGACGAAGGACGATGATATAGTGTTCAGGAATCAGGATTGAGGGTTAACGCGAGCAAACAAAAATTCTGTGAATTCAAAGCCAAAAGTTTGCCAAATAAAATACTATTTCCATGTCTGGTTGTAAATTTTTCCCTAAAGAAAAGAGAGGACATTTGAACAGTGGAACAGATCTTTATTATTGTTTTCGAGAAAGTAAGACTATTTCGCTTTTTATTTCTAAGGCATTTGATAGGGTTTGTTACCAGGTAGGTTCTCTTATCGAAAATGCATGCATTTGGAATTACTGAAACTGTTATTCCTTAGATTAGAAATTACCTTCTGGATCGTTGAATACATGTTGTATTGGACGGTTTCAAGTCTAATTTTCAGAAAATAAAAGCTGGTGATCCCTAAGGCTCCGTTTTGTTTCCGACTGTCTTCCTCATATTTATAAATGATCTTTTGTCTGAAACTTCTAAACCACTTCATTGTTTTGCCGACGACTCTACCCTCATCTTCTTATACTCATATTCAAATATACGTCCATCTGCTAAGAGTAGTATGTTTTAGCCGGTTCAGGATCAGTGCGAAGTGCGGAGCTACAGTGCGGAACTATACCTCGTATGGTGGTGCGGAGCTAAAGCGGAGCGGAGTAAAATGCAATTTAAGCAGAGCTCTGCTTACGAGGTATAGCTCCGCTTTAGTCCGCTTTAGCTCCACACTCCGCACTGATCCCGAACCGGCTAAAACATACTACTGACTGCTTAAATTGCATTTTACATACAAGGTATAACTCCGCTTTACCTCCGCACCACCATACGAGGTATAACTCCGCACTGTTACTGTAGCTCCGCACTGATACCGAACCGGCTAAAGCATACTACTCTCATGCACCTAACATTTTATTAAAGTTAAAATCATCAAAAGGCCATTTTATTTAAATTAACAAACCGTATATTACCCACTCCTTATAGTTCTGTTATACACAACCCCATCTTGTTTTTAGGCCTCAGCCTCACAAATATGGAAACCCATCCACGGAAATTATTAAAATCGTATTGATCAATACAACAAATTCAATCGATTCGCTCTTGAAAATTGTGCCTATACTCTGTTCAATTTATACTTGCAGTACAGGGAAGATAGGATATTTGCCTTTCAGTCTGACCATTATGGATTTCAATAAACTATCTTTATTTTAAAGCTCTTACAGGGTTGCCGAAGTTAGCATTTAAAGTTGCCGCAAATCTCACAAAAATATTGATGGAGTTACCAACTATTTATTAATATACGCACATTTTATAATAAAAAACCATGATGACCTAAATAAATTGAATCTTTCTTTTTCCACACCACCAAGAGGTAATATAGCAGGCGCGTTTGTTTTTAAGAGTATCCCAAGTAGGCCTAATCCCTAATTCTATGGGTAAAAAATAAATCACAGAAAGAACTTAATTAAGTAAAAACAAATCATTTCATTACTCCGAGGCCGACGAGTTGTTGCTGCTACTGCTTTCTCCATTCAAGCTTATTATCAAACTTTCCATTGCACCTTCAGTAAAAACATCGATTTCCCACCTTTTGGCTCAATCATTTTCTCAACGTGGCATTTTTCTCAATGCCATTTTTCAGCATCAGCCTACATAAGTCATAATAAAAACTCTCTTAAAGACAATAGCAAGTAACTGTATAACTGCATTTTATACAAAATATATAATAAAAGACTGTTTTTCCATAAAAGGGAACCTTAAAACATGAAAACAGAAAAACACCAAGCGTCAACACCATTTTCTCTAAAGTAGAAATATTTGCTATCAAAAGCTCTAAAAAAGCTTAAACCCTGAAAGTTACATAGCAAAAACCCAAGAAAATGCCATATGTACATATTTCCATGAATTGGGCAATGGTAGCTCTGACTAAGTGTTTTTTTTTTATAATGTCAATAAGGGTTGGTTGCTAATTGGCGATCAGTCTCCTTCTCTCCTTCAAGTTCGGACTTAGGTTCTTAATTTTCGAAGTGAATACGGAAATAAACTGAAGTAGATCCAAAAATTTCGAAAAAAAAAAATTCTTAACAAAGGTATTATTTGATTATTTTTCATTAAAAAATTAATAATTAATTGCGTACAAGTAACTATAAGTTAAAAGAAATTTGGACTTTAAATAAAATAAATATAAGTATAACACAAGCTTCAGACTTCAAAAGAAACAAATGAAATAAACATACCTATAACAGTTAATAAACATTCTTAAAAAAAACACAAAATAAATTATATAAACATAATATATAAAATAAAATTCAGACTTTAGACTTGTAAAAAAAATAATTAAATATAACTAATTTAAAGTAAATTTTCCATCAACGAACTTGTATTTTTGTATGAATTTTATCAACTCAAAAGCTCATAAATATCTTTACGTTTTCCTAAATTCCTAAACTTGTTTTTATGCAATACACAGTAATCAGCGCTGTCTTTAAAAATGTTGGTTAATAATTTTTTCAAAGTGATGTAGATCCTAAAAAGGAGAAGTAGAAAAGTAGATTAAATTTCTTTCTCAAAATCGAAGTAGATCTACTTCTATCGAAGTAAAGTCCGAGCCCTGGTGCCCTATTTTGTATTACGAAACGAGCGGCAAGTTAACGATACTGAGTAATACGATAGTCACGACACAGAGCGATTAAAACGAAAAAGGCGTAAAAAATTAATTATTTTTGTATTAATTAATTTTCACTCAAAAATGTATTATTTATATTTTTATTTACATTCTTGAAGCACCATCCATCTTAACACCCGTCACCGGCAGTCACAATTTTATTTTGACAGCTAAACGAAAACGAAAGTTAAACGATAGGTTTAATATGTCAGTCTTTAGAACTAATGAGTACCGTTAAATTAAACGATTCTCGTTAAACATAATCGCATTTGAACGATAACGAAGTAATTTCAACGATAATCGTTTTACAAAATAGGGCCCCTGGTCTCCTTTCACCAGGGGAGCAGATAGATCGTGGTGGGATGTACATAAGAAGAAAGGAGATTACACAAACAATATAAATGTAACTCAGTGATTCTGTTTCTTATTTTAGTGGCAGCTTTTTAAGTTAAGGTGCCATGCAAACAGCAGCAGGCACCAGTGTTTCTAAAAAAGCTCTCACATGGCCTGTACTGCAAATATAAATTGAACAGAGTATAGCTGCTGCAGGCCCAAACCTAATCATATATGAATCTTTCAAAAAACATGCATAATGCTTGTCGGTCTTAAAATTGCAGACAAAATTTTGAATAAAATATTTGTATATCAATACAAAGAATTACATTTCGCGAAATATTGGTACACGCCACTTTTACTCGATATCTGTAGAACGAGATTTTTCTTTTCTTCTGACTTGCATAGATTTGACCTGCTGAGATATTTTTATATTTACCTTCGTTCAAAAATATTGAAGTTCGTTACAAAAATATAGATAAACAACAAAATCATAAAAAGTAACAAAACCATTCATGCAAGCGAATTCATTTTGTTTCATTAGTATTAGTACCCACTCGACAGCAAAATTGAGAAATTGCAGTCTTCATATTTCTCAGATCTAATGAACATGAAAGAATCAACAAAATACAAACGTGAACGGGCTTATCTTATTTAAGTACCTGACTACAGGGGGCCTATTTTGTATTACGAAACGAACGGCAAGTCAACGATATTGAGGAATACGATAATCACGACAAAGAGCGATTAAGTAAAACGAAAAAGGCGTACAAAAGATGTTGCTAAGCTTAACCGAAAAAAACACATTTTTTTTTAAGTGCAACCAACTTCTCGACTAATTAGGAATGTCAAAAATTTACATAAATAAATAAAAATAAAATTATAAATCAAGAAACGATAAAACGAAAGTTAAACGATAGGTATATGGCAGTCGTTAGAACTAACGAGTATCGTTAAAATTAAACGATTCTCGTTAAACATAATCGCATTTCAACGATAACGAAGTAATTTCAACGATAATCGTTTTACAAAATAGAGCCCCAGAGTTGCCAAACTTTACTGAAACTGGAATTGATTGTAAATCTAAGGAATTTTTTCTCAAAATAAATCTGCTGTCTTAACATAGAATCTACAGAACTTGATTTAACAAAAAAAAACATTAACCTTCAAGCCTTCACTATAAAATTTGTATTTTCTAAATAAAATTTAGATACATTTAAAATAAAAAAACACGTAGAGTAAGTGCGGCAAATATGGCCTACCCTTAACATTTTTTTAAATAAAACCATACATTTAAGTCGAATTCATTTATTTTTTTCGTAAACAGTTTAACAAATTATTTGTACTTCAGTCTTTAGAAACTATAACTAAAAAAAAACACATAACAAAAAGTTCAAAACAAAAACTTAAAGGAACTTCATATTTGAGTTTTAAAAAAATTGCGGTTAATATGGCCCACCTGGTGTTAAATATGGCCCAGGGTAGGCCATATTTAACACAATGTTTTTTAGTGGAACTAAATACTTAATATTTATTGGGGGCTATGGGGAACAAAATTTCCCTCGGAATTTTTCCCATCTTTGAAAATTGGGAAGGTCAATACTTCTGCACTGTTCATTGTAAACTGGTGACTGACCTTTTTTAATGAGAGCCAAAGTCACTATAAAACTTAACTCCCGACATCAATAAATTCCAAGGGAAACTTTCGAAATTAGTCGAGATGACAGTTTTGAAAGTTAGTCACAATTCCCAAGGAAATTTTATTCACGATAGACCCCATTGACTTTGGAATGAAATTGGACTTTGGAATGAAATAACTTTCCTGACTTTCTTATGAATAAGCCGTTTCTGCGCGAAAGCGTTTTTTTTTTGTTCGGTATCTGTTTGCTTTCCAACATCATTTTCTTCTTCTTAGTTTCTTTTCTCTCTTATTCTTCAGATTTATTGATTCTTCTAGAGAAGTTTTATAAGGAGATGAGGAAATAATCTCCGATTTTCCTCGCTTTCGTCCACGATTCGATGTTTTTTTTTAACCTTTACAGGAATAGGAGAAATTTCATGAGTCGTCTCATGCCCCCTCAATATCACATGGATTGGTAGGCGCAAGATTTTCTACGTTAAATTGAGATTTTGTTGAATCAACTTCTTCTGCTGATAAAAAATCGTGGTCTTGAAAGATATTTGTTTAACAAATAGCCATATCCCTATCGACGAAAAACCTTTAACTGCGATCTGTCCAGTTTGAGTCTTAAGGTATGCTCGACCGAATAGCTTAATTATGTCGTAGTTTGATAAGGCTTTATAGTTTTTGATGACCAATCATCCAGTTTCCTCGGTCAAGTATCTACTTATTTAAGGGTTCCATAAAAGTCTTGTCCAGCGGCTGTATCTTATTGCTCGAATGCGGATGAATGGATAGAACGTGGATACGATTTTTTCTTGCGAGGTCCACAAGCTCTATATTTCTTCCATGGTTTTTGACTTCATTTAGACATTTTAGTCTTCAAAATAAAAAATTAAAATAATTTAATTTCATTCAAGCAAACGTGTCAAATATGGCCTACTGGGCCATATTACCAACACATTGGGTAGGCCATATTGAACACATTGTGTTTATTTCATAAATTTTAATTTTAAATACACTTCATAAACTTTTTTTCTTAAATAATATCACACAAACTAAGAAAATACATAACAGTATTTAATTTTAGAAAAAATTTACCAATTTAATACAAAATTCGATATAAAAACACTTAAGGAAACTTGCCAAAAAATTACATCAAAAATACAAAAAACGGAAAACGCCGTATATTTTCCACGATCGGCGCGCCACACTCACCACAAAAGGCTGATGCTAAACCGGTTTGAAGGCGTTCGCAATGAATTTTTTTTTATTTCGCTGTGGGTTTTGGTTTGCGAAATAGAGCAGTAGGCCATATTACCCACGTAGGCCATATTTGCCGCACTTACTCTAATTGGTTTACACTTTTACAGCAACGAAGATAATTTTTCCGCTCCTAAATCCTGGCGCCACATTCCCGTCTGTGCGCACCGTACGACGACGGGGACCATGAATATTATCCACTAGCATACCAGTCTCACAAACTTTTTGCAAAAACTAGCGTACAGCAGGCGCGGTGGGCGCTTCATTTCGGCCAAAACTTCTTTTTAAAAAATGCCGTTTGGGGTACACAGCACTCACATAATAATAATAAATAAGTTTTCAGTATTTGCCAACGTTGTTCAAGCGTAAAGCGACTCATTTCTTTCCGCGGAGGTATGAAGTATGATACTGACTCTCTGTCAAGATTTAGAGCGGGAAACAACTGTCAGTGTCAAAGTAACCTATGATTTAAAAAGAAACCAGTAGATGTCCCTTCCTGTAAGTGTTAATTAAATGAAACATCTGTATTAACAACTTATTAATGGTGAAATCAATCCTGATTTACCACCTATGAAATTTTCAATTTTTATGAGTCTGTTTGCATAGAACTGACTACAGCAGAGCCTCATGCTTAACCTTATGATGATTTAAAATGGGTAAAATGGGATTTCAAATGCTTCCCCAAAATTTTGAACATCCTAAAGTTAAGTTATTACAAAAATGAATAAATATTGCTTGTAAAAAACCTTAACCTGGTGATTTTCAACTTTTAACCATTTTTTTTATGTGTGAGTCGCCGTTCGGCAGGATTGGAAAAGACCTTCAATATTCTGCCGTGTTCAAACGACTAAGATGCGAAGCACTTTTTATTGCAAGTGATAATCATCTTACATTTTTCCACTACCTCGCAAGAGGCACTATGTACACTCCTAAAAAACATTTTTTGATTTTAGCTGGAGCGTATCCAGGACCTCTGGCATGACAGTCTAACGCGATATAACCATTATGCCAAGGGCTTTTTATTAAGTTATAAGCAGGACACTAATTAATAATTTGTTAATTGTAAAGCAGTTACTTGATTTGTTTTCAATTCAAAACAATTTTTGACAGGTATTGTAAAAAACAGTTTTTCTTAATAAACTGCCTTTGAACAAAATTAAAATAATGACAGTTCGTGCAAAAAACAAACCAATCTTTTTTGAAATTTTTAAATGTCAATGGTACTTATTCGACTAAAATCTTAGCCTATTTTTAAAGCGTTTGCTACTTTTTGGCGATACTTTAAAAATGTTGTATTATTGTATAGTATAATATTGTGTCAATATTATTGTGGTATAGTTTATTTTTATGGATGTGTTCGTTTGTCTTATTTAAATAACCACTAAGATATGGACTTTTGATGAGCCTCTGATTGAAGATTGAAGCTTTTACGATCTCTCTACAACAAAGGATCTTAGTTCTAAATAAGGAAAAAAAAATATTTTTCTTACTTTTGATTTAATGAGCATGTGGTTAACAAAATTCACAGCTTCCCCCAACGAACAATGCCGGTTTTTCATCATAAAAAAATGAACTTTAATGCAAAGGTTACACAAGTGGATTTTTTTTAAAGTTCTTATTGTTCTCCACTTTCATTCAGCTAAACAGAATTATTCCATAAATAATTAAGTAGTCATGAACGTGAACGTGGTAACCGTTGGCGTTGCCTTGGTCTTGAACAGGGGTTTACCTACCCCGTGCACAATAAGTATCATTTCTCATGGCTGATCCTGAATGGGTAGGAGAACTCTAGTCTATACACAAAACGTGTAGTGTGTGGAGGATTATAAATAAACGAACAACCTTGACCTTGTTCTCAAGGCGAATATTTTTGCGCTCTGTGTTTTTTGTCGCCAGTGCGACTGACTGCCAAAGAGTGAAAGCCAACAACAAGGAAATGAAATAACCCCACAATAGTTAACATTGGCAGTGCCACATGTTCCAATAGAATATCCTTTCATAATACAAACTGGAATTCGAAAAGGAACTCGATGTTTAGTGGTTCTTTTTTTGTTGTTTTTTTGGCTTCGGTCCAAATTTTTAATGGAAGTACTTTTTGGTATGTGTGTATGTTTGTATGTATGTAGTTGAATACATTTTGATAATTAATGTCCTTAAATAATATTTACTTAATGCGTCGCAAACTAAGACTTTGCAAATACGAAGTTAAATAAAAATTTGGTTGTTTTTCTAAATTGAATTTTTTGTTTTTATATACATTATATATGTATATATAATATAGTACAGTGAAATGTTGAAAGCTTAGAGGGCGCTTAGTTCTATTATAGAAAAATGTGTATGCTTTTAGTACACATAAAAGAATTGTAAGTGATACCGTATTTTCTGTAGCATTATGATAATATTTCTTTACCAAATATTTCAGTACCAAATATTCCTGATCCAATGGTACCTGTACCCTTAATGATAGATACGCTGAATTCAGAATGTAGTTTTGAATCAAATATATACTTTTGAAAGTGATTCCAATGCTGATGTGTTACAAATTTAGTAAAGCAAGTCAAAAATGTTTCGCAAGGTTGCCAAGCGATTAAAACTAATTATTGTGATATCACTTTAATATTTTTCTTACTAACAAGGATTTCTAGACCAAATTGCTTTTGACAGTTTAAAATTGGCCAAAAACTGGTCAAAAACTCGAAATACCTATGCTTAATAGTAGGAATAGGAATGGGAATAGTAGGAAATGAATGATAAGGACCTACAATCTACTTTGGAGTCCAAACAACTAAGCTCAGAAACACTTTTTATTACATTATTATTACCTCTCTATAGGTGGTAGCGCTGGAAAATAAAAAAAAACTGTTTTGTTTTTAGGTCGAAACCAGCATAAGAGTTCTGACAGTTTTAAAACAATCACTTCAATGACACCAAGTTTAACTTTAAAGACGAGTTAATTTGTTTGTTTATACATAATCAAGTTAAACACGCCTATTATTAAACAGTGCTCTATTACAAAATCCACTATATTCGCTGTCAAAAAAAAATCTGTTGCAATGACATTTTTGTGTTCTGTACTATTTTGAGAAACAAACAAAGAAATCGATAGAAATGTGGGAACTAAGACTAGGCGCAATCTAAGCTATAATCTTAAAAAACATTTTAGTTTCGTTTCGTATTTTTTTTTTAGTTTTTTAATTCTGGTTCCTTCAAAGATTTATGGGTTTGACAAGTAATGCGATGAAAAAGACTTTATATGTACCAATATACATATGCGTTTAAAGTGGCCTCCCATAAAATTAGCGCTTTTAATAAACCAAGCTTAGGTGGAAGGAAGCATGCCCGATGGTCGGACTATTATCTAGATCCATCTTTAAAAACGCTATCATATATATCCAGCAAAAACTATTTAAGGCTTATACCTGCTAAACATTATGTGTGAGCGTCTTCTCTTAAGTAACACAATAATCGGCAAGTACCACGGTGGTTTCCGCCCCGTCAGATAAAATCCTTACAATAGGTGTTTTTCTTTTTTAGCCCCGAGCAGGCCACAGAGCGGGGCCTGAGCGCTTAGAGCTCGCTCCAAACCGAGCGTGACCTGAGCGCTCCGAGCTATTTAAGATAAGAAACACATCTTAGCACTGAATTTTCATTGTATCATTTTTCAAAGAAACTGTCAAAATTCTCAGCTTTGTTTGTGAAATTTGTGTTTTCATATTCTTGAAAACTAGTTTTTAATTAATTTCTAATTAATGAAAATGGAAAAAGCAATTATTTTAAGGGAGAGTTCAATTTGTTTTTTGATTTTGATGATGAGGAAAACTTTGAGCAAAACTCGCTCATAATTATATTTATTTTTCCTTACCTTCACTGGGAGAGCAACCAGCTTCCCCCGCCATTTCCATTTGTTTTGATTTTGTATTTCTTTTTTTTCTTTTACTATCATCCCTTCCAAAAAAATTAATGAAGTTAGCCGCGCTCAGCTTTTTGATCGGTCTGCTCGGTCATTTATTATCGAGCTCATCGAGCGAACCCCGTTCGAGCTCTGAGCTAAAAAAGAAATGCAAGTTGAGCGTCTAGGGCGCTCTGGGTTAAAAAAGTAACATAGTTCTTTTTTTGACAGTTCAGTGCCTCGCTCGGAGCTAAAAAGAAAAACGCCTAATAAGGCAAATCCATCAGGAAAACAATCTTCGACGCATCTGTCATAATGACAGCATTAGCAGGCCTTATGAAGTATTGCTTTAAAAACCTCCGTTCTTTTGATAAAAAAAGTTCTTCAACGAATATTTGGTTCTGTGAGCGGGTACCTCGAATTAAGAATACTAATACAAACTCTATCAGCTATAGCTAGACTCATGCATTTGACAGGTGGAAAGTAAAAAAAAATTTGACAGTTAAGTTTTCACGTGTGTTTCTAAAGCAACTCGGAGGATGTTTAGAATATGCTCGACATGCTCGGAATGTGCTAAAATCTCTATTCTGAGCTAAAAAAGAAAAACTCCTTATATTGACTCGCACACATCGATTGAATTAACAACAATCCTTGATCCAAGAAAGCCTTTCAGATCGAACCTGATGTAAAATCAGTTCGAAGCTGGCGGAAAAGAAGATCGAACCTCCTATTAAAAGACAAAACCATCAGGGATGCAGAATCCTAGGGATCGTAGAGTGTTAACGACTGTTTAATTTTAATGAGTCCAAAATGCTAAAAAAAAGTCCTTTTGAAAATGAACGAGTCACTCTTTTATTTTTTTATAACATTTTTTATTTGTTGATACGTTCATATCAAATTCAATCAAAGAAATTATTTGTGTGCTTGAACGTTTCAAATGAGAGCGTTCAGCAAAAGAAATATAAGCGTAGTTCCCGTATGTAATCTTTAGAAAATATTTTTTTTTAGCAAAATCAAACGAAAGTTCTTGAAATTGATTTATTTTAAGTGTCTTTATTTTTTTTGTTTTTAAATATCAGTTATTGAGTTAACCTTAAAACAAAATCATATGGGTCGTTTTTATTTTTAAATTACGAGAGGGCAAAAAAAGAACTTGGTTACTCAGAGCGGTCTGAGTGCTTTACTTGCATTTCATTTTTAATTCAGGGCTCGATGAGCTCGGCCAAAGAAGACGGACCAGATCGAACAAAAATAAGCGCTACTAACTTCAACCATTTTTTTTCCATTTTGCCATTAACCATAAATTAATCAAAAAAATCTTGAAAACACAAGTTTCTCAAACAAAGTTGACAATGTTGACAGTTTATTAAGAAAATGATACAATGACAGTTCAGTGCTCAATTGTGTTACTTAAATAGATGGGAGCGAATTCTGTTCGCTTAGGACCCTCGTGGGCTAAAATGAAAAATGCCTTATGTTTAGGGGAAAGACCCTTCACAGGTTGGGAGCCAATCAAATAATGTAATCCGAATCGTGAATATCAATTTGGAATTTCAAAAACTTCCTATTTAAATCTCAATCCATTTTGTTTTACACCTTTTTTGTTGAAAAGATTCGATTTTGCTTAAAAAATGGAGTTCTCGCCCAAACATGCTTTAAATAAAAATAGGTTTTATTTCAGTCATTGCAATCAGGCTAATAGCTGAACATCCTATTGCTTAATTATATTGACAGTTTTGACATATGCAGGTATGTATTTGCTGGTATTTCCACCCACCGAAAGGCTTAGTTCACGAGCTGTAATATCGTTCAACATCTGAAGATTACAACTTCGACGTGATCCCTGTCACTAAAAACTAACGAATTCTATTCGCTTTGAGAGCAGGTGGCACGAATGTCCGCATACTTTTGGAATTTTGAATTACCCATTCTGACATGGGGTTGTATGTATTAAGCATTTATGTATACATATATGTGAAGGAATTCAGTTTTTCAAGTTAAAGAGACTCATAAGAGTATTAACTATGCAGTTCACAAATATTTGCATACATTTTGTGGAATGCGTTGCATCCTTCCTAAGTAGCAACTCCAAAAATGTGTGTCCTGCCGCTGCCACAGCGTAACACATGAATATCCTGTCTGTAATGCAAGGTTTCATAGCATCCTTCCGACAATGACGAAGGACACGTAGCTCTTATCATCTAAAGTAACTATTTATAAGCTTTGGTCAACATAACACTTTATATAGGTAAACACATCAACAACCCGTATCCTGAAGTGGAATGCAAACATTATTTCCGATCAAACATCCATAAGTGTTATATTTGTATATTGTTTATTTGTGAAAGCATACACTTTGGCCAAATGTTATCTTTCCTTAAAGGATATGAAATGCTAATGCCCAATTTAACTGTTCGTATTATCGAGCTGCATACACAAATACTCGTATTAAGGATTAAATGCCAGTGTTTATGTCTATCTCTCAATAAATTGCTTTAGATTTAAACTTCAAAAGTCAAACTCATTGCTTTAAGATCTGTCCAAATGTCACTTTAACAAATTAAGCTGCCTACACATGAAGGAACTAATTCCCCCGATAGTCAAACCCAAAAACCATTAGAATTGCATGAACCTTGAATTAATGTGTGGGTGAGTGCAATGGATATGTGCAATTACTCACTTAAAATGCATCTTTAAACACAATCTAGTATTTAATAGCCATCGGGGCGTGAGGGGGAAGGAATTGAACTTTTAATATTGTGTGTTATTGTTGTAAAAAGGAGACAATAAGAGGTATGATGGCACCACCTACAAGTAAGCTTTACCAATTGTATACCGATAGATAGATATACATACGAGTAGCTTGTCACATAAAGAAGTAGAACTGCAGATATTTATTTAAAATACTGCTACTGCTACTCGTATAGTTGGGGGATTCAATTTTGCAACGTTCCATCACAATTTTCAAAATTTCACCCATTATATCGTTTTATCCTGATGTGTGTACGAGTATTTTATAGGGGGTGCATTCTCTGCTCTGAGGGTGTATCGTCATCGTCGTTGTCGTCTTTATATTGCTGATGTGTTAAATGTCAACATCACTGACACAAAAGAGCTGCCGCATATAATGTCAGTTTTGTGATGCCGGAAATTATGGCAGCGGCTCACTGCTCACTGAAAGAATATAGTTGTGGCATGACAAAAAAAAGGACGAAATAAAAAAGAAAAGTACTGGGAAATTAGGTCATAGATATAATAATGAAAATGCGGCCTTTTTTCATTTTTTTTTGTGCTGCCTTATTTTATTCTCTTTTGACCTCGATTTTCTTTTGTCTTCGATTTTGCAAGAAGACACAAAAAAAAGTGTTGGAAAACTTATGGTTAGGTATAGACATTTTCGTGGATGGAAAGAGGTAACTTAAAAGTGACCTCTTGGGTGATTTGGTTCTGACGACAAAACACTCAGGGTGAATAAAATCGATTAGATTCTTCATCACTTTTATCGTTTTAGCTGAAGGGGTTTCTTTGAAGATATTTTATTATATTCTTTTTTTTTAATGTTTGATCTTTGTAAGAAGATTCAAGAAGAATATCTTAACAGAGAGAATTGAAATCTGTGATTGACATTTCTTTTATTTTCATAAGATTGTAACTATATTCAATGGGCATTAAGTAAGCGTTTATTTTAGATTCATTCAGTTTTCCCGTCAGTTGGGTAGATAATTTTCAATCTCTTTAGTTTGAAACTATTCCTTATTATAGATTGCCCGATTCGAACCTCGCGAGAAAAATTAAATGCTGCATATCCTAGTTATGTACATCTTGTTAAGTTTTAAATACTCGTAACCACATTGGCGCAAATTTTTAAATAGTCTTTTATAAAGGTATTAGTACCTATGATACTACTTAACAATTTGCTAACTTTAAAGAAGTTTACTAACTCATTCTTAATTTTAAACATTTTCAACAACTACTATCGTAATAAAGCAATTTTTTTTTAATAAATTGCTTCTGAACACACCTAAAATAATTATTAAAGTTAAAACCATCAAATTGCTATTTTATTTTCTTAGTATCGTGCTCTTTGACTCTTTGACATTAACAAACGTCAAAAAGGTATGTTTACTTAGTGTTTTCCACGAACTGTCATTTTTTAGGTGTGTTCAGAAGCTTTTATAAAAAATAGTCTTTGCACGATACTAAGAAAATGTTTACAATTAAGAAAGAGTAAGTTAACTACTATAAAGTTAGCAAATTGTTAATTAGTAGATATTATACTAAAACCTTAACACTAGGCTGTTTAAAATGTCGCGCTTAAGTTTCCAATTTTTGCATTTTAGGTTTTTTTTTTATCTAGTCTGACTGAACTAAGATGTCGTCAAGTTTCAAGGGTATACGAGGGAACTATCATTCCAAATGGTGTGATAATGGTTGTCTTTACGATGTCGCACTCTTCTACATGTATTTGATGGCATACACATTATATGTAACATCGTAAACTATGGAAAAAGTATTGCTGTCTGTAATGGTTACAGCATTCAGAACCCAATAGTTATCACATGGCCGCCATTTTCTATTAAATTCCTGCATCCTGTCCGATAAATAGCTGCTGAATGCTGCCTTCACAATTTGAAGCATCTTCAGGCATAATCGTCTGGCATTGGAGTGCATTGGTGGTTAGGCTGGGTAGACTACACTACTGCAGAAAGTTTCTCTGAATTTATCTGTTTGTTGGAAGTTGGGTTCAAGCGTAAGCTGATTGGCATACCTTAAACATTACGCTTGAATTATTATAGTGGAGGCTGGAGGAAGACAACACTGGCTATAAGCGATGGTCCTTTGTGATACCTCATAGGAGGACTTTCTCCTTTTTAAACCACTTGGTACTCCATAAGAACCTTGCGAGACATGTAAATAAGTTTGGGGCAACTCTTCAACTATAAACCATTCCTGTGTGCATGTTATCGACTGGAATAGAGAGGACCTAAAATTTTTCCCCGAGTTCGAGTTGCTAAAACGAAAAGGACTCTTCAAGACAAGATATATTTGGAGGATTTGACACTTCCTCGTATGAGGCAGTACCATTTAAACTTTTTTTGCTTTTAGCTGGCAGTGGGTGGAAATCGATCACTAGACATTACAGTCCAATATACTTGTCATTATCCGATGTAGTACTACATAAAAGGGTCATAAGAAATTGGTTATCATCGTTCTTTAGCGCTCGCCATTGACGGTGACAGCCTCACCAACATCGTTTTTGAAAAAAATACGGTCCATTGTCAGGCCAGCCCAAAATCCACACCAAGAGGCGAACAAACGGCGTTGTTTATGGTTATGAACTTTGAGCAAAATACACTAAGTTGAAGTCTGCGAAAGGCCGAGTTTTAGTGGACGGCAAGGAATCGACATCCTCAGGTTCTGCTGTACACTGTCAAGGACCTCGGCGATGTTTTCAGTGGATCTGGCGTTCCTTTGATCTAAGGTTGATTGAATACCAAACCTAGATAGTGTTTCAAATTTGTCCACAAAACGTTGAAGATTTGACTCTGAAAAGCCACTATACGTCTACAGTAAGATGTGTGCAATGCACGCAACGTTTCCACAAACGAACACTCATTTTGATAATAAAGTTGTAGAGATCAGTTTCAATAGTTTTTCAATCGTGTAACTCACCATGGTGATTTGGCATCGGTAACTGAATAATAAACAATAGATTTGACAGATTTCACCGACACAACATGGCCGCCAAAATCCCCCGCGCCAATTGAAAAATCCTTTATTTGACTAACTTCTTGCTGCGTACATATGAACTTTTTTTCGGTTGTTAATTACAAAAAAATTTGCATTTGCGATGATGTTGCACGTCTTCAAAATTAGTAAACAATCAAATTTGCTTGAATTCAATTAGATTGTACCTACATTTTCCAAAACGATTTTTATAATTTTCAACAAACCAAAACTACCTACAACCAGCAGAAAATAGACATACTCGTAATGACAGCCCAATGTGTCATGTTTGACAGTTCAAAAATCATTTTTATTTGCTCTCAAATTTAAGAAAACGACATGGTGTCGTTCATTCTTATTACAAAGACGATTGTCATCAGAAAAGTTACATGATGAGAGCGAGGTTCGTGCGATACAGACGTGCATTTTCTTTCTATACTTTGTCATAACTTTACATAGATCAGACCAAAAACATAAATGTTAAAAAAAGAGCCAAGTTCTTCTATACGAAAACCTTTGTGTAACAAGTCAGCCGTGAAAAGTACTGAGATCTAAAAGTACGCCAAGTTCTTACTTCATGAAGGTTTAATACCGAATATTTAAAGTAGAATAATATTGAAACAGCTACAATGTAATAGAGAAATTTTATTATTTAATGATTACTGAGTAAAATTTGATGGGCTTACTGGTCAAGTTTTTAAAACCGTTTGAATTGGGCATAAAAAAAAAACTTGCCAAGTAAGCCCATCAAATTTTACTCAGTAATCATTAAATAATAAAATTTCTCTATTACATTGTAGCTGTTTCAATATTATTCTACTTTAAATATTCGGTATTAAACCTTCATGAAGTAAGAACTTGGCGTACTTTTAGATCTCAGTACTTTTCACGGCTGACTTGTTACACAAAGGTTTTCGTATAGAAGAACTTGGCTCTTTTTTTAACATTTATGTTTTTGGTCTGATCTCACTCCTTTTTGCAAAGATTTAAATATTTTGCCATGTCAAAATCTCGAAAGATAAGGAAAGATAGAAGGGTGGACTCTTCCTACTAAAATCAACTTAGTTTATAGCTTCCTATTTCTTTTGGTATATTTTTTTTTTGTTATTGGTTGTTTTAATTTGCGCTTCAATTATTTCTTCTTATCCTGGCAAGATACATAACACTAACATACCTACATTAATTACAGCAATCGGAAGTGCTCCATATAAATTAAACATACCACGCCCCCTGAATGGAAAACCTCAATTTTTATTGTTGGTCCTTTATATGCGACTTGAGCCCTACCGTTCTACCAAATTTCATTGTTTTACTGCAATTGGAAGTGCGCCATATATAATTTACATCAGTTCTGAGGAAGTGGGCGGATACCACGCCCCTGAATGGAAAACCTCGATTTTTATTTTCGGTCCTTTATATGCAATTTGAGCCCTACCGTTCTACCAAATTTCATTGTTCTACTGCAATTGGAAGTGCGCCATATATAATTTACATCAGTTCTGAGGAAGTGGGCGGATACCACGCCCCTGAATGGAAAACATCAATTTTTATTTTTGGTCCTTTATATGCGACTTGAGCCCTACCGTTCTACCAAATTTCATTGTTTTACTGCAATTGGAAGTGCGCCATATATAATTTACATCAGTTCTGAGGAAGTGGGCGGATACCACGCTCCTGAATGGAAAACCTCGATTTTTATTTTCGGTCCTTTATATGCAATTTGAGCCATACCGTTCTACCAAATTTCATTGTTCTACTGCAATTGGAAGTGCGCCATATATAATTTACATCAGTTCTGAGGAAGTGGGCGGATACCATGCCCCTGAATGGAAAACATCAATTTTTATTTTTGGTCCTTTATATGCGACTTGAGCCCTACCGTTCTACCAAATTTCATTGTTCTACTGCAATTGGAAGTGCGCCATATATAATTTACATCAGTTCTGAGGAAGTGGGCGGATACCACGCCCCTGAATGGAAAACCTCGATTTTTATTTTTGGTCCTTTATATGCGATTTGAGCCCTACCGTTTTACCAAATTTCATTGTTCTACTGCAATTGGAAGTGCGCCATATATGATTTACATCAGTTCTGAGGAAGTGGGCGGATACCACGCCCCTGAATAAAAAACCGCTAATTTTATATTTTTTTCTTCGAATGCAATTTGAGCCCTACCACTTTACCAAATTTTATCGTTTTACAGTAGTTGGAAGTGCTCCATTCAACCAACACCAATTCGGAGAAAGTGGGCGGATACCACGCCCCCCGAAAGGAAAATCTTGGTGTTTATTTTTGGTTTTTTATATGCAATATAAGCCCTACCGGTTCACCAAATTTCACCGTTTTACAGCAGCAGGAAGTGCTCCATTCAACCAACACCAATTCGGAGACAATTCGGAGAAAGTGGGCGGATACCACGCCCCCTGAATGGAAAATTTCAATTTTTCGATTTTTTCCTCTGCTTACATGACAAGACCTACCGTTGTGCAAAATAACAAGATTCTACGATGTCGGGAAGTGCTCCATAATTTTGATGATCTGTCAGTCAGTCAGTCAGTCAGTCAGTCAGTCAGTCAGTCAGTCAGTCAGTCAGTCAGTCAGTTACGGTTTTTGTGATTTTTGAGGCCTTATATCTCAGGAACCGCTTATGCTAGAAAATTGAAATTTGGTCAGGCGCATGTGCCTGACTAGCTTAGCAAATATTCGGAATTTCAAGTTTCTGACTTGATTGGTACTGAAGATAGGGAGGGGTCAAAAGTCGCCTGAGTTTGTTCCTGTAAAAAAGGGTGTAGTGCCAGAACTTGGCTGGGCACTACCGTGCCCTTTGATATTGTTTTGGATACTTCTTTTAGAGATACATTTTTTTCCTATAATACCACTGTCATTTTCAACTGTACAGGGTGTGCTTAAAAGCATGACCCCAAAAAACACTTAACCGATGATATTTTGTTACATACATACATATGTACATATGTACATGTACTTATATTTATCTGTAAAATGAAAATAATAATTTCATTGTCACTAGTATTCCACTCTCACACATATCAAAACAAAAATGACAGTAGCCTCCATTTGCATAGCATCTCGTGATAGGGTCAGGGTGGTATATTTTAGGCCACCTTTTACTTAAAATTCTTTTGTCCATCGCCATACATTTAGATTCTTCTTTGCGAGGTGGGGGTAGACGAAATTGCTGAGGTTGGTTCAATTAGACATTTATCGTTTTCTTTCCCTTTGTGGTTTTCCTTACTACCTATGCGATGTTTCATTTAAAGTTTCAAGTTATCACAAATGTCGTGTTGAAACCGATGAAAAAATGGTGAATACGTTATAATGAATCTTATACTTGTCACAAATTAGAAATTAAATTTTGATGACTTCTTTTTTTAATAATCACAACTGTCAGTAGATATCAATCATAACAATATGTATACAAAAATAAACATATTTAAGTTTGAGAAGCTTTCTTTCCGTGGTATTGCAGTACACAAGTAATGGCCGTAAGCTTTTAAAATTATTGCCCTGCTGCTCGTTCATGAATACCTTATAGTCCTTGCATAATCGATAAATTCATAGCAAACCAAACACCCACAGTATTCATATCCAAAAACAAAATACCCTCCATCTTACCACCCCTTTTCCAATGTCAATAGATCTTGGAAAAAATACCCTTTAATACGCATATGCACTTTTTCCCTGGACAATGTATAAACATAACCAACTAAACCAAATCAAACGTTCAATGAAAATACCTGCACTTTTATAGCGCTTTCTTTTTTCAAGGATTCCGATTTTGGTCGGTTTCAGTAACAGTTTATCCTTCAATCTCAGTTGCAACACTCAGTTGCAGTCAAGAAATAAGTGATATCGAACCACCATCCAATTGTTCATTTATCGTAACTTGGAAATAATTGCCATTTACTTGACATTGAAAAAATAAGGACAAAACATTCGGTAAAGGCGTAAAAAACTGTAAATATGTATCTAGCCACCTTGACATTCGAGAGGTCTGAATGCCAGAGGAAAAATATCAAAGAATAGCTTTTCTAGTGCTGTGTATATTGTTCAGTCTTTCAACTCAGCTCAAGCCAACTGCACAACTCACACCTCTCGACCGCCTTTTTCTTTTGAATTCTTGCCTTTCAATTATTATCATGGTGGTGGCTTTCATTGTGTTATTAACAGGGACAAATGTTTGCGTTGCATTATTTTTCGGTGTTGAGGGGAATAACAATTGCATATAGAAAGAGAGACTTCGAACAAACAAAATTTATAAAAAAAATAAGGAAAAAGGATCACGTGGCTTTTGAGAGCATAACAACTGTCATGCGCAATATGATATGTCACTGTCACAATGTATATTCACCACATTGCATTTCTTATTCACCACCGACATAACTTAACAGTGATTTCTGAAGCAATATTATTGTCTTCGTTCAGTTGGAGGATGAATTTGGTGACAATCGGTTGGTAAAGGATGTTTTTGGTTGGGAAAAATCAACATAATTTCGCTCGGGCTGTCAGAACTCGAAGGTGCAAATAAATAAATTCTTCGATAAACTTTGGTCCATAAATTATTATGTTGTAATAACGGGAGAGAGTGTTTTCTGGTGGAATATGGAATTGAAGTTCTATTAGTCGTGTGTAATTAAACAAACTTAATTGTGGCCGAAAAATACGGTTTCAGTTATTCATCGTTATCAAGGACCGTGAAGTACTCGTATAAATTGCCCCCGGGGGGCTCTAGAAGTTAAAAGATTTATACCTTCTGCTCACTATAAAAAAGTTCGATCGATATCGGGTAATTTGATTAGACGGAGCATATTTTATTTTTAGGTTTTCATTTCTATCGAACTTAATTCGTTATTCTCTTCTGCCATTAGAAATACATACAATTTTAACAGTGTATTTGAAGCCCACAATAAAGTGTGTTTCTTTGACCCTCCTGATACCTGTTACAACGTTGACAAACTCAAAAGAAGTTTCCCGGAATATCTAATCATTGGAAACACCACTCTTTTACTTGGACCTGAATTTGGAAGAATTTTCTCATCAAAATGGCAAGGTAAGTGGTTGCGGGGGTGATTGTATTTGAAGTCTACAGTAAAAGGGTTGCAGTATAATCGTTTGCATAGGAAATTGTACGGCTTCGTTTCAGGGGGTTGTAATGAGACTGAAAATTTCCTCCCTGTATTTTATTTGATATTGTTGCCTGAACGCGTGATACAATTTGACTGACGTCAGAAGAGGTCTGTCAAAGTTGTAAGTACATTTGTAAGTCGCAGGGTTGCATTAGTTGCTTCTTTGTTTGCTTTTTCGTCATCTTAACGAACATGTGAGTTTGGAATCACTCCCTCCCCCAGCTGATTGCTATTGCTAGAGGAGGTGGTTGCGACATAATCATTTCCTGAAACTGCCTTACATTTTTTTTTTGTTTCGTCAGTTTTTTTTGTGTACTTTATTCCTTTCGATAACAAAACAAAAATAAACAAGAAAAAAGAATAAAGACGAGAGGCATTTAATGCCCAAATAGGTATTAGATATGGGGTGGAATGATTGGTCCGTTATTCATGTACTCGCCTTCTATGAAAAATGTAATAGGTATGGGTTAGTAACTGGTACCTAACCAAACACATATTTCTATATACCCCACTCTTAAGGCACCTACATACATACTATATGAAGTTTAATGCTTAGAAAAGTGTAACACATTGCTCAATGGAATGGAAATAGGAAGTCTACCTATTACTGTTAGAGAAAAGGGCTTTACCAGACATTATATTCATACATATGAGTGTTGGCAGTATACCTAGGTTTAAATGTTTCAGCGACGTGGTTGATTGTAAACGTTTAAGGTTCATCAAGACTTTCGTCCTTAGTTTTGGAATTACATATAACCTTGTTTTTGGGATTAGAATTTTGCTTGAGCTATTAAGGGATTGGGTATAGGTATGTCGTTTGTCATAAGATGTTTGTTGCCTGTAACTCGGTAAACAAATGTTACCAAGATAAGGAAGTTAGTTCTTTAGAATAACCTTAATCTAGCTAGCTATAGCATTTAATGGAAATAATAAAATAACTTGCTTCCGGCTGTGCTTAAACTGAAAAATTAAGTTCTTTGAGTTGAGAAATTATTGGATTATATAGGTTTATGCTAATTTTCGTAGAAAAAACTTTCGTTTAACGTTCATTATAAAATTAAGAAAAATATATATTTATATAACAGTAGGCATAGGCAATTTGTTAGTGGAAGAAGATTGAATCCAAGGAAGTTTTAACTTGGTTGAAACAGTCTTATCTGTCTTCCCATCGAACATGTACCTGCAGTGTTTAAGTTATTATAGGTAAAAAAGAGCAAGTAACGAGTTGAATAATCATTCATCTTGGAGTTATAGTTCCTCTATGCTTCTTTAAGGGTGGTTTGGTGGCAGCATGTTGGGATTGTTCGGTTGCTTGTATGCGTTTCCTTAGTCAAAGTTACTTGGGAGTAGATTCAAAGATTTCCCGGGCGGGAGCATTGGCTTTCATTCGATCTAATAACTCAGCTGGGACAGTTGTTGGAATTTTACTTTTTACTTGCGACTTATACGTACTATTAGGCAAGTTATGTATTCGTAAAAAAATCGAACTCGAGATTTTTAATTTTGACATTACGATGATAGCGAATACCAAAAAAGTGGGTCTCGCAATTCGGTCGATTTTCTTTAAACTTGGTAGATGATAATATTTTTAATTTTTTCCCCCTACACGTTTTTTTCTTTTTCTTAAGACCAAACATAACGGTACCTGCCATATGATTTTTTTCGAAATTTTATAAAAATTTTTTTTTTTTTTTCAAAAACTATTCTACAGATTAAAAAAAGGATACAAACAAATTTTATTTAGTTAAAGCTAGATAATGGTTCGAAAAAAATTTCCGAAAAATGGTTTTAATGGTACCCCCCCCCCCCCCCCGGAAACCATTTTTCTTGATAATTTTTTTATACTAAGGCTCCTCAAAAATTTGAATAGAATTGTATATTCAAATTTTCAAAAAAATTTTTCTTGGATTTCTCAAAAAAGTTTCAAATTTTTTTTTCAAAACTCAATATTTTGATAACCACTTCCTAGAATTTTTTTTAATCTTGATAAATAAAAGTTTTTTATTATAATTTACCAGACGTGAGAAAAAAATTTATTTTACCTAAAAATAACGGTACCCACCATACAAAAATGCTAAAAATGTATTTTTCTCGAAAACGGCGCATAGAATTTTGATAATTTTTTTTGGATTAATTTTTACGATCTATAATTTAATAAAAACAATTTTGAAATCAATATATTACTCACTGTACCTACCTACCATAGAACCGTTTTGTCAAATTTTGAATTTTTCATTATGGACGTAACGGATTTTAATGAAATTTTTTGTAGAGAAGCTTATTTGAATAATGTCGCATTTCAAAACGTAGGTACAAAAAAAAATATATTTTGAATTTTTGAAAAAAAAATCCGGCTCAATATTTGTTTTGATAATTTAATTTTTATTCGTATAGCTTGAACCAATTCAGTTGGCAATTCTACTGCGCAGGTCTCTTTAAATTTCTTTGCTCTACTCTTTAATTCTTAAAGAGACAGAAAAATCACTGAAAAAAAGAAAAAAAAGATGTACATGCCGGCGTTGTTTTCAATGACGCTGCTGCGATCATATCATACTGAAGCACTTAGGAGGGTGAGTTTTGTTTATAGCTTCGCTCAGAGTAAAATAGAAATGAATTTCCAGTGATGGACTTTCTTTGAATAAGATATGATCATGGTTTACTTTTCTTTCTTCTTTCATAGCTTGATGTCTAAAAAACTATTTCATCTCTGGTGAGATAAAAGGAAAAGATTTTTAGGTGTAAACTTTACTTCGAAAAAATAAAATTAATAATTTTTGTTTTTATTACTGGGACAAATTTCAGTGCACCTATAATAAAAAAATAAGTCTATTGCAAAATGCAATTGGGTCAGACAAAAAAAACTACCTGCGAGCTGCGACATAGGATTAATGACAAAAAGCTTAGGGATTATTGTTTATTTCTATGTTTTATGATTTGTGGCTTAGTAACAGAAAGGTTCCGGGGGCGTTGTGTTTATATTTATTTTATGGCGTTAGTGTATATTTGATATATTTTTTTTTGACCTATGGGGTTGGGATTAATTGTAGATTAGTGTTAATTAGTTAGATTAGTGTTTACGAGTTTGAACAATTTTTGCATCAGAGGGAATTAACGTATTTAAATGATATTTGCTTTGGTTTGCAATTCAGTTTAAAAAAAAACAACCAAGAATAATACATTGAAATACATTTAAAAGAAATTGTAATGGATCCATTCAGAAAAGGAAAACCTATTGGAAGCCAGGCGCGTAAGATAGTTGTTAAGATATATAATGACAAACTGGAAGAAGCAAAGAATTCGTTTCTTGAAAATCCTGTGAGTTACGCAACAACGCAAGCAGTGGAAACTACTGGAATTTCTAAACGTTCAATCAGAAGGATTATTAAGGAATACGAAGAGACAGGAGTTGTACAGTCACCAAATAAAAAAGTGCAGCATACGAAGTGGAAAACTGGACTAGACGAATTTGACATCGCAGCTATTCGGCGTATAATGCACAACTTCCACCAGGAGGAAAAAATGATGATATCCTTAAAAATGTTGAGACAACGAGTACAGGAAGATCTGGAGTTTAACTTAAGTATTACGTCTCTCAACAGGATTCTAAGAAGAAACGGATTTAGCTACAAAAAAACTCAAAACAACCGGAAACTTCTCTGTGAAAGAAATGATATTAAACTCATGCGAGTGAAGTATCTGAGAAAAATCCGGGAATACAGAACAAGAGGATATGATATCATTTATTTGGACGAAAGCTATATTCATAGCTCACATACAAGGCCACGGGCTTGGACTGATGACAGTAGCAGTGGGTTGAAGACGCCAATTTCAAAGGGAAAGAGGCTGATAATGGCGCATGCAGGTGGTGACAAAGGTTTCGTGAAAAACTCCTTACTTTTATTCAAATCTGGAACGAAAACGGGAGACTATCACGACGACATGAACTTCGAAAATTTCTGCAAATGGATCCAAGAACAAGTTTTGAATAACTTGGAGGAACCTTCAGTTATTGTAATGGACAACGCCTCGTACCACAATAAATTAGAAGAAAATCAAATTACTTCTGCTAGCAAGAAATCCGAGATGATACAATGGCTAAACGAAAAGAATATTCCGCATACTATACAGATGTTGAAACTTGAACTGTATGAGCTAATAAAAGGACACCGAGCTACACATAACCCAAAGCATAAGATTGACGATATCATTCACGGCATGGGACATGAGGTTCTACGTTTACCACCCTATCATCCAGATCTCAATCCCATTGAAAATATTTGGGCAACTGTCAAGGCAAGAGTAGGTTCACAAAACACAACATTCAATTTATTGGATGTTCAAAAATTAGCAGAGGAGGAATTTTCAAAAATAACGGCTGAAGACTGGCGAAAAGTGTGTGAAAAAGCCATAAGAACTGAGGAAGAATACTTTTCTCACGACCTAACGTGGGACACAATTTCGGATTCTATTATAATTAATCCAGGTGACGATTCTTCAACCGACTATGAAAGCGACATTAGTTCTTAAAACTAAGTACATATATGTAAATAAACATTTATTATTTAAATTATATTGTTCTTATTTATATTATTTTTATTTTATTATTATGTTTCATACTTATCTCTGAAGTACAAATTTATAATAATTATTTTAAGGTAAAATAAATTCTTAAAAACTCGTAGGTAAAAATTATTCAAACTTGTAAACACTAATCTAAATAATTAACACTAATCTACAATTAATCCCAAAACCCCACAGATCAAAAAATTATAAATACATATATCAAATAAACACTAACACCATAGAATAAATATAAACATAACGCCCCCGGAACCTTTTTGTTGCTAAGCCACAAACCATAAAACATAGAAATAAACAATAATCCCTAAACTATTTGTCAAAGCAAAGTTGAGTTAGGCACTGTAAGATTTAAGGAAAAATGTTTACTCATTAAATAGCTTGTGCACCATTTTTGTTCTCTTAAATCCTCTCTCTGCGCAACCGGCCATTGGCCAACTGAATTGGTTCAAGCTATACAATAATAAAAGCTTTAAGTTGGCGTACCAAATTTTTTTCTTAGAAATGTTTTAAAAATTTTGTATATAAAAGTATAACTATTTTTTAAAATGCAACAAAATGAACTAAATTAATTTTTTTTTCCATGTATTATGACATGAGTAATGACTTTATTAGTAAGAGCAAACGTTAGAATTAATTTCGAGCAGGCCCCAGTTTTCCGTAAATCTTAATATTTGTACATACTTTTAACGAAGTTTACGCCCAGCGCATTGAATATCTTGGCTCTCAACTCTAGCAACTGTATTGGACCTTAGTTTAGATACAGCTTTCTACACTTCGTTTTTGTCTACGCTGCCGTTCTAAGTTTAACGATACAAGTAGCCTAAGAGTAAAATCTGATCATCAAAGTTATGTACCTATATTGGTATGAAGATTGCATATTCTTAGTACTAACTGCGACTCTAGTACGATCTTCACTTGACCGTGCTTGAAAAATTAAGTTTGGGCCTTGTAACCCAGAGAGGTTTTTTAAAGAGAAAATTAGAGGAACAACATTTCGTAGGGTGCTCGATATCATCAGTGAATTACAAGTCTCAATCATTTTAGTGTTCATGTTTTCGACAGGAATGGAGGGGACAAACAATATTAGCTGAGTTCGAAATGGTAAGATGAGAAGATACGAGTTATACTCTTGAAGGATTTGTCACTTCCTCGCAAGATACAGGAATATAAAATATTTTATTTCTGTATATGGGTGATTCTACAAACGATGGAATTTTCGGCGGCCCCAGAAATATTTTGAAATCCGTTCAATTATTTAATCTGATTTTTTTTTATAAAATTATATCTGACTGATATCTACCTGGCCTAACAATATTATTAGGGTGACCTTATTTTATATTGCTCAAAAAATTCTTCAAAGTGTCAGATTCTCAGTCCCCTGACGTGTCCCCAGTGCGTTTTCGCAAAGAAAAATTATTACCATTCTCTTATTTCAGGTCTCATACTAAAATGAATCCCACCGAAGTTACGCCAAATAATACATCTTTGCTACGAAATAGATAAATATTTTTTAGTAATTGAGTTTATTACAAAAAAACTTAATTAAACTTTGTCCCCCGCTTTTTGTATCAGTCCCCTGGCATATTGAAACAGTCGAAAATATCAACAACTAGGATGTCGATCAGATTTCCAGCACAGACAATTTGAAGAACCAAGTCTCCTTACAATAAAATCGTGGTGCAACTCGATTCTGTTTCTTTTGTTAGTATTGTGAAAAAGACGTTTGTGCATGAAGTCGTGGATTGTCCGTTTAGTTTATCAGTCCTCTGGTGAGTTTTTACGAAACAAATTTGTATGTAAGTAGGCATCTTTTTAAGCAGTATAGTAGAGGTTTGATAAAACTGTAATATTATATATATTTTTTTGATTTTTTAAATAAAACCTTAATATCGTTTTTGCGCAAAAACCATGAAAAACCTCAGTCCCCTGGTCTCAGTCCCCTGGCGAATAAATAAATAAATTATATTTTATTCAGAAACCTGAGAATTTTCAAGTTATGTTGAACTTCGAACTTCATTACAAAATATTTTTTAAATTTTTAAAAATAATATAATTTTTTTAAATTGATTCTAAGAAGAAAAAAAAAATTTATTATAATATATTATTTTTTTTTAATAAAATGCTAAGTTATTATGTATTAACCATGAATTTGTATGTTTATGAAGGCTAATTAAATTAAATTTCTATATTTCAGTGTGTACCCAAGAGAAAATACAAAAAAAACTAAAGATTTATTCAGTCCCCTTAAAAACAAACTCAGTCCCCTGAACATCCTTTTTCAAAAAATGTCCTTAAAATCGTCATTTTTAATTTTTTTTACTGGCCGCTTTCAACAACGCAAAGATACGTTCTAAGTATCAACTAGAACATTTCTTACGACTTTTGGCTTCCAAAAATGTCGTGCCGAAATTTGTATCATTTTATTCCATTGTTTGTAGAATCACCCATATGTCATTTGTCGTTACCTTTGTCCATTATTTTTGACTTATCAATCTTCTCTTGTGTATTTATATCCATTTGGAAAACTTCCTTCATAATCAGTCTACATAAGAAGGTTTAAAAAGTTGAAATAAAAATGTATAGACCTATTGCTAGATTATTTATTGGTTATTCAAAAACTTTTCGAGTGTATATATCTTTATGTTTTTATGCGTGAACTCATTTATAGATCTTAATCAATATGGTTTTACAAAAGGGCGCTCAACTATAACCTTTTTTTGGCATTGGTTGAAAATTGTATTCACTCATTTAGGAACAAAATGCAAGTATATTGCGTCTTTACAGACGTTTGACAATCTTTCTAATCGAGTTTTTCTGTTTAAATTAAGAAAACTAGGCTTTAGTGAACATTTTGTAATGTGGCTTCAATCTTATTTATTTAATAGATCATACTCGGTGCTTTTCAGCGGCTGCGAATCGAATAACTTTAAAGTTAATTCTGGAATACCCCAGGGTAGCCATTGGGTCTCAGTACTTTTTATTTGTTTTATTTATTATCAACCTACCGTCCGTGTTAAAGTACTCAAATTGTCTGATTTATGCGGACAATGTAACAATCATCCAATATATTTCTAATATTAGAGATTGTGAAGAGTTGAGTATGACCTTAATTCTTTTTTGACTGGTGTGTTCGTATTTGTTTGTTTCTCAATATCGATAAATGTAAAATTATCAGTTTTACGAGAAAGCTTTCTGATTCTTCTTTGATCTTCTATTTGATCGTATATTTGAATTCATACAACACATCAACACTAAAGCTAGTTAGGTCAATTCATTTCTAGATTGGAATTTTCGAAACTTTCGTTATCAAACTGCTTTTTGTATTATTTGTTCGACCCATAAAACCTGATTAGAACAAGTGCAAAAAAGAAATTTCGAGGTTTGTCCTCAGACGTTTAGGTTGAATGCTCATGAACTTCCTCCTTACAACAGTAGACTTAAACTAATCGACATGCCCATCCTTGAGAGCAGACGATCTTTCGTTTTCATTATAAAAGTTTTAAACGGTAACAGTAGCTCTTGTCTCGTATTTTGTAAAATGTCGTTGATTTTGTCTCATGTAGTAAAATAGAGTTAAAAACTTGATTTACAATTCAGTTATTGTATGATTTTGATTGATTGTTTAAAGTTGATAAAATTTATAGAAATTAAATCCGAGTTTTTACTTATGAGGATTTGAATAAATTTGTTTATCCAATGGAAGTCAAAATTTATCAAAACAGACTACATTTAATGTCGCTGCCTAAAAGTTACAAAATAAATCAATTGTACAAAGGAATTATTATCTAAAAAATATCCAAAAATGCATTGATTTTTCTGCATAAAATAAGGAATTTTTTGTCTGCTGAATAGAAAATGAAAAAGAGGCTGGATGCGACCCACACTCATAACTTCCCATTTGTGGTCTTGAAAACTATATTTAGTTTTTTTTTTTTTTTCAAATAACCAAAATTGTCTCTTAGCACACTATGATTCAACTAGAACTTTCTTCGTTTTTTTCGTTTCCTGAACAATTTTAGAAATGTCGCTTAGTATACATTCTTACGGGAAGGTAGCGATGTATAAAACAACATACTTAAGAAGGCTCTATCGGTGTTCATTCCCAAGAAATTCGACTTGAAATACAATTTTAACTAGTTTTCACTAGAATTTTTAATAGTTTTGTTTATTTAAAAAAAAAAACTATTAATTCAATATTTGTCAACATTTTACCAATTGTACAAAACTATACTATGTATAAAATAAACTAAATTAGAAGTCAATATCACTACTAGTTCTCGAGAAATTTGAGTCGAAAAACAATTTTTACCAATTTTCAATAGAATTTTATATAGTTTTTTATTTTTTGTAAAAAAACTGTAAACTGATTTTTTTTGAAATTTTCACCAGTTGTCAAACACATTATTTTTCGTAAAATAAAATTATTTTGAGTTTCAAATTGTTTTCCGTTCTTAGAATATCTGGGCTATGAAATTTTTTTTTTCAGTTTTTTTATTTAAAAAAATAAAGGTATGTTCATTTTTTTCAAATTCATACCAAATCTGTATTACCTTATAATGAGTACATTAAATTTTATTTGAAATCAATAGCATTATTTTTTCGTGAGATATTTCAAACTAACCAACATTTCTACTTTTTTTTTTTAAACCGTTATAGTGAAAAAACTACTCATTGAATTTTAATAAACGCCCTTTCAGCCTCTTTCGAAGTTATTATCTATTAAACAAAATTTATTGTAGTCGATATCTTTACTCGTTCTTGAGATATCGACGACGAAAAATGGTACCAGAATGTACGGACGTACGAACGTACGAACGTACGAACGTACGAACGTACGTACACACACACACACACACATCTCTCTAAAAATGATTGATATAGCCTCTAGGGACCTTGAAACGTCGAGAAATATCAAAAATTCCAATTTGACAAATCGGACCGATTACAATAACTCCCTATGGGAAGTTAAAAAGAAAAAAGAAAATGATTAAGTTTTTTACCCAATGGAAAAACACATCGTAAAAAAACACAAAACAATAGTCAATGAACACATCCATCGATATTCATACAACCGCAAAAATTCCGTTCGATACTCGAATAAAGGTAAGAAACCATCCGCAGTAGAATTCTACTTTAGCTTTTATCGGCTTCGGCAGTGTTCCAGTCCTACTGTACTGCAGAAGCAGATGTATTTGTAATTCGTGTAAAATCCTACTGTACTGTGAACGTCTTTCTCAAAATTACGCGGTTGAGAGACCTCAGAAATAGTTCCCTTCGCATCAGCAGCGTCCTATAGGCTTAAGAATAAAAAAACCTCTAAAATTAATCTATATCTATTTATTTCATTTTACAATTTGCATGTCATCCATTACTTTGGTAGCATTGCAAACTGAATCCCTATAGACTGGACTTGAATGGATTACTCTATTTAATGGATTAGGAAATAAAATAAAAGTTCTTGAATTACCTTTTTCACTAATATCCCTCAACAATATCAGTTTCGGTTTGATGATGACGTTTCCTATTGAATTTAATATGCCAGACAAAACGCACGGGGTGAATGTCCCCATTCTGCAGATCTAAGCCCTCTCAACACCTCGGTTTTTATTTGTATTGTCCATTGCTTCCACCCGGCTCGTGGTATCCTCACTTTTGTACAATAGAAATGTCTACTCGTATCCAGTTAGCGCAAGTGATTAGCCATAATGACCCTTAACTGATGCCTATAAACGTTTTGCCTCTAAATTCAACTAAGCTCTAACCTTTGGTTTTACTCTTTGGCTAAGCGAATGTGTATGTACATACGAGTATAATACTCAGAGTAAGCCTTATGGTAATCCACTTGTCCTCTCATTTGGAAAATGAAAACATGAATGTGACGAGAATCGAAAACAAATATAAAGAAAGAAAATCCTCTTCGCCCAAAAAGCAACTGGCTGAAGGATTAGGACATGAGGACCAGGACTGTCCTTTATTCAAATGGCTCTTTGTTTTATGGTAGTTTTATTTTCACTGAATAGACTGTTTTTGTAATTCTAGACTTTATATCCAGAGGCTAATGCTTGTGTCTAGTTCAGAGGTCAGAGAAAATTAATTACCAATGGTTTTTCTCTGTCAAGTCTTCAGTTTCTGCTTCGCTTTACCCTTGAGAAATGTATAAAATAGACGACAAAAGATAGAAGCTTAGCACCACATTTTAAAAGTACTTTAGTCTAATCCTTTTAGTAGTAACATGCAATAATGCAATTGGAAACTTTTATTTTTTAATTTAACCTTACAGAAATATGCAGTGTGTGTGGGGAAGAAGTGCAGATAACAGGTACACAAGAGTAACAATAGGTGGGGTGGTTAAGAATACAAATACATGAGGAAAATGGTATGAAAACGATGGTCCCAACCAACCCCACTTAGGTGAATGGAATGGATATTAAAATTGTAAAAAAAGAAATTGAAATGCTTGGAATGGAACAGGAAATATTTCATATTCGATTAAAGATTTTACGGCCTGGAGCGTTGGTGTCCATTCCCTCTAAATGACCCAGCCACCACAATCTTTGGCATTTCAGTTTTCTGGGCAGGTCGATATTGTAAAGCATATTCAGTTCATTGGTGCATCTCTCCTTCGCTCTCCGCCTTGGAAGATGAGATTAAAAATTATCCAGAGAATTTTCCTCTCAAAAGGTGCATATAACAGGACCGGAATGTTTAGTGTCTTATGAGTTCTATAAAATAGGACTTTGCTACTGAATTGTGTTCTTAGCCCGAAGAATCAGCAAGGATTAACAAGAATTATTCTTCGTTTGATTTCAACGCTTATAGCAAAGCCTCGGTAGTAAAGTATATAACTAACTCGTTAAAGCTGTGTACGATCAGTTCTGTCCAAGGAGTTGGTGTTGCGGTTGCTCTTTCATAATGACATCATATAATAGGTCTAGCCCTTATTGACCGATTTTTTTTTTTATAATCTACACGCGCTCAAGGGATTATGATTACCCTTTAAATGTTTCAACACCCATTAACCCATACTATTCGTTTCTTTCTCAATACTCACAGAAATATCCACTGATATCACGCTTATGTAAATATTGTCGGCGTATGCGAATAAATAGAAGGATTTTTGAAAGATTGTAGTGATGGCGTGAGAGTTTTGAACAGTTACTACAAGAACGGTTTTGAAGAAGTCGCTTAACAGGGCATCACCTTGTATAAAACGTTTTTTTTTTATCACACTGTGTATTACCTATTGATTACTATTATTGCTTACTATAACCTATTTCTCTGGCACACGCCCCACGGTTTTCTATTTAAGTGTATGGAAATACGGACAATTTGTCCATATTTTTTAGTGTCTTTTCAAAAACAATCGAGATGTATAAAATGTAGTATGCTTAGTTTTTATGAACGATCATTTGGATAGGCATCTGCATTTTTCGATGACTCTCTCCTTCATCGGATTATTATTTACCTTTCTGACAGTTCAATTCGAGTGTGCATGACGGTATTAGGTCTGGTATTCAGAAAAAAGATGCTGGTGTTCCGCAAGGCTCTGTTTTTTCACCTACAATATTTTTTATACTCAAAGATGATTTTTTGTCTGAAACTTTTAATCAACTGCATTATTTTGCTAATGCCACAACACCCTCGTCTTGGAAAACAGCATTTGTCCAGCCTGTTCCTTAAAAAAAGTGATCCTTCCTGCCCCTCCTTCCCAACAATTGTCCTTACGTCATTTCTTTCCAAATTACTGAAATCGCTGATCAATTGTCAGCTATGGTGATTTGATGGCATCATCATCAAGGAGTAGATCAGATCTTTACATTTTTTTTTGAGAAAGTAACATTATTACGCTCAATATTTCTAAGGCAATTGATAGAGTTTCGCACCAGGATCTCTTTTCGAAAACGCGTACATTCCGTATCAATGAAACCCTGATTCTTTGGACTTGAAATAACCTTTTGCATCGTTCAATACATGTTTTATTGAACGGTTTCAAGTTTGATCTTCACAAAATAAATAGTGGTCTTCCCCAGGGCTCCTCATTTTTTTCCTTATTCTTGAAAATGATATCTTTTCTGAAACTTCTAATTTACTTCATTGTTTTGCCGACGACCCTACCTTCAGCTTATCATATTCATTCTTAAATTCCCATCTATTTCACATCTATACCGTATGATAAGATTATTAAACTCCGATCTTTACAGCATTTTTAAATGGGATATAAGTAATCCGGTGGATTTTAATGCTTCGAAAGCTCAATGCTGTTTAATGTCGTTCAAGAAAAATGTACCCCTATGCCATTATCCTTGAATGACACCGAAAAGCTGTCAGTACTTAGTATGTATGTTGACGACGATATTCATTGAAATAACCACGTTCCCAAGACCGCCAAAAACTCTGCTAAATTTTTAGGATTTCTACATCGAAGTAAGACATTTTCCATCCCTAATGATCTGGCGTTTATAGGTCCTAAGCTCAAGTTTAACACACATCTTCATTTCATTTACTTACTTACATACTTAAGGTGGCGCTACAGTCCCGGGTGGACCAGGGCCTCAACCAACAAGCTTCTCCAGCTAGCTCGGTCCCTAGCTAGCTGTCTCCATGTTGTGTGCGCCACCTGAGTCGCGGTCTTCCTCTACTTCGCCATCCCTCGGGGTTTGATTCATTTCATTTCATTTACTGGATATAATTCTGAATAGAGCGTTAAAACGCTCCCCTCGAAGTGGCATTGCTTGTTCACCCGTGATACCTGTTTTGAAAGGAATGCTCATCAGTTTTGGATGTACCTTCGAATACAGAAATACAGAGATTCGTTCTTTGCAACACAATACTATTATGGAATCATAGCGTAAATTATACTACTCAAAAGTCTCACAAAACAACAAGCTGACTCCTTAGGGTTTTGCAATGGAATCTTAATGAATACATTAACAATTATCACGAGCTTGACATCTTAATAAAAGAAAACAACCTACAAATAATTTCTCTTCAAGAAACCCATATCCCAGTCAACAGTACAGTCATAGTCCAAAAACAATATGTACCATATTTTCACATCCACAAATCTATCCCACATAAAATCCTTCAACTAGGTTAAATACTTTTTGTTTAACACCGATTTGTCTGGCTTAAATGATGACAGCACAACTCATTTCTCGACTCATTGTACCTTAACTCACGTTGACTTATCCTTCATCTCTCTCCAGTTGCTACCTCTCTCAAACTGGAATAGAATTTATGCACTTCACGGTGCTGATCACTTTCCTATCATCACTAGTATCTGCCTTGAGCGCCAAAACAATTACTCGGCTCCAACCCCCAAATTCCAAAACTATCGCGCAGATTGAAACCTTTTCCAAACAAAGGCGCTTGAATTTTTCAATGAACACACCTCAACTTTAAATGTTAAAGTGAAGTACTGACACTAAATAAAGGTTTTCGATTTGCCGCCAAACCATTCATTCCACAAATTAAACCCTAACCTCTAAAAACGATAGTGCCATTGTGGAACACCGAACTTGTAATCTTACGTAAGAACAAACAAACCCTATGGAAAAAATTTTTAAAGTTTCTCCATGATTATAATCTGAATGATTATCGGAAAGATAACGCAGTGTTTCGTAGAAAAACAACAAAACCGAAAAGAGAAAGCTTCCAAAATGTCAACTCCAATCTGAACCCTAATACACCAAATAGATAAGGTTTGATATTAAGACACTTCCAGGGAATTACGCCCCTACATTGATCAAAGTTATAATAACCGATTATGAGCCGCTCACCAATTCAACAAAAATTGCTAAACGCTTTGCAAAATGCTGGTCAACCTACTCTAGGGACACTAACTTTTCTTACGAATTTCGTGAAGTTAAACTGATAGCATTAAAGAAAGACTACACATTTAATTAATTATCTACGTCTGCCAAATTCATAGATATGCCTATCAATTACCTGGAATTCGATTCTTGCCTCAGCTCTGTAAAAGGTAAAACACCGGGGTACGATCGGATCTCGTATCCTATGTACGCACGTATCAAGTACGCACCCTACCAAATTAAAACGCAACCTATGGCACTTTTCAATAAAATTTTGTATCAAGATATTATATCTCAGATATGGAAAACTACCACTACTATCCCAATACCTAAATCAAAAAAAAAACAAAAACAATTAACTTATTGACAGCAACGGTTATAGACCCATCTCTTTAATACCTTGCACAAGCAAAGTCTTAGAAAAAATTATTTCTTGAAGATTGTTATGGTACATCGAAAGACAGAATTTCATAAATACAAATCAAGTCGCTTTCAAAGTCGTAGCACCATCGACTCATTGCTGCACTTTGGTGAGTTTATCTCATCAGCCATGTCTTGCATAGTACCAATTGTGAAAAGCTCGAATATCGAAAAATATCCTCCTATCCAGGGTTGGGTACGATATCCCTCTTTTTATAATCCGTTTTTTTTAAACTCCCGTTTTTTTAAACTCCCGTTTTTATAATCCCGTTTTTTATAATCCCGCTTTTTATAATCCCGCTTTTTAAAATCCCGCTTTTTAAAATCCCATCTTTTATAATCCCTTTCCTTATTACGACTTGTAAGCAGTGAGGTATGTAAGGGGGGGCATGCTGCCCCTGCAACCCCCCTGCTTGGGAACACTATAGGATTTGGGGTAGGTGCGAGGTCGGGTGTATGCAAAGTTTCTATAGCATTTAAAGAATCTGAAAAATAACCAACATAAAATCAATGGCGCAAAATTTTAAAAATTTAAAACCTACTCTAAATCAATTTTAGAATGGAAGTCGACTCTAAATATTGAGTATAAAACGAGAACCGACTTTTTGTTAATTTTAAAGGACATAAACTATACTTTAACGTTAAAGAGCTCGTCTTACTTTAACAGCAGCAAATAGCTTGTTTATCTTTTAAAAGTATACTTTATCCATATTGACAATGGTCATTATATACCAAAGCAAATCGAAGAAAAAATGTTTACTGATGTTTTATTCGATTTTTTAAAGATGTTCTTTGTAAATAGAATATTATAAATTCCAAACAATCGTACGAAAGTGTTCTACGATTAACAAATCTTACATACAAATGTACATACTTATCTTACTTATGCACGTCGGCCGATACGAGTATAGCAAAATGAATCCGCACTTTTTGCAACAACAAATTGAATTTTTATGCTGTGAATTTGCGATTTATACTTTATTTCCATCTAAAATAATGTAAATAACTTATAAACAATCAAAATCTGTACCGTGGTAGTATATAACTTTTTTCGGCGAAAAATCATTTGGTTTGAAGTTGTCTGTTCTTTTTTCTTTTTTTCTTTTTTTTGTGTTTTTGTAGTTGTGTGAGTTGTGTATCTGTCAAATTAAGGGTTGTTTAACGCAAATTCGCTTAGGTTCTGTTGTAAAACCCACATTAGTTAGAAGAGTTGTCTAACTTGATTAAAATTATGAAAAAGTTAGACAAAGTCTCCAAGCTAGACGACTGCGTTAAGTAGAGCCGGTTTTATTGCTTAAACGAGAACTCTTTAAAATTTTGCGCCAATAAGTTTTAGCTACGTATTCTAAAAAACAGGATTAGCGGCATTTGGCGGGATTATAAAAAGCGGGATTATAATAGATCGGGATTTTGAACAAGCGGGATTTTAGAAGACGGGATTTATTTTAGCAGAAGGGATTTTAAAACTTTTTTTTCGGGATTTTTTTGAAAAGCGGGATTTCAAAAAGCGGTATTCAGATACGCTCCCTCCTATCCAAACCTATCCAAGCACAATCCCACGATCATCTGGAATGTTTTGTACACTGATGGCTCTAAAAATGGCGTGGGCACAAGTATTGTCACCAAAAACGGGGAACTTCAATTCGCAGAAAGACTCTCAACCTACTTTTTCATATTCTCAGTTGAAGTTTTAGCTTTTCTTAAGGGAACACAAATTTCAAAAAAAAAAAAAAAAAAAAAACACAACTATATTTTGCACCGAAAGCAACAATGTTCAACGCCACGAACCAGTCATAAACCAAATTCGAGACAACATAATATCCCTTGGTACGAAAATATAAATTGTATGGCTGCCGGCACACATTAGTATGAAAGGTAATGAATCTGCAGATCTCAATGCCAAACTAGTAGCTACGGATTTGAAGAAATTAATATAAACTCACTGGGATCAAAGAAAATCTCAATTATGGAACGAATACTTTCATCATTACACAACCATCAATCCTAATGCAACACCTATTTCATATCCGATGCTCATCACAACATTATTTTGTATGAATAAATGCTTCCTTTCGACTCCGACTTGGACACACCTGATTAACCTACAGCTACTTACTCAATAAATTGCACCCTCCGACTTGCCATATTTTGCCTAACAAACGTAACACTATACTTAACTACCGAATGCAGTAAGCATAAAAATTGTATATAAAATATTACAAAACCTGGAACTAGACGTCAAATTTAAATGAAATTATGTCTCTTTTCCTTGCGGACGGAACTGGGTAGGAATTTTGTATATCAATGTAAAAAAACACATTTCATGCTTTTGATAATTTATATATAAATATACACATTTGTCTAACTACATCCATGTTCTTATACAATCATGAATATATTTACAATCTCTAAGACTTGAACTTTTAGAGTATGAACAACCCAGTCTTTGATTTTATTTAATACACATTCTTCGTATGTTTTTTACTTTATACATTATTGTATTTCGACGAGAAGAGTTTTATTATTTTAATACTCAACTTTCGCTTAGAAAATTGCTTTTAAAATCATATAATCATAAAAAGCCAGTATTTATTCATTGTTCTTAGAAATCAACCTCATTTAACTTCTAAAAAACACGTATGTAGCCTTACTTAGTTCCGCTTAATGTTTCAAACAGTTACTTCAGCTTTTACCTTAAAAGCAAAAAAAATATTTTTCGCATGAACCTCAGATGAAAATAATAATTGAGAACCAATTTGAAAAAAAAGTAACCTTCATGTGAATAACAAACCAAACCATTACATCTTTCTTCTCGAAGAAAAAAAAACCCACAAAAATGTAGGTAGATAAGGTACCTATTTTCCACTTGACGTCAGCAAAATTTCATAAAATATTCAAGAACTCATCATGAGAGAGAAAGTAAAACACAAAACATTCGTTGATGTTGTTGGTACCTAGTTGTTGTCGTCGTCGTTGTCGTCAACTTCAGTCTTCAGAAAAATGAAATTTTCTAAAACTAAAAACACTTGCTTTAACTACCCCAATCCCAACCTACCATCTGTGCTCAAGTTGGCACACACTATCAAAAATTTCACCTCAGGCTCTTTTTGAAAATCTAGAATAAGCGTATATAAATATTTAAACTTTCTCGAAAAGTCAAGTGGTTAATGTTCACGTTGATTAAAATTGCAGTTTAAATTTTTTCCAAAAACAATGAATAAAAATTATAAAGTATACGCCTTAGTCCCGTGTAGTTGCGGTCAAATTTTTGGAATGTTCATTTTTGAAATAAAATTGCTAAATTTCTTTACACCCGATGGACGGTATGTTCCTCTAATGATCCTGAAAACAAAACGACTCGAAATGTTTGAATTAAACTTTGTAATTTCTAAATTTTTATAGCTTTTGCAATAAATCTGCGTTTCAGGTTTTTGCCGAAAAAATCACATAACGAAAATATGATATTGAAGTTTTAGGAAAATAATACGATCCTATTTTTGAGGTTGTTTCCGTGTATCTCGTTAATGACTTCACTGATTTCATCAAAAAATCAGACATTTTAGAAATAGATAGGAAATAGGTTTGAAAAAATAATATCGAATTTTCAAAAAAAAGTTGTGTTCTTAAAGAAGCTTTTGTTTAAAAAATTGAAAAGCAAGCATGGCAGAAACTGTTATACACTTTCTAACAAAAACTGTCAGTACAGGGACGAAAGGACATTTAGGTACATCTTCGTTTGGTTGCAACATATTGCAAAGTTGTTTGCAGGGCAGTGCAATATAAAACACTAATACAGACCGTAAATGTTGAAATAAAGAAAACAAAATTGAAATGTTTTCACTTCAAAACTCTGCAACTTGTCCTCTCCAAAAAACTCTAAGAAAATATCCAATCTCTTGGTATCGTGAAGCAAAAAAAAAAAGAAGAGTTTGTGAAGATGATTGCAATGTAAATGAGCTCAACAAACAGTTCTTGAGTTCTGTTTCTAACATAAACGTTGGAGTTTAGGTTGACAAAAATTTTAATAGAAGTCTTGAGATTTCTTCAAGTTTCAGTTTAAAAGAGTTTTTGAAGTAGAGGTATACAACTCTATAAAAAGATATTAAATCGGAAGCTATTGGTCTCGACAAAATGCATTCAAAGATTTTTAAAATCATTGTTTCTTTTATGTCTTTTTTTACTTGCGACTTATAGGTAGATTAAGGCGAGTTGTTCAACTACAGCCAAGAAATTCCATTCAGTTAAGGCTAGGTAATGGTTGAAAAAAAATTTCGAAAAATGGTTATGGTTTTGTTTTCAATTTTCACAAGAACGTTTCAACCGATTTTGATCATTTTTTTATGCTTAAGCTCCCCAAGATTTTATATAGTATTGCGTATTCAAATTCCCAAATCTTTTTTTTTTTGGATTTAAAAAAAATCAATGTTTTTTTTGAAAACTCAATATTTCGAAAACTTCATGCTTAATTTTTTAATACTTGACAGTTAAAAGTTTGTGAATACTATCAACACGATGTGAGGAACAAAATTTTATTTTATCTTAAAACAACGGTACCCACACAACAAATGTTAAAAAATGGTTTTCGAAAATCGTATTTTTCTCGAAAACGGCTTTTAGAATTTTGATAATCTTTTTTTCTATTAATTCTTACTATCTTATAGTGCCAATTTCATTATTGATCCAATGCGAAGAGGCTTTTAGACCACAAGCTGTGTTTACAGGCTTTTGTTTGCCTAATATACCGAGGGCAGTTAGATGGAATAGAATGTCCAGTGCAGCGAAGTAAAGTCATGCGAAGTGTTCCGCGCATTCACAGACAAGCTGATCGTTGGACCTTGCATAGTATCAAACAATTAGTGTTTTTGTCTAGAGCTGTCGACCATACTGCCACGCTGAACGTTAGAATCTTAGAATCGGTCTGCTTACCGAGGTGTATAGCTAGTGAGTAATGCCGGATTAAAGTCCCCCTCCCCAATGGCTATTTTGTATAAGAACAGTGCCGCTGTGGCCTTTTTAACTCTTTCTTGAATTTTAGGTAGTATTTTCCTTCGTCGGAGAATTTAAGTGGTATCCCTTTAATCGAGGGGGGAATTTTATATTTCCTAGAGAAGAGAACAAGATCTGGGGCCGAATTACCGCTTCAGTGACGAGTGAGTGAGTCTCATCAGTGATCGAATGAAAATGTCAAATTGGAGTAATTTATTGCTCGATAACGTAAGCGGCAATGCCAAACTCACATAATTCAGTCACGTATTACTCGATAACTGATGCGGTAATTTGGCCCCTGATTGCGTGGGTTAACACCCAGTCCACACCGTTAGGCCCAGTTTGTTAGCTTGTTTAAAGCATATTGTAAGAGATTTTTATGCTTTCCTGATACGGCAATAATAGGGGTATTCATGTAAGCGCGGAAAACCCTCGTAAACCTCGTAAACCAGATAATTTTATCTCCGCAGAAACGAGCTGTCAAAATTTGTATGGGAAAAAGTTTCTGCAAATCGCATAAAATTATCTCACAAATTTGCTGCGGAAAGTGCAGAAATAAACCTCGTAAACTAAAGAAGTATGGATTCTGACTTTTAATTTGACATTTCACAAAATATTTCCCACGTTTACGCAAGTATTTCTTAGGGGGTGTTCATGAAAACATGCTGCGGAAAGTTATATCTTTCTACAAAGCGGAAAATTATCTCGTTACATGAATACCCTTAATATAATGTCATCCACATAGGCATTAGGCAATGAACCTGTAATTAACCGCTTCTAGATATCTCAGCAGTATATTCGCTACTAAGTTCACGCCTCTGTACGTGAATCAGAGAGATAGTTGTATGTTCCAAATGAAAGCGTTCAGCAAAGGAAATAGAAGCGTAGTTCACACTATGTGAGCTTTAGAAAATGTTTTTTTTCTGTACAATGCTATGAAAGTTCTTGTACTTGTAAATTGATTTAATCTTATTACATAAAGCTTTTATTTGCATTCTTAAAAAAATGACTCAACCATTAAAAAGATGGCTCCATAAGAAAAATGAGTCCAATTTGACTCATCTCAGTCTAAGTGGCAGCACTGATCGTGTCTGATTGGTTATAAATCAATGTGCCCACTGCAGTGTGACAGGGGTACGTAGTTTTGTTTACGGTTCCTTTCGTAAATAAAAAATAATATATATTGTATTCTCTTGTGAGAATACCACCATTAAATAAAACACTAGTGATTGTTTTTTAATAATATAAATTTATTAAGAGCTTCAGATCCCTTACCACTGGTGGGGGGAAATCTTCAGCTATACGTTGTAATTACTAATTAGAACTGATCTTTCAAGTGATCGAAGAAACCCTTTTATACTTTATATTTGTCTACTGTCTACTCAGCAATATGATTGAAGATCATATGCTGCTCTTTGTTTAATAAAATTGCTGATATGCAGTTTATGTTTATAATATCGGATTTCATCATTCGCTATGAGATGAAATCATAAATTATGAATTATTGTGTAAGCATTACATTTGGTAAGTTTATGTTTATAATATCGGATATCGTCAATGAAATTATGAATCATTGTGTGAGCTACATTTGGTATATGGAAAGATACTTTGTATCTTTCTTCATTATCATAGGGTGTTTAATATTATTATAAAATTATGTGAGGGTGTTCTGATAATGTAACCCCTCCCTCCTTAAGTTTGATGCTCTCCTGAGTATCTATAATTCTATTTTCAATTTTAATTTTTTGGGTTTCTTTACGCTTACAATATAATAATAATATTGCAATTACAACAATTATGATTGTTATACTTGTATATGATATAATATGTTTTACATTGTTCTGATATTTTAATTCTTGTAATTCTTTTAAATTTTCAATTTGATTTATATGTATATTTTCTAAAGTAACATTTATTTTTGTGAAGTTTAGTGTATTATATAATGGAATTACAATATTTTGCTTGAAAGTTTCTTTTTGATTTGAATACAAAGTTGCATTTATTTTGATATTGCAATCTTTAAAATGTATTAGGTTATTTTTAGTAATTTTATATTCAATATTATTACAATAGTCATTTAGACTTGTTTCTACTAAATTTTTTGTTAATATAAGGCCATCTTCTATTTCTATTAATTCTTGATCTTTATTAGATCTAATCTTACAATTTTCGTATTTTGTTTCATATAAATTTTGTATACATATTGGACTTTTTCTTAAATGTTTAACATATTTAATTGCATTATTTTCATACAATGTTTTGTTATAAATTATATAATTATACTTTGATATTTCGATTTCTAATCCTTGTTCATTTGGAACAGGTAAAATAATTATGGTTTCATATTTATATGTAAATACTGGTATTTTTAAAATAAAAACTAAATTGTTATTTCTAGTTACTAAACTACTTTCTATATGTTCTAGTTTTTGTACGGATATATTAAATCTTTTATTTTCTTCTTTTGTAAGAATATTTCTTCCTAGAATTCCTAATCTTGAAAAGACTATATTGTCTTGTAATTTCTCAACTTCATTGTTTAACAACATTATATCGGTATTTATTTGTAAAGATAATATACTTTTAGCTAAATTTTCTTGTTTTACTTCTGTTGAATTAATGAAATTTCTAAGCACGTATTGATGTTTGTTTATTCTGTCTGCCATAGTTTCTAACTCTGTTTGGAATTGTGTATTAATCCCTATCTGTTTGTTTAATTCTGTTATAGCATTTTTATTGTTTTCTTCTATTATTTTCAAATGATTCTCAATTTCTAATCTTTCATCATTATCCATAACACCAAAAAGAAAATGGAGTGCACTACCTCCTATGTTTATTATTCCTCTCTTTTGTCTAGAATAAGGAAGTATACTATGTAATTTTGATTTTGTATCTCCTAATGCTTCTGTCATTAGTCTTTTTAATCTTAAGTCATTAAAATTATTATAGCCTGTTTCTATAGAAAATTCAATTTGTTTAATTATTTCATTATAAGTTTCTAAATTAATAATGTGAAGTATTTTGTCATATCTTTCAATCAATTCAATTGGCTCTTGTTTAATTATAATATATCCTGCTTGGTTACGAATTTCTTGCAATAAGAACTCTGATTTCACCATGGTTATGATGAAGAATAAATAAATATTTATGGCTTTCATATTGCCTGTAAAGAGATTAAATTATTTATCGCTATTTTGATATTTATATTTTCTTTTGAAAAAGCTTTTATGTATTTTTTTCTGATTAGCATAATATTTGTTATTTATTTTTTCTACTTTTGTTTTCTTATATTTTGCAGCTATCTTCTTTGCTGTTCTAACTACGTCTGCTTTTACGTATAAATCTTTATTTAAATCTAGTTCAACAAAGTCTATTTTATTTTTATTTCTTTTATTAATATTATCTTCTTTAACTTTATGAATCTTTCGTCCTATTTCTTCTAACTCTTCTACCTTAATTTTGTTTTGAATAAAATCTATAGGCTTTCTTAATGTCGTTGAATGGATTGTACAGTTATATATACTAACTGCTTTTATTACTTTCTCTTTTAAATTTAATACGTTCTTTTTCTTTTCTTGTACATTATATATTCTTATATGTTCATTGAGTGTACCATGCACTCTTTCTACATCTGAGTTTCCTGTTTTATGATTTGGAGTTACAAGTTTTATCTTAATTCCTTCTTCGTTACAATATTCTTTAAATGCTAGGCTATTAAATTCATTGTCGCATACGATTTCTTCAGGTTTGCCTAGTATAGAGTTTCTAAGTTTAAGTTGCTCAATTATTTTGTGAGCGTTTCTACTAGCTATGGGAAAAGCTGTCAAATGTTTAGTAAATTTGTCAATAATTGTCAAAAAGTAAATATCTTTACTTGGAATATATATATCCATGTGTATAAGCTCATTTGGCTTAAGTGTAGTTTTACTTATTTCAAATTTTATTTTCTCTGGATTTCTATCATGTTTCGCTGTTTGACATACAGTACAATTGTTTATGTATCTTCTTATTAATTCCCTTAATTTTGGAAAATAGAATTCATTTTTAATTTCAAGATATGTTTCTTGTATTCCTCGGTGATTATATTGTTCATGAATCTTTTCAATGAGATTCAACGCATCATTTGTATTACTTAAATCTTTTAAAAGCGTAATGCATCTTAGTAATATCAGTTTACTTTGATTGCTGTAAAGCTCAACATATTTTTCCTGAATTTTGCAAAATAAATTATCACTTGGACAATATAATGCCACTTTTCCGTGATCGGGTAAAAATTCCCTTAATGCTTCAGTAAAATAATCGCCTACATCTTTTGATTTAATAGTTAGTCTTCTTACACCTTGGTATATACATTTTATATTTTTATTTTCATCTTCTGACTCTATAACTTCTATTTGATGCTTAAACATATTTGTAGGTAATTCTGAAATTCCTATATGATCATTTCTTTCTTCTATACCACTATGATTTGTGGCTAACGATGTATCTTCATTTGCATTGATTGCATTAATTTCAAGTCGACTAAGGTAATCTGCTACACGATTTTCTTTTCCTTTTAAATATTCGATATCAAAGTCATATTCATTTAAACTTATTTTCCATCTCTGGAGTTTTGAATTTGGTTCTTTTAGGTTACTTAACCAAATTAAAGGTCTGTGATCGGTTCGTATTTTAAATTTGCGACCGTAGAGATATGATCGAAAATATTTTACTGACCATACAATACTTAATAATTCCTTCTCAATAGTGCTATATCTACGTTCATGTTCGTTAAGGGTTCGAGATGCATAGCATAATGGATGATTTGATTGTGAAAGGACAGACCCAATTGCATAATTTGATGCATCTGTTGTTAACACGAATTCTTTAGTGTAATCAGGATATTTTAAAACAGGGTCACTAGATATGAGTAATTTCAGTTCTTCAAAAGCCGTAATATATTCTGGGTCTTTAATATTTATCTTTGTTCCTTTTTTCAGGTATTTTGTCATAGGCACTGCTACCTTTGAATAATCTCTTATAAATTTCCTATAATAACCTGTTAGTCCTAAAAACGATTTTATTTGTTTAGTTGTGCATGGAATGGGTATTTTTTCGATAGCTTTTATTTTATCTGGATTTGGCTTTATTCCATTTGTAGTAATAACATGACCTAAGTATTCTGTTTCTTTGCTAAAAAAATTTGCATTTATCTATTTGTATTTTTAAATTATTTTCCTTGAGTTTCTGAAATACTTTATTTATTGAAGAAATATGTTCTTCTAATGATGTGCTAAATATAAGGATGTCGTCTAAATAGACAACACATATTTTTCCTACAAGTCCTTCTAATACGTGATTTATCATTCGCTGAAAAGTAGCGGGGGCATTTTTTAATCCGAATGGCATCCGATTAAATTCGTAATGATTATTAGCTGTTGAAAAAGCAGTTTTATGCCTGTCTTCAGGGTTCACCAATATCTGATGAAAGCCTTTCGCTAAGTCAAGAGTAGTAAAATATTGGGCTCTCCCCAATTTACTGAATATTTCGTCAATATTTGGAATAGGAAACTTGTCTTCCACGGTTATTTCGTTAAGTTTTCTATAATCTATGACAATACGCCATTTCTTGATTCCTGAACTATCTATCTTTTTGGGTACAACCCAGATAGGTGCATTATATGGGCTACTACTTTCTTTTATTATACCTTGATCTAACATTTCAATTATTTGGTTTTCTACTTCATTTTTGTGTATTTCTGGGTATCTATACAATCGTGTATATATTGGTTTATTATTTTTCGTTTCAATTTTATGAGTAACTTCTTTAACATTAGTTAAAATATCTCCTTCCTTATAAAATAATTTCTTATTATTCTTGAGTATTTGAATTAGTGCTTTCTTTTCTTCCGCGTTCATATAAGGTTTAATTAATTTATTTATTAAATTTTCATTTTCATCAATTCTACATAAGTTTATTTGTGTATTTGATAACTCTAGAATATAATTTTCTAGAGGATAATCATCCTTGGGTTTTGATAGTAATGGTATTTCTATATTATTAATTTTCACAGTATGAGTATAGTATGATAATTCGGCTTGTAATGGTATAAGTATATTGTTTCCTAAAATTCCGTCGAATGTACTATTCGTAATTGGAGTAATTAAAAATTCCATGGTCGATTCTTTTTTATTAAATTCACTTGGTAATGGCAAAATTATTTTTGTACGTATTAAATTTTCTCTAAATAGTGTTTTAATGGTATGTGGTTTATCTAGTTTAGTTTCAAAATGTTTTGGAAATATATTTTCTTTCAAAATAGAAGTTGCAGCTCCTGTGTCTACTAATAATTTAAGCTTTTTATTTAAAATATGGACATCTATGCAGGGTAATGGTCTGCTGAGGCATGTATTTGAAAATTTGATGTATTTTGGGTTAAATGATCCACTTCCATTGGTTCTGGAATATTTCTTTGCCTAACAAATGTATTATGATTTTGATTGGAAAAATTACCACTTCTGTTCGGTTGCCTATAATACTGTTCGTTTTGATTTTGGTTATTATTTCTATTTAAGTGTTTACTATTGTTGTTAAAATTTCTCTTGTTATTATTCCTATAATTAAAATTTTTGAAATCATTTTTGTAATTTCTATCGTTTCTATAGTTTGGATTAAAATTATTAGGTTTATAATTATTATTAAAATTATTATTGTTATTCAAATTATTTTTGTACTCATTATTTTTAATGTTTCTATCGTTCCTATTATGAATATCTTCTTTTGTCCAATGACAAGATTCTAATTTATAGAATGCTTCGCTAAGGGTTGTTATGTTATGATTGATTATTATTGAACTTGCGTTCGGGGGTATTCTTTCACAAAATTTAGATAATAATGACGCTTCATTATTGAAAGGATTGTATTCTTCCGGTTTATTTTCAGATAAATAATATTTATTATTTAGTCTACAGAGGATTTCTGAGAATGTATTATATAGTTGAGAAATGTTTTTTGAATAAACTTTATCTGCTAGTTCTTTTAATTTTAGAAAAGATTCTTTCTCACCAAAATTCTTTACTAGAATATTTTTTATGTCTTGCCAATTATTAGGGTCGCCACTCCTTAATACTACCTCTAGGGCGAAATCTGTTATTTTTGATTTTATTTCACTCACTATAAATTCTTGTGAACCTTCGTTATACAAACTACATGAATTTATTACAAATTCTGCTTTTTTAATAAATATAATTAAATTACAATTTCTCCCATTATAGGTTGGTAAATTTTTTAATAATTTTAGGGGGTCAAGGTTGATTGAAGCCATTTTTACCTGATTTTCTAATCTTAATACTGGTTCACTGTTTTGTTGATCTGCTGCTACTGGATCTGTTGATTTGATTTCCTTTTCGTCGGGTTTTAATGCTGGTGGAATCCTATATGGATTATATTTCCTCATTTAATTATTCGATCTCGTTGGGGCTTTCGACTTGGATTATTATTTTTGCCACGTAAAGTTGTTCTTCCTTCTTTTTACACGTTGGGGCTTTCGACTTGGATAGTTCTGCCTCGTAAAGTTGTTCTTCCTTCTTTCACTTTTTCAATTTAGGTTATATACATATATTTTTGTTTAAACTTTTTCTTCTGTCCCAGTTTTGTTTTTAATTAATTCTCCATTTTAGTTGGAGTGAGCTACTAATTAGTATTTTTTCGATTTTAGTTCGAAATTCGATTTTCACTCGAATATATATTATATTTTTTTTTTATTTCACTTTGTGTGTAGTATTTCTGCGGTGCTCTGCTCCCTTTTGAGTTTTAATTTCCTCTAGTTGCATTCAATATATTGTAATATTTTTGCTAGGTTCTTTAAATAAAACTTATTTATCTTTTTAGTATTTCTTCTTTATTTACACTTTTACAAATCAAAACAATAAATCTCAATTTATAATCAACTCTAATACTTTTATTCCAACTTAAATCCACTTTTTAATTACACTTTCCACAATCCAATAGTTCAGCTTTGCACACTTTCATAATCGAAAATAAACTGTTTTGTGCTCACCGCGAACACTCCCTTTTATACTCAAACCAGTTGTTCTCGAAGGTTCTTGTCTAGAATATTCTATTTGCTTGGAACGAGGGGAACTTTATATGGAGATAGAATGTTCTAGTAGTTTGGAATAAGGAGAAATTTAGATGCGAACTGCTGGAAAAGAGCTTTTTGGTTTTGTTCCTTCATAAAGCAGATATGTAATTGCCAACAGATGGTGCTGTAGGAGTATAAAGCTCTGTTCGCAACATTGCCCCCTTCTTAAGATTGTTCGTCCCGAACAACTCTATCACCAGCTTCGGCACTGTATCGGTGCAGTCGATCGCTATGCACAACTTTTAGCTTTCCTCTTAACCCTCTTTGAATTCGGTAAACGACATCATTGATTTTCGTGACGACAGTATAAGGGCCTTCCCAGTTTTGTTGAAGCTTCGGCGACAATCCCTTTTGACGATGTGGATTATACAGCCATACACGATCTCCTACTTGGAATCCTGTCGTGTTTGCTCTTGTGTCGTACCTTGTCTTCATTCTATCGCTGTAAGTGCTCATTCTAGTCCTGGTCCTTTCGTGGATGCCGATTAGCCTCTCTTTTAGGTCACTCACGTAATCCCCTGTTTCCTGAGACTCTTGTGGTGGGTGTCCAAACCTTATCTCACTAGGCAGGCGTATGCTTTTTCCGAACAGGATTTCAGATGGTGTTTGTCCTGTTGAGCTATGTACTGCACTTCGATAGGCCATCAAAAATAGTGGTATGTGCCTATCCCAGTTTCTTTGGTTGTCGCCTACGACCTTAGTGAGGTGCTCTTTTAACATCCTGTTGAATCTCTCGACCATTCCATCAGATTGCGGGTGAAGTGGTGTGGTTCTCGTTTTCTTAATGCCAAGGAACGCGCAGACCTCTTGGAATATGTTCGACTCGAAGTTCCTTCCTTGGTCGGAATGAAGTTCCATAGGCACACCAAACCTGCTTACCCAGTTAGACACAATCTGGTCGGCCACGGTCTTGGCTTCTTGGTTCGGAATAGCATATGCCTCAGGCCATTTGCTGAAGTAATCCATTACCACCAGAATGTATTTGTTTCCAGCATTCGTTTCCGGAAATGGGCCAGCCACATCAACAGCAATCCTTTCAAACGGTGAGCCAACATTATACTGCATCATTTTTCCTTGCAGTTTTCTGCCAGGTCCTTTGGTTGCCGCACAAACCTCACAATTTTGGCACCACTTTTTAACGTCATCTCTTGCATGCAACCAGTAGAATCGTTGTCTCACTTTTTCTAACATCTTGTTGATTCCCAAATGGCCTCCTGAAGGTCCATCATGCATCTCTCGAAGAACCTCTTTGATTTTCGATTGAGGTAACACAAGCTGCATCACATAGGATTTACCATCAGCGGACTCCCATTTTCGCCGAAGAACACCTTCTCGCACATGAAGTGAGTCCCATTGTGCCCAATAGGCCTTTAAAACTGGACTCCTATCGGAGATGTCATTCCATGCGGGTTTTTCTTCATGTTCTTTCCATGCGAGAAGAGGTTCAATGTCGGGGTCTTCTTGTTGAGCAGATCTTATTTCTTCATTGCTCCATCCACAAATGGGGTCAGCCCTTATTCGCAGTGTGTTGATGGAGATGATGCGTTTGTTGCCATTTGACGTTGCCTCGACAGTCAGACTTTTATTGTTTCGTTTGGTCTGAGAAACCTGGATGGTGTTTCTAGGGCCATCGATACCAGAAACCAGCTTCTGCCCCTCGAAGTTGGTTCTTACTTGTTTTTCTGTTGGGAAACTTGTTCCGGAAGTAACACTGATGTTATTGTTACCTTGTTCTGAGTTTGAAACTCCGTGTCCACAATGCTGACAAGCTCTTCTTGGTGGTAATCGACATTGACGCTGTAAATGTCCAGTCTTGTTGCAATTCCAGCACTTTGCAAGTCCGTTTCGTTGATTCCCTTGGACATCAGTTCTTCGGCATGAGCATTCTTCAATGCTGGTTTCTCTAAGTCGATGTACTCCGTGAGAAGCTTGCTCTGCTGCTTCCATTGTTAAGGCAAACGCTAATGTTTCAGAAAGCGTTCGTTTTCCAGCAGTTCGCACGGCCCTTTGAAGATGTATGTCGGAAATGGCTCGAACAAATGCCTCAACTGCAAACTGGTTACGGATTTCTTCTCCAACATCAGGATATGCAAGATGAACAAGCCTTTCAATGTCCGCTTGTAGCTGTTGTAGAGTTTCGCCCCTCTTCTGAACTCTGGAATAGAGTCGTACCTTGAAGACTTCTTTCATATGGCTATTGCCAAAGCGTTTGTCTATAGCATCAACCAAGTAATTAAAATCGCCGCTCTTATCTGCTGGTATGGTTAGCAATAACTCAGCAGCTGCTCCTCTAAGAGCAAGGGTTAGAGCTATACACTTGTCAGCTTCATCCCAGCCATTTGCTGTAGAAGCTGCCTCGAATTGCTTCTTGTATATAGACCAAGAAGTTTGTCCATCAAAGGTTGGAGGTTGCATCTCTTTTTTCCTCAAGGTTTCTCCAGAACTTTCTCGAATCTTTATATTTCGAATGCGTTCTAGCTCTTTTGAAAGCGTCTCCATTTTGTTGTCGACTTGATTCTCTAATAATGAAACACGTTCGGCTTGATTCTCCAACAATGAAACACGTTCATCAAGTGCAGATACATTCTTTTCGATGTTAACAAGCCTGCCTTCTAGCATGTTTCTCTGTTCTTCGAGAAGGTCTTTTTGTTCGCTATGCTGTTTCTCCAGGCATTCGAGAACATTCTTTTGTGCATTCTCCTGTTCTTTCTTTTGTTCATTTCGCTGCTCTTCGAGACGTTCGAGAACATTCTTTTGTTCTTTCTTTTGTTCATTTCGTTCTTTCATTTGTTCATTTCGTTGCTCTTCGAGACGTTCGAGAACATTCTTTTGTTGTTGAAGCAGAAGACTAATCATATTTGAAACATCTACATTTTTACTTACGTCTGCTTCCTCAGCGTCAGCTTCAAAGACGAAAATGTCCGGGTCTTCATTTTGTTGTTTCAAATATTCGGCCAAACGCAGAACAAGCTCATTTTTCGATCCTGCTCTAGAAAGTTCTCGCTTGCCTAATTCACTTTTCAGCTCATTACAGTTGAGCTCTTTCAGTAACTTGCTCATTTTTTTTATTTATTTATTTTTTTTTTTCCGCACACTTCACTGCACAATAAGTTTTATTCCACTTTTCTGACACCAATGTAATATTTTTGCTAGGTTCTTTAAATAAAACTTATTTATCTTTTTAGTATTTCTTCTTTATTTACACTTTTACAAATCAAAACAATAAATCTCAATTTATAATCAACTCTAATACTTTTATTCCAACTTAAATCCACTTTTTAATTACACTTTCCACAATCCAATAGTTCAGCTTTGCACACTTTCATAATCGAAAATAAACTGTTTTGTGCTCACCGCGAACACTCCCTTTTATACTCAAACCAGTTGTTCTCGAAGGTTCTTGTCTAGAATATTCTATTTGCTTGGAACGAGGGGAACTTTATATGGAGATAGAATGTTCTAGTAGTTTGGAATAAGGAGAAATTTAGATGCGAACTGCTGGAAAAGAGCTTTTTGGTTTTGTTCCTTCATAAAGCAGATATGTAATTGCCAACAGATGGTGCTGTAGGAGTATAAAGCTCTGTTCGCAACAATATATTTTATTTTTTTTTTTTTTTTTTCAGTCCAACATTCCCTCTATGGGATTTCGTGAAATTGTCCTTCACGGATCTGTATTCACTATGTTTTTCACTGAATATTATTAATTTATTGTCCTATACCTTTTTGGTTATATCACTTAACCGATATTTAACTATTTCAATTAGTACGGACGATTATTTTTTAAATCCCGAATAAAACTTTAATAAGTACGATTCATTGATCTTTCGAGATCCTACCGACTGCGCCAGTTTTGTTTACGGTTCCTTTCGTAAATAAAAAATAATATATATTGTATTCTCTTGTGAGAATACCACCATTAAATAAAACACTAGTGATTGTTTTTTAATAATATAAATTTATTAAGAGCTTCAGATCCCTTACCACTGGTGGGGGGAAATCTTCAGCTATACGTTGTAATTACTAATTAGAACTGATCTTTCAAGTGATCGAAGAAACCCTTTTATACTTTATATTTGTCTACTGTCTACTCAGCAATATGATTGAAGATCATATGCTGCTCTTTGTTTAATAAAATTGCTGATATGCAGTTTATGTTTATAATATCGGATTTCATCATTCGCTATGAGATGAAATCATAAATTATGAATTATTGTGTAAGCATTACATTTGGTAAGTTTATGTTTATAATATCGGATATCGTCAATGAAATTATGAATCATTGTGTGAGCTACATTTGGTATATGGAAAGATACTTTGTATCTTTCTTCATTATCATAGGGTGTTTAATATTATTATAAAATTATGTGAGGGTGTTCTGATAATGTAACCACGTGTTGCTTAAAAAAAATTTATAAAAACAACGCTGTGGTAACTGGTAAGTCTGTGTGTATTTAAGGGGATTTTTTTCACGTGAAAAATCTGTAGGTCCTTCTGATTTGAAAAAAAAAAATTTCCATAAGGGGACCGAGTATAATTTTTTTTTTAAATTCCGGGAGGAAAATCCAATTTTCAAAAATTTTTTTCTTAGTATTTGGATGGTTAGTACCGTTATTATTGTAACAATTTTCTTTCTAAATTTTTTAAACAGTTTTGAATAATTTTGTGCACTGTGACTTTAACATTTGTTGTATCCCCTATATTCAGTGTTTAAAAACTGTGAGTTATCAAACTTAAACAAACTTGGGAAACTTCTTTAAGGTGGAAAAAAATCATCACAGTTATTGAGAAAATCGAAAGTTAAAAAATGCTTCTATGAACCATTTCTCGGACTTTTTTCAACCATAATCTAACTTTTACCAAATGAAATTTTTTAATTTTAATTAAAAAAAAAATGTCTGACATATTTTGAGAAATGAAGTTTTTCTTATACATATTTCGAAAACAAAATATATGACAGATACCATCCTTTATTTGGATTGAAACAAAAAATCGTGCCGGGGAAGAATTAATAAAAGTTATCTACCAAGTTTAAAAAAAATCGAACAGATCGAATTACGAGAACCGCTTTTATAATCTTCCCCAACATAAAAACTTCAAGTTTGATCAAAATCTCGAGTTCAGTCTTTTAACGAATGCATAACTTGCCTTTAGTATATTCATATTGTTGCGAACAGAGCTTTATACTCCTACAGCGCCATCTGTTGGGAATTACATATCTGCTTTGTGAGGGAACAAAACAAAAGCTCTTTTCCATCGCATCTAAATTTCCCCTAATTCCAAAGTACTAGAACATTCTACCCCCATAAGAATTTCCCCTTCTGGACAAGAACCTTCTAGAACAACTGGTTTGAGTATAAAAGGGAGTGTTCACGGTGAGCGGAACACAGTTTATTTTCGATTATGAAAGTGTGCAAAGCTGAACTATTGGATTGTGGAAAGTGTAATTAAAAAGTGGATTTAAGTTGGAATAAAAGTATTAGAGTTGATTATAAATTGAGATTTATTGTTTTGATTCGAAAAGTGTAAATAAAGAAGAAATTCTAAAAGGAGTAATAAGTTTTATTTAACGAACCTAGTAAAAATATTACATTGGTGTCAGAAAAGTGGAATAAAACTTATTGTGCAGTGAAAAAAATAAATAATAAAAAAAAAAAAAAAAAAAATGAGCAAGTTATTGAAAGAGCTCAACTGTAATGAGCTGAAAAGTGAATTAGGCAAGCGAGAACTTTCTAGAGCAGGATCGAAAAATGAGCTTGTTCTGCGTTTGGCCGAATATTTGAAACAACAAAATGAAGACCCGGACATTTTCGTCTTTGAAGCTGACGCTGAGGAAGCAGACGTAAGTAAAAATGTAGATGTTTCAAATATGTTTAGTCTTCTGCTTGAGCGTCTCGAAGAGCAACGAAATGAACAAAAGAAAGAACAGGAGAATGCACAAAAGAATGTTCTCGAATGCCTGGAGAAACAGCATAGCGAACAAAAAGACCTTCTCGAAGAACAGAGAAACATGCTAGAAGGCAGGCTTGTTAACATCGAAAAGAATGTATCTGCACTTGATGAACGTGTTTCATTGTTGGAGAATCAAGCCGAACGTGTTTCATTATTAGAGAATCAAGTCGACAACAAAATGGAGACGCTTTCAAAAGAGCTAGAACGCATTCGAAATATAAAGATTCGAGAAAGTTCTGGAGAAACCTTGAGGAAAAAGGAGATGCAACCTCCAACCTTTGATGGACAAACTTCTTGGTCTATATACAAGAAGCAATTCGAGGCAGCTTCTACAGCAAATGGCTGGGATGAAGCTGACAAGTGTATAGCTCTAACCCTTGCTCTTAGAGGAGCAGCTGCTGAGTTATTGCTAACCATACCAGCAGATAAGAGCGGCGATTTTAATTACTTGGTTGATGCTATAGACAAACGCTTTGGCAATAGCCATATGAAAGAAGTCTTCAAGGTACGACTCTATTCCAGAGTTCAGAAGAGGGGCGAAACTCTACAACAGCTACAAGCGGACATTGAAAGGCTTGTTCATCTTGCATATCCTGATGTTGGAGAAGAAATCCGTAACCAGTTTGCAGTTGAGGCATTTGTTCGAGCCATTTCCGACATACATCTTCAAAGGGCCGTGCGAACTGCTGGAAAACGAACGCTTTCTGAAACATTAGCGTTTGCCTTGACAATGGAAGCAGCAGAGCAAGCTTCTCACGAAGTACATCGACTTAGAGATGCCATCGTCGAAGAATGCTCATGCCGAAGAACTGATGTCCAAAGGAATCAACGAAACGGACTTGCAAAGTGCTGGAATTGCAACAAGACTGGACATTTACAGCGTCAATGTCGATTACCACCAAGAAGAACTTGTCAACATTGTGGACACGGAGTTTCAAATTCAGAACCAGGTAACAATAACACCAGTGTTACTTCCCGAACAAGTTTCCCAACAGAGAAACAAGTGAGAACCAACTTCGAGGGGCAGAAGCTGGTTTCTGGTATCGATGACCCTAGAAACACCATCCAGGTTTCTCAGACCAAACGAAACAATAAAAGTCTGACTGCCGAGGCAACGTCAAATGGCAACAAACGCATGGTCGCCTTCAATACACTGCGAATAAGGGCTGATCCCATTTGTGGATGGAGCAATGAAGAAATAAGATCTGCTCAACAAGAAGACCCCGACATTGAACCCCTTCTGGCATGGAAGGAACATGAAGAAAAACCCGCATGGAATGACATTTCCGATAGGAGTCCAATTTTAAAGGCCTATTGGGCACAATGGGACTCACTTCATGTGCGAGAAGGTGTTCTTCGGCGAAAATGGGAATCCGCTGATGGTAAATCTTATGTGATGCAGCTTGTGTTACCTCAATCGAAAATCAAAGAGGTTCTTCGAGAGATGCATGATGGACCTTCAGGAGGCCATTTGGGAATCAACAAGATGTTAGAAAAAGTGAGACAACGATTCTACTGGTTGCATGCAAGAGACGACGTTAAAAAGTGGTGCCGAAATTGTGAGGCTTGTGCGGCAACCAAAGGACCTGGTAGAAAACTGCAAGGAAAAATGATGCAGTATAATGTTGGCTCACCGTTTGAAAGGATTGCTGTTGATGTGGCTGGCCCATTTCCGGAAACGAATGCTGGAAACAAATACATTCTGGTGGTAATGGATTACTTCAGCAAATGGCCTGAGGCATACGCTATCCCGAACCAAGAAGCCAAGACCGTGGCCGACCAGATTGTGTCTAACTGGGTAAGCAGGTTCGGTGTGCCTATGGAGCTACATTCTGACCAAGGAAGGAACTTTGAGTCAAACATATTCCAAGAGGTGTGCGCGTTCCTTGGCATTAAGAAAACGAGAACCACACCACTTCACCCGCAATCTGATGGAATGGTCGAGAGATTCAACAGGACGTTAAAAGAGCACCTCACTAAGGTCGTAGGCGACAACCAAAGGAACTGGGATAGGCACATACCACTATTTTTGATGGCCTATCGAAGTGCAGTACATAGCTCAACAGGACAAACACCATCTGAAATCCTGTTCGGAAAAAGCATACGCCTGCCTAGTGAGATAAGGTTTGGACACCCACCACAAGAGTCTCAGGAAACAGGGGATTACGTGAGTGACCTAAAAGAGAGGCTAATCGGCATCCACGAAAGGACCAGGACTAGAATGAGCACTTACAGCGATCGAATGAAGACAAGGTACGACACAAGAGCAAACACGACAGGATTCCAAGTAGGAGATCGTGTATGGCTGTATAATCCACATCGTCAAAAGGGATTGTCGCCGAAGCTTCAACAAAACTGGGAAGGCCCTTATACTGTCGTCACGAAAATCAATGATGTCGTTTACCGAATTCAAAGAGGGTTAAGAGGAAAGCTAAAAGTTGTGCATAGCGATCGACTGCACCGATACAGTGCCGAAGCTGGTGATAGAGTTGTTCGGGACGAACAATCTTAAGAAGGGGGCAATGTTGCGAACAGAGCTTTATACTCCTACAGCGCCATCTGTTGGGAATTACATATCTGCTTTGTGAGGGAACAAAACAAAAGCTCTTTTCCATCGCATCTAAATTTCCCCTAATTCCAAAGTACTAGAACATTCTACCCCCATAAGAATTTCCCCTTCTGGACAAGAACCTTCTAGAACAACTGGTTTGAGTATAAAAGGGAGTGTTCACGGTGAGCGGAACACAGTTTATTTTCGATTATGAAAGTGTGCAAAGCTGAACTATTGGATTGTGGAAAGTGTAATTAAAAAGTGGATTTAAGTTGGAATAAAAGTATTAGAGTTGATTATAAATTGAGATTTATTGTTTTGATTCGAAAAGTGTAAATAAAGAAGAAATTCTAAAAGGAGTAATAAGTTTTATTTAACGAACCTAGTAAAAATATTACAATATACAACCGCAATTAAAAATTCTAGTGAAAATCTTGAATTTAAATGTAATTTTTTGCATTGTGCTAAAACGAAAAACTGTGTATTTTCAAAGGAATCCAATACTTATGTCATAGTTCAGGGCAAGTAAAACTTAAAACACAGTCGTAAGCTCTATAAAGGAGAAACGAAAAAAAAATTCCCTTCGGGGGAATACGACAAGTCATAGAAAGAAGCTCAGGAACTCTGGGTAGTTTTGAAGAACAGGAAACATTCGAAGGGTATTATTCATGGTTCCTTGATTTTTTTTTTGTCTGACAGGCTACACGGCAACGATGTGCATATAAGTACGTACATTGTACAATGTAGCTCGTGTCGTGAGACTTAAAGAGTTGGGAGCAATTTTTTTTGTTTTTTTAACTGTAACTCCCCCAACGATGCTGATAGAAGATAGAACCCTCAACTATACACCAAACCCAGTCAAAGCAATAAGAGTACATATTATTCAAATTGTTTTTTTTTTTTATTTCGTATTTTGTGGAATTCTACCGAGCTTGCGGTTTGACATTTTTAATTCACAGGGGATGAAAGAATGTCTTTTCATCAATGTAAACAGAATTCACTTTTCCTTATAAGTTTTGGATAAAGTTGACTTTTTCTGTTCTTCAGAAAGTTAAGAAGTGACAAATAATGTAGTAATGGAGGGGGAGGAAGGCGTTTTTTTTTGTTAAAAAAAATATAAAGAATTTATGGAAGCAGAATTAGAAGAGATAGGTATTCCTTTGAAAAGTTCAAATGTAAACATGTATTGACGTAACGCTATGTGTGGTTAAGTACCTACCGTTTTTAAGACTGATTATTCTCTGACAGTCGTAATACGAGTATTTTTACAATTAGTATCAGTTCCTTGACATTTTTGTTCAATATTGTACTCGTATTTTAATTCAACATGAATTGACTGACATAACGTTGGTAGGTCTAGATGTGTTAAACTGCTAGGTCAAATTGTAAAACTTTTATGCTAAATAACGTTTTGGCTAGTTAAGTTAGTTAAATCATTCAATTAATAAATGACATTTAGGTTATATCTTATAAGACGATAGTTCCCATCACTATAGTTTTGACTGATCCCGTGTGTTTTTAGCCTAAAGCTCTTTGTTAACTAACGTGCGTGTAGACAATTTCTGTGGCCATTAAATTGTTCTTGATGAAAATTCTATGCCTTTTATACATAATGCTACATTTCTCCTTTACCGTCATTCTTGATAATTTTACTAATAGATTAATAAACATCATTAATTTACTTGTCACACATGTAAAGCGCATTCAGACTATACCAATTTACATTGTCGATAATAATGGTTAAAATGTTACCCTATCCCTAAAGTCTTACGTTGTTTTCCATTAGTTTCAGTCAAGTATCCATTCATTCGGAAATCCAATGGAACGGTGCTAACTGCTTCTTTGGTGAAAATTTGCGAGGGTTATTTATTATACATATGTTATTTGTATATTTTAGATTGAATAATTTATTTCCGAAAGAACTTACTTGCTACAAGCTACATAAATGAAACAAAATCAAACAAGAATGCCGTTGCTGGGTTATACTTTTGACATTTGAGTATGTGTATTATGTCATTTTCCATTGGTCGTCCAGAAGCGTCTGGAAGCGTCCAGAAGTCTTCTAAAACCATTCCATTGGGAAAAAAAATACTCTTCCGAGAAGAGAATTTCGCTTCTCGATTTCAAGTCAGAATCCACTCAAGAAGCACTAATACACATACTCAAATGTCAAAAGTAAAAACCGGCAGCAGAATTCTTTTTTGATTTTGTTTCGTTTGTGTTTGCTACAATTAAGTTCGTTTAGAAATAATTCACTTAATCCAAAATAAACAAATAATTATATAAATAACAAAAATAATAAACAACTATCGCAGATTTTCACTAACACGACGAGTTACTAATACAAAGGCAAAATTTCAAAGTTAATTAGAAGTAGTGAGAACCGTTCCATTGGATTTCAGAACGAGTGGATCATTGAGTGAAACCAATGGAAAACGACATTAGTGTTCTTGAGTGGACTCTGACTTTAAATCGAGGAGCGAAATTCTCTTCTCAGAATCGTCAGAAGAGTATTTTTTTTTAACAAGGGAATGGTTTGAGAAGACTTCTGAACGCTTATAAATGCTTCTGGACTCACAATGAAAAATGACATTATTTAGTGAGTACACATTTAATTTTTTTTGTCGGTGGAAATCTTTAAAAGACACTTGGTAATTCAAAATAGATTTTTTGGCCTTTAGTCCACAAAAATTGGCGTTTCGTCCCGGCGATCTCACATGGATTCATCAGTTGACTGTGAGGATCTTGTCACTTGTTAATATTCAGTACCAAGTAGTATGGGACTCTTACCGCACTAAAACCACCGGGAACAGAACAAATTTATAAAAGATGAGAATTTATTTTTCTTTCTTATTTTAAAATCACTTTTAATACTTTCACATAGCTTGTAGACCATCAGCTCATGAGGCTTGGTTCTTCTAAGTCTCCAAACATTGTCTGTTATATTTAGGACGGTTTCCATTTCAGAGTTGGTATAATGTCGCTGATTGTTCGCTATTTCTTATGTACCAAGAGGCATTTATTATTCCATGAAGATCTTTGTTTTGAAATTTTTGGATGGGTTCAGCATTTATTTTCTTTGTACAGCTCAATAGCTGGATAGATAAGCCAGAGTTCTGTCCTAGTAACCAGTACATACTGTACTTTAAGTTCAGTCCTTCTCTCTTATTTTTGATGTGCTCTTTCCAATTTAGCTTTGTATCCAAAGTTATTGCAAGGTATTTGGCAGTATTGACGTAAGGTACAGATTTACCGTTGACAAAAATTGGAGAATTACTTATTTTTTTTTTTTTTTTTTGTAAAGCTTATATGTATGCGTCGATTTTGTTTCGTTTAATTTGATACGCCATCGTTGCAACCAATCTCTAACTTTATCGACTGCATTTTTCTGGTTTTCTATAGCCTTCGTAATGGATTTATCAGACACCAATATCGCAGTATCGTCAGTAAAGGTGGCTATATGATAGCGTTGATGTCCACTGGAATATCCCTAATGTAAAAAAAAAAACAGGGTTGGTCCTAGGACACTTTCTTGGGGTACACCGGCTTCAATTTTCTTTAGTTCTTAGTAATTTTGTTAGGCCAGGCGCGCACATTCAATTTTTAGTTTCGCAACTGTTTATGCCAAAATGAAACATATGAGCTTATATGTATAGGACACCGCGCACTTAGAGCAACTCGATTCGAGCAACTAAAAAGTTTGTGTTTTGACACAAACTAAACGATTGCCTTCGCATTAGATGAGCTGTTTTCTATAAGAGCAAGAGAGAAAATAGTGTGAGCGTGAGTAAAGAGTTACCAGTGTGCGGTTCTCTTTCAACTGGTGATTAAACTTTTTGATTTCGATCGCAGTTGCCAGTGCGCGACTAGCCTTAAGGTATAACAATGACTTCTGCGATTTTCCAATGATGTGGCACATATCTAAGCTTAACGTATGTGTTTATTATAAATTGTTTAAATGTTGACGTTTAGAGTGTCATTTGCATTGAAAATAACTTCAGAATTATTCGTATTTCTTTTTCTTGTTATTTTTGAAGAAGATGTTATTCTTCTCGTCTTACCAATTCATCTCACAAGAAATAAATATGAATACAAAACAAAAATAAGTTCCACAATTTTAAATGATGCACTGACAGCAGACAAAAAAAATCTGACAGCTGGCAATTATCTTGATGAACACGTCCAGTCTAGAAAATATTTATTCAGTCGACACAACATTGTTGATTTATATTTAATGTTGTAGACAAATCAGCTGATTCAACCGACAACGACTGAATCCTATTCGCTCATTGTAGGTTCAAGATCAACAACATAGCCTAAAAATAAATAATGTAAATGCAGTCATAACACAACAAAAAAGAAGTTTTCCACGATACGCAATTCCATTTTCAATACAAATTTATGTTGGAAAGTTAACGATTAGTCCCAAAATATTTTCCGTAAAAATTTTGACAGTTCATTTACGCCGCCTTTTATAAGCTCTCTGACATTTACGACATTTCTTCGGAGTCGCATGAAAATTTATCCCTCGGAAATAAAAAAAACATGGAATATAATTTGGAAAACAACATAATCAGTACGACAGTGAAATTTTTGATTTACTCAATTCCTGTCATTAATATTAGAAAAAAAACTGTTGAATATAATTTCTTGGAACTTATTTGCATGAATGTGATTAAAAGGCATATATTTTCCTTGTTGGAATGACACTCTAAGTTCGTATATTTTGGTCTCGCGAATCAATACTTTAAAGAAAACCATTTTAAAGGTTTATAAGTTGTGCACGAGTATCGTTCCTTAATAAAATTAAATGCCAATTTGAATAAATCATTAAACAATCCTATAAATAGTGCTAGGTCTTCTACTTCGCTAATTTATTTAAGTGTAATGAATTTGTGTTATAAAAACACCTTCATATAGAAACAATGCCAGACCACAGGCAAAAACCTTCCAGCCTTAATGATTAAGAATTTTAATCTCACTTGGATATAGTTCACATTGAATTTTTGTCAAAAAACGTATGTAAAATGAATCGAATTTAACTCAACCTGCGTAATGACAAGGTTCTCACTTGTGAACTGATGACTCCAAGTGAGTTCGATGCAACGAAACGTCAACCTTTTGTGGACTAAGGGCCAAAAAAGGCTGTTTTGAAAAAAAAATCACTTATTTGTCAAATATATTAAGACGATTAACAACACCACTTATTTATTTTTTTTAACATTTTTTAATTAAAAATCTGCAGAGAAAATGTAAGGAAAACAACATTTAAATTAAAATAATCGCAAGTCATTATTTTTGTTTCAACAATCTTCTGCAGCTCTTCCATTTTTTTTTAATTCTCCGCAATCCTCTCATCTTCTTTAACTTATTTAACTTTTAACCCTCTGCAAAAAAAACTTCTCCGTTATAAATAAAAAAAAAAAGAAATCCTTTTCCCCCTTTTCAATTTGCCACATTTTAGGGGCTCGGCCCGACGTGCGTAAAATTCAACTCCTCCCTCGGAGAGATGAAAACCAAGTTACGAAATTTGGAGATGTAATGACACGCAATGTGCCACCGTAAAGTGTCTTTCAATTCGTGCGGAAGACGTTTTTCCGTGTCATTAATGCCTTAAGGAGCTCTTCTTGCCGGGGAAGAAATGTTGATCAAATCAAATACAATTATGTATACCGTGCTGATGAAAATGATTAAACATTACTCAGCTTCTTCGAGTTAAAGGATATTTTCGTCGATAAATGTTGGGTTTCCCTTTTATTTACCGAAATGTGAGACAAAGTATAAAGCATTTTTGATGTTTAAATAATGGCCAGTAAAATTATAACTTAAAACTTCATAAATTACTTGGAAAGAGATTTTGTGTCTTTTAGTTTAATAAATGTGGTTTCTCTAGAAACCAAATGTTGTAGGTAATCAAAGAAATAATATATTTTACTTCTGCGGTGTGAGTTTTATGTTTCATTTTGGAAATTATCGCAGACTCTAACATTCTGCAAAGAACACCGGAAGCCGTTAATAGTCTGAGAATTAATGTTAAAAATGTATTTTTGTCATCGTATTATTACTATTCAAGTTGGAATAATTAATTTCGAAAATTTCCAAACACCTTTCAATCTCATTTCCAAAATTTAAACTAGCTTAAGAATTGAAGACTTTGCAAAATTTTTAAACACATTTGGAAAAAAAACTCACCAAATTCTTGTCTTTTAAATATACATGAGAAATACATGTCTCAATTTAAAAAAAAAATAAACTAAGGGAGTTTTCATTGAGTTTCCACCCTGATTGTTAAGAAAATTATGTCAAAGATCGAAGATACTGCAAAGGGGAGATTCTTTTTGTTTTTGGGGTTGAATTAATTTGGATTTTTCATGTACTTTTGTATGATTCCTCTTGTGCGAAAGCGGATCATTGAATTCAATTGAATTTTTCGAAGCAATCTGTTTTTGATTTGATGGTATGATAGTAGGGATCAAATGGTAAGTATACTAAAAATCATTATTCATTTGCATATCCTTCATTTTCCTTGAACTATTAGTAGTTAATCTGTTTCAAAAACAAATAGAAGAAGAAAATTAGTTCAGTGAATATTCCTTTCCCTTATATCTTAAGGAAAGCTTAATGTAGAAAAAATTTAATAGGATATAATTTGTGGAAAATTTTAATATAAATTTCCTTTTCTTTACTTTGTAACATTTTTTCAAGGAGTTTTTTTTTTTTTTTAGGTTTAGCCAGTTAAATTCTTAACAGCTTTTTTTGTTAGTGGCAAAAACTTTTAGGTTCCTTAAATTTGAAACTATAAATCCTATAATAATAATAATACTAACAAAGAAAAATAGATACAATTTTTTTTCTGATGTACTGTTCTCTATATATTGATTCAAATGCAGCTTTGTAAATGGCGGCTATATCACACAACTTACATTCACTTCAATTTGTTCTTAATAATAGAACCAACCCGTCTTCGAATTACAATCATAGAATTTTTGTAGCAGTCTATATGTGAATCAGTAACTGAATTGTTGTGATCGTCTGTTAAGAAGTGGAAGAATCCCTCACAGAAATCTTCAGCTTTAACAATCTCACCAACAATAAGATAGATAACACCATTGATAATTGAAACAGAAATTAGCAATGCTTTGGACAGGCAGAAAACTCCCCGCACCACCAGAGACAGGTACGCAAACTTGTCCCAGCATATATAAGCAGAATATGCCCACCGGTAAAGACTCCGCAAAAAAAATTTCCCAGAGGCCCTTCAACGGGGAAGGTGATGAATACCGGTGACTACAATTAAAAACTTCAGTGCACCAAAACAATGTTCAACCAGGTAGTTAAACATCATAAGAAAAAGGAATAAAGGAAGAGACTTGAAGAAATCAAACCTGGCCCTTATACGTTTAAAAAGATCAATCTGATTGTTGGAACATCAACCTAAATTCCAGACATGATCCTTCATGGACGAGAATTTTCAACAATTTCTGGTGAAAAAGCTGAAGCGTTTGCCAATCAATTTAATGATAGTTTCAAATACCGCGATAGTTTCACATACACCTTTCAGACCTTATTGAAGAAGTAGAAACTCGGTTTGAGGGGATACCGAAACCATGACCTCATTTAACGAAGAAAACCCCTCATCAGATCAGAGCCATACTTACAGATGTTTTCACTTCTCCTGAAGAAGTGGATGTCATTATCATGACCGGAAACTCCATAAAATTAGCAGGAAGCGACAAGTTTTTTAATTACGTTCTTAAAAAAGTTACTAAATCTTACTGTTCTCTTGCTGAATATAATCTTCAACAACTGTCTTAACAACAGCTATTTCCCTGCAGGCTGGAAAACGAAGAAGATTAACCACACAAATGTGGAAGAATATCGAACAATTTCGCTGCGCTGCTGTATAAGCACGATACTGTAGGCGTTAATGTTTAAGAAACTCAACGTTTTCTGCAGAGAAAGGGATGTCATATTGGAGTTCCAATACGGATTTCGAAATAAACACTTTACCATACATCATTCTGGGACTTCATTATGACGTAACAATTGGACTCAATAAAAAGAAAACGACTAAAGCGTGCTTGCTGGATATCAAAAAAGCTTTCGACAGAGTTTGGATAGAAAGACTACTCTTCAAACTCTCGGAACTTGGACTTCTTAATCACTTGGTAAGAATAATCAAAAATTTCCTAACCCATAGTGGAGTCAAGGGATTAAACACTGGAGTCCCTCAAGGATCAAAACTTGGACCGCTGCTATTCAACATTTATACTGCTGATCAACCAGTCAACATACTACGAACAAAGACGAAGGTTTATGCAGATGACTTCATTATGTGCGCCACTTCTTTTTCACCAGAAGAGTGCAAGAGCACATTAAGAACCTAGGTGACTATCTCAAATGTTGTCGCTGGTTTTATACGGTAGCTTCCTTCCCCCTTGGTTCTGGAAGCATGTAGAAAATGGTGATACTTGCTTGTATTTGAAATGGAATCAGTGCATTCACTGATTAAGGGCATAAGACTCATTGATACATAATTTCCTAGAGTAGTAAATGTCAACAAACACAATAGTGATTTACCAAAAATATTAAGTAATTTAATTTTCTCTTAGTGTAGTAAATTCTGCCAAAAAAGTAAGGGTTTTCAAAAAATAACATTGGCGCAAAATTTTAATTGAATTAGTACGTTGCTAAAGTTGTTTTAGTATGATAATGGGTTAAAACAACAAATTTGCAAATTTTAATCGAATATAGCATAATACTTTCTCTACACTTTTATTAAAGTTAAAATCATCGAATACCTACTTTATTTTTTTAGTATCGGGCTAGCTTCATATGACTCTTTGGCATTCGCAAACATCAAAAACGGTTCGTGTACTTACTTTTTTACAAGAAATGTCATTGTTTTAGGTGTGTTCAGAAGCAATTTATTAAGAAGATTCTTTTAGTACGATACTAGTTAGAAAATGTTTAAAATTAAGAATGAGTTAGTAAACTACTATAAAGTTAGCAAATCGTTAAGTAGTATCATACTAATACCTTAATAATAGGCTGTTTAAAATTTTGCAACATTGTACTTAAAATAAATAAATTCATCCATAAGACCTAGAGATCCACAATTGATGAAGATTGGAGGGAGAATCAAATACCTATAGCATTTAACCGGAACGTAATATTACTCCAGAAAAATCAGCTTAGACTGAAGGCTTAGTTTTTTTAAAGTAAGCTAGGAATAAATTAAATTAACTAAAGGGTTTTTCAATAAAGGTTGGTAGATGTTCAAATGGAATAAAAAGGGCTGGGTATTAACAAAATTCTTTCTTTATTTGAAAGGCTCAAGTATTGTGTATTATGTAGGGAATATAACATTGGTCCATTGTGGTTTATTCACATAGACCTGTACTTCAGAAAATCCCACAGAAAAACTCTAGGTCGGTCCAATCGCATGACTTTGGTGGCCAATTCACATCAATATCAAGTCCTCAACCTCATCTTACCCTCAAATCTTTCATATAGAATGCCAATCATGTAGTCCGCTGTGTGGTACGTAGCGCCATCCTACTTGAACCACATGTCGTCTAGGTCCATTTGGTTTAATTTGGATCATAAGAAATTAGTTATCATCGTTCTGTAGTGCTCGCCATTGACGGTAAAAGTAATTCGGCCACCTGTGAATGGCAAATAATTCTACCGTAAGACGCTCACAACGTTTGCGCTAATTAACACTCATTTGATAATTATTACTATTAGCTTTGATCATTTGGACGTGCTGTGCAAACGTGTTATTTGCAATGATGATTTTGCATCAGTAACTGAATAATAAATTTGACAGATGTCACCGAAACAACATGGCCGCCAAAAAATATAAATGCGCCAATAAAAACTAACCTTAGTATTTGGTAGAATAATACTCGGTTAATATTGAACTTAAGGCATTTAAGGCAATTTTTCTCAGTGTCTTATCTGAGTTAGGTATGCAAATATCTTACTTCTTAGCACTTTTCTCAAGTTCATCTTATCGTCAGCCTATAGACGCAGTTTTTCAGTGCGAGATCATCCTAATTTCGGTTTTAAGCCCAAGTTAACAACAAAATTTTGATAACTTATCCCCTGGGTAAACTCAACAAATATTTGTGACGAAAACGAAGATTTCGATATCTATCGATAACGATAATAATAAACAAATTTGATAGATTTTTGTCAACTGAAAATTAAATTTTAAATTTAAATTTTAAATGTAATCCTCCACTGGAAAACTGGTTCTGAGTTAGCTAATTCTATCTCTATTTATGGTATCATCATAGCTTAGTATTTCTAAAAATGCTTAAACTCAGAATTAATTAGTAAAAATCTAGTAGTTAAAATTTTTTTCGATTTATTCAAACATTAAGTGCTTTCTTTTAAATGTTTCTTTTTGTAAAAAATCGCAAATGGAGTTAGCTCTTGTAAACTGTCCTTCGATCCCCAGTTAATGGAATGCTCTTTGAATCCAGAGAGTACAAAAAGAGTCAACTGTATTTGACAACTTGACCGACATTTCCTATTTACCGTCTTTAAATTTCTCAAAATCCTGCCAACCGTAAGAACTCTCAGAACATAATTAACTTCCTTTGTTTACTCCTAATGTCTTATCACTGTCAGTCACTTAACTAAACAATTAAGACGAATGAAAATTTCATCTCTGGCCTCGTATCCTGATTGTGGATTCCAACTCTACAACAATGTTGCTATCTTCAAGAGATATATCCAAATATACATAGTCACAGTAGTAAAGTGACTCAAACATTAAATTAAAACTAACTCCCAGGAAGTTAACCTAACTAATTACTCTGACGGTTAGTTTTTTGTTTTGTTTTTTATTCTTGAAGATTTTATCCCTTCAATTTCCTCTAAGCCACAGAAAAGAGCAAGGATTAATGGATTTTTTCCATCTCATGCAACACACACCTAAGTAAGTAAATGTATATGAAAAACGACAACGACAAACGGAAGGAGAAAATTAGATTTTTCTTTGTTTAGATAGAGATGACATAACCCTGAAGGGATTTCAACTACCACAGCCTAACTTACTAAAGGGTTACACAAATGGTAAAATTAAATCGGGTTAAAAGGCGAAAGGATTGCTTTGAGGGATGTGATAATGAAGTTCTCATTTAGACAAGAACGAAGAACTATGTTAAAAAGTCGGATGTTTTCCCTTTCCGAATTTACCTCTGAGTAAGTCTAGGTAAATATGGTAAAGGTAAATATATTTCGATAAGAAGTTTAAGGATTTCTTAGGGTTTGTTTTTATTTGGAGGAGTTTGTGAGGATTTAGTTTGATTCCAGTTGATTTTAACAAAAAACCAAGGGTTTCCTTTTTCTTGGTTTATTAAGATTAATAGTTGTGATGAAGATAGAGATTTTTTTGGTTTGATTGACAATCTGAACAAAAATTATGTCAGTTTCATGAGCTTTTATTAAAAGGTAGATGATGGGAGCAATTTTAGTGTTCTTTAGTTAGTTAAAGTACTTCTAATTTTGATATATTACCTCGGTTATGAAGGTTTATCGTGACAAGGATTAATGATGAAAAATTATTAATGAAATTAATATGGTTTTAAAATATCTAGATTCATTGTTTTCTCAGAAAACATTCATATGTTGATAGTGAGCAATTAATTGAAAACGATTCACGAATCAAGCACTGGTTTTCCAATTAGTAACCAAATTTTATTGTGCAGAATTATTGTATGGTGAAGTTTCTTCAAGCATTTGCTTACTTCTTCCAAGAAACATTCAAACCTAATTCACCCTCGCAGTACGGATTTTTGTTAGAAATTATACACAAGACGACATTAAATTTAGGAGTCGATGGAAAGGATATTTAAAGTTGTACTACGACATCTACCTTCGGAAGCAATTGACATTTGTAGCAAAATGCTCTAAAAAATAAATTTTATCCGGTACGGAGGAAGACAGCCGTGGTAAATAGATTTCCGAAAAAGGGGAAGGACAACTTCAATCAGGCGAATCTCTGATCGTTAAGTCTTCTTCCGAGTATAACAAAAGCATTCGAAAAAGTTATTAATAAAACTTTGTTCAAGTGGGTGGAAGACAACAAAATCATATTGGATACTCAGTTCGCTTTAATGTGGCACATAACACAATTCGTGTCGCGTCTAAACTGGTCTCTGATATTTACTGGAACAAATCTAAAAGTGTACTGGTGCCTGTCTGGTTGATTTCGAGAAAGCTTTCGACACCGTATGGTTAGAAGGTACCTATCTAAAGATGACTATACTTGGTATAAGTAAACCACTATTATACGAAATGTTTTATGATATGCTACTCGTAAATGGTTTAAATTTTTTTGTCAAAAGTGGCAATATAACATCTATTGCAGCTTTCGATACAAAAAATGGTATTCAGCAGCGGGCAGTCAAGTTAGCGATTTTATTCAGTTTTTACACCAGCGATTTGATAAGTAGTCTAAGTGAGGCAATAGCGCAATCCAACAATCTCATAGCATACAGAATAACTACAAATGCCTAGGTCATTGGAATTCTTTTGCAGCGTGATTGCAACGACATTCAGCAATATTGCGATGCGATTGGTAGTTTAAAATCAACTCTCAGAAATCAGAAATTTTTCCTTTTAGGGATTCCTTGTATGGAGCCCTAAGGAATGTGAGACAACACATGGATAGCCACTGGTGAGCAAAAGTGAAGTTAAGTTCCTTGGAATCTGATTCAGTTATTGGATCAGTTCTGTATTTTTACGGACATATAAAGGCTGCTCTTAGCAGGACTAGAAACGTTTATTTTACAGCATTGCTGGGTAAAGGAAATTTGGTACATAGCCCATATCCAGCCGTTGCGCCAACTCAAATGGAAAAGCTTCAGGTGTTTGAGAGGCAGTATTTGAGATGCAGAACACTAGAGTCCGAGTTCAAACATTATTATTCCAACCGGGTTCTATACAACGGAGCCAACACAAACAGAGTAGAATTTTTTTTACTGAAGCTGATTCGGGCTTGAGGTAATATTGCAGGAGCGAATACCACGAAGTGTGTGTCCGAGCGGCTTTATTCCACCCGATACATTTCTCTAATTAGATAGTCGAGAGCTGGTCCAGGATGGAATGGATGTTCCACTAATCTGTCCTGTCGACCGTAGAACTGTGGATGGGTGGTTCCTTTAATTTTAAGCTGCGCTCACAAAAGGATGAGTAGAGTGCCTTTGGTTCAGTAGCACCATATACTATCGGGATTAAATAGTTAAGAAAGGAGAAACAGTTTTGGTGGATAATCTATGAAGATTCGTCGGATATGTAGTTTAAGATGGGGACAGTTAGGAAATACACAAAAAAAATCATTTATATATTTATTGTTCTTTCAGTGGCTCACGGTTCGTCTGGCCACACTCCAAAAACTTTGTTTGAATAAATCTAAATATAAATCTTGTTCTCTCAGTGCAGTTTTTATGCATTCAAAGAAGGCCTTTATGCTCTTCCTAAGCATACATACATGATATTGAAATAAATTGGAAGACATCCTCACTAAAAAACCATTCATCTGTTGTTCGAAATTCATATTAAGCAGTTCTCCTCAGGCTTAAAAATGGTTGATATTGCAGAAGTACTACATATTTTGATCTTGGAAATAATTTGCAGTTTTCAAGTCGTAGAAACTAAGTGTGCATGTAAAGAATTTCTCGTCAAGCATCCTTATGAAAATATACAAATGTCCACTATTATCATCGAAATTATCAATATTACCTGTAAGTCAAAATGAGCTAGATTTTGTAGAATGAAGATTTCGAAAAGAAAACAATCGTTACAATAAGCTTTGGCAGACGGTTCACTAAACAGATAATTCATTACTTCTAATATATAACCGAAGTCAATCTTCAAAGTTGCAGTAAATAGTGATTATATTTCCATTTCTATCAAAAGCATATAGCAGAAAAAAAAATTTAAGTATCTTTTAAAGTATTTCACTCTGTTATAATACCTCTTAACATTTTCGGACTTAAACTTTTATCACTCTTATATATGCAAGACTTCTTTGTGTAGTCTTGTTATTTAAGTTCGAGGATCATACGATCATTAGCGATTTCAATATCTTCTCCAGCCTTTCAATCTTTCATTTCCGGCAGCGTTCACCTGTTTTTCTTAATATCATAATATTGAATTTAATTACATAAGTTCACAATTTCATATAGCACAATAATTAAAGGTCCAAATCGGTTGGCAAAGTGCTTGTGTTTGAATCCGATAAAACGACAATATTATCCTCATTCAGGTCGCCAAGAAATAGGTAGAATGAACAAAAGTGTTCTATTGACATCGATGATTTTTGGATTAATTTACTTCATGTTTCGCCGTTTCGGAAGCCTTTTGGTAAAATATTGAAATAAACTATTGGATTTATTGAATAGATAAGCATGGTTAAAGCTTATTTTTTTAAACCTTTTTAGAACTCAAAGATTTTCTGTCTTCCCTTAAAGCATTGTTTAACTTTGTTCTTGCAATTTCTTCTTAGAACTCCTCCAATCTTATGTAACAGTCTAGATATTCATTTACTACGAAAGAACTGGCATATTGCACTACTGTTTCGTTTTTTACAGGATTTATAAATTTGAAGAAATGGTCCTTAAGAACATTAGCATACAATAAAGAAGGTTTTTTTTCTGTCACAAGAAACAGGCAGACCTGAGAATTCAGGTCAGCTTTTGGGATTTTCTAACCGATTTTTGGTGTACATTTTCATTCAATTCGGAGAAATCCAAAGTTAAAATCTATAATTTTCTGGTTATTATGCATAAAAAAGAAATAAAAACCATCGGGAAGGTATAGTTTTATTTCTGCTATAAATATTATTTTGGACACTGTTGAAATTAATAGCTGGGGTGCTTATGAAAAGCAAATAAATTAGAAGAAATGGGTCATAGAGAAGCTAAACCTAGTCACTTACAACTCTCAACCATCCGTGCGTTCATGTAAGCACACAGAATAGAGGAGACCTTCAATTTTCTGCCAAGTCCGAACGGCTGAAAATTTGAACTCACAGCTCTAGTTCAACGTACTTATCGTTGCCATTATGGGAAGGGATACTACGAATTTCTAAGATAAATTTTAAAAAATCCTGAAAATGAGTTCAGAAAAATGACAAATGTAAATATGTATGTATAATGTATATGTATGTGTGTACGTGCAAGCTGGCTTAAATGTTGTAACCACAGCAGAAGATGCTATAATTCTGGCAAATGGAGGCAAATGAAAATTCTACTTTGATATTTGTGAAGTAAGAACCAAAGACACTTCAACAAGATGTGAATCGCTGACTCCTAAAGAAACGTGGAATTGACATTCACAAAAATTATAACATTTCCCGAAATAGAACTGTCATTTCATTAATTATAAACGTCCCCTGTCACTGTATGTCATTGCTTAAATTTTCAGTTCTTCAAATCTACTCGAAACTCAACTAGTCTCAGTTTAAAAAGAATTGGTTGTCTGTGACTGCGTAAGTGCGTAACCATCAGCTTGGAGGCATTTCCATAGATATGTAGTTCGATTATTTTAAAACCGAAATTTCATATTAATTTCAATATTTGATTTAGCTGCTTTTTTATATTAAAAGTCCCTTAATCATTTGCGTCTACTTTTTCTTTCTTACAAAAATTCCCATAAATATGAATTGGAATTGATTCAATCTTAATAAGCTTTTTTATTGTCCATAGGTAAATACCAATTTATTTGCGGAACGACATACTCGTAAATATTCCAACAATTTATGTTCCTAAGCAGTAGGTTCCCTGCCGAAAATGCTATTTTTTCCTTTTCCAATAGATACAAAAAATTATAACGAAATGAAAAGAAAAATTAAAAAAGAAATATATAATCGAATTGGTAGCTTAAGGGTTGAAAATGCTTTGGAAATAATTCTCCTCATTATTCTAATTCTCTCTTCATTATCCACATCCCTCGCTAGTTGAACGTAAATCTTGTTACCGTTCTCTCTTCTTGTGCATCTAACTCATCGCGGGCACATTCAAAAGCTTTGGGCGATGAATAATATTTCACCTTAGAAAATTCCAAATTATTAAACAAGCATCCATTTTTTTTTTCTTTAAATTTATAATTCTCTACTTTAAGATCCGGATCCCGTAATCTTATTTTATTTTTGTATTTAAATAAAAAAGTCTAGCATTTGCTTGAGCATTCAACAGAACGTAGGTACAGCACGCCCGGTTCTCATGCAAGCCTGGTAGAGATGCAAATTTGTACTAGAAGTTATTATTTAATTTAATTTTTTCCATTTGGTGAAGTCTTGAGTTATGCTGGATTAAGACGATTGACAAATGCCAGTTTTGAAACTACTGAGAGGTGCAACATTTTTGGTCAGATTAGTCGCCGTATATTCAAATTATTACTTTAAAGATTTATATAACTCCTGTGGACTTTATGCATTTTTTTAATATTTTTTTTATAAGTTAGACAATTTTCCGTACATTTTTTTCGGATTACAAATATCATCTATTAAAATTTGATGGTCTTGAAAAATCCTGTAAGATTATTAATTCTAATCTCATTCAAGAGAAACAAAATGCACTTGGGTAACATAGCAAACTTGGGTCGCATGGGGTGTAAGAGAAGGCACGCACATTAAATTTTTAGTTGCGCAACTGTTTGGTTGCTTATAGAAAACGGATAAACTGTTTGGTTGAATGTCCGCGCAGGTGCATATAATTATATGTTACACAAAATAACGAACTTATTTTAGGCAATCGTTTAGTTTGTGTCAAAACACAAACTTTTTAGTGGCTCGAACCAAGCAGTTGCACAACTAAATATTATCGATTAAAAAATAAAATGCACGACTGGGTCGCACGAACTTGCTCCTATGTAATAGACTAAGAATTTTAAAAATGAATGTTATTAGAGAAAAACTGTTCATAAGCATAAAATTATTTTTTTAAATGACTAAAACAACTTCTTTAGTAGTTAAAGGTAAAAATAGGATGCCATGTGATTCAAGCAAATAAAGGTTAATGCCAGAAAAAAAACTATAAGTCTTTGTATTGGTTTCTTAAAAATATAAGATTTTTTATAAAAAAATTTTAAAACATTTTTAAGAAAAAATTTTGTTACGCCAATTTAAAGTTTTTATTATTGTTCGAATAAAAATTAAATTTACAAAAAGAAATATTGAGCCGTTTTTGAGACATTGAATTTTCCAAGAAAAAAAAAATAGATTTTTTTTTTTCAAAATTCAAAAAAAAATATTTTTCTTAAAGTTTTGAAATGCAATGTTTTTTAAACTTTTTAGAAGCTTCTCTCTAAAAAAATTCATAAAAATCCGTTCAGCCGATAGTGAAAAATTCAAAATTTTAAAAAATCGTTCTATGGTAGGTACAGTCAGTAATATCTTGTTTTCAATTTTTTTTTGTTAAATTATAGATTTTAAAAATTAATCGAAAGAAAAAAAATGTAAGCAAAATTCTCAGAACCGTTTTCGAGAAAAATACGATTTTCGAAAATCATTTTTTAACATTTGTATACAGGGTACCGCTATTTTTAGGTAAAATACATTTTTTTTTCTCATATCATGTAGAATTTTTTTAAAAATCCAGTTTTTGAGAAAAAAAATAGTTTTTGAGAAAAAAAATATTTATAAAATTCGTATGGTAGGTACCGTTATTTTTGGTCTTAAGAAAAAAAAAAAGAAAAAAACATCCTTTGTGTGGCGGAAATTAAAACCCATATCTACCAAGTTTGAAGAAAATCGGCCGAGCCGTTTAGGCTGTAGTCGAACAGACAGACAGACAAACGGACATAATTGCGAGACCCACTTTTTAAGTCTTCGCTATCATCGTAATGTCAACTTTGATCAAAATCTCGAGTTCGATTTTTTTACGAATGCATAACTTGCCTTATAGTACCTATAAGTCGCAAGTAAAAAACAGAAAAGGGAGAAAAAGGCGTATGACAAAATTTAAATGCCATAACTTTTATCATTGGAAGGAGCTATAAATCTTATTTTGCTAAGTTTATTCACTAGAAAAACTTTTCTAATTAAAATCTTATTTTCCATTCAAGTTTGTCAATAAACAACATTGTCACCAATTTAATGAACATCTTAACTTTTCTTCTAATTATTTCTATCTAAATTGTTTTTCCTTCCAACATCAAAACACTGACACGACATTAATATAAAAATACCACCTTATAGGTACTCGTAGCTCACATATAGGTAAGTATTTGTCTTGAAACTCTTATCAATACTTCAAAAGCTTTAATGGTGAATACAATTCATAAAATATATGGCCATGATGATGAATATAGTATATTAAGGGCATGTACGAGCAGCAGCCCTGAGTCTGTTTTTGAGAAAATTAAATAAGACGCATCTCTTGGTTGCATGTACTTGCTGTTGTGTAAAACAAACTAATTGAAGTAGGTTTATAAATGTTGATGAATGTGCTCATTGATTTGTCAAATTCTCAGAATAATTCCGGTTTTTCCTAAATAAATCTAAATCTAAAGGTAATATGAATCTGAAGATATTTCTTCAAATCCCTTATACGTTGAAAAAAGAATTTTTTTGAGTCCTTAATTTGCCCTTATTCCTTTAGGATATATTGCAAATAAGAAACCTTAACAGTCAACAATCAAACAAATGAATAAGTTAACGTAGGCGGACTGAAACTGTCTTCGTTCTTTAACCTTAATGGATCTTATGACCAAACGTCAGAGTTTCAAGATTTTCGTTTCATCAACAAACCAGTGACGACGACGCCGACGACGTGTTCGAAGTAGAAGATTCTATAGATCTCCACAGAACCATGACGAAGGTGATGAGTGATACTATAACACTCCAGATCCGAAAGACGTGGGTCTTGGCAGTGCGGGGTTGGTGGAATTTACCTTTAGAGAGAAAATCCCCTGCCCCGCATGTTCAGTTTATGAGCGTTCGTGCTGAATTACGTGCCATTGAGGATTCTTGTCTCGTCGCCTGAGTAAGATTTTTATTTTTAATTTTTTTTGTCCACCCAAGCATTTTTTTTTTAATATTCAGCAAACGACACCATTATTATTTCCAAACAATCTAACCGCAATCTGCTTGCAGCTACCAGATATACGCAATAGAGGGTGTTGTGTGTAAATGTGTTTGCGTAGGGCATATACACATTTCAGCTTTTCGAGCGCTGCGGCACACTCGGTGAATTCTTAAGATAGGTGGAGTTGGAGTTCAGTATCTATAGATTAGGGGGGGAATTTCAATTTGAAATGTCACCTGAGGTTTAGCGGTTGGATAAGTGTCAGCAAGAAGTGTAGCGATGTATCAGGAAGATATCTAAGGTTATCCATAAATTTAATTAAGTACATTACATAGATACTCATGTTATTCAAGCTAAACATTCCTCACCGATATTGTCTTGGTTTAGATGGCAATAAGGAATGTAATATTGAATATTTGAGTAGGTATCCCGTTCACTTTATGAGTATTGACCAATATTCTTAGGTTATTCAAGAATCTTTATAAACAATATTTTGATTAATTAAAGGAGAAATAATTCACCAAGGAGATGCATAAAATTCCCACGAAATACGAACACAAGCTTAACTGCTTTTTACCGAATAAAGTTTTTGTAAAGGCTGCTTTCCATTATTTACTATCTCGGGCACGGTGTTTCAGTCGAAGTCGACCAAAAACAAGCGGTTTGGGATCCGTAACAGCTCACCGCCGTATAGCAGTACAGGGAGTATGAGGGCTTTGAAGAGTCATCTCATAAGCAGCGCTGCCACCCTAAAGATAATCAAGCGAAGTATTTTTCAGAAAAAAGCGCAGTAGATTGCAGTACACCGCAGTAGATTTTAAAATATGCAAAACAAAATTCAAATTATAGAAATACACTTTATTTATGAATAAAAGCAACAGAACTTAAAAAAATTAATTCAACAGTTAAAAAAAAAAATAAACAAATTTCTTAAACTAAATAAACAAAAAATCACATTTCATTTTGAGAATTCTTAAGCTAGCTACACACGAGGCAACCGTTGAAGCAACGTGATGCAGCAAGGTGTTTCATTTGTTTACTACACACGAGGCAACTGTTGCCGCAACAACAGTACAGTTGGAGCAACCGACCGAAAATATCAAATCATTTTAATATTTCTGGCAACGGTTGCAGCAACTCAAAATTAATCGGCAACACAGCTACACACGAAGCAACCGTTGCTTCAACATGACCGTGTTGCTGCAACGGTTGCCTCGTGTGTAGCTAGCATTATATGTAGATAAAATAAATAAAAAAACATATTATTTCGAAAATGCATATATACATATAAGAAAATAATGACATTACTTCATTATGAATTCACCATTTGTGAATTTAAATTTATTATAAAATTCTACAATACCTGGTGAATCCGAGGGAGACCAACAATCCTCTTTTAGGTCTTTTAGCTCTTTGGCTAAAATAATATTTTGAAGGGTGTTGGAACTGTTTCTAGTATCAGTTTTTATTAAGTTGACTAGCGAAAATTTCCTTTCAGCCGCTGCGCTGCTATGCGGTAAAGAGCATAACAAAAGCATAAATTCTGCTAGCTCCACCAATGCAAATTCACCTACTGAGTTTTTATATATTCTGGCTTTTGACCAAAACTTTTGTTATGTCTGAAGGTTCATTGTATTTTTAAACAAAATCATTACTGCCTAACAAGAACCTCCATTGCATATTGAGCACTTCCGCATTTTCAGATGAATGTGGAAATTCTTCCAAAATGAATTTGAATTTTTCACTGAATGCATTCAGAGTGAGTGAACATGGTTGAGAACAAACTTTGGTTAAGTACTATTAACAAAAGAGGAGTAGATTCGTTTTGCTGCGCAGTAGATATTCATTTGGGCCAAAACGCAGTAGATCTACTGCTAAAGGAGTAAAGTAGCAGCCCTGGTCATAAGTGTGATTCTGAGGGTAAATCTTCTTTGGATCTCCAATATTTCGAAGTGGTCGCTATCAGTAGTTACATTTTGTCGTTGATGGTGGCCAGATGTTTGTTGCTTTGTGGCTAGCAAGCACTTGGTTTTGTACTCTTTTACTACAAGACTATCAAGTTTCGCCTGATCATCAAACGCCGCCGTTAAAGACTTTATTGTGGGCAGTTGAGAATATCTGATGATGTGAGGGGATATTGTTCATATACTTAGTGGTCTTCGTGCTTACGCTTGTCCCGCACTTGTTATGTTAAGGACTATTCACATATTAAAGCGACTAACGAACGAACATGCGTTCAATTTAACTTCTTGTTACCATAGTATTATTTTATTTGTCACACATGTAGTTTAAAACAAACAAAGAAACACAAATTGTGCGCGAACAGTTCATTAATTTCTTGAATGTTTGGATGGTATGTGGAACGCGAATAGACTTTGACAGTTCGTAGCAATCAGATAGATTGGATCAATTCATTTCTTTCAAGGGAGTGTCCGGTCCGAGAGTGCAGACGTGTTTCTGCGTCTGCACTCTCCAAAAAATAAAATTAACATAATTCTTGTAAAAACGTGTTACGGTTTAAATTAATTTTTTTTTTCCGTTTTTAATGTCTTTTGACTAAATTTTATTCGCTTTTACTAAAAGCGAACTTCCTGTAAAGATCCTAAATTAAACTCAACGCCGGATGGTGCTGTAATTACAACGAAAAAACTGGATCACTTTTTTAACACAAAGTGCCCATTAGTTCTCCCCAGCGAGATAAGAAAAAGTAGAACCTCAAAATGAGGCATTAACCTAACAAGTGGATTAAGCAACAGTGTAATACACTACACAAAAATCGACGATGCCGATACATGGCTCACTCCCAGCAGGAAGCGAACCTGCACATTAATAAAAATCCGCAACTGCAGTTCTGCGGGCAACAGTCCGCCGAACAACAATCGATGAAGCCGACATGTGGCTAATTCCCAGCAGGAAGCGAACCTGCACATTAAAAAAAAAAAATCCGCAACTGCAATTCTGCGGGCAACAGTCCGCCGAACAACAACTAAATCTCAATCTTGGGTCTGGAACTGAGGATCTCACGGCGATAGCCAACAACTGGGGCTTACAAAATTACCACCAAATGCAACAAGTAACGGAATTAATTTCAGTGCTAAAACAACTCCCAATAATCGTATATTTATATTATATATGTATAAGTATAGAGCCATCGCTCTCAACTTATTATCTCTGTCATGTGATATTAGTGTAATCGTATATTTTTCTCACTCAAAATGTATATAAGTAAGCAGTATAGAGCCATCGCTCATAACTGACTACCTTTCTCACTTTCACTCCTCCAGTGAACTAATTGTATATTCAAACATAAAGAGCATTCTCGCTCTCATTCTCAAAAAGACAAGAAATATTAACATTTTATACAAAAATTGAAAAGATATATTGCGCAATGTGCGTTTTTAGTTTTTAATGTTTAGTTTTTAAGTTAGTATTATGCCCCTATTATGGATGACAACTCAACTTAGTTGAACTGTACATCATGTACACTTCTATTCCTAAAGTATGCATTTTTTTGATTCGAAATAGTTTTCCTAAAACAACCAACGTTCCTCAGCGATTCCACCAATTGTTAAACTTGCTACTGCTCTTCGTTTCATGAGGGAAGGAAGTTGTTGCCAAAAGTGTAGTGGCAATGATTTTAATTTAGGACTGACTCAATCGATAGTGTCAGTTGAATTAAAAAAGTGGTAGATGTGATTGAGGAACTCATTTGTGGAAAATGGATAGATGCTCAGCTAACATAGAGCAACAAGTCGTTCAAATTGTGATGGCCATGTAGTTTTCAAACTAAAATACACTTATTACATTCTATTTTTATTAAAATTGTTGTTTAACTTACTGTTTTGTGTCCATATTTTTTATCCGAATGCAGATTTTTTCATTAAAATGTTCTACACAACTGCTTCGAACCAGTTGTCTGATTTTGACGCTTATTACAACTGAAGCACAACTCAACTTACTTACATAATACGAAGAGACAACTGAAAAGTCGACCATTTTGTTAGTTGTCTGCTAATCGACAACTGGTTGTGCTTTGACAGTCAACTGGTTGTGATCGATAATACCAATTTTAAGAATTACAACTAAACTATAGTTGAGTTGTCTTCCATAATAGGGGGGTTAGTATATTAAATCTGTAAATATGTATATAGTCAACGAAACTTCCGTTTCACGCAAATGTATAACGCTCTTGAGCACGAGCAGAACAAAACTATATTATTATATAAAAATTGACATGCCACGAGACTTAACCTTAAATAAAGTAATTGTTAAAGAAGGCCATACGCTACAGCCACTTTTGTACCTATGTTAAAGTTAGAATAAGATGAAACGACTTTGTAATTGATACTTAAAGACTCAATAAAACATTCATTCATTCATTTCTTTCAAATTTCTCTTATTTTAGCAATTAACCCAATTTTAGTATCTTAATATTAATTTCAATTATTTTGTACTACGTATAGTTTAAGAAAAATTAGGTCTTATTAATGTCTTAAATCTCATATGTTTTTTTATTCGTTGGTCGTTGGTCATTCGCATGTGAATATTGCTTTACAGAAGAAAATTGGATAAGCCACATTATAGCTCAGCTCCTTGCCAAAATGTTACCACTTACCTGTCTATGCTTAGCCTGGGTCTGCATATTAGTTCATTTGTTTAAGACTTCTTACAGGTAGCCCACATCTTTCTGCACATAATGCATAATTGGTTAAGCTGAGAAAATTAGGAATATTATTTCTTTCCGCAAGTGAGTTTTGTAGGGCTGATCCTTACCTGGTCAGCGCGTCATCACGTTCATTTCCTCAATTTCATTATGAGCCTGAACCTAGATAAGAGTGACATTGAGATTAATGTTCAGGAAGTTTAGGTCCGCAAAAATCAACCCGGAATTGCTGGACCAATACGGAGCATAAAGAAGTCGAATTGATAGCTTGAACAGAAATCTGGCTATCTATGAAAATTAACGTATTCCAGTTCTGATTTGCATAGCTGGGCACCGTTAATCAAAAAGTTAACTTCGTTAATCGTTAATCCGTTACTAAAAAAGTTAGCTTCGTTAAACGTTAAAGCGTTAAATTTCGGAAGAATTAACGCAAGTTAACGTTAATCGTTAATCCGTTAACATATGATAAAAATTGCATTTTTTTTATTTTTTTACTCTGTCGTCCACTAGGCGATCAACGCACAAATTTCGAATTCAACGCATACAACTCTAATATACGGTGCCTTCAATTATGTTCAACCAACGGGTTGGATCTAGTTGTTGGCCGTTGCTCAACGAATTGCGCAACAAGTGTACGGGTAGTGTACGAGCTCGTGTTGTTCCTTGAAAATGTTCGATCAACACGTTGAGCAACATTTTCAAGATAATGTGTTGCACATTATTTGTTCAACGCGTTGATCAATTTTTTAATTTTCCTTGGGATTTCTTGACGTAATATTGTGTTGCGTTGCGTTGGTTGCAGTAAAATGTGCCTACGTGATTGATGAACTATTGCGTTGCCATGAACTTGTTGTTGTTGTTGCAACTTGCAAACTGTAGTTTATTTTGGTTTTTCGTCATGAAAGGTGATACAAAAAAAGAGTGGACCACGGAATTAATTTTGCAGTTGATTTCAGCAATTGAGCAAGAGCCCAATATATGGGACATTAAGAGCCCCTCTTATAAAAATCGAGATACAAGGGAATTGGCTTGGTCTCAAATTTCCTCGAAAATGCAATTGCCTAATGTACCGAACTTAAGTCAAAATTATTTCAGGTTTGACGTTTGAGTTTTTTGTTTATCGTGGTGCGTTCAACGCGTTACCCAACGAGTGATCCTTGGTTAAGTGTGCGAAGGTATCAACTCGTTCATCAACTGGTTGAGCAACAATATCGAAAACGCAGTTGATCAACTCGAAAAAAAATTTGTCTGTCAAAATCGAACAAGTTTATCAACCAGTGTACGAGGTTATTCAACATTCGAGTAAGTTGGTCAACTAGGTGTACGCAGCTATTCAACACTGGAATAAGTTTTGAGAGTTGATCAACTAGGTGTGCGGGGTTAATCAACATATGGGAAAGTTGGTCAATTATGTGTACGGGGTTCCAAACGCATTTTGTTCAACTTTAGTTGCTCAACGTGAATTACGTAAGTTGCTGCACTAGTGTAAGAGGCTGTAAATTCGTTTATCCAACGAAAGAGTTGAATAAAAAGTTGAACGAAGTTGGTTGAACTTATCGCGCACATAGTGGACGACCGGCATAATAAAATGATCAAACGAAACGAATCTCTTCGCAGTTTTCTCAGTCGCACGCGCCGTCAAAATATAATACGTACCTATAGCTGTTTTTGTTTCACCCGCGGCACGCGCCGCACGGCACTTGTCTCATACTTGTCTGAACCTGTTTTTCGCGCCGCGCGGTAAATAGTAGGCATTGGATTAACGATTAACGGACTTAACGTGGATTAACGGATTTAACGTGTCCGTTAACATTTTTAAAAGTTAACTTAAAAGTTAATCCGTTAATCAAAATTTTAACTTCGTTAATTAACGATTAACGGATTAACGAGTTAATGCCCAGCTATGCTGATTTGTTACTTAGTTTAACTATTCTCTTGATCATGACAATAAAGACTATCATCAGCAGATTTTCATTGATTGTTGTTCTTAGGTCTTTTTTATAGCATACCCTTTTATAAGCTGAGTGAATGATCCAGCCTTTATTGACTGTATATGGTTTACACTGTTGCCCTTTTCCTTGCTCCCCCCTCCAACATTAGGTATGCCTTAATCGCAGCGGAAGGCTTGACTACTACGGTGAAAACTAGACCTTGGGAATTCAGGTAGAAGTGCAGTGTTATCAACAAGCTGCTTTCTAATGAGATGGTATAGTTAAAATATTCTCTAGATATAATAAACGGTTTATCTATAGCTAGGCAGAACTGAATAATTCTGGATTTAAATGTACTTTAGATCTATTGTGCACCTAAACCGAACTACTTGCGCATTATTTGATATACTAAGAGCTGAGTTCATTAAGCATTTTCGGTACAAGCCCTACCGCGTACAACAAGTTTGGTTATCAGTAAAACACGAGGATCCTAGAATAATGAAAAGCTTTAAATGGCAACAAGAACGTTAAAAAAAAAGACATACGAGAGGATCAATAAGTTCCTGAAAATTTAAACAAAAGGACATCTCAAACCCATCATTTTGTTTATGAAGAAGCATCTTTCAAAAGAACGCACCCAAGTTTGCAAACAGATCTGTCAACTATTTTTATTACGGCATCCATTTTGTATAGACGCCGCTTACGAGCATTTTAATTAAAAATAAAAAAAAGTGAATTTTGAATAACTCAACCCAAACAAAAGCTTGACAAATATTATGAGGACTCTTCATCATCGATTTAAACCATTTACCACTGGTTTCAGTGTGATCTTTTTGGAACAAATGACGCCAAACGTTCTGATCGCTTAATTGAGGTTAAACAACCAGAAATGATCGATAAAATCCACGGTTAGATATGGACGCTCGGCTTGCACGAACTTAAAAATAGCTGTCATTTCGGTTTTACCCTAATATTCAGAAATGAAAAAGATTTACACTAGATGGGTGCCGCGTTGGCTCACAATCGACAGCAAATTATGCAATCGTTTGACAACTTCAAAGGAGTGTTTGGTGATGTTCAAGAAAAACTTGACCGAGTTCTTACGCCGTTTCGTGAATGATTTATTACAACACACCAGATACCAAGAAACAGTCGAAACAATGGAGTTCATCAGGTGAATTGAAGCCGAAGAAGGCCAAGGTGGGATTGTTAGCAAACAGGGTCATTGCGACAGATTTTTGGGATGCGCGCGGGTGGTGTTACATCACATCGACTACCTTGAAAAGGGTTCAAGATCAGAGACTAATATTACACAGATCTGCTGTATCGATTCAAAGCAGTGATGCCATATTGTGGGTTTTATCCCTTTTTGTGGGTTTTTTTAGTCTAAAAAAAGCAAAAAGGGATAAAGGGTTTTTTTTGAAGCTCGTAGAACAAAAAAAGGGTTTTTTCATACTGAGAATTTTCGTTTTTCGTTTGTTAAAAAAAATTCTAAATTAGAAATCACTTCCACTTTTCCTTCATCTAAACATAGTATTAGGATGTTGTTCAATTTTTTCCGCTGTACCTATTTACCTATTCACCTTCCACATATTCTTTTTCACCTCAGTGAAATTACAATAGAATACAACTATATTCTACAATGTTCAAAAACTCGCTGGCTTTCTGTGCATCCCTGCGTGATTAGACTTTTAGAAAATTGGAATGTTTTAAAATCGTTTTTTCGCTTAGCTTCAAAAAATTTATGGGCAGCTCCTTCAAAATAAAGTTAAATCTTATTTCTTTTTCTTGAAACATGTTTTGTCGATTTTTAATCAATTTAATGCCCTTTTTCAAAACAGAAAAGTTTTGGTGCATTGCATAGTTCAGGAATGCAAAATTTAAGTTCTAAAAATGTGTTCACTTTTTATAAAAGCAGAGTTTTTCGAGCTACAGTGGGACACTCAGCTCGCAATTTTAAAAAATCCTACAAATTATACGTTGGATATTATAAATATATTTTTGGGTCAAGAATGCGAGGATTCCTTGATCTCGTTGGACAGCGCCGAAAGAGCAGATTTAAAAACAAATTGTTTGAATTTTTATAAATAAGAAAAAAGCTTCACTGAGGAAACTTTCGAGCGATGAAATGTGATTTGAGATCTGCCACATGAAGTATTTCAACGACGAACTAATTTTCCCAAGCTTAAATTATGTGGTCAAAACGGCCTTAAGTTTTCCGAACTCGAATGCAGAAGCAGAGAGAAAAATAAATTCAATTTGTTTATTAAGATCATGCTTCCAGGCCAAAAATATTTAGTGCTACAATTTTGAAATTAAGGAGGAGAACGTAGGTACATAATTCAAAAATGTACACATAAAATATGTAAATGTAATAATGTTCATATATGTATGTAGGTATAAGTTCTTAGAACTGCATATATGATTTTTTTATAAGTTAAGTGTGAAATAAGTTTTTTTTTTTTGTTTTTTTATAAGTTAAGTGTGAAATAAGTTTTTTTTTTTTTAATTTTATTTTATTTTTAAGTTTGTTGAAGACTGAATAATAAATAGGTATGTTTCGTTATAAAAAACTTGTTTTTTTTTTTTTTATTTCAAAATGGTTTATAATGAAAAAAACTATAAATTTTTGATTTTACACTTCGTGGGATATTTGTGGGTTTTTTCTTGTAATACCGTGGGATAAAAGGGTTTTTTTCTATTCATTCTGGGGTTTTACGCCTTAAAAGTCTGGCATCACTGATTCAAAGCCAATTTGAAGGAAAAAACGGTGCATTGGATAAAGAGAAAAGTTCTTTACCACCAGGACAACGCACAAGTCCGTATTTGCAGTAAGAAAATTGCATGAGTTAGGGAACAAACTATTCTTTCATCCAGCACATTCCGCAGATTTATGCGCCAATGAATATTTCTTGTCTCCAGACATGAGGAAATGGCTCGAAGGGTAAAAGATTTAGGTCAAATTAAGACGTCATCGTTGTTTTAAGGGGCTCGAAAAATCGAGAGTATCCAAAAATTTGAGAAACTTTGGATGAAGTGCATCGAGCTAAAAGAAGAAGAAAAAGAAGACTACTTTAAGAAATAGAACGTTCTTATGCCGAAAAGGGTGTTCCTTATTTAATTTCTTAGGGACTTATTGACCCAACCTGGTATGTACGAAGACTTAGAAATCACTTTCATCCCAGATACTATACTCTGTCCAACAAAAATTGTCAGTACAGGGAAGATAGGACGTTTGTCTCTCATTCTGGTTGCATTGCCATGCATAAGTGTGTCGCCTTTTAAAGCTCTCACAGGGATTCCGTAGTTTAAATCAGTGGTCACACTGGTCTTGTTATTGATTGACGCGTATTGTCTTGCTCTCCGCAATTTTGTATTTAATTTCAAGTTTTTCTTGCTTGGTTTATTTAGAATTGTGTTTGTTTTAATTAATATTATTTTTTGACTTGCATGTAAACACATGCTTTATATCTTTTAATTTAAAAATCGTCAATAATTAGTGTTTTTTTGTGATTCAATTTACGTAAGTTTGTTTGCCATTTTTTTGTTTACCCATATATGTATGTCAAGCTCAAGCTCTACTCTGAATTGCATATATATGCATTTGTTCCTCTCAATTTTTTTCTAAACTCCCTCTTTCCCTTCTTTCAGTAGAAAGAACTAATTCTAATTTGACGAGCTTTTTCATACAGCTTTCAGCTTTACTTTTTCTTCTCTCCACTCGAGGTCCCTATTTTCTATTTATTATTATTATAATTAATTATCATTTGCATTATTAATATTAATTCAGAAGCTCGCTTCTTAAGAGATCGGTGGTTGTGCGCGTCTGCGCGTTGACTGTAATTTGTATTGAATATAAGTGCGAAGGTTCAAATCCAGCTTTCACCACTACTTTTTTTTTTTTTTTTTTTTTATTTTTTATTCTAATCATTATTTAATATTATACATATTTTCATATTGGAAATTTGTTTCTTATTTGTCTGTCCCTTATATATTAAAAATGTCTTGCGCCAATACGAATTGTCTGGATCGCTCTGGCGTAGCCCCTCTTTTCAAGTGTTACGGACCTTGTGGAAATCTATTCCATGCCAAATGTGTCGGTACAAATAACTCGTTAATGGATAAAATTAATTCTTCGAGTATTGCTTTTTGGTATTGTCTTAACTGTAGAAAGATTTCGCTAGCTCATTTCTGTTTTAAGCTATCCTCCTTAAAAGATGAGCTAACGAAAATCTCCAAGGGATTTGATGAGTTAAGTTCGAACTTTGCTAATATTGTGACAACGGTTGATAGCATCCCTTCTCCGGTGCTAGTAGCTGACAACTCCTCTTCAACGGATGATATTCTCTCATCAAATCCTTCTACTTCTAGGAAAAGCAAAAAGAGAAGAAGGGACATGACCACCATGTCAGCCAACGTAGGTCCGGCACCTAAAAAAACGTCCCTTATTGGTAGTGAAGTCGTTGAAAATTCAATAACTCTATCCGACCCGGCTATCGAATCACTCCATATTAATGAACCAATTACTAATGTTACCGAAACCTCCTCTGAACCCACTGAACCCATTCCACCTCAACCTGTAACCGAAAATCTTGACTTGACTCCAACACAGGAATCCGTCGTTACTGGTCCAAAAACTTTAATTTCAGTTCCGAAGCCCAGGGCCATATTTATATCTCGTTTCCAACCCGAAACGATGCCTGAAGATGTTGTGGATCATTTGATTGCTACTAAGGCTATTGTCAATTCATCATGCGTCAAATGCTCCAAAATAAGCAAACCAAACAGCTTCGTAGCATCCTTCAAAATAATAGCTCCCAATTCTCTCTTCGAACCCATATGTAATACTTCTTGGCCTCCTAACACATTTGTAAAAGAATTTACAGCGCCCTTGAGAAGGAAATCAAATTTTAATTCGTCTCCTAGTATAAATTCAAAAAACTGCCCAGGTTCTGCATCTACTACCAGAATGTGAGAGGTCTCCGAAGTAAAACTTCTAAGACTTTCAAAAATTCCCTAGTTTTGCCATACGATCTTTTTGCCCTTACAGAAACTTGGCTTAACGCAACAATATTAGACACGGAACTTTTTGATAATGAGTTCTTAGTTTTCCGAAAGGACCGTCACGTTGACGTTACAAATTCAGTTGGCGGGGGAGTACTTATTGCTGTTAGAAGTATTTTCTGCTCAACACAAATAGTCTTCCCATTCAATCTGACAATTGATCTGTTATGCGTCAAAATAACTAAGGAATCTTTAGTCTTATTTGTTTTAAATGTTTACATTCCACCTAAAAGTCCTGCTTCCGTATACACTGAACTTTCTTTAGCACTCGATTTTATTTTCAGTTTAGCTAGCCTTGACAGTAAAATTCTTTTATTAGGGGATTTTAATCTTCCCCATATCGAATGGGTTCCCTCTGATGACGAATCCTATTTTGAAGCTTCCACAAGTTCACCCCAACAAGAGCTCCAAATGTTGGATAATATTATCTCTACAGATTTACAGCAAATTAGCTGTATACGAAATAATATGAATAGACAACTGGACCTTGTATTCTCATCTGACGCCGTTAGTACAGTAGTGGTAGAATCTATCTCTGCTTTGTCTAACATAGATCAATATCACCCGCCTCTTGACATTTTTCTTGACTTGAGTGGTCATTTACTAGAAAATAGTAATCCCCACGACTGTTCTTATACTTTTGACTTTCGGAGAGGTGATTTTCAACAGCTTTTAGATAGTTTAATTATTTCCGGTATAGAACGTTTACCGATTTCTAATGATCTTGACAAAACTGTCTCAAGCTTCTATTCTATTTTGATGAGATGCATAAATGAAACTGTCCCTAAAAAAAGATCTATTCCCTGTAATTCTTCTTGTCATCCTTGGTTCACAAAAGAACTCAAATGCCTTCGAAATAAAAGAAATAAGGCTTGGAAAAAATATATAAGGTTCATGACAGTAGAGAATCAAGTAGTTTACATTTCCCTTTTAGAAGAATTCAAAAAACTCTCTTATGAATGTTATAATGATTATCTTCAAACCATGGGGCTTTCCCTGAAATTAGACCCGAAAAACTTCTGGAAATTTATAAATTCCAAAAAGAAAAGCGACGGTTATCCTGTTAATCTCGTTTATAATGACGTAATCTTGAGTACTACTACAGAAATCTGTGAGGGATTTGCAAATAATTTTAGCCAATCCTTCATTGATTCCCCTGTTGTTGTTGACGATAACTATTTTCAATTCTTACGAAATTGTCCTCAGGTATCATTTAATAATATTACAATAGATCACGACAAAATTTTGGACTTTCTGTCACATTTAAAAGACGACTATTCTATTGGACCCGATGGAATACCACCCGCTTTATTGAAGAAATGTAAGTCTGTTTTAGCTCTTCCTCTGCGTAATATTTTTGTTCTATCCTTGAAATTAGGTAAATTCCCTGCAGTTTGGAAGAAAGCATTTTTAACGCCAGTATTTAAAAAGGGAGATAAAGCCAATATTACCAACTATAGACCAATTTCCAAACTTTCTTGCATTCCGAAGTTGTTCGAACAAGTTGTATGTGACAGTTTGACATTTATATGTAAAACTATTATCTGCAACCAACAACATGGTTTTATGCAAAAACGTTCTACTGTTACTAATCTTGTTGTCTTTTTAAATAAATGTTTAAACTCTCTAGAAAGTTGTCAAGAAGTTGATTGTGTATACACTGACTTCTCGAAAGCTTTTGATCAACTGGCTCATGAGATTATCAAGTTTAAACTTGTCTCATACGGATTTCCAACACCTTTCATCAAGTGGATTTCGTCATATCTTGAAGATAGGTTATATCAAGTCAAATTCAGAAATTCATACTCAAGAGAGTTTATTGCCAAATCAGGTGTTCCGCAGGGAAGCCATCTGGGACCACTACTCTTTACATTGGCTATTAATGATGCTCCTCTGTGTGTTCGCAACAGCGAAATTCTAATCTTTGCAGATGATATGAAGATTTATAAAAATATAGTATCTTCAAATGATCGGGCTTTACTGCAAGATGATATTAACCATTTTGCCTTGTGGTGTGAAAAGAACAGTCTGAACCTCAACCCGACAAAATGTCAAACTATGACTTTTTCTAAAAAACGTTCTCCTTACTCTCATGAATATGTTATCTCACGGCACATTTTAACTCGTGTTATGACTGTAAGGGACCTTGGAGTTCTTTTTACACCCAATTTAGATTTTTCTGCTCATATTAATAAAATCGTGAATAAGGCTAATTCAATGTTAGGGTTTATTAAGCGCTGGTCTAAGGAATTTGTTGATCCCAATGTCACCCGGGCTTTATACAACTCCTTGGTGCGTCCCCATCTTGAGTATGCATCGCAGGTTTGGACTCCTCTTTATGATATTCATATTGAGAGATTAGAATCTGTGCAAAGAAACTTTACTCGTTTTGCCTTGAAAGGACTTCAATGGAATGATCCTTCGTATGTCCTCTCTTATGACCAACGATTATCTATTCTTCAGATGCAAACTTTGGAACAAAGAAGAACAAACAATGATTTGGTATTTTTCCACCAATTAATAACAGGCGTCACAGATGCACCAGATCTTTTATGTTCGGTTTATTTTAATTATCGGGGAGGAGGTTATAATCTTCGAGGCCTCGATATGGTTAAGGTCCCAACACACAGGACCAACTATGGCATTCATGAGCCCTTGACACGTATGGGTAGACTTGTAAATTGGAATTCAAATATTTTTGATTTTAATATAAATAAATGTAAATTAAAAAACCTTCTCAAAACCAGTGGTCCACGCTCCTAAATGTTCTTTGTTTCCTGTTATGTTATTGTTTTGTTCTTACGTAATATTATTTGTGTCAGTGTTAATTGTAATAGAGTTTGCCTACTAACAACTAACACTGCACTAAATGATGAGCCGGTGGTATAACACAGTTCTCTGTGTTGGCAAACCATTGGTCGAAAGACGGAGCTTGCTATAAGCTTTCTTCGACCAATTCTGATAGTGTAAAAAAAAAAAAAAAAAAAAATTATAAATCGCCGCAAATGAAAGTAAAAAACGCGTAGGGCTACCGTCTGCCGATTCAAAACGACTGAAAACAATATTCAATTTACCTTTTCCCACAACGCCAAGCGGTAAGATAATAGGCGCGTTTTTTTTTTTTAAGTTGAAAAGCAATACGACAACACTCAAAATACTCATCTTCTTAAAATGAGTTCTCAAAAGCTTCAAATCCCAAAAACTCCTTAATAAAAAACACTGAAAAAGCTCTTTGCTTGCAATTGAGAATGATAATGGTAACTCTGTCTTGATGTAGATAAAGAGCGCACGATCGTATTGAGTGACACTTGAGACTTGACACTCTTGTCTTGAACTTGACAGTATCTCATCAGCAGTGGGATACGATGGTCGTGTTGGGGTGTACAAATTTTGCAAAGAATTACAACAACAATTCCTTAAGAAAAGTCAGTGGCTTGCTCTTTTTTAGTGGCATTTTTCCTAACGCATTGTAGTGAGGGTGCATCAGGCGCCACTGCTTTAGAAAAAGCTCTCCCATAAGGCCTGTACTGACAATTTTTGTTGGACAGAATATAACAAAAAGCTGAAGAATCATTCTAGGAAAAGCACCACCATTCATATAACATTAGCAAAAATCGACGCAATGCACGTTTAAAAATACAACTTAGACTTAGACGTACATTTAAATTCTAATCATTTCATTCTCCGGAGCTTGACTTCCGAACTTTTGACTCCTTGACATACCTGTAGATGCGAAAGTCTACAGAGAGCACATGAGCAAAAAAATCTCAGCTGTGCGTGTTCACTTAACACATACTTTAACAATCAGTGATTAAAATATTGCGATCCGGAAGTTTTTTAAGAATGCCAAACAGCAGCCTGCTGGTTTTAATACTGGGGCATAGGCCCTTACAAATAGTGAAGTTAACATAGTCTTTCCGTTTGTTGGTGTCAATTGTCGGTGGTGTCAGTTGTAAGCAAATGCCCGCACTTAAATTGTGAAACTTCCGTATCGGTGAGTTTGTCGGTGTTAATGCCCGGTACTCTTCTGATGCTTCACTTCAAAAAGCTTATACAAATGTAGGAATTTATTAATTATTTGAGCTGCAACATTCGTAATGCACATAGACTTCTTCTTGTTTAGTTTTCTTGAGTCCCACCTTTTATTTTTTCCAACTTCAAAGTAACTGAGCATTTTTTTGCATTTCTATGTCCTCGTATCTTTGAAAAAAAAAAAATATTTTCTTCACTCACACTCCCACAAAAACGTTTCCGGCTCTTATTTATCATTTTCAAAACTTAAAGGGGCATATTCATAAACATTTAGTAAAGTCATGACTTCTTAATCCATAACTTTAGTCTAGTCTGTTAAATGAACACGGCTGCTATTCATAGACAATTTCCTGGTCAAGTTTTGCTAGCAACAGTTTATATGTGTATTCTACTACAATTATACTTCGCTCGTTGACAGGACAGCTAAACAAAATTTGTAAATTTCAAAACAGTTATTTTTATTATTACTTGAAGCCGAAAAAGTATGTACAATAAAGAAATAATATAAGTTTCAAAGTCAATATTAATAAAATAAATATTTTGGGAATAATTTCAGATGAACAAAGAGAACATCAAAAGAGAGAGACAAGAAAATTGGACGCAAACGGAAAAGGAACTTTTGCGGGAGCTTGTACGTCGGCATATCAACGTCATAAACGACAAAAGAAATGATGTGAAAATGATTTCAAAAAAGAAGTCAGCATGGATGGATGTGGACATCAATATGAAGGCTGCTGGTTTCAAGAGAACGGTTCCAAAATTAAAAGAACAATGGCATCGTATGAAGGTTGCTGCTAGAAAGAGCAACACCGAAATGCAAAAAAGTCTTCGAGCTACTGGAAACGTTGTCGAGGTTAAAGAGCCACCGGAAGAAGACCTAGCTGTTCAAGACATGATAAGAGAGGATTTCATGGAGGATTCTATATTGATTGACAGCAACACAGATGCTTACGAAGTAGAATTCCTTCAAGAAGCTATGCCGTCATTTCAAAATGACTATTTAGAAGTAAAAGATTGTCATTTTGATCCAGTCGTGGAGGAAAACAGTATTGACGATTGCAAGACTCCTATCCAAAAACTTAAACATTTAAAGAAAAAAAATGACCCAAAGCCAGTCGATATTCTGCAGCAACGCTGCAAGCAAATTGTGTGTCAAAGCAGCCAAGAACAAGAACTACATGATCTTAAATTGGAACAGCTCAAAAATAAGATTAAATATGAAAAAAAGCTATTCGAAAAGGAGCTCGAAATAAAAAACATAATTTTAGAACGGGAGAAGCTGACCTTGGAAAACGCAAGGAAATAAAACTAATTTAGTGATTACATTCTAAAATACCTAGTTTTAAGTTATCATTTTTTTTGTACCTACATTGTTTGTACTTACCAATGGACTGATTATTTGTATTGTTTGTTATTTTTTGTTACAAATGAATTAAACTTTTTTTTTAATTATAAGGTTTTTTTTTATTATTAATATGAATTAATATTGTTTGTTGAAGTTTTAGGTTTAAGAAAATTGAATAAATGAATAATGATAATTTTTTCTTATTTAATTTATGTAATGTTCTTTTCTTTTCATACGAAATTGTTATTTATAAAATTCTGTCGAAAGATTCTAGCCGGTATATCCCTTCTTTCGGAAAAATTTTCGGCTTCTATATCACTAGAAAATTGAATATCCTCGTTGAGAACTGTAATAAATAACGATTTCATTCGAAATCTAAATGCTAGTATACTTTTGTAGGTATACTTACAAGACAAATTTCTTTCCTTAGCTATGTTATGCAAAACAGCGACAGCTACAACAACATTTTTTGCAGTGTCTAGATCAACTCTCAGTCTCTCGAGAATAGAACGAAATTTGGATTTAATCTGTCCATTTAAACATTCAATTTTGTTTCTAGTTGCGATGTGACATTTGTTGTATTTCTCTTCCTGTAGAGTCTGCGGATTCCTGACGGGAGTAAATAGTATTTGAGACAAAGGATACCCTGCGTCTCCAAGTAAAATCCCATTATGCGCATTTCTGGTATGTTCAAGTCGACTTTTCAAACTGCATGAGCTCCAAATACGTGAATCATGTCTCGAACCTCTAGATCGTGCTACGATGTCTGTGATTTTGCATTGTGCATCACATACAATCTTCAGACATGTATAAAGGAATGACAACATTTTCATTACAAAAAAATAAATATATAGCACAGGTACATACTTGAACGTTGAGTGAATAGTACCCTTTTCTATTCAGAAAATGTCCAGCGAAACTTTCTCCTACGATTTTAGCAGGGCACTTTATTCGGACGTGTGTACAATCGATCGTCCCGATAACGCTCGGAAACTGTGCAATGTGAAAAAAATCCGATTTTACCTTTTGAAACTCTCGAGTTGTTGATGGGAATTTGACAAAATTTGGAAGCTGTAGTGCGATTTTTTTAGAAATTTTCGCAATAATTCTGCTAACAGTTGGTTGCGAAATACCATGAAGGTCAGCTTATCATCAAAAAAGAAATATAATGTTATAAGGAAGCTCTGGATCTTTGGAATTCTTTTAATACTACCTATATCACTCTGGTGAACATTTCTGCCAAAAAATCGTAGCGCCGTCAGAACTTGCAAACTTCCAGAAATTGGTAGACCTCTTTGACTGGGTAGTTCCTCGAGATTAAGCAAATTTATTATAAAATTTGTCGTTTCTTTATCGAATCGATATCTTTCATAGAAATCTTTATCGCTTAATTCATACGGATTAAAACGTGCCTTGTATGTTTTGCGTTTCCTTCGAAAGTTTTCAACTTCACTCAATATATCCATATCCTCCAATATATAAAAATCTTCCAATGTATAATTATCTTCCATAGACATATTTTTCTAAAAATAAATAAGAAACTTAATTTTTTCATAAAACAATATTTAATAACTTACTTTTACGTCTGTCTTGAAGAAAGAAAAATCTGTTTTTGACAATTTGACATGTTAAAAACAGCTTAAACATATCATTACCTATGTTTAATGTTAGACCACAGGTTTTGTCCTAAGCATAGGTTTAAATTTATTTATGAATATCTTAAACTGTGGATTAGCTTAGCTTCTACTTGGCAAGAGTTTAGTAAACATCTATGAATATGCCCCAAAGTGTCATGAACGCTTATCCACGTAAATTCTCCTTCCTCCCACAAACACCTCATTAAAGGACATAACACTGCTTGAATGTGTTAAGAAAAACACTGAAATGGATAGAAGATTCTTATTTACACCTCTCATTCCTCTCAGCAAATAACCATTCAAGTCCAATGGATTCCTTAGAGCATGAGAAAAGTCCTTAGACAGGTAGATAGGCAGTAGACAACGTCATAGTCCTATGCACCTCCTACCATACAGCTTCCTGTTTTTCCCCATCGACCTGGGACTCTCGTTAAATGAGCACGAGTTTATCTATTTTGTTTTTGTATTTCTCCATCATTAAGCTTTGTGTAAAAATGGCATGGGTAATGCCATTCAAGGAGCCAGAATCTACAAGGACAAGGTGTGATATCTACCCTGTAATTTTTTTTATTGTCTCAAGGCTTCAAAAGAAGGACTACTGACTGACTAGTGATATAGCACAAAGTGTTTATGTCCTTTTTTAAAGTTCCGCTTTGAATATTATTCTATTCAGACACCAGTAATGCTTTTACATCCCTTGGGAGTCTTTTTGGTATTTTAGGGGCGATTCAATAAACGATGGTAAAGGTAGGTCCATTAAAAAATTGTCCTATTGGGTTCGTTTCAAAATCTGTGTTTTACGACCCAAACTTGTTGTGGTTTGAATCATGTTTTTTGAATTCACATTGACACCAGGCCGAATTTAAAGGTACAGAAACCTTTCCATCATTAGACTTGGTTTGTTGAATTTTGTAAAATGCTTTGTACTAGCCACAAATAAGAACTAATAATTGAAGTTGGCTTTTTAGAAGGGAGTGAGGGACGGGTTGTACCCTTGAATGTTTATTTTGGGGATGGATGAACATTGTACACACTTGTATAGTTGTTTCAATTTAATGTTGTGGGATGTGTGGTTAACAAGGGGACTTGCCATAAAGGTTATCCTCTGATGAAAGGGAAGAGGCTTTTTCAAAAAATTATAGTGTTGAATTTATGCTGTGGTTGTTTCTAATACGAGTTTTTTTTTGTTTTGTGTTTCAGGTAAGGATCGGGAGATGCAATTTACTGTTAGTGGAGTAAGTTAATTTATTATATTTATTTTTTGCAAATTTTTTTTTGGTGGTACACATCAGGGCCGTACCAACAATCTAATTAAGAGACGACTTTAATATTTGAGCGAAATGGACCAAATGGAACTCTAAATTATGAACCGTTTATTGTATGGAACCTAAAAAATAAAATGCAGCATATATGGTCAGTTATGTAGAGTCCATTAAATAATGCTTTATTTCGCTCAGATATTAAAGTCGTCTCTTAATTTGATTGTTGGTAAGACCCATTGTATGACATGTAGGTGAATTTCCTATGAAGTGTACGAAACTTAAAAATTAAAGTCTTAATTGTGATCAATAAATTAAAACGTAGTCAAGCCTAAGAACAACAGAACGAGAAGGAACAACAGCTAAGGACAATCTTCCGGGACCACCGACACATGCCAGCAGCGACACCAGAACATGTGGCTTTAGTTCGACAAGAAATTTTAGAAATTTTAGAATTTTAAATTGATTGATGTTTTTAAAGAAAAATGTTCTCAAGCATAAAATTCATATTTTAAAAGGCTAAAACAATACCTTTAGTAGGTATAGTTGGAGGTAAAAACAGAATCTGACTTCTTAAGCAAATATGAATTTATGAAAGAACAAAAGTTTTAAGTAGTGGCGCGTACCTGAGTAATTGGACGGACTTTTAAAAGATTATGATACTACTTAACAATTTGCTAACTTTTTAGTAGATTACTATAAAATAAAAAATAAATTTGGTGGTGCAACAGCTCGGAGTGAACCAGGACCTAGTGACTTACAACTCGCAACCATTCCTTTGTGCTTGTTACCAGGAACGGAGGGGACCTACAATTTTCTGCCGATTCCAAACGGCTAATGAGTAGCACTTTCCATGACAAGTGATACTCTTGGAGAATTTGTCAATTCCTCGCAAGAGGCAGTACACCCCCGAAAAAAACTTTCTTGCAGCGGCTGAGAATCGAACTCGAGACCTTTCGCATAGCAGTCCAACGCACTAACCATTATGCCAAGGGGTAGATTACTAACTCTTTCCTAATTTTAAACATTTGCTAACTAGTATCTTGGTAAGGCTATTTTTTTAATAAATTGCTTCTGAACACACCTTAAGTATTGCAGTTCATGCAAGAAACTAAGTAAACAGACCTATTTTGATGTTTGAAAATGTCAAAGAGTCATATGAAGTTAGCATGATACTAAAAAAAATTAAAAAAAAACGTATTCGATGGTTTTAACTTAAAAAAAAAAGGATAGTGAAAGTATGATGTTATATTCAATTAAAATTTGCAAAATCCTCATTATAACCAAGTTTGTGTGTGGTTTCATTAATCGGCCAAACTTTATTCCGACTATTTTGCAGATGAGCTGGTGCATACTCCCATTTAAGCCATTGCCTGCTACTTTGAACAGTGCGGCAGCGAGGACGTCATTTCAAGTGGCTTTGTTGGACTTAAGATTCGATATGACTATCTTCGCTTGGTCCACTTCAGGTGGGCGGGATTGTTAGTCAGCGTCACCTAAGTCAAATTTTTCTATCTTCCTAACAACAGAATACTCTTCGTCTTCGTGTTATACAGTTTGTAAAAATGGTTTTCCCATATTCTCAGCATTGATTGTGGGTCTAACACGATTTTCTCTTGATTGTGCATGCAGGCTTCGGCTGGGTGATTGTATCCTTGAGAGGTTTTTTTTACCTTTTTGGCAAAATTTCCGAAACTAATTCCTTTTATGGTATCCCTCTATTTCCTTGATCAAGTGATTTTAATGCTCCTTCTTTTTCTCTCTAAGAAGTCGGTGTTTCTCTCTCTTTTCCTGTTCGTAGAATTTGTGAGCCTCTTGTTTAGTTGCATGTGCTTGGATTTCAGATATTTTGTTGTGGTGGTCGTATAAAACCCAGCACGTAAAGAGCGGCATCTCTGATGGATTCTTGGCAATGGTTCTCGATACTTGATGCTGGTGGCATATGGCTTCCTAAGAGGCTGTTAGAGATCTGGTGATTTCTTGAGATTGTACCTCACATTACTTCCTTGTTTAAACTTGGGTTGGTATATCCACAGCCGTACCTTGGCTACAATGAGGAAGTGATCCGAGATTTTGTTGATCCTTCGCAACGGGAAGACATTTTTAATAGTGAGGAAGCGGCTTGTGCCGATCGCAATGTGATCATTCTGACTAACGGTTTATTGATCAGGAGATCTCCATATTCGTTTGTGAATATCAAGATGTTTGATCAGTTTAAATCGATTTATCGGAGGTTGTGTCGTGCAGGCTGTATCACCACCACCATAGATTCGTATCGTCGTGAGGCACTCGCTCACACAGTTAAAACTTTTTTTGCCTAAGTTTAGTTCCAACAACAAATCCGCACTTAAATAGACACCGCTTTTGTTCTCGATAGTAATAGCCATTGTAGATACATAGTAGATATCATAACCTTTTAATTTTCGTCTTTGCGGTCCATACCATCACATTTCTTGGATGGCAGTAATATCTGCTTTGGGTCAGTTAAGAGCTTCTTTTAATTGTTCGGCGCGCATGGCCATTGGAAATACAGATACAGATCAAAGGGCACGGTAGTGCCCAGCCAAGTTCTGGCACTACACACTTTTTACAGGAACAAACTCAGGCGATTTTTGACCCCTTCCTATCTTCAGTACCAATGAAGTCAGAAACTTAAAACTCCGAATGTATGCTAATCAGGCACAGGCGCCTCACCAAATATCTATTTTCTAGCATTAGCGGTTCCTGAGATATAAGGCCTCAAAAATCACAAAAACCGTAACTGACTGACTGACTGACAGATCATCAAAATTATGGAGCACTTCCCGACATCGTAGAATCTTGTAATTTTGCACAACGGTAGGTCTTGTCATGCAAGCAGAGGAAAAAACCGAAAATTTGAAAACTTTCTCCGAATTGGTGTTGTTTGAATGGAGCACTTCCGACTGCTGTAAGCCGATGAAATTTGGTAAAAAGGTAGGGCTTAAATTGCATACAAAGAAAAAAATATAAAATTTGCGGTTTTCCATTCAGGGGCGTGGTATCCGCCCACTTCCTCAGAACTGATGTAAATTATATATGACACACTTCCGATTGCAGTAGGACAATGAAATTTGGTAGAACTGTAGGGCTCAAATTGCATATATAAAGGACCAAAAATAAAAATTAAGATTTTCAATTCAGGGGGCGTGGTATCCGCCCACTTTCTGAGAAAATGTTTAATTTATATGGAGCACTTCCGATTGCTGTAATTAAGGTAGGTATGTTAGAGTTAGGTATCTTGTCAGGATAAGAAGAAATAATTAAAGCGCAAATCAAAATAACCAATTACAAAGAGAAAATATACCAAAAGAAATAGGAAGCTATAAACTAAGTGGATTTTAGTAGGTAGAGTCCACCCTTCTATCTTTCCGTATCTTTCGAGATTTTTACGTAGCAAAATATTAAAATCTTTGCAAAAATGAGTGAGATCAGACCAAAAAACATAAATGATAAAAAAAGAGCCAAGTTCTTCTATACAAAAACCTTTGTGTAACAAGTCAGCCGTGAAAAGTACTGAGATCTAAAAGTACGCCAAGTTCTTACTTCATGAAGGTTTAATACCGAATATTTAAAGTAGAATAATATTGAAACAGCTACAATGTAATAGAGACATTTTATTATTTAATGATTACTGGACTAAAATCTGATGGGCTTACTTGGCAAGTTTTTTTTTATGCCCAATTCAAAATGTTTTGAAAACTTGCCGTGATATAAGCGATATAGGTCTTTACGATGTTACTTCTCTTGTTGGCCAACCTTGCTTAGATATAACAATGACTTCTGCAGTTTTCTAATGATTTGGCACACATTTAAAATTATGCAAAAATTTACAGAATACTATTCAAACTTTTGAAGAGCTTAAGCATACAAAATTGATCAAAATAAGTTGTACCGTTTTTTGAAAAAAAAAAAACGAAAACAAAAAAATGGTTCTATTGGAGGTACTAAAAATCATTTTGGTTTTTTTTTTAAACGTAAGCTAGCTTTTGCTAAAATATTTGTTTCCTAAAATTTACATAAAAAAACATTGTCATGGCGGGTTCGGTTATTTTTGGTCTTAACATTTTTTTTACAAATTCATAACTTGCCATATACAGGGTGATTGGCATAAGGTGTGACAAAAAGCTAGGGCGTGTAGGTTGGACTTAGACAAGAAAAAAATCGTATGGGAGGGGGGGGTCTATTTCTCCCCGTTTAGGCGGGAGGGGCAATTTAAGAAAAAAATCACTTAAAACAGAAAAAAAATTATTAAAAAATAACGGTGATACCTACAGAGTAATGCTATAGCATTTTGAAAAGCCAAAAATACATTCTTTAATTTTGTTTTTAAATAAAGTAGTTCGAGTGAATAGTTTTTGAAAAATTAATTTTCAAAATCAAAATTTTGAAAAAAAAAATGAAATTTTTTTTTTTAAACAATTTTTTTTCAAAATTTTACGTAATTAAGTATTATTTTTTTATTCAATTTTCAATGCTCTTATTAATTTTTGATCAAACACAAAAAACCGGATGTCAAAATGTTTTGTAGTTTTTGAGAAAATCAAAAATAACAAAAACTACTTTTGTTCTAAGAAAAGCCTTTTATTTTAGTTTTTACGTTTTTGGATTCTTATGTAGGTGAATTTACGATTGAAAGGATTAACTTTCTTTTTACTATTCTTTTAATTATCGTCTTATAAGCATACAATAATGTGACAAAGTACTGGATTAACCATATTTCACACATTTTTTCATTGAGAACACCTGCGTGAGAGCATTGGTTTAAAATTGACCTGCCACTTTTTTATTATGGTGGGGTCGGCTTGGCTTAGGTGCATTTACGAAAGAAAGGATTAACTTTTTTTGTAAAATTTTTTTATTATCAGTCTTATAAGCATACAATAACACATTTTTTCATTGAGAACACCTGCATGAGAGCATTGGATTAATATTGATCTGCGAATGTTTTTTAAATAATGCAGCGTTACACGCCCTAACTAGTGACAGAAAAATGCAATTGCGAAATAAGAACAAAAATGTTCCTGAATCTTGAAATCAATTTAAATAATAAATACATGCATATTTAGATAAAATACATAATTACTGTTTATTTAAAGTTAATCCTTTCTTTCGTAAATGCACCTAAGCCAAGCCGACCCCACCATAATAAAAAAGTGGCAGGTCAATTTTAAACAATGCTCTCACGCAATGAAAAAATGTGTGAAATATGGTTAATCCAGTACTTTGTCACATTATTGTATGCTTATAAGACGATAATTAAAAGAATAGTAAAAAGAAAGTTAATCCTTTCAATCGTAAATTCACCTACATAAGAATCCAAAAACGTAAAAACTAAAATAAAAGGCTTTTCTTAGAACAAAAGTAGTTTTTGTTATTTTTGATTTTCTCAAAAACTACAAAACATTTTGACATCCGGTTTTTTGTGTTTGATCAAAAATTAAAAAGAGCATTGAATATTGAATAAAAAAATAATACTTAATTACGTAAAATTTTGAAAAAAAATTGTTTAAAAAAAAAAATTTCATTTTTTTTTTCAAAATTTTGATTTTGAAAATTAATTTTTCAAAAACTATTCACTCGAACTACTTTATTTAAAAACAAAATTAAAGGATGTATTTCTGGGTTTTCAAAATGCCATAGCATTACTCTGTAGGTATCACCGTTATTTTCTAATAATTTTTTTTCTGTTTTAAGTGATTTTTTTCTTAAATTGCCCCTCCCGCCTAAACGGGGGGAAATAGACCCCCCCCTCCCATACGATTTTTTTCTTGTCTAAGTCCACCCTACACGCCCTAGCTTTTTGTCACACCTTATGCCAATCACCCTGTATAGCAGTTTTCTTAAAAAATTCTCCAAAAATAAATCTTCGCATGAAAATTACTCGCAATTTATGGTTGCATGCGCGCCAGAACGATCTAGGGTTGAATGTCTCTATAGGTTCTGGTTCTCTATTAATTGTTACACCACTAAATTAAATATGCAAAATTATTCAAACTTTCAAAGAGCTTTTACATTTTGTTAGAAATCAGTTCAGCTATTAACAAGGAAATCAAAAAATCGTTGTATGGTTGTAAGTAATAGTTTTTGATAATTTGTGTTTGGATAAGTCATACCTTCGGTAAAAGACATATTTTTTTTATCAAAATTGCTAGAGCAGTAGTAGGCAGGTATCTCAATTTTTAAAACTTAGCATCTAGGGAATTTACTAAAAACCTTCAGTCGAAAAAATTGCTTAAGCCGTTTAGGTTGGAGATCTTGGTTAAGGTAGACATACTAGACATAAATGCATAATTAGAAATACGAAATTGCAATACTCACTTTTTATTCGTCTTCTCTGTTATAGTAAAGTAAAGTATTATCTTGACCTCGGCTTTTCTATGACTTCCGCTGATTGTTTCCGAGAACATGCCTTATAATATTAAAATGAATTCACATAATATTTTGTGCACTCTTACGTCCCCTTGGGAAAGAACGTAAGTTCCGAAATAAATTTGGGGCACAAAGTGCTATCGTGTCTTTTATCCTGGATTGATCCATTTCAAAGAATGACATAAAATAATAACCACAAACCTAATTGATCAGTAGGTATAAAGATAGGAATTAATAAAAAAATAAACCTAAAGACAAACGGACGGTTCGAACTCTTCATAATCGTAATGGTTTTGATTAAAATCACTAGATTTTGCTTTGAAATAAATAAAATCTCTTAACAGAAGCTTAAAACACTTTTTTAAATTGTTCTTGTGATTTTAGAACGTTTTTATATCATTTTTAAAACTTCTATTATCCTTTTCTATGACTTTGATCCGTTTCTTGAAATCAGTTTTCGTTCCTTTTATTGGACTATTTATAAACATAAAATACTCCAACTTGTCGACTTATTTTTATTTTGTCAATAAGAAGATTAGTCAATTTATGTGAATACAGAAAAATACCCAATTTGAAATTTTATTGATATCAACACTCAAATAAAGTTGGCTTTTTGTAGTCTACATTACATTACATTACATTTTACACTACACCGTAGATAAATCTACGGAGTAGAGACACAGAAAAGCACTGGCAACTGAGGCCATCGGCTTTAGACAATACGACAGAGAGAGACACACAAAGAAAGAACAACAGAAGAAACACATGTCAACAGCACACGGTTGGTATTTGAACGGTCCCCCATCCAAGTACTAACCGCGCGCAACGATGCTTGATTTCGCTGATCGATGGGAAGCGATGCTTTCATCAAAGCCACGGCCGTTGACTTTTTGTAGTCTATTTGCCTTAAGTCCATACAAAGCTATTTGAAAGAAAAATAAACTTTCTGAAAATGCGCATTAAATTTATGGCAAAGCAAATATAGGAATCAACTTACAACAACAACAACAACAACAAGTGACAACTAATAAAAACAACAACAAAAAAATGACTGAATTCTCGAAATTCTCAACAGCTATAAATTTACTTCTCGTTCTCGTGCAATCCGACTTTATCGCCCGTGGATTCTCATTCTCCATGGCAATGATAACAAAAATATAAATAAACATCAATAAAACTGTCTTTTGACCTTATCAGAAATAAACAGGCGTCCCATCCCTAAATCCACGTTTGTCATACTTCAACTTCACCTTCTCACCACCCACCCTCCACACGTGACGTGACTGATTTTTGTTGTTGAAAGTCGATATTCAGCGAAGGCGTTTCATATTTGTTGTTATTTGGAAGTTGGGCGTGGGGTGGAGAGGAGTTAATGTCGAGGATGCCCTAGGCGAGGCGCAGTGCCAGTTCGAAGGTATGTGTGATTGCACTATCAGCAGGCATTCCCGGTGATATAAAAACAAATTCAGGGATCTAATGAACGCCAAGCCCTGAAGCCCATTAACCCCCGCATTCTCTTGTTAGGAATTCAGCATGAGTCATCATGCTTCCCAGAAAAAAAAAACCCATTAGCCCCCGGGCCATAGCTATAGGGAATATCAAGGGAGGTTTATAAATATAAATATTTATAGTGTATATAACCCAAAGGCCGTCGATTTGTTTGCGGGCCTGTCTGCGCTTCATTTGTTCACACGCATAAAGCTCCCCTTTAATTGATTCCAATATTTTGCCGATGTCTATGTCGGATAATATGTGTATATGTTCCTATAACATCTGTGATAGATTTATGGAAGAGGCATCATTATTTCGCAAAATCTATTGATTTTCTCTTACCTTTTCGTATTTTAAAGGCCATTTTTTACTTGATTTATGGAGAAGCATGTTCGATGGAGTGACTGCTTTACAATGTTTTTTTTTATCTGCAGACTTTGAACAGCTGTTCCAGAAAAAGTTTGACAAAGACTTGAGCGTATTCTTCTTTCAAAAAAAAAATTACGGTTTTTTATGTTTAAATTTGGATCGTATGGAAATTTTAATTTGATAGGTCTTTTTATCATGTCTTTTAATAACGAGACGTATCTTTCATTAATAGACTTTTTTATAGACTTTGCTAGACTTTACATACCTCCATGATACACTTTACCCAAACAACAGTTTTTGTATGTACTTTGTTATACAAGTTTTCTTTTCATATTAAGGGCTAAGGGCTTTTATCGGATTTTGATTAAATGTTAAATTAAAGACTTATTCTCTTTTAAAGCTTCTTGAAATTCGGATAGCATCCGCTTTGGAGTGTTGGGATTGGAAGTGCAAATTAAGTGAAACTGGATCGGAAGAAGATACCAATGGAAAATGATATAACTCAAGTTGTAACTACGGCCCGGGACTGGGTAGACCTGAGTCTCAACCAATATGGACTAGCTAGAGGGTTTTCCAATTTGCGCGGGTAGATTTTGGTGGCCTGTGGGTGCCATATTGTTTTGGTGACATCTGTCATCAAATCCTGTTGTGTATTATTCAGTTAATGATGTCTAATAACAATGGCAAGTTACACGATTAAATAACACGTCTAAATCTATCAAAGAGAGTGTTCATTAGGGCAAACGTTTTGCGCGTTGAGCCCATTGATTTTTCGGAAGACATGGTGGCCCTTCATAGTCAACTCTTCAACGTCTTGTAGCCATATCTAAGACGACAAGAGTTTGGTATCAATCAGCCAACATTCTTACGTCATAGGAACCTAAGATTGGCCAAGAAAATCGCACGCGGTCCGTGAAAGTGTACAGCACGAGAACTCGGCCATTCACAATTTTCAACTTGGCAATTACCTATTTGGGCCTTCATACAAGATCCAACTGACCCCGAAGCTCGGAGCGTTTCGAAGAGGAGTCCAATTTTGACCGAAAAATCTTTTTTAGCGACGAGCCTCATTTTTCCATAAATGGCTGGTTAGCAAGCAAAATTGCCGTATATGGGATGACACCAACTGACGCAAGGTTCACCAGATGACTACGCTTTTTAAGAAAGTTTCCGTTTGGATTTTGATTTTGGGCCGTTGCGACGCGACGGTAGCGACATTCATCCGAACTTTTTCAAAAAACAGCCGAGGACTAAAGAACGATGATGACCAATTTTGTATGGTTTAAAGTGAACCTGAACTAGGCCCAGATGACATGTGGTTCAGGACGGCACTATGTTCCACATAGCGGAAGTCATGATTGAAATTCTGCATGCATGCATGATTTGAAGATAAGGTTATCTCTCACAAAGTTGACATGGATTGGCCACCAAGGTACTGTGATTTGACCCCGCTATACTTTTTCTTGTGAGGTTTCCTGAAGTCACAGGTTCATGCGAATAAACAACAACCCACCGATGTGCTTAAGGTGAACATGACACAGGCCACGACTTAAATTCAGCTGGATATTGTAACGAAGTAACACCTTTTACCACCCGCCGAAATTCTACTTGAATTACTATTCCGGATGATATGGCCAGCAAGTATTGCATACCTCAAGGCGCCCACTCAAAAATACCAAAGAGGACACACACTGATGGTTGGCAACGTCAGCAAATAAATCTCGTTCTTTAGTTTTACACTCCACATTTGGTTTTGGCCGCCAAGTCGACAAGTAAGAGTTGGAAATTCATCAAAGTAAGATTCTTCTTGCCACCGTGTCTTTTGTACCAATCCAGTGTTCATACTCGTACATGGTAAAGATCATCTCAATAAGAATAAGAAGCACACTGCTGGTCGCATATACCAGGTTGCAGCTTCGAAACTTTTGGCTTCCGCGTTCCGCCGTTAAATACCTTTCCGCTCTCCTCTTCCACTCAGACTAGGGACTCTATCCCAATCTTCGCTGTCTGAATCCCCTCTCCGATACCGCATTTAGTGTACATATATGAAATACTTTGCTAGCTTATTATAAGACCGTAAATATTGTAAACTTACATGAAATATTTTGTTAACCTTCGAGTATTTATACACATTCAATAAATACAAATTGGAACTGGAGTTTTGAACTTTCCGAACTGGCCGAGTTTTACTGCTTTCTTCGGTTGACCCTGGATCCCGCTGACCTACCTCAGCTGGAAACAAAAAACATAACAATATATGTAAAAGACTTATTGAGAATTAGACCATTTGGATCCGTGCCACGCGTAAGAAGCCCAACCAGGCATTTGAACGATGTCATATTCCACACGTAAAAGAATGCATGAGCCTCTCAAATGAAAAAGGAATTTTGTTAATACTCGTACTTCACCCACAGCTTTTTTAATTCCATTTCAACATTTCTATGGAATTTATGAATGAGAGCTTCTGTTCATAATTTGTTGATCCCTTTCTCAAAATAGAGAAAGCATCCGACGGTATTACGATGACTGTTGATTGCTACAATGATGCTGCAATCGTGTTTAAATTTCAGAATTTTTTTCCGAAATCGGACTTGCATGTCTGGGATTATTACGTTTTCACTTTAGTTCTATTCCTTAGTATCACTTTTTTCAACATTTTCGCTGCTGTTGTTAAAGAGACATACCAAGTTGGAAACCAAGTTGGTAGCTTCTTTTTTAGAAATGTCATGATAGTTGCTGTTTCTTTTTTACACTTATGGGCGAGGTAACAGTTGTCGATGCAGTTATTTAAGATGACTTTGAGAAGAATCACCACTGTTCGTGGGAGCCTTTTGAGTACTAAGTTAGATAAAATGTATCTGGTCGAACTTATTTTTCTTGAAACTGACGATAGTCTCTGATAGATTGATAGGTTATCCATTGTGTCACTTGCTGAGTAATTGCCGTCGATTCCCACTTCTTCCATATTCGGCTGCAGAGATGGATTCCTTGGCTCCTAATATTCTGCATCTGCAGATGGGTTTGAGTGTGAAGTTTTCTTCGAACTTACTGGCGAATTCTACCATGTTCTGTGTTTAGGAATGGTGATTTCGTTCCAATTATTCTGTTGATTTCCTTAAATACGCCTAGTACTGGGGCCAAATAACCGCTCACTGATGGGACTCACTCACTCGGTCACTGAGTGAGTGAGTCCCATCAGTGATCGAATGAAAATGTCAATTCAGTATAATGGGTTGCTCGATAACGTAAGCGGTAATGCCAAACTCACATAATACAGTCACGTATTACTCGATAACTAATGCGGTAATTTGGCCCCTGGTTTAATTACTTCTAATCTCTTCTGAAAAAGGGCGTTTTTGTCCTGTTTGATATTGTTCCTGAGTCTATGCGCAAGATTTAATTATTATTTTCAAAAAACAGTTCTGCTCTTCTTTGTCCAACATTTCACGTCATCTCTGCTTGAAACTACTCATTTCAATTTGAATGAAAATTATTATCACTTTCCGTTTAGAATGGGGTCAAACCATTACCTCACTTGCTCCTTTGTATCCTTCCATTCATCGCACATATCCTCTGGACTAAAAAGCACTGCACCCTGAATGCACTACCACTATTATGTCTATCGTCCTTTTCAAACCACACAATCTTAGCTCGTATTTTGTGTATCATTTAATTTCCACATCATGCCATGCCATCAAGAGAGAGGCATTTTCAAAGCTATTGGAGTGTTAACGTCCTGTCGACTCGATTTATATCGTGTAAATATATTACCACCACTCCTACGCCTCTTTGTTCTTTTGTGGCTTTGTATATGTACATTTTGCCATAAATGTGTAGTTGGAATGAAATTATAAATGTCCCGAATTTGCGTTCATTTAATTGTTGAAAATTATAGAACAAAAAAGGAAAATGTTGGGAAGTTAAATGCTGCGTTGACACACATTACATGGTCGACACAGAAGGAGGACAAAGGAAAAGATAACGGTATATTAAATTCAGCTGACTGTGCTTCTTTTATTATTTTTTTTTTATTTCGCTTTTTTATTTTATAATTTTAATGGAAATTCTTCTTTCTGCCGAAAGATATGTTCATATGCAGGAACAATATTGTCCGGACAATTAAAAAAGCTTAACAATCAACAACTCTCTTATTTTGCTTCAATTTATGTTCTTTGACACTTTGATATTTTAATTTGATTTTAAGTTGACAAAGAAGTTGGTTTATTGCGGAAAACGACGTAATGTACATATGTTTGTAGTAAAAATTTAATTAATATTATTTTTTTTTAATATTTAACAGATTTTGTATTACTTTGATGCTTTTTATTAGATATCACATGATCTGTATGATCAAAAGTCAAATCTTTGTATTTTTGGATTCAAATCCATTCCAATTAATTCAAATAAAATTCGCGATTTTTCGAAATAAATTGACAAAATTGTATGTTTATAAAACTGGTGGCAACCACCCTTAATTGTCAGTACTTTTTTACTTGCGACTTATAGGTACTATAAGGCAAGTTATACGTTCGTAAAAAAAAATCGAACTTGAGATTTTGATCAAGGTTGACATTACGATGATAGCAAAGACCAAAAAAGTGGGTCTCGCAATTCTGTCTGTCTGTCTGTCGGTTCGACTACAGCCTAAACGGCTCGGCCGATTTTCTTCAAACTTGGTAGATATGGGTTTTAATTTTTCCCCCCATCACACGTTGTTTTCTTTTTTTAAGACCCTGCCTTTAAGTACCTGCCATACGATTTTTTTCGAAATTTTATAAATATTTTTTTTCTCAAAAACTGTCCCACTGAATTAAAAAAAAATTGAAAAATTTCATTTGGTTAAAACTAGCTAATGGTTGAAAAAAAAATTTCCAAAAAATTTTTATTTTTGGTAGCCCCCCTGAGTTAATTTTTTTCGTTTTTGATTTTCTCGAAAACGGTACAGCCGATTTAAATCATTTTTTTTTATGCTAAAGCTCCTCCAAAGTTTGAATATTATTACATATTCAAATTTTCATTTTTTTAGTTTTTGTATTTAAAAAAAAATCAAAAATTTTTTTTGGAAACTCAATATCTCGAAAACCCCCAGATCGATTTTTTTCAAACTTGGACAATAAAAGTTTCTTAACATAATCTACAAGATTTGAGAAAAAAAAATTGTTTTATCTTAAACTATAGGTACCTTGCATACAAATTTAAAAAAATGGTTTTCGAAAATCGTATTTTTCTCGAAAACGGTTCCGAGAATTTTGCTAAAATTTTTATTCTTTTGATTAATTTTAACGATCTATAATTTAATAAAAAAAATTTGAAATCTAGATATTACTGACTGTAACTACCATAGAACGATTTTTACGAATTTTGAATTTCTCATTATTGACATCATGGATTTTAATGAAATTTTTTATAAAGAACCTCCTAAAAGGTTTCAAAAACATTGCATTTCAAAACTTAAAAAAAAATATTTTTTTCAGTTTTTAGAAAAAAAAAATCATTGTTTTTTTGAAAAATTCGAAATCTCAAGAACGGCTTAGTATTTTTTTTTGGAAATTAGGCTCTTATTCGTACAATAATACAAACTTAAGGTTGGCGTACCAAAATTTTTTCTTAAAAATTGTTGCACGTAGTACCATCCTGCTGGAGCCACATGTTGTCTAGGTTCATATGGTTCCATTGGGTATCGTCGTTCTGTAGCGCTCTCTATTGGCGTAAGCCGCCTCACCAACGTTGTTTTCGAAAAAGTACGGACCAATAACGCTGCAAGCCGGCCCAAAATCCACACCAAACTATTACTTTGTCAGGATACATTGTCACCTGGTGGTCCCGACACAAAATTCGCCAAGTTAAAGTCTGCGAAACGCCGAGGAAAGAATCAACTGCTTCGGGCTATGCTGTACGCTTTCACGGACCGCAATGAAGTTTTCAGCCGATCCTGCGTTTCTTTGACGTTTGAGTGTTGGCTGATTGATTACTAAACCGTTCGTCTCAAATTTGGTCTTTCTGTTCGATTGTATTACTTGCCCTTGTGATTTGGCACCAGCAATTAAATAATAAACAGTATGGATTTTACAAATGTCAATTAAACAACATGGCCGCTACAGGTCGCCAAAACCTACCCGCGTCAGCTAAAAAAAACCCATTTATTTAGCTGCAATCAAGTTTTGAGTTCAAGAAAAAATTGAATAATTGATCTCTTATAAATGCAAGGCGTTTTTGCATTTTTGTCACAGTCAGCAGTTAAAGCAGATTTACAAGCCCTTAATGCCTATGTAGCAAAAAAAAGAAGGTCTTGTTTTGCAGTTAAATTACCAGTCGATTTCTAATATCAGGGGCTCTTAAAATACTGGCCGACATCTGCACCAGTACCGTTTTTAACTATCTTCATAGGCTTTAAAAAAAAAAGCAACTCCAAAACATTCCAAAAATATGACAGTGTTAAAGTGTATTTGGTAACTTCGGTTTTTAAATGTGAAATAAATGTGTAGTTTTTGAAAATGCTGCCTCGATACTACGCATAGGTACATACATCTAAAAATTCACGTTACAAAAATAATCCTTTTTTAAATTTCTTTTTCACGGTTTCATACTAACCCATTCTTATAGTGTCACACTATTAAACTGATACACTGTTACACTATCCTTAGAAAGTATTTAAGGTTAATATTTGGAACCAAAGGCCAACTTCAGTACGAGTGAATGTTTTTCCAAAATCAAATGATTTTAAGAATCGAGAGATTAGAACTCGAGTAATTACATTATCAAATGTTCATTTGAGTTATTCAAAACTACTTTAAACTAATATAAAATAAGAAGAAACTACTACAAAACAAGAAATAATAGAACAAATAAAGATACATTTTCATTTTCAAAGTTTTTTTAGTCCATTCACATCGTAGCCATCCTTTGATGTAATTTGACAGTTTATGGCTCGATATGTTGTGGATGAACTACTTTTTGACGTATTGTTCGGCCTTAATTCCATGTGTCAACCGAAAACATACATCGTCCTCTCAGAAGCAAAGTGGCTTATCTCAAAATCTATAGTTTTTTCACAAAAGTGATTTGAAATAATTTGAGTCTTAAAAAACTAATTTCCGTCTAGAGGTTATGCGAGGCGGCAAAAGTCGTAGAACAAGAAAATTATTATTTTTTTTTCTTTATCGACTGGTATAAATACATTTTTAAGAAAATCACTTTAAAAAAAAAATGGTCGGACTTATGTCGTTTTGCATAAAAATAATTACTATTTATATGTTTTTTTTCCAGAAATGCTTGCAAAGTGTCGTTTTGTAATGAAATGAAACCAATAATTTTATTTATTAACAAATTTATTTATTTATTTATTTATTTATATTTTTTTATTTGAACACTTATTTTCAATAAACAAAAAAGTTAACAAACCTATTCAGGATTTAAACAAAGCTTTAATACTTTCAGAAGTATTTTTTAACAAAAATATCAATCTTGATTGATGAAACAAACGAAAAAAATAAATAAATAACTAGGTGAAATAAGGTAACAAATATTTTGTTCTGAAAGATTTTGCAGAGGTGAAACAGACCATTCGGGCATATTATCAACACTGTTTGACGTTCTCGCTAGTTTGACAAGCAACTGAGATCTGTTCAATCTACATACATACATTGTAAAAAAAATTGGTGCAATTCGAATTATAAATATTGTTTAAGATTTTCAAAAGCCTTGATAAAGTGACACTTCTTACACTGCTAAAAACAAAACTTTTTGATTTTTAAGTTCTTATAATCGTAAGAAAAATGACATATTTTGTATAATGGCGTTTAGCATTCAAACAAGCAAAATGACGACTGACACGAAACTAAAAGTGTCAGTTTACAGATGAATAGTTCAGGGATGATATCTAAAATGCAAAAGGACACAAACGCCCTCACGCCTTCAGTTTAAGAAGTATTTTTATGAAAGTTTGACAGAAAAATAGATTTTTTTTTTGTGATTTTTTCTGTATACTCAACTCAAAATCGCTAAATTTTGAGATAAGCCACTTTGCTTCTGAGGGGACGAAATGTAAAACGTTTCTAATACTGCTTTTACACGAACGCGATTTTTAATCTTAGTTTCTCTTTTGGAGTCATCTTCCGCTTTGTGTAACACCGCCACCACACGCGTCTCTCTCCGACGGGCTTAAAAATCGTAAGGTAATATTGCTTCGTTTAAAAGCAGTCTAAGCTAAGGTAACATTCATTTTCAGATGGGTCTACAAAGAGGAGTTTTATCTTCCCTACTTTGGTTTTAACAGATCTAAGCTTTACTTTTTCTGAGAGATGCCAATGTATCTAAGATATCAAGGAATTTTTTTCCCACACTACCCAGTTTCCTACAAACATCCCTTGTCAAGCTCAGCAATTGATGCAGCTGATTCGGATTTTCTGTCAAAAGAAACTCTTTTACGATTTAAATGATGCAATAATTCGTAAAGAAGCCATTTTGGCCAGAAACAATGAATCAATGAAATAACCGAGTCAGGTGTATTGTCGTATCTTACCTAACCCTTCTTACCTTACTTACTTACTTACTTTTCATCGATTTACACAACAGCTATACCGTCGAAACGAGACTTACACATCAAATATCAAAAAGATAAACTGTTAAAAAAATGTATGGTCACAAACGTCATAATCTTATATTTAATATAGAAACAAAAATTTACAATAAAATTACAACATAAATGTCAAACTTAATTATAGTACAAGAAAGTAAAGAGTTAAAAATTAACAACGCAAATGATATTTTGTTGTTCAGTAATCAAAAATTAGTTTTGAAAATAGGTACCTACGACGAATCATTCTATTTATAAACTATAGTAGGGAGGGTATTTATGGAACATCGTAATGTTTTTGACGTCTTAAAATTGTAAAGTTTCACACATTTCATAAATGTCCTAAAACTGCTTCCGTAAAAATGAAGTCGTAAATCAATCAGCTTCATTTCACGTCAAACAGCGATGAGTTGTGTTCAGGCGGCGTTCTTTTACTTTGCTTATTAAAAAAAAATTATTGAAAAATGTTATTTTTTCTAGCTTTTATACCCCGCCTTCAAAGCGAAAATATAATTTAAATATAGTTGGGAAAGGTCGTGGTTAAATATACAATAGTGAAACCTTCTGGCAATGCTACAATCTCAATTACTTTTCAAAGAGAACTGTATGTAGTGTGAGATTATTTTATTTTAAACATTTTACTCGCGGTTAGTTGCTGGTAGAGCTGTGTAAATCGTTCATTTCAAATGATCGAATCGTTCAACAATCGATTACGAAAATGATCCGATCTTTTCAATCAATCGATCATTCGATCATTTTCATTTCACTGAAATGATTCAATACTGTTCCTATTCGATATTAATTTCGATTTCGATGATAAGATTGACTTGTGGCTTTGATAGTTCTCACAAAATACTCTATGATGATGGCTACTTCATGGATTAAAAAGTGTCAAAAAATTCAAGAAAAAGAGATTTTATTTGTTCCTTCGGAAAAGAGCAATTTTAGGGCTTTTGGCTAACATTTGGTACGAAATATACTTTGTACGTCATAACTGAATTCGTCCTCTATTCGTCAAGTCATAAACTGTCAAATTCCATCAAAGGATGGCTACGATGTCGATGGATTAAGAAACGTCTTAAAATACCAAAAAAAAGACATTTTATTTGTTGCTCCGGAAAAGTGCAATTTTAGGGCTTTCGGCTGACATTTTGTACGAAATATACTTTGTACGTCATAACTGAACTCGTCCTCTATTCGTCAAGTCATAAACTGTTAAATTCTATCAAAGGATGGCTACGATGTCAATGGATTAAAAAACGTCTAAAAATACCAAAAAAAAAGAGATTTTATTTATTGCTCCGGAAAAGTTCAATTTTAGGGCTTTCGGCTGACATTTGGTACGAAATATACTTTGTACGTCATAACTGAATTCGTCCTCTATTCGTCAAGTCATAAACTGTCAAATTCCATCAAAGGATGGCTACGATGTCGATGGATTAAGAAACGTCTAAAAATACCAAAAAAAAGAGATTTTATTTGTTGCTCCGGAAAAGTGCAATTTTAGGGCTTTCGGCTGACATTTTGTACGAAATATACTTTGTACGTCATAACTGAACTCGTCCTCTATTCGTCAAGTCATAAACTGTCAAATTCTATCAAAGGATGGCTACGATGTCAATGGATTAAAAAACGTCTAAAAATACCAAAAAAAAAGAGATTTTATTTATTGCTCCGGAAAAGTTCAATTTTAGGGCTTTCGGCTGACATTTGGTACGAAATATACTTTGTACGTCATAACTGAATTCGTCCTCTATTCGTCAAGTCATAAACTGTCAAATTCCATCAAAGGATGGCTACGATGCCGATGGATTAAGAAACGTCCAAAAATCCACATTAAACATACCGGATAATGATACATTAAATAACATCAGTTCAACCCAACAATTGTTTTTGCGGCCTACAACATCAACGACCAACCCGATTAATCATGTTGTTCAATGCCGAGTTCAACCCAGAAGTTCCAGTCCACCGTCCGTTTGGCGTTCATAATCCACGTTGATTGAATCGGAAGAAATGGAATCAAGTAAATCATGATTAATCGAGTCAACTGATATCGAAAATCGAGACTCATTGAAATGATTGAGATTGAAATAGAAAATCGAGAATCCAGAATCGAGAATCATGTAAATGATTGAGATTGAGATCGATTAAAATGATTGATTTCGATCATCAATACTTTTCGATGATCGGATCAAAAAAATCGAATCGATCCCGATTGACACAGCTCTAGTTGCTGGCAGGTGATACGAGTAGCCCAGACATTTTATAGAACACTTATGTGAACTCTGATGTCTGATATTTTTAATGATTTTTTGTAAACATCAACCATAAATGGTATACAAAAACAGAACTGATCTCTCCAACTATATTTCCGTCATTTACTACAAAGTATTCGAAAATAAATTAAGTGTGTAATTTGTATATGTAATATGTACTCTCTTTTATTGTGAGTTTATTCAGCTTAATCAGTTTAAAAATAGTAAGGAAAGCTAAATGAAAATATCTCAAAATGCATTTTTATTGTTGTGTCTCTGCAAAGATCACTATATCTATGTACGTTTATCTGAGCATTTAGTCAATGTTGAATCGCCATTACCACTTGAGTAAATTTTCTTTTTTATTGATAGGTTGGTGTAGGTTGATAATTTATTATAAAATGTTACAAAAAATTACTCAATAAATTAAAAAAAACAGTAAAAGTTATGATTTGCTATTTTCGAAACATACGAGTACATTCTTTTTTTTTACAAACCTTAAGAAAATAAATCGAATATAGGTCGTAGTACTTAGTGTTTTACATGAACTGCTATTGTTTTAGGTGTGTTCAGGAGCAAAATATTGGATTTATTTGCACGATTCTAGTTAGAAAATGTTTAAAATTAAGAAAGAATTTTTAAACCCCTTTTAAAGTTAGCAAATTGTTAAGTAGAATCATACCTTAATACTAGACTATTTAAAATCTTATCCCATAATGTTTAAATTAAAATGTTTAAATAAACTAAAGTCGTGCTAACGGTATTTTTTTATTCTGAACACACCTAAAACAGTGACAGTTCGTGAAATAAAAAAAATAAGTAGACTAACATTTTGTGACATCTTGAAATGTCAAAGAGGTTTATGAAGTAAGCACGACACTATAGAGATAAAATAGGTATTCAACGATTTTAATGAAATGTTTTGAAATGTAAATTTGCAAAATCGCCTTTTAAGCCTAGTATCAACTTAAATAGTTTTAACATCTTCCTAATTTGACTAAAATTTGGCACCCATGATTTCATAAGAAAATTGATCAAAAGCCATAGAATAACAGTTACTACAACCCTAACCAAAACATATTTAAAAAGCTCGGGAATGCAAGATATCAGAACATAGTGACAATGCGTTAAATAAGAACTGCAGTTATTCTTAGAGCTAGAAACATTAAATTCCCATACTCTATACAGGATTACTTTCTGGAAAAATAAGAAAACATATTTTTTCTGTGTTGATGATCACTTTGATTTCTTTGAGGGATTAACTTTTTAAAATATCGTTTATTTTTTTTTTGATTCAAAAACCCAAGTTTGACTTTGTTAGATTTTCGGTACAAAATTCTCCTGGTAAGGTGGCAACCGTGTGTACAAGACATTCTCTCTAATATCCACTCAATTAAGCCTAAAATCATCACTCAACATCAACACTCACTCATTCATTACACACTGGCTAAGCACATTTGTTCAACACACACAACACACAATCGATCAGATGAGTCAAGTCCAGTAGATTTGTTGTTTTCAATTAAATGTGCCTCTCAAAGACGCAAACGATCGGTTTTTAACTCAGTTGAGTTCAACATTTCATCCGCAAATGTTGAATGTCGTCGTGTTGTCTTCGCGCCTTAAATGAGTCACACTCATTGAATTTCTTCGTTCGTACGTCAAATATCAGATTTCGCTGTCAAATCTCTTCAATTGCGGTAGCGGTTGTGAATCACTGAAAAATATATAAAAAAAAAACGTGTTTTGGTGTTCACAGGAAGGAGAAAACTCCATTATATTTGTGTAAAAAAAAAGAAAACAAAAAGTATGAGACAACAAAAAAAATCAACATAAATGCACGAAAATATTTCACAAAAGAAAACAAACAAAGATAACATAGGGCGAGCAAAGTAAACGAAGGCAACAAGAAAAGTTGTTTTGATTGCAAAATTATTTGTCTACTCATTTTATAGTAGCACAAAATAAAAAAAAACTGCAAATAAGTATCTATCTTTGAAAATAATTATAACAGTTTTTTCTTGCTGAGAAAAAAGATACAACCAGAGGCAAAATACTTGCGCATTAGAAACGATACGCTACAAAAAAAAAATATCTCAGAGGGTGAATGGAGCTCTTTATAGCTTCAACATTTTGGATGACAGGAAACATTTGGGAGTAATCCCCCTTCAAATGCAAGTTGAATAAAGTTGAAATTTACCTATAGAGATTTCTGTATTCCAAAGAGAGCAAACGATTTCTCTGGGTTTATTTACATGGATTCTGGTACTGCTATTCTGGTCTGCGGTGCATCAGTATGTGAAGCAAAACGCTCTGGGTTATCTCTTCTGGGCTTCACAAGCCTTAACTCCGACAGACCCCACAACTCCAAATACCGAATTCAGCTACTGTGTTTTTTTTGACGTTTGCATCGGTCGTGTATTACTCGTGTTACTTTTCGGAAAGTAAAACAAACCTTTTAGCATTATTTCTAATTGAAATTTGTGTAATATTCTAACTGCAAGGCTTTTCCACATGCAGGAGGGCGTTTTTCTTTTGGATTTTCACATTGCGTTTGCGAAATTCCAAGGTGCGACAGGTCAATTATAACAGTTCTCAATTTATGTAGAGAAATCATGGAAAATATGAATCTCACCATCATCGGCATTGTCATTTGTGAATAGCCTCAGTAGTATAACACTTTCAGATATTGTTACACTAGACATCTTTTTTTCTCTTTAAGATTTTGCACGATAAATAAACATACGTGCAGAGTTCGTTGTTTTCCGTAATAACAATTTTTTTTTTCAGACTTAGATACGGAAATTAATGTTTATTTGTGTTGATTTGTTTTGTTTTCTGCTGTGAAAGATTTTTGTGCTAAGTGTGTGGAATGTGCATAAAGGTGAAATGAAATGAAACGGTGACATTTTGTTTAGTTTATGTCAACTTCACCAATTTTTTTTTCAGATTTCACCTGTCTCGTGGTGAATTTAGTAAATAAAAATGTTTTTATCTTGTTTCGTTTTTAGTTTTTCTTTCTAAAGTATTATTCATTATTTAAAATTAAAAATACCAACATATCTCTTTTTATCTGCGCGAAACAAGAAAGATTTCTCTCAAATCACAGTGATAGCATAGTTGAATATAGAGAGATGTGTAATTTAAGTTTTCCAAATGTCAATGGATACATGAATGAGTGAAATCCTAGTGAGGTGAATAAAAAAAAATAATATAACAGCGAATAATTTATAACGAGAGAGAGAGAAATGATGTGTTTATTGTATTTATGCGAATTTATTTGCAAAAAAAAAATAAATAAATAAAAAATTAAAAATTATTTATAAATAATTGATAATATTTTGGGTCTTGCGACGTCCATTCTTCTAAAAATCTCTTTATTCATGCAAATAATCTTGAATATAGAAAGTTAATTTATTTATTTAAAAGAATTAGGTCAGGAAATCGTGAAATCAACAGTGTTTTCATGAAATTAAAATATATAGATAATTTTTATGTTCTTAGACTCGTGAATTGAGAGTGAAAAATTCTATATTTTTGTATATGAGTGAAATTAATTCATCAGTGATATTATTCACCTTGGGATTATCGACAATAATTGGATATAAAGCAATATTTTAAGGTGAGTTAATACAAGTTTTTTTAAATTTCACATCCATTTAGATATATCTTTAAGATTTATTGAAGTTTTTTTGGTTAAAATGTAAAATTGTTGTAAATGGGAGTCGGAAAGGTTCCTATATAGATGATAAGAAGAGGCCGGACTTAAATAAGAAAAGAGCTCAGCTCACTTTCACTTTGTTAAATGTACTTTTTACATTATGAAATTTACCTAAGTGGAAAATTATATTCATTAGAATTCGCTAAACGGGTGCATACGGACTAATTCATTAAAAAATATACAGATTCTTATTTATAAAACATTTGGGCACGAGTACGATAACTTGGCCGCCAAGATTTGATGACGGATTTTTGTAGAGGGGTTAAAAATAAGCACTTTTTACTATGGGAGGGGGGGTCTATCTCCCCCCGTTTAGGAGGTAGGGGCACTTTTAGAAAAAATGGTTTAAATTGAAAAAAAAAATATTAAAAAACAACGGAAACACCTACAATAAAGTGCTATACTGCGTTTGAAAGCCAGAAGATTGTTCTATAATCCTGCATTTAAATTAAATTACTCATGTCAATGGTTTTTGAGAAATTCGCATTTAAAGTCCAAATTTTGATAAAAAAAAACGTGAAAAAAAAGTTTAGACCGATTGTTTTCAAAATTGTGAAATGAAATTGTAAATTAGCTTATATGTGTTTCATGTATCTATCAGTTCTTAATCGAACACAAAAAACCGCATGGTTCTATGCTTTCTGGTTTTTGAAAAAACCTCCGTTTAGGAGGTAGGGGCATTTTTAGAAAAAATGGTTTGAATTGAAAAAAAAAAAAAATATTAAAAAACAACGGCAACACTTAAAATAAGGTGCTATACTGCGTTTGAAAGCCAGAAGATTGTTCTATAATCCTGCATTTAAATTAAATTACTCATGTCAATGGTTTTTGAGAAATTCCCATTTAAAGTCCAAATTTTGATAAAATAACGTGAACAAAAAAGTTTAGACCGATTGTTTTCAAAATTTTGAAATGAAATTGTAAATTAGCTTACATGCGTTTCATGTATCTATCAGTTCTTAATCGAACACAAAAAACCGCATGGTTCTATGTCTTCTGGTTTTTGAGAAAATCGAAAATAACTTAAACTACTTTTCTATATTTTTTTGCTTCCTTACATAAATAAATCAGTGCTAGGTTCCAACATTACAATATATAAACAGTAAAGTATGTATGGGGGGGCATGCTGCCCCCCTGCAACCCCCCTGCTTGGGCACACTATAGGATTTGGGGTAGGTGCGAGGTTGGGTGCATGCAAAGTTTCTTTTGCATTCACAGAATCTGTATTTAAAAAAATTCAAATTTATTCTATTTATCCAATGTCCACTAAATACATATAAAATACAATAAACGATCTTGAAAACCAAAACAAACTTCCGACCATGTTCACCAATACATGGCACTATTTTTCTATCGAAAATACTGCCTAGAAAGGAAATATAAGGACGACTGGGGTTCGCAAATAATAGTTTTTATCAGATGTAAAAAAAGTTTACCCTTGTTATACCGATGGTGATAAATGTGAGGGTTTACAGTTAAAAGACATCGATCCTCCCACTCTTCAGAGCGAAAATTTAGAAAGTGTTTTACCGCCAAAACATCCTCGGCTTCCCACCATAAAAGAGTAACTCAACGAACTCGACAGTTATAGTACGGACGATGGCTTTATTGACGAGACTTACACACCTTTTTAATACATTTTGACCATTTTTAACTAACTATGACTGACTAACTCCTGACTAACTGACAAAATAACTGACCCAGATGCAATTCAACCTCCTCATGGTGTATTCTGAGTAACGCTTAATGAATTGCGGTACTGAACTAACAAAGATTCATTATGTTTATTAACATTAATCCTTAAAATGGAATCACCGTCACCACCAAAAATCAAAAAAAGTAGTTTTGGTAATTTTCGATTTTCTCAAAAACTAGAAGACATAGAACCATGCGGTTTTTTGTGTTCGATTAAGAACTGATATTTACATGGATCACATATAAGTTAATTTACAATTTCATTTCAAAATTTTGAAAACAATCGGTCTAAACTTTTTTTTTCACGTTATTTTATCAAAATTTGGACTTCAAATGGGAATTTCTCAAAAACCATTGACATGAGTAATTTAATTTAAATGCAGGATTATAGAACAATCTTCTGGCTTTCAAACGCAGTATAGCACTTTATTGTAGGTGTTGCCGTTGTTTTTTAATATTTTTTTATTCAATTTAAACCATTTTTTCTAAAAGTGCCCCTACCTCCTAAACGGGGGGAGATAGACCCCCCCCTCCCGTAGTAAAAAGTGCTTGTTTTTGACCCCTCTACAAAAACCCGTAATCAAATCTTGGCGGCCAAGTTATCGTACTCTCCCCAACATTTGCCTACGTATTATAGTAATTATGAGCTTGTGTCAAATGAAGTACAAAAAAGTGAGAATCTATTACATTTAGCCGTCATGACACAGCTCCACTGTTTCTCAATAAACAAACAACATTCTGTCTTCCACTCGAATTTGATAAACCAAAATAGAAATTCTAAAAGCGAAAAAACTAATGCCGTTAATCAAATTGATAATTTTTCGTTTTATCGTATCTGTAGATATTCCCCATCCCCACACAACTTATTGAGGATCAAATCTCAATAATCTTATACAAAAATTGCGGCACAAACATATTCCGGATGAAAAATGTAATGTGAAAGTGAAAGTGACATTTCAATACTCAATATCCCTAATAGGCACTGTTCAAGCTCGCGTTTAGGTAAATAAATAACATTTATCACATTTAGAGGAATTATAAGGACTGTATAACCTTGTGTACTCGATGTTATGATATTAAAAATCAGGCTGTTAAAGTTTAAGGGATGAAGAAAAAGGGAACATTTTTGTCAGCTTAAATTAATTTAAAAAATCCGCGCGAATTTTTTAAAATCATAATAGGGAACAAGAGGCAAACTTGATTACTTTAACAGTTTATCAATCTTTATTTTGTATTTAGGTCTACAAGCTCCTACATTTTTTAACTTCCTTTTTTATAAATATACAATGAGAATATAACATTGATTTAAAGATAATTTGATGGCTCTTTAAAAATTGTGAAAACTCAGTGATCTACCCTATCAAGTTTCCTATGATCGGGTGCCCCAGTTTGTACAAACTGATGAACAAAATTGGTAAACAAACAAATTTTAATTCAGCAAAAATCTTCAACTACGAAATGCAAAATAGTTTAAAATGCCTAAAAACCAAAAAACAAAACACAGACTGTCCCTTCCTACAAAATATACTTAAATGTATGTGTCGGCCTTGACACTAAGACACATCTAACTCAACTTTCTATATCGTTCTTATAACCACTAGAACTGGATCTCCTGCCTAACCCTGTCTCTCCAATCCCAATCGGACACAGCCTTGTATGAGGAAGTCTCGACTATAAATACTAAAAGGATTATAACCACCCTTAAAATGTTGAGCACAGTGCGAGCGCTTAAGAAAGCTGGAGAGGATTTAAAAGGAAATTACGATGCAAATTGGTTTTGAACGTCTAAACTAAATGGGAGGGAAACATTTTTCACACAGGTAAAGAATTTCACATTCGTTTAGTGCGGCTAAAGAAAAAATCTCTGTACGTCCGAATTTAAGCTCAAGGCTAAATTGATGGGCATTCTCTGAAGCGTGAGTATTATAATTATTAGGAGCCGCACTGACTAGTGTGTTGTGTGGAATGTCATGTCGAGGATCGGGCGATAGATTCCTAGCCGCTGCCACGTTGGGGGTAGAAAAATTTCTATTCAGCTGTCAGTGACATGTTAAAACGACATGTTATCAGTCAAAGATAGCGAGATGTTTTTAAAATTCAAAATGTTTGTACGTTTATAGGTTAGAATCTTAGAGAGGCTTTGCTTGAGGGAAAGAAGTTTTACTTCTACTGCGCGTACGTCAGTACACACAACCTTTTTTTTCATGGATACTGCCTCTTGCAAGGAAGTTGCCAATTCTCGGAGAGGACTATTGCTTATGTTAACCATTCCGACTCGGGAGAAAATTGTAGGTACCCTCCACTGTCCATTCCTGGCGACAGCACACACTTAGGAATGATTTTTTAAATACAACTATAAGGTTTGTAAAAAGTGAATTTGCAAAATTTACAAAAAAAAATGTTTTTCAACCTTGTAAATTTCATTATTCTGCCATTGTCAATAAATCAAGTTTCTGACAATCGTCTGAACACACATTTATTCTATTGTCAGGCGTTAAGGGCACTGTCACACTCTTTATTGTGATACCACGATCTAATAGGGAACAAAAAAGGTTTCCTACTAGTTAAAACCATTTGGAGCTTCTGATGAAGCGAAGGAGACTTTTAATGTCTTTGTTTATGAGATCGCTTGGTTCATTATAGAAATATTCTCCCAGATGAAGTTTGCGTCTGTAAGAGAGAGCAGGGCATGTACAAAGAAGGTGTGGGATTGTCTCCTCTTCTTCCTCGTCCAAGCAACTCCTGCAGAAATCGTTTGATAGCACACCGAGACGTGCGGCGTGTCTACCTATGAGACAGTGTCCAGTTATGACACCTATGACGGAGCTGATCTGAGATCTACTGAGGGACAATAGACATTTTGACCGTTTCGGATCCAGTTTAGGCCAGATCCGCTTGGTCGCCATACAAGTGGTAATATTAAGCCATCTTGTGTTCGATTGTTCCAGAGCGATTCGTTTCAGCATAAGTTTGCTTGTAGCTATGGGCATACCTATATTTGCCTTTTCGGATAAGATAGGCATTTCCGTTCCAATTCTGGCGAGTTCGTCGGCTTTGCAATTCCCCGGAATGTCCCTGTGACCCGGCACCCAGAATAGGTGAATGTTAAACTGTTTGGCCATCTCCATTAGAGACGATCGACAGTCTTGGGCTGTAATGGAGTTTACAGAGACTGATGCGATTTGGTAAGGTGTAAATAAAAAATTAACAACGATGCACCAATCACCCACATTGAAGTAGCTTTCTTGTTAAAAGTTTAAACGTTCAGAAAATGGTGGAAAGTAAATGGCCTAGCTATAGTGAAAATATTTGTATCTGAAATTTGTTGATTTTATTCGACAATTTCATTTTGCAATAATGCTTTGAAACCATCTGATTTCAGGCCAAAAAGTTTTCTGTCGTTTTTTGGTTCAGTTTTTGAAAGGCTGATGATGATGGACCAAATTCTACCCTTTATTAAAACTCGTAACAAACACAGTTGTGAATCTGAAAATGTGAAAGTTATATACGATTTTCGCAGTGCTATTGACCGAAATCAGTTGGACATTATAGTTCTCTTAGAATTTTGATTGTTTTTGATTTATATATATTAACCACCAAATTTTGATTTCAACATAAATTAAAAAACGAATTCAATTTTTCAAGAATAGCTCTCAAACTTTTGAAAAGCGAAGCTATCTTAAAAATTGGCTTAAAAAGATTAAATCTGATCAAGGTTCTTGAAATCTCTTCATGGGTAACTGCGGTGTTCCTCAAGGGTCTGTTCTTGGACCTATTCTGTTTTCATCATTTTTATAAATGATCTTTCTGAGATCTCATACTTGCAGATGTCGTTTTGCTATATAATTTTCGTCAATTGGTCCTCATGGAAAATTGCGTTGTTAGAATTAATGAAGATCTACTCAGGATACAAAAATGGGCTGATTCTAATAAGCTTTAACTTAGTCCATCGAAAAAGTTAAGTATGGTGTGTTCTCGAAGTCAAAATAGGTAATCATTCTTATGTCCCAAAACTTGTTTTAAATTGACAATTAATTGTACACGTTAAATAAGTTAAGTATCTAGGATTTCAAATCAATAATAAATTAGGTTGTTGTGACCCTATTGCCGACTCTTTAAGACGAATTTATGTTGGTCTTCGTCACATTTTTAAGATCCTGCTATGAAGAAACAAAATAAAGAGCCTTATCTTACTCTTTTAATAACCTATTCTATCCTTCATGAATGCAAACGTGAACTTAACGTGATCAGTCTCAGATCATATCTTTTAAATTCAAAAACAAATACAATACAACTTAAAGTTAAAGTTATAAAGCAAAAGAAAGTTTTTAAAATCTTAGTATTATGAAAATATTTTAAAAACTCTTTCTTTACAAGTTTTGTATTCAATAAAAATTGAAAAATTATAATTTCGAAGCCCAAAATACAGAAATTGAATATCTGAATCAACTTGTTATATCTTCTTTATGGTTGTATTAGAATTTTAATTTCAATTGTTTTTGCTCATTTAAAAATACAAGTAACTTCAAAAGTTCTTATAAAAGTATTTGGTGTAGATATTAATTATGTATCTATTACACATCAACCAAGACAAAAGTGAATCATCACTGACATAAATATTTCGTCTCGAAATGAAAATCATCATTAACTTATCGAAATAATTCAATTTATAGGTATACCAACTTATGAATGTGAATGAATTTCCTTTTGAGGCAAAACAACAATCTTCACACAATTTACGCCGCAGTTTTTAATTTTGTTCTTTAACCAACAAAATAAGCACTCAAACACTTGACAATGTGTTAGTTTTATTCTTGAGTTGTTTTTGACCTTCACCGCATACCAAAACATTGATTTTATTAGACTTGTTTTGATGTTAGTTTTTTTTTTCTTCTTATTTTTTAACTCAAAACAAATATTGGGATTCTTATAATTATTATATTTACCCACAAAATGCCCAAGGATATACCAGCAGTAGGTACATAGATACTCGTACACTTGTTTGTAATTTGGTATATCTGTTAAGATGTCGGGAGATATTCTACGAATATGGAATACGTGATACTGGCACGTTTAAGCCATGAAAACAAGTTTCGCTAAATAAAAATATTTTTCACTTTGAATAGCAATAAGAAAGAATTCTAATCGATTAATAGCCATTACTTATGCAGCAGAGCCATGAGTTAGTTTCGGTCCTCTGGCGTAGATACTATTTTTAATTTTTTTCAAGATTTCTTCGTAGAACTGGTTTTCTTCATATAACTTACATTTCTAAAATTAATATTAAGGTGTTAAATGTACGAAATGGTCGAATAAACTTGCAAAAAAATTATACGATGGAAGACTTTTAGCAAACCCTTCTAAGAAATAATAGTTTATTTGTAGAAATGGTCGGCTAGACCATCTTCTCGGTCATTATAGATTTCAGTAATGACTCGGTATCAGTCTTGGTCTCGATTAACTGTTAGCTCCGTTTATGTTTAATAATGATAAAGAAATTTTTTAACTGAATATTTTTTTGATTTGGTTTTTTTTTTCTATTGTAGATATTAAGTTTAATCCAAATCAATTTAGCAATTACTGAGAAAATCGAAAAAAAAAAACATTTAGGATGATCTTCCTGTTTTAAAAAAATTGCGTCTTTTCTTTATTTTTAATAGATCACTTGAATTCCTTTGGGAGTGGAACGACTTTTAAAGCCCCTATTTACAAGACTGTTTCAAAATAAGACGTATTGATTAGCAAATTATATCTGTGAAAAAATTGTTTGTAATAGGCTTTCCTTTTCTATTCAAAGAAAATATATGTATATCCGCATTTCAATACGGCTTTGTGCCTAGAAGATCAACATCTACACATCTTATCCAATTTTCTAACTTTATTTTCAACAATATTGAGAAAGGATATCAAGTGAACGTTATTTATACAAATTTCGCTTAGGCGTTTGACGGATTAAGTCACAGAATCTTAATACAAAAACTCAAAAAAGCTAGGAATTTATTCAAATATGCTAAGTTGATTAAGTGCCCCTCTCATTGATCGTACTAAGTATGTTCATACCAAAATGTTTCCAATTTTAGCCGAATGACTCGGCTGAAAACTAAAGGTACTTTCTAATCCTTCCGACAACGCACACACATGAGAATTGTAGGTTATTTGGTCATTAAATGGTGTTGATACTAAATTCCCTTTAAATTTAAATTTATTTGTTGAACTAAAACAATAGATTTTTGAGCTTACAAGATTTTAAAACCTCGACTTTATAATTTCTAAAAAAAGAAGTCTAACATATTTAGGGGGGTCTGAAAAGAGCCAGCTTCATTAATCAATAAGATCTGCAATACATTTTGACTTGGGCTGCAGGAGCTATAGGCAAATTCTCAAATTCATTAAAAGAGGGATTACCCGCAACTCTGTCTTTTTAGCTCACTCTCTTCAGCCTAAACGGATGCACCGATTTTCTTGAAACTTTTAACCTAAGGTTTTTTGGTAATTTCCTGTATGTAACATAATGGTACCTCGCATGTAACTTTTAAGAAAATATTGATTAATCTCAAAAACTGTTCTTAGGATTTCGATATAAATATTTATGTATACAGAGTGGGCCATCTAGTAGTTTCTTTTCAAATCATAGGTTATTTAGACACTAACAACTGTTTCCCGATCCTGACAGTAAGCCAGTATCATACCTTCGCGGAACGAAATCAGTCGCTTTACGCTGGAACAACATTGGGAAATATTGAAAACTTAATTCCAAAGTGTGTGCTATGTAGCGCAAACAGTGCGGTTTTTGAAAAGAAGTTTTTGCCGAAATGAAGCACCCACCACGTCTGTTGTTCGTGAGTCTGGCTTGCGAGTTTACAACACGTCGTCGTACGGTGCGCACAGGCGAGAATGCGGCTGCTGTTGTGGAAAGTGTGAGACTCAATTCACGAACATCAACGCGCCATCCAACTCAACAGCTTAACATCCCTGAGGAGAATCCTCGGATTATTCGCTTAAGCTAGCCCTAGACGACGAACATGCTCGCTGAACTTGTTCGTGCTCGCTATGTTTTCGTCGTGTAGGGGCTGGTTCGCGAGCCGCTCGCTGTTGGCGAAAAATTTCGATTTTTTCGTGTTCGTTGGTTTTCGTCGTGTAGGGCCATGTTCGCGAGCAAATCTTATTTTTTTTTGTGAACGTCGCACAGTGGGTCCTCTTCATACATAACAGTGCTCAAAATACCCTTTTTAATTTTTGTCAATTAAAACAAAATAAAAATGCCTAATCAATATAAATATTATAACAAATATTATAACACAGTATTATTTTTCCTCTCTGTCTAATGGCCAAGTTACGGTACATTTAAGTCGACTGTTCTCTGTGTCATTGGTTTTTCATTAAACATTTTTTTGTGCAGTTTTCTTTTATTTTTAAAAGTCAGAACTATATTCATTATTAATAATATTTTCATTTTCAACAGCAGTTAGTATCTATTTATAATATTTTTAGCATTTTAAACAACACTTTGTATGAACAGGACCCACTGTGCGTCGCATATGCTTACTCTGTGAAGAATCAACACGAAATGAATGTTCGCCAAATGTGTTCGCCGTGTAGGGTGTAGGGGCTAACGCAAACGAACAAGTTCGGCGAGCATGTTCGTCGTTTAGGGCTAGCTTTACAGCTGACTCAGCCATTGAAAGCGCACGACCATTCGCTTGAACGACGCTGTTTTCCGTAACTAATTTGAATGTTTGCTCTTACTAATAAAGCCATAATGCATGGACAAAATATAATTTTGTTCATTTTTTATTGCATTTTTAAAAAGAAACTTGTATTTGGCATACCCTTTATTATTGAAGATATGTACTACATTTTAAAACAATTATATGACTGACTGTTTATTGTGTTTTCAGCTGCGTTTCACGTAATGCCGGTCATTCGATTGAAACTACATGCTATTCACATCCATATTCCATACTATACAATTTTAGCTAAGAGAATTTGGTTATTATCGATTCGTCACGCTCTCCGTTGAAGTGTGATGACAATGCTATCGATGTTATCGAAGATGTACGGATCAATGTTGCCACCGACTCAAAATCTACACCAGATGAAAAGTTTGCAAAAATTGATGCACACTCTTTCAGACAGCGATGTTTTCGGTGGATATTGTGTTTGGTTAACATGTGGGGTTGGCTGATTGTAAACTAAACCTCCCGAATGGAATTTGCCCATCACCAGACATTGAATAGGCATACGTAAAATGGGCGTTGCCACAAGAGAAAACCTATTTTAATACTTCCGAAGCTGTAATTTCCCACAGTGTTGGTTTGTGTATAGTGTATCGTGCCTGAAAAAAAAAAACGCGATACTTAACAACAGATAAAACAATATGGCTGCCATGAACTGTCAAAACTATCAACTTTTATATAAAATCGTTAACTTCCAAACTTCCAATTCGTGGTCTAAATATAACACGGCTGTTTGAATTACATACGTTAAAGCCAATTGTTATCCTTTCCTGTATTCTTATGTTTAATTTGAGGTTTACTATTTTACAATAGCGAAGGCTTAGGAATAGCTGAACTTGTTAAAGTTATCAAAACTTACTTCAGAAATGATTTTGCAGCATAAACGTTTCGCGCATTTTCAAACAACATTTGCCTTAGTGATAATGGTTGCTCAATTTTTCATTCGATGCATACGTTAGAAACATTACTGTCAAATATGGGCAAGTGAAAATCTACATGATACGAGTACTAGCGACAGACCATTCATTCGAGTTAATTTTTGTATTAAACAAATTAGAGTTAAGGAGACTTAAAAATTTCAACTGTCTATTAATTTTGACTGTTTCGATGTGCAATTTTATTTGACAATTTATTTTTTCTAAACCTTTAATATTTAACAAAATGAACCTTATATAAAAGTTGAAAAATAATACTCATATTGCAATTTTACGCCAGACTTTGAAAGCCAAACTCGTTGGGGGTTATTTAAATTACCGTTTCCGTTTCTAAGTGCTTGAATCGTCTTGATGTGGGAGGGATATTTTATTACTATGAGAGTATGCTGTATACCATTATTGAAAGGCCACTAAATAATCATAAAAGGCTGACTAGTTTCAGTAATCGGTCAGACATACAAAGAGTATCTATGTATTCCTATGTTTTTAATTTTGTGTTTAAGATCTCTAAGGCTTGGGCATTCTTGTATGACCTTGTGAAAACACTTTAAAAATTCATAAACAAAATTTTAGCACTGACTAATAAATGCAAATGTTTGACCTTTTATGAACATTTAATTAACCTTTAAGATACCTAGTGTACAAAAAAAACCTTCTTATATAACATAAACATGAAGATGGCAGTTAAAGAATGTGACTATCAGCTCTATTCTGCTATTCATATGGATCGTACATTCGACTAACAGATTCGATTCCTTTTCACACTTACTTTGCATTCTGCTAGTCATCGGGTGAACTGCATTATCTCAAACTAATTTGACATTTACGTAAGCAGCTGATTATGAGAAAGTTTGGATAAATTCAAGTTAAACAATTGAAATAGCTATATGGATAGAGATTGCACAAGTTATACAATTACGAAAAAATTTAAGAAAATCGAAAAAGATGTTATGGACTTGCTATTTTTTGTTGTTCTGCTTCTACAATTATTTTTATTTAATATTTACAAATATATATTGGAAATCTAGCAACAAATTTGTTTCTTTATGACCAACTCATTACACAGAACAGATACTACCGCAACATTTAATGTGCGCATTTTTATTATATGGAGCAAGTGCGTCAACGTGATGCATTCTACATTCGGGTAGTGCGGTTAAAAAAGAAACTCTGTACTTGACATAACATCCGAAATTGGGCTCAAGGGTTAACTGATGAACATTCCTAGAACTACGTGAAGGAATACAGCTGGCTTATTTCACTAGCGACTGTTTATGAAAATAGCAGTAAAATAATGATAGACATGAAAACCTAAATACTTATCAGCGTTTTTGATGACGTCAAATATGTGATCACTCATCAAAAGATGGTATGTGATGCACGTACCTAGAACTGAAAGCCGTTCAGTCTCCTCGATGCAAGCACCACTCATAGAAAGTGACATTGAGGGAGGGTTACACTTTAGTGACAGTAAACAGCATTGAGTTTTCGAAGCATTAATTCTACTTGTTTTTTTATTTCCCAGTGGACAATGTTGTCAAGATCAGAATCATACACTGCCGTTGGAAGTCCACATCCAACGGACAAGGATGTGAATCTAAGAACTGATATGAAAAGCACTGTCGTCAGCGAATTAATTAAGTCTAATAGAAGTTTCAGACAAAAGATCATTTATGAACATAGGGAAGAGTGTCGGAGACAAAACGGAGCCCTGTGGCACACCAGCGTTTATTTTGTGGATATCAGATTTGAAACTATCTAATACTACTTTTAGTGAACGGTCCGAAATCTCTATTCCAACGAAGAAGAGATTCATCGATTCCAAATGCACGGTAAGAGAGCTTGATGCCAAACTCTATCATATGCATATGAAATATCAAGTACAATAATCTTACTTCCTCCAAAACGATATAAAGATTTGCTCCACTCTTCGTTGAGATATACTCGTACGTAGTACCATCAGATCACCAGTGGACCTATTACAACGAAAGCCATACTGCCGGTCATTCAGAAGCTTTCGTTCTTCAAGATATTTCTTAAGCTGAAAATTGATTTCCATAACATTGGAAAGAAGGGACGTAAGTGCAATTGGTAGATAGTTAGAGGGGAGTAGGATTCGGCCTATTTAGGGACAGCTGAACAAATGCTGTTTTCCATCCACTCGGGAAGAGACCTGTAGAGTAGGACAGATGGAAAAGCTTACACAGTGGTTTTGCCAACGTACAAGAACACCTCTTCAGAACAATAGGATACTATTCGGGCCAGCGGATTTGTGAATGTCAAGATTTTTTAGCACTCTAGAAACTGCACGAATGCGCTGAATTTATGATTTAAAAAATTTTTTAAACGTTTTTTTTTTTAAGCTGACAAAACAGCAGTGCTACCGCAGGTTTAATCAGTCCAAGCTGAATAATGAATTCTTTTGAAAATAAACGAGACCCTTTTTTAAGTTTTTGATAAGACATTTTTTTCGTGTCTGATCGTTATGCTCATTCTAAGATTGGTTCTTAAAATCATCAGTATTTATTGTGACCGAGCTAGAAGTTGACACATGATTTCGATACAAGTTGTTTTGAATATTTGTATCACAATTGAGCTGCCCATTTTAAGTATTTACATATCCTTGTTCCTCAATAACAACATTTTTTGTAACAAAAACAATAGGGGTTTTCACGATTGGGTGCAACTAGTCTTGTGTTATTGTATAAATGTAAAAGTCTAACATTTTCTTACACTCTAACAACAAAATATACCGATTGAAATCTTACAATACTTTTGAACTTTTATTATACCCTAATCCCATTGCTACAGTAAAATAAGATTAAAATTTGTAATTTTGATTGACAGCTCGCTAAATGTCATTTCGTAATGCAGGCTGTTATTCGTTTCCTTCCAATTATAAAGAAATGCAAATGTTAAGTTTTGTTGCTAACAGATTACAATCTAGTAACAACAAATAAAACTTTATATATTTACTAGGCCTAATAGGAGCCAGTTATAGCTATCATTGAAAATTTGCATTCCCATTTTTAAGACGAATAAACAAACTGCAATGGCTTTAATTGGTACCAAAACCAAGGTAATGAGTAGTAGAATTTTTTTACTCTATAAAATACAAAATTCTGACTTAAACTTTCTTTTAAATCCACTTTTATTATTTCATTGATAGGAATCAATTTCAATGAAGAGCTGATTTTACGTTTCTTTAATATGGAACACAATTGTTCCACTGAATGTGTTCGATTCTCTTTCTATTCTCAAATGTCAGTTTTCCTTTCAATGATCAACTCTAACCTTTCAATGATCAACTCTAACCTCAAATGCATAGAATTGGTTGTAATCAGCCACTGACAGGATCTTTTACTGAAACCAATTTTTCAATGATTGCTATAACTGACCCCTTACACTAGATCGTGAATACCCCTAACATCTTGAAGTGTAGAAAATAAATAAATGTCAAATCTCAAACTTATCGAAATTCTATCATGCAAAAACAGCGCCTCTATACTTGATTCAAAGAAATAAGTCGTTTTATGTCCTTGAACTTTCCAAATGAAAGTGTTCAGCAAAGGAACTTACAAATTGAATTAACCCAATGATATTAAATTTTCATTTGTATTATTAAAAAACTGAGTCATATCTTAAAAGAATTATCCCCGAGTCAAGTCAAATAAAATGAGTCCAATTTGTTGTTAGTATTATAATAACAATTTATGTGTCCTTCAAGTAAGCATGACTTCTTAAAAGTTTTTAAGATGTAATATTTGGATCGTAAATTTGTCGTGAAATTAGCTGAAATTAGCGCTAGATTTAAAGTGGAGAGTAGTATAAGATACAAAACAAGTAGTAAAAAAGAGAATATTTTATTATTAAATTAAGCAGAGGCAAATCTAGGAAGTACAGTCCCTATATTTAAGATGTCGCCACAATCTTTCGTCTTCTTGATAGTACTTTAAGATTTATATACAAAGCTACCACTCATTAAAAAAAGAGTCAATTCAATAGAAATTCGAAAAAGAAAATGAGAGTACTAATAGTTGTCGTAAATTTGTCGTTAATATGTCGTAAAAGAAAAAAAATTTTCAGATACTTTTTTCTCCAAAAAGAAAAATCATTTACATACAAAAGAGGTATTTAAAATTGCATTTTTTCGTTAAATCTAGCACTATATAGCAGAAGTATTTTAGTAACTATCTACTGTTTGTGTTAGATTTAGTAAAAAACTGTTATTTTAAGGACTTTTGACATATATAGGACTTTTTTTTGAGAAAATAGGATCTGACAACATTTTTTCCTTTACGATATATTTACGACAAACTTACGGCAATTATTAACACTCTCCTCTTTCTTTTTCGAGATAATTTTATCCTATTTTGATAAGTGGTAGGTAGTGCTAACTTGACTTTTCAGTTATCATTACCAAGCGTTATTTAAAAAAAGGGCGACAATTTCTTTTGGTTCGAAATTTACGACAGTTAATCCAATTACTACATCTTTAACATTTTGAAGTGGTAATGCTAACTTGACAGACATAAATTTTACACCCATTTTGTGTCATGAAATATATAATTTAATGTGCGACTAAAATATGGCAGAAATAAAGGCATTTTGTCAGTTGTGTAAGCCAAGCATTAGAATAACTTAAATGTACCCAGATTATGTGTCAGTTTTTAGACATGGCGTCAACCTTAATTTGGTTACGAAACCAATAATTTATATTGGAAATGAGTTAAAAAAATCAATTAAGATTATTTACCCATATTCCCAATATGTCGTGGCTTTATTTGATTATATTTTTTTTTTCATTTCTAGTTCAATGTGGTCAAGGTCATTTATTTGCGTTTGTTTCTGTCAAATCGAATAAATTTATCAATTCCAGCAGCAGCGTTCGAATTATTTGTATTTAATTTTTATACAAAAAACAAGAAACTACATTAAAAAAATGTATATAGACAAACTTGTTGTTCAAGTCTAGCTGCTGGATGACGCTGTGGCGCTCCACACATTTGAGAAAGAAAAAAAGAATCAAAACATTTGATAAGTTGATTGTCTTTCGATGAAGAAATTTTGATTTTGCTTGGCTAAGACTGTATACAAAAAAGATACAAACAAAATGGCGCAAATTAGCAAATACATTATACGAAGTGGTGACGGTGAGATGTTGTTTTTCTCAAACACGATGATTTATGTAGGCAGACGGCCATTGAATAAGGTACAGATAGCATGTATTCCACTAATTCCAGCTTTTAGCTATCCACCAAACAGTGATACAAAAAAGTTTGAACCAAATTATAATTATATTTTTTTCCACATACGCACATATGTATACTTCGTGTGTGTATTTGTTTTTATTTCACATCCATGAGATATTTCTAAATTTGTTTAGCTCATTAAAGCTGGTCTTTAATGCTGGTGCTGGTGCTGGAGTCGGGGCTCCAGGTGATCTGGCATATGTATGTATGTGGGTATCGGAAAGGGCCAAATGCTAGTCGGACCGGACGGAGTTTTATTTCGCACCATATTGCAAAATCTCTTCAACAACTTGGTTTGTTTATTTTTGTGTGTTTTTTTTTTTTTTGCAATATTATCTCTACCAGTAGCTACTGCGTGCGTTATTGAACGAGTTTTAATTTTATATATTTTTTATTTTCACATTTCAGAGTAGGTACTTATAAGTTATATCTACCTTTGAACATACTTTCAAATTTTTTGAAACAAGTTAGTGACCTTACACAAGGTTATTTTTGAATTTACTCGTATCCCTACATCTACATAAATTCATAATTATATATAGATATGTATACAATTGTATATCATAATGAGGTTAGCCATTTTTAATTAAATGTGAGCAAAAAATTGCTTATAAGTTGCATGTAACGACATCAGATGTAAAAATTAGGCTTCACTTTATTAAGTTTATTAAGAGTATTGTAAAACAACAAAAGTTTAATTGAATAAGCTAACCAACCCATACAAAAAATATTAATGGTTCTTAAATCGCATGTGACAAGTGCATTGAATTGTACAATTCTGAAAATGATCCAATTTATTGACATACAAAAACATCAAAAGAGTTAATCAAAAGAACCATTTATTAATGAAAATATAAAATGGGGTTAGTAAATATTTAACTTCAACAAAACAAAAATGCCAAGGTGAGTAAACAGGTGTCTTGATATTACTCACATTAACTAAAATTAATGCACATGTATAGTTTTAAAACTTGGAAAATTTTCAATTTCAAATAAGGAATAAAACGACAATCAATTAGGTTGCAGACAAATATTTAGTAAGTGAAAGTTGGGAGGCTTTAATTATTTAAGGTTGTGTTCATAGATGTTTTTTTTTAATTTTTTGATTTGCTTAGACCCAAAATGAGGTGGTTTGAAACTACATTACGTCATTAAGACATTATCAATACTCAAAAAGTTTTTTTCTAAATGCGTTGATGTCTAATCTTTGTCAAGGCTTTAATGCTTTTTGCTTCAAATCTGAAATCATATGTACATAGATCCATTTGGTCATCTTTTGCTTTCTGATGACAGTTTGTTCTTAATACTTTATTGATATAAGTATATCATTTATATTTATGTTTAGTTTCCTATCTGTTAGGTAAGAGTATGAAATGTCAACAGAGAAAAAAAAAATAACATTCTATTTTTCGCGCTGGAAAAAAGCAATTAGAGTGCTTTGCCTTGACATTTGGACCGAAATCCATAAAAAGTGTTTACGATGCTCTCAATCAAGAAATGCCACTCCCGCTAAACTTAGGCTGAAAACAATTTTTTTATTCGATAGTCAAAAAAACATTTTTTATTTGAACACACACCAAGCGAAACAGAATAAAACAAAACAAAACGTTTTGTTTTCTTGTTTCGTTTGGTGTGCGTTGAAATGAAACAAAATACGAACTATCGTAAAAGCTTAACTCCGACTGAAAGATTATAACTCTACGGCAAGTAAATTTTGTGTTTACAAAATAGACATTCAGCCTTATTTTGACATTCGATTTCATTAGAAAGTATGTCGAATTCGAATAATTTGTATTTTGAGATTCGAACGATTCGAAAGTTCACCTTATCAATGGAAAGTTCATTTATCTTTCGAAAACTAAGCAAATTTTCACTTTCGAATCGTTCGAAAGAAATGTCATTTCATTCTCGTTCAATTTTTTCTGGCGAATAGATTCATAAAACATGTAAGTTTAGTATAGTGTTAGTAGTATTGGATGCATAAAATGGATGTGATGCATCCATTATCCTTCTCCTATACAACTGCTCCTCACCGTTTTCTCTTTTCATACAAAAAACAAATGCCATTTTGATTTTTTAACGTCTGGCTTCAATTTATCAATTATTTTCATAAAACAATTTACAAATGGTAGTTCAAAATTCAAGTGTGACCAGATTTGTGTAAATTAAGTGGCTTTGAAGTTGCCTTCTTTTTTTGTTTATCAATTTGGAAAACAAAATCAGTTTGCATGAAAATTAAAACATAAATCAACTATTTTATTATTCAGGGAAGTTTTACCCTTATTTAACATCTTTTTGATATCAATAAACTTACCATACTGTTTTCTAAATGCTCCAAAATTTGAAAATGTCAGTTTTTATTGATGTATTCAAATTCAAACTTTACCGGGCCGTTAGCATCACTTATCTTTACTTTATTTTTCTTAAATAATAAAGTTTTATTTTTAGACCATATTTTTTTTGAAATAAAAATTATCAAAAAAAAAAAACAGCTTGGTCATACTAAATCAGATAGAAATGTCAGTAAATTTCAAACAGCTGATTTCGAAAATGAATTTAATTGAGGTTCATTTTATGCAATCATTCGACAATGAACATTTTTCGTTCGAATGTCAAAATATGGATAGTTCATTCGAATGAAAGTATCTATTCTAACGAATTAGCTATTCGTTCGAATGTCAAAATAAGGCTGATTATGTTTTTATTTATAAGAAAAGAGAAAAGCTTTTAATCTTGACCATCTTCAAAAATGTCATAGTAGGAAGTAGCAATCCACAGCTTATCAATAGTAAGTTTATGTTCCTTACTTTTATAACTATAGATAGAACTTCTAGCCTCAATTAAAAAAAAATAAATTTTTCTCCATCTACGTCCATATTTTATTTGAAAATTTGGGCACAGAGTAAACGTAGAAGCAAATAAATCTGTAAAGTGCAAGGAAAAAAAAAATAAAAAGAACAGAATCCAAATTTCGTTTTGCAAAAAACAATAGGTCAGCTATCGGCAACGAAATATGTTTTTCTGTTTTGCTTTTGTTTTTAAGTTTTGTTTCATTTGGTGTGCGTTGCGCCATAAGAAAGTATGCAATTATCGTCAACGACCCTTGTTCGAAACAGTTTTGTTGCATTCGGTGTGTGTTGCTCGTATACAATAGCATGTATTTTCGACAACCACCATTGTAACACTTCAAAACAAAAACATGTGTTTTGTTTCGTTTTCTTTGGTGTGTTTATTCTCATAAGAAACAATGTTCTCTTGTTTCACGAAACAAAAAAACATGTTTTGCTTTATCCGGTGTGTTTTCAGCCTTAGGCGACGTAGAAGTTGTCACAATTGTTTCCATTTTATAAGAAATTGTGACTCTATCGTTTGAAAAGTTCAAGATTTGGCATTTTTTCGTTAAACAGAACTGACAAGTTCAACTATCGTTTAATCGTGATTAAACTGGCGTCGTGTTAATATGTCTCTAAGGTAGCTTTAAATGTTCTTCAATTTTAGTTAAACTCGTTTTTTCTACGAGTTTTTACAGAAAATTGTGAAAATTCGTGAGAAATTTAACATTTTGCAAATCATGACATCATAAGGAAGATTAATCTTGCGGATTATTTTTCTGAAATATTGCTAGCATCTATCTTTAGAGGGACGTTTTTTTAACTTGTTGTAAACACATACATTCGATTTGGAATTTATTTTGATAATTCCTGTGGTCTAAATTTAGCTTTTGCAATATCTTTACCTTAAGATTGATTTACGGATTTTTCAATTTATTTTTTTAAAAATTATTTAAAACGATTTGAAATCTCAAGCGAATTGAAGTTTTTAACAATTTTACTTTACAACTTATATTTCCATTTATTTCAACTCTATTTCTTTTCTAACACATCTGTTTGGATTATTCGCCCTGGAACGATTTCTTTCTTTTCTTTGACGAACACCAAATATTAGGCGGGTGCCGAGCTTGAGCTTAACGCTGGGAGATGGTTTCGGGTTAACATGCAGACTTTTCAAAATCTGAGTAGGCAAATCAGTCAATACAGGTTTACAAAAGATTGAAATGAGCTTTATGCTTTACTCATTTCCTCATTTATAATGACTTTGTTTGATAAATTAGCTAAAAATTTAATTCATTTGACCCAAATGTTAGAATCTGTACAGGTACAGGAGCATTGTGCTCATGAAAAAAATATCACTTACAACACTTTTTGACAGCTATTTTAGCTGCAGCTTTAGTTCCAGTTGCAGTGCTCCATTGTTATTCATTTCTTGTTGATATGTACATTAGAGTTAAGTTTTTGACTTCGATCATAGTTACGTTGTTCACTAATTGAGACTTGTAATTAAATCTAATAAATGAATGTGATTTCTTAAAAGAATTCCAGCGAGCTAGACTGAGATCCACGATGACTGATGGCCTCTAGACAAGATAGACCGAGAGCCCACAGCAATTTTTTGTTTATTCACTATTTTTATTATTCACTATTGCTCCCACTAGAGTATGCAAGACTGTCACATTTGTAAATAACTATGAAAGACCTATCTAATTATGCTAATTATTTTTTGTTATCAATCACACCCAAAAATTGCTGTGGGCTCTTAGTCTAAGAGAGGATCTGTCTTCCTCGGATTCGAAGAGTTTACTGGCTGGAGCATTGTTATTCATACGCTCGACTCAGTCGAGATTTTTTGACTTTCTAAACTATGTACAGTATATTCACGTCTTGGGGCAGTTCCCAGTTGTATTTACTACTCCATTCGCCCGCATCGCGCACGGGACCAAAGATCCATAGAAAATTATTTTTTTTTTTGAAAATAGCTGAGTATCAGTCCTCCATTGCTCCTAATTGTCCAATACATAGCACGGTACGTTTTTTGTAGAGCGTGCACTTCGTCACCAAATATTTCGCCAAACCGATATAGAATTCGGGTTTCGTGCGGAGCTCTTCATTGGATTGTTATTGTTCTTGGAATTAATATTTTCTCACAGGTAAATGAAGCCCTAAAAAGCTTCAAAGTTCTTGCTATCAATAGTAACGGTTTGTCCTAGCTGTTTGATAGATGGTTGCTTATAGCATGTTGCATGTACCTGGTCTTGTCCTCCGTTACTTCAAGACCAACAGGTTCCGTCTGTGCTTTAATCAACGTTGGGGACGGACGATGATAACAATATCCGCATACTTCAAGAGTTAGACGTTCGGCGTTGACGACCGCTGCGCACCGTTTTCTCTATAACAAGATTGAAGAATTCACGTGATAGCGCATATCATTGTCGAAACCATATTTTGGAATAGTTCTCAAAAGTAACATATTGTAACACTTGCCTTCCAATATCACGCAACACAGCTGGATTAGTTTTACCAGCATACGGATTTCGGCTATCGCTTACCTTACGATGATAGCTAGTAAGCTAGTAGGTATATTCTATTCGATGTTCCATCCTTCGATTTACCTCAATGTGAAGATTTGGAAATATGGGTGATTTGCCGCGTGGGAAGTCACACTTGTAATTGCTGACTATAGTATTGCAAAATTACATGTCGAATTCGATCTTATATGTGACGTTTAGAAGGGATATACGTTCTTCGATATTTCCTGCAAAACGCTTGTCCGTATTTGAAGAACTTCTGAAAGTACACTCTTACATTTTTTGTTGTGAAACACTTTTTATATCTAAGCCTATCATTTCTAAGCTAGGTGGTGAAACTGGAACTTAACTGAGTGGAAGGTTTTTTTTCTTTCTCTATTGCTCGAATGGAAATGCTGCTTGAAAATTAATACTATTTCCAATAGTTCGATGGCAAGTTCAACTTGGCTATTTCTAAGAGACCACGTTTAAGTTTTCAAAACAGCTTTTGTTATTAAACCACAGGGTTCTATTTCGATCTTGGAACTCTTTGATCTGAGTCGACAGTCTGTGGACGCATATTTTAAACTCATTATCTGTTTTCGATTCTCGTTTTCCCCAATACGGTTTTATCAAATGCGATATAGCGGATAGAATCTAAGTGAAGATTCTTTGTTGTGGCATAAGAAGTGCTTTCTACCAAGTTCATTCCCAAGTCTATACTCTGTCCAACAAAAATTGTCAGTACAGGCCTTATGGGAGAGCTATTTCTAAAGCAGTGGCGCCTGATGCACCCTCACTACAATGCGTTAGGAAAAATGCCACTAAAAAAAGAGCAAGCCACTGACTTTTCTTAAGGAATTGTTGTTGTAATTCTTTGCAAAAAGTTGTACACCCCAACACGACCGTCGTATCCCACTGCTGATGAGATTAGTAATGGGAACTATCGAATAAAAACTATCGACTTATTCGATAGTAGCTAAAAGTTCATTCATTCGATAGTACCCAGTCATTCAGTTACTATTTTCAGTTACTATTTTCAGTTACTAGTTTCAGTTACTATTTTCAGTAGCTATTTTCAGTAACTAGTTTTCATTATACTATTTTCGTTCGATTACTTTTTCACTCGATATTAGCTTTGAATGTTTTTAGTAATACTTTTTTCGTTCAACTAGTTTTTCACCCGATAGTTACTTTGAACGATTTTAGTATACTACTTTTGTTCAATGAACGATTTCAGTATACTTTTTTGTTCAATTACTTTTTTTACCCGATATTAGAACTGAACGATTTTACTGATTTAGTTACTATTTTCATTCATATAATTTTCGATGGTTTATGTTTGTGTTTAGTAAGTTTTGTTTACCTTTGGAATAATATTCTTATCGTCATTTGTGAGATTTGATTGAGACTCGGTAATATTTGAAATATTATTATGGCTAAGTTTAGGGTTTATTTTAAAATGTTGGGTTTAATATTTCAGTGTTTGGCTATGAAAGATTAAATTTTGGTTTCTGTTTCGTCTTTTGTGTTCCTATTATTTTAACATATCGGTACATGTTTAAATTTTTTTTGCATAGAGCTAGTCAATTATGAAGATACAAAAGTGTTTCACAAAAGTTATCCATAATATATTTACAGCAAAAATAAAAAGTTTGCATTTTTGGTCGTTTCTTAATCGATCGATATCGTAGCCATCCTTTGATGGAATTTGACATTTTATGACTTGACGAATAGAGGACAAATTCAGCTATGACGTACGTATAGTATTTCGTTCCAAATGTCAGCCGAAAGCCCTAAAATTGCTCTTTTCCGGAGCAATAAATAAAATCTCTTTTTTTTGCATTTTTGGACTTTTCTTAATCCACTGACATCGTGGCCATCCTTTGTTGGAATTTGACATTTTATGACTTGACAAATAGAGGACAAATTCAGCTATGACGTACATATAGTATTTCGTTCCAAATGTCAGCCGAAAGCCCCAAAATTTCTCTTTTCCGGAGCAATAAAATCTCTTTTTTTTTGCATTTTTTGACTCTTCTTAATCCACCGACATCGTGGCCATCCTTTGATGGAATTTGACATTTTATGACTTGACAAATAGAGGACAAATTCAGCTATGACGTACGTATAGTATTTCGTTCCAAATGTCAGCCGAAAGCCCTAAAATTGCTCTTTTCCGGAGCAATAAATAAAATCTCTTTTTTTTGCATTTTTGGACTTTTCTTAATCCACCGACATCGTGGCCATCCTTTGTTGGAATTTGACATTTTATGACTTGACAAATAGAGGACAAATTCAGCTATGACGTACGTATAGTATTTCGTTCCAAATGTCAGCCGAAAGCCCTAAAATTGCTCTTTTCCGGAGCAATAAATAAAATCTCTTTTTTTGCATTTTTGGACTTTTCTTAATCCACTGACATCGTGGCCATCCTTTGTTGGAATTTGACATTTTATGACTTGACAAATAGAGGACAAATTCAGCTATGACGTACATATAGTATTTCGTTCCAAATGTCAGCAGAAAGCCCCAAAATTTCTCTTTTCCGGAGCAATAAAATCTCTTTTTTTTTGCATTTTTTGACTCTTCTTAATCCACCGACATCGTGGCCATCCTTTGATGGAATTTGACATTTTATGACTTGACAAATAGAGGACAAATTCAGCTATGACGTACGTATAGTATTTCGTTCCAAATGTCAGCCGAAAGCCCTAAAATTGCTCTTTTCCGGAGCAATAAATAAAATCTCTTTTTTTGCATTTTTATACTTTTCTCAATCCACCCACATAGTAGCCATCATTTGATGTCATTTGGCAATATATGGCTTACAATATAGAGCATTGAGTATAGAGTATTGTGGGAGAACTATCATAAACTCTAGTCAATCTTATTGTAACTATAAGTTCAGACCCATTTAGATTTTTACAAACATTTTGGTAACAGCAAATCAGAGTTGATAAAACTGGATATTTATTATTTTTAGGTGAAGTGACCATTACCATTATTACCAAATAAAATATATTTTAGAAAAAATAAGAAAGGTGGGGTTAGTGACAATGTTTCCTCATTGCCTTTATATGACCCATTTGTATTATTCAAATAATAAGCAATTAGTAACAAATTCTACTTGAACTGAACGAATGAATGAATGAATTCGTTCGATAGTTCAAATCAATTAGTTACTAACTATCGATAGTTCAAATCATTCGATAGTGCCCATCACTAGATGAGATACTGTCCAGAGTGTCAAGTCTCAAGTGTCACTCAATACGATCGTGCGCTCTTTATCTACATCAAAACAGAGTTACCATTATCATTCTCAATTGCTTGCAAGGAGCTTTTTCAGTGGTTTTTATTAAGGAGCTTTTGGGATTTGAAGCTTTTGAGAACACATTTTAAGAAGATGAGTATGTTGAGTGTTGTCGTATTGCTTTTCAACTTAAAAAAAAAAACGCGCCTATTATCTTACCGCTTGGTGTTGTAGGAAAAGGTAAATTGAATATTGTTTTCAGTCGTTTCGAATCGGCAGACGGTAGCCCTACGCGTTTCTTACTCTCATTTGCGGCGATTTATAATGTAAACTACGGAATCCCTGTGAGAGCTTTAAAAGGCGACACACTTATGCATGGTAATGCAACCAGAATGAGAGACAAACGTCCTATCTTCCCTGTACTGACAATTTTTGTTGGACAGAGTAAGTTTGCATCAAGAAAGTTATTCAAGGTCATATGGAATTTCATAGTTAACTTTTACAAAATATTTTGACACTTTTTTTCTCTGACAGTTTGAAAGACCGGAATTTTATGATCGTAATATGAGAAAAATTCGTTTTTAAATTTTATAAATTCAAGATGGTAGCCAAATATTAAGGGTTTATGTGTAAAGAACAAATAAAATCATCTCAAAAAAATATATTTTGAATGAAATAATGAAAAATGTTTAGAAACGAATATAAAGTGGAAATTGGTTAAAAATAGATTGCAAAACAATAAAATAATATAAATACGTTCCAATAGAATTAACTAATATTTACCTACATTTTTATTTTCACTTTGTTAGGAACTTGCACAATGCATATAATAAAGATAATGTCTATCAAATTTTGTATCAGTAGATTCATGAAAAGATTAGACGAGATTAAGTATTTAATTGTCAAGTAAAATGTATGACTATTACTGTCTAAAAGTACTCTTACATAAAAATATTAACAATATATTATTCGAAGTGCACAGAACAAGAATAACAATAAATCAAATAAACAAATCATAACTCTTACTTGTTTTATTTCCCGATAAGTCCCAGTCAGATACGAATAGAGTGAACGTTTTTATTTAGAAATTGTGATTCAAAGAAATAATGTTAGTTCACAAAATAGAGTGGTTTTATCGTTTCAATAGAAAATGTTTGCTATCGAAAAAGGAAAATCTATTACAATAGATGCATTGTATAGTGTAGTTTTTATTTTAGATAAAAGGACTTGTTTGTATGAATATAATCTGTTTCATTGTTAACTGAAAATTAAATGTTTTATCCTGATTTGAAACCGAAAAAGGAAAGTTAAGATTGCTGCTTTGATCCGTTAGACTATAATCATTTATACATTTTTAAATTGTTTGTACTTAAATTGTAAGCAAACCAAACTTTCAAATTAACGAAGATTTAAATTAAGTTTCGGTTTAAATAGTTCAATTGGACAGAGACACAAGCCAAAAATGTAAAGATCTTGTTCAATGGCCGCCATTTGTTTTCAACAATTAAAGCGCCGAACAAATATAATTAGGAACTAATTATAACAAAAATTTAAAGGAGGACATTTTTCAGCTGTCAAACTCTTACAGCCCTATTAATAAAAAAACGTGTTACTGCCTGCTAACTACTACTAACTGCAAGGAGTTATCTCCTTAGAAATTTTTTTATAAATAGTTACAAAATGTTCATATGCATATGTACATAGTCAGTTTCCGCTTTAACTAACTAAAGTCTTCGCTATGTCATATTTAGGGGTAAGTTATTTAATTCGCAGTTAATATACCAAATACGTCAGTTACCAGAAATTTTTGTTTGTGCATGACATCTTGCAGCATGCGGAAGATCACAGTGATTCTCCTGTTCCTGAAATTTCTGTATCAATTGATAAATTGTTGGAGCACTGTGTGCATATCGAACATGAAAGAATTGTCGATATGATCTTTGTGTCTGAATAGTTGAATGTCGACTTTCATAATAAAATGGAACAACTTTGGTTCTCTGTTCTTTGCTCAGTCTTTCCATCATAATTTTCCCAAGTTTTTCAAAGTTAAATCTGAAAAAAAATATCTAAATAAACAAATTATTTAATAGTAGAGGAAGTTAGGGTATTGTGGTATACATGTTTGTTTTTTTTTGACTTAACAGAAAAAGTTATGAAACGAATGCTCCTAAATTTGGTAGATTTTACCAAAAACATATAAGCTACCAAGTGATTTCTTTTTATCGAATTCTAACAATAACTAACAAAGATTTAGAGAAAATATTGATACAACCTCTAAATCGTCACTTTTGAAAGTTAAAGGGTAATGTGGTACACTATGCTGTCTATTGTGGTATACCCATTTTTTCATTCCTCACAGCATGATTCCATGTCTTTGGAATCTCATTTTCTTACTTCAACCCTTTTAGACATTTTAACGAATGAATCTTTAGAAAAAAAAAACACAAATAGCCAATTTTAAAAAGAAATAAACTTTTATGACGGGTAAAGTGGTATACTTCCACATTGGCCACGGCTAGTATACCACATTAGCCGAAACTACATATATATTTTTACAAAAATAAATAATGAAATATAAAATAAACACCTTTGAACAAAACTAACAGTTGTTTTTCGTAGATAATTAATTTATTTTTTCAAAGAATATATGAACTAGCTTGAAACACAACTTTTGAGAGCACACAAACACTTTTTGTTTGAACCAAAAAAAAACTCAACTTCACGCAATAACTTGAGATATACGAAGATTTTTGACTTGATTGAACACGAGTACTTAGTTTTATTTATATTACCATCCGCTAAGGTAAAAACCGTTGAAGAAACATGCTTAGTTTTTTAGAAAACTGCCTATACCACATTACCCGCCTATACCACATTAGCCCAAATTACTCTAGTAACAGTAAATTGTAACGTATAACTTATGCGCCATCTACTATATGCAATCTTATTAAAAACAATGGCGCAAAATTTTAGATGAATTAGTACGATGTTTAAAATATTTTAGTATAAAACTAGGTTAAAACAACGATTTTGTAAATTTTATATAGCATCATACTTTCTCTCTCTTTTATTTTTTTTTTTTTTTTTTTTTAGAATCTACCCGCGCACAAGGGATTATGATTATCCTTTAAATGTTTGAACACAGCGCGGGCGTGAAGTTACGGAAGAGAAAGAAGGATAGGAAAGATGTGTGGCACGATGTTCTGAGACTGAAGGTTGTTGTCTCAGATATTTTATCTCCAGGGATGGCGGCTGAACTAAAGCGGAGAATGCCGTGTCTTATTTCTATGTCGCTTATAATTCACATTATTTTATTCGTGTTCATCCTTGTTGGGCATACTAGTTTAACTTAATTACATGTTGTTAGTGTTATGCCTGAACAACATGTAATGAGTAAACCAGCAACCCATTGATGACAATTTTAGAAGGTTTTTAATGGAATTAAAACGACATAGACGACGGCAGGGATCGAACCTGTGATCATAAGGTTCACAGGCGAGCACACATCCATCACGCCACGGCCACCCCCTAAGTTAAAACCATCGAATCCCTATTTTATTTTTACTTGCGACTTATAGGTAGATACTATGAGGCAAGTTATGCATTCGTAAAAAAAATCGAACTCGAGATTTTGATCAAAGTTGACATTACGATGATAGCGAAGACCAAAAAAGTGGGTCTCGTAATTCTGTCTGTCTGTCTATCTGTCTCTAAACGGCTCGGCCGATTTTTAAAAACTTGGTAGATATGGGTTTTAATTTTTTCCCGCACATGTTTTTTTCTTTTTTCTTAAGACCAAAAATAACGGTACCTGCCATACGATTTTTTTTTTCGAAATTTTAAAAATATTTTTTTTTCTCAAAAACTGTTCCACAGAATTAAAAAAAAAATTAAAAAATTTCATTTAGTTCAAACTAGGTAATGGTTGAAAAAAATTTCCAAAAAATTGTTTTTTTGGTAGCCCCCCTGGGTCCATTTTTTTTGTTTTTGATTTTCTCGAAAACGGTACAGCCGATTTAAATAATTTTTTTTATGCCAAAGCTCCTTCAAAGTTTGAATATTATTACATATTAAATTTTAAAATTTTTTATTTTTTGAATTTTAAAAATATTCAATATTTCGAAAACCCCATGCTCGATTTTTTTCAAACATGACAAATAAAAGTTTCTTAACATAATCTACAAGATTTAAGAAAAAAAAAATTGTTTTATCTAAAACTAACGGTACTTTCCATACAAATGTTAAAAAATGGTTTTCGAAAATCGTATTTTACTCGAAAACGTTTCCGAGAATTTTGCTAAAATTTTTTTCTTTCGATTAGTTTTTACGATCTATAATTTAATAAAAAAAAATTTGAAATCTAGATATTACTGACTGTATCTACCATAGAACGATTTTTTCGAATTTTGAATTTCTCATTATCGGCAAAACGGATTTTAATCAAATTTCTAGAAGAAGCTCCTAAAAAGTTGAAAAAATATTGCATTTCAAAACTTAAAAAAAAATATTTTTTCAATTTTTGGAAAAAAAAGTCTTTTTTTTTTTTTGGAAAATTCGATATCTCAAGAACGGCTTGATATTTTCTTTGGAAATTTAACTCTCATTCGTACAATAATAAAAACTTAAAGTTGGCGTACCAAAATTTTTTCTTAAAAATGTTTTAAAATTTTTTTACATAAAAGCTTATTTTTTTAAGGAACCACTACAACGACTTATAATTTTTGTTCTTTCATAAATTCATATTTGCATAGCATTCTGTTCTTATCTTTTACTACTAAAAGAATTTAAAAGTTCATTTTATCCTTAAGAACAGTTTTCTTTAATAACATTCGTTTTTTAAAATTCCTAGTCTATTACATAGGAGCAAGTTCGTGCGACCCAGTCGTGCATTTTATTTTTTTTAATTTTCTTATTGTTGGGTAATTCCGGTATATCTTTTTAACGACTCGTTCGATTTTGTTATAGTACTCGTAGTTGAAGAAAATTCACATTTAAAATGTTTTAAATAATTTATTAACTAACAAATATAACTCAATTTTTGTTAGTATTTTCAATTTTTAACATTATTTCCGTAAAAAGATTGAATTAAATTGAACGTCATTACACTATTGAACACACACTCTTAAATGCCTTACTTCGTTATAGTGCTTATCCGTAAAAGCCAGCTCCTGCTCTCCATTCATGCTTTTATTTAATAACAGAGTTTTAGTTTTCAAAAAATTGCAATATTCTGTTTCAGGTTTTGAAATCAATCAATCATCAAATAAGTTCTCAATTCTTACTCGGTATTCAAAATTTCAAACAGCAAAGACACATTTTGGTTCTCTCCGATAAGACTTTAGTCCATAGCACCGTGAAATTGAAATGGCTTTACCACGATAGTGGAATACGTATCTATTAATGTGAAGACAGTATGCCGAATCCTATGAGTATCCATGTTGCACATTAGATACACTTTTTCCAGTAAATGTATCTACGCTCTATCAGTCATGTGGAAAATGTGCAAAATAAGTAAATCGAGAGCAATTCAAACAGAAAGTGGCTCTGCCAGAAAATTTTACAACTCTACCAATATTTCTATTGGCAAATTTCATTTATAAAGCCTCTCTATCGCTGACTCTCCGTCTCCGTCTCTGTCTTCGTCTTCGACTTCGGCTCTAGGTTGAAGAACCTTGATGCCATTTTGTATGTTTTTTTTTTTCAACTGACGAAACATTGTATTGTAGCAACATAGGTATATCGATGGTGTTACACAAATTTACTTTGTATGAGTTTGAGTACTTAGAAAGGTGTGTGCGGCTTTACGATTGCGTATTTGTTTCGAATGCAATAAAATCTAAGAAATATAACTTTGTGGGTATATATTGAGCTTCGGCTCTTCATCGATATTATTATGGTTGGTGAAGTCTTAACTTCGTCATAAAAGTTCGAAGCTATTGTTTCGATTTTATTTTTTCCTAAATGACATTCAAAGAAGTGTGAAAAATTGGAAATCGTAGATTTGCATAGAATAAAAAAATATAAAATGTAGTTAGTTTTTGTGTACGTGCAGTGTATGGCAGTTACGAAGATGACATAATTCGCTGGAGAATGAGAATAAAAGTGGAAGAGCTTACAAAATTATTGAATTCGTTCTTTATTTCGGCTTCGTGATTTCTTTTTATTGGGAAGGGATTTTATTGGCGCATTTGATTATTTAGGAAAGGGGAAAACTTGTACCGGCTTTTTTGTTTTCGCAGTGAAAAAAATAAGCTCCAACCGATTATATTTTTCCAATAGATATACATGTGTGTATACTATTTTTACTTGCTTTATTTAATAACGTAAACGGGTATACCAGGTATGTATAAGGCGCATGGTCTATGTAGTTTGATAGGTAATGAATATTATGATTCAACATTATTAATACATAACTCAAAAAATTCTTCCGTTTCAGTAGTAAGCAATCGGATTCTAAAATGTGTCTTCAGTTTATCTTCTAAAGGGTTTTCTATAAAGCGTTTCCTATTTTTAAATTTGAATTTAACATTGAAGTCTTTTATTTATGTGCAAGGTCCATGTATACCATTATTTAATACAACATAATTTAAATATGCGCCGCGTGTTTGCTCGGCAGCTGCTTCGAAACGTCACATTTTTCCATAGCTATGGCGTATAAATTAGGCTGAATTTGACCAAAGGCATTGATTATGTTTGCTTTAAAAAAATCCTACAAGAAGAAGTATATCGAGGTCAAATCGCACGATCTCGTTTACCAATTCACATTGCCTCCGCAAGACATAAGCATGTTCGGAAATCGCTGGTGCAAAATGTCCATTGTGGCGCGGGCTGTGTGGCACATACCGTCCTGTTGAAACTAAATGTCGTCCGTGTCCATATCATCCACTTTGGGCCAAAAGAAATTGGTTATCATTGACGGATAGTGCCCGCCGTTGACGATGATGACCTGGCCATCGTCCTCGTTCTCAAATAAGTATGGACTGATGATACCGGCAGCCCAAAATCTACTCCAAAAAGGTATTTTCTCTGCATGCATTGCAATTTGGTGATATTCGTGTGAATTGAGATAGTCCAACATTCGACAGTTTGGTTTGTTGACGAACCCATTTAATCAGAAACGGGTCTCATCGCTGATGAACTATCAACAGCTGGAGAGCTGATTTAGCAACTACCCGTCGTTGTCCATGGTCGTTAACTCTGAGCTCATAAATCAGTTGAAGTTTCTACCGAAGTAGGCCCAAGTCATGGCGCATAAATCGCCAAGTTGTGGTCCGCGAAGGGGTGAGTTCTTATGCACTGTGCTGAATTGATTTCCTTGAATTCTCCTCCACATTCTTACGGACAGTAGCGTTATGTTCGGTAGATCTTGCATTTCGTTTAAGTGCTGGTGTTGGTGGATAGTCCGCTCGGAAGGACGATTATGGCGACCGTAAAATGAGCAAAGCGCGAGAAATTTTCCTCTAACAGAAGACCCACTTTCGTACAACAGTTTAAACATTTGCAAATGTTGATCAACGTTGTTGATAACCCTCATGTTTAGCATAATATATTGAATAAATAGTCCTAATCATCTGTCCTGGTTCACCCTGTAGGACTGTAGCGCTACCTTAAGTAAGTAATCACCAGTCAAAGTTCAAAAATTCCTATCCGTTGTGCCGATAGTGAGAAAGTTAAAGTAATGTCTTAATTTAAAATTGCAGTACCCCTTGGCATAACGGTAAGTGCGTTGCATTGTAATTCAGAAGGTGTTGGGATCGATTCTCAGTCGCTGCCAAAACGTTTTTCAGGAATTTATGGCCTCGGCTAGGACAAGTCCTCTAAGAGTATCTCGTTGCATCAAAAGTGCTGCTCATTAGCCGTTCGGAACCAGCAGAAAATTGTAGGTCGCTTACCTGTAGGTTCTACTTTTTCAATGTTTGAGCACATTGTGAGCGTTTAGGAATGTTCGTTAGGATTTAAAAGGACATACCGATGCACATTTTGAATAGGAGGGAAATATTAATCTGAATAAAGTATTTCACATTCGTGTAGTGCGGCTAAATAAAAAATCTCTGAATTTAATAGTATGTCCAAAGTTGAGCACAAGGGTAAACTGTTAGGCATTTCCTGAAGTGCTTTGAATTATTTAAGTGGAGGAATGCAACTGGCTATTTCACTAGAACATTGTCCAGAAAAATAACGGTAAAATAATGAAAGACAAAATGTCAAATGTTTCTGTTAATAAATAGTTCTGTCACCTGTTATTGTTGATGCTGTTTTTTGGATATCTATCCAAGATATTCAAATGGATTATTGGAGCAATACATGCCTTCTAGATTTATATGGCGGAAACCGTTCTTTTTGGATAAAAGAACAATTTTAATCCAGATCTTTAAGGTAGTATTAAAATGCTGCTAGTTGTAAAATTTAAAAGAAAAATTACCTTTTGGTTTTTAAAAGATGTTGAGTTTTCAAAAACAAAATTGAAAACAGCTGCCATAGAACAATCTTTGTTTCTTCGAATTTCCCCGAAAGTGGCAAGAACGATTTTGCGTTTTGGAGAAGAAGATACATTACCTCAACATATGACTGAATGTATCGGCAGTCTTATTAAACTTTTTTTCAGTACTTTCGAGTGGTTTGTAAGAACCTTTTAGTGCATTAGATTAGGTATCTAGTATAGTTGACGGTGTAGTGGGGAATTGTTTCATCCTCCTCTTCATCCATACAGCTTCTGGAGAATTTGTTGGAGAAGATGAAAAGTTGCTTGACTTGTCTTCCTATTATACAGTGCTCCTTTATTTTACTGTGGTCATGTGCAATCTGCTTAAACTTATCAAACGCTTCGAATGATTCAGATCCAACTTGGGTCAAATCTGTTTTGTGGCCAAGCAAATGGCGGTGTTATTCTAGTTAAGGTTGGCTCCCTTTATTGCATTTTGCTTTCACATGATGATTGTGCGGTATTTCAACGAGAGATAATCGGCAGTTTAGGGCTGTTATATAGTTTGTAGAGACAAAGTCCAGAGATTTGATATCTGCTGAGATTTGATACGTCTGAAAAGATGCTGATAAAGCAAGTTCCACCTGGAATACCCTATAGTGATTAGGAAAACGAAATCTGAGACCTAAGTTAAATCTTTTCGAGCAAACGCCTCCACCAAGCCCGTCATCGGTTTTTAAACCATCTTATACTGATAATTGAAATGAATTTTGATGAGATATTCCTTTAAGAATATTTTTGAAAGAATATCTCATATCTAGGATGCATTGGTAACTTGATTGAGGAATGGTGTAGTTAATGTTACTTGAAAATGATGTGGGTCAATTCACAATTACGGCGTTGCCAATCTAATTTTTGATCTACAGTGAAGAGACCTTATAAGTGTGACGTTTGGTACTGGCGTATTTGGTTCGAATTATTTCGAAGTGAATATCCGTGCAGATTCGAAACATCTTCCTCTCAAAATTTTTAATGGGATAGAAACACGTAATGACCATTTAGTTGTATATAGAAGAGCAGCTTCGCCTTCTGGCGAAAATAGATTTTTTTTTCTCGACCCTTGGGTTGCGGATATGATTGGAAAATATTTGTGTTTTGGTCCACGTATTCAAAAAATCGTCAATAAAAAATATCGAAAAAGTGAGCCTTACTCCCGTCGTCTCCGGATTCGGTGATAGTGTTCTTAGCTATCTTAAAAACCTAGACTGATAATATAAAACGAATGAATGGCTTTGACTTCTGCACCCAAAAGTTATGTTGTGAAACACTTAAATGTTATTGTTTCTGAAAGTTAACCGATATTTGTAATCAATTACTCCCACTGGGTCTTTAAAGAAATGGTGTTTAAGATAAGAAGATTGAAGTAAAATGTTAAACAAATTTAGTTTAATCTTTCATTTAAATCGTATCCTTTTTTGTTACCGGTTGAATAAAAAAATGTCTCATTTCAAACCATTTATAGAGCGTATTTACTAGTTGCTTGTTTAACCTACTCTAACAAAGTCGTATGCAATGGGTATAGTCAACTAAATCCACAAAATCTTCTATCAACAAAGTCAACAGACTTTTCCTAATCAATACTCGTAAATAATAAAGAAAAGTCACCCACAAGCCACAATTAGAAGCAATTTAAAGCGGGTGCGACAACCTTTAATATAAATATAGCTTTAGTGGACAAAGCATGGGAGTTTCAATGACTCCCATCACATCAAATATAAGAGCTACAAGTAGGTATATGTATATAAAATTATTTTGTATAGCTTTAGGGCTTCAATGCATTCAATTGCATTAGTTTCTTGTGAGTGCTTCATTTGTACTATGTGTTATATTTACGAGCAATGACCTAAGTTATGTGTCTTTGTCCACTTAGTGTAAATATATTGATAAATAATCCAAATATAAGATAATAGCTTTATCGACTTTTGGGTTTATATATTTAGGTATCGAAGTGGTTCATTTTCATGATTGTTACGGAGTTTTATTGTGAACCCTTAGCAAATAATTTTATATTAACATTTTATTAGTAAATTTCGTTGTTTTGTTCCTGGGAAAACTTTGATTACTTTGCCTTTGGTGAATGAAAATTTTGCACACCGATAACCAAATCCAGCGTTAGCGGGAGTTAGATTCACTTTTGCCAAATCAAGGATGGCCCAATCTGTGAATCCATGAACCATCCACAAAAAATATTTTCCTTAAAAATAAAAATAAATAAATCACTCGTTTGTAGTTTATCTGAATATAGTAAATCAAAACTCTCAAACATTCCTGTGTGCGTGTTGTTGGTCTAATAATTGGCTAAAATGACGTTCACTTTTCAAGTAATGAGATACTCTTGAAGTATATGTCTTTTCTTTACAAGAGGCAGTACCCTAAGAAAACTGTAGGTAGTTCTTTTCCATTCCTGGTGAGAGCACGCACATAGGAATTCATGTTCTCTAACAAATTACTGATGTAATAAGACTTGCGTAGGTATGCGGCTATTCACGTGCTAAAAAAATGGGTCAAATTTTCTTGTAAAATTGCCATGCAACTGCAACATCATACACTCAAATCGGAAGATACAAACGTTCCTGAAAAAATTCGTTAAAATTTCTTGGCAACTTGCCGTCTTATGCACTCAAATCGGGAGGTACACAAGTTTTTGACAACAAAATTTGCTGATCAAAAAAATTCTTATTAGCTTGATAAGCTGACTTCCCATCCATGAAGGGTTGCTTCCTGACACACTTAACTTTAGGAAAAGTAAGGTAATTGCGCTTGATATTTGAAAAGTATTTGGTAGAGTTTGACATCAAGCTCTCTGTTCGGAATTGCGTGTATTTTGTATTGATGAATAAATTTTTCTTTGGATTGGAAATTACTTTTGAGACACTCTATAAAAGTTATATTGGATGGTTTTAAGTTTGTTATACATAAAATAAACCCTGATGTGCCTCAGGGCTTCGTTTTGTCATCGGATCTCTTCCTAATATTAATCAACGATCTCCTGTCTGAATCTTTTAATCCGTTAAATTTCTTCCTTAGTTTCTCATATTAGTTTCAAGATTTGTTTCCTTGCTCTTGGGATGCGGAATTTGAACGGCGGCGGCGGCGGTGGGTGTATGATATGATAAATTCATTAAAATCTGATCTCAATAACATTCTTAAATGGGGAACCATAAATCACTTAATTTAATGCTTCAAAAACTCAAACTCATCTTCTTTTTTAAGCCGCACTTCTCGAATGTGGAATTCTCTCAGGGTAGTATTCAGAAATTTTAAACTAATGTTCATCAGTGTCTCAATTCAAAACTTTCCCAGTTTTTCTATAGCTTGCACTGTGATAGCCATTTTAAGAGTAGTAATAACCTCTTCAGTCCGCCCATATTAATACAAAATTAAGACCAAGTGCTCCTAAATCGCGATGACCTAGTATTTAAACCGGAGGTTCGGTCTTGTTTTTCCCTCGAGCCTAAATGCTAGAATTCAGAGAAGAGTCTCTTGGCTTGAGCATTTTGCTTGATCTGACACGACCACATATAATCGATGTTTTTCGCCTTTCTGGACTACAAGCACATCTTGGCATAACTCATAGAATTTGCAGTTGTATCTATCAATTCAATAGTGACGTTTTGTACTAGTCGAAATCGGTGGACAGATGTTTGTTTTTTTGTTTGATTTTGTTGTGTTGCTAAAGTGCTCCTTTCCTCGTTTACTATAAGACCAACAAATTTCAGATGTGCTTCAATTTCCGCAAAGAACTCTATTACGTCACGTTGAGAACGGCCGATATCCGCATATCCCAAAAGTTGGGCCCCTATTGTCCCCTATTTATGCAATCCGCCGCGTATTTTCTATTGTCACGCGGCTGCTATGGATTAATTTTCTCAAGATCTCAAGATCGCCATATAAACCTCAAACATGAGCTGGTTGATGGAAATGGCTATTCATTGATTGAAAGTTGGTTATCTTCTTGCTCTATTCCTTGTCTTAAGACCAGCAGACAGTTAATAGTTTTTTTTTGTAAAATATCTGAGTAGTGTTTCGTGAGCTCCTTCGATCTCTTTGAGCTGGGCGACTAAGCAGTATCTTCTTTCGTTCTCATCATCTTGGACCATTCTCTTCTCTTGTTGCTCTTGTTTTCTCTGGATTATATTTGCATGAACAATTTCTGTCACCTATTTCAGTTGAATGCATTCAGCGTTCCTCCATATCCTGGAGGTGACTAAGGACTCATGTTTGATGACATCGCAATATTGTGGAAGGCAAAAGCTCAGAGAAAAGTCTCTCGCTCAGATGTTCTCTGTAGGCTCTGGCAACTCCATTTACGCTAAGACTTCAAATTTTTGTCTTTTGGGGCTTACCCAATTTCTTTTCGTTTGACAGCCAAGCATTGCATTTTGCTGAAACTACTAATAGTTCAGAGTCGAACATACCTCCCGAAATGTACGAACTTCTGAGCTGTCATATTCGTGGGTCGATTACCACATGTTCGATTAATTAGTTGTTTGAATATCTGGAGAGCCCCAGGTTGCTTTTGAACATCTTCAGCATTGGAAACCTGGTGCCAAATTATCACCATTTTAGGAACTGTTGCTTAGTCTATTAGTCAGAAACCATTATCTGTTTTCATTTTTTTTTTGAGCTGTGCTTATCAACTAATCTGTTGTAAATGTCTTCCTTTCCGATTTTAGCATTGAAGTCCTCGAGCACAAATTTGACATCGTAGTCCGGACAGGCTTTATCCAGGAGGCCATAAAACTCTTCCTTGACATGTTTCTCAGCTTCATTTATAGGAACGTGTGCCTAAACTTTTGATTAGAGCCTGGGGTGTAAAGTGTTCTCACCTTCCAGGTACCCATGTACCTAACATCAGTTCGTTATAATTTTTATTTATTTATTTATTATTAAATTTATCTATAAGCAATATTACAGCTAACAGATATCAGCAGTCCAAGAGCGAAGTTAAAAAGTGAATAAATATAATATCTCGGTTTTAAATTTATTACGATTAAGACTAAGGAAATCGATATTTGAAGATACTTCATTGAAATAAGCAATGGATCTTGATAAAGTTTCCTTATAACCATAATTTGTCGTATGAGTTCTTTCGAATAAGAAGACTCTAGCTCGCATACACCTAGTGGGAGCATAAATTGGAACTAGTGCAAGAAGTGCTGGACATTTAATATGGTAGCATAGTAAGTCTCTTATAAGCATTATGCATTTGCCTTCTTGATTACCAATTGGCATCTAGCTTCATAACTAGGACTGAAATTCCAGCCCATTTTTTTAAATATATATTTCGTAAATCGTCTTTGGACTTTTTCAATCCGATCAGAATGAACTTTATAAATGGGGCTCCAAATAACATCTGCGTATTCTAAAAGTGATCTGACAAGAGATGTAAACAGGGATAGTAACACAAAAGGATCTATAAAGTCTTTTCCATTTCGTTTTATGAAACCTACCAGCGAGTTGGCCTTTGGAACCAAATAATCGAGATGAGTTTTAAAAGTAAGTGAAGAATCAAGTATAATATATATATATAAGTCTTTAACAATTGAAACCCTATCTAAAGTCACAGATTCTATTGCATAGTTGAATAACACATTTTGAGATTTTCTGGAAAAGGAAACCGAGTTACACTTTTTGATATTCAATTTAAGCCCTTTTATCTGACACCAGTCAGATAGGGAATCAATGTCAGATTGAATGAGTTGACAATCATCCGAACCGAACTCCAAACTTTTAAAAATAGTTTGAGATCGTCCGCATATAATAAACATTCACAATACTTAAAGACCGAAACAATTTCATTAATGAAAATTATAAAAAGGAGCGGCCCCAGATGGCTACCTTGGGGAACACCTGAAATACACTGAATTTCTTTTGAATAAGTGTCTCCAATCTTGACTTGTTGTGTTCTTAAACATAAATACGATGATAACTAACGAAGAAAGTGAGAATGAAAACCAAAAATCTCAAGTTTATTCAAAAGTGTTTGGTGGTTCACAGAATCAAAGGCTTTACTAAAGTCAGTGTACACTGCGTCCACTTGAAATTTTCGTTCCATAGTGTTAGTGACATACGAAGTAAAATAAGTAAGATTGGTTATAGACGACCGACCGGAAGCAAAACCATGCTGTACTTCTGATAGATATTCACATGTAAGAAAATCAAGCTTAGTTTTAACCATACTTTCAAACAATTTGGGAATTGCGGAAAGTTTACAAATACCCCTGTTATTTTCTACATCGTTTTTGGAGCCTGATTTATGAATAGGGACCAAGTAAAAGAGCTTCCATTCTTCAATAAAAATACCTTCATGGAGGGACTTGTTGAAAATGATAAGTAAAGGGGTACAGATGGAATCAGAACAATTTTTAAGCACTGCGGGAGGAATGCCGTCTGGTCCAGAACTATAATTAGATTGAAGTGATTTCATCCCGGATTTAACTTCTGCACTACTTAAATGGATCGACCCAATATATCAATCCTAGTTTTTACGATATTCAGTGAACTGTTGTTAAATCCCGAATGAGAGTAAACCGACTCAAAATAGTTAGAAAAAAATTCGACTGTCGACTCTAAATCGGATGATTCAACACCTCTGAAAAACATGGTATTTGGAATCCCTACTGATTTTCTTTTGGAATTGACAAAAGACCAGAACGATTTACTATTGTTTTTGATATTGCTTTCAATATTCAATATATAAGCTCTGTATAGAAACTTACTAAGAACTACAAATTCTTTACGTAATTTACTAAAATTTTCATAATCTGATTGATTTTTTTATTTGTTGCATTTCACGTACGCACTGCGTTTCTTTCTCTTTAAGTCGAGGAGCTGTTAATTAATCCAAGGTGAACCCGATGATTTTTTTTTAATTGAATAAGGAACGAATTTATCAAAACCCATTGATATAACTTCAATGAAACGCTTATACATATTTTTCAAATCAATGACATAAATTCATTTAACCTGTCAATATCATATAAAGAATTATTTAGTTTAATAAAATCAGTTTTAGAGAAATTACACGATTTAATATTTTTTAACATCATTTAACGAGTAAGTATAAAACTCTAAATCAAAGAATAATTTGACTCCGGATCTTGTTGCCTTTTAAGGGTACTCAAGATTCGAGTCTTCTTGTGTATCTTTCATAATCGTAATTGTACATGGTAGATAAGTTCACGGGATGGCACAGCTGGTGTCTTACCTTAAGGCAGCACGCTGTATAATCCCGCGCCGGGAATATGAGACCGGCCGTTGTACATCCAGAGGTTCATCTAAAACCATCTATTTTTCAGCAACCTAGTTCTCTAACTAAACTCGGTTCTAAAAACAAATAAAGTTGAATTGTTCAGAATTTACCACTAGGAAAGAATTCACAATTCGAAACCAAAGCTGATAAAACTATGCTCGCTCCATACGAAGCTTTCTTATCGGAGTCTACATATCGCACCCCCGGTGGAACAACGACGTAAGTGCGAATTTTAAATTTTCTGAGTTAAGTATGCCATAGTTCTAAAAAAAGGTATTTCCGTCCGATGAAACAAAGACCCAATTGAAAATGTACTATTTGCATCCAGGGGGCAGAAATTTCTTTGGAACATTTTTTTCAAACTAATTAATTTTTTTCAAACTAAAATATCGCGAAAAAATAGCCTTAAATGTCACTTGTGTTTCAAATATCAAACAAACAAAACTTTGATTAGTCAGTCAACGACTTATTTGCTATGTTTAATTTTCCTTTAGTAAATAGTTTGTTCAAAAAAAAAAAAAAAAAATTAATGGTTTTTTTAGTCAAAAACGTCTTCAAAATGTTAAATCGCGTTTTCTGAAGAATCGAGATTTTTGCACTTACGTCGTTGTACCACCGGAGGTGCGATATTTGGTGCCTCAGCTTTTTTCAAGAATTAAATAGCAAAGTGCAAAAAACAAAAACTTATTCGAATGACGAATATGAATTCATAAAGCAAGAATGTAGTACGAGTATTTTCATATATATGTAGAAACTTACATAGCTCTGCTCGTATGATATGAATTTTGGTTGACCCTTGGACTTTTCCAATTCTCACATTAAAACTGATTTTCTTTATTTTTTTTGTTTGCCACTCATTAAATTGATTTTATCATGTTTCCTTCTTCCGTTGTTTTTCTTTTTTTTTTTTTAATTTCGTTTCATTGGATTGAGGTGTAAAAATAAATAAACAAAATAGGATTTGTTTTTGTGCTGTAGGCGAGAGTGCAAGGTGAAAGATTTTCGCTGATCATTGAAAAATAAAATAATATTTTTATAGCTTTATGAGTCATTTTCTGTATGTTGTATAAATTATCGGCAGATGTCGCGTTAATTTTACACACACACACACAAATATAATCGTGCCATAGCAATAACTTGTGGGATTTTAAAATAATAAATAATAGTGCAACGAAAGCACAAGGGCATTAGTCATTATTTATAACTATAAGGCCTAATTTTTCAGTATACTGCGACTCAGCTCTGATAAACAAAAGTTGGCTAACTCTGCATACAGTTATTGACAGTCAATTTATTTATTGCTATTTCAGCATATTTTAAATGTAAAAAATATCTCTTCAGATTATCCGAGATTTAAATTTGGTAGAATAACTTCAAGGCATAATGGTTGATGCATTGGAATGTCATGCCGAGGTTCTTGGGTTTGATTCTCAGCCGTTGTAAAAAAGTTGTTCAGGAGTGTACGGCATCTTGCGATTAATCCTTCAAGACTATCTGATGTCATGAAAGTACTGTTCATTAGTCGTTCGGAATAGGAAGAAAATTGTAGGTCCCCAAAATTTCTGGTAACACGCACTATGAATGGTTGAAAGTTGTAAGTCAATAGGTCCTGCTTCTCTTCGAGCTGTTGATGCTTGCGAGGAGGTGACAAAACCTTCAAGAGTCATCAAAAGTTCTGCTCATCGAAGCTAGTTTATGCAGGCTATATAGATCACTTTAGATGACTTTATTATTTTATAAAAAGAAAGGTCACCTAAGCAATTGACTACTTTTAGTTCTGCTCACTCATCTTAGTCGTTTGAACTCGGCAAAAAATTGTAATTCCCCTTAGGTTCTAGTTTTCTGCGGTTAAGATCGCAGAATCCCGGTGGTCAGTTCACATCGTCTCAGCGAGTGATAGCAATGCCCTACAAAGACAAAGTAAGCTATAACTTGTGAAACTCGCTTTTTCTAAGTTAACGCATTTATCGTTTCAAATCAACATGGATTTACAAAAAGGCGCTCTACTATCACTTTTTTTATAAAATTGATTGAAAATTGTATTGATTCATTCAAATGGAGGAATTAAATGGATTGTGTTTTCATTGATTCTCGAATCGAATATTGCTATCGAAACTAAGAAAGCTTGGATTTAGTGATCATTGTGTTGTATGGCCTTAGTCTTATTTATACTCAGTACTTTTCAATGGCCATACCTCTAAACTTTCAACGTAAACATTGGAATACCACAGGGCAGCCATTAAGGCTCTTTATTTTGCATTTTATTTATGAAATTACTTGCCATCAGTGTTGAAGCACTCAAGTGTCTTATTTGTACATATATGATGTTTGAATCTTCAAAACTATTTCAAATGTTCGTGATTTTGAAGAATTGCAATGTTACCTTAAAGCGATTTTTGAATAATGTGTCCGTAACTGTTTGTTTCTAAACGTCGATAAATGTAAAACTATGAGTTTAGCGAGGAGGATTTGCGCAACTTCGTTTAATTATTTGTTCAATAGAGTTTCATAATCACGTCTTAGCGATAATTCTGTCCTTGGTGTGTGTCATTCGACGGCAAGCTTGAATTCTAAAACTAATAGAGCCAATTCAGTTCTTGGTTGGTTAATTGTTGGAGGGTCAAAAAAATTATCTGATCCTTTTCATAACATTTGCTCGTTCCATTCTGGAATACACTTGTCAATTTCGGGCACCAAATTACAGCTGCCATAAGGCCAGACTAGAATAGATGCAAACCAGGTTCCCCAGATGGGGTATGGGTGGGATAATCCCTATGATCTCCCTCCCATGCAAAACAGACTTACGCTTAGTCTTGAGTATAGACGTTCTTAATATGTTTTGTCTTCAATACATTGAAAAATATACTCGTTGCACCTTTTGTCTCTTATTCACTTTAAAGTTTCCCAAAGAAATAATTTGAGTAATTTGCCAGAATGCATAGATCCTATGCCTCTTTATCAAGTCTGAAGAGCTAATAAACTGTGACTTGTTAGGACTGTTCTGGTTTTTTTCCTTGAAATAGGTTCCCTGAAACACGACTTTGCCACTTGGTAAAATGAGCGCAGTTTTGACAGATGTCACCATAACAACATGGCCGCCACAGGTCACCAAAATCTACCCTCACCAAATGAAGAATTGAAGTTCTTTGTATTTGAACACGTACCAAAATTTAGTACTTTTTGTCACAAATTTTGACATCTTTTGAAAATTTTTATTTATGAAATAGTGTATACAGGGTGCGTTTTATGTTTAAGGTGGATGTTTTTTTTTCAATAACTTTTAAATGAAATAGAATTTTATAATTTATATTTTATTGATTGATTATATCTAACACTAACATAATGTGTGTAATATGATATCGTGTCGGTTAAATGGCGACTCTAGTCGTGGAGCATAGGTGAGCTTTTTTGAGCACATCCTACTTGCATATATACACATACTTCTTTTGTAAATTCAGCTATTTCGTTTTTTAATGTTATCTTTAAGCATCGATGTTGTGGTGGTGAGGTCAGTCGATCTTACTCCTTTTTGACATTATTCGGCCGGGCAAAATGTTCATAATAAATTGTTATTGACTACTCTCTATGACTGTCAAATGTCAAATGCCAAATTTCAATCACACAAAAAAAGGCAACCGACCTGGAACATTATGTAGATCGCACCCTGTACAAGGAATTTTAATTTTTATTTTGTATGGAAATTTGTTTGGGATTTAGGGGAAAGCTTAAGACATTTTTTGTCTTAGCATTAATCTTGATAAAACTATGTATGTATATGTATATGAAAATAAGGAAATATAAGTTTGTCATTAACTTTTTAATATCTTTAAGTCATGAAAGTTAAAGTTATTTAAGAATCAACCGAAAGCAAAAGGTTAATGATTTGAATTCTGTTGCCTTACTCAAAAATTAATTAAATTTCCGAAATTTCATTCAACTTTCGAATGCCAAGCGAAGTACTGTTAATATGTACATAGAGTTCAATCACACCTAACTGTAGAAGGACTTTCATTTTTACATATGTATGTACATGAAACCAACCAAAAATAAAACATCAACAAAAAAACTATTTTAATTAGTATCAATCATTCAAACCACTCCAATTAGCTTTCGATTTTTTTTTATTTTTTTTTTTTTTTGCGGAACAAATTGTAGTGAAGGTCGAATCATTGTTTGCTTGCCCTCAACTTGGTGTATCAGTCCCAGACATTTTATGTGCGTAATGTTATAAAAATTAATCGGGTGATACAATTTGTGTCAGCAAATGGCTAACACATAGAAAAAACATTGAAATTGAAAGTTCAGAAACCGATTGTTTTTTGTTTTGGTACCTAATTATTTCTCTTTTTTTCTGCTGTTTAGTTTGAATAATAAATACAACAAATTAGATTTTGTTCATATTTTTGTACATTTAACCACTAATGAACTTCAAATTGGGTTCTACATATACATATACAGATACTTTGATAAATTAAATTTATATACAAAAATAAATAAAGTTTATAAATTGAGGGCCACTTGCACCAAAGTTTCTTGACATCTCTAATTTATAAACAATAGAGAGTTATTTGACTCTTTTCAATCTTGCTACAAATGTTTTTCCACGCCTTAGATTTCATTATTGTTTTAAGTTTTTTTTTAGTTTTCGGAATGTTTTTGATTCTGAAATAATATTTGTATCCGCTAGTTGAGTTGTTTTCGTTGGTGCAATATAAAAACGGAAAGCGTTCGTTTATCTATCCGAATAAGGATAACTATTCTCAGTTCAAATTGTATACTTTGGTTTCATGTTTTTCCATATTTGGTTAGATGTTTTGTCGATAGCTGAAAAGAATCCTATATAATATATTTGGCATTGGAAATTTTAAAAGCCTATACGTCAAGCTTTATGTCTCAAACTATAAACCAGCTCATACTAAATAGATTCAGCAGTTATTTGACTCATACTAAATCTTAAATAGTTCATAATTTTCTTCAGTTTTGAAAAATATCTTTCTTTTGTTGCAACCTTAACAGAAATTTCTTAGAACAAATGCACGAAACGTCGTCGGTGGAACATGTTGATAGAATTGCATTTTCAACCCTATTTTCAGAATGGTTTTTGAAGATTTGAGGCAAAAAAAAAAATAATTCTATTTCCCATACATTTGCTTGTGTATCAACATTTAATAAGCGTGGTTTCGTAAAAACATAAGCTTTTATATAAAGGGTGGTTAAATTTTAAGGGCCGATGTTGATTTTGAATAAAACACAAATTATTTAGGAAATTATTGTCATTTTTTTTATTTATGATAATATGGTATGGTTCAATTAGGTATGGAACAAAATATCGGCCAAATGGCCGCCGCGACTTCGGCGGCGCACCTCCATTTCGATGACGCTGAGGCATAATTGAGGTTCTATGCCATTAATGTGCCGAATTATCTCATCCTTTAGCTCTTGAATTGTTGCTGGCTTATCGACGTATACATTTTCTTTCAAATAAAACCCAAGAAAGGAGTTCATCAACGGTGTCAAATCACATGATCTTGGCGGCCAATTCACATCGCCACCACGTAAGATAACACGGCCATTGAATTTGTCACGCAAAAGAGCCATTGTTTCGTTAGCTGTGTGGCAAGTGGCACCGTCCTGCTGAAACCACATATCGTCCACATCCATATCTTCCAATTCGGGCTATAAAAAGTTCGTTATCATCTCACGATAGCGAACACCATTCACAGTAACTGCCTGACCGGCCTGATTTTGGAAAAAATACTGCCGATGATGCCGCCAGCCCATAAACCGCACCAAACAGTCACTCTTTGTGTGTGCATTTGTTTTACGACAATCACTCTTGGATTATCATTCGCCCAAATGCGGCAATTCTGCTTATTGACGAATCCACTGAGGTGAAAATGTGCCTCATCACTGAAGACGCTTGAAATTGTACGCACATTTGAACGATTAAATTGACCGAAAAAATCACAAAGTGCACGATATGCATTTGGATTTGAACGCCCATTTTCATAATTAGCCTGAATAATTTTAACGCGTTGCTCGATTGTGTATCTTTCCATGGTTCAAATTGAGTTAGTCTGAAATTGAGAAATGTCAAATGAAATGCAGAAAAAAACTTGACGTTTAAGTGTGGTTCACATTCAACATCGGCCCTTAACATTTAACCACCCTTCACAAAATTCTTTAAACATTCTTAAGAAAAAATTTTGGTACGCCAACTTAAAGTTTTTATTAGTGTACGAATAAAAAATAAATTTCCAAACAAAAATATTGAGCCGTTTTTGAGATATCGAATTTTCAAAAAAAAAAAAAACAGATTTTTTCTTCACATCATTTTGGAGAAAGTAAGATTATTGCACTTGATATTTCAAAAGCATTTGATAGAGTTTAGCATCAAGCTCGCTTATAGAAAATGCGTGCATTTGGTATTGATGAATCTCTTTTTCGATAGATTAGAATTGTATTGCATGGTTTTAAGTCTGAAATTCATGAAATGAAATAGTGGTGTGCCTCAGGGCTCTGTTTTATCTCCGACTTTCTTTCTCATACTCATTAATGATCATTTGTCTGAAACTTCTAATCAATTAAATTGTTTTGCTGATGACATTACTCTCAGCTTCTCACATTTGTTCCCAGATGCTTGTCCTTCATCTTCGGATATAGATCTAGAACGGCAGCTTATGATAAGCTCATTGAATTTTGACCTGCTATTTGATGTTTAAACACTCAATGTTGCCTTCTATTATTAATTTGCAACCCACCCACGCCCAATGGAGCTATCGATGAAGAGCCCTTGCAATGAGGAAACCAAACAGCTCTCAGTTTTCAGATATGTGTGGAATGATCACATATTCGACGCTGCTAACGCTGCTAGATGTTTAGGTTTCCTTCGACCTTGCAAGTAATTTGTCACCCGTTCTGAGCTGGCTATATTCATCGAAATCTCGAGTACAATAATCCCTTTATTCTCTTGGATAGAATCCAAAAATGAAGTTTATAAATGATAAGTGATAAAAGTGTAACAGAAACATTTGAATATCTCGGGCACCGCCGCAATATTTCTTGTCTTTCATTATTTTTACAAATAATCAAATAAGTTGCATTCCTCACCTTAAGCAATTCAACTGTAACACTCGCGTTTCAGGAAATGATCCTTTCTTTAGCCTTATTACCTGAATCTGAAGTACCTTACTCGGCCTAATATTTGCCTTCCATTGCGATCTTCAGACATTCAAAACCAATGTGCATCGGTATCTCTATTAAATCTTCGCTCCCACTGTCAAACATTTTAAGGGTAGTCACTCGAAAAATATACAAAATGTTGTTGTTGTTATCTATTTATTTATATTATTTTCAAATTGTAATCCGAACAAAATATTACAAAAACCTATTCTTGAAGATGCCGGAAAACGAAAAATGGGAAGAACAAAAATTCCTGTTCCAGTTTAATACTAAAAATTTAAATGATCTTTAGAAGAAGATATGGGGCTGAATGTGTTATAATATATAATTTAATAATTTTACAAAATATATGGCATTAAAATCAATCTGTGTATGTATTTTGCCTTGTTCCATAATAAACACTAACAATGATTGCCTTAGTAATTGAATTTTATAGAGCAACTTATATTGTGAATTTAAGGATATTTATAACCCCTTGAGTGCGCGTATAATAAAAAAAAAACATGTAGAAATTTATTATTGTTTACATGCATATTATTTTTGTTTTCTTTCAAGGCTAATTAAAACGTTTTTTCTTTTGCATATAATTGACCATGATATTTTTGTATCTGTGGTTGTGATATTGGCAATAATAACGTGCTAAGGGTGTGCAAATACTCGTCTATTAAAATTAATTGTCTGCCAAGCCCCTCTGATCTTGAAAAAGGGTTGATAACTCAGTTGTTGGATATGTATTTGTAAATGTACTCGTATAATATTTTCATTATTAGGAACATTTGATCTGTAAAATATGACTCACGCTTTACTTAATTTAGAATTTGCTTGCTTATAAAAATATTAAAAATAGGAACAGGCTAATAGATCAATTGAACTATAATAAACAGTCTATGTAATTAATAAAAATCTTTGCAAAGCAGCTATTAATGAAAATCTATACAAAGCAGTAATTACAGTTTTATAATATTATTTAGATAGAATTTAAGAAAAATGTTATCTCTTAAAAAAAAAAGGTTAAAAATGCACAGAAAAACACATCCTTTTTCCAATACCTTGTGGGAACTAATTGCGTCCTTGAAATTCCGCCAAAAGTACCAATGTTGACAGAAAATCCTATTGCGGCGTTTCTACACTAACACTCTGTCTGTCAGAACTCATGTCGTCTGACCTGCGGAAAAATGGCAAAAGGTATTGTGGACTGAGAAGAGTAAGATCGTTCTATTTTATAGAACAGACGCCCACCAAACTCTGAATATAAGTATCAAAACACCATATAGGCTGAAGTATCGAGGCGCTTAAGTTATGGTATGGGGCAGTTTTTCATATAGTTGAGTTGGCTCTATTCACTAAATAATAGGAACGATGGACACAGCGAGTTTTTATCCACATCTTGTCCAATCTTGTAATACTGCCAGAACGGTATGGAACATGCCATTGAAATGAATATTCCAGCAGGACAACGACCCAAACACACCAGCAAGTCTGCCGGAGAATGGTTTCAGGTCAATGGGGTTAGGTTCATGGCATGGACTGCTCAGTCGCCTAACCTTAATCCCATAAAAAATCCATGAGCAGATGTCAAGAATGGGGTTGCGGAGCTTAGACCGTCATTTGTGCGATATATTGTGGGAAGCAGTACAAGAAGCCATTATCCCACTGCAAATGTGTAGCAATAATAAAAATTCGTCACTCCTATTTTTTGAACACATAGCATAACACGTACATACATACTTATAAAGTATAATTTTTTTTTTAAGACTTGAATTATATTTGACGTTAGAACTGATTATAATTGGTTCCTTCTGATAAGGGACCAATGAAATGCTAGCAATGCTTAATAAAAAATATAAGTACATGAAAAAATGCTTTGTAACATTCTGAATATGGCATTTTATTGTTTCTCGAACTCCATTAAGCACAAAAATAAATGTGACGTTAACAATCAAAACGGTGCTAAAGGCACTTTTTTCAAAATATGGAGTGTGGTATACCAAAATTTGCGTATTAAAGAGAGCTATAGAATGGTGGAAAAATTGTATTTCAAAACGGGCTGGTTTAGAAGTTATTACTATTTTAATGTTTTTAACAATCAAATGGGTGCTATTTTTCATACAATGCTTGTAATTTTCAAAACAGCTCTATTTTTCTCTAAATGAAATCATAGTTTTCCGCCCTTTTGCTCGGTTTCATGTTCATTTTTTTTAGCCTCTGTTTGATTGTTAACGTCACAAATATCGAATATGTTTTATCATAAAGCTTCATCCCCAAACTTGTCCTTTTTTTAAAAAAAATTGACTTAATTCAATTGATCAAAGACAAGGAGAAAAAAAATATTTTCAAGTCACGTTCAATATTTCTTCCTTGAGGTCAAATAGTTATTATTACCCTTAAAGATAACAAAGTTCACAATTTTGTGTTTTTGTTTTTTGTAGGGAAAATTTAGCATTCGTAAACATTGAAATTGCCATGATAGAAAAAGTGAGTCCCTCAATTATTCTTTAATTTTGTCTGTATCAAATCATCATCATCTGCCTCTTTTCGAGATATTGAATTTTCAATAAAAATTATAAATTGTTATTTTTTTCGTAAAAAAATATATATGCAATACTATTTCAAGTTTCAAATATGGTTACCAAAAGTGGTGCAACCGTTTATGAGAAATTCGAAAGTGAAAAACAAAGGTTATATTGACTTTGTTGATATTGCTTAAGCCAAAATTTAGACTAAATCTACGATACTTCACAGATTTTGTACGCATATGGCAGTTGGTTTTGGAGCTAAGGAAATTTCAAGATGGCAACATTTACATTGCTATTGCTAATTTTGCTTATTTAAAGGTCAAATATCAAATAGTGTTTGAAAATTTGATTTTCAGACTCAAATTTTTCAAAAAAAAATAAATGTTCGATTTGATTTTTTTTTTCCAAAGTTTTACGTTATTAAGTTATTTTTTTATTTAATTCTTCAAACCCCACGGTCAGTTTGATTTTATACGGGTGTAAGCCCGTTGTAAGTCCCAACGCAAAATTAGCCAAGTTAAAGTTTGTTAAAGGCTGAGTTATTGTGCACGGCGAGAAATCATCTGTCTTGGTTTCTGCTATACACTCTTATGGACCGCAGCGATGTTGTCGAGCGATATTTGACGTTCGAATATCGGCTGATTGATTACTGAACCCGTCGTCTCAAATTTAGGAACCAAACGTTGAAGAGTCGACTGTGAATGGCCACCACGTCTACCGTATAATGGGCGCAACGTTTGTACTAACTTTTCTTTTCTTTTAACTTGCCATGGTGGTTTAGCACCAGTGACTCAATAATAACAGAAATCACCAAAACAAAATGGCCCCCACAAATCGACGAAATAGACCCACGACAACTTAAAACCCTTTATGTATATTCATACGTGGGATATTTCTTGAAATAATTTGAATATAAAACTCACAACAGTCACTGTACTTAGTCTCATATGGTTTTTTGTTTGGAGTGCAACGATTTCAAATGTTTTAACTCACATACATACATATAAACCACAAAGACTAAAATCTTTTTAATTCTGAAAGCAGAGACAACCCATATAATCAAGCTCACTCTTCAGTCCAAAAAAAGAAGAAATTTGTCTTCAAAAAACGCAAAGTAAAACCTCCATATGTTTTGTGTTTTTTTTTTTGTATTCATAAAACCAGGTTAATAGTTCTGTGTTTGTTTTATTTATTGTTTTCATTCACTAAAAACTTACATTTGCAATAAACAATGCTCCTAGTGTAAAACTCCATTTCTTTTAGCGAATAATTTATCCAGAGCTGTCGACCGAGAATTCATTACTAAATCTGTTTTTTTTTAAACAAAAATCACAAATGGCAAAATTAAGTGCTTTAACCGAAACCTATCATTTTAAAATCTCGCAATATCAAAATTTTCGAATATTAAAAACTCACTCGTAAATAAAGAGATCTTGACAATTTAGTAAAGTCTCGTATTATCAAATGACGGATGACAGAAATATTTGTGTACTTACTGAACTAATAGGACAAATTTGATAGCAGAAGAAAATCATTGATAAGAAAATCTCGTACTTTTGTAATAATTTTTGAATATTCACAATATGGGATACAGAATTTTTTTCAGAATACAATAACAAAAACAAACTTCTGCCTGATTATTGAATTTAAAAACTAGATCTTAGCATTACAAGATGTCGATATGCGTGATTTTGTTGATACATTTTTCTCAAACCGAGATTTTAAATTGTGTTTGAACCAAGGAATATTTTAAAAACACTCTAAATATAAATGTTATCGATGTGATACATATATTAAAACGGAGTATGAGCATATAACTCCCTTAGTAGTAACATAAGTAGGTTAGTACTCAATGCGGAAGCCCTGGTGTGAACTTAACCAAACCGACCTACTGCAAAACTTTCAAGACAAAAGTACATTATTTTATGTGAAAATGAAGAAGAATTCCCACAAAACTTAACTACTTGACTTTTAATGATTGAGGTTAAAATCAAAATAGACGACAAACCAACAGAAGACAGTGTTGAAACAGAATTGCAAAATAAAAAAGGAAAATAAAGCACTTAGTTTTCTCCTCATCCGAAACCCATTAAAATGTTTAAAGATTTCCTTCAAATTCCTTCAAAAACATCTCAGCATCACCCGAGACCAAACCCTCTCTAATTTAACATCAACATTAAAAATTTACTCTTGACCGTAATTTTATGAGGAAAATAGTTTTCGTTTTTAAATTTAAAGTTAAATGTTAAGTTTACCACAGCTACTTAACGACTTATTTGGTTCTGAAATTGAAATATAAATTAAAAGCTTTTTTCATGGTGACTGACGAAGGTTGAAAGCAGCTGACATTTATGTTTTTATTTGTTTAGCCCTTTAACTCTTAGTTGGAGTTGGTTTTGAGGGTTAGAATTTCAATTTTAGTGCTCGTAATTAGGCAGGCGGAAGGTAGGAAAATAACCAACAGGTCGAATTTATTATATATTTGAATTTTGGTTGATTGCCTTGGGATTGTTTATGTGTTTATTTCGGAAGTTATCGATTTAAGCGGCCTTCGGATAGTTTTGTTTGTGTTAACATTTAATCTAGAAATAATGATGTTTAAACTAGGTAGTTGGTACTGAAGATTCTGAAGAGTCTTAGGAAAGAAATATTCAAACTAAATAGAAATTATATGTACTGCATACATGGAAGGTTATAAAATATCTTTATACAACCAAAATAAAATGATAATAGTAATAATCTTATTTTTTTCGTCTCATTTCAGGTAAATATAAAATCATTAAGTGTTCGTAGGAGTCAAAAAGTTACAAAAGTTGTAAACACAAATTGTGAGTATGGCTTGTTGCTTAAGTATTATTTTTTGTTATGTGACGATGAGTCGTATAATCAAGTATGAGTAATGACTTTAACTATAGCAAGACTTATTCAAGTCTTAACAATAATTGCTTAGTTTTATGAAAATTCCTTTGAGTGAAAAAGATGCAGCTTTTCCCATGATTACAGCATTAGATGGAATTATTTAACTAAATATCAAGTTGATGATTAAATAAGATTATAGGCTCAAATTTAAATATTGCTCGTTTAAAAAATACATCCGGGTCCAAACAAAGCAGTCTTTATCTGGGAGCCCTTATCTAACTATTCCACGATTATAAACACGTTATCAGTATAATCAGATTCCAATTTAGCTAATTACTTACTTCAAGATTAGGGATTAAAGTTTTTATGGTATAGTTGTAACTTAAAAAGTGTTCTATTTATAAAGCACTCTTGGATAGTAAAATTGGTCCCCTGAAAAAAAAAAAAACTTAAAATGAATCAATTAGATGTTAATTATAACTACATGTAAGGTGATTTTAACTACCTATAAGGTTTCCGACAGAAAAAACTTTATGTCTTCTTCAATCAATTTTCTACAGTATAAGTCTAAAGGCCTTTCGTAGACTTCAACTTGGTAAATTTCGGGTCGGGTCTTGGTCCTACACCCGTAACAAAGCCAACTGACCCAGGATCTAAAATTTTATGACCAAAGACAACGCGGTTTGTTCGCTGACTGGGCTCTGGAGCGGTTGGAAGAGGACTCTAATTTTGGCCCAAATTGAACCACACAGCGAAAGCCACGATTGACATTCTGCATGAACGATTTTAGAGTAAGGTTATCTCACGTAGTGGTGACGTGAATTGGCCAGCAATTAATGATTAGTATATTCCGGGCTACAATTGTACCCCCGCAATATTTCTCAACAAATTCTCTTCCACACTTTCTCTTCCTCTCTAAAAAATCTTTAGTTTATCTTTTTCTTAAGGATAATTCCCTCAGTTATGGTATGCCTCTTAAGGTCATCAAAATCCCATATCTTACTCTGATAGGCAGCTCAACTCACACACATATTGACGAGATTATTCTTAAAGCAAGCTCAGCACTAGGCTTTGTGAAACGATGGTCCACTCTCTAACTTTTTGACCGCTGTGAGAGCCGATCCCTTTACATAACCTTTGTTTACCCCTTCTTGAAAAAGCCTGCTAAGTATAGTACTTTTATCAACTGATTCGTTCCACCCTTCTTGCTCTGTTCGAATTCTATCTCCGTATCAAGAACGTCTTCTAATAATTAACTTGAATACGCTAGAAAAACGAAGAGAAATAAGAGAAATTTTCTTCATTAATTTTTCTTGTTTTTCTAATATTAATTTTGACGCAGAAACGTTTTTGAAAAATCCTGTTATATTTCTTAAATGCAAAAAAACACCAAAATGTGTTATTATTTTAAGAATCCTAATTTGTATAAGTTTTGGGACAAAATATATCTGAATTCCAAGAAAAACCAAAATCTTCTTCTTCTTCCTTTTCTTCGGCGCTGTTATGATCTCGATGTCGAGGGGATCATAACTCTCCCACGTATCTGCTTCACACTAGTGATCCGCCTGTGGGGTTCGCCGGGTTGACCTCAGAAATCGGCGGCAAGCCTCCCGGTTTTGTATTGTTCCATTTCTGAGGCCAACTGAATGCTGGTGTTTTTGCATTTGTTTGTACCAGGAGTGTTTAGGCCTACCTTTCTTTTTACTCCGAATTGGAACGTTGTATGATATTGCTCTTTTGACGGGGTTCTCAGGATCTCTCCTTTGAACATGGCAATACCAACTGAGTCGGTCGTGTTCAATTTTTTGGGAAATGGTATTCTTAACATGAAGGCTTCCTCGGATCTTCGTACTTCTAATTCGATCAAGCTTTGTAACTCCTGCTGTCATACGAAGCATCTTCATCTCAGCTGCCGTTAGCTTACTCTCATACTTTTTGTACATTGTCCAACATTGTGAACCGTATGTGAGTGCTGGACGCACAACTGAAGTGTAGAGCTTTCCTTTCAGCTTAGGGGGCATTTTTCGGTCACAGAAGATAGCAGAATTTTTCCGCCACTTCATCCACCCTACGCTTACGCGATGATTGATATCGTCATCACAAGTAGCTTCGTTATTTATCATAGACCCCAGATATTTAAACTTTTCACACTTGGGAAGCACTACTCCATTCAAATAAATGTCTGGAATAGGCCTGTGTGGATCAGAAAATGGGCAGCATAGGTATTCTGTCTTTTTCGCGCTTATGCGGTACCCACTTCCTTCTAGAACATCCACCCATACGTCAAGTGCTCGTTGTAGGGATATCGGGTCTTCACTTATGATGGCTCCATCGTCAGCAAAGAATAACTGATGCACTTTTGGATCCGTCACTTTGCCTTCAAGCAGGTAATCAAGAACTGTAATAAAGAGCAGGGGACTCAAGACACTTCCCTGGTGTACACCTACTGTGATTTCGAATTCTTCGGTGACTCCAGCTGCGCATCTTACTTTAGTAACTGCTCCATCATACATGTCCATAATTATCCGCACATAGGTTTCTGGAACTCCTCGTTGCCTGAGGGCCACCCATATTAGATCTCGTGGTTGCCGATCGAATGCTTTTTCAAAATCAACCAATACGACATGCAAATCCTCCAAAGAATCCCGATGTTTTTCCATAATTATTCTTATACTCTGGATTGCATCCGTGGTTGACTTACCCCCGACAAACCCGCACTGGTCATCAGATAGCCTAATTATTTTTCGCAGTCGGCTACCCAAGACTCGCTCAACGATCTTCATGGTGTGTGACATCAGCTTAATCGAACGGTAATTATCACAGCTTCGAGTATCACCCTTTCCTTTATAAATTGGAAGAAGGTAACTTTCCCTCCACTGATTAGGCATGCGATCACCTCGTATAAGTTTGGAGACAAGAATCATGAGCCATCTAAACCCGATGTCTCCCATCTTTTTCCAAAACTCTGAGGGTATTTCGTCTGGGCCAACAGCTTTTCCCTTTTTGGAGTATTTTACCGCCTCACTAACTTCTTCGACTGTGACGTCGGATACTTCGCTTAAGTTAGGTGAAGCTATTGGAAAGTACAGCCTTGGAAATTGTTCGTTTAGAAGTCCGTCACAATACTGTCGCCACCTGTGAAGAATTTCGTTGTCTTCCACAAGAAGTTGGCCTTGAGCATTGTTAATGAACTTTGGCGAACAAATCTCCTGGGCATTTCTTCTTCTTTGAGCGGCTATTTTGAAGATAGTTGCGCCCTTATTCGTGTTTTGCCGTAGCTCTTGAATAGCACCAGCTGTCGGGGTAGAGATTTCATCCAGCTCCCGATACAGGTTTTCTGTATTCTTTGCTTGAATTTGGGCGCACTTCTTCTTCGCTTCTTTCTTGCAGTTCCTATATTCCACTTCGAGGCATGACTTTTGCTCTGTATCATTAGAGGGGCACTTCGACCAAGCCTTGAAAGCCATTTTCTTTTTACTTATAACTGATTTAGCTTCATCATTCCACCACCATGTTTCTTTGCCTTGTTGGTTGTGTCCTTTTGAAACCCCTAACAGTGTTTTGGCTTTTTCTTTGCAAGTTCTCTGTAGGAGATCCCACATACTTTGTGCTGTACTCTCTTCATTTCGAACTATATCGGTGTTGTTATACAGAACGTTTTGCATATTCGAAATAAAAGCTTCGCCTTTTTCCTTATCCAGATTATACCATTTGATCTTCCCAAAAGTTTTTGTATGTTTGTTGTCGTTCACTGTCTCCATAAAAAATTCTGTCAGTAGGAGACGGTGTTGGTGGGCGATCGCTTCTCCTAGTATCACTTTGCAATCTTTTACCCGGGGTTTCATGAAACTAGATACCAAATGGTAATCAATCTGGGTTTCATTTCCACCACTGCTGTAAGTGACCAGGTGTCGGCTTTGTTTGACGAACATGGTATTTAGTACGATAAGACCGTATGTTTTGCACATGCTCAGGATGTCTTCACCAGGAGGGTTCCTGGTGCCGTATCCGAGGCCTCCATGGCAATCTTCATAGTCTTCGTTTGTCTTCCCGACATGTCCGTTCAAATCTCCGCCCACGAACAAAAACTCTTCCTTTGGGATGTTCTTAAGTAGATTGTGAAAGTCTAGCCAAAATGCATCTTTTTGCACCTGCTCACATCCAATTTGGGGAGCATATGCAGTGACAATATTCCACAACTTTCCTTTAATCACCAATTTAAGGGACATCAAACGGTCGCTGGATTTCGAAATGGTCAATACGCTGCCTAATAGATGTTTTGCAAGGATGATTCCGATTCCGTTTTTACCCTTTTCCGTTCCATAGTAGAACATCTTATAGTTTGTTGTCCTCGTATCCAAGAAACGGGCCCTGTTTCCCGTGTTTCGCCATTTTGTTTCTTGAACACATAAGATGTCCACTCGCCTTCTTTTCATCATCTCTTCCAACTCGAAGCTTCGACCTGTCATACTGCCAACGTTCCAACTCGCAACTCTCAGATTTTGTATAATCTGCGGCATTACTTTGCTAGCCCCCGGAATCCGTCTAGCTCTGACCCGAGCATTGCTGCTCGGTCCAGGATCAGTACCATGTGTAACAATGGTAGTGCCTGGCGGGGTAGTGTCATTTTGGACGAGTACTTCCATAATGCTTGAAATTCACAAAATCCGTTGTAAGTATCGACGTGTGCATTCTCCAGTTTTGTATTTGATCTCTCTTTTACGGCACCGGTGATCTCCAGTCGTGCCAACCCAGGGACTGGCATGCACACTTTTGGGAAAGTTTATAGGTGTTACGTGTCGCTAGGTTCACCTTGCTGTTTGTGGCCTAGATGTATTTACTCCTTTAGTCGCCTTTTACGACAAGCGGGGAGGCGCTGCAGGAATATTCTAACCCGTCCCTGCACAGGGACCAAGAAAAACCAAAATAAAGATATGAAATTAGTCAGTCTGTGCCATGTAATTTTTTGTAATGAACTGTGCATACTTATTAAGATTTAAGTACTTATCAATCAAAGCGGACTTGTCGCTAGAGACATGAGCCTTAACAAAGCCCCACAAAAAATAGTCTAGAGGCGTTAAATCGCACAATCTAGGCGGCCAATTGACTGGCCCCAAACGTGAAATAAATTGTTCACTAAACTCGCCTCTCAATTGAGATCCATTGTTACGCGTGCTGTGTTTCATGTGACACCGTCTCATTGTTACGCGTGCTGTGTTTCATGTGACACCGTCTTGTTGAAACCACATGTCATGCAAGTCAAGCTCTTCCATTTTGCGCAAGAAAAAGTTTGTTATCATCGTATGGTAGCGCTCACCATTCACAGTAACGTTGCGATTTGCATCATCTTTGAAGAAGTACGGCCCATGATTCCGCCAGCCCATAATCCGCAACGAACAGTGACTTTTTTTTGGATGCATTGGTAGCTCTTGCAATGCTTCTGGCTTCTTTACTCCAAATATGACAGTTTTGCTTGTTCTCGTATTCATTCAACCAGAAATAAGCTTCGTCGCTGAACACAGTTTTTCGATAAAAAAGTGGATCTTCGGCCAACTTTTCAAGAGCCCATTCACCAAAAATTCGGCGTTGTGGTAGGTCGTTCGACTTCAATTCTTGCACCAGTTGTATCTTGAAAGGTTTCACACCTAAATCCTTCCGCAAAATTTTCCACGTAGCACGTAGTCGAGTAACAGAGGCCCAAGTGCTGCGAACGGCGGCGGTGCCGAATCGCTAATTCACGGTCATCACTAACAATGGCCGATACAGCAGCGATATTTTCCTCAGTTTGCACTCTACATAAGCGTGTTAGTGGTTTAATGTCCAGAAATGTACATTTGGTACGAAATTTAGTCACAATAGCCCGAATAGCCGCCTCAGTAGGTCGATTAACCATTAAATGGAAGAAGCGCGCGACGAACTTTCTCAACAAATTCAATAATTTGCAAGCGTTGTTCGTTTGTAAGACGATTCGCGGTTAAATTATAGACCAAACTGAAGATGCTTGACAGCTGTCAAAACCAGTGTTGCCAAAAAGAAAATAGCAAAAAAATCACGCATTATAATTGTTGCTTTTATCTTATTCTTATGAAAGTGTTCCCTATAAGGAAAGGATATTTATATTATATTCGATTTATCCATCTACTAAAATAGTCTGAAGATTAAAACAATGCAAATTTTATTTACGTTTATTTTTTTTTAACTATCGATTTCCCGACAAAAAATAAAGTCAATCCACGAACGCCTAATCCATATATGGGATGTTAGAGTAGAGGCTGATTTTAAGTCTGTTTTTGATTAAAAAAAAATTAATGTAGATACCAGTTGATAACTTATCGTATTGCAATGGTTTGATTGTTCTTTAATACTAAATTTATCATAGCTTTACTATAAAAGAGGAGTTGGGTACAAAAGGAGATAAATTGATTTTTTGGAAATGAGGAAAAAATATTACTAAACTCCAAATAAAAAAATCAGATGAAGTTGAATTTTCATAAAAAGTAGGTACCCTTAATCTGGGCCGGGCTAAAGATTTAGGAAGGTGAATGACAGCCAACTCAGTTTAGACATAAGTTATTTTTCTACACCTCGGTGTTAACTGGTAAATTGGTTAAGTGGGGTGCGTTTTTCTCAAAATACATTGATCTTACTAAAAAAAATGTTTCATTTTGTTTTTGTACATAATCGCTACAGTTTCTTGATTGCAATTTCTTTGGCAAAAGTCATCATTTTTGGGAAATTATAAGAAACTGAATTTTGCTCCTTTCACCAACAAACCCTGGTTCTGCTACTAAGATATATAAAATAATCTTTTGACTAAAATTAACATTTTGTTATCTTTTTATTTTAATTATTTATATGAAAGTCTTATTTGACTTAGATATGTAAACTTTGGAATTGGATTGATCGTTCGATATGTGATCAATAACCACCATGATCAGTAACTCATTTTACACCTAAATACGAGAACTACATATATAATTTATTATACCTCATGCACTTTTCAGAAAATTTACAATTCCACCGCACACTTTAAATGATCTCGTTAATAGGTTCATTTAACTCCCTAGAAGTTTGTCTTTGTTCATTTTGTTGTAACATTTAATCCAATGGTGATTTCAAAATAACCACTTTTTTCAAGATAGTATCCTTCTTCTAAGTTCTGCCACCCCAAAAATATTGTTTTGTATTGAAAAATGAAACTTAAGCCCCGTCAAACTTTAGAGCTCATTTAGAAAATGTTTAGAGTTTTTTTTCTTGAAGTTTTGTTTGATGAAGTTTTATTGTAAACGTTTGTATGATGAGTGTTACCTATCTACTGTATTCGTATTTTTTGAGCATTTACACAGTATTTGTTTGTAAATTAGAAAATCATTTAAATAAAGTTATTTGGCCATTAGATTCTGCTCACCATTTTACGCGGAACTAAACTTATATTATTGTTTTTACCACAATCCACCAACAAAATAATCCGAACAACTAATCTGGTTTAAAAGTGGTTTTCCTTGGAAACTAAGATTAGATCTTTTTGAAATTTCAATCTTACAAAATTAAGCTTTCATCACATATTAATAATAAATACCTTGTTGATTTATATTAAAATTTAATTCAATATTTTATTTAACTTAATAATAATAATTGCATTTTGTCGTTGAAAAAAAAAAACAACAATTATTATCATTACATCAAATTGAGAACTTGTTTGTTGGATTTATCTTTTTGTCTGACTGCAACGTAAATTCAGGAAATACACACCTGAAAGATATAAATATATAAAAAACAAATAAATAAAACCAAACAGCTTAATCACAATGCCTGAACTCAATATTTGGTTCAATAAACGTTAATGACGTGTCGAGTTCATTGTCGTGCGTTCATTTTATATGTATAAATCTTAAACAACACTACGTTAAGTTTTCGTTATGCTGCCATACGTGTGTGCTGTCTTCATTCAATTTTCGAAGTACATGCATCCAGTAGCGGATTTACAAATTGGAATATTCAAACTATGAACAATTTATTCACTCTCCATTAACATTTAAAGACGGCATTAACAATGGAAAATTTATCCATCTCATAGAAATTTAAATTTAAAATTATTTAAATGCAAGTCAACAAATTGGGGATCAAAGAAAATATGTTTCGCGAAAATATGTTATTTAAAGATCAGGACGATTATTGGGTAGTTTAGATTGTTGCCAATTATTACAGGCGGAGTTTTCCCTGCTTTTTTTTTAGCTAGGAACTTACTGTCACAATCGGTTTTTTATGACAGGTAATGGATCGAAAATAAGAGAAAATATGGTGATTCGTCGGTCATGTAGATTTTCCATTAATTTTTGCTCATTCTTTTTGAGAAAAGTGACAATTTTTGTAGAAAGCTTAACCATAACTCTTGACATTTAGATTTTAACTAACGAATTCGGCGGATTAACTAAGGTTCAACCACGGTTGAAGTATGTGCTATGCTGTCCTTCTCAAACCCTGGCTAAACCCTGGTTGATATACTGGAATTAGGGATTTAAAAAACTTAAACTGTGAACGAAAAAAATTGTATCCAACTTCATATTAGTAAGACATTCAAGCCTTAGATGTATTGTTTTTTTTTTAATTTGATTAAGGTTTAATTTTATTTTGACATTTGCATTGCTTCCACATTTCATCTAACTGCCAACGCTGTATTGTATATTTTGGACATACAAAAATGATAAAACGACGTATCACTACCAAATTCGCATTTTGACGCCCTCAAAACTTGCAATCTATGTTGACATATGTACATCTTCAGTCATAAATCCGCTATTGTCAGTAAAAAGTTTAACCAACATCTTTGAGGTGGCTAGCTGTTGGGGTTGGCTTAAACTGAAAACTAGTTAAACAAGTTTAAAGAATATATCATTCGCCATATAAACGCATTGCGGCAAAATGCCACTAAAAAGTGACAGTTGAAACGACGACACCGACAACAAAACGAACACAAATGACGATGACGTAGACTTTTATAGCCGCATTCTATAAATTCAATTGACTTTCAATTTAATCTTCGTGTGCGAAAGCGGCAATCCAAAATGTTAATGGAAGTAAACCCCAATTCCCAATATGTCTGCCGCTGGCCTCAGAAAATATGTTGGCTTTTGTAGGGCGGCACAGAAAGTTACAATAATATGAATATACACCACGTTTTCCGCTTGACTACGTTTTCGGAGGACAGATTGACGTGTTGCGAGATTTTTGAGTTTTTATTTTTACAAGTTTCTTTTGAAGTGATTTTTCTCTTTTTCTTTTTTCTTTTCTAACAAGGGGCATAGAAAGTTTTTGAAGTTTGTGTCTAATAAAGCGTTGAGGGTTTTAAATGGAAACGAAAGTAGAATGAAAGTTTAATAGTTGAAACGTAAAATAAAAAAAAAATCAGATCAATTTGCAATCCAATCGATTCAATATGAAATTGGCATACATTATGTAGCAGTTCAGTACAGTTCTTGAAAGTTAAAAGTGTTGTAAGAAGTTGATGGTTATATTATGGTTAACTTGAAAACGAAAATAAGTTGGTAATATGTACTGAGTTATTGTTGAAGGCTTTTCGGAGTGAGTGGTTTATACCTTTTGATTTGCAATCGCTTATTTGAAACTTAAAGCTTATCGAAAACTTTGACCGAGTCTGAAGAAACAGTGATGTCGATGAACAAACTAAGTTGACAGTCAGTCGATCCAGGGAAGAAAAAAGAAATTTCAATAAGTAGTCCATGTTTGGATTCTTAACATTCGCATTCTGTGGTTCAAACCTCTTAAGTGAAATGTCGAAAAATATTCTTCTATTCTTCATCGAAGTATTAAATTATGGGTGGTTTTTAATACATAATTCGTATTTTCTTTTTATCTTAACACAGATGTCATATCAAATTTTGAAAATGGCGTAATTTTTATACTGGCAGTTGGAAGCGGAGAACTCAGTCAGCGAAAAAATTGCAGTGTTGTGTGTTGTATACGGTTGCGTTCATTAAGAAAAATAAAACAACATGGCTATTATGAACTGTCGATATCTACTCGTCTCTGTTGGAAAACTCTTTAGTAAATATTTTCGCAAAACCTCAAAACTGCAGGACACCCATTTTTGTCGGTTTGATCGTAATGTCCAGCTTGGACCAATATTCGAATTTGATTCTTTTTTACGAACCCAAAATTTGCCTTTAAGTAGCACCTCATACTTAACGTTCACATATCAGATACATGTTTTTTTTCGGCAAGTCAATCATTTCTATTTCTAAAACTGTCAGACTTGTTTTGACTTAACAAGATTATTTCTCCTGACGTAATCGTAATTTAGTGGTTAGTAAAATAGTCAAACGTAATGGATATTCAATTTCTGTTTTCCTTTATATTCACTTGGACAACTCTTACCTATAAGAAATGTGTTCCCATTTAATGGCGATATGTAATAAAGCATGTAGAAATGTATTACGTTACGTGTTTCCAATGCCATCCAAGTGTAACCGTACCCTTAAACTCAAATCCGTATTTTTGTTCATTCTTTTAATTAGTGAAAATAACGAACTTCAGTTGCACATGCCTGTGGTACATATATACATTTACGAGTATGTAAAGCTGTTCACTATCATCCAACCAGTTTTCCCAATTAAATAAAACTGTCAGTTACCACTCTGTAGTTAATGTTTACTCGATTGGATAGTCACGTAACGTGAAGTAGGTACTTGCAAATAATGTTGTTCTAACATAACTGCCCACGGTCTTTTTGCATACAAACAAAAAAATACATCCCATTTCCTTGAACTTGAACATAATTTCGTTCAGGCAATTGGGTTTGGCTATTTAGAAAACCAAAATGTCCAAGTTGTAAATCAAGTTGTAGATATGCTTTCCAAGTAAGTACCAACTACACTTTATGTTTTGCCAACCCAATCAATAAAAAGAAAACTAAAATTAGAATCGTGCATTAATGTTTGTATGTTATAGCTACATCTTCATAAACGATGTTTCTCAATTATAATTAATGAAAAATACTTTCCGAAATGATTTTTGGGCATGGCCTTAGAAAAAATTGATTTACATAAAGAGTTTTTCACCAGTGTTGCCACAATCTGAAGTAAGAAAGTCGCTAGAAGTCGTCAGAACAAAAAATGGTGAAAAAATAAGGTAAACAATTTAAAGCAGATTTTCAAAAAACTTAGGAGCTTATGATAACAATATAAAATAGGAGGTTAATAAAATCGAATCTCCAAACACCTGCTTAGATCTTGCTAAATTTTGGTTTAAGTTCCTCGTGGAGAATAAGTCACAGAAAAGAGCTGTTCTATGAGAACAAAAAATTTATTCACATATTCCAAAAAATTTATTTTCAAGATTTCAAATAATTTCAGCTTAAAACCGTAATTCCAAGGTATGGACTACTTGTACTCCATTCCGGTATTGGAAGAAAGTATCGATACCTACTTGGGTATCGCTAGAAGAGTATCAATATCTACTTTAATCAAATTAAAAATAAAAACCAATGTTGCTCGCGCGAATCCTCGCGAGATATTTGATTTTCTGTTTTTATAATCGATTACAAGTTCTTTGAGATGTTTCCGAAAATCATAACCACTTTCACTAATCATACCAGCAGCAAAACCACTCGACAGTGTTTTAAATCTTCTTAAAAAAAAACTCCCTCAGTTTCTGAACTGCTTTCCCAAGGTCATTGGGGTCTTGAAAATGAGCAGTCTTAAGCCTTTGATGGAAGAGTGTTGCCATAGATGTGTGAGTATTATACTATATTGCATGAAATCTGGGATGCAATTCAGCAGATTTGCCTGAACACCAATGAAGACTCAAAAGTTGAAGAAAAACTTTTATTTTTTTTTTCAAGCAGTTGAACATTTTTTGAAACACTTACATATATTTCATGCGAAGTTCCTTGGTCACAAATTCCAATACCTTGTGAGAGTGGCAGATGTATACCTAGTGGAAAAGATAAACCGAGTACAAAAACGATACTTCCATTCGACCGAAGTACTTTTATAAATATCAACTTGAGAGTTGAATTTAATACAGAAGGATTGCCTAAATCACATTACGAGTACATTTACCGGAAAATTTAATATTCATGTCTATTACAGAATTCGCAGAATTTTACTCCCGGTGGGTTAACTCGATCCGTTGACCTTTCGCATCCGCTGTAAAACTGAATTGTGAAATTCGCCGGATGAACTACATTGTCGATTCCTAAAAACCTTATCATTTATGAACTTTCGTATCGACACTGTCAGAAACAGGCATTTAGTCAATGGCTTAGGCATTGATAATAGCATCGCTATCGATCTGGGAAATCAAGCATCGCTGTGCGTGGTTAGTACTTGAATGGAGGACGGTGCTTTTTTTTTGTCTTTTTTCTTTCTCTTTTTGATTTCTGATTACGTCTTCATCATTTCCACCATTTCTCAAAATTTTTTCCGCTTAGATGTCCGTTGGACCGTTTTCTATTAAAATTTGTTTAATAAACACTTAAACATTCATTATGATAAACTTTTGAATTACATTTTTGTGCTTTCCATTGTTAATTAAAAATTCACTTCAGATTCGTTTCGAAATCGGCGTGCATGTAAAATGATAGAAATTGTATGGAGTGCGAATGGACTGGGGATTTAGTAATACCATATAAGTTGAACAGAATGTCGGTGGCACAGGGATTGTTATCGACATTCGTTCAATTTTCTTTAGTCGGATTCAGTAACAGCAAAAATTTGGAAATTAATTGAAACTGTCACTTTAGCTCATTCGGCGAATTCTGTAATAGGGGTGATTGTTTGTGTACAAATACTTGTCTCTAAAAGTCGCTAGAAACGTTTTAGTTTTTAACTTTCTGCTCAATTTTCCTTGAAAAGAAAAACAAAATAAATTGCATTTAATTTAATTTTTTATTATGCTTAATACATAACAATTCGTTATATAAATACATATATATGTATGTGTGTCTATTTATATAAATCTAGGATTAAAGTGAATTTGAACGATGCTTTAGAAGACGGAGTTTTTGCTTTAATATTTTGTTTTTGATGTGCATGCCTTCGCAATTCTTCTTCTAAATGTCTTGACCGATTTTGATGAAATTTTTGTTTGTGTTTAGATATGGGGATATCCATATAGTTCTTAGGTATAGCTGTACCCCCTTACTGGCGCTGAGTTAAATTATTAATATTTTTCGACTATACTCGTATTATTGTATGAGTGCTTCGCACGATTGATCCGTGAAAGTAAAGTTTTTTTTTTTTTTTAATTTACTAAATATTTGTCCGGGAATTTCTTATGAGCCTTTTTTCCAAACTTTGAGTACGGGATGCGCTTTATGTTCCAGTTCGATTTTATTAAGTTGCCATTTGTGTTTGAATGAAATTTGTCAGTTGGCATTTGAAAGTCGCAGAGAGTGGCGTCATTGGGCCATATTTCTTTGAGGATGCCATTAATAGTGCTGTAACAGTTTCAGGTAACCGCTATCGGAACATGTTGAAAAACTTTCTTGTGTCCGAATTTGATCATTTAGGCATACAGAACATGTGGTTCCGACTAGTGTGTGCCACAACACAAACGATTTTTGCTACGATGCGAATTTTACGAGAATTTTTTCCCTGCCGAATAACGTCCTCACGATCCCCTGATTTGACGTTTCCTGATTTCTTTTTATGAGAGTACTTAAAGGAAAAGGTGTACATTAAGGAACCAACCACAGCCTTGATGCTTAAGGCCAATACAATAAATTGCTGAAATTACAACAGAAGACTACGAAATTCTTATGCAAATTGTGCTTAAAAGAGCTCGCCTTTGCGCCACGACCGTCATAAAATTCAATACATAATGTTAAAGAACATACAATTAATCAATAAAATATAAATTATAAAATTATATTACATTTAAAAGATCATAGAATTACCATCATCATCGACAACAAACTGAAAAGCTTCAAGCAACCAAGTCGATAAAGCCAGAAAGTACAGTGTCAAATTTTCAAATGTACATTACTCTATATCTTTCATTTGGCAAATAAAAGTTCCTTGTGAATATTCTTTGCCTGACTACCCGAATACGGAGCTATCAATATCTTACTTTTTTCATTAATTTTCCCCTTTTTTGTTCAACTAAGAACAAAAATCACTATGAGCCAAAAAAGCACATATTTCAATTTTATTTATATTAACAATCTTTCATTGTTGACATAAACAGTTGTCAACACTTAAGAAAATTTACGTTTTTTAAGAAAGTGTGTCAGGCTTTTAATTTGCCATTCAATGTCTTAAAAAATGATACACAAATCTTTGTTTGCATGCCGTAAAATACCTATGCCCATTATCTTTAGTGAATGCCATAAACAACGTGGAAATAAACCAAGCCAAACGTAAACAACTAACACTCCACCCACCCAAGCGTTGAAATACAAATTACTCCAGATAATTATTGTTTGCAATGGTTTTCGGCAAAAATTTATATTTCAACCAAATTACACTCATAAAACCGATGATACTTCCCATCTTGCTCAGTAATTGCCTTAAAAAGCTTATAGGATTGTAGAATTGTTCGTTTCGTATACCACTCCTTGAAATGTGTCCACACCCAGGAGTGGATTATTGTACACAAATATACATATAAACCATTTCTCCAAAATCCTCATCAAGTTTGTGTTTTTTTTTTTGTTTGGCGAAATAAAATTTCAAAATATTTTTTTTTTATTTTCTGAAAATCCAGAGCATTCAACTCAACGTGTCAATGTTCTTAAGGCCATCAGTCTATTTCGGTGCAGAAACAACTTGTTTCCGAGTTAAATGAACTCAGTTCCTTGTGGGACACGTTCTTTCAATTCATTTGTGAACATCGAGGAAATAATTCACAATTTAATTAATTTTTTTTTTTTTAGAAATTTAAGTGAACGTGTATTTTTGTTCTTATATAGATAAATTCTAAAAAAATTCATCATCAAAGACAAATTATTATCACGCGCAGGATGTTTTTTCTATTTCCTTATATTTTTGCTACGAAATTCGTATGTGAGATAAATATTTTAATAATGTGTCACTCATATGAGATAAATTAAACATACAGGCTGGTTCTAATGAACAGCCAACACATGGAAAGAAAATTTAATTTGAGTTAACATTTTTGACAAATTAAACCTTTAAAAAATATAAACGCATAAGAAGATCCCGTCATAGAATAATCAACCCTTATCATTATTCACAATAAGCGTTTTTCTTTTTAACTCTGAGCAGAGCACTGAGTAGAGCTTAAGCAAGTCTAGAACGCTCCGAACAGAGTTTCAGTCTTTGATTTAATTATGAAACACACTGAAGCACTTTTTTTCGCCGTCTGTTTCTGTCATATCTAACGAAAAATAAACGTGAAGTTAGTCATGCTCAGCTATTTACTCCATATGCTAAATAGTTTTATTCTAAACTTATAGAGGGCGTTGCGAGCTAGCTCTGGTTTAAAAAAGAAACACAACCTAGGTGCTCAGATGTGTCTGACCTAAAAATCTTTTTTTGACAGCTCAGTTCCCTGCTCTGAGTTTAAAAAGAAAAACGTCTAAAGAGGGGTACTTTTCGCATGGGTTATCTAATGACAAGAAACAAGGCTTCCAGACTTTAATGGTAAATGTTTGTGTTTATTTAATTATCCTACCAGAGAAATTTAACAAAATATCAACAGATAGAAAATGTTAGGTATTTAAAAATTAACATATAAAGGATTTCTTTTTAATTTAGAATTTCAGTCGGGTGAATGACGATAAACAAGTATAAAAGACCGAGTATCTGTTTTCTTAAGGGATTGTGATGAAGAGTTGTTTTGCTGTAGTTGACAGAGTATATAAATATATAACAATGTCTTGAAAATGTTAAAGACTTGTGAAAAACAACTGAAAAACAACTCCAGAGTCCAGATATGAACGGTTAAATGGCTAAAAATGAAAAATTATTGAATGATTGAATTATTTCTCAAGAGTAATCAATCGCCATAAATCCACGATGATGTTTTCTGGAAATGAATAATATGTACTTATATCTTTGAAAAACAGCTTAAAAATAAAATGAGACCTTTTTTAAGAATTTGTGGTGTAATTTTGTTTTTTGAAATGTTGAAGTTTTGAATAATGCACTCTATTTCATCAAATTTTGATAGTTTTCGGTTTTTTAGGTTAAAAGAGTTTGTTGGTTATCTTAGCTCAAAAACGTTATCCAAAATCATGGTTGACCTACTTTAAAGCATGGGTTCTTTTTTGTCTAATTGCTTTAAAGAAAGTAACTACAAAAGCTGAATATACATTTTTGAAGTGGATCTATAAGTGATATCGAATACAAAAGCCTGAAAGGTTTTATAATCCATGATATAAACTTTTTCAAGCTAATCTTTTTGTGGAGAATTTTGTTTGACCTTTTCTTTTTCTCTCTGTTCATTTACTCTCATTAAAACTAACAAAAAAGTGGGTTGTCCTATGGCGGCAATTTAGACTAACACATAGCCTCAGAGTCTGAGCTATGTAAATGGCTTAGCCATATAAACGTACATACTTACAAACATTTGAAGATTTATATCGAAACTCTCTAGAATTTCCCGAGTCTTAGGGATTTTCATTTTTAAGGTTTTTAGCATTTTTTTTGTTTATGGATTTTGAACTCTACTCGAAAATGTACTTTTAAAATTATTTTCGAAAAGTTTCTAGATGATTTATTTAGTGCTTGGAAGAAGTACATAACATTCGATAATTTAGTGCTAGAATTTTGAACGATTTACCCAAACACTACTCACTGATAAAGAAGGTGCCATTTTTTTTCCTTTTTCCACTTATTAAAAAGACATTTTTTACGCCCATAACTTTCATTAAATTTGATAAAAAAGATAACACAATTAAGACTTTGTTTTCACATTGATATTGGATCCTCAAAAAGAAAAATGGTATTGTGTTCAACCTTTGATATAACTTGAAAATTTTTTATTGTGAGCTTGAACGATTTTTCGAAAAGACCTTCGATATAAATAACTATACATAAAAGCCTAAGTCCCTGGTGTAACACCCCTTACAAAATATATCTTGCATATTTATCAAACCAAAAGGCGGTTGACTACATTTTCATAAGACTCTGATGCAGTGCAGCTTCATTAAAGTAATATTGCTATATTTTAAAGTGGGTCAATGTATCAGTACTCAGTCGTTGAACTTTTCATTTCAATTGGAGTTGCAAGTTACAGGAAAAAAAAATGTGCTGAGCATAGTGTTGCATCTACATTGAGAGTTGAAAAATATGCCCAGATTTACTAACCCTCACCATATCCTGTTTCATATTCTAGGGGAATGTATTTAACATCAGTTTTTTTCCCTTATTCTGTGTACTATGCTAAAAAAAATGAGAAAAAACATATCTTTTGTAGTTTTTGAATGCATTTTGTATATCGTCAAATGAGGACTAGGATTCTGAAATCACAAACCAAAATCTTTAATACACGAGTACGTACATTTATATTGCAGTTTTTAGGAAGTTTACTAAATATTTCTGCGTTTTAAAGCTACGAAAATGTTTGAGAATTGAATGCCATTGTAATGTTTTTTTATAATATTCAATCGAAATGTTGGATGTATTATAATAAGAAGATTTAAGAATTGAATTCGTTAACTTATTCTGTTTAGTTATTTTATGTTTATATACGAGTATAAGAACGGTATATGTGACCAACACCTCTGAACCACAGACGAAATTCTATTTACATTCTCACCAATTTCGTCTTTCGTGTGGTGCTCTGGATTTTGTTTTTGGTTTTAAAAAATTCTGATCTATGGACCGATTTGGATCCATATAATACAAAGTCCCGTTGGTATAAAAAAAAACATCATTTTAGAAGGGCTCGACCGATTTGGCTGATTTAAAGAAAATTTTTGGAAAAGTCGAGCATTCAAATGCAATCAATAAAAAAGTGTGATGTTTACTTTGACAGTTCTGCTGTCACATGTCTTCAATACAAAAAAAAAACTTGACGTTCAGTTCAACTGTCATAAATATTTTCTTAACAACAAATTGAATATTGAATTGAAAGCAATAGTTTTGAGTGCTATAGGTGGGTTTCATATTATTGCATTTAAAACCATTTGGATGTTTCGACCGACTTTGAAACAATGAGCACTGATTATCAATGTTGCAATACTTTGAGGCTTCCATACGAACTGTCAGGATCATATTGTGTAAGCGGAAAGTCAAAATTACCACAATTTATTCAGTCACCAGAGCTACTGACATTATTGTTTCCCGGTAAAGAATCTCGATCAAAATATGTCTTGCGGAAAATACAAAATTACAACAATTATTTCTAAGTGACATCATTGTGAGCAAATGTTTTAGGTGAGCAATTCTCAACTTTTACACATTCATGCTTATTTTGAGATTCGAACGAATAGCTAATTCGATAGAAACTTTGCATATTTTGACATTCGAGCGAAAAATGTTCATTGTCGAATGATTGAATAAAATGAACCTCAATGAAATTCATTTCCGAAATCAGGTGTTCGAAATTTACTGACAATTCTATCTGATTTAGTATGACCAAACTGTTTTTTTGTTTGATGATTTTTATTTAAAAAAAAAAGATATTTAAGAAAAATAAAGTAATACTAACGGCCCGGTAAAGTTTAAATTTGAAAAACATCAATAAAACTGATATTTTAAAATTTGGGAGCATGTAGGAAACAGTATGGTAAGTTTATTGATATCAAAAAGAAGTAAAATAACGTTACAACTTCTCTGTATAATAAAATACTTGATTTATATTTTAATTATAATTAATGTAGCTAAACTAAATTGTTTTTCAAATTGATAAACAAAAAAAGAAGGCAACTTCAAAGCCTATTTAATTTACACATATCTGGTCACACTTGAATTTTGAATTACCTTACAAATTGTTTTATAAAAATATTGATAAATTCAAGCGAGACGTTAAAAATAAAAATGTCAAAATGGCATTTGTTTTATATATGAAAAAAGAAGACGGTGAGGAGCAGTTAAATAGGAGAAGGATATTGGATGTATCAAATCCATTTGATGCCTCCATTAACACTAACATTTTACTAAACTTACATGTTTTATGAATCTATTCGCCAGAAAAAATTGAACGAGAATGAAATGACATTTCTTTCGAACGATTCGAAAGTGAAAATTTGCGCAGTTTTCGAAAGATAAATGAACTTTCCATTGATAAAGGGAACTTTTTAATCGTACGAATCTCAAAATACAAATTACTTGGATTCGACATACTTTCTAGTGAAATCGAATGTCAAAATAAGGCTGATTGTGTCCTCTTTCCAGTTCATTTATGTAGGCTGACCCAGCTCTCGAAATTCGAGTGCCAATTTATTTATTTAATTCATTATCATTCAATAAAAGACAGAGAATTCATGATATTTTTAAATTGTTGAATGCAATGAGAAGTACCTACTAAGAACTCAATCCTGGAGTCCAAAGGAAAACAGTAAATGGTAAACAAACTTTCAAACCTATACACATTTCGGACACATTGCAGATTTTTGACACCTTTCAGATTGGTTGTTGATGTTGTAGGCTGCAAAAACAATTGTTGGGTTGAACTGATGTTATTTGATGTATCAGAATCCGGTATGTTTAATGTGGATTTTTGGACGTTTCTTAATCCATCAACATCGTAGCCATCCTTTAATGGAATTTAACAGTTTAGAGCTTGACGAATAGAGGACGAATTAAGTTATGACGTAGAAAGTGTATTTCGTACAAAATGTCAGCCGAAAACTTTTTTGACACTTTTTAATCCATGTACAAAGTAGGCATCATTCGATGTTATTTGGCAATTTATGGCTTACAATAATAGAATATTTTGTGAGAACTATCAAAGCCATAAGTCAATCTTATCATCGAAATCGAAATTAAAATCGAATAGGAACAGTATTGAATCATTTCATTGAAATGAAAATGATCGAATGATCGGTTGGTTGAAATGATCGGATCATTTTCGTAATCGATTGTTGAACGATTCAATCATTTGAAATGAATGATTTACTCAGCTCTAATTTGAATTTGATATTTTGTTTGTTTGTTAACGCATTCTTGTCAAACCAGGGGGATATTTAATTTTCAGGGAAGATTTGAAAACAGTAACGCATAGAATAAAGCTAGAACTACATGCTCTCTTTTTTCAACTCATTTCAAATTTCTATCTTCCATCTCGAAAAACACTAAAAGTAAAAGTTGAAATGGTTCTAAATTTCACTTTTTCACTTTTTGAAAACACTAAGGCTATGCGCGCACATTCAATTTTTAGTTTCGCAACTGCTTGGTTCGAGTAACTAAGAAGTTTGTGTTTTGACACAAACTAAACGATTGCCCAAAAAGAGTTCTCTATTTTGTGTAACATATAATACCTGCGCGGACATTCAACCAAATAATTCATCTGTTTTCTATAAGCAACGAAACAGTTGTGCAACTAAAATTGAATGTGCGCGCCTAGCCTAACACGGAATTTGCCCGATAGATGTAGTTAATACTCTAAGACTTAACTACATTCAACTTCAAAGGGCGTTTTTCTTTTTTCATTCAGAGTAAAGCACTGAACAAAGCACGAGCATGTCGAACATGCTCTGAACTTTCTCCGAATCGAGCGTGTTCTAAGAGCTCTGAATTATTTTATAAACACAACACACGCGAGTTTTTTTCCTGTCTGTCAGAATGATTTCAGCATTTAAGCCTAGTACGCAGATCGGGAAAAATTTTGTCTCCCATACATTTTTTTTCCTCGGACAAATTTTGTCTCGGATATTTTTCCGAGCAGTACGCAGTTCGCACGCAAAATTCATACTATTGTGAATTGCTCTACAAAATGTCTCCACTAAATTTTGCCAGGAAAAAGAATGATGCAAGCATTATTTTGCGGGACAAATTTTGACAGCCAAAAGTGATTTTTGCCAAAACTGGTTTAATGTAAAAAGTGCTGATGCTTCTCTTGAAAGCATCGAGAGGAGATTCCAAAAAGGTATGAACGACTTTTGTAAGACAACCCGTTCCAGAGATATACAACAAAACACATTAAATTATTTTTTAATTCTCCAACTTCAAACTTTTGCGCGAGATTTGGAAAAGTTTTGTAGAGATTAAAAATGTAGAGATAAAATTTGTCTTGTCTCGATCTGCGTACTAGGCTTTAACTCTCTCTGCTCAACTATTTTATACCGAGCTCATAGAGTGCGCTCTGAACAATCTCTGAACACGCTCTAAACGAAAAAAGAATCACAAATTTGAACTGTTATACACTCTGAGCTAAAAAAGAAACACGATATTTTGTTTGACAGTTCAGGTTCTACTCTGAACTAAAAAAGAAAAACACCCAAAGAGTGAAAAGTGTATTTTTCCAAACAACAACAAAAGCAAAAGTTAAAATGGTTCTAACTTTTCCTAAACTTAAACCACAGATAATTATATATATAATGTATGACAGTAACTGTATGACAGTATTGTGTAAATGTATGCTCTATTCAGCAACAGATGTCCGGGCATTTTTTTGCAATTTTAATTTGTTGTTTTAAACAATTTCTGTGTAGTATATTTAAATAATTTTGGCATTGTGCACATCTATGCAAAAAATGCTTTTGTTTAATATGTAATTTATGCCCCTTCGGTTTTTGTGGATCGCGTAAAGTGTACCACAAAAAACATGTTTGCCGTTTTATTATATGATTCCTCCTAAGTAGCTTATATAAAGTTTAAAGAAAATTACTTCAGTGGCTGGGGCTGTAAGTTGAATTACAGACAGAAAAAAAAATCGTAAATTTAAAATTTGAGGAAATATGGCTAATTTTATTTTGTATCTTATTTCCAAGTATGCATGTGAAAATCATTTATAGACATAACACAGTCGGGATCTTAAAAAGAAACTAAAACATTTTTCAATGGGCTTAAATTTTTGAAAAATATTGATTTCACTTTTAGGCTCACCTAAAAAATCTTATATAAGTACGAACATTCAATAAAATCTCTTCCACGAATCAGTCTATTGAAAACATGATTTACTGTACGCATGATTAATAGTTCTTTTCAATTTATATTAACCTAATCCGCAACAATCTTTGGTTCAAGTATCTTATCACTTGTGATTTATTCCAAATTTTCTCTTATGGATTTCTTAAAGCGTTTTATTTCAAATCTCAAATTTAATTGAAATGACAACAACATCCATTTTTAATTTATTCCTTCTTTGTAATTAAAGTCATAAAAATGCGTTATAAATTAAAACAAAACTACTTCCCTTTTTTTAAATGAATAACATGAAAGGAACATAAACATAAGCACAACAAACAAACATAAAAAAAAAAGAATTATTATTGTTTCAATGTCAAATGGACAATCACATATGTATGCAGGTAAACGACTGTTTTTTTTTTTTTACTTATAGCTTTTATTGCAAGACTACAATTATTCACTAAGCCTTATTATTATTCTAACTTTTTTCAACACATACTTATTTGATTCTCTTTTGATAGCTTTTTTTTAAAATTAACACTGAATTATTAATTTTATTAATAAGTATTTGATTAATGAGTGCAAATCGACTTACGTCAAAGTTAGAGTTCAAGAGTTTTAAAAATTCTTTTAAAATATTGAAATAATTGTGGAATTAATTAATTATTGCATTGTCTTATTTTCATTACTTAAAGTGATAATTTTCTGCTTTACAAAATAATAAAGTTCATTTTATACCCAAACATATGTATATTGAATACCCGACTGAATCGCATGGAACTGCACTTATGTAAATTTCAAATTAATATCTTAAAAATTTATACAAAAATTAAAAAAATGGACAAATTTGAAAGTAGATTTAGATTAGATTAGATTTATGGTGCTAGCCTGAGTAACAACATTTTTATAACTTTAACAATATTATTAACTATCATTCTGAATGCTTTTTTGTTAACATATAAAAAGCAATTGCATTGGGTTGTAGTGGCAAATAGATCATGTGGCAAATTTTGCATTCGTAAGAAAATCCAACTCAAGATTTTGATCAGACTTGAAATTACGATGACAGGGAAGACAAAAAAGTGAGTCTCGTGTTTATTTCTTTCTGTGTATTCGAATACTTACTAAACGCTTCAGCAGATTTTTGTTCGCAGTTTTAGAAAATATTGTTTTTTTCAAAAACTGTTCCACAGATTAAAAAGACTTCAAAATGGTTACAAAAAAAAAAAAAACAAAAAATAGTTTTTAATAGTATCTTCCATATCACAACTTTTTGATATTTTTGATTTACTTCAATAGTAGGACTGCTTTTGATCAACTTTTTGTACGTATTTATAGTTCATTTTCATTTTTAAAAAAATATTCATTTTTTTTTTGAAAAGTTAATATTCCACAAATCACTTGCTCAATGTTTTTAAAAATTGACAATTAACAGTTTTTAATACTATCTTCAAGACATAAGAAAATAAATTATTTTATTTAAAAATAATGGTACCCACCACACAAATGTTAAAAAATGGTTTTCAAAATTAGTATTTTTTTTTGGAAACGGCACCTAGAATTTTGATGAAATTTGGTCTGTTTCGATTAATTTTTTCGATCGTAAGTTCCATTAAAAAATAACATTACTAACTGAACAGAACAAAAAACCATTTTTTTTTTATAAAGAAGCTTCTTAAACGTTTAAAAAAACATTTTATATCAAAACTTAAAAAAAAGTCTTTGATTTTGGAACAAAAATTAAATATTTTTTTAAGTTCCAGATTATTTCCAATTATTTTTTTTTTGGTAGCAATAAAAACTAAAAATTGGCATAGCAAATTTTTTTATTAAGAATGTTTTAAAAATTTTATATCTACACGAACTTGTTCTTTACCAAAAATCAGTGCAAAGATTTATAATTTTGGTTTTTGCATAAATTCCTATTTGTTTGCAATTCGGTTTTAAGCTCGAACGGCTAAAGGAGTTGCTGTAGTCATTCCGAAAAAAAAAAACTTTGGCTTATTTTACAACGTTCAATTTTAAGACTCTGAGGCTCATAAATATAAGAGCAAGTTCGGGCGACCTAGACGTGGGTTTAATTTTTCATTGGTTTTCGAATAATAATGATTTAGTGTTTAATTTAAACGTATAGAGATGTGCTTTTATATTAGCTGAAACAAAAATTAATATTCAAACTAAAACAGTTAAAAAAAATATTTGACGGTACAGTCAATTTCCATTAGTTTTCGAATCCGTTTTAAAGTTGGTCCTAAGGCATTGGCAACGATAAAGTAATCACATAATTGAAGGTATTCAGTTGATATTATATATGGTATAGTTTATAGTTTCTTCAATCTGCAGAAAATTTCACCAAAAATAGTAACGCCTTAACTCTTTAAGTATCGGAAATGTCGCACATTTTCCGTCTCATGTAAATTGCATATTCAACAATTTCCAATTCTCAATTGATTCTCTATGGTACTGAGTTTGATTTTATCATTTCTCTTCTGATTTTAAAAATTATTCCAATCATAAAACGGGAATAGCTGCTATTAAAATACATAGATATTTTGGTTGAATTTATAAAATTGACGGTCTGCTGGATCACGAGCTCTTTCCATGAAGGCGTACCTTTCATTTTCATCTGTAAAACTATCCTATGATAGAAACGTGTTTTTTATTGATCCGCATTTTTTTCGCTACAGTTTAACATAGCTCCGCAATCCGCCGCTAATTTAGTCTTTTCTTTTATAAAAAAAAGTGATTTCACCTACATTGTGTTCTGCAAAATCAGCTAAGGTAGTCTAGAATCATTCATATTAACTACCCTTGCTAGATAACCGGCATTTAGTTTCAGAGATGTAATGAACATCGTTGGAAGACCTGGTTCTAAGTGACATATGTCCACAAGTGCATATATCAGTTAGAATCGGCACTTCCAACATTGTTTATAACATTAATGGTTAACATTTTTATGGAAGAAGGAACGAAGCAAGTATTGGATGATTTCAAACCTCTGGCTTCTCCAAGTCTGTGCACCATGCAAAAGGATAGACATTCACCATTGCTTTGAACATATTGCATTTCAAGTTTGTCCATATAAATTTATAACTGAAAATCCTATTCCAATTCGAACAGATTACTGTTTAAACCATATTAACTTTCCATTTTTAAGTTGAACGTCAACTTCATCAACAATCGTCCATTTTGATATATCAGAACTTTCGACTTTTTGACGTTTACCTTCTGTAAATCTTCACAATTTATAGTACTTAAGGGAGATTTCGGCAGTCTTTGACGGCCATGTTGTTTTGGTGACATATGTCAAATCTGTTGTTTATAAATCAGCTACTAATGCCAAATCACCATGACATGTTACGCAATTGAACAATATGTTCAAATGATAAGACTTTATTATCAAATTGAGGTTTTGTTAGTACAAACGATAATGTAAACGGTAAACGTGGGTGGCTCTTCACAGTCGACTCTTCAACGTTTGGTGGCCGAATTTGAGACGAGTGGTTTGATAAATCAATCAGCCAACAGTCGAACGTCAAATGAACGCAAGATCGGCCAAGAACAAAGCCGCTGTCTGTGAAAGTGTAGAACAGAACCCGAGGTAGTACATTCATCGCTGTGCACAAGAACTGCGCTTTCCGCAGATTTCAACTTGGCGAACTTTTCATCGGGAATTGGGCCTGCACCCGTTCAAGATCTAACTGATTCAGGAGCTCAAAGTTTATGACCATACATAACGCCGTTTTTTCAATGAATCGGCTTCGAAAAGAGACCCCACATTTAGCAGAAAAATTATCTTTAGCGACGAGGCATATGTCTGGATGAATGGCTGTGTTAAAAAGCAAAATTGCAGTATATGGAACCATACCAACCCACAGAAGGTTCACCAGGTGACAGTGCATCCTCCAAACTAACAATTTGGTGTGGATTTTGGGCCTGTGGCGTCATTGGTCCGTAAGTTTTCGAAAACGACGTTGGTGAGACGGTCACCGTCTATAGTGAGCGCTACAGAACGATGATAAACAATTTCTCACGGCCTAAATTGAACCATGTGGATCAGCTGTGCCACCGTAAGAAGTTAAGGCGGGTATTGAACTCTGTTGAAGTCTATACATGCTGGCATACATGAGTTTTTTTGTAATACCTCGCACACAGCTTGTTTTCTCTTTCAACATCTATTACAAAAAATTATTGATTACTTTGTCATGATAACTTTACTTCTCAGGCTTCCAATCTGTACTCCACACGTAAGCCTATCTAACAGATCATTCAGTAGAAGTGTGAACAGTAGGGGACTTAGATTACAGCCTTGCTTAACACCAATTTATCTCCAGATTTTCTGATTGTAACTTATTTACCGTAGTCTGTTGATACTCATCTTCTAATGGTCGTTCGAACTTTGAAGAAACCACTAGATTGTAGAGTTAACAAAAAAACAATGAATTTCAATTTACCGTATCAAAGGTAGCTCTAAAATTAGCCAAAAACGTGAAGGGCCTCTTATTTTGGTCAAACTTCTAAAGTAAGAGTATGATATCGTTTTATAAATTATCTAAGTACTAGGCAAACATTTAAAAAAGATTTGAGCTCTAAACGAAATTCATGTCATCTCATTGACTTAATCTTTAATTTTAAAGAGATAATCTATTTTCGAATTCTTAAAACAAAAAAATATAATTTATGATCTGTTAAAGCTTCTGCATACAAATAAAAATGCTCACTTGCTCAGAATCTGACGCAAATAAACAGTTTCAATATCGTATTTTCGCGGCTTAGTACCTACTATTCAATGTAAAATTAGTAAATGCTTAAAAGAATCCTCAAAACAAATCATTAAAAGCAAAGGCTGAATTTCTAAATTGCTTAGAAAATTCCAAGTTCTCTAAATTTGTTTTTGCGTATAAATAAATTCGACTGGAACCTATAAAATTGGATGTTTTAAGTCTCACTTTATGGTCAGTATAAAGTTAAAAACAAATTATGACAATACACTTTCGGACAAGGACTTGGCTGTCTTGCTGTGTTTACATAAATTTAACATGATTTTACCGTCATTTCTGTCGGATTAAGTCTTGTAAAATTGTACGAATTTCATTGGCCTATATACGAGTATATCGAATGTCTTTTTTTTTTTTGCTGTCCACAAAGAAGCTTGTTTTCGGACAGTTATTTTGTTTGCTAAAATAAGAAAAGTTAACCAAACACTTGGGTAGGTAATTTATTTATTGTAAAACTATTAAAAAAAAGTTTATTGACAAATATAGTCAAGCAATAATGTAATTTTTAATTATAGAGTGGGTAATCATATTAAAAGTTAATATTGTGGCAATATAAATCAATTAAGAGAAACTCTTAAAAAAATTATAATTTTAACTGCTTACCAAGATTTCCCTTGTAAGTTTTGTTTTTGTTTTTTCTCAAGAATGTTCATTAATTTCCTATGCTCTTTTATAGTTACATTTAAAAGTTTTACTTGGATAAAAAGGCAATAAATAAAACTCATGGTATGGTTTTCACAGTAATTCAATGTTAGTTGCACGACTTTACATAGGTAGGTAGTAATAATTAAAAATAGAAACGATATAAATCATTTTTTTTTTAAATTGAACGTTTTCGTATAATTAATCAACTTATAGATTATAGACAAATGCAAATTCAATTTTATTTTATGTTTTTTTTTTTTGCAAATAAATTGTACTCTTTTTTAATTGGTTATTTTTATTGAACTTCTGTTATAAATCTTAATTAAATGTGGACTTTTATTATAAGTCTTTTGTTTGCATAAATATTATTTTATACTTACGACTTCCAATCAATATATTTTAATAGGTGCAAATCATGCACTTTAGAATTATTACGAAATTATCTTCGGTGATGGCGTAATTAGCTTAATGTTTAATCAAAAATCAGTAATCGGAATTTCATTGGAATGTTTATATATTTAAAAGTTTTCATTTTGAATTGGCAATCAATATAGATTGCATTTCTTTTTGAGACCACATAAATAGTTCAAAGAAATTCATAGGTCTTAAAGAAAACAATCGAAAAATAATTGAAACAATCATTTTCGTTAATGAGTTTTAAATTTTGTATGATAATAGATTTAATTTAAATCTGCAGGAGCTTGTTTTTGGGTTTGAATATCTTGTAGCAATTTCTCATCAGAATTAGTTAAGGCAATCTTTGCTTAGTTGAATCTAGTTCAGTAGGTTTTTTATTATATATCTTCTTTTTTTTTAAATAATCACACAATTCATAAGCAAGGAATTAAGTATGCCTGAGTGACCAACATTTGAATATACATGTTTAAAAAAATTTTAGTTGTGAAACATTTTTGATTATAAAAATATAAAAGTTAGAAAAATTACACTTAGTAAGTAACTTCCATGATTATTTTATTTCGATAACTAAGAAAAGCTCCTTACAAAGTTCGAATAATGTCAACCAATCTATTACATTTAAGAGTACCAAAATATTGTTTCTGGTGAAAAATTTAACTCTCCATTATACCCGTCTTATTTTTCTAAGTGTTGCACAATCACTAAGGAAATGGATTGTATTGGCAGGTCCTCTTTATGTGGAACAAAGTTCGCTCATAGCCGCTCATCTCTTGACTCAAAAATAGTTGAGATGACTTCTGTATTCAACGAATTATTAAAAACAAGAGTTTTCTCCAAGTTAATATTTCAGCGTTGAATAAATTTTTTGATGCACTAATTGTCTTATACATAGTTTCTTTACATACTTTTAATCTTTAAACAGAGCAGCAATAACATCGTTAAACCTCCCTCTAGATTCTTCGACGTTCTTGGTTGTTTTGGCGTTATTGAAGAATGTGAACTCCTCAATTTTTTAGCGCTTGGTTTAGGCAATTGACGAAGTCGGTGAATTGGAGAGTCTTTATCCAATTCTGTAACCGGTTCTCCGTATTTATCATCTGTAAAATTCATTGATTCGCCTATCTACATCGAAATAATTTCATGAAAAGCCTCTTGTAGTTACGTATTGCAGCCTATAAGGATTTTGATTTTATGAAATCTTCTTTTAGCATATATGTCTCTTACGATAAGATGCCTCACTTCACCAATATATTTCCTATTACTTTTAGTGACCTCTATAGAATAACTGTACTTTTCCTGTCACCAAAAATAAAAGATTAAATTTTAAAGGCGAGTTAATTTTTGCATATACTATTAACCAAGTTAATTTTACTTATCAGAGCTTTCTTCTTAAATCTACTACATTCGCTGTCAAAATGACAGCTATTTTTCAAACTTAAGCATTTTGATTTTTTTCTATCGTTCAGTTTGGAATCTATTATTTCTGAAAATCGCTTAGCTGTCTCTACCAACAGTTCCTTCATTATTAGTGCCTAGTTCGAGGACGGATTTCGTATTCCAGATTAATGAGTCATTTTTAATTTATTGACTTATTCTTTCTTTATGAATAATTAAACAAAAAGAAACAATAAAATATTTATTCGTTATTAATTACACTTGATTATTTAAATGAAAACCGCAAGAAACTCAAAACTATCCCCCAAGACAGGGACATCCTGCAAGAAGAAATGTTTGGTTTTATTTTTTGCTTTGAGATGTCATCGTGACAGTAAAAACGTGGGCTTACATACACTTAACGGCGAAGTTAAAGACGAGTTTCTACACTTTAAAATTTGGGATTTATTGAATATTTGAAATATTATTGATTTATTGGAATAGTTACTTATTTAGAGTTCACTTTAATATATAAGTCCGCTTTAAATTTTATTATTGCTAATGCTATATTATTCTGTAACTGATTGACTGCTTAAAAGGCGTAAGCGATTTTTGCACAAGTAGCACAGAATTACTTAGCGAAGTCTTTAAGAATTCTAAATCGGTATCTGACATCTTCTATAAGACGGATTTAAGTTCATATTAAGTAGAGAAAAGGCGCAAGTGGGCGGTCCGATAGAATTAAATAAGAAGATAAATTGAGTTTTAAAATATTCTTAAATCGGGATAAAATGGGCCCTTTATCATTTCGATACCTTGCTAGATATCATAAGCAGGAAAGCCAAGTGCAAATAATTCAGTACCGTTTGGCCCACTTTCTGATGCAAGAATTGCTTTTAGAAGAACTTACTTAGTTATGAACTTAACGGGCTCCCGATCTTAGAAGTGTAGCTGCCCGAGCACGTTGATTCCATTTATCTATCTAGACCAAACGCTATCGCATCATTTGGTTCTAGATTGAATTTATCTATTTGACGTGTATTCAACTTAGTTCACGGTTGTATGTTCTCTTCCATTTGACCTCCTTGCACACAGGATCAAATATACTTCAAAGAATTTTAACTTTCGAAAGAGCGTGTTGCCATTGTCAACTGTTAATTGATAAAAAATTGATACATTTTGAAATTTGTCTTTATTTATTTAGAAATAATCAAGAATTAATTCATTTCTATTAATTTTCTTGTAGTTTACAATAACCTCGATAATTGTTAATGATCAAACCTCGTATCAATTGCATTTTAAAATTTAAATTTTGAATATATTTTATTAATTATTAATTAATAATTGACAATCGCAATAGGGGTGAAGGCGCAAAGTAAATATAATAAAACACTTTTTCCACTTCTATTCCACAATTTTATTAAACCATGAAATAGGAGTTAAGTCCCGACTGATATTTTTACATTAAAAAAAAAACGAAATATTCGCTTCATAGTAAACTTATGTTTATCTAAAATCTACTAAAAAGCAAGAATTCTACGTGGACATAAATTAATTGTTTTTTTATTTGTAAATTATGGTAAATAATGAAAAATATCCCAAACAAAAGTATAAGGAGTGAAAACTGCAGCTTAAATGACGGAGTATGTTTTTTTTAAATAGAGCAATACAAGCTTTACAATTCTATTTCTAAGTTTTTCGCTAAACCTCCTTCTTCTCTTCGATGGTTTAGCTAAATCACAATTAGTAAATTCATTTGGTTCATCAATGAAATTTTTGCACTTAATCCAGGATTTAAAGATGAACCGGCACTAAACAACCTTAATTAATTTGCGTGTTAATATTTTCGTCGAGGTAGATAAACTTCTGGACTGCTTCGAACTTGTTTATTACTTTTTAATCCAGTCAGTGGACAGATGTCGGTATGTTTACTGATAGCATGTGGCTTAGTTTGTCCACATTTATATCAAGATCAACAAGTTTCAACTGATTTTCAGTCGCCTTGAAGGACTTTATTACAAAGCGTTTGGATCGGATGATTATAACAAATATCTCGCGCAGCTCTGCTGAAAAGTCATAGATATGATAGCTAAAGCAACCCCTTCTGTATACTGAGTGATGAAATAAGTTTTTCACATACTGAGAAAAGGTTATTTCTTGACCTATTTCTAGCTCTAAATGTTACATCAATAGCGTAGGAAAAATGAACTGGTGGGCCAAATAAGAACTCATTTAATGCGTTGTTGTTATGTTTTCTAGAACTTAACTATAACCTTAAAATAAATTTAATTGGGTGTTGCAACAGGTCGAAGAGAACCAAGACCTAGTGACTTACAGCTCTCACCATTCCTGGGTGCGTGTTACCATAAATGGAGGGTACCTACAATTGTTTGCCGATTCCGAACGGCTAATGAGCAGCACTTTTCATCTTTGGAGGTTTTGTCAATTCCTCGCAAGAGTTAGTACAGCCCTCTAAATCTTGTTTGCAGCATCTGGGAATCGAACCCAACACCATCTGCAAGACACTCCAATGCACCAAAAATTACGTCAAGGGATACATACAATTAAAACCTGCAAAAAGAAAAACAAAAACAACTGTATTGGAAAATAAAAAGTTATTCGTGTTTAAAATTGGCTGGTCTTATTTAGTCCACCTTATAATAACAACTAATAATAACAATATAAATTTTCTTAAAAAAATATTACCACCCTGTCGGTGGAATAGTTGCCATGTTCATAATTTTTTCGAACTTGGCGAATCGTATCATGTTACAGTTTACAATGAAGATCTCAAGTTACTCATCAGTCAAGAGGTTTCCGGTGAAGCTGCGTTTCATCGCCACAAGTAGTCTGTTCAATTATTATTTTTTCTTTATATAAAAACAACGCCAATTTTTATTTTGATTATACTCGTAATACAAAACTGTGGTGTCAAATTTAATTCCTATTCTATATGTTTTATAAATCTTAGGCTTTGCTTTACAAGGAATTTCTGGGTTACATTCGAGATATCTTGAAAATGTTTTTCGGTCAATTTAAATATTGAGTTATTCCTGGGTTAAGTGACAATATTTGGTTTGGCATCTACTGAAACAGCAAATAATAACTAATAATTAATTCTTATAACACACTCTGACTAAACATATGGTCAACTTGGTACAAAAAAAACAGCAGTTTAGGATAAAGAAATAATGGTTCAAAATGTTAGTCAAATTAGTACGACTAGTGTGCAACTTATTTTTATCGAATTTATAAACGTTCTACTTCTGCACATTCTATTCAAATCTAGATCAGAAAACATCTTCTAAGTATCGTATAACACTTTGACATTACCAAAAAATGTCAAAAAAGATCTATTTGCTAAGTGTTTCTGGTGAACTGTCATTGTTTTAAGTGTGCGCAGATGCAATTTAATAAAAACTTTAGTACGATCCTATTTAGTTTCCTCGAAAGTCAACAAACTGAAAAGTAGTATCATTGTAATAATTCCTTAACTCTTGGTCATAAGATGTGCACAGTCACACTCATTTTAATAGATAAATCGTTGGTGAAGAAAAGAAAGATCGGTGTTTTCTTCACCAACGATTTATTCATTATTTAAGAGCAAATTCAATGACTTCCTAAAAATGCAACTTTACTCCCCAAGCTATATAATTTTATTGACGACTTGGTTGTGGCATCGTAAAAATGGAACTTCGACAGGGTAAAAGTCCGATATCGAATGAAATCAACGAAGGAAGACGACGACAACCACAACGCGACGCAACAACCCGTCAACAATTCTCGAGAGGTGCTCATGATTTAATCAATAAGTCAACAAATCGTCAATAAAAGAGACATTGATGATTTTAATTAAAATTACAAAAGCAAAACAGAACAACAATAAAAAAGGTGAAATGTCTGACAATTCGATGAGGCAGGCAGGCGTGTGCGGTGATCAGAAATGTACCTAGAAGAGTGTAAGCGAATAATTCAATGAAATGATTGATGCCACTTGAATTGCTAATTGAATGTATTTTAATTGTTTTCTCCTCACCGAATTGAGATTTCCTTAGCTATTTTTGGCAAAACCGGAAAAATGAAAACATCTCGACAAGTCAAAAAGTCGTATTTTTACATCTTTTCTTGGAGCTATCTTCTACATAATGAGCAGTTAAACTAATTTGTATATAGTAACTTTACCTTAATTTTTGTTTTTGTAATTTAAAGTGCTTACAGTTTACCTTGGCACAGAAATGAAGATGTTTTTCATTGATCTTTCAACTGTGTACTTGGTCAATTAACCTCTATAGAAGAGCATCCGAAACAATGTTTAGTTTTTGATCATTTGAGTTTATGTACGGGAAATGCAAATGAGAAAGTCAATGAGCGGTAAATGAAGACTGTAGAGAATACAAAAAAAAGAAGACCATGAAGCAATACGGTAAAAAAGAAATGTTTTATTGTTTTATTTTCACTGTTTAAATTTTTTTTGTGAGTAATTTAATTATTTATTACGAAAAAAGTGAATTAAATTTTTTTGGGTGGGCGTTTATTTGTAAATAACGTTCTTTCCATGAAGCTAATTCATTTCTAGGAATTGATTTTACCGTTTAAGATATTGCAATTATTAAGAAGAAGTAGCCATATATTTTTCCGATCCATAAATGTTACCAATTGTACGATTGCGAATAAAAAAACAAATAGAACTGGACCGAGTACAGAATCCTGCGGTACGCTACCATTTGTTTTTTTTTTTTTGTAAAATTTTCGGTTTTAGAGGAATTTACTTAAGTAAATATGTAGTTAAGCTTGGAAATAGTTTATCGGATCTAGAAAATCTATCGGAATATAAGATCAAGACAGATATTATTGTAGATTTGGAAGATATCGAAAAAAGCTGTTTAACCTCTTAAAACATCTCGATTTCATTGGTGATTTTATAGCCCAGTAAAATTAGTTTTACTATTTACAAAAACTACTGTATCCAATTTTGTCTTGTTTTTTTTTCATTCATTTCCTATGCAAATGTCCTGCTAATTTTTCTCAAAAACATCTATGACAAAAGACATTAAGAAATTAGACCTAATTGTTTCTAACGTCTTTCTCGTTGAGAACTCAATTACTCAAAGTTCATATTTAAGAATTTGTAAGGTCTTTCAATGTTACATTTATTACATGCATAAAATCGGCCTTTTAGTTATGTAACTAATTGAATTCTATTAAAATTTCTTCCGTAAAACACTTTAAAATTATGGAATAAATCAAATTACAAAACATCAAGCACCACCTTGTTGAATCTGAACTTACTTCAGCTTCCGAAAAGGGCTGATGATGCTTAAATGCAAACTACTTTAAGTGCAAACTCAATTATAATCAAAATAACGCACAAGTACGAGTAAGAACGAGTAAGAAGACGTCATATAGTCAATTCGTATCTACAGAACACTAAAATTCAATTTGCAAATTTCATTCAACAACACAAAAGTGTAGGTTTACTCATCAAAAAAACAGAAACCGAATTAAAGGCAAAACGTTCTCTAAGCGTTTTGAATATTGCATTACAACCAATTTGTACTGTTCTCTGCCTGATGGGGTGTGTTCAGGCTAAATTGCTCACAAAACTCTATAGTTAGACATGGACTGTGCAATGCAACGGAATTGAAATTTAAATTTTATACTTGAACTTGAAACCTTTTAAGTGAATTTTGCAATTTAAGTTAAAATACCGCACATTTGAACAGCAAGACTCCGCTGCCGCCGCCGTGTCGGTTGTGCATTTAATTTAATTTAAAATTTCAATTTTGATGCAAATGGAAATGATGGTGTATACAACTATTCTGTCATGTGTGCATTTGTTAATAGACAATATTCTGGGTACCTATGTACGTAGATGTGGGGAACTAACAAAGCAAGCCATTTTATAATTTTCTAAAAGCGTTGGTACGCCAAAACCGACCAAAAGTGAAGGTCCGTAGCAGTAGTTCGCAGCACCCAGAGTTGAAAATTTGAGTACATTTGAAATTTAGTTGTTCTTCTTTTTAAGTCGTAGTTTGATGTTTAGTAGATATACATTTCCTGGTTTAAAAGTTAATATTTCAAATTGTTCAGTTTGTATCTGAATCTCGTCAAAACACTTCAAGTAAGTTGGTTGTGAATAGAAGCTATCATTTAATCTTAATCTCCAGTTTAGTTAAACATGTGTTAAGCAACCGACTATAAATATGCCAGACGATGTCCTTTCATAAGTACATATCATTTATTTATTTATGCATGTGAATTAGTGTCAGTAAAAGCCGTAGGTACTTTGATACTCTTAATTCATTCAAATTTAAGTGCACACACGACTTTATTCAAATATATATGTTTTTTTCTAAATATAAACAAAACGACAACCCTGAACAATTGTGCTCCAACCTGTGTACATCTATTTTATTGCATTTACAGATATAGTCACAAATGTACCATGGAGAATTAAAATGCTTTTACCAATTACTGTCGCTCAGGGAACTTGAATCTCGCAAAATTTCATCCTGAATGATGATGCTGTGTTAGTTCATTGGCCTGAAAAATAAATTTAAATGGAATTTAGAGACGATTTTTTTTTAATACAGTCATCTTATAAAGAGGACAGATGGATGGCAAAATTTAGTGGAGGTTAAGTGTTTAATATTTTATTACTGCTGGTTAGAACAAAGTTCAAATATTCCTTTGTGTTTCACGAAATTCGAAAACAAATAGCATAATTAAGAATGAGTACCTCCTCATCAAAAGTACTGACAGGGGACATCCTTAAAAATTGTCTGTCATTTGTATAGAATTTAAAGCCCCTTTTAGACGATCATTTCAGTTCCAGTTTCAGTTAAGCTATCAGTTAAGCTTTCAGTTAAACTGATGTCTAAATGCAAAAACTGAAGCGTTTAACTGAAACCGAAACTGATGAAATTCCCATAAGTTTTCAGTTCAGTTATCAGTTAAACTGATGTGTAAATACTTCTCAGTTCATTTGTCAGTTCAGTCTTCATTCGAGTTCCTGTTTTTTTTTTTTGTCAATATGTCGAAACAGAATGATATTTTGGTCGATTGCATTGAAATTTATCGCGCGTGTTCATGTTTGTGGAAGAAGTGACCCTTTTCAAAACAATTCAGTTAAAAGAGAAGCAGCATACAAGCTCAACTGAACGCCGGACTGACGTCTAAATACACTGCCTTTTTTAACTGAACTGACAACTGAACTGATACCTAAAGGAACAACTGATCGTCTAAAACGGGCTTAAAATTTAAACTATTTTTTCGACAACGAAAATACCACTTTCCCTAATATATTTATTTGCAGAGATACTTTTGACAGTTCCTTTTAGTAAAGTTTTTATTGACAAGTTTTATGAAGAATTATTTTTGTCTTACTTAAACATATTTTTCCGAAATTGTCTTTAAAGATGAATTTCCTAAAATCATATATAAAAAAAACATTTGGATAAAATACTATCCAAACTATACGCGATCGGACTGCGCGTTCCTTGTTCCTTCGAGTAAAGGCTTTGAAGTCTTAAAGCACCAAGTTAAAACAGAGGCTTACAGCTCGAAGAGCACCTGAACCTAGTGAAAGGGCCTACAATTTTCTGCTGAGTCCAAAAGGATTTGTTTCTATTTTATTAATTGAAGGCAATATTATCGTGTTGTATAAGATTGTAAATGCAGTCAAATTTGCCACGGTACGAGTAAAAAGTAACAGATAGTTAAAATTTAAAAATTTTCAATGAAACACGCCTGTTATTTTATTTATTATTAAGAAGTACATTTGTCTAAATTTGGAACAAAATTAGTCGAGTGTCTTCTGGAATATATGAAAATATCAAAATTTATTATTATATTTTTATTCTTCGACAAAAACCGAAAACGCAGTCTTATGGCCATTGCCGCCTCCACAAGCTGTTTGAATTTATATATTCTGCATTCAGTGAAATTATTGCATTAAATCTTATTTGCAATAAGGCTGCCAAACAAACAACATCTTTTGTACGTGTACAGTGTAGGCCATCTAGTGGTTTCTTTTTAAATCATAGGTTATTTTGACATTGACAGTTGTTTCCCGCTCGAAATATTAACAGAAAGTCAGTACCATACCTCCGTGAAACGAAAATAAGTCGCTTTACACTTGCACAACGCCAACGTTAAGAAATATTGAAAAATTATTTTCAAAGAGAGTGCTGTGTAGCCCAAAAAGTGCGTTTTTTTAAAAAGAAGAAAAAGAAGAAGAATCTGACGAAGCGCAGTTTCATATCGGCAGCTACGTTAACTAACAAATTTGCCGCATCTGGGGCTCGGAAGAACCGCACGTTACTGACCAGAAGCCAATGCATCCACAGAGGTTGACAATTCGGTGCGCATTATTGGACCGACTTTTTTTTACTGAAATCTAAGACTTGGATTTGGACGATCTCTGGTTTATGCAGGATGGCGCGCCATGCCATACGGCCCATGTCACAATGGATCTTTTGTGCACTAAATTCCCAAATCGTGTTATCAGCCGTCTTGGCAATGTCAGTTGGCCGCCTCGGAGCTGTGATTTCACCCCTTTGGACTTTTTTTTTGTAGAAATAGATGTTAGGCCAACAATGAAGCACTTAAGGCCAATATCGAACAAGAAATCTGTGAGCTTTAGCCCGAAACCATCAACAAGATCTTAGAAAATTGGAGTGACAGAATGCGTTACTGCGAATCCAGACGAGGCAGCCACTTGAACGACATTGTGTTCCATAATTAATGCGAAAGTTATCTATTAATAATAAAGCCATAATACAAGAACAACATTTAATTTCGTTCATTTTATTACATTTTTAAAAAGAAACTTGTATTTGGCCCACCTTTATATACAATATAAACTGTTTCAGCTTTCAGAATAGAAACAGATAAACTTCCGCACCTGAAATTCCAACTCAAGCTCCATGTAAAGCTGATAACCAGCACAAATGCCGGTCAAAGATGAGACATCAGACGTCAAATTATTTCTTTATATTGCCACTGAGAGTGTAAAAAAAAAAGATTTCATTATAATTATTGAAAATTTTATTAAATATCCGATTTTCTGAAATGAATTAAAGCTTAAGAGGGTTAATCAAAATGATTGGAGTCGGATTGAAAAAAAAAAATTGGAAAAAAAATGCTGTAAGTTGTAAAGAGTGTCCCATTATGCATTTAGTATCTTTAAATTTGAATTTGAAAACAGACTCATTAAAATTTGTTATGTATTAAATTTTCCATAAATCTGGTGCCTTAAACTGTCTGAATTTGACCAATGGCACTGACTATATCAGCTTTCATGGAAGTGGTGATTTGTGGTTTATTGGCCTAGACCTGAAACTTAAGAAAACCCGTTAAGAAGAAGTCTAAGACGGTCGAATTGCACAATCATGGTGGCCAATTCATATCGCCTCCCTTTGAGATAACCCTGTTTGGAAATCGCTCTTGCAAAATGTCCATTGTGACACAGGTTTGTTGGCACATATCGCCTTCCTTTGAAACAACATGTCATCATTGTCCATATCATCCAATTCGGGTCAAAAGAAATTGGTTATTATCGATCAGTACCGCTCACCGTTGACGGCTATAGGCTAAGCAACGTCGCGTCGTTTTTAAAGAAGTATGGACTGATAATGCCGCCATGCCACTGGCGCGCCAGTCTAACAAAATGCAACAGGCAGTAAAAAGTGCTGCCATCATGACTATGTTTTATTTTTGTTGATTAAGGAAATCGGAAACCTTCTGAAGCGGAACCAAATGTGAAAATATAAAGAACAAAAGAAAAAAAATGCATTTATGATTCCGAATCGGATTTTGAAATCTATTTATTAAATTGCTTGGGAAACCTTGTAAATTAGTAGGGCTAGAACCCAAGATCTTTTTAACAAGAGATACAAAGAAATATTGATTTGGATTGACCGTTAAAGCTCGGTCCCGAAATATGTACTAAGAGGCTAAATTAATCGATCACGAGTTCCGTAATTTTCTGAATTTTTCCGGGACGAAACTCAAACTATTTAATTGAGTATTTTAGTAAAGAACAAAAAAAAAAAAAAAGAATTATTTTTCGAATGAAATTTTAATAAAAACAACTATCAGGCAATGCTTCTTCCTCTGCCAATTATTTCCTTTGGGATTTAGTTTTCCTCCACAATGCATACAAATTTGTCACCAAATTTTAAACACAAATTTTCTACAATTTTTCTAGTGGAAATTTAAGTGTCTTTCAATCTTCAAAAATTTTATTTTAGATGCTCTGATTCGATGTACAAGTGATCGTCTTGGCTTTCACCATACCTGGATGGTCTCTTCGTGCTTTCAGCTAATCAGTGACTAGTAGTATAAATCGGGTCATCACTCAGCAACACTCCGTATATTAGCGTGAGTGGGCCAACGCATTTGAAAACTCAGCGGCCTTCCTTACTCGCACTTTAACCCCAGCTTCATTCATAATCACCCTTATTGAATTCCCGACCTCTGGCATGTCTTTTAGTGGTAGGTAATTCAATGCGTGCATTTAGCCACTTAAGTTACCTGTTCAATTTTAATATCAAAAAAAGAAAACTTTTGAAACTGAAAGAAACTAAAAAATAAAAACATGGAAATCTTTTTTTTAATATGTACATATATAAAAGAAAATTTGACAGAGCTTCTTTTTTAAACATCGCGAAATTAATTTGATTCGTTCGGATCTTGCCCAGATTTGAGGGTTGGGGAGTAGTGTTGACATTCCATTTATAGGTTATAGTTAAGTTGGGTACTCTCCCATTCTCAATTCAGTAGCATCAGCGTCCGGGCATAACGTTTCGCCCGCGTTTATTGATCCAACTACGTGTCTGAGATTTTTCAGGGCTGTTAAGTGTCAAATTCCCAACATCGAAATATGTTTCTTCAAAATACTGTACTGAGAGAATGATGATGCACCAAAGCTCTGGAAATCGAGGAACAAGGATAGGAAACCGAAAAAATGATTCTTGTTACGGTAAATTATACCGTAACACCATTCATGCCGAAATGGGCCTTGTCGCTGAATATGATTTTTCGACCGAAATTGTGATCAGCTTCTAACTGTTCGAGAAAGAGGCTTATTAGCGAACACACGTCGTTGTCTATGGTCGTTAACTCTGACCTCCTGGGTCAGTTGAAGTTGAAGGATCAAGTGTAGGCACAAGTCATAACGGAAAATTCGCCTAGTTCTGCTCTGGGAAAGACCGAGTTTTTGGCCGCGGCGCGGAATTGACTCACTGACATTCTCACTGATATTTTCAGCAGAAATTGCCTTTCGTTGACGTACGGACGTTTGCGTATTATTGTTCACTGAACCTCTCGACTCCTGGCGTACTCTGGTTATTCCCGATAACGTGCCTGGGGCCCTATTTTGTATTACGAAACGAGCGGCAAGTCAACGATACTGAGGAATACGATAGTCACGATAAAGAGCGATTAAGTACTCGTAAAACGAAAAAGGCGTACAAAAGATGTTGCCAAGCTTAACCGAAAAAAAAAACATTTTTTTTGAAGCGCAACCAACTTCTCGACTATTAGGAATGTCAAAAATTGACATAAATAAATGAAAAAAAAAAATTATAAATTAAGAGACGATAAAACGAAAGTTAAACGATAGGTATATGGCAGTCGTTAGAACTAACGAGTATCGTTAAAATTAAACGATTCTCGTTAAACATAATCGCATTTCAACGATAACGAAGTAATTTCAACGATAATCGTTTTACAAATAGGGCCCCTGTATAAGGTACGTCAATCTGGAAGTGCATAGCGAAAGTAGCTCGTGAGCGAATTTTCCAGTCACGCTGGTGGTTGTTGTACTTGTGTTGTCCTTTATTGTAGTCTTAGGTCATATGTATGTATGTCGCTGCTTTTCGGGCTCATAGCAGAGCTGAGTGCATGTGTTGTCTATGTGCACTCTCCGTTAATGGAATTTTTTCAACGACTTTGGTGGTGCGTGTCGCGATGCGATTTCGTCCAGTTTTCTGGGTGTTGTTCAGCACTTTTACTCCTCATATTGATTTGACAGACTTAATAAATGACAGCGCATTTAACAGATGTAAAGGAAACCCTTTATTTTGATTTCTTCTTCTAGGGAACAATATACAAATGATCTATACCGAATTCATTGCATATAAGGTCACAAGTATAAGTTCTACCGTATATACTCACGAACTTTGTTGAACTTCAAAATATTGTAGTGTTATTTTTGAGCAAGACTAAGAAATTTTTTTTTGTTATGAAAGCAATACTTGCTTTATGAAGTTATTAAGAAATTCCATGTTAACTCAAGAGATTAAAAAAAGATTCTTTTTCATAGAATTTCATGTAGGTTCTACTAAAAGCTGTTCTTTGATCTAACCGCATCTTTAAAACTTTACTATCCTAGAATATAAAATATGTGAAGAGACATTTTGATTTTTGTTTTCCATTTTCAAAACCATATTAAAAACAAAGTTATAAAATGAAATAATAAGATTCACCTTCGAGCACTTTGATTTGTCTTAAAGAAACGATAAAGCCACTTTAACTGCGACGATATAAAAATTATATTTTATCTAGTAAAAAAATATCCCATTCGTTTCTGCTTATATGCGTACTTATAATGATAAATTTATTTCTATTTTGCTTTCAGGTAAGATGCAAATTTCGAATCAAGATTCACCAGACAGTGGATTATACAATAAAATTTTCTAAACGACATGAAGAAGGTAATAAATAAAATGTATTTCGTCGTATTCTCGCTGCGAAATAGGAAAGAAGAAATATTACTTACACAAAAAATGTATCTTTTAACTAAGAATAGAACTCGTTAATTATTTATTCAAATGTTGTAGGGGTTTCAACTAATCACATGATGTAAATACCTGGAATAATAAACGTAAATTGAGTTCTTTGAAGATTTAAATTTGCATGAGTATCAACCACACTTACTTTCGACATCATGCTGTTTATAAAATGTTGCGTCTCATAAATTGTAATTGCAAATTGTTGCTTTTTTTTTAAAATAACTCTTCTTTCGTAAAAGGTTTTTATCTAGAAAATATTCAACCAAGCGAGGATTATTATAATCAGATCGTTTTTCCTTATTAACCTCTCTCAGGGCCAAAGAAAATGTCTGGCAATTTCTGAAGTCGATAAATGTGTGTTTTTCTATTAAATATTCAATCTCAATATGTTTGTTCTTCTTAGTTCTCATTTTCTCAATGACAATTAATTTAGTAAAAATTTAAGTAAATTAATTCCCCCTTTATTTCTTCGAATGTTTAGCTACTTCAAACTTTCAACAAGCGACTCAGTCATGCATTTAATTTGGTTTCACAGTTGGCGTTCCTTTACAAAATGAAGTCAGATTCATTTGTCTGTATTTGAAAATGTAAAAAGAATCAACAAATGTGAGCGAAATGAACTCAAATTGCATTAACTTCACCACACACTTGTGTCGACTTTTTTGAATAAATGTCCTTAGTTCGAAAACCCGTGCTGACTTAACTGACAAATAATAAGTATCAACCGCCTCCCTGGACAATACGACGATGCCTTTGACTTGTATACTTAAAGTCTAAAACCAATTCCCCTATTATATTATATTTTGTATATATTTCAACCCCAAAAGGAGCCCCAGATGCTGCTGATGCGTCTAGACTTTTGAGTGCACTTCATTCAAATTTACGTGAACCATTTTAATGGTTGGCTTACTCATAAGGATATGTGAAGGAATTTCCACTGCAATGGATATTTTAAAATGCCTGATGATGAAAGTGTGGGCTTAGGGGCAAAGCAAAAGGGGGCTGCTGCATTATATACGAGTATATGCATCATCCTTGTGCCATCATCATCATTTCTATGTTCACTGCAGAGATGCAGAAGTTTTTGTGTTTAGTGCCTCCAATTATGGGTGAATGTATTCTCCGGCAGAGTGCGACATTTCTGCAAATGTGTTTCAGCCCCCCCCCCCCGCATATCTCCCTAGCCAAACCCCGAATAACAAGAGCAAGAAGGGAATTCAGACCGAGGTCCTTAGGGGGTTGAGACAGTTTTTTTTCTTTTTGTTTCTTTCTTTTCTGTTCAACTTCCTTGTGCCAGAAGAGATGACTTCAACTCCATCGGCAACGACACGCCCTCGATTCCAGACTGGAATTAATTTAGATAAAAGATAAGAATCAACTGATAGCACACCGAACGGAATGAGTTTTGTGCCTTCACAAAAGCTTTTCCGTTATTTTTGCTTTTAAGACTTGAAGGCATTTTCCTGATGACGGCTGTAGGTTGTTTTGTTAAAAGTTCGTTGGTCGCCATATTTTCTTTTGTTGAAGAAATGAGCGTGTTCAGCACACGCAAACTGAGGAAATTTTATTCCTATTTTATTGAAACTCGCCCCTGGACATTTGTTGGCAGGCATTCGCTACAACTACAACATATTCTTCCAAAGGGGTTTGTAAGCTGAGGAAGTTTTGCGGCTATGAGTGCCTTCCTAAAATGTTGTGGTTCGTGTTAACTTATAATTATGTTAAAAGTAATTTATTATCGTTATTTTTTGTTTGTCTATACGTATGTATGTTAAGTGTAAGCTATCGACAAAGGGTTGTAAAAAAAAGTCGTGCCTTTTGGGTCGTTAAACACCTTACACATTAAATAATTTGGAATTAACTGTCAGAAGTTGTGTTTTTTGGTGATGATTTATTATAGACTAGAGAACGAAGTTGAAGGTAAAAAGATTATTATTTTCTTTCTGTTTTTGAACAAACGAAACGATTTCTTTCAAAGAAATAATCCTAAACTGCATTTATTGCATTTAACTACGTGCCTCATTTTAAGGAATCTTACAAGAATGGTGATTTGTAAGGTTCATGGGGTGTTAAACGATTGACTGAATACAATGACCCGTTTAAATATTTATCTAAGACTTGGTTCTGGGAATAAGGACCACTATGTTAATTATAAATAAAACAACGAAAAATTAATCGAGATTTAAATTTTAAAATGTTACGTATTTGACAATTTTAATGTTACGTGTGTGACAAAGTGCCATTTTTGTTCTTATTCTTCGTTTCTCACAGAAAGTGGGAAAATCCATCCCATGGAAATTGAATTTAGGAATTTAAGAAAAAAACACACTTTGATGTTATGAATTTGACACAACCCTTAAAATTTTACTTCACCAAATTATCAATTTCCTACAACGTTGTATCAGAAGTAATAAATCATTTTACAATTTTTTGTGGATGCGATACTTTTTTCACTTGTTTGAGATCTTAATAATTCGGAGCGGAACATAGTAGAGAAGCTACTGAAGTATGTCTTTGATCAATTTCGTCACATTGAGAAAAAAGATCAACTATACGATTTTCAGCTAGCAAAGTCCGTCAAAGTCATCAGGAAAATTCTGGCCAAATAAATTTAAGACCGTTTCCTTTTTTCAGCAGCAATCCACAACTGCAAACGTGAGTATTGTGAGGAATTGTTGTCTTGGCGAATTGTTTTCCTATTGGCCCTATTTTAATACGCTATTAGTACATATCTACAAATTTCTTTTGTCAATAAAAGCCAGTTAGAGAAAGAATTCTTTGGAGAACCCTTCAGCAATACGAAAAAGCTTGCCGGAACGGTATCAATGATTTCTTCAAGAACTTTAACTGTCACTATTCTTCATCGATAGTGACGTGGAGAAATTTAATTCTTTTCGGTATTTTGGAGTTCATGGTTTGCTTGGAGCTGTAAAAGAGATCTTTGATGTAAGTTGTAAGCCAACCCTACTGAGACAAGCTGGAATAAATTCAAACATGCTAGAAAGACATATAATGATCATATTTGAAGAACAACATTTTTGCATGACTAACAACTATTGCATGAAATACTACAATTTCCCAAAGGTAGTAAAAAATGTTGGTCATTTGTAAAAAATGTACGAAATAATACTTTGTCTCTGGTCTCCATGCACGTCTGTAATGCCACTCCTTTTGTCAGGTCACAGGAAAAAGCGAATTTGCTTGCATCACAATTTAACAGCAAACGACGCTACCAGAAAGTGTCATGCCTCCTCCAGTACTTGAAAGCATAAACGATCTTATGAGACAAATCTTCTTTCAAACTTGGACAGTTGCAGGAGTACTGAAAAATCCACTGGCCCGGATATGCTATCCTTTCGATTGTTCTAAAAAGGTGTTCTTCAACGCTGGAAAAATCATTGCGTAGGCTTTTAAATCTGTTTCACTCTACTGATCTCTTTCCGAGTGGATGAAAAACAGCATTTGTCCAGTCTGTCCCAAAAATGGCGAATCTTCTTCCCCTTCTAACTATTGTCCAATTGCACTTGCGTCTTTTAACGAAAACGCTGTTAAATAATCATGTCAAGAAATATTTTGAAGAACGAAAGCTTTTTAATGAACGGCAGTATGGCTTTCGTAGCAGTATGTCCGCTCGTGATCTGATGGTATATCTCATCTTACATAGTTTCTTAAGAAAGTAAGATTACTGCACTTGATATTTAAAAAGCATTTGATAGAGTTGGGCATCAAGCTCTCTTATCGAAAATGCGTGCATTTGGTATTGATTAACTTTTTCTACCTTTTTGAACCGCTTAGTACAAGTTGTATTGCATGTTTGAAATTCATACAATAAATGCTGGTATGCCACAGGGCTGCATTTTGTCTCCGGCTCTCTTTTTGATATTCATCAATAAAAGTTTGTCTAAAATTTCAAACTTCAGCTTTTAGTCATTCCTGATTCACGTCCTTTTTCTTCAGATGTTGATTTAAAACGGCAGCGTATGATAAGCTCATTAAATTCTTACCTCGATAGTATTGTCAAATGGGGAACCAAGACCCGCGTAAAATTTAATGCTTCAAAAACTCAATGCTGTCTCATGTCATGGAACCCACCCTCGTGTTGCTATTCATGAGCGCCAATTGAATTGGAAAACAGAACAGTTTCCAGTTTTCGATATGTGCATCACAGACCACATTTAAAATGTCTGAGCACAGTGCAAGCGTTTGAGAAAACTGGAGAAGAATTGAAAATATTTACCGAAATGAAATATTGAGCCGCATAAAGCATTCGACATTCGTGTACTCCGACTATAAAAAGAATCGATGATTTTAATAGTACGTCTTGAGTCGGTCTCAACGGTAAACTGATGAACATTCAATGAAGCGATAGTATTACGGTTAAATTTTTTACGTAGAAGAATGCAACTGGCTATTTCACCAGAACATTGTTTATAAAAATAATGGTTAACGAATAAAAGACAAGAGTCAGTTGATTCTGCCTAAATAACTATCTGGATTATAATTCTTACGTATTCTATTTCTCCCTAACTAATATTCTGGTAAGTCTTCTACGAGCATTAACAAGGAAAACAGACAGGGATTGAGAGCACACTACGGCTTGAAATTTGAGCCATTACAATATTTTAGATCCATTACAATCGGCTTAAGTTGTTTTATTACGAGGATGAATGAATGGATTTGTATTGGGGGGTTATTGCACTGCGACCTGGAGATCTATTGTGCCCCAGCTTAAAAATGATGAGCTTCCTCATCCTACAGTTCCTCCTCCAAAGCTATTGCTTTTAGGAATTTTAGTATTTGATGCACTTTTAGAGAGGATAGGTTGCTCTCTTCTACCTGGCATTGTCCCAGATGGTTTTTCCTTTGGTGCATGAGTGGATAACACTTTCCCAGTATATGGTCCGGTGTTTCCTCATGCATGTTGCAGAATCTGGATGTGGCACTGCTTACCATACCAAGTAAACTAAGGTGTCTTCTAAGTGTGCAGTGGCCAGTTGAAATAACTGCTATTATTCTTAAGATATTTCTACTTAAGTTAATGCAGTTTTCGAAACGTTGCTGGTTGTAATTGCCCAGTAGTAGTTTCGCCTACCTCAGTTTTGGGAGTTCTTTCCAGTTCTTGAATCTGTTTGCCTCCTCTTCTTGTTTAATTTTATTTTTGATGACATTTTCTCCTATTCCGCAATAGAGCGCAGGCCCTGTTAAAGAAGTTGATGCGCCTATTTTTGCTAGGGAATCTGCCTTTTCGTTTCCATGAACATCCACGTGACCAGGTACCAGTAAAGTGTGAGCCTGTTCTGGTTGCCAAGTTCACTTACGAGGATAAGGTTCCTGAAAACATTATAAATCTCGATAAATTTCATTTCATCCAACGTTTTTTAAATTTTTTGATATTCTCAAAATAAAACGATTTCTCTAGCCTCAAAACATGGATTTTTTTTCCAAGGATTATTCGACCCAAATCTCTTACCTCCGAATCGGAAACAAGAAATAGTCGAAGGGAGCTAAATCTGGGGAATACTCTAGATGAGGAAAAAGTTCATAAACTAACTAATACAATTTTGGAATTGTGACTGCCAACTTATGCCTCGATGCGTTGTCCTGGTAGAAAAGAACTGTTTTCTTCGCCAAAGGCACCCGTTTTTTCTTCAAATGGGCTTAGTATCGATCCAGCAGCAATACGTGATTGTTTTTTCCTTTTCAAGTTGATTGATATGAATAACAATGCGTGTATCCCAAAAAACTGTCGCCATGACCTTGTTTGCTGACAAACACACCTTTGCCTTCTTGGGCTTCCGTTCACCAGGAGAAGTTCTTTGTTTCGAATATTCCTTGGTCACTGGTGTGCTTTGGTGAATCCATTTTTCACCCACGGTTATGAAATGACGTAAGAATTCGGTCGAATTTTTTTTTAATATTGCCAATCTCTCCTTTGAAGATGTCAAATAATTGCGTTCGTAAGCAAACGCGGCACGAATCTTGAGGAAATCTTTTTTCCTTTTCAAATATTTATGGAAAATCAAAATTACTGACCCATCTGGTTAGCCTGTGACTTCTTTCTAGATCGCGCACCTTTACTTGCCGATCGTCCACTACAAACCGTGGATTTTTATGGACCAATTCTGATGTGGTGGTTTTCACTGGCGCTAGAATGATTGCATTGAAACTTGAATCGGTGATTGTTAAAACAACATAAGTAACATTTTTGTTTTTTTACAGGAGAGACAAAAAACCTTATATTTTTGAGGACGCGGCCGCATTGACAATTTTAACTTTAAAACCTGATTAGTGGTAGTTCTGCGAGTTGTTAACAGTTAAAAGTTTTAAAAAAATCTTTTTAGTAAAGGAGATTTTTAAAAAACTAACTTTGGTTTTTGTGTTGTTTTAACACCCAACGTTTTGTCGAGAGCCAAAACAACTCAAATACGTTAAGTTATGTTGTTTTTACACTCAATTTGCCACGTAAGTCTTAGCGAAATCAATTGAATATAAAATACAATATAAAATAACACATTATTAAGATATCAGTATTTTATTAAAAAAAAAAACAAGTACAAAAAATAAACAAAAACACAGCTTAGAGTCAGAAATTCATTAAAATACAAAATAATGAAAAATATAAAATCTATTTTAACATTACTCGTATTTTAAAATGATATTTAAATGAATTTATGCAAACAAACTTTAAAAAATCGTTTTATTATTAAATTAATTAAATTTTTTATATAAGAAATTTCTTTAAAAAATGTTGGATGCGAATTTAAAGTATTTAATAATATTGATTTTAGGAAATAATTTCAAAAAAAAGGTTTTGAAGATATTGATTTTTCAAAAAAAAAAATTTTTTTCAAAAAAACCCAACAAATAATTTTTCGAATATTTTTACATATATACAATATTATTTTAAACTTAGGGAGAGAAAATTTTTGGTTAAAATCCTTAGAGCCGTTAATGAGAAAGTCGAAAATCAAAAAAACGGTTGTATGACAGGTACCGTTAATAACATTTTGCCCCAATTTTTTTTTTACCAAAACGTAGTCCATGTCCATAATATCACACATAATTTTTTTTATCAAAATCGTTAGAGCCGTTTTCGAGATAAATAAGATTTTGCATTACGGGTGTATTTGGGGGGTACCGTTATGTAATTTTAGAGCTAAAAAAAAAATTTCAATTTCCCTCTAGGGAATAACCGAAGACTCATAACTACCGAGTTTGAAGAAAATAGGTCCAGTGGCTTAGGCTCTAGATCGAGGTACAGACATACAGACAGACAGATGGAATTGCCGGACCCACTTTATTCGTCTTCGCTATCATCGTAATGTCAACTTTGATCAAAATCTCGAGTTCGATTTTTTTTCCAAATGCAGAATTTGCCCTATAGTACCTATATCGTAAGTAAACACAACAGTTTGCCTACTACGTTTTGCCAGCGTTGGGTGTAAAAAGAAATTAATTGCATGTACTAAATGTGTTTTAGCACTCATTTGTCAAAATGGCAGAACAGATATGTTGTTTTAACACTAAATGCTGATTTCGCGCTCGAATTTCTGTGTGTTTCAGGTATAAAATTATGCTAGTTTTGCTCTCAACCTATAGCTCTACCCCTAAGCAGTGCAAAACCATAATAAAAGTGATTTCGAAAAATGTGTTACTTATGTTGTTTTAACAATGGTGAATGGTTCAAGTCGCTGGCTTACGTGATGGTCTTTTATCGTGAAAATAATGTTTAATGAGCAGTCGAATTTCATATTTTTCAATTTTAGCGAAAATGCTCGTAGGCGTGTCTCTGCAAAATGGCTGCCACAAACATATTTTTTTGACAGATCTGTCTAAAAATTTGGTTCCGTTCTTCTTAAAGATACTTCTTGACAAACAAAATTTTAGATTTGAGGTGGCTTTTCAGGGACTTATTGACCTATGCTCGTATAATTATATAGACCTTTTGCTTTTGTACATTGAAAAAAGAACATATCTTTTTTTATGGGAAAGAATTGAGTCAACATTGTCTCTCACCACCAATTTATGATCTATTGTAAAATGTCCTGCTCTGAAACTCGCCTAGAGTTCCTTCAAAAGATTCTCGCAAGACATACATATTATTTGTGATCAAAAATTATAATGATACAAATTGTTTTAATCTAATCTAAAACAAAAAATCTGAAAACAAATAAATTAAAAACTAATCTTCTATTATAGCCAGAAGTATACACGTGCTTCTCCAATTTAAAACAAATAATACAAAAAATCTTGTCAGGTCACAAAAGTAAGGCTATTCACTAAATCAGGTTTATCTAAATTAACTTGACATTTAGGAATTTTATCAAGATGTTAATTTACTGTAACTCGTCTGAATAAATTATAGAAACTTATTTATTCTTTAAAAATACTCATTTGTCAAATTTGTCTTCATAAAAAAAAAACAAGAAAACTATGAAATGTTCTTAAAACAAATGAAAACATTTCATTTATAAAATTAAAAAAGAACCCAATGATATTTTTTGAAGGAAATACATCCATACATACATTAGTTGATAATCGCAATTAAACCGTTATCAGCCAACAGAGTAATAAAAATAGCTGCAATCAATCGATGACTCATTTAGAATTTTGACTAACATGCACGAACAACTTGAGTATAAAATTTATCACTAAGCTACTGATAACAAAAACAATGACGTTTCTCATCGGACTGTCCAATGAATAAGTCAAGGGCTCATGTTGTCATTGCCAGGAAGCTGTGATATATGGCTTTGAATGAATAATTTCATATTAAACTATTCTTTAAGATTTATACAGCTCATTTTTTTGTATTTATATTCTTGTGTGTGAATTAATTTTCGAATTGATTGATGGAATAAGATATCCTTGGAGAAAAATTGCAAACAAAAAAAATAAATAAAATTCCAAAAGACTTTTTGAGTTTTTCTTTTCTGATATGAACACCACACGCAGTCGAATAAGTTTCGCCTTAGGAGATGAATGGTAAAATATTTATGAGAAAAGTTCTGACAGAAGTTAGGGATGACCTCGTTCTATAGTCGAACAAAGCCTATATACTTTGATAGAAACTTCTGAAGAAAACATTTTTATTTACAACGCACAGCAACAACTTAGGGAAGTTATTTTTCTTATGCAACCACCACCAGTGTGTTGCGGAAATAGTTTTATTAAAGTTTCTGATGATTCTTGAATATTCCAATTCCAATTCCAATAAGTACTAATTATTCGCATATTTAAATCAAAAATACATTATAAACTACAGAAACTAAATTCATATCAACAAATCACTATTCAATGTGACTAATTAAATTAAGATTTCAAACACTTATTTATGAATTATGACCAAGGGACCAGCATCTTTGAATAAATAAGTTGAAAACTAGATTCTACTCAGCGAGCATTTAAACAACTCGTTGATTTAATTTAAAATATTTCCACATTCTGTATGGAATGTCATTCCATTTTGAAAATGCTTTATTTTAGAGTTTCTAAGCCCATCTTCTGTACCTAACGCAGCGATAAAATTCCTAGAGAATCGCTGGAAAAGGGAACGAAGCTCATTATGGCAAATCTTCGAGTTTCTAAAACTTTGACATGCGATAGTCAAATCGATTCGAATAAAAATACTGAAGAGTGATGTTCTTTAAAGGTGTGTCCACACAAAAGAAACTTTCCAGAAGCTTTTCAAAAATGGTTTTCAAAGTGTACCCACGGAGAAAACATTTCAGAAACATTTCTTAAATAATGTTTCCTGAAATATTTGTTTGGTGCAGACACTCCTAAAGATCGAACAGCGATACATTTTATGCGTCAAATCTTATCATCTGGAAGGCTTTCCAATTGAGACTTGACATCTTTGAATTTCCACTGAGAATGCATTTTCAAAACTATGACCAAACTGTGAATGTCAAAACATTCAGTGAGATCAACATTTTCATCATTTTGAAGTTCACGGACGAACAACTTATTTATACTTATTACTAAAATTCTGAGTTGGTGAGGGTAACTTAAAGAGCGTTAAGGCCTAAATTTTGTTCGTAATTTGCATAAGCGCATTTTTGGCTTAACGACTGCGTCAACAAACAGATTATGCGAAACAACAACTCATCCACAAGCAATAACAATTCCGGGGTGGTGTCATTGGTTCATTTTTTTTTCGTTGATGAAAATGACCGTCTCGTCGTAGTCATTGGACATGAACAAAACGTTATTTCTTTGGCCAATTGCATGGAGTAATCATTCATGATATATGGTTCCAACAAGACGGTGCCCTAAGCCACATAGCGGATATAAAAATTGATTTTTGAAAACTGAATTCGATGAACGTGTTACATCGGGAAGTAGTCTTGTCATTTGCCTCCCAAATCGTGTGATTTTACGCCTGTAGACTTTGTTTTACAGAGCCACGTTAAATCAAAGGTGGAAAAGTGGCGTCATGAGAGGAGCTCAGAGCCAATATTTAACTAGAGATTTATTGTCTTTTCCGTGAAAATTTGGGTTCAACGAATAGGGCGCTGCAAACGTTTCCGTGGCGAACATATGAAGTACGACGTTGAATTCAATATACCTTAATAACTTGATTGGACTTCAAAATGGCAAATAAAATTCTCCAGATATCTCAAATGGCGTTTTATCAAATGGTGTATTATCAAATGGCGTTTTATTTTTAAAAAAAGTTTTTAAAGTGCTCATAGTACAGTATTAGACTTTCATTACGAAAAAACTCCGACAAAGTCTAATTTTAGACCGGGTCTTATGTTTCTTCTGAGAATTGAAGGGGGTGAAATTAAGTTTTTTTTTAAATAAAATTGTCGAAAATAATCGTTTTTTTTTTAATGTGGAAGTAAAAATGATAACCCAAAACAGCAAAAAAGCTTGCATTACTTTTTTGTGTTGAATGAATAGATTTCAAGAAAAACACAAAAGTTACGGTATGGTAAGCTTAGTCGAACAAATGTAATAAAATTACATTTTTCGTTATCTAAATCTTGTGTTTAGTACATCTCTTTACCAAGGTTGCAGATCTAGTGACTTTGTCAATAGATCTAGAGAAATATCAACTCCGTCAGTGAAAAAAAATATTTTGTTTTTGCCAGATTATTTCTAGCTACTTTTCTGTCGACATTTGCAGACCAGCATTTTTAACTTCCCATAGGGAGTTATTGTAATCGGTCCGATTTGTCAAATTGGAATTTTTGACATTTCTCGACGTTTTAAGGTCCCTAGAGGCTATATCAATCATTTTTAGAGAGATGTCTGTGTGTGTGTGTGTACGTACGTTCGTACGTTCGTACGTTCGTACGTTCGTACGTCCGTACGTTCTGGTTGGAACATGACTTGCAAATTATATTATTAACTTCCCATAGGGAGTTATTGTAATCGGTCCGATTTGTCAAATTGGAATTTTTGACATTTCTCGACGTTTCAAGGAACCTAGAGGCTATATCAATCATTTTTAGAGAGATGTCTGTGTGTGTGTGTGTACGTACGTTCGTACGTTCGTACGTTCGTACGTTCGTACGTTCGTACGTTCGTACGTTCGTACGTCCGTACGTTCTTGTACCATTTTTCGTCGTCGATATCTCAAGAACGAGTAAAGATATCGACTTCAAATAAATTTTATTTAATAGATAATAACTTTGAAAGAGGCTGAAAGGGCGTTTATTAAAATTCAGTGAGTAGTTTTTTCACTATAACGGCTTAAAAAAAAAGGAAAAATTTTGGTTAGTTTCAAATATCTGACGAAAAAATAATGCTTTTGATTTCAAATAAAATTTAATGTACTCATTATAAGGTCATACAGATTTGGTATGAATTTGGAGAAAAATGAACATACCGTTATTTTTTTAAATAAAATAAACTGAAAAAAAAAATTTCATAACCCAGATATTCTAAGAACGGAAAACAATTTGAAACTCAAAATAATTTTTTTTTTATGAAAAATAATGTGTTTGGTAACTGGTGAAAATTTTAAAAAAATTCAGTTTACAGTTTTTTTACAAAAAATAAAAAACTATATAAAATTCTATTGAAAATTGGTAAAAATTGTTTTTCGACTCAAATTTCTCGAGAACTAGTAGTGATATTGACTTCTAATTTCGTTTATTTTATACATAGTATAATTTTGTATAATTGATAAAATGTTGACAAATATTGAAATAATAGTTTTTTTTAATAAAAAAAACTACATATTAAAAATTCTAGTGAAAACTAGTTAAAATTGTATTTCAAGTCGAATTTCTTGGGAATGAACACCGATAGTTCCTTCTAAAGTATGTTATTTTATACATCGATACCTTCCCGTAAGAATGTATACTAAGCGACATTTCTAAAATTGTTCAGGAAACGAAAAAAACGAAGAAAGTTCGTTGGCGAAACCCAGGCCAAAACGTGGCCCTTAACATATGTTATATTTCCTCATCAAAAAGTCATTTTCGGTAAAAGTTTCGCTTAGTACATTCTTACGGGAAGGTATCGATATAATACAATTATTAACATATGGTTAAATTTTGACAAGTATCGAATTGACAGTTTTAACAAAAATATAAAAAAAATCTACTAAAAAGTGGTAATATTTGTTTTTCGACTAGAATATCTTGAGAACGAGCAATGATATTGACTTTGCAATTATCTAATTGTATACATAATACAATTTCTAACAAATGGCTTATATTTGACATAAATCTAGTTTTAGAGCGGATATTTTTTTTTTTTTTTTTTATAATTTACTCACGCTCAAGGGAATATGAATACCCTTTAAATGTTTCAACACAGCGTGGGCGTGAAGTTACGGAAGAGAAAGAAGGATAGGAAAGATGTGTGGCACGATGTTCTGAGACTGAAGGTGGTTGTCTCAGATTTTTTATCTCCAGGGATGGCGGCTGAACTAAAGCGGAGAATTGCCGTGTCTTATTTCTATGTCCCTTATAATTCGCATTATTTTATTCGTTTTTCATCCTTGTTGGGCATACTAGTTTGACTCAATCACATGTTGTTAGTGTTATGCCTGAACAACATGTAATGAGTAAACCAGCAGCCCATTGATGACAATTTATAGAAGGTTTTAATGGAATTAAAGACGACATAGACGACGGCAAGGATCGAACATGTGATATTGAGGTTGACAGGCGAGCACACAACCATCGCGCCACGGCCACCCCCAAATATATTTTGTAAGTGCACTTCCATCAATAACCAAACCATATCTTTTATATTTGAATATTTCGTTTTTAATTTTTTTTCAATTAAAATGTTTGGAACCGAAATAATAAAGTAATTTCTATAATACATATAATATTAAAAAACACGGAAATCTATAATTCAGTATATAATATGTACCTACCAACCTTCTTAGTTATTACAAGTTTTCAAGACCACAAATGGGAAGTTATCAGTGTGGGTCGCACCCAGCCTCTTTTTTTCTTCTGTAACCGATCCGGTAATCTTACATTCCAAGAATTTAAGTTATTATTTAATTTACTATTCTGAAGTTCCACCAAACTGTACGCAAAATCTAAGTGCGATTAATTTATCAAACTGTTCTTTCAGTATATTCAATTACAAATTTTGTCTAGTGGTACAATACGCTGGGTTACTATAATTTTACCAGAAATTATACTAAAGAAAAATATTTTTAAAATTACTGTTGAAGTAAATGAAATCGATAATAAAATAATTTATTTTGATTGGGATAAAATACTGCCAACTATGTATGTATTTGATATTTAAAGTTTAGACTTATACTTATAACAAAACCTACATTTTAGCTTTCATATAAAATTCTCTCCAAAGTTTATCCAAGTAAAAATTTAGCCAAGTATTTGTGCCGAAATAAGCTCGCCGCCAACTGAAAGAACACATTTTTGTTTCTAGCTGTGCAGAATTTGTTTGTCAATATTAATGCGTATGAAATATTTGTTCGCCACATTATTTTTGAGCTAAATTTTAACAGATTTTGCTATACTTAAACTTTATATGAGCCTTACTTGTTGAAAATATTCGAAAACGATAAATATTTGGGAACAAAAGACTTACTAAAGCCAAGGAGAAGAATATTATTTATTTGACTAATATTCCTTGAAATCTTTAAAACAAATTCTTAAGAATGTTTTAGTAAAATTTATTTATAAAGAATAGCTCTTTTCTGTGACTGGTTTTCTGGAAAGGACTTACATATTTCAAAATTTAATTAGAATTTAAGCTAATGTTTGGAGAGAAAAATGAGAATTAAAATTTAGCGCGATATGTGTGCTTGACTTGCGCTTCATTTTACGATTTATTGTGGCCACTTCTAGCGACATTTTATCTTCAGAAATTCAGTAAATCTAGTGACTTTTAATTTAAGCTTGCGGCAACACTACTTTATTTATCTTGTAATGATTGAGTTATTTTTTGTTAGCTACTACTTATTTATTTATTTATTTGACATTTTGTATGTTATATAATTGTGGACCAAGAAGTCGACATAAAAACTTAAGGCAAGAAACTTTTCACTATTTTACACAATGTATAAAGAAACTTTAAATTTTATAAACTATTTCCTTATACCACACGAAATCAACGGCCATTTTACATTTAATAATTTTAAATTTCTTAAATGTTGGAGATTATTATCCTCCCCATTTTTTGTTACAATTTCAAAGATTTTTTAAATAATTTCTTTCCTGTCCACTATTATAAAGAAATAAAGTTAGCCAATGAAATTTTGTTTTTAAAAATATTTTGCAAATTTCGTATGTGTACTATAAAAATTAATTAAAAAAAAATGTTTCAAGAAATTAGATGATATTATTTCTATAAGTAAAACAGTAGTAGAAATTCAGCTGACCTTGAACTGTGTTTCAATTTTTCGTTTAACTCGTCCGGTTTCACAGTACGATTTGAACTTCAGCTCAGTTGAACCATGATGGGAAGTGGTTCTAAAATGCTGAACTAAAGTTTGAAAGGTAAAATACTATCATTAAACTATAAATTGAATTCAGTTCAAGGTTTAAACGAAACGAAGCTGTGAAACCGAATAAATTGTTCAACTGAAGTTTAAACCAAAAATGAAGTTTAACTTCTACTGTAAAACCGGGGATTCAGGAATCGTTTTAGCAGTTTAAAAAAAATAAATGCATGAACATTCTAAGTCTCTTGAAATGAGAGCAAGTCGTAAAGAGCAATCATTCTTAAAAAAGAATAGAGGAAGAATAGTGACTTAAAATTCTCAACCATTCGTGTGTGCGTACTAGTTTAAATTCAAAACGTATTAAATTAATTTCTAAGGTTTTTTCAAAGGCACAAATATTTTTGTGTTTGTTCTTTTTGCTTAGATTAAGTAAGGTAAGCGTGGCTGTCAGCGTAAATGATTGACATACGTAGACCTTAAATTGGTCCATTGTGATACCACATGAACCAATTAGATTTTTCCCCTACTTATTGAACCACTTAGAGTTCTTTAAAAAGCGTGCGAGCTTACTAATGTCTATATTTGCCATCTCACTAGAGTAATAGTATAAATCTCCTAGATGGAGACTATATCTTTGAAATAGATTAGGACGTGTACAGAGAATTTGAGGAATCGATTCTTCCTCGTCCATACAGCTTCTGAAGAAATAGTTTGAGAATGCTCCGATTCTCATTGCATGGTTACATGTAAGACAGTGTCCGGTTATAAAGCATATTAAGGAGCCTATGTGTAGTCTCTTTAGAGAGCTTCAGATCCAACTTTTTTCTCCTAAATAGCAAAGTTTTCAATAGATTTCATTATGATAAAAGGGAGATCTGTACCAATTTTCATCTATTTCGGAATTTTTCCAAAGCTTAATATCTATTTTAACCTCACTTATTATCCAATTAAATGAAACTAGTAACACAAAATTCCCAATCTAGAACCTCAGTTCAGTTAAAAATTATAATTGTACGTAGGAAATCAAATAAAACCATGATTTTTAAAGCAAACTATATTAAATTATCTCCAGTTAAATGCATTAAAAAATCTCTAACCTAGAAACTACCCTTGAAGTCAACTATTCGTTCTTCCAAGCTATCACTCTCAAGTTTACGAAAAAAAGAACGAAATAGATACAGATCTCTCATTGAGCTTAAGTGAATGTATCCCATAAATCTAGTGTAGCTTACGTAAATTAATTCAACGCTCGACTCATTGCGCCACAAGCCACAACATCATCGCACCGAACGCGAAGGTTAAGCAACTAGTAAGTAGCAAAAATCACAAATGTTCACAATTGCAGAATTAAATAAACACCAAACAATCACGAATACTCGTATATTTACAAACAGAATCCCCAAGCTAGCTAAAAGATTCACGAGACGTTTTTTTTTAAACAAATCCCCCACGTCCCACAGCCTTCGTAATGTCTTCTCGTGCTCATCAGCTTGACTATAAGAGTGCACTGGAGCACGGAAAGAAGATTCGTTATACATATGTATCTGTATCTGGGTAGTGCTGGGTCTTGGGTGGTGCTCGGGGACTCATTGTAATTTCTATAAATTTTCCGTGCACTAGCTTCCCGCTCTAGTGTCTCACGTCTGACTCAAGGCTTTTGCGTTCAGGGTGCCAAAAGACGGAAGACAAATATAACGCCGAGAACAAACAGTGTCTTCGAGTATAATACAAGCTATAATTTGTCACAAGTGAGGGAGTGAGGATAGAATGGCCTCGAGCCCAAGACACTAAATTACCCTTACACTCACTCCCTACCCCATGCCCGCCATCCACCGCCCGCCGGGCCGCCCCTTAGCAATTCACAATGACAACTAGAACTTGTAGAGTAGTTTGTTAATTCCATTGCACAAATTATTATTTATTTACATTTCTTCTTAACAATGTCTTTTGTCAGAGAACCGGAGAACCCCTTTGTTCCTCCTCTGTGTACCTTATATGTTCTGTTTTCTGTACCTATGTCTCAGGTCTGAAGTTCTGATAAAATATAGCACCCGGATGTGTGCCTTTCATATACTACTCGTGCTGTGCAAATTAGGGTTCGGTCCTTCGAGATGGGTCCCTACAGAGCCGATGGGGACTGCTATATTTTCTTGGCATGTATGCCACAGCTGGTAAAGGCCTCCGAAGGCCGGCAAATTTATGCCCATCACAGACATTTCTGTAGGACTTGTACAAATTATACCCCAAACAGTTATTGGCTGGGGTTCTAATGAGATTTTAATGTCACTGGGTTGCTGGTTTACAGCTGCAAAACAAACGGTCGAAGAAAAACCGTTTTTCTATTAGCACCTTAATGTACTCAAACTCTTTCTCTCTCTTTCTATTTTGTTTTCATCAAATATGGAGGGAAATGAAAAAAGAGTAAAAATGTATATAGAAAATTTATCGGTTTTTCGCTGCATTATGACGGTATATTGTTTTTGTGGGTTGTTCAGCTGTAAAACAGAAAAACAACCCTGAATAATGGGCTTTGTCCTTTTTCTTTGTCGGTGTCTGTGGTGTTGTATTTCGAGTTATTAGTGACATTTTTTTTGAACACATAAACATAAACAACTCGTCCTTTCGTAGGGATAGAATAAGACATAAAACCTAGAACTTGACGGATGAAAATGTTTACTCAAATTGATTGGGCATAATAATTTACCCTTTGTCTAGTTTTGCATTTTAATTGAAATACTTTCTTCGTTCTTGATATAGTCTGAAGCTAGGGCAAGCGTTTTCCGAGCCTTCAAAGCAGTTACGAATTCAATACGTGACACCAAATTTTTGGCTTGTGCTTCTGCCGATTTCATTATAGTTCGTTAAAACAAGAAAATATCATGTAAAAATTCAACAAGCGTCTTGATAATTTAGCAAGGTGCTTACAAAATTTCAATAACATTATATCATGGTTAAATTAATTAATTAAAATTAATTTAAGAATATGAAATGTTATTTCAACTTTAATTTCTAGTAAATTTCAAAAAGGTGGCAAGGCTTTAATATGACGTTGTGGTCATTTTTGATCGGTTTGTATTGTTCAACATTAATTTTAGTAGATATCATGTTAACTCAAGCATTCATATAGTTATTTAAAATGAATACCTGATAAGCTTAATCTGGACTTGGCCTATATAGCTTAGTACTTTAATTTAAGTTGAGACGAAAAGTCGCGTTAAATTAAATCCGAATATATTATTAAAATAAAACTTCATATAAACTCAAAGGAGTGTTAATCTTACAGAATGTCTTTTTTATTTAAGACAGACAAGCTAACTTTAGAGTAAGAAAATACAACTCGTAACTTAATTGCACATACTTTTACCCTTGTTCAAGCATCTCGAAACCTAAGGCCCGGTGCACACATGCGTTCTTTTAACGCGCGGTGTCGCTGCGGTTCCGCAATAGTTCAATGCACACATGCGGGTTTTTCTCGCAGGATTCAATCTGCAGTTCGCATTTCGCCTGCAGCAATGGAGGTTTATAGAAAAAAACGTGTAATTTTCGCGTACCTAGTGCTTAAAAATAAACGACTTTATTGGGTACATCCTTATGTTGATCATCGGCTAACAAAAGGAATATTTTAAACATCATTTACAATTATAAGAAAAAATTCTGACAAGTTTTTTTTTTACTATTTTCGAATGAGTGTAAAATCATTTGGTGAATTCACAAAATATTCGGCTAACACATATCAACGTAGCTCTTTTCTTTTGCGGGCATGGTGTGTGCCTCGGAAGCAACACTCCATATTTCTAGAAACTTTTTATCTCATTGATAAATACTCGTAATAATTCTATATCAAATTCTTTCATGTTGTACATCTTTCTTTCGAATTTAACTAGCGTCAAAATCACGCATGTGTGCACTATTCAATAACAAACAGTGTACTCAAAGACGCAACCGCGTGTGCGGTGACGCAGCGGTCTCGCGGAAATCTGCGAGTCTTTTTACCCGCAAGAGTGACGCGCGATGTCGCAGCGTCATCGCACTCATGTGTGCGACACTCAATTCATTTGCGACTACTGTAAGACGCAAAGGCGGTGACGCTGCGGTACCGCGCGTCAAAAGAACGCTTGTGTGCACCGGGCCTAACTGAGCTATGCAGGACCTCACGGACTTGCTCTAATGGTCAAGAGATGTTATAAGTGAAAAACGTGCATAAGCAACGACAACTCCTTTAGTAGTTAGAGCTAATAACAGAATGTTATGTAAGTTCTTAAGCAAAAGTTAAAAAAAAATTCAAATAGTGATTTCTTAAAAAAATAAGTTTTTTATGATTTAATTATCAAGAACAAATTATTGTGCAAAAGGAAATTTAATTTCGTAAAAAAAAAGAACTAAAATGCACGATTGGGTCGCTCCTATGAAATAGGATAAGAATTGTAAAAATTAATTTTAATAAAAAAAACTGTTTATAAGCATAAAATACATTTTGAACTCTTTAAGGATTAAGAGATAAAAACAGAATACCATGTGTGTTATAATTCGTAGTATTGGTTTCTTAAAAAAATAAGCTTTTTACTTGCAAAATTATTAAAACATTTTTAAGAAAAAAAAAAATTAGTACACCAATCTTAAGTTTTTATTACTGTACTAATAAAAATTAAATTTCAAAAACAAATATTTATTTTTTTATTAAGATAAATAATTGTGTGGGCTCAAGGTCAAATGTAATTATATTTTATTTTTTATTTTGTGATGTTTCGGATGTGATTACACCTTTCCTCAGACCTATTTATGAAGAATATTTTAATTAAAAAAAAACATATATACATTATGTTCATGAAAATTCAAAAGGATTATACTTACAACTTTAACAAATACATACAAATATTTGTTATTAGTTTTTTTTTTGTTTTTGTTATCCGTTTTTTTTTCAAAAGTCTAAGATGTTTCAAAATTTTTCATGTAAAAGGCCAATTTTCTTTATGAATCTTGAGCCTACATAAGGACAAACATCATTTATATGATGAAAAGATCAGAAAGAAAAGAAAAGAAAGAATGGAAACATTCTTTCTTAAGATAATGAAATTTACTAAAAAAAAATTTTTTTTTTCAAAAATTAAAAAAAAAATGTTTCTTAAGTTTTGATATGTAATGTTTTCAAACTTTATTAAAGTTTCTCTATGCAAAATCTCATTAAAATCCGTTATGCCGATAATGAGAAATTTCAAATTTGAATAAAATGGTTCTATGGCATTATTATCTTAATTTTAAATTTATTTTTATTGGTTTAAGGACGTTAAAATTAATCAAATACATTTTTTTCACATTTGGTAGATTGTATTAAAAAACTTTTTTTTTTTTTTGGAAATTCGAATACACAATCAAATTCAAAATTTTGTGGAGCTTTAGCATAAATTTGAGATTTTGATCACACTTAAAATTAAGATGATAGAGAAGACGAAAAAAAGTGGATCTCGTAATTTTGTCTGTCTATCTGTCTGTTCGAAATTTTATAAAATATTTTTTTTTCTCAAAAACTGTTCCAAAAATTAAAAAAAAAACTTCAAAACATTTTATTTAGTTAAAGGTCGATTTAATTTATTGGATTTAAAAACAAAAATTTGAAAATATTTTTTTTTCAAAACTCAATATCTTTTTTTTTTTGAAAATTTCATATCTTAAAAATAGGTCAATATTTTGTTTTTAAATATGATTTTTATTCATACAATAATCAAACCTTTAAATTGGCGTACCAACATTTTTTCTAAAAACGTTTTAAGAATTTTTTATATAAGAGCTTATTTTTAATTCTTGTTTAAGAATTCACATGGCATCCTGTTTTTAGATCCAACTTCTGAAAGAGTTGTTTTTGTCATTTGAAAATGAGTTTTATGGTTATAGTGTTATGAACATTTTTCTCTGGTAACATTATTTTTTTTTAGTTTCTAGCCTTTCCCATAACAACACTATGTTTGTGTGAGCCAGTTGTGTATTTTATTTTTCAAGCATTCTTAAAAAAAGCTTTTATATACAAACTTTTTAAAAGCTTTTTAAGAAAAAATTTAGGTATGCCAATTTAAAGTTTTTATTATTGTTCGAATAAAAATTAAATTTACGAAAAGAAATATTGAAAAAAAGAAAAAATAGATTTTTTTTCAAAAATTCAAAAAATATTTATTTTAAAGTTTTGAAATGCAATGCGTTTTAGACTTTTTAGAAGCTTCTCTATAAAAAAATTTATTAAGATCCGTTATGTGGATAATGACAAATTCAAAATTCGAAAAAATGGTTCTATGGTAGGTAAAAGCTGTAATATCTTAATTTCAAAATTTTTTTTATTAAATTAAAGATCGTAAAAATTAATTGAAAAAAAAAATAATATCAAAATTCTAGGTGCCGTTTTCGAGAAAAATACGATTTTTGAAAACCATTTTTTTAAATTTTTTAGCATTTGTATGGTAGGTACCTTTATTTTTAGGTTAAATAAAAAAAAATTTTCTCACATTTTGTAGATTATATTGAGAAACTTTTATTAATCAAGTTTAAAAAAAATTTAGCATGGGGTTTTCGAAATATTGAGTTTTGAAAAAATAAATTTGAAAATTTGAGTACACAGTTCTATTTATGTTTTTGGGGAGCTTTAGCAAAAAAAAGGTAAAAATCGGTTGAACCGTTTTTGAGAAAATCAAAAACAAAAAAAATGGTTCCATGGGGGGTACCCTCAATAACCATTTTTCGGAAAAATTTTTTCAACTAATACCTAAATTTAATTAAATGAAATTTTTTTGTATTTTGATTTTTAAAATCTGTCGAACAGTTTTTGAGAAAAAAAAATGTTTATAAAATTTCGAAAAAAAAATTCGTATCAGGGGTACCGTTATTTTTGGTCTTTAAAAAAAAAGAAAAAAACGTGTGGGGGGAAAAAATTAAAAATGATATTTACCAAGTTTAAAGAAAATCGTCCGAGTCGTTTAGCCTGTAGTCGAACAGATTGACAGACAGAAAGACAGACAGAATTGCGAGACCCACTTTTTTAGTCTTCGCTATCATCGTAATGTCAACTTTGATCAAAATCTCGAGTTCGATTTTTTTTACGAATGCATAACTTGCCTTATAGTACCTATAAGTCGCAAGTAAAAATTTGTATGGCAGGTACCGTTATTTTTGGTCTTAATAAGAAAAAAAAAGTGAGGTGGTGGCAAAAAAACTGGAACAGACAGACAACATTGCGAGACGCACTTTTTTCGTCTTCTTTATCATCGTTATGTTAAGTCTGATCACAATCTCGATTTTTTTACAAATTAATACAATAATAATAATAAATAATATAGTACTCTTATGTCTTAGTAAGAATATCAAAATTTTAGAAGAGTTTCGAAAACCAGTTTTAGAATTGTATGATGCTAACCCTATTTTTTTTGATAAAAGAACAACTATATTTTTATATCATATAGGTGATCAGAGATGTGAAAGAATGCAGTCTTTTTAGTATTGCAGTCAATTGAATGGAAAGACTTTTTTTTAAGTCTTTTGATTTAACCTCAGTACTGTGACTTTCAAACTAAAGTCCCAGTCAATTTTGCAGTCTTTTATTTTAAAATCATCTGAAGCAGTCAAATGAATTCAAATCAAAAGAATGCATTCTTTTTGGACTGCTTGTAGTCTTTGAAGTCTTTCAAAAGTCTTTTACACTATTTGCATTTTTAAAGTCTTTTCAATGCATTCAATGTATTGAAGTCTTTTTACGGCTTTGAAGTCTTTTTATTGATTGAATACTTTTTACTGCTGAAAGCTTTTTAACTACTTTCAAGTCGGTTAAAAGAAGCACACTTCAGCAATTATTTTAAATCTCCACTTAAAATCAAATTTTTGCCAAAACAGAAGTCCTCATACGAGTTAATCGGTTTTCGCACAGTTTTTCTTTATGACTATATATCTTTATAAATGATACGAGTAGTATTAGTTTACAGATGTTCCCTAACACGGCTTTCATAAGTAGTGAAAAGTCTTCAATTAGTAATAAGACTTCAAAGCAGTAAAAAGACTTCAATACATTGAATGCATTTAAAAGACTTTAAGACTGCAAAGAATGTAAAAGGCTTTTCAAAGACTTCAAAGACTGCAAGCAGTAAAAAAAGAATGCATCCTTTTTATTTAAAGTCTTTTGATTGCTTTTGATGATTGTATTATTTAAGACTTCAAAATAGAATGGGAATGGATTTCTGAAGTTAAAAGAATAAGACGATAAATTCTATTGCATTCCCGAAGAATCAGTTGAATGAGTGGGACTTTTCGGAATGCAATACCATAATATTGCATTCTTTTACAACTCTATAGGTGATGCTTAAAATTGTTAATTTTCAAGTTTCAAAAAAACTAGCGTGAGGTTCTTTAATAAATGAGGGTAATTGTTGAAATGGAATAAAACAAGCTTTGTGTAAGGATATAATTCTTTTTTATTGAAAATGCTCATGCATGCTTTAATGTACAAAATATCACATCGTTTACGGTGTAACGGATCCAAGTTGTCCAATTTTGAGTGACTCTTCCGGATAGATGAGTCTAAATTTGAGCGATGGCATGTGTTATGTTCACCTTAAGGACATCGGTCGATTGTGTCGATTATTCACATAGACCTGAAATTTCAGGAAATCTAGCGGTGTCAAAGTACATGACCTTGGTGGCCAATTCCCGTTACTTCGGCGCTAGGTAACTTTACCCTCAAATCGTTCATGCAGAATGTCAGTCGTGGCATCCGCTGTGTTGCGCGTAGCACCATCCTACTAGAACCACATGTCGTCTTGGTTGAATTTGGACTATATGAGAAATTAGGTATCATCGTTCTGGAGTGTTCGTCATTCACCAAACGTTGAACAGTTGATTGTTAAGAGCCACCACGTCTATCGTAAAATGGGTGCAAATTGGCAATGTGTGTACTATAGGACACTCATTTTGATAATAAAGTTTTATCATTCGGACGTGCTGTTCAATCGTGTAACTTGCCATTAGGAACTGAATTATACACAAAAGATTTGACAGATATCTCCAATCTCCAAACAATATGGCCCCAGCAGGCTCCCAAAATCTACCTGCACCAATTAAAAAACTTCTTAGTTAGTTAGGCACGTTATTTTGCAAACTCATATATGAGATCTTACAAAAAAGTTACTGGGAAGGTCAGCTAAGCAACACAGACAATTTGTTACCACGTCAGCTATAAACTATGTTTAACATACAAATATAACAATAAATAAAAAAGTAATGGTTGTAAATACAACAAAGTCGCGTGTTTTATTATCAAACACACACAAATTATTTTAAAAAAAATCAACGTTCATCATAGAACTCTACAGGTCGTGATGTATTGTATTCTTAAGTTGATTGGACCTGTCAGATAACTTCAAGATTTCAGCATATAATTGACAAACCACTTAGTTTCCTATATGTACTCAAGATTGTTCTCAAATTGTGCACGAAGCAAATACTAGATCCTTACTTATAAACCTCATTTCCTCTCTCCAACTTCATGGCCATATAAATTCAAACAAAATGGAAATAAAAGAAAACACACACACACAAAAATGCTTGGAAAGTTTATTGTTTTTTAAATCCAACAAAAATTTAAATATTTCATCAAATTTATGTTAAAGTAACAGTTTCCCTTGACTTTTTGTTTTCCCCAAAGCTTACATCACCATCATTATGTTCTGAGCTTATCTATATGCCCACACAAATTTTGAATCAAGAGCCTATGAAATTAATTCATCCCCAACCTTCTGTTTCTCCAACTTTTAATTAAAATGCTGGTTTTACCGTTTGTTATCTCCCCAAATCACTTCTACCTTTTGTCCTATAAAATTAATAATAATAGTTGAGTTAATGTATGAAGCATTCCCATTACAGACCCAACAAGTACAAAGTACCAACTTAATTATATAGTCGATATGAACATCTATTATTTCCATATTTCCTCTAAAGATTCCTACTCAACTTACAGTGCTTAGATTGTATGTATCTAAAAACTTTGAATAGCATTTAACTCACATAGTGGGGGAGTAATAGCAAGTAATTGAAATGAAGTAAACGTATAGTTACCCAAGACAGTCAAGTGAGTTTTAAAGGAGACTAATAACAATAAACACTAGTTTGACTTTGTTGGTGTCGTAAGTCAAACGATTTAGAGGTCAAATTATGGGAATTAGAATTGGTTTTAATTAAAAAAAATAAGGAATTGAGAGTAATTTTAAACCTGTAAACTGTGGTTTAATAAAACCCTAAAATGTTGAAAAAATAGACAAGATTCTTGTTACATTTATTAGTTGCTCAGCAAATTTTTGAGAATAAATTCTTAAATAAATATAACACAAAGAGTTAATAAACTCCACGTTAATTGTAAGAAATGGTGACTCTACCCCCTCATTTCAATTAAAGTTTTTATTCAACTTTTTCCCTGTAATTACTTACAATCAAAATAAGCTCAAATGTAACTCTATTAATTACTAAAGCTAACCTAACCTTGTGAATATCCAGCAGACCACAAAATCAAAACTAATGTTTTAGAGAATAAAAGAAAATTACGTATACGCCCTAGTGCCCGTTTAGTGCATGGTCGGTAGATACTTTCAATGTAAATCATTTAATTAATTATATCAAGTTATGGGAATATAATATATTATTTGAGGAGAAGAAAATTGCAAGCCAATGTAAAGGCAGATCCCTAGATAGTTGGAGCTAGTCAATAGAGTAGAGGTTGAACTTAGTTAATCGTATATGGTGATTTATGTGATTGAGCAAATAATGGTAATTAAGGCTTGGTGATAAAATATTAACTCTTAATATATGTCTATTCGTCTTGTCATGAAATTAAGGTTGAAACACATTTATAAGAATGAATGTGAACCGCTAACTAGTACTTTTATATTTAAGTAAGTAAATGTTTACGAGTAAAAGTTCTTATTTGAATAAATTGGTAGTTGGAAAATGTTTGTAACATTTGAACCAAATTGGTTTAGCTATCAGCGAGAGAGCCGAATAAACGGTTTTAACTAGTTTTTCAACTTCGGGATAGTGATACAGAGTCCGGAGAGGATACATATGACTGCAAATTTAGTTTTGTACGGAATGGGGAAATTTGTGCGCATCAAACAAAAAGTATGAAACCGAAAGAAATTTCTAGGTTTGATCTGATATGATATGAGGGTTAAATAGGTGAAAGTTCGAATGCTTAAAATATCAAAGCAACAGTTATACTCTCCAAACTTTATGTTTATATGATCAAAAATCGAAACAAAAAATAATAAAATATTCCAAATAAAATTAGCTGACATTTCAGGCTATTTGTAAAAATACATTCAAATATTCGAAAAAAGGGGCATCAAAACATTAATATGCATAAATCTGCTAACTTTAATAATACCCTTTCTCTTACAGGGTGTCTTTCTAAGCTGATAAGACTGATGCAAATAGATCCACAAAAATAAAGCTCGTGGATCTTAGTTCCCAAAATACAGTGAAAGCTCTACTTGCGGACAGCTCCAATAAGCGGACAGCTCCCTTAAACGGACACATTTTCGGGAACGAACTTCTTTTTCGAAAATCTCATACAAATAACTTTCCTATAAACGGACACCGGACACTCTCAGAAAGGAGGTGTCGTGTACATTGGTTTTGAATTTTTGAACATAGCAATGACTGGAAAAGACAGAGCGTGGTAAGGAATTCCACATTCGCGTAGTACGGCTGAAGAACGAATCTCTGTACTTCACAGTACGTCCGAAATTGGGCTCAAGGGTAAACTGGTGGGCATTCCTAGAAGTGCGAATATTACGGTTGAATTGTTTAAGGGGAGAAATGCAGCTGGCTATTTCACCAGAGCATAGTCCGTTAAAATAACGGTAAAAAAGGGTGAGGCAAGACAATTTGTAAATTGCCAATGCATTGGGCAACAAAAACTTATTGGTGCGCGCTTTGGCAAAAAGGTTTGTTTTTTTTTTTATCCACGACAAGAAATATTTTATCCATGCAAAGATTTTTAGATTTAATATTGGAAAAACACAAGCTGCAGAGATTTCAAGAAATAAAGAAGATGTTCGTGGAAAATGGCAAGGTAGATCGTAGATCCAATATTAATCAGAATTAATATGAAGTTAAAAAAAAAGTTTTTTTTATTGCTTTCCCTTAACCGGGCAGTTCTCATAACCGGACAAAAATTGGAGGACCATGAGTGTCCGCTTATTAGAGCTTTCACTGTAAAAGGAAATTATAGCACGACATATTTCAAAAACTTATGACAGAGTTTGGCATATAGATTCTTTTATCGAAAACGTATCCATTTGATACCGATAAGTCTCATTTTCGTTGGATAAAAAATTACCTTTCGTCTGCTTAGTACCAGTCGTACTAATAAAATAAATGTCGGTGTGTCTCAGGATTCCGTTTTGTCTTCGATTCCGTTTCGTATTTCCATTATTGATTTCTTATCTGAAAGTTTGAATATATTAAATAGTTTCGCAAAAGATAGTGCATTTTACCTTTTGGAAAAATGTTTCTAATTAGATTATGTTATTTTGCTCTCGTTAAAACAGAACCGATAAAGAGAGGAGTTTGTCATTTGCATCATGCATCGAACCTTCTTTCATCGATATCAAGGAGGTAGTTGGTAGCACTACACCCTTTTAACACGAACAAACTTAGCCGATTTTCGACCCTCTTCTAACTTCAGTATCAATCAAGTAGTAAACTACAAATTCACAGTATTTGTTGAACTGATTAAACATAGGCGCCTTACCAAAATTAAACTCATGGCCGTAAGTGGTTCCAGAGATAAAGGTCTTCAAAAATCGCTTAAACCATAAAAGACTGAAAATTTTAGATTTTCAGTTCATGAGGCGTGGCATCCACTTACTTTCTCAAAAATTGTTATAATTCATATGGAGCACTTGTAGAAGAATAATTCTTGTGATCTCTAAGGCAAGTAATGCATTCGTAAAAAAATCGAACTCGAGATTTTGATCAAAGTTGACATTACGATGATAGCGAAGACTAAAAAGTCTGTTTCGCAATTCTGTCTTTCTGTCTGTCTGTCTGTTCCACTACAACCTAAACGGCTCGGCCGATTTTCTTTAAACTTGGTAGATATCACTTTTAATTTTTTCCCCCCACATGTTTTTTTCTTTTTTTTAAGACCAAAAATAACGGTACCTGTCATACGAATTTTTTTTCGAAATTTTACAAATATTTTTTTTTCTCAAAAACTGTTCGGCGGATTCAAAAAAATAAAAATACAGACAAATTTCATTTAGTTAAAACTAGGTAATGGTTGAAAAAAAATTTCCGAAAAATGGTTATTGAGGGTACCCCCCATGGAACCATTTTTTTTGTTTTTGATTTTCTCAAAAACGGTACAACCGATTTTTTGCTAAAGCTCCCCAAAACCATAAATAGAATTGTGTACTCAAATTTTCAAAACATTTTTTTTTTTGGATTTTTAAAAAAAATTTCAAAATTATTTTTTCAAAACTCAATATTTCGAAAACCCCATGCTAATTTTTTTTTTAAACTTGATTAATAAAAGTTTCTCAATATAATCTACAAGATGTGAAAAAAAAAATTATTTTACCTAAAAATAAAGGTACCTACCATACAAATTCTAAAAAATTAAAAAAAAAATGGTTTTCAAAAATCGTATTTTTCTCGAAAACGGCGCCTAGAATTTTGATAAAATTGTTTTTCCTTCAACTAATTCTTACGATCTTTATTTTAATAAAAAAAATTTTGAAATTAAGATATTACAGCTTGTACCTACCAAAGAACCAAAGAACCGCTTTTTTCGAATTTTGAATTTCTTACTATCCCGATAAAGGATCAACGGATCTTAATGAATTTTTTTATAGAGAAGCTTCTAAAAAGTCTAAAACACATTGCATTTCAAAACTTTAAAATAAATATTTTTTTAAATTAAAAAAAAAAATCAATTTTTTCTTTTTTTGAAAATTCGATATCTCAGAAACGGCTCAATAGTTTTTTTTGTAAATTTAGTTTTTATTCGAACAATAATAAATACTATAAATTGGCGTACCAAACTTTTTCTTAAAAATCTTTTACCAAGTTTGTTTATAAAAGCTTGTTTTTAAGAAACCACTACAACGACTACATTTTTGTTCTTGCATTAATTCATATTGGCATAGCATTCTGTTTTTGTCTTTTAATACTAAAAGAATTTAAAAAATTTATTTTATCCTTATGAACAATTTTCTCAAATATGTTACATTCGTTTTTAAAATTCCTAGTCTATTACATAGGAGCAAGTTCGTGCGACCCAGTCGTGCGTTTTATTTTAAATTCTCTTAGTAGTAAGAGATAAAAACAGAATGCTATTTTGGTACGCCAACTTTAAGTTTTTATTACTGTACGAATGAGAATTAAATTTCCAAGAAAAATACTAAGCCGTTTTTGAGATAACGAATTTTCCAAAAAAAATGACTTTTTTCCAAAAATTGAAAAAATATTTTTCTTTAAGTTTTGAAATACCATGTTTTTTTTAAATTTTTAGGAGCTTCTTTATAAAAACTTCCATTAAAATCCGTTATACCGATAATGAGAAATTCGAAAAAATCGTTCTATGGTAGGTACAGTCAGTTATATCTTGTTTTCAAAAATTTCTTTAATACAAAATTAAAGATCGTAAGAATTAATCGAAAGAAAAAAAATTTAGCAAGATTGTATTAAGAAACTTTTATTTATTAAGTCTTAAAAAAATCGAGCATGGAGTTTTCGAAATATGTATTGAGTTTTCAAAAAAAAAATTAAATTTTTTTTATGAAAATTTGAATACCTACACAATAATACTGAAACAATCAAAGTCGGCTGTACCGTTTTTGAGAAAATAAAAAACACAAACAAAAGGGGGTACCAAAAATTATAATTTTTCGGATTTTTTTTTCAGCCATTATTTAGGTTTAACCAAATGAAATTTTTCGGATTTTTTTTTTATCTGTGGGACAGTTTTTGAGAAAATAAATATTTATTATGGTCTTAATTAAAGAAAAAAACATGCGGGGGGGAAAAACTAAAATCCATATCTACCAAGTTACTTTGATCAAAATCTCGAGTTCGATTTTTTTTACGAATGCATAACTTACCTTATACAGTCAAAATCGGTTATAACGAACTCGACAGGACTCAAAAATTTGTTCGTTATATCCGGTGTTTCGTTATAACCGATTTCCTATTTTTTGTTATTTGAGCACTTGAGCAAAGCATCATCAATGTCGCGATGGTGACTGCATTGAACTTTTTTTTATTCTTAAGTTGGATTCTTCGAAATTCTTCTGAATTTTATCTCGGTCGGTGAAAATGGTAGAGATTGTTGAAGCCGATACAGAAAACTCTGCTGCCAAACTTTTATTGGAATCTTCTGCTTCCAGCCTTGAAATTATTGAAGATTTTTCGTAAAAACTACGTTCTGAACTCATTTTGGGAAAAAAAAACTAACACTTAACCTTTTTCTTTATATAAAATATGACTATTTCAGTTCCTCTCAGAAACAGAATGCGAAATTCGCGTATAAAAAAAAAAAAAAACAAAAAAATGGAAATCCCAATAATTTATTATTTTAAATGCACGAAATTTCCAATGTCTCCTTATTTTTTTTTTTAATATTCGTTATGAACGATAGATTTTTTAAATTTTCAATTTGAAACTGTTCGTTATAAGTGATTGTTCGTTGTAGACGATATCATTAAAACCTATATTTGGTTAGTACAATTAGCATGAACCTTGGTCGGGACTTAAAGATTAGTTTGCAATAATCGATATTTCGTTATAACCAATGTCGTTATAACCAATTTTGACTGTAGTACCTATAATACGCAAGTAAAAATTGAAATTAAGACATTACTGACTCTACCTACCATAGAACCATTTTTTCAAACTTTGAATTTGAAATTTTCTAGAGAATCTTCTAAAAAGTTTAAAGAAATATTGCATTTCAAAACTAAAAAAAAAAAATTTTTGAATTTTTAAAATACACAAATCTACATTTTCCCGAATAACATTAATTTTTGAAATTCTTAGTTTTTTACATAAGAGCAAGTTCGTGCGACCCAGTGGTGCATTTTATTTAAAATTATCTGGTATTACTAACCACCACCACCCCTCAAATTGTGATATAACGAATTCCAAAAATAAAAGATTGAGGGGTTATTTTATAAGGTTTTGGGGACATCGATTTTCATTGCAAAATTATTCCCAAATTTGGCGGATTATTTCCTATAGCACATGGGCTTATGTAACTATTTTCCGTAATATTCAGACGTTTATCAGTCCTTAATTAACTTTTTATCGAAACATTAATCCATACATTTTTGCATCGAGATCCACTGCTATCAGTAGGAAAACAAGTTTGTGCTATTATGATTGTCCTTGGGTTTCAATGTTACATCACCGATGGCTGTAGAAGATCACTTTAAAAGAACCCTCTCCGAGAAAATGAAGAAGGTAGATTGCTCTGTTTATGTTGATGCAAAATTCTTAAAAAAAAATGCTAATGCTTTATCCAACAAAAACCCTTATATATACAGAATATACATAGTTTCTAAATTTAATTTGTCAATCAAACTCTATTAATTTACCCTAAAGGTGTATTTTCTGAAAACACTTTATTAAAATCTTGTTTGTATTTTCGACTTTATTTACAGCTTTCGACAAACCATAAGAATTTTCCTTGAAAAAAATGTAATTAATGAATATGAGTTTATTTTATTTCCTAAAAGCCAACAATTCTTATAATCATAATCATTCCAATCTCGTTCGTAGAAACAAAAATTACACACAAAAACCTATTTCCCAGGGATAAAATATGAAATATAAAATTTAAATTAAAGCACTACGATTATAGGTAAGTCAGAATATGGTCTTGTATGGCGGTGAAGAACAACCAGAAAACCTCATATCCTTTAAAAATATGCGCAAGCTCTAACGCAGTATGTCTTTTTCACTAAATCATGTCACATCTTTGGTGTGGGACAAAGGAGGATATGAGCTGCATGACATAATCCTTTTAGCTCACCTTCATCTATATCTGTTCTATTTCATTCGGGGAAAACACTATCATATATCAGCATTGAGCGGTGAGCACACATCTGGTTCCTTGTGTGCAATTTATTTCATCTTCATCTTCTCAAGCACAAGCAACGGATTTGAAGATACATGAATAGAAAATCTATATATCTTGATTCGAGGAAAAAAGGACGAGCAGCGGCGGTCCATCAATCCAGCACAAAATCATTATTTATCAGTGTCGGATTTTATCAGAAACGAAAATTAGTAAATGCTTGAGGTATCCTTCTTCCGAAATCAACCTGCTTATATTGTTTGCATTTTGATGGCTAAGCCACTGATAATATTTTAATTGAGCCAGGAGGACTCAATAAGTTCATTTAACTCTGAAAACAGGCGAAAGACACGGCGGAGTTTTGCTTGGATGATTATTCTGAAACAGCTCTGCTTATCCCTTACAAACGTATTCTTTCTGTGACCTAGAGATCTATTGTGGTAAGGCCTCACTTAGGTTCTTATAAAAGAAGTGCTCCTTTGCAGTAGAACAAGTTCCTGACTAAATCCAGCACTGTAATCCACCCACACATCTTCCGACTACTCTGTATGCACATTTTAAGCATTTATTGCTTCATTTTTCAAGCACATGACCTCATTTTGTGAGTCTTTGCTATCATCGTCTTCTAAGAAAACCGCCATATACTCTCACATCCTGTGCAGCATTGCATCCTTTCTAAATGTTTCTATCCAAAAATATATATCACATCCATTTTTCTTATTTATGCAAAGAAGTCTTACTCTCAGAATGATCTCTATTTATAGTACAGAATCTTACCTGGCAGGTGAGTTTTGTCTCGGATGTTCGTTGTCGTTGAATGGTTTTGAGATATCGTCCTTTTTCCAAAGGCTATCAGAAAGTGAGACACGAAACTATGAGTGTTGTCTTTTCCAATTGGTTTTTCTATTTTATTTTTTCCCATCGAACATAAAACAAAGCAAAAAATAAAAATAAAAATAAAAATAAAAATAAAAATAAAAACAATGGATATCCAAGATATGAAATTTTTTATTGGCAATATTCCTATCTGCATGGACAAACACAAAGTGCTCTGCTTTCGGGATAAATTATTCACAGTGCAACGGTGCAAAATTGAATCTCCAATAAAGGATGCTTGAGTTCTGCCTGTACCAGCCAAAAACGACCGGAGATATAAGTGGGCACCTGCAAGGAACAGAATTGTCGTCGTCGACATCGGGGACAGCCCCAACTACTATCGAACGGATTGAACCAATTTGTGAAAAGTAAATTTTTCAAATTGTTTGTTATTGATTTTATATCCTTTTTGGTTGTGTCACTTGGCACAAGGATACTACTTGCTGATGTTGATAGGTGGGTGGTGTTGATATTGTGGGCTCCTGCTCTGGATTCTAAATAAATAATAGGAAAATATGAGTTTTTGTTATTGAAGAAGGCAGAGAAATTTACTTTGATCCTTAGAAAAATCGAAAAAAGGTGTAAAGAGGTGCTTTAATGTAGGACACAGATGAAAGCTTATTAATTCGTTTGTTACACTTGTAATTTTCTGACACAAAATATATTGGTATTGATTTATGGAGGCTTTCAAGCAAAGTCGACAATTTGAGTGGGCTGTGAAATAAGTTGATTGTCGGCTTAACTTTGACAATCTTATTATTCCGAAGCGACGAAATACCAGAAGAAGAAATTTCAAATATTTGTAAGCATTTAAAGGGGAATTTATAAACTATAATGATGGCATTAAGACGAAAGTTAAGATAATGTGTTGTTTTAAAGAAACTTGACTTACTTGGCTTGCGTTTTATCTTCTTAAGTGAATAAAAAGTTATTTAGTAGTAGAAAGCAAACTGTCAAAATTGGTAATGTGTTTCTAAAGAAATATTTAACTTTTCAGGTGCTCCTCAAGGAAGTCATCTTGGATAGCTGCTTTTTATTATTTTCATAAATGACTTACCACTTCATCCATATTATTCTAAATGTCTTTTATTTGCTGATGACTTAAACATTTTCAGCAGCATAAACAGAATTATGAATTGGTGCAAGCTCAATAGGCTGTGCTTCAACAGTAAATAAAAAGCACGACTGGGTCGCACGAACTTGCTCCTATGTAATAGACTAGGAATTTTAAAAACGAATGTTATTAGAGCAAACTGTTCATAAGGATAAAATTCATTTTTTAAACGTCTAAAACAACTCCTTCAGCAGTTGGAGCTAAGCACAGGATGCCATGATTTTAACCAAAAATTAGTTTATGCAAGAACAAAATTACAATTCGTTTTAGTGGTTTCTTAAAAAAATGAGCTTTTATATACAAAATTTTTAAAATATTTTTAAGAACAAATTTTGGAGCTCCAATTTAAAGTGTTTGTTAATGTACGAATAAAAATTAAATTTACAACAAAGAAATATTGATCCGTTTTTAAGATATCGAATTTTCCAAAACAAACTAGATTTTTTTCAAAATTCAAAAAAAGATTGCTTTTAAAATTTTGAAATGCAATGCTTTTTAAACTTTTTTAGAAGCTTGTCTATAAAAAATTTCATTAAAATCTGTTATGCCGATAATGAAAAACTCAAAATTCGAAAAAATTATTCTATGGGAGGTACAGTAAGTAATATCAGACCAAAAACATAAATGTTAAAAAAAGAGCCAAGTTCTTCTATACAAAAACCTTTGTGTAACAAGGCAGCCGTGAAAAGTACTGAGATCTAAAAGTACGCCAAGTTCTTACTTCATGAAGTTTTAATACCGAATATTTAAAGTAGAATAATATTAAAACAGCTACAATGTAATAGAGAAATTTTATTATTTAATGATTACTGACTAAAATTTGATGGGTTCACTTGTCAAGTTTTTAAAACCTTTCGAATTTGGGCATAAAAAAAACTTGCCAAGTAAGCCCATCAAATTTTAGTCAATAATCATCAAATAATAAAATTTCTCTATTACATTGTAGCTGTTTCAATATTATTCTAATTTAAATATTCGGTATTAAACCTTCATGAAGTAAGAACTTGGCGTACTTTTAGATCTCAGTACTTTTCACGGCTGACTTGTTACACAAAGGTTTTTGTATAGAAGAACTTGGCTCTTTTTTTAACATTAATGTTTTTGGTCTGATCTCACTCCTTTTTGCAAAGATTTTAATATTTTGCCATGTCAAAATCTCGAAAGATACGGAAAGATAGAAGGATGTACTCAACTTAGTTTAAAGCTTCCTATTTCTTTTGGTATATTTTCTTTTTGTTATTGGTTGTTTTGATTTGCGCTTCAATTATTTCTTCTTGTCCTGGCAAGCTACCTAACACTAACACACCTACCTTAATTACGGCAATCAGAAGTGCTACATATGAATTAAACATTTTCTCAGAAAGTGGGCGGATACAACGCCCCCTGAATGGAAAACCTCAATTTTTATTTTTGGTCCTTTATATGTATTTTGACCCCTTCCGTTGTACCAAATTTCATCGTTTTACAGCAGTCGGAAGTGCTCCATTCAACCAACACCAATTCGGAGAAAGTGGGCGGATACCACGCCCCCTGAATGGAAAACCTCTATTTTTATTCTTGGTCCTTTATATGCAATTTGAGCCCTACGGTTCCACCAATTTTCATTGTTCTACTGCAATCGGAAGTGCGCCATATATAATTTACATCAGTTCTGAGGAAGTGGGCGGATACCACGCCCATGAATGGAAAACCTCAAACTTTATATTTTTTTCTTTGTATGCAATTTAGGCCCTACCGTTTTACCAAATCTGATCGTTTTACAGCAATCGGAAGTGCTCCAATCAACCAACACCAATTCGGAGAAAGTAGGCGGATACCACGCCCCCCTAAAGGAAAACCTTGGTGTTTATTTTTGGTTCCTTATATGCATTATAAGCCCTACCGGTTCACCAAATTTCATCGTTTTACAGCAGTAGGAAGTGCCTCAATCAACCAACACCAATTCGGAGACAATTCGGAGAAAGTGGGCGGATACCACGCCCCCTGAATGGAAAATTTCAAATTTTCGATTTTTTCCTCTGCTTGCATGACAAGACCTACCGTTGTGCAAAATTACAAGATTCTACGATGTCGGGAAGTGCTCCATAATTTTGATGATCTGTCAGTCAGTCAGTCAGTCAGTCAGTCAGTCAGTCAGTTACGGTTTTTGTGATTTTTGAGGCCTTATATCTCAGGAACCGCTTGTGCTATAAAATTGAAATTTGGTGAGGCGCCTGTGCCTGACTAGCTTAGCAAATATTCGGAATTTAAAGTTTCTGACTTTAGTGGTACTGAAGATAGGGAGGGGTCAAAAATCGCCTGAGTTTGTTCCTGTAAAAAAGGGTGTAGTGCCAGAACTTGGCTGGGCACTACCGTGCCCTTTGATATTGATTTAAAATTTTTTTGTATTAAATTATAGATCGTAAGAATTAATCGTAAGAATCAATCGAGAAAAATACAATTTTTGAAAACCATTTTTTAACATTTGTATGAATGGTGCCATTATTTTTGAGTAAGATAATTTTTTTTTCTTATATCTTGTAGATTCTATTGATTAAATTAAATTAAATTTGGTGCTGCAACACCTCGGAGTGAACCAGGACCTAGTGACTTACAACTCTCAACCATTCCTGTGTGCGTGTTACCAGGGAACGGAGGGGACCTACAATTTTCTGCCGATTCCGAACGGCTTATGAGCAGCACTTTCCATGACAAGAGATACTCTTGGAGAATTTGTCAATTCCTCGCAAGAGGCAGTACACCCCTGAAAAAAAATTTCTAGCAGCTGAGAATCGAACTCGAGACCTTCCGCATGACAGTACAACGCACTAACCATTATGCCAAGGGGTACTTCTATTGATTAAATTTAAAAAAAAAATCGGGCATAGGATTTTTGAAATATTCAGTTTTCAAAAAAAAAATTTGAAATTTTTTTAAAAATTCAAAAAATTATTTTTGGAAAATTTGAATTCACAATAACATTCAAACTATTGGGAACTTTAGCAGAAAAAAAATGATCAAAATCCGTGGTACCCTTTTCGAGAAAATCAAAAACCCAAAAAAATGGTTCCAAGGGGGGTACTAAAAATAATAATTTTTGGAAATTTTTTTTCAACCACTACCTAGCTTTAACTAAATGAATTCTTAGAAATTTCTTAAAAAAATCTGTGGGATAGTTTTTCAAAAAAAAAAACAATATTTATAAAATTTTGGTATTTTTGGTCTTAAAAAAATGAAAAAAACGCGTGGGGGAAAAAATTCAAAGCGATATCTACCAAGTTTAAAGAAAATCGGCCAAGCCGCTTAGGCTGTAGTCAAACAGACAGACAGACAGACTTTTAAGTCTTCGCTATCATCGCAATGTCAACTTTGATCGAAATCTCGAGTTCGATTTTTTTTTCCGAATGCATAACTTGCCTTATAGTACCTATAGGTCACAAGTAAAAATGTAGCATTTTCCAGATACCAAAATCCCCGGTGTTTTTTTTTTTTTTAAAAATTCGAAAACGATATTTTACAGTGATTTGAAAGCCAAAAATATCTAGGAGTTATATTCGACTCCAAAATGAATTTTGCTTGTCAAAAGCAAATTCCATGTTGTGTTTCTTAATTCCAAATTAAAAAAATTTTCGAAGATCCATACGCCTTAAAAACTCTTTATTTTAGTCTTGTCAGACCGCAGCTTTAGTATTGCAGCGTTATATGGAATCCTTATACTTTATTTTCCCTCTTGGTCTAATTGAGCAATGAACATGGAGTTTTTTTTGTCAATAAAGACTTACAGAAAGTGGTAAATTGGTCTGAGTTAAATGGCATGATTTTAAATCCTAAAAAATCTAAATGCCTCTTCATATCAAGAAAGCAACTTGACCTTGCTTACAGGCAGACATAATTTCGAGAACCACTTTTTAATCATCGTTATGTCAAGCCGAATCAAAATCTCGAGTTCCGTTTTTTTTTTTAATTCATAACTTGGCATAAAGTACCTATATATGTCGCAAGTAAATATTAGTAGGTGAGCTTACCGGATTTGATAGCAAAAGCAAAAATAGACTCAAATATAAGCGCACCAAAATATCAGTTCCACGCATTTTGAACGCCAGACGCAATCAAAATTATGTATCTGACACAATGCATGAAATAGATAATAGCTATATGACATCATTCTTATTTAAAAACTATAATTCAAATGTTAAAACATAAACAAAAATTTCAGATAAAGTTGTCTATTTTTATTCAACTGTACATTATACGAGTATTGAAATACGTCAGCTCTAATCGTCAAGAGAATTTTTTTTATATTAATTAAAAGGCATTAAATTGTTGTGAATATGATGAAAAACTAAGACTTTTGTCATTAGAAAATAATTTCCTTTACGTAGTTTTTCGGTCTACTAGATATACTTCCTCATCCTTTTTGTACCAGTATATTATCGACTGCCATCCGCTTTCATTGCTTGGCATGAGGAAACAAAACTCGAAGCTTCCTGTCATTTTTACAACAATAAGGTAATTTTTTTATAAATAAACTCGGCAATGATAAACAAAAATTTTAATTCTGCCTTCAAACCTTCTCCATAGACCTTCTTCTTGTCATATATGTTCATTCCTTACCCTTAAACTTTTTTTCCACACATCCAATGATCTATCATATTCTCCTCTGTCAATATATTTGACACGGATCAATGCAATCCTACAAATGTCAAACAACATTCCTTTGAAAAGCACCACACAAAAATTGTGCATTTCAAATGAAGCTCATCTGGAATTCAAGAATCAAGAGTACCATCAGTCATCGGCCTTCTTTTTCCTTTTGTTTTTGTTTGTACCTCTGCATGTCAATTTATCGCGACTATGTGCTCTTTGCTTAATTGGATGTACATAGATACAGTTACTCCCACTGCTGCCTGTCAACCATATGTCCTCATGTGTCATGTCATCATACAGGTGTATCCATCACTTTGTGTGTGAGTGTTGAAATAAATTCCATCATCAAAAAACAACAACATCAACTGCATACAGGATTAGCAAAAAAAACAACTCGTATCTTTCTTTTGTTTTATACCTCTCTCGGAGTACAAGTATCCTGCTAATTGGAGTGCATAGGTTGTGTGATCTTTTGATCTCTTCGACGATGAAGAAGTACCCTCGTGACATGTCAACATGCATTAGGGACCGCCCCCTAGTCATGTGATGTCCCGATTTTGTTGGTACAAATTCAAAAGAGATTATTTATATCTCTATTTACAGACAGGGTGTTTTTTTTCACGTTTCTTTTAAAGTTTTATCGAACTTTCAATTTCAATAAAAGAAAATGAAACGAATTTACAGAATCCATCATGCATGTTGCAGAATCTAGATGTGGCACTGCTTACTACACTAAGTAAACTTAGGAGTTAGTTTCAATTTTCGGATCTCTTTGCCTCCTCTTCTTGTTTGATTTTGTTTTTAATTATGTTTTCTCCCAATAGCGTTCAGGTCGTCTTGTTAAATGGATTGATGTTCCTATTTTTGCTAAGTATTCTGTCTCCAAGTTTCCATAAACATCCAATGTGACCAGATACGCAACGAAGTGTGACCTTTTTCTGTTCGCCAAGTTCGTTTAGCCTGTTTATGCACTCTCACACTAGTTTAGAGTTGATGATATAGGAGCTTAACGATAGTTACTTTCGAGAGAATAGTCTATAGTCTGTCAAAGCTCTTCAAATTCAGAAATCTCGCCATAACTTCAAAACTGCTGCTGTACAGGACCATGGTCCTGCCAGTACTCACATATGGATCCGAGACTTGGGTGCTTAGCAAAAGGCACTCCGACCTCTTAGCTGCGTTCGAGAGAAAAGTCTTAAGGAGAATTGTTGGCCCCATATGTGAGGAAGGACGATTCCGGAGACGGTACAATCATGAACTGTACGCAATCTACCTAGAAGCAGATATCGTGACAAAAATTAAGCTCGGTAGACTCCGGCGGGCAGGGCACCTAGCTCGCATGAGCGAAGAGGAACCTGCTCGGAAAGTTCTTCGTGGTACATTCTATGGTAGACGACAGCGTGGTAGACCATGCTTGCGCTGGAGAGATGGCATAGACCAGGACGCCCGAAGCCTTGGGGTGCGCAACTGTCTGGCGTCGGCTAGAGACCGGGATAGGTGGCGAGACTTGTCGAAAGAGGCCAGGACCGGAACCCGGTTGTCGAGCCGATGATGATGATGACTTTCGAGATTACGATCTACACATTTTCCTATGGCGTGTACCTCCGCTTGGAAAATGCTGGTGGACTGCCCTATCGGTATGGAAAGTTTGGTTCTAGGCACTAAGTCCCCTCGCTTGCTCTCGATCCATCAATACACCTCTTCTTGGAATTTGTTTCGAGGGTGTAGTTATTTGCTTCTCCTAGTCAATATTTTCTGTTGATTAACTCTATACGAAAGTTTTCCTCAAAATTATATTTTTCGATCATACCATCTCTTAGGACGTGGGGGTTTATTCCTGTAGATCTGCTGATTATGTCTCTTTACCTGCGTTAAAAAGGAACCGACAGAATTCATTTTCATGTATCAATATATCGCATACTTAATGGAATACTAACCAACTGGAAAAAACGATTTTTGGGAAGTTGCAAAAAAAGATCTTGCTATGAGGATTTGTCCTACTTGTTGACGGATAAAATTAAAACTAATTCATGAATTTATCATGAATACTGGTATTCTTAAAGTATGATAAACATTAACAGCATACCCATTATTTCACAGCGAGAATGAAGACAGTCATAATTTCTTCGTCATACTTTATACTGGAAAATATTTAATATGAAAAACAGAACAGCTTTAAACATTTGAGTTTTGAAATGAAGTTTATAGTGCTTGTAACCCATCAATTGCTTTCGATTTTTTTCTAAGTAAGCCCAATAAAATTTAATTTACATCTGCATCCAAGAAGTTGTAAATATTAAGAAGAAGCTAACATGTCGTAAGCAGTGGATGAATAAAAAACTGCTCAAAAGAATAAACGAAAAGAATGAACTCTTTGTTAAACTTAAAAAACATTCTAATAATATTAGATTAAAAAAGTATTTTGACAGCATTTGTTAAAAATTAAAAACTGAAATTCCGAAATTCCACTTTTTAGAGATAAATATTTTAGGAACAAGCTCTTTGCAAATGTGTAACTCCAAAAAACAATGCGAGATTGTGAACGAAATTTAAAATAAAAGTAAACGTATAGTTAATTTGTCTGTTGCTTTTTAATGTTTTAATATTTTTTTATATTTTAAGAGAAAACTTTTGTGCCGAAACATTTTTCTATTAGAACTTTTCTGCTATGGAAGCTCATTAAATTATCATGTGTCTCCACACCTGACGACTTTGTGTCAGATCTTGGAAAGTATTTCTTATCTTGTGTCTGATGTATTATTGAGTTATTTATTTAACCAAAGTATAACAAAGAGGGTTTTTTCTGATTCCTTAAAGTTAGCGATTGTGATTCCATTGTATAAAATTGTATAAAAGAGAGATTAGTATTAGCATCAATATTTCGCTTTTATATGTTTTTATTTTTAAGTCTTGGGAAAGGGTATAAAATCATCATTTTTAGATAAACGTAGTTTTTTCAGTAATTATCAGTTTGGTTACAGGGAAGGAAAGTCTACAGAAGATGCTGTTCTGAAACTTTGTGATGAAGTTTAATCTAGACTAAATAAATATGAGGTTACGGCTTCTCTATTAATTGATAATAATTGATGATAATGCATTTGATATGATGGATCATGCACCGTTGCTCGATAAATTGTATAGGTTAAGTTGTCGTGGGTTCGTCTATAAATGGTTTAGATTTTATTTTAATAACCGCTGACAAAAAGTTAGAATTCAAAATAGGTTAAGTGATGAAAAAAGTTTAAATTTAGGTGTTACGCAGAGTTCTCTATTAGGACCAATTTTATTTTTAATACATGTCAATTCACTTTTCTTCTAAGAATTAAATGGAAAAATTACGGCCTCTGCGAACGACACGGCATTGATGTACTCTACAAAAAAATTATTTCCTTTAAACGATTCTATCAATAGTAATCTGGAAACTCTGCGCGATTGATTTTTTCGTCATAAGCTTGGTATAAGTGAAAAAAAAAAAACAAAATTTAAGCTATACAGCCTTTTCAGAACCTTATATGAAGATTTGGGGCTCCGATTTCATTCTTCAATTTGTCTTAAATAGGTCCTTAAAAAAACTCTTGTCATTATATTTTAAATTCAAATAATTTTTATCATAATAAAACTTGTTGTGCTGAATGCCTTCGTATTTAACATGTTCATAGCTTTAAATATTTAGGAGTTGTTTTGGACTGTAGATTGAGTTAAAAAGAACATACTTCAATTCAAATAAATTTAAATTAAATTTGGAAGTGAACCAGGACCTAGTGACTTACAACTCTCAACCATTCCTGTGTGCGTGTTATCAGGAAAAGAGGAGACCTACAATTTTGTGCTAATTTTCCGAACGGCTAATGAGCAGCACTTTCCATGACCAGAGATACTCTTGGAGGATTTGTCAATTCCTCGCAAGAGGCAGTACTCCCCTGAAAAAAACTTTCTTGCAGCGGCTGAGAATCAGACTCGAGACCTTCCGTATGACAGTCCAACGCACTAACCATTTTTGCCGAGGGGTACTAGTTCAATTCAAGTCTTTCTAAATTATTTTAATATAATATCGAGATATTTGTATCATCTTAACCTTTATTGTAGTCAATCTGTATTAAAATCAGTTTATAACGTTCTATTTAAATCAGGACTTAAGTATGGTTTAACCTGCTGGGGTGGTACTCACGAAAATATGATTGATCCTCTTCTTGCTAAGCAAAAGCATGTCATTCGTATTCTATGTAAAGTTAACCGCACAACTCATAGCTTTGATTTGTTTAGAAGTCTAGAAATTTTGCCTATTAAGCATCTTTATTTTTAGAATTTTGTTAAAACATTTTTTTAGAAATTCCGGGTATTCCTTCTCCAGACTATATGCCTTTTTTTAATTTACGTATGAATAACCGTAATCTGGTAACTGTACCTACTATTAAAAAATCGCACGCTTTTCTATAGAATAACTTCAGCTCGCTTATTTAATAATCTTCTGAAAATCTAACACGCGAAAGAGTTATATCGATACGATCACATTTGATCATAATAAAATAAATTTGTTACATTACATTACAGTTTTAAATCATACAATTTTAATAACTATATATTTATGTATATGCTTAGTTAATTTTTAGAATCTGCTGAATAGCATGAACGAAAATTAAGTTTTTTTTTGGTTTGAGTTTGTTCCTAATTATTTTTTACTTGCGATATAGGTACTATAGGGCAAGTTCTGCATTTGGAAAAAAAATCGAACTCGAGATTTTGATCAAAGTTGACATTACGATGATAGCGAAGACGAAAAAAGTGGGTCCGACAATTCCGTCTGTCTGTCTGTATGTCTGTATGTCTGTATGTCTGTATGTCTGTATGTCTGTACCTCGAACTACAGCCTAAACTACCGGAGGTATTTTCTTCAAACTCGGTAGTTAAGGGTCTTCGGTGATTCCCTAGAGGAGAAATTGAAATTTTTTTTTTAGCTCCAAAACTAAGGGTACCCCCCATACACCCGTAATGCAAAATCTTATTTATCTCGAAAACGGCTCTAACGATTTTGATAAAAAAAATCAGGTGTGATATTATGGACATGGACTACATTTTGGTGAAAAAAAAATTTGGGGGGAAATGTTATTAGGGGTACCTGTCATAGAACGGTTTTTTTGATTTTCGAATTTCTCACCAACGGCTCTAACGATTTTAACCAAAATTTTTATGCAGGAGCTGCTTTACATTTAAAAAAATATAAACTAAAAATTTTTTCGAAAAAATAGTTTTTGGATTTTTAAAAAAATAATACAATTTTTTTTTGAAAATTCAATATCTTGAAAACCGATACACGATTAAATTTTTAAATTACGTTTTAAAATGTATTTTATTAAATACTAACAATTTGCATATCAATTTTTTTTATAAAAATTTTAAGGAAAATTTAGTACACAAAAAACATGTTTCAGTGTGTCTGTATGTCTGTACCTGTCACTAAAGCCTAAACCACTGGACCTATTTCTTTCAATCTCGGTAGTTAAGAGTCTTTGGTGATTCCCTAGAGGAAAAATTGAAATTTTTTTTTTAGCTCCAAAACTAAGGGTACCCCCCATACACCCGTAATGCAAAATCTTATTTATCTCGAAAACGGCTCTAACGATTTTGATAAAAAAAATTAAGTGTGATATTATGGACATGGACTACATTTTGGTCAACAAAAATTTTGGGGCAAAATGTTATTAGGGGTACCTGCCATAGACCCGTTTTTTTTTATTTTCGACTTTCTCATTAACGGCTCTAAGGATTTTAACCCAAAATTTTCAGCAGGAGTCCCCTTAAGTTTAAAATAATATTGTATACAAAAATATTCGAAAAAATATTTGTTGGGTTTTTTTGAAAAAAAAAATTTTTTTTAAATCAATATCTTCAAAACCTATGAACGATTATTTTTTGAAATTATTTCCTAAAATCAATATTATTTAATACTTAAAATTCGCATCCCACATTTCTTTCTTGAAAAATTTTAGAGAAATTTCTTATATAAAAAATTTATTTAATAATAAAACTTTTTTTTTTAAGTTTATTTGCATAAATTCATACTTTTCCGGAAACCAGACAGCAATTTTATGCATTTGAACATTATTATCTCATTAAATCTATGTTTTATATTTATAAAATGTATCTTAAATTCCAAAGTACTTTTACATAAGAGCAAGTTCGTGCGATCCAGTCGTGCATTTTATTAAAATTGAACTTAATTGATCTTAAACTAGATTTTATTTCTTTAGCTTTAAGTTTGTTAAATAAAATAAAGTTCTTCTTCTTCTTCCTTTGTTTCGGCGCTGTTATGATCTCGATGTCGAGGGGATCATAACTCTCCCACGTATCTGCTTCACACTAGTGATCCGCCTGTGGGGTTCGCCGGGTTGACCTCAGAAATCGGCGGCAAGCCTCCCGGTTTTGTATTGTTCCATTTCTGAGGCCAACTGAATGCTGGTGTTTTTGCATTTGTTTGTACCAGGAGTGTTTAGGCCTACCTTTCTTTTTATTCCGAATTGGAACGTTGTATGATATTGCCTTTTTGACGGGGTTCTCAAGATCTCTCCTTTGAACATGGCAATACCAACTGAGTCGGTCGTGTTCAATTTTTTGGGAAATGGTATTCTTAACATGAAGGCTTCCTCGGATCTTCGTACTTCTAATTCGATCAAGCTTTGTAACTCCTGCTGTCATACGAAGCATCTTCATCTCAGCTGCCGTTAGCTTACTCTCATACTTTTTGTACATTGTCCAACATTGTGAACCGTATGTGAGTGCTGGACGCACAACTGAAGTGTAGAGCTTTCCTTTCAGCTTAGGGGGCATTTTTCGGTCACAGAAGATAGCAGAATTTTCCCGCCACTTCATCCACCCTACGCTTACGCGATGATTGATATCGTCATCACAAGTAGCTTCGTTATTTATCATAGACCCCAGATATTTAAACTTTTCACACTTGGGAAGCACTACTCCATTCAAATAAATGTCTGGAATAGGCCTGTGTGGATCAGAAAATGGGCAGCATAGGTATTCTGTCTTTTTCGCGCTTATGCGGTACCCACTTCCTTCTAGAACATCCACCCATACGTCAAGTGCTCGTTGTAGGGATATCGGGTCTTCACTTATGATGGCTCCATCGTCAGCAAAGAATAACTGATGCACTTTTGGATCCGTCACTTTGCCTTCAAGCAGGTAATCAAGAACTGTAATAAAGAGCAGGGGACTCAAGACACTTCCCTGATGTACACCTACTGTGATTTCAAATTCTTCGGTGACTCCAGCTGCGCATCTTACTTTAGTAACTGCTCCATCATACATGTCCATAATTATCCGCACATTGGTTTCTGGAACTCCTCGTTGCCTGAGGGCCACCCATATTAGATCTCGTGGTTGCCGATCGAATGCTTTTTCAAAATCAACCAATACGACATGCAAATCCTCCAAAGAATCCCGATGTTTTTCCATAATTATTCTTATACTCTGGATTGCATCCGTGGTTGACTTACCCCCGACAAACCCGCACTGGTCATCAGATAGCCTAATTATTTTTCGCAGTCGGCTACCCAAGACTCGCTCAACGATCTTCATGGTGTGTGACATCAGCTTAATCGAACGGTAATTATCACAGCTTCGAGTATCACCCTTTCCTTTATAAATTGGAAGAAGGTAACTTTCCCTCCATTGATTAGGCATGCGATCACCTCGTATAAGTTTGGAGACAAGAATCATGAGCCATCTAAACCCGATGTCTCCCATCTTTTTCCAAAACTCTGAGGGTATTTCGTCTGGGCCAACAGCTTTTCCCTTTTTGGAGTATTTTACCGCCTCACTAACTTCTTCGACTGTGACGTCGGATACTTCGCTTAAGTTAGGTGAAGCTATTGGAAAGTACAGCCTTGGAAATTGTTCGTTTAGAAGTCCGTCACAATACTGTCGCCACCTGTGAAGAATTTCGTTGTCTTCCACAAGAAGTTGGCCTTGAGCATTGTTAATGAACTTTGGCGAACAAATCTCCTGGGCATTTCTTCTTCTTTGAGCGGCTATTTTGAAGATAGTTGCGCCCTTATTCGTGTTTTGCCGTAGCTCTTGAATAGCACCAGCTGTCGGGGTAGAAATTTCATCCAGCTCCCGATACAGGTTTTCTGTATTCTTTGCTTGAATTTGGGCGCACTTCTTCTTCGCTTCTTTCTTGCAGTTTCTATATTCCACTTCGAGGCGTGACTTTTGCTCTGTATCATTAGAGGGGCACTTCGACCAAGCCTTGAAAGCCATTTTCTTTTTACTTATAACTGATTTAGCTTCATCATTCCACCACCATGTTTCTTTGCCTTGTTGGTTGTGTCCTTTTGAAACCCCTAACAGTGTTTTGGCTTTTTCTTTGCAAGTTCTCTGTAGGAGATCCCACATACTTTGTGCTGTACTCTCTTCATTTCGAACTATATCGGTGTTGTTATACAGAACGTTTTGCATATTCGAAATGAAAGCTTCGCCTTTTTCCTTATCCAGATTATACCATTTGATCTTCCCAAAAGTTTTTGTATGTTTGTTGTCGTTCACTGTCTCCATAAAAAATTCTGTCAGTAGGAGACGGTGTTGGTGGGCGATCGCTTCTCCTAGTATCACTTTGCAATCTTTTACCCGGGGTTTCATGAAACTAGATACCAAATGGTAATCAATCTGGGTTTCATTTCCACCACTGCTGTAAGTGACCAGGTGTCGGCTTTGTTTGACGAACATGTTAAATAAAATAAAGTTGTTTGAAAAAAATTGAAATAGTAGGATTTCCTTGTGCTTGACTGAAAAATAACAGCAAGGCATTATTCATAGACATGGGTCTGCAACAATCAATAAAAATCCAAAACGTCCAATTTTTGACAACTGTGGCACTAGGCTGAATTTGACCATTGGTATTGATTATATTGGCTTTACGAACATTTTTGGTGTTTGTGGTTGATTCGCATAGTGCTGTACCCTGTACTTAACGACAGAATCACATCAAAGCTAGCTCTCAAATCCCTATTTGAAAAAAGAACAACAGTTTCAGAAATTGCCCTTATAGTATCGTTAAACTTAAAGAAAATATACAGCGGGTACGTAACACAAATTTGTAAGACGATGCACTTTGCCTATTTCGTCTCTTGTCCTTTTAGTTTTTTTTTTTAAATAAATTAACTCCAACCACTATTGGTACGAAGGAAACAAAATATGTTAGCACAAAATATTCAGTTCAACATTTTGAACATTTGTTGTCACAAATCGAACTTTTATGTTGTTAGTACCCAAAAAGAAAGGGCAAATGTGTAAGGAAATAATTCACAACTTCCGATCTTCCACAAAGAATAACTATGCACTGAAATTCTTTTTCCTGCTGTTAAAAAAACACCCTTTATATAAAAAAATTGAATGTATCATTCCTCTGCTCAATACGTATTCCTCAGTTGGGTCTTAATTGAGTTTTCATTCAAGCTTTATGAACAAAGAAACATACTACTGCGCGAAGGCGGCGGTGGTGGGCGGCTGGTATATGCGATTAAGCAAAACTTCCCATACTAAGTCGTTCGTGAATCATAAAATTTCCCTCCGATTGAAGAGATTCCTTTTTAGAAACGCACATTGCAACGATTTTTGTATCTCGAAATCTTGTAACATTTCCTTTGGATAGGTTTTGTATACATCTCTATTCACCCAAGACCAACCGATGATGGAAGTACTTAGCTGAATTAAAAACATTTCAAGTAAAAGGCGATACTCTTGCAAATGGAAAACGGATATGTTTTATTTAAGTTTTTTTTCCAACGACATTGTGAATGACTTTTTTGTATCAGCAGAGTGCCTGGAGCAATGTGAAGCATATTTTGTAGGTATGTACCTACATCCGTAACTGTGATGACGATTGTATAATGCTGTAAAGCGTACTGTTGGAATGCACATTGATAGATTAAGTAGAAGGGTTTGAACTTTCTATTGGCACTTAGGATTAAAGTGACAGTAGTTTTCTAAAGGTTTTGTTTTTAAGTCTTGAAGAATGAACAAAGGATGTTTGTTAAAAAAAAAAACTATTTGAAATTCTAAAGTAATGTCAAGAAATACATGGTACCCAAGCTAATTGCTTGTCTAATACTTTACTCTTATACATACAAATAATATTTGTACGAGTATTATAAGAAAGTAAAGGTCTTTTTCGGAAAAAAAAATAGCTTTTTGACAGCCACACAAGCTTAGCAAAGTCCAACGATCGTCTTGCCTGTGCAATTAGATAATCTTTTCGGGGTGGCCGTGGCGCGATGGATGTGTACTCGCCTGTGAACCTCATGATCACAGGTTCGATCCCTGCCGTCGTCTATGTCGTTTTAATTCCATTAAAAACCTTCTAAAATTGTCATCAATGGGTTGCTGGTTTACTCATTGCATGTTGTTCAGGCATAACACTAACAACATGTAATTGAGTTAAACTAATATGCCCAACAAGGATGAACACGAATAAAATAATGTGAATCATAAGCGACATAGAAATAAGACACGACATTCTCCGCTTTAGTTCAGCCGCCATCCCTGGAGATAAAAATATCTGAGACAACAACCTTCAGTCTCAGAACATCGTGCCACACATCTTTCCTATCCTTCTTTCTCTTCCGTAACTTCACGCCCGCGCTGTGTTCAAACATTTAAAGGGTAATCATAATCCCTTGAGCGCGGGTAGATTATAAAACAAAAAAAAAAAAAAAATATACCAACCATCGATATTTTCAGTAAACCGACGGAGGCGAGCACAGCCCACCTAAAAGCTTGTTCACGATGGATCAATAACAAAATTGGTCAACCCACCATTCTGAACTCATTCGGATCACTTGCCAGTCACATTGATTACATAGTCTTAAAGGATGACCAAATGTACATTGTTGGAGCTTTAATTTAGTGACTTACAATTTAAAATCATTTCTGTGTGTGTGTTAGCAGAATTTCTACCGAGTCAAAATGTCTTAAATGACAAGCATTATTGGAGGATTTGTCCCTTCCACGCAAGAGGTAGTAGTACATCCCTAAAGAACATTTTTCCAACGGCAGCGAATCTTACCCCATCCTTCTGCACTTACCATTTTGCCAAGGAATACTTCGTCAACAACAATATATTTTGCTAATTAAACAAGAATCAGTTCACTTTAAAATCTCATTAAAAATTTTACGCTTTTCTGGGTAAAATTAAAAACCTTGATTTATGACAGAGACACCTGCTCTGTTTTCAAACCGCAAATATTTTTTAGTGTGCATACTGTATTTCGGTAGAATGCATAAAAAGGTTTTTGGAACACCTGCGTTGCTTAAGATGCAATTAAATGAGAATAAAACACAACCTGAAGACAAAGTTTTGGGATAATTAAAATAAAAAATATAAAGATTTTCTGGAAACAACATTTTAATGTTACCCCAATGAGTGTACACGAATTCTGTAAAATCTTCATATAGTAAATTTGAATGGAGTTCTTAGAAGTTAATAACAGTTTTAAAAAAATTAAACTGAAGTAATTTAAGAACTTTTAATTTTCAATTAAGTGAATTGTATAACATTTTGTTAGGAATCTTTAGAAAAATATATGAACACGATGCAACTTTTGTTCGCTTATTAGGTCTATCTGTTACTTTTAACTTCCACTTTCTCATGTCTTAAAAGCTAAGAAATAATTGTGTATCTAACAGCTTTTTCACACTAATTGTTACACGAGGTTTTCGGTTAAAAGTTTTCGAAAACTTGTACAGCATTCACACCAAATAATTACACCTTTTTGTTTCAAAGTAAACTTGCATTGAGGCACCATTTTAAAGTCAAAAATTAAGTTGTGGTTTTAATATTTTTGAAAATTAAATTCTTACTAATTATAAAACAAATAAAAAATGTCTATGAAAATTGAACACAATTTAAAATTTTTGTTAATTTTCTTTTGCTCTCTGAATTACTCCAAATTCAAATGGAAGTTACTGTTGACAGTATATCGACAGATGTTTTAAATTCTTGTGAAAGCATCCCATCAGCTTCTTTTTTGACGTTTGATTAGGCTGTGAATATTTCAAAAGGTGTGTTTGCTAACCTCATTCCAGAATTTCAACAACTTTTCGGTGGATTTTATATGAAACTTGTGTTTTTCTTCTACACCGATTTTTGGGTTTGATAAGAAAAAATTCATAATTCCATAGAAATTCTAAGCTGAAGTTTAGACAGTCACATTTAAGTTCTATTGTTTAAGTTGTCGAAAAAAAAAACAAATGTATTCACATATATTTGCATTTGGTATACTCGTATTAAAAGTAAGTTTAATTTAATTAATATTCGAAAATTGATTTAAATTGTTTGTCATGTCAACTTTTGATTTTTTTCGTAAAGAAGGATTATTAAATCTATATATATAAAAATCAATTGCTGTTCTCGCTAAAACTCGAGAATGGCTAGACCGATTTTGCTAATTTTGGTCTTGAAATATTTGTGGAATATCAGGGAAGGTTTAAACGGTGAGAAACATAAATAATAAGTAACGAAAAATACTAAAAACATTTGACGCTTTACATTACAAATTACTGTAGAAATTTACAATGAGACATTGATCATGATACGCGTATATGTGTTTTATTTGATGATAAATAAATTTTTGCCGTGTTTGGGCATGACAGCACCCAATCGTCCTATGGGCGTGGCATTTAACCATGAGTTGCAAAGAGAACAACAATACAATACTGAAGTATTGGCCGAAATAGTTCGTTCAAATGTTCCGGAATTGTATGAACAACAAAAAATTGCTTACGATACTTTGATGGAATTTGTGAGCAGTGTATCTGGTGGAATTCACTTCCTTGATGCTCCCGGGGGACTGGAAAAACGTTCGTTATTTAATTTCCATTGGCAAAGATCAGATAGCAAAATGAAGTAGTCCTAGCAATGGCTTCATCTGGAATAACTGCAACTTTGTTAGAAGGTGGACGAACTGCACATTCTGCCTTGAAATTACCACTTAACATGCAAATCAACGAAACAGCCGTTTGCAACATCGCCAAAAACGGCGCAATGGCGAAGATTCTACAGATATACAAATTGATCGTTTGGTATAAATATACGATGGACCACAAGAGGTCACTGGAGGGAACAGAACGTGAAAAGATCTTCGTGACAACCGATAAATTTTTGGTGGAGCCATTATTATGTTATAAGGTGATTTTCGTCAGACTCTTCCAATTATTCCCCGATCAACTGTTGCTGACGAACTAAACGTAGGCTTAAAATCATGTTATTTGTGGCGGCATGTAAAGACACTCCAATTACCAACTAACATGCGAGTTTTTTGCAAACAAGGTCAAACTGCGATTATGTTTTCGAAGCAGTTATTAGATGTTGGAAATGGTAAGGTAGCAGTTGACACCTCGGCCGGATTAATACGCGACTCAATGATTTTTGTCACTTTGTCGACTAGTAAGAGAAGCTTATTCAGCGTATTTTTACGGACATAGAACAACAATTAATTGGCTGAGTGAACGAGCAGCCAAAAACATAGATATCGATGATCTCAATGCAACCATTCAAAATTTTGTTTTTCCTGGAGAGCTGTTTTCCTATAAATCAGTTGAGACTGTTACAAACCAGCATGACGTAGACAACTATCCCACAGAGTTTTCAAATTCCCTGGATTTGCTTGGACTACCGTCTGACAATTTACGATTGGATCAGCTGTTATTATGCTGCGTAACATTAATCAACCTCGACTGTGTAATGGAACGAGGCCGTTAAAAGCTAATGAATAACGTCATCGAGGCCAAGATCATCAAGGGAAAATACAAAGGAGAGGATGTCTCGATTCTGCGTATACCGATGGTAGATAGAAATTTTGTAATAAGTTTTGACCATATTTTTCAAAAATATATGTGGGTGAAACGAAGTTCACCGGATCATCTAGTAAAAATATATAATCAATCTAATCGACAAAAGTTTTTTCTGGAAAAGATTATACCGATCAGCTTTTATGATCGAAATTGATACATAGTTAAGTTGTTTCTGAGTATAAAACAAAATAACACTAGTCTTAGTGTTTTCTTTTAGAAAATGCATCCTAATAAATATTTTGAAAACGAATCATCCCAGCAAAAACATTTTTAGTAGAAATCCTTATCTGTAACATATGGATATAAGACACTTCATTTAGGACTCAATATATTCTTGTAAAGAAATTGTATTTAGCTAAAACATCTTCTAAAATAGTATGAGAGGTTAAAAATATTTAATGCGGTCTGATTTCTGTAAAAAATATGAATGCAAAAAAAAAATATGAAAAATAAGTTTTTGTGTATAAGATTAGTAAATCATTTTTAAGAAAAATGTCCAACAAAAATAAAAAAAAACTCTTCAGGTTTCTATTTGTTTCTGTATACAAAATTTTATTAAAATCCGTAATGCCGAAAACGTAAGAATTTGAAAAAAAAAATGGTTCTATGGTGATAATGTCCTAAATTTTTTTATAAATACCAAACAAAATTTTGAGGACCTTAAGAATACAAAATTGAATCTACAAACAATTATTCAATTTGTTAAATGAAGCCATTTTCGGATTTATTTTCAACTCTTAGCTAGATTTTTTGAAATATTTTTAAAGAGCTGTAGTTGAAAAGACAGACAGAATTGAGCGACCCACTTTATTTGCCTTCGCTATCATCGTAATGTCAAGTATAATCAACATCTCGCATTCAATTTTTTGTATGAATCTATAACTTGCCATATATAGTACCTTTGTATTTATCGCGAGTAAAAATCGAAAAAAAAATTTAAGAATTTGGTAAAAATTTAAAGTACCGTTTTTATTTTTTTTTTCTACGGCGTATATCTCGCAAGTTCCGTTTCTTTTAGAACCTGTTTATAGTGCAGTTTCAATTTTTAAAGTTAAATATTAAGTAAACAAATACAGCTGTGTTTTCATATTTAATTTATTCAAAATTGAATTTAAAAACTATGAGTTTTATGTTTTCAAAAACTTGACCGTCTGAATCCCGTCCATTCCTCTCAAACTACTCTTGCGATCGGACTCTTTAATTTGTTAATAGCAAAGCGTTGATTATTGACAGCAACTTCGCCATGCATATCATTTTTTCTAGGACCTGAATAGTTCGGGAACTATTTCTGTAAGGCTAAGACTAAAATAATCGCAAAGTGCAAGGTCCGATGACCTAGTTCTTCAAGATGTATCCGTACGTGTTGAATAATTTATAAGGAAACATTATTCTCAGGTTCTCAATTAATACTCTAGCTGTGTGTGGAGTGATCTAAACTTTTTGAACAATGCAAACGTTATCGATGGGGGTGTTGCACTAGTACCTCATATTCTGTTTGTTACAATAATCATCAATACGTTTTGAAGGGGAGAGTACGATAACTTAGGCGCCAAAAATTGATAACGGATTTTTGTAGAAGGGTCAAATACAAGCGTTTTTTACTATGGGAGGGGGGGGTCTATCTCGCCCCGTTTAGGAGGTAGGGGCGATTTTAGAAAAAATGACTTAAATTGAAAAAAAAATATATTAAAAAACAACGGCAACACTTACAATAAAATACTATACCGGTTTTGAAAGCCAGAAGTCTGTTCTATAATCGTAAATTTAAATTAAATTATTTATGTCAATAGTTTTTGAAAAATTTGCATGCAAACTCAAAATTTTGTTAAAAAAATGAAAAAAAAAAGTTTAGACCAATTTTTATCAAAATTGTAAAATGAAGTGCTTAATTGGCTTTTTGTGGTCAGTGCTACTATTAATTGTGAATCGAACACAAAAAACCGAATGCTTTTGTCCCTTCTAGTTTTTGAGAAAATCGAAAATTACTAAAACTACTTTTTATGAAATTTTTGATTTTTGGTATTTAACTACGGTGATTTCATTTTGAGGATTAATGTTAATGTGGTTCATTTGTAGGTAAAGTACAGCAAATCATTTAGGATTACCAAGAATGCACCAGAGGAGGTAGAATTGCATGGCATTTCGCGTCTCAGTCAGTCAGTTTGTGAGTAAGTCAGGTGTTACTTAAAAATAGTCAAGTCAATTTTTCAATGTTCAATGTATTAAAACCGTAAACACGGTATTTTGATCACAAAAAAAAAAAAATTATAGCAAGCACCTCCCGAATCTCTAGCCAATATTGAGGCCCATGGAAAAATGTGCCGATAGATGGGTTTATTGCTCTGAGATTAACTTTTATATGGATTGCACCAGAGAAACTTTTAAATCATTAGTTTTAAGCAAAATTTAAGTAACGTTATTTATTAAAATAAAAGATTAACTATGTAAATCATTTAAATGTAATTTGAATTTTATATACCTACCTACAAATTTGTAACTATATATTTACTTATGTATCTTTGTCTGTAAGTGTTATGAACTACAATCAACATTTTTGAATTCTCAAATTAAGAATTGTATTTTTTGTCAAACAAATGTTAATTTACCCTACTTTAATTTTTAAACTAGAATTTGTTAATATTTGCTATAATCTTACATTAATCTTACATTACTTTTGTTATCTTCTTTCGTAATCTGCTGCTGCTTGCAATGAAGATATCATCTGCCCTTTTTAAGTCAACCTCCGAGAGAAGCAGTCGCAGCAGCAGCAGAATTTAAATAAGTATAATTTATACAAGAAAAATTACATTACATTTATTAACAAATAAATTAATTTAAAAAACATATAAAACTACACTACGACTTTGACAATTAAATTAAAGACAAAACTAAACAATTTTACAGTCCACAATTACGATAAAAAACATTGGTCCTTCGAGCCGGATTAAAAGTGATATCGGTAAACTAAATCTCTAATTAAAGTAATCAAAGACGATTAGTTAATTGTTGAGACACTTTAAAATCGTGTGTTCGGTTATTATGCTCATGTTTTTTTTAATGAATTCTGCACCTCGCAATAATATCTTAGCGAGTTGATGCTGTGAATTTAACAGTTTGACGCACGGCCAGTTTTTACATATATGTACAATTGTACATACATTATATTATATATATATATTTGATCACGTGTCGCAGTTTTTTAACTCCTTTTTGTATCGTAATCTGAACTTTGATACATATTTTGTGCGTGTTAAAAACATTTATTCGCTTCTTTTGGACATTTTCGATACTCGTATTGAATTATTATGCAATTCGTCAAGGGAAAACGCGGTCGGGCAAAGGCTTCTCTGTCGATGCAATTAGTCTTTTCGGATACTATCAATGATTCTACCTCAATTTCTACACTAGAAATTCATTTGGCAAGGCTTACTGAAGCTTGGTCTGATTTTAATTCGTTTTCAGACAAGCTGTATGAATTTGTTGAAGATCCTGGGTTTGTAGATCCAGAACCAGAATTTGCGGAGTACGAAAGTAAATATTTGAAGGCCCATGCGGCAATAATCGGGGCAATTCGTACAAAAACTCCTCTTCCCGATTCTCCTCCAGTACCTAACGCTGCTTCATTAAGTGAAGCGCTTACAACGCAACAATTAGATTTTTTGCGAAAAATCGAGGCAGCGAAATCGCCAAAATCTGTTCATCTACCACAACTTGTGGTTCCAACTTTTAATGGTGATTATAAGGAATGGCCGGGCTTTAAAGATATATTTCTCGGAACAATAGATTCGAATCCTTCGCTTACTGGAACTCAAAAATTCCAGTATTTGAAATCCTTTCTAGGGAAGCAACCATCGGATTTATTTAAAAACACTCCGTGTACCGATAAAAATTATGTCGAAGCTTGGGACAAGTTGGAAGAGCGTTACGACAGAACTAATTTAATCGTCCAATCTTTCATTGAAACGTTTCTTTCGTTACCATCAACAAAATCTGCGAATTCTACTTTTCTTCGAAGAATATTTGATCAAGCTGATGAGGTTATAAGGGGTCTTAATTCATTAGAAGCTACAACTCGAGATCCTTGGATAATTTATATTCTGCTACAGAAATTAGATTTTGAAACTAAACAGGCTTGGGCTAATGAGGCAGGATCTAGAACTGACTGCACAATTCAGGAGTTTCTTGATTTTTTACAGACCAGGTGCAATTGCCTTGAAGCTTGTTGTCCTTTACCACCTGAGTCTTCTTTTACAAAAAGAAATAATAACGTTCAAAAAAGCTTCCGTTCACACATGGTTGAAACCAAGGCAGGATGTCTAATGTGTAAGAGCGATCATCAGCTTTCCACATGCAAATCTTTTTCTTCGCTAAGCTGTGAAGATCGTCGGAATTTCGCTAGGGATAATAAAATTTGTTTCAACTGTTTTCGTCCAGGCCATGCATCAAACAGGTGTCGGTCTTATTTACGCTGCAAAATGTGCAGCAAGCGGCACAATACGTTGGTTCATCCTACTGAAATCGTAGCACCAACAACGTCCACTGGTGGGGATCAGTTCAAACCCAGAACCCCTCTGTCGTCGCTTAATTCTCATTCTGCAATTGTTAACTGTCACTCACTGGAGTCGTCTCATCATTTTGCAACTATTCTTCCTACAGCGGTTGTGAGGGTTCAAGATAAGGAAGGAACTCTACACAATGTTCGCGTTTTGTTGGATACAGGATCGCAAGTCTCTTTCATTACAGAGCAGATCGTCCAACGTTTGGGACTATTGCGCAAAAGGTCACGGATTCCCATAATGGGTGTTGCATCTACATCCGCGGGTGTTACCAATGGTGTGGTTAACCTAAATTTATCTTCTCGATTTGATACAAATAACATTGACATTGACTGCTACGTCATCTCCAAATTGACGTCATTGCTTCCACCTGTCTCCATATCTCACTTCAATAATCACGCTTACCTGTCGCTTGAATTAGCTGACCCTAGTTTCAATAAGCCAGGTCCTATTGATATTCTTATAGGGGCAGACAGGGTGTTTAGCATAATCAACGGATCTTCGAAACCACAAAACATAGATGTGCCTAATTGTGTTTCCACTATTTTTGGATGGGTAGTAGCAGGAAGTATTCATCAACAGCATTCTTTCGTGAATCATGAAATTAAAGCATTTTGCACTCAGCTTGATTTTAGGCAGGAATTTGACCTAGAACGCTTCTGGCGCCTAGAAGAGATTCATTGTGAACCTTCTTTGTCAGTCGAAGAGCAACAAGCTGAAGAACATTTCGCTTCTAGTCATTGTCGTGCAGCTGATGGACGTTACGTCGTGCAGCTGCCATTTAAAACAAACTTAACCGGAAAGCTTTGTAATTCTTTTGGAATCGCTCTTAGTCGGTTACGCGCTATGGAACGTAGATTTTTGATTAATCCCGATTTAAAAACCCAATATACTCGCTTTCTTAACGAATACAACGCATTAGGCCATATGGAGGAAATACCACAACATGAAATTGAACAAAAAGGTTGCAACTTTTATTATTTGCCTCATCACGCAGTTGTTAAAAGTGACAGTACTACCACTAAGTTGAGGGTAGTCTTTGATGGTTCAGCTAAACCTCATAATTCTGAATCATCTTCTCTCAACGAGCTTCTTCTTGTTGGCCCCACTATACAACGCGACATTTTCGCTATTTGTCTTCGAAGTCGTCGCCATGCTTTTGTCATATCCGGGGATATAGAAAAGATGTTCCGTCAGATTTTGGTAGCACAGAACCACACAAACTTCCAAAGAATTATTTGGCGTTCGTCTCCAGAAGAGCCATTGAAGCATTTCAGGTTAATAACAGTTACCTATGGTACTTCGGCAGCTCCTTTCTTATCGGTAAGGACCTTAAAGCAACTAGCACTTGATTATGCAACAACCCACTCTCGAGCGTCAAAAGTGATACTCAACGACTTCTATGTTGATGACGTTTTTTCTGGAGCAGATTCCGTGGATGATGTTATTTCTCTTAGGAATGAACTTGTAGACCTTCTTAAGTTAGGCGGATTCAACCTTAGGAAGTGGACTACGAATTGCTGGCCTCTCTTACTTTCCTTGCCAGAGGAGCAACGTGAGCTATCGCCAGTACAGTTTGAGGAGTCTACAGTGGTTAAGGTTCTTGGTCTTCAATTGTGTCCGTCTAAAGATTGCTTTTCTTATAAAGTAGTTCTTCCACAACAAACAACATGCACCAAGCGTCGTATTCTTTCCGATGCTTCACGTGTGTTCGACCCTTTAGGATTTCTTGCTCCTGTTGTTGTGGCGATCAAAATATTCTTCCAGGATTTGTGGCGAGAAAAACTAAGCTGGGATGCAGACGTGCCTGAGGAACTTGCTCATCGCTGGAATATCATCCGTGATGAACTTCACTTAGTTGAAGCAATATCCATTCCAAGAGTCATTTGGTCGAACAGGAAGAACTGCGAGCTTCATGCTTTTTGTGATGCATCGTTGGACGCGTATGGCGCCGTTGTATACTGCCGAAGTACAAACCAAAATGGAAACGTCGCGATATCGATTGTAGCAGCCAAGACTAGGGTTGCCCCTATAAAAGTTTTATCATTGCCAAAACTAGAGCTTTGTGGAGCGCTTCTACTAACTCGATTAATAAATAAAATTAAAAACTCTTTACAGGAAAAAGAACTTCCCGTTTTTGCATGGACAGATTCTTCAATAGTGCTGCATTGGCTATCTGCTCCTCCTAAAAAATGGTCAGTATTTGTTGCTAATCGAACTTCGGAGATTCAATCTTCAATCCCCTTCAAATGCTGGAATCATGTTCGTTCTCCGCAAAATCCAGCTGATGTTGCATCGCGAGGTATTCCACCATCACTTTTAGCATCAACAGATATCTGGTGGAATGGACCACCGTGGCTAAAAAAGGAATCTACTGAGTGGCCGGTATCGCGGTATAGTATGGATGAAATCTCTATCGAGAATTTGGAAGAACGAAAAAGTACAAAAGTTCAGGTATTTGTTTCGAATATAAACACTGAAAACATTCTTGATAATTTAATATATAAAACATCGAGTTGGCTCAAGCTTGTTCGTATAGTGGCATACATTTATCGGTTTTATCGAAATGCTCGCTTTAAAAACAGTCGAAAAACGTACCGCTATCTGTGTCCTCAAGAAATTGATGAAGCTAAAACTCTAGTTATAAAGAGTGCCCAATTTTCCTTATTTAACTCTGAGATTAACTTGCTTACCAAAGGTAAGGAATTGCCTTCGAAGAACAAACTTTTACCTCTAGCTCCGTTTTGTGATCAATCAAATGTGCTTCGGGTAGGTGGTCGTATAAACCAATCGGATTTATTATATAATGAAAAGCATCCAATAATTTTGTGTAAATCACATCCCATCGCTGAAATGTTAGCTCGTTATATTCACATTAAGTATCTACACGCTGGTGTGACTCATATGATAGCTTTACTTAAGCAAAACTATTACATACTCGGTTGCCGAAATCTTTTAAGAAAAATTGTGTTCGGATGTAATGATTGCTTTCGACAGCGACAAACTTCATCTCAGCAGCTGATGGGTGATCTCCCAGCAGAGCGTGTTCGGTTCGCCCGCCCGTTCAGTAAGGTCGGTTGCGATTACGCTGGTCCCATAACGCTTCGCCTAGCTCGTGGACGTAATCCAAAGTTCGTTAAAGCATACATCGCGCTTTTCGTATGTTTCGTCACCAAAGGAGTTCATATCGAGTTAGTTGGGGACTTATCGACAACCGCATTTCTCTTAGCTTTAGATCGCTTCGTGGCGCGCCGCGGTAAGCCAACAGAAATATGGAGCGACAACGCAACAAACTTCCATGGAGCTAAGAGAAAACTTGGTGAACTTTACGATTTACTTCTGAGTCAGCAGAGAAACACCATCATCAGTGATCATCTTTCAAAGGACCAAATCGCTTGGAAATTTATTCCACCCTCCGCACCTCATTTTGGAGGATTATGGGAGGCTGGAGTAAAATCGGTTAAAGCCCATCTCAAACGCGTTATCGGTGATCAAAGTCTGACCTACGAAGAGATGTACACCCTCTTAGCCAAAATCGAAAGCCTTCTTAACTCACGGCCTATGTGGCAAACATCTGACTTTGAACCTACTGCTTTAACTCCATCACATTTTATGATTGGAGAATCTTATTCTGCAGTTCCCTTACCTGATGTTTCTTTGTCTAATATTTCAATGCAAAATAACTGGTCTCTTTTACAGGCACTAATGCAAGGTTTTTGGAAACGCTGGCATCAGGAGTATTTGACGTCGTTGCAGAGTCGACCAAAGTGGCAAAAAGCGCAACGTAACTTAAAAATTAATGACGTCGTGCTACTAAAGGAGCCCAATCTTCCACCATCTAAATGGATTCTTGGACGTGTAACTGAAATCCATCTTGGACCAGACAGTAAATGCCGAGTCGTCACCGTCAAGACCAATAGCGGTAGCTATATTCGACCCGTGGTGAAACTTGCCCCGTTGCCGTTTACTGAAAGACCAGAGTCTTCCAGGGGGGGCTGAATGTTATGAACTACAATCAACATTTTTGAATTCTCAAATTAAGAATTGTATTTTTTGTCAAACAAATGTTAATTTACCCTACTTTAATTTTTAAACTAGAATTTGTTAATATTTGCTATAATCTTACATTAATCTTACATTACTTTTGTTATCTTCTTTCGTAATCTGCTGCTGCTTGCAATGAAGATATCATCTGCCCTTTTTAAGTCAACCTCCGGGAGAAGCAGTCGCAGCAGCAGCAGAATTTAAATAAGTATAATTTATACAAGAAAAATTACATTACATTTATTAACAAATAAATTAATTTAAAAAACATATAAAACTACACTACGACTTTGACAATTAAATTAAAGACAAAACTAAACAATTTTACAGTCCACAATTACGATAAAAAACAGTAAGAGTATAATAAGCTCTGGTTGATGAATAAATAATAATAATAATATTGTATTCTTACAATTTTTGTCACCTTTTTGAGTTGGAGTTGAGGGGAGTTGACGCTTTAGTTGGAATTAGACCAATTTCTTCTAAGAACGCGATGCTTTTGAAATATTTTTTTTGAAATATTGAAAAGTTATTTAATTTAGGATGAAGTAGTGGATGCTTAGTCGCCATTCTTTATTCAAAGAAAAAAATACTTCACTCTTACAAAGGTTGAATAACGAATGACCTTGGTAAACAATAACCTGTACCATATAAGCATTAAAAATGTTAGACACAAACAATGAACATACATATCGATACCTTCCCGTAAGAATGTATTAAGCGACAATTTTTTCGAAAATGACTTTTTGATGTGGAACTATACTAGAAGTTAAACGCCACATTTTGGCCTGGGTTTCACTGCCCTATCATGTTTGCAAAAGAAACTAGAGAGAAAATAAAATTGTAGTAACCGCCAAGTTTTCTCACTGGAATAATGTTGCTCCCTGAAATTTGTATTATCCGCCAGTAAAATTATGCTAAGCGACATTTTTAAAAATATTATTGTCTTAAGCAACCAAACGTCCATGAAAAAAAATTGTTATATGTCGCTTAGTTTAACCGAAATTTTCGCTTAGCACACTCATCCAAATAGAACTTGATCCATTTTTGTCGCTTATAATACTCCAGATATGGTTGTCTTTGCTTTTCAATTATTGTCTATCAAGTAGGCTACTACTTTTTTTCCATTTATTTAGTGTTTTTTTGTTGTTGTCATCATAAGCCCATTTGACATTGTATCAAGCGCCAATGCTTTGACCACGAAAATGTACTAAGCGACAAAAACTTCTTATCTGAATAAAATTTCGATTTTGCAATGATGTCAAGTTTTGTATTGTAAAAATCCCTCTCCAAATCTGTTTCTTCCAATAAAATACACAAAAAAATAACTAAATGTCTCATTTTTTTTCGTTTCCTGAACAATTTTAAAAATGTCGCTTAATACATTCTTACGGGAAGGTATCGATATTAATTAAGGAATTATATAAATTAAATAAATGTGCAACTTTGGGCTACGTACATACATATATTTAGTAGACATTGGATATAGACCATAGGGTAAATTCAAAGTTTCTTTAAATCCAGATTCTGTAAATGCAAAAAAAAACCTTGCATACACCCAACCTCGCACCTACCCCAAATCATATAGTGTGCCCAGGCAGGGGGGTTGCAGGGGGCAGCATGCCCCCCCATACATATCTCACTGTTTATACGCTGTAATGCGTAAGCAAGCAAAAAAAGCAAATATCCCATAAAAAAGTAGTTTTCGTTATTTTCAATTTTCTCAAAAACTAGACGACATAAAATCATCTAGTTTTCAGTTTTTAAATAAGAATATATTAGAGCGACGAATTTTAGGAAAAATAACAATATATAACTTTGCAGTTTTGAAAAATTAAACTTTAAACTTTTTTTTATGTTTTTTTTTCACCAAAATTTGAGTTTAAAACTCGTTTTTTCAAAAACTGTGCATAGATTCTACTTGATTTAAAAATTATCTAATAGATCAAAGTATTGGCTTTAAAAAAAGGTATAATACTTAATTGTAAGTATTACCGTTATTTTTTAATATTTTTGTTTCCATTTTATTACCTTTTTTATAAAATTGCCCCTCCCGCCCAAACGGGGGGAGATAGACCCCCCCTCCCATAGTAAAAAATGCTTGTATTGAACTGTTCTACAAAAAACCGTTATAATTTCTTGGCGCCTAAGTTATCGTACTCTTGCCGTTTTGAATAATAGCCACTTGCGCAGAAACTTTATTCAAGAGGCCACACATGTAATCCATAAGACTAGGTATATCAAACGAATACGTATGTCTATCTATCTATCTAGTCAATATGTAAATGTGCTTCGTCAGTATACAATATATTTCAAAGCGTTTGTGCTGTTCAAAAACGTTTCAACATCACGATACATATATCGCTTGCGACTTTTCGAACAACGTACGAGTAAGTGCAAAAGAGAAAACAAAATCGAAAGATGAGACGGAAAAAAACTGGCTTGTGTCGCGTGGGTAAAATTTTCGGTGCAACAATTTGACGTTTCTCTTTTCTCTTGTCCGATTTTTACTATTCTGCTTAATATAATTTCGTTGTTCGAGGAGTAAGCTTCGATGCAACGCACAGACATACTTTTTTTTATTACATCTAAATTTTAAAGAGCACATACACAGACCAACCCCGAAAAGAAAAATGAAGAGAACTGTCAAATTGGATTTATGAAACTGGCTTCAACGTGTAATAACGCTTGAATCAGAAAACAAAATAACATCGTGTAAAAGCAGACTTACCAATAAATAAAAATGGCGTAAAATTTTATTTGAATTAGTACGATGTTAAAGCTGTTTTAGTATGAAACTAGGTTAAAACAACGGTTTTGTAAATTTCAATCGAATATAGCATCATACTTTATCTACCCTTTTATTAAAGTTAAAATCATCGAATACCTGTTTTATTTTTTTAGTGTCGTGCCATTTACAAACGGCACAAAAGGTCTGTTTACTTAATTTTTTGCACGAACTGTCATTGTTTTAGGTGTGTTCAGAAGCAATTTATTAAGAAAATTCCTTTAGTACGATACTAGTTAGAAAATGTTTAAAATTAAGAATGAGTTTGTTAACTACTTTAAAGTTAGCTGATTATTAAGTAGTATCATACTAACACGTTAATAATAGACTGTTTAAAATTTTGAGCCAATAATTTTAAGCATACATTATTTTGCTCAGATTTCAGTTAATCCGGTTTCAAGATATTGCTTCAAAGGTGGCTGCTGTGTACAAAACTTACGGCCGCGCGATTTTGCTTAGACTTATCGATTTATTGAATTGAAAGCTTAATTTAAGTGACCTCAACTCCAAAGTGCGTCTCGGCTAGGTATGACAGTGGGCTATCATCAGTTAGGTCTTAGATCGTACCCTTCTTAGAAGCAAATATTGGTCGCTGTTCACCAACTCTTATAGAATTCACAGCATTGATACACTCTGAATTTTATTTTTCTATGGGAATTTGATAAAATTCAGAAACAACTCACCTACCTATTCCGTAACAATTAGTTATCAATACGACATGTATCTAATAACGTAGCCCACTTAAACTGTGATCAGACCAAAAACATAAATGTTAAAAAAAGAGCCAAGTTCTTCTATACAAAAACCTTTGTGTAACAAGTCAGCCGTGAAAAGTACTGAGATCTAAAAGTACGCCAAGTTCTTACTTCATGAAGGTTTAATACCGAATATTTAAAGTAGAATAATATTGAAACAGCTACAATGTAATAAAGAAATTTTATTATTTAATGATTACTGACTAAAATTTGATGGGTTCACTTGTCAAGTTTTTAAAACCTTTCGAATTTGGACATAAAAAAAAAACTTGCCAAGTAAGCCCATCAAATTTTAGTCAGTAATCATTAAATAATAAAATTTCTCTATTACATTGTAGCTGTTTCAATATTATTCTAATTTAAATATTCGGTATTAAACCTTCATGAAGTAAGAACTTGGCGTACTTTTAGATCTCAGTACTTTTCACGGCTGACTTGTTACACAAAGGTTTTTGTATAGAAGAACTTGGCTCTTTTTTTAACATTAATGTTTTTGGTCTGATCTCACTCCTTTTTGCAAAGATTTTAATATTTTGCCATGTCAAAATCTCGAAAGATACGGAAAGATAGAAGGGTGTACTCAACTTAGTTTAAAGCTTCCTATTTCTTTTGGTATATTTTCTTTTTTTTATTGGTTGTTTTGATTTGCGCTTCAATTATTTCTTCTTGTCCTGGCAAGATACCTAACACTAACATACCTACCTAACTACGGCAATCAAAAGTGCTCCATATAAATTAAACATTTTCTCAGAAAGTGGGTAAATACCACGCCCCCCGAATGGAGAACCCCAATTTTTATTTTTGGTCCTTTATATGCAATTTGAGCCCTACGGTTCTACCAAATTTCATTGTTCTACTGCAATCGGAAGTGCGCCATGTATAATTTACATCAGTTCTGATGAAGTGGGCGGATACCACGCCCCTGAAAGGAAAATTCCAAATTTTATATTTTTTTATTTGTATGCAATTTAAGTCCTACCACTTTCCCAAATTTCATCGTTTTACAGCAGTCGGACGTGCTCCATTCAACCAACACCAATTTGGAGAAAGTGGGCGGATACCACGCCCCTGAATGTAAAATTTCAAATTTTATATTTTTTTCTTTGTATGCAATTTAAGTCCTACCACTTTACCAAATTTCATCGTATTACAGCAGTCGGAAGTGCTCCATTCAACCAACACCAATTCGTGGAAAGTGGGGGCGGATACCACGCCCCCTGAATGGAAAACCTCAATTTTTATTTTTGGTCCTTTATATGCAATTTGAGCCCTACCGTTCTACCAAATTTCATTGTTCTACTGCAATCGGAAGTGTGCCATATATAATTTACATCAGCTCTGAGGAAGTGGGCGGATACCACGCCCCTGAATTGAAAACCGCTAATTTTATATTTTGAATGCAATTTAAGCCCTACTACTTTACCAAATTTCATCGTTTTACAGCAGTCGGAAGTGCTCCATTCAACCAATACCAATTCGGAGAAAATGGGCGGATAGCACGCCCCTGAATGGAAAACCTCAATTTTTATTTTTGGTCCTTTATATGCAATTTGAGCCCTACCGTTCTACCAAATTTCATTGTTCTACTGCAATCGGAAGTGCGCAATATATACGTAATTTACATCAGTTCTGAGGAAGTGGGCGGATACCACGCCCCTGAATGGAAAACCGTTAATTTTATATTTTTTTCTTTGTATGCAATTTAAGCCCTACCAGTTTACCAAATTTCATCATTTTACGGCAGTCGGAAGTGCTCCATTCAACCAACACCAATTCGGAAAAAGTGGGCGGATACCACGCCCCCTGAATGGAAAATTTCAAATTTTCGATTTTTTCCTCTGCTTGCATGACAAGACCTACCATTGTGCAAAATTACAAGATTCTACGATGTCGGGAAGTGCTCCATAATTTTGATGATCTGTCAGTCAGTCAGTCAGTCAGTTACGGTTTTTGTTATTTTTGAGGCCTTATATCTCAGGAACGGCTTATGCTAGAAAATTGATATTTTGTGAGGCGTCTGTGCCTGACTAGCTTCGCATATATTCGGAGTTTTAAGTTTCTGACTTCATTTGTACTGAAGATAGGAAGGGGTCAAAAATCGCCTGAGTTTGTTCCTGTAAATAGGGTGTAGTGCCAGAACTTGGCTGGGCACTACCGTGCCCTTTGATCTAGAAAAACTTGAACTAAGCAAGCTGCTATAAACACCTTCTATTGTTCTTACAAAATTTAAATTTTTAATTTCTTCAAATCTTTTTAAATTCAATTTAATTTTGCTTCGTGTTTTTCCTGATTCAAATTCTAAATAAAGATTTTTAATTTCTTCGATTTTGAAGTGTTTACTTTAAAATTGAAATAAAACGTAAACATCTCCAAAATGTTAACCTTAAATATTCAGCGAATCAATTAATTTCTATTGCATTAAAATTGCATTTTCTTCAATCAATTTGTATAAATTGAAATTAAAATAGCAAAATTCCTCCCATTTTGCATGTAAATACAATAAAGCTTCTGAAAATCCATTTAATCAGTTTAGTGTAATTATATTATTGTTGTTTTTGTATCACCTCCAACAGAATTATAACAAAAAAAAAAAAGAAAGACTATTTAATCAATTAATACCCACAGAGTGATTCATTAGCATTTAAGCAATTAAAGCGATTCGTGATTTAATTTCACGTAATTAGCTATGAAAATCATTTACTATGTACATTATTATTTTCACTAGGTAATTATTTAGAATTGCTAATTGTTTAAACAAAACAGAAAGAAAATTACCAAAGCTAACAATATGGAAATTAATGTAAACAATCAGTCATCCGGTTGTTGTGTGTATTTATTTGTATGCTATTATGAAAACATTTTACAATAATTTATATTTAAATATTATGTTTTTTTTTTCGATATGTTAATTTACCAAAATAAGGTGCTGATATTAAGTTAAATATTTTATTTAAAAACATATACAAATGCAATGTCCATTAATTTCGTTTTTTTGTTTCCTTTTTCAGATCTGGGATTTGCATACCAAATCGAAGGTTTTTCTTCGTGGACCTATTAAACAATGGTAAGAGTTTCTTTTTGCTTTATAAACAAATACATAGGTTTTATTAAATTTAAATAAAATCAATATTTGTAGTGTGGTTTTATCTGTTAGTTCTATCAATAAAAAAAAAAAAACAAAATTCAAATCAGAAACGATTTAGTTCAGATTTAGAGGAATTACTTCGAAAGCTATAATATTATTACTTTTTGGATGGAATAATTTTGTTGAAAATTTAACATAGTAATAAAAAGGCCAGAGTAGATTAGCTAAACCGCAATTATATCCTGGCCCAACCCGTGACAGTCTTAAAAGAGGAATGCATCGAGCGACATAAAGCACCTTGGAGGCACACTCGCGCAGTATTCTTCCTTTGGGGTAGTAAGCCCCAAAAATTAGGCTGTTAGTCAAAGAAATCACTCTTGCAATGAGACTCCGACTCAGTTTTAACAAAAAATTATAAATTCTGTTTAAGTTGCCTCCGTTGTATAGAACCGAGTGTTTTAGGTAATCTAAGTCAACCTCTAAGACACTACCTACCAAGCACCATAGGCAAACATAGGCAATCATCAGCTGGTTAAGGGCAATGTAGCCAATCACTTCTCACAGCTATCAACTCTGCTTCTGTAAAACAACCGTTTCGTCATAGCAAAGGCTGCCCTAGCCCTGGTACGCGCAGCATCTATATGTTTGTCGACCATGATACCAACACTGATCCAATCAAATGCCAAGGTACTTTACTACACTTTAACTCGCCAGTGGCCCAGCAATCACTAGCTTGCACCAGTTCTTTCTCGTATCCCATTAAACGGAGAACGGAGTGCTAAACAGAATAGTTTCAGATTTCTGAAAGTTGATTTTCAATTTCCAATCATCACAATATCGCTGAATCTTGTGAAAGTCACGTTGCAAAAGAATTCTAATTCTGATGACCTCGAGCTGTTATACCTATACGCTATTAGATCGTCGGCATAGACAGTTGGCTGAGTTAGACTACCTATCAGATCGCTGGTGTAAATACTGAATAGAATCGGCGAGTTGCCTTCTCCCTGTTGAAGACTATTTTTAATATCGAAGAAAGTCTTCTCCAAATCAACCAGACAAGCACCAGTACACTGCCTTTTAGTTTTGTTCCATCGGATATCATAGACAAGCTTAGTCGCCACTTGAATTGTATCATGTCCCGCCTTAAGGCCGAACTGAGTATCTGGTGTGATATTGTTGTCTTGAGACAAAGCTCCATTTATAATTTTTTCGAATGCCTTACTGATAATCTCAAGTCGACTTATCGACCGAAAATTCGCCAGATTGATCATTGTCCTTTTCCTGTTTCGGGAGTTAATATACCATAGCTATTTTTTTTTTATTTAATGCTTTATTAAACAGTCTGGTATAAATATCCACTGCCTCCGAAGGTAGCTGTCACAAGAAACGGCATTCAACTCACCGGCAATGAGGTATTTAATCTCTTCCAAATTTTTCAAGCCTTGTTATAAATTCAAATTGTTGAGTTGTTTCCGTTGCATAAGCACCGATCACATATATGTATATCCGTTTCCCCTGTTTTAAATAAATGCATAAACTACAAACTACTGTTACATACAACTTTAGGATATATGCCTTTTCGTATGAAGATTGTTGGGCCTCCTCCTTGAGTGGAGTTGCACCGATCTCTTTTACCGATATTGTAATTATTGTGAATCAATCTGGTGGTTATAAACTAATCTGGACTTGGGTCTTTCAACAATGGGAAAAGATTAGCTACGCTCGGTCCTAATCAGTGAACTTTCATTCACTGTAACGATCTTAAAGGACCTCTCCGGCCGGTAGTGCGCTCTTAATTTAAAAACGTTAAGCTCGGCAAAATAGAATAGATATGGTTCACCATATTCGCCTGTTGCGGTGTCTGATTTTATACTAAAAATGTTTTTTACAATAAGAAGTGGGCCTCAAAGAACGGTTTCTACCTTAGAAAACATCGAGAGGATACGAACTGCATTTAAACAATCTCCCAGGAATACACTTTGAAAACAGATGGGAACCCTTGTTTTTCTTCTTGCTTCAAAATCACGTGGTGACAATTCTTGAACGACAACTATCGTCAACGATTCTTCCATTCAAGAATTTGAACCACCTGATTTTGAAGTTAGAAAAATCGCTGGCGAAAACATTCTTGCTGCGTTTCCTCGAGGCGATATCGTTTTCTTTTTTGATGAGGCACATTTTCACCTGGTATGAACTATTGGACGGTAACGAACTCAAGTGAGTTCCACCAGAGGTCCCCACACTCGGACAGAGTGACTGTCTCAATATCAAGAATGGGGACAGCCGTCGGTCCTTACTTTTTTTGAAAAAAATGATCGACCGTCTACTGTGACTTCTTTTTGTATCCTGATTTTCTTGCCCTTTGAATAAGGACCTGAAAAAAGTCTTTGTTCAGTAGGACGGAGCCACAACCTACACAGTCATAGTTTGCATGCACTTTTTAGGAAACCCTAAATATCTTGTTTAAAACAATTGTATCAGGGCTTCCAGAGTCCTCAAACGAAAAATTTTTTTCAGTTCAGTTTTTAGAAAAATGCTAAGATAATGTTTGAAGTAATTGAATAAAATATACATGAGATACTTATCAATAAAAAATTAAAAAAGATTATCATTTCAAATAGCTAGCGTTTTATTGATTTTTTAAATCCATCCCGTGCGTTACTCTGTATACAAAGTATATAATTATATACGAAGGATATATTAGAAATCAAAGTGATGGCCTAACTTATTTTATTAATTTTAAAAACATTCTTACTACTATAAATTAGTAGGGGAATCTGGGGGCCTTAAGATCGGAGCAAACAACTGCATCGGTTTTGAGGAAATTTTGGAGAAATCCGCTCGGTACAATACCAAAAAACTGTTTTGCAATGTCTCCGGATTTCATCCGAATTATGGCAATTAATCAAGCCTTAATAACTCGATCACAAAGAAAACTATAAGGTCCTGATTACGTGATTTCATTTCGTTTGCACTTAAATGTAATATAAATGTACATTTGTAAATTGTGAATTTTGGTCCATAAACATGAAATTTGTTTATAACTTGACTATAGCAAGTACCTAACAAAACCTAGCAAAAATATTTTCTGACTGGCTTCAACAGGCCAAATCAAGCCATGTCACTCCAATTTTACATTTGTTAGTGAAAAACTTTTTAAAACACTATTGCAACTAGAAGTTTTCAATAGTTGTTTCCAGACCAATACAAGTCGGGTTATAGAAGCAACGTTTCGAGCAACATGAATACAATTTTCATCAGGCAATATTTATTAATTGTCTTCTCGACAATGCGTTAACGGAGGAAGTATATAAAAAAACTTTTTTGAAAACACTATTTTCTCAAAACAAATGTATTTCAATTAAAATATTAAGAGACCTAACACTATTAGGCATCATTTTTTACTTGCGATGTTTAGGTACATTCCAATTTAATTTGCAATACAAAAAAATCAATTTCCGAATTCATAATAGACCAATCGAAACTATCTTGCATATTCGACACACTCTTAAATTGAACTAAAATGAAACAATTTTACGAAATTTAAAATTTACTATCCTCCTTTCTTCTAATGAGCACCCAATAAACGTTTGTCTTTCCATGAAGAAAAAAATCAACATCAAATCCACACCCAAAACAAAAATTGGCACGAACCTTTAATAAATAACATAGGACATCTTGACACAATGAAACGATTTTTCACAAGTCATTAATCTTAAAAAGTTTTTTTTTTATCACATTGAGCAGGACCGAAATGAACCTTTCGTAAAACAAAGTTTATTAGGCAATCATTCATACCATAAACTTATTTCTTGTGTTTATTTGCCAATTTTAAAGAAATATTGATTTTCAACTATTTTTTAATTTTTTGTTTTTGTCCAGGCTCGGATCAAAATGGCAACTCCATCATCTTTTAGGCCACCTGGTGAAACAACACTTAAATCACAAATAAACTGTCAAGATGCGTCCACCATTGACAGCGAGTTCTGCCAAAAATGAAGTGGTCCAACCACCACAAAGCCATAAGTCAAAGGAGCCTCGATTAGAGAATCATCAACAACAACAGCTTTTGACAGCTTCAAATAATAATAACATCCACAGAGACTACGATCCATCCGAATTCCGTATTGTCGATCTCAGCACATCGCCACCAGTCACACCAGAAGCAGCATTTGACAGATCACCTAATCAGTTTATTCACCACCAAACAGCCCTACGATCTAATTCAAACTCGAATTTTTTTGTGAATCACCTCGACGAGAAGTACGTTCTTTTTGAGTCATTTGCTTCGGATGATTCATCTTCATTGAATATTGAATCAACTGCAAACCATCATCACTTGCCGCTGTCCGAAACAGAACCACTATTGACAAATATCGAAGCAACTGTTTCCGATCCGGATCGTTCGATTTGTCTTCACAAGAATAGTGCCTCGTTGATATTCACCAAAAAGGAAGTTTCATCCAATAGCCGTAGGCATCATCATCATCATCATCACCATCGAGTAAATAATTACGCGGATGATCACAACATTGAGAGTCAACCATTTTTGTCGTATCATCGTCAGTCGATTGGCATTCCAGGGGAATACTCCTCGAATCAATATAGTCACCGCAGCAACCATCATAATCACCACAGTTATTTAGAAAACCCTAGCGGAGGACGTGTTCAACATCATCGACGAAGTCTTCCTTTGAACTATACAAATAGCGCTGGTAGCGGTGGTCAGCGATCTGGAAATTATTCAGCCCACAAACAGACAACAAACACAACGGCTGCCAATACAAGGAAACAACACGCGTACTCTTGGTACGCTCCGGTTTATAGCGCCCTCGAAGAAGAATTGGAGCAGGAATCAAGGGTAAGTTTTTTTTCTTTCAACAAGTCAATGCAAAATTTAAAAAACTGAAATGAGTTTTCTGAAATGAAGAAAAACTATATCAGAAATAAAATTTCCTACTTGAAATGGGTCTGGTACCATTCTAAAACTCAAAAAAAAAAATTATTTATGGTAATAACGGGTGCACATTCGACGACATAACACGTCACTTCACACGAGAATAGACGTCCATGTGTTTTCGATTTCCTTGAGAAAAGTTGCACTTGTACTACGTTTTCATTAGACAACTTGGCCAGCTTGTGGTATTTTTGAATTTGCTTTGACTACTTTAACTTCTATCTTAAGGTGGTTTTTCAGTAATGAACAAAATTTTGGTTTTAAATATATCACGATTAATACATAAACAGTCAATCTTTAAACACACTTCATTGAAATAGACAATGGATCTGGATAAAGGCTCATTTCAACTTAGTGTTTTAGCAGAAGTATAAATTAGGACGGAGTTTAAGAATTGATGGACAATTTATATACATACGTAATTGCAAAGCAGATATGTAATTAACATTGCCCCACGAATTTTTTGTCGAGATTCAAGCGGTTTAATACCAAGTAGTTGACACCTAGCCTGGGTAAAACCAAATTGTCGAACTTTTTCCCGGCTATCGCTTTTTTATCACTTTTTTTACAAACAATGTTCTTATGAAATAGACAGGTGCATTCCTTCCACAACATTCCTTCCTGAAACAATTTTCTAGCAACAATCAAGTATATCATCTAAATAATTAGTCTAGTCTTCTAGGCTAAATTGATAGGCATAGTTTCAGACAATCTTTCAAGCTTTTGAGTTTTAAAAACAGTCTAGGATCGTCTGCATATCAAGCAATTTTAATAATAGACTGAAATAATATCATGATTTATGATAACTAGCGTACCCTCGCCCGCCTTGCTGGTCGTTAAATAAAAACATCAATATTCTCTTCAAAATGCTTTTTTAAAATTTTATTTATTTATCGTAACGCTTTTTGGTATGCAACATTTTGTGTCTTTCCATTTGTGTTGTAGTACACAGTCCGCTTTCATTTTTGCTAAATAAGAAAACATTTCTTATTTTCTTTCAAATGAATTTATTATAGGCTCTGTGATAAACAATATTTTTGGTTTGTCATTTATGTGCGAACCCAATAAAATCAGCAGGTTTCCCTACACATGAACAGGCTACATACAATTATCCATGTGAGAAACAATTATTTTTCAAATTCAAGCTACACGCTTGCAAAGATTGTCCCTGCGCTTTATTGATGGTCATTGCAAAAACCAGTCGCACTGGAAACTGCAATCGTTTGAATTCGAATGACATGCCTGTTGGTATCATCGGGATAAGTGGAATCAAAACGTCTTCATCTTTGAATTTCCCATTTAACATAGTGGCTTCAATAACGTTGGTCATTAGCTTCTTAACCGCAAGTCTTGTGCCATTGCACAATTTTGGTTGGTTAATATTACAAAGTATGATGAATTGTGCTCCAAATTTCAATCGCAATATGTGCGATGGCAGGCCTGGTAAATCCTCATCCTTATTCATAACGATATCGACTGACTTGAATGTGAAGAAACCTGGAGAAGTATCTCTTTTAAAGTGACCTCATTAATTTCTCTAATATCTTTGTTTTTTGCCGCCAATATAGCTCTTTCGATCAGCTAAACTTGTGTCGTGTATTGTTCTAAAATGTTTGGAAAAATTTTTTGAATCAATTCTTCTTTTGTTTGAAGTACATTGCAGAAATCGGTTGCTAAAGTTTTCCATCTCCAATTTCCAACAACTGCTTTGAAAATTCATTGGCTGATGGATCATTTTGTAATTGAACACACGAAATTCGAAAATGAGCGAAATGCACTTATTTTTTGCAGTTTTTGAAGTATGTATTTTTTTTCATATCCAAGTTCAATATAAAAACTTGAATTTTTATCCCCCAATTTTATATTATTTATTTATTATTTATTATTTATATTTTATTTTACCTTTTGTTTTTCTTCATTTGATTCAATTAAAAAACGCATTTCTTTATTTAGTTTTTATATGTATATATATTTCGAGGACTTGTTTGCCTCATCATCAGTACCTAAAAATAAATACATGCGTTTTGTATTAACAAAAATATATATGAAATTTAATTATATATAAAAATTACCAAGATTATTTTATAGAAAATTATTTGATAACAATCTGTTTTTAATATTAGACATTTGTTTTTGAAATTAAAAAATTAAAAATTAAAAATCATTGAACAAATTTTCTTATAAATTTACTAAGTATTTAAAGTGTATAATTTATAATTTATTTTAATTGAATCAAATGAAGAAAAACAAAAGGTAAAATAAAATATAAAAGTTAATTCAGCAAAACAAAAAATCATAATATATTATTTATATTATTGGCAGTGTTTTCAAGCAAATTTATTAAATTAAATTTTATTTTATGTAATATGCAAAGTGTTCGACAGTGCAAAAACAAAAATGACCCACAGTGTGTAAATGCGTGTCTCAAGTATATTCTGCACATCTCCATAACTGTGGCTTTCCAACCATATAAAATTTATCGAAATCGGTTAAATACTTTTGGAGAAAAGTGTACCACAAAAAACATGTTTGCCGTTTTATTATATGATGAAAAGAAGCGAGCCTAGGGGGTTACCGTGGGGAGCACCCAATGAACATATAATTTTCATATAGAGTAAGTATTATTTATTCGTACCTGCTGACTTCTACCAGTATAAAGATATCCATCCAAGAATTTGTAAATGATATTCAAGCTTTTTTACAATTATCTAGTGATTCTCAGGGTCAGAGGCCTTACTTGATTCGGTATATATAGTGTCGATTTGAAGTTTTCCTTCTATAGTATTACTGACATTTATGATGTTAAATAACCATAGACAAAACCGTGTTGTTCTCCGAAAAGAAAACGTACGTGAAAAAATTCAGCCTTTTTACTTGCGATATACACACGAGTATGTAGGTACTATAGGGCAAGTTCTGCATTTGAAAAAAACATTCGAACTCTAGATTTTGATCAAAGTTGACATTACGATAATAGAGGAAACGAAAAAACTGGGTCCGGCAAATCCGTCTGTCTGTACCTCGATCTCCACCTAAACTACTCTAGGTATTTTCTTCAATATCGTTACTTAAGGGTCTTTGGTGATTTCCCAGAGGAAATACACCCGTAGTGAAAAATCTTGTTTATCTCGAAAACGGCTCTAACGATTTTGATAAAAATAAAATGCACGACTGGGTCGCACGAACTTGCTCCTATGTAATAGACTAGGAATTTTAAAAACGGATGTTATTAAAGAAAACTGTTCATAAGGATAAAATGATTTTTTTAAATTCTTTTAGTAGTAAGAGATAAAAACAAAATATGAATTTATGCAGGAACAAAAATTATAAGTCGTTGTAGTGGTTCCTTAAAAAAATAAGCTTTTATGTACAAAATTTTTAAAACATTTTTAAGAAAAAATGTTGGTACGCCAACCTTAAGTTTTTATTATTGTACGAATAAAAGTCTAATTTCCAAAAAAAATACTAAGCCGTTCTTGAGATATCGAATTTTTCAAAAAAAAAAAACAAAAAAATTACTTTTTTTTCTAAAAATTGAAAAAATATTTTTTCTTAAGTTTTTAAATGCAATGTTTTTTAAACTTTTTAGGAGCTTCTTTATAAAAAATTTCGTTAAAATCCGTTTTGCCGATAATGAGTAATACAAAATTCGAAAAAATCGTTCTATGGTAGGTACAGTCAGTAATATCTAGATTTCAAATGTTTTTTTACTAAATTAAAGATCGTAAAGATTTATCAAAAGAAAAAAAATTTTAGCAAAATTCTCTGAACCGTTTTCGAGAAAAATACGATTTTCAAAAACCATTTTTTAAAATTTGTATGGAAGGTACCGTTAGTTTCAAATAAAACAAAATTTTTTTCTCAAATCTTGTAGATTATATTAAAAAACTTTTATTTGTCAAGTTTGAAAAAAATCGAGCATGGGGTTTTCGAAATATTGAGTTTCCAAAAAAAAATTTTGAATTATTTTTTAAAAATCTAAAAAATAAAAAATTGAAAATTTGAATATGTAATAATATTCAAACTTTGGAGGAGCTTTGGCATAAAAAAAAATATTTAAATCGGCTGTACCCTTTTCGAGAAAATCAAAAACAAAAAAATAGACCCAGGGGGGCTACCAAAAATAACAATTTTTTGTAAAATTTTTTTCAACCATTATCTAGTCTTAACCAAATAAAATTTTTCAATTTTTTTTTTAAATTCTGTGGGACAGTTTTTGAGAAAAAAAAATATTTATAAAATTTCGAAAAAAAATCGTATGGCAGGTACCGTTATTTTTGGTCTTAAAAAAAACAGAAAAAAACGTCCGGGGGGAAAAAATTAAAACCCATATCTATCAAGTTTGAAGAAAATCGGCCGAGCCGTTTAGGCTGTAGTCGAACCGACAGACAGACAGATAGACAGACAGACAGACAGACAGACAGACAGACAGACAGACAGAATTGCGAGACCAACTTTTTTGGTCTTCGCTATCATCGTAATGTCAACTTTGATCAAAATCTCGAGTTCGATTTTTTTTGCCTTATAGTACCTATAAGTCGCAAGTAAAAACTGAAGTATGCTCTCATGAGCAATGACTACATTTTGGTAAACAAAATAGAAATAAATGTTTTTAACGGTACCTGCCATAGAACCGTTTTTTTTTATTTTCGACTTTCTCATTAACGACTCTAATGATTTTAACCAAAATTTCTTAACATGAGCCCCTTAAATTTTAAAATATTATTGTATATAAAAATATTCGAAAAAAAATTTTGTGGGTTTTTTGAAAAAAAAAAATCCAAGATTCAAACAAGATTCAAACAGTAGAATTGCAGAAAGCTTACAGATGCCTCTATAATTTTCAATAAAATTCTAAGCACCTGACTCATGAATGCGAACGAAGTACGAGATTTCCACCAATCTAAGAAGTTCCCGTGGTAAAGACATTTATTGAAAATAGTGTGAAATGGCCAATAAATTGAATTACAGCATCTTTTAACAATCATGACATGAATGCCAATTAGTCCAGAATTAGCATTTGACTTAAGTAATACACATATAAGAAAATCAACGCGTTAGGTCTTGTAGTTGAAACTGATCCAGTTTCTTGAAGCTTTGGAAAGGTATTTCCAAAAACATTTCGAGAAGGAAGAAGAAGGAAGACGTTGTGCTCTTCTTGAATTTCCATTGCACAACCCATAAACGAATAAAATGTCTGCGTATTTTCTTTCGTAAATGAAGGTATTTCAAAAAGCGCTCTTATCCAACTGTATTCGTGACTTAACTTGATAATCTGATGAATGAATTTGTTTTTCTATTCTTTTATACCAATTGTTTAGTTAATTTACCCATTAATCATTCATACCCCAAAATTAACTCTCACTGAGAAGAGGGAAGGTAATTAGGGTTTTGACAGCAAGTCAAGTGGGTATAAGTACACTCTTAACCTTTTTCGTGAGTGTAGTCTTAAAAATTACCTTAAAACTATCAATTATTGGAAAACCACTCCAATTGCCAAGCGCTGCAATAAAAGTAGGTAAAAAACCCGAAATTCGGTTTTTTATCTGTTTTAGATTTTCCCAGGTATCATAAAATGTATGGGTTTTTGGGTGCACTTATTAATAAGTTTTTTTTATTATTGTTTTGTTCATCAGGCAAAAATAAGAAAACTTTATGTTTATTACGCATTTTTTGAAAAAAAATTGACTTAAAAGTAAAAATTTTGCTCGGGAAAGAAAAATGGAACACCATTTAAAATTAAATATCTGGCAACCTTAAGGACATATCTGCACAATTTAAGTGCAGTTTTATAGGTTAGTATGTCTACTAAAAAAGTGTCCAAAATGAGTTCCCTACCATTAAGTACTGAGAGACAAATTGACCTTTACATGGATCAGGGTACACCAAAGTTAGCTTTTTTTAAATCGTCAAAAAGTGATGTCAAAGTTGAAAATCAGACTTTACTGTAGAATAATTTTTTTCTTCGAATGTGACCAAGAATCACATCCCGAAGTATGGCATACGAATTACTGGACACCCTCTATATGCGGAACAAATTATTCTTAGATTTATCAGGTCTGAGAGTTAAAATTGTGGAAGTACATATGTACATATATGTATGGGTATTTTACAGATATTGAATTAAATATCATTCTAGATGTGCCACTCATCACTAGTCTTGCACTGCCATTATTGAAATTATCGAACGAGCAGCAGTTAAGTTCGATAACTATTCTCGTTCGATAATTCAACAGTTGTAATGAAGTATAACAGTTTTAAGTCAATCAACGAATGGTATAAATTTCTACTCTTGCGACTGTACCAATCTTTGTACATACACTAACACAAAATATAATTTTTGAAAACTTATCCAAAATTCGATATTGTTACATAAAAGCACTTACATATTTCACCAAGCCTCAAACAATTCTTAGAACAATCAAGTTACTCTTTCAATCTTATTTTCACACACGGTTGAAACATTAGAACCCAGTTCGGTGCCTTACGAAACTGACCAGATATAAGGAAATCTCACTATGCACCCGTAACGTCAGATTGCTACTTTTCTTTCACTTTTTCATGTGTAACTTAAGGAAGCTCATCGAAGTTGATTTGTGTCATTAATTTATTATCGAAAAGTAGCTTTCCGAATCATCAAAAACAGAATTCAGTTAAGTGAAACTTAACTACTATCTCTTTTATTAAATTAATTTTTCCCCGAATGTCAGTTTTACATCAGTGAAGTTAGCTCAGAGTTCTGAAATTTGATATACATACATCTCCAGGAAAATTGATTCCAAAAATAAAATCAAAACAAAAAAAATCCATTAAGTCTGTTAGTTTTCTTAGTTTGGTGGTTTTAATCCACCCCAAAGTTTTTGGGAAACTTACGATTTTATATTTCAAGAAATGTCGGTTCTTTGGTTCAGGGTCAGGAGTCCTATTTATCTAAATGCACTGGACCTACACCACTACATTTATTGTGTTCTCTGTCAATTTCTTTTCATTCAAAAGCTATTCGTATTCAATTTAAGTGTGTTTGATCTGTTTCACATAGTTTGCAATTTAGATTCTCGCAAATTAGGTCGACATTATTTCATTCTTGAATATGAATTTCTATAGGAAATGAGGGATTGGAGATTTTGAACGAAACAAACTTTTCACTTTTGATAGTCTCATAGCCCTCAAAGAAACAATTGTTATTTGAATAATAAGTACGGGAACAGATTTAATTTTTGGAACACACACGAAAATCATCCCCTAACACAGATTATCTAATAGTTGATTACCAACAACTCTAAACGCCTTATCCACTGCTCTTAAATTAATTTCAATTCCTAGAATTTTTCCTAAACATAGCTACATTGTATGCATTACATACCCACTCACTCATAAAAATACCTAAATACATATTTAGCCATTTTGATTCTATCAACGTATTCAAACAGTCTCATCTATGCACATAATATAATCTGTGCCACTTTAATGCCACATAATGTTTGCCAACTACTTAACTTTTCCACTTATCGGTTTAGCTTTCAGCTCACTCATTCCTGTGACATCTTTTTGCGCAAATTACATTCGATGTCATCTTAACCTTAATGGATTTGTATTTCCTGCTCTAATTTCATATATAATTTGTCTTCTTATTTAATCACACTGGACTTAAGTATTTATTTGAACTGAGTTTTTTTTAAGCACTTAAGTACACTTGAGCTGATTTGCCATTTTCGGATTAAAAACGATGATAGGTGGTATGAGTTTGCGAGAATCAATCGAGGATTTGTATGAATTTTGGGTAATTGCTTGGAACAATAGAAATAAAATACAGGTACAGTAGATGAGGGATATAAGAAAGTCCAGCATTCCAAACAATTTATAAGAACTTACAGAATTTAAAACAATTGTCTTGTATAAGTAACACGCAGGTTAGAAGGAAAATTGTCTTTAAATGTTGCGAAGTCACAATTAACAATAAGATCTCTTTGAGCCAGTTGTACAAACGTTGTTAATCTTTGCTGATTTTGGTGGATTAACTGAGGTTTAACCAAGGTTTACATATGTTATTGGCTAATTTTTTTTTTTAAATTTTGATGCAAAATGTGTACCTTTAATACAGTCTTTTTGACACTAAACCGAATTTAAACTTTGGTTTATCTGGAATAAAGATTTGTACACGTATTGTATTAAGCGTACGTTGCATATTATGTTTGGGTATACACTCGGATTAATTTCTTGAATATTCTTAATCTTGAATGCAACTACATATGAGAATTCGGCATCAGATTAAAATTTGAGCAACCATATTTTCCTTATTTCTAAATGTTATAATCCATAGTATTAAACTTAATATTTTGTGAATTATTATTGTGCATTATAGATTTTGTAGTTTCATGTGAGATTCTCTTATATCCGTCATCTACTGTACTTAAATTTTATTTACGGATTGTTTTTGTACTTTTTTATGCAAATTTAAGTTCAAAGTACATATGTATTAATTAAATTGATATATATTTCACTGGAAATTCGATTTAATCAATAACCGTGTTTTCATAAATCAGACAGTATGGTTTTAACTGGAAAATTACTCATTATGACATTATCTTTGAAATAATTAAATTTTTAGTATGAAATATGCAACTCGTTGGCACACAAAAATTATTAGCAAACTATTTTGTTGTTCTAATATTTTACGAATTTGTTTATTTTTCAATTTGAAATTTCAAACTGTGCCATGACATTAGTTATGTATTTTTGATGAGGTATTTCCATAAAAAAAATTTTAAAACATTAGTTTGTATTCGTATAATTGTATGCATATTCGTCAAAAAATAAAATACACGACTGGATAGCTTGAACTTGCTCGTATGTTTAAAATATTTAGAATTTTAGAAATGGGTGTTATAATTAAAAAGTGTTTACAGGTCTTAAGTTTTTAAAACTCTAAAACTGGTTTTCATTAGAGAGAGTAAATTAAAAAAAAGTGTTTTTTTTTTAAGTTTAAATATGCTTTAATAAGCTTCCATATGAAAAACTTACATTAAAATTCATTATGTCGATAATGAGATATCAAAAAATCGAAAAAATGTTCTATGGTAAATATGTACTGTAAGTACTAAATGTCTTAATTTCAATTTTTTTTTATTGACTTATAGATCGTTAAATTTAAAATCAAAATTCTAAGTGCCGCTTCGTGAAAAATGCAATTTTCGAAAACAATTTTTCAACTACTGTTATTGGATAGTGTTATTTTTAAATAAAATAAAAAATGTCTTTCCTACATCTTATACATAGATAGTGTTGATTGACTGTTAATTGTGAAATTTCAAAAAAATTGAGAATGTGGTTTTCGAAATATTGAGTCCGAAAAAATTAAAAAATAAAATGCACGACTGGTTTGCACGAACTTGCTCCTATGTAATAGACTAGGAATTTTAAAAACGAATGTTATTAGAGAAAACTGTTCATAAGGATAAAATTAATTTTTAAAATTCTTTTAGTAGTAAGAGACAAAAACAGTATGCTATGCAAATATGAATTTATGCAAGAACAAAAATTTTAAGTCGTTTGTGGTTTTTTAAAAAAAAGCTTTTATACAGATACTAAATTTTTAAAAGATTTTTAAGAAAAAATTTTAGTATGCCAATTTAAAGTTTTTATTATTGTTTGAATAAAAATTAAATTTACAAACAAAAATATTGAGCCGTTTCTGAGATATCGAATTTTCAAAAAAAGAAAAAAATAGATTTTTTTTTCAAAAATTCAAAAAATATTTATTTTAAAGTTTTGAAATGCAATGTGTTTAAGACTCTTTAAAAGCTTCTCTATAAAAAATTTCATCAAGATCCGTTATATGGATAATGAGAAATTCAAAATTCGAAAAAATGGTTCTATGGTAGGTACAAGTTGTAAAATCTGAATTTCATTTTTTTTATTAAATTAAAGATTATACAAATTAATTGAAAGAAAATAAATTTTATCAAAATTCTAGGAGCCGTTTTCGAGAAAATACGATTTTTGAAAACCATTTTTTTTAACATTTGTATGGTGGGTACCTTTATTTTTAAGTAAAATAATTTTTTTTTCTCACATCTTGTAGATTAAATTGAGAAACTTTTATTTATCAAGTTTTAAAAAAATCTTGCATGGGGTGTTCGAAATATTGAGTTTTGAAAAAAAAAAAAATTTAAAGTTTTTTTTATTTAAATCCAAAAAAAAATTTTTGAAAATTTGAATACACAATTCTATTTAAGTTTTTGGGGAACTTTAGCAAAAAAAATTATCAAAATCGGATGTACCGTTTTTGAGAAAATCCCACAGAAAGACCCACTTTTTTAGTCTTCGCTATCATCGTAATGTCAACTTTGATCAAAATCTCGAGTTCTATTTTTTTTACGAATGCATGACTTGCCTTATATAGTACCTATAAGTCGCAAGTAAAAAATGGATTAAGTGTACCATTAATAACCATTTTCTTTTTGGAAAAATCTTTTCATTTCACTTTTTTCGTTTTCCCTATTATGATCCCTATCATGTAATGTTAAATCTGATCAAAATATCGCGTTAGATTTGCGAATTCATAACTTGCCATACAGTACCTATGAATATGTCAATTAAAAATGTAATATTGAGCTTCTGATCGTACTCGCATATATCGAAACCAGTTACTTTCAAATCGATAAGCAGCCTTGGCCTTCTGAACTTTATGATTGTTATGCTTGGTAAAAGTATACAAATGTAGACGGATACATTTTAAAATAAAAACCAGGAGCACTAAGAATAAAGTTGTCCATTTATTTTTGTTAAATCTTAATTTATATGAAATTCTTAGCCAGTTTTACTTAATTTCCGAAAAAAAAAAGACAAATAAATTTAACTTAAACGCAAATAGTTTTAAACCAAATACAAATATATCTGGCCCAAACGCACATCCTTTTTAACTTTTAGCAAATTAATTAAGCAAATCTATTAGCAATTAATATTGATTTGCTAAAAGTTTAAATCGATTTTTATTTGGATCAAATCTATTTTCGTTTCGGTTAAATGGATTTCCTATTTGGTTAAATAAATTTGCAAATCGTATACATACATCTTGAAAATCAAACCCAATTGAACAATTCTCGAATTTGTTCTGAGCTAAAACGGATTAAATAGGCCCAGTGGGGTAGCAGGCATATCATATATATCACATATACATTTCAAACAACATTTTCTGATATCATAAAATTTTTCCATTCTAAAATTTCATTGAAATTCGATTTGATGACGATTTTTGTCTATTTTTAAAATGTTTAAATAAAATGTGAGGCTCGGTCACATATTATATTAAATACTTGAAAATATGCAAAGGGCTTTTAGAACATAATACATGATTGAGAAACTGAATGCAAAAAAATGTGTTAATCAAGTAAAATATTTTGTAGCTGTTGTGATAAAATTTAAAAAATGGAGAGGAGCTACAATTTCCTTTCTATTACGATTATCTAATAAACATGACTTTTCATGGCAAGAGATAACATTGGAGAATTTGTCAATTCTTCGCACGATGCCCTACACCCGTGCATAATATTTTTGTAACGGCTGGGAATCGAATCCAGTACACTTACCATTATGCCAAGGGGTAAAGAGGCTGTTTCATAGGATTTTTTTCCACAAACTTTAGTTTGGATGAGAGCTTTATTTTTATGTCTTATAGTCTAAGGCATTCCCTTAAAAGTACCCAAAAAATTTAATCCATGTGTGATTTTTTTTTTTTGCTTTCTAGTGTGGGAAAGGACTTATGCTATCCAACCTAAATATTCAATTTTTGAAAAAATGTCTTGTTCAGTTATCTCTGTTTATCTGCAATCCTCCAGATGTTTTTATCATTCTTTTGTATGCCCAATCGTTTGATCTTTTTAAATATCTCACCAGAATAAATTCAAGCGCAGGTATAAAGGTGCACATTCTGACAGCTGCTTGAACAAATGTCAGCAATATTTTCACCAGTGGCAAAATGGATGATCCATTAGCCCCATTCTCTCTGCTCCTATAAATTAGTAATAGAATCGACTATTGAAAAGTACATTACCCATAACTTACTGGTTGGTTCATTACCTTAAAGCCTGTGCAGGACTGAAAGCCACTTTCAAAAATCAATATTCTTCAAAATCATTCAAAATAATACATGGGGCTTAATTGTTAAATGTGTTTTCTTCCATAGATAAATGAGAGTCTCATTTTCTAATAGCTCTTCTCACTCCCAGATTAATTTGATCAAAATAAGGTGTAGGGTAACATGAGTCTTAAAGTCCTGGAGTTTAAATAAGCACTCATAACTTTTGTCATTCTGATTTTGCCGAAAATAATTTCAAGAGTTATTTTAGCTGGCTTCCGGTCATAATTGTCACATTAAAGCCGTTAGGAGGCAAAAGCCCTCAAGAAAACCACAATACTCTCCATTTCCATTTAATTATCACTGTTTCTTATTGTGCCTTTATGTTAAGCGCCAAACAAAAAATGTGTATTCGTTAAAAAAGTACGGCCAGGAGAATTGCAACACCTAACGATTTCTCTTAGAGTACAAAAATTATTGAAATGTTAAGCATGATTTTTTTTTAAGGAGATTACTAATGTTCCCTACGAGTCTTTTAAAGAAAAATATTTTTCTATGTGACATAACCTTTAGAAAAGCATTTTTAATTTAAATTATCTCAAAAAATCCGACGTTATGGAAAATATCTGAGGTCGCATGGCCAGGTTGCATAGAGTAGGTACTACCGCCCGTAACGATTGTAATCTTAATTTTAGACACGAGTAACAACTTTCAATGTGAAAACGAAATCTTTGGTTACATTCGAAAATTCTGTGAGGAAGTAATCTTTAATTAAGTATGAAATGGATTCCAGGATATACAAACTACAAAATTCTGTATAAGATATTATATCATAATGTTTGTTCCTCCCTTTGTCAACACAAGCTCATTAAATTGCCTTTATGTATATTGCATATTTACTTAAAATGGTACAATTTTGCTGATGCTGTATTGTCTCGTAATTGAAATGAGTATTTTAATAATGATATCCTGCTGATGGTTCACAAAATGAAATCGATATTTTTTCAAAAACACAGCTAACGAAGAAAATAATGTCTTACAATTTTTTCTTTCATTGACTTTATTTCAGCTTTGCAATACAAATATAATATCTGAGAATTTATTATTAACTTCAATTCAAATTAATTTGTATAATTTATTATTTGACCTTTCAGGACTCATCGCCAATTCACAATCTGGCCAACGCGAAGAAAACGGCCAGTCATCAGGTGCCATGTTCGGAAAATGAAACAGTATCACTGTTGGATTCGAAGAATCAACTTAACATACAACCACAACTTCATTTGACTAATTTGCGGGCACGTCGTGCCATATCTTCACCTCAACCACCAACAAATTTACCGCTTCCTCTGACAGCAACTAACAACGCCACCTATCAGCTACAATACAATAACAATAACGTTGTCAACGGCATCAACAATCAAACCAACCACCACCAACAAAATGAGAACGAGGGCCCTCATGCAGCCTCACTTCTTGCTGGGGGCCCATTACCAAGGCGGCGACGTTTTGAGAATTTCCTGAAATCCCTGGTTGGTCGAAAGCCATCCAAGGATACCTCGTTTAGTCCACCGTTGCTACCATCCCCCGAAATAACTATAACACGAACTCCATCCGATCAAAATGTAATCTTAAGAGACCCATCGGGCTTAAGGCAACCACTGAATCCGGAGTCGGTAAGCTATCTGCCCGAAAAGTTACCAACTAGCAGTACAACATCGTTGAACACAGCTGTCCAGCAGAAGTTGTGGAATGTGGTGCCACTGTTGCGACGAGAAGGCAGTGCAGCCAGTCTCCATCATGAAAAGTCACAGTCCATCGTGCAGTATACGGGAATGCGCAAGTGCGAAACGGTACTCGCACTAACGCGACAATCTTCGTCAGTATGTTCGCCGATGTCCGATACCAGTGGGACACCACTGGGTGGCAGTCGTACCGGTGGAATTCGCGACAGTGGCGGTGGCAACAGCATAAACGGAATCGAGCAAATAAGACCCCTCAATCGACTCCGAAATAGTATGTCAACCTCGAATGCTACGTGTTCGCGTTGTTCTAGTCTGTTATCGTTGGCCGTGTCCGGTTCACGGTATTCCTTGAATACCGCTAATAGCGGATTCGTAAATGTTAATAACAATTCAAATAATCTAAACAATAACTTTAGCAATCTAAGTAGTAGTAGTATCATAAGTAAGACCAACGATTGTGTAGATGGCGGTAGTAATGCTAGTTCGAGGAAGAGCTCCGCTAACGGTAACATTCCGCCATCGAATGTGACGACAGCGACGTTAAATTCATCGCCATCGTCGGGTTCGAGTCCGTTGTCGCCGATTATTGTTTCGAGCAGTAGTGGAATGGCAGCGGTAATGCTTCCAGTTGAATTGGAAGAATTTACATGTAAACTTTGTCTAGTGGATGTGGCTCCGAAAGAGGCAACAACACTGGCGCAATGCGGATGTCGATTTTGTACTGAGGTGAGTTCTTATTTGTTTAAATCTATCTCTTACTTTACTACATAAATCAGTGCCTTCTCCTGACCGAAATGTTTTTCTTGTTACACCTGTGATTTGATAGGTACACACAGGTTTTTTATAGTTTCTCCCAAGAGAGGCCTTCTGTAAAAACGACGACTGTTTTTTAGTACCAGAAAAAATCGATTGAATTAAGGACGAAACACAAATTATCGAATCAAAAAATATATCCACCGATCCACTGATCGGGGTTTTGCTGAACTTAAGGTATCGGTGGAAAAAAGAAGTATAAAGACTGGTAACAGAGACTCCGAGAGCATGGCGAACTTGCTTGTCTCAATAAGAAAGAAACGGAGATCTTTTCTTATAGCTCAGTACTAGGAGCTTTGCTGGAACCAAATATCGTCAAGGTCCATATAGATCAATAAAGACTTAAGAAATTGGTTATCATCGTTCTATACCGCTCGCCATTGACGGTGTCGTTTTCGAAAAAGTACAGATCAATGACGCCGCAGACCGACTGAAATCCACATCAAACGGTAAATTTTTGAGGATGCATTGTCACCTGGTGAGTCCCGTGTTGGTTGGTCTCGTCCAATATCGCTGGTTAATACAACCATTCCTACAAAAATGCGCCTCCTCACCAAACATGAAAAACGCCATTGGTCTGTGGTCAGAAACTTTAAGCTCCTGGGTCACTTGGATCTTGTACGGCTTAAGATTCCAGTCCCCACGCGAAATTCTCCAAGTTGAAATCCGCGAAAGGCCAAGTTCAGGTGCACGCCGAGGAATCGACTGCCTCGGGTTCTAATGTACACTTTCTCGGCCGATCTTGGGATTTTGTGTTCTTTTGACGCACGAATGTTGGCAGATTGATATGATTGAATGTGTGCAACGTTTGCACTAACCAACATTGATTTTGATAATAAAGTCTTATCATTTGGACGTCATGTTCAATCGTGTTAATTGACATAATGATTTAGCATCATTGACCGAATAACAAAAAAGAGATTTGACAGATGTCACCAAAACAACATGGCCGCCATAATCTACCCGCGCCAATTGAAAATCACTTTGCATGAAATAAATTTTAATTTTTTTTGGGTTTCCTTACGATTGCATTGATGCTTTTAAAATAAAAATATCGATTTTAAAAGAAAGTTATCTTTGTTCAAGCTGAAAAGAGCTACATATTTCTCTGCACCCTTTGCCTTTACTGCAACTACTTTAGCAAAGTTAATTGCATTTAGGTAAATTCAGCAAATTAAGTTCCTTAAAACTTACATATATACTCCTGTCATTAAGAAGGTTTGTTTTTAAAGTAAATGAACCAAAATCATTTTCCAAAATGTTCGGTTAAGATAAAATTATTTTGGTTTTATGCGTACTTCAATATTCGTATGGTTCTTCTGACATTCGACATTCGTTGCCGTACTCCCAAAATTAATTTCGGGTTGACACATTTAAGATTTGTATATGCTTCTGTCAAAGTGCCACTCAAAGTATGCTACCCCTATTATCTGTCAATTTGCAAAATGTTTTTTGTATGAGATAATGCTGAAACCAACCTTATTTATAAGACTTGGGTAAATGAAATCTGCTCATAAAGTTGTAAGTGTTTCAATATGAATAATAATGTTAAATAATTTCCAGATTTCCTCAGTAGGGTTGGCTTTATACTCGTAATATCAGAAACTCACTTTTCTGACCCTAATAACCTCTTCACAGCTCGAATCAAACCATTAATTCTCTTTCGGTTTAATATATATTTTTCGCTATTCGGGATAAACTTTCTCATTCCGAAAAGAATTATTGAGGAAACATAGTTACCACTTACAGTTCCTGAAGAAATCATTTAGACGGTCCCAATCAGCGTTGCCACTTTCTGAAAAAAAAGTCGAAGTAGATTTGAAGAAAAAAGTGAAGTAAATTGAGAAAAATCGAAGTAGATTTTAAAATGACTCTTTACTTGCTGTTAGAAAAATTTTAACCCGAGATTTTCATCAATTGACATTACAACACGTAAAAGTAGAGATTCCGTCTGTCTGCAGGTCTGTACCTCAACCTGCAGCGTAGAGAAGAAATTGAAATGTTTTAATTTTTTTTTTTCATACAGCCATTATGAAATATCATATTTATTTCGAAAACGGCTCGATTGGTTTTTATAAAAAAAAATATGTTCTGGCCATACCAACAATGCAGTCTATATTTTGGTCAAAAAAAATGTTACTAATGGTATCTGTCATAGATTTTTTTGATTTTCTACTTTCTCATTTCTGCCTACCGATTTCAATCAAAATTTTTTATCGGAGCTTCTTTGATTTTGAAATAATATTGTATCCATACGATTTTTTCCTTAAATGTACATAGTATATTATTAAATACTTACATTTGTCAATACATTTCTTTTAATTTAAAAAAAAATTCTATATAAAGAACTAATTTATTAATAAGACTTTCTTTTACAAGGAATAACATTAAAATTACTATAATTCAATATAATTTAATTTTAAAATAAAAACACGCAAGCGAAGTTTTCAAAAGATTCGTGCTTCTATGCTCTTAAAATTACTCATTTTTATTGTGTTGAAAATTAATTTTTTTTGTAATTCTCGTGCTACATCCTTACTAGAGTAAAATAAAAGTATGAAGGTTTTTATAATACAAACTCTATATACTACTGAAATAAATCAGCCAAGTAGAAGACTTAGCACTATTATTGGACTTGTTGAATTATTGATTCAAATAATTCAACAAGTCCAATAATAGTGCTAAGTCTTCTACTTGGCTGATTTATTTCAGTAGTATATAGAGTTTGTATTATAAAAACCTTCATATAAATATTCAATGCCAGGCCACGGGCAAAAAAAAAAAAAAAAAAAAAAAAAAAAATTCCAACATTAATGATTACAATCCTAATCTTTGTTGGATATAGTTCACATTGGATTTTTGTCAAAAAATTCATGTAAGATGAACTGAACTTAACAAAAATTGCGTATTGACAAGGTCCTCACAAGTCAACTGATGAGTCCATGTGAGATCACCCGGACGAAACGCCAATTTTTGTGGACTAAAGGCCAAAAAAGCTAATTTGAATAAAATAAAAGTAGATTTGGCCTTTTTTTGTAAAATTGAAGTAGTTTGAAACAGAGTTTTTTAAAATGAAGTAGAAAATAGATTTTAAAATATTTTGAAAAAAAGAAGTAGATCTACTTCAATTAAAGTAAAGTGGTACCACTGGTCCCAATTGGCTTTCTCGTATTTCCAAACGGATTTCTTAGGAATTTTGTCAATAACAGGGTTTTGTTGACAAGAGAAATTTGCAGATGTGGCCCAATGGTCTTATGTGCCTAGAGGTGATAATTATTTTATAATGTGTTTATCAGGGTCAGACGTAAGAAACCAGTCTTAAGTGTTGGCGGATGGAATTGCAGCGTCAAGAATTTGAGTAGGCTCGTGGACGGAAATTGCCCGTAATAACGATTTAATTGTGCGAAAAATGATCAGAATTTTGACCCGTCTATATGTTTCGCTAAGTGCTAAAACGAATGGCTTGTTTTTCACAGTATGGACATATACAGCACAGACATTTTTCCTAAGCCCCGAATGTTGCCATAATCTAATCTAGATACACTCAACAATAAAAAAAAAAAAACACAATTATAAAAATCCAAATCAGACAATAAACTATGTTGATATCGGGTTTGGGCCCCAAAATAACGTCACAATATTAGTGTTATGCCTTATTAGTAAATGTATTTATTCGCTCCTGGATTCCAAAAATCTGATATTCCTTTGGTTCAATCAGTTACACACAATGTTACGACAAAACGAAAGCAAATGTGGGTGATGTGAGAGGAGAAACAAGGAAATTTACTGCTCGAAATATATTATACTTTGTTAGTCAATTCATTTATTTATCCATGGGTGCACTGACAATTGCCTTTTTTTCCGCGACGTGAGGGGAATTTTTTTTCTTCTGTTACTCAATTTGTTTGATGAGGTGCAGAGCGGTACTGCACTTTTAATAATTTAAAAAACCAACGGATTGTGTTCTAATTCATCGCATTCTTATTTACTTGACACATCCTTCTCTGTGAAATACAATAGCTTCCGTTCAAAATATTTTATAGTTATGAATATGGAGTTCCGCAGTGCAGCTATTTGGGTCCAATCCTTTTTAAACTATTGAGAAATGATCTTCCATAAGTTTAAAACTGTCTTGAATAAGCTGACGATGTTAATAATTTAAATCCATTTCTAATAATCAGGACTGCGAAATGCTTAAAATTGATTTAACTTCTTTTTATAACTGGTGTGCACGTAACTATTTTTTGCTGATTATAAAAAAGTGCAAGGTTTATACAAAAAATACGTGTTTAGTATTTTAATTATAGATTAAATGAGAAAATTCTGTTAATTGGAAATGGTGTTTTGTTTAATAGAAGACTCGAATTTATGCATCTTAATGTGGCATCTGGCATGCAATAAGGCCAATTTTCTCTGACTCCTACGTTACCAAATAATTGTTTTTTCTCATTTTTAGACCCTTTATGGACTATGCTTCTCCGGTGTGGTTCCCCTACTACAACCGCCATAAAATAAGAATTGAAAATATTAAAACAAAATCTTGAAATTTGCTCCTAGGGACTTAATATAACAGCTGCCTTAAACTTATTTATCTCCCTATTCATCCTCCTAAGTTCTCAATATTTCCCAAAGTTGTTCAAGCGTAAAACGACTCATTTCGTATGATACTGACTTTCTGTCAAGATTTTGAGCGGGAACTAGCTGTTATTGTTGTTATGGTTTGAAAAGAAACAACAAGATTGCCCATTTTGTATATGACGCGCTATTTTACCAATTATGATCCAAGTTCTCTTTGAGATATAAAAATATACTTCCCTTTCCTTTTCCAAAAAAGAGACAGAGGTTTTCTGGTAGTTCCACATTTATAAGCACTACTTTTTATGCTGTTCCGTTTACTTTGTTATTCTAATTGTTATGATTACAAAAAAAAAACTAATTTTAATTGTATAAAAATGTATGCTTATTGTTGGGAAATAAATGTTGGTTTCTTTTTTTGCTTCAAATGTTAATAAATCGAGTTGACTACTACACAAGTACCTTCGTAAGTTTTGCCACGCCATTACCCTTTCAATTTCATACAGCTCCCTTGCTCAAAGTTCAAGATTTATTTTCACCCTCGAAATATTAAACGCCACAAAACAAAAGAATTCCGCACAAAAAGCTAATAAATCTTTCGAAATCTTAACCAACCATCTTAAGTTCGCTATTGAAACATCTATCAAGTTACTTAGGGCCATTTCAAAAAGCATTCCTAGTTCTGTACATACAATTTAGGTACCAAGAGAGTCTGGTTCCCTCAATTATTTTATTTCTATTCAATTCAAATAATGCGAAACCAAAACGCAATCAAAATAAATTCGTTTCGTCTGGGTTCCGTCTTCGTCGCGTCGCTGTGGATGCATTGCATAGAGTATGCCTTCGACAAAAGACGACTTCCACTTGAAAGAAAAGGCAGAAACGTGACTAGCGTGCTGTATTTACGAACACAATCTCATGCCATAATCCTGTATATATCTAGTAGGTATATATGTATATATTTTCAAAACGTAGAACCACCGTGTTAATACTTGAACAAAAAAATTAATTCCAATTAAATAAAAACACACCCCCTTTTGAACATCTTTGAGTTAAATAAACTTCATGACTAGGGCCGGGCGTATGTTCTTGCTGAAATGCTAACTTTTGAGCTAAGATATTGAGAAATTTGTTTAAATTTGGAACACATGCTCAATTTTTTTCAACTTCACACTATCGACAAAAAATATGTAGTTCTTTTATCGTAAGATATAGAAAAATATGTATTAAAAACGGTTACGAAAATTCGATTGCTTCTCGAAAACGGTTCCGAAAATTTCAATAAAGTTTTATATGTGTCGATAAATTTGTTCGATCTACCATTAAATTAAAAACACCTCTAAATAATATTTTCGAAATAGCTGGTTTCAATTAATTTAGTATGCAGAAACTTTTCAACTTTCGAAATAATATTAGTCGAATATGTACAGCGTTAAAACTATTTTAGTATGACACTAGATTAACAGGACGTTTTTGTAAGTTTTAACTTATTTGAACAATGATATTTCAAACAGAACTTTTTGACGTTTGTTAATGTCGCAGAGTCATATTAAGCCCCATTTATTGTCTAAAAGAGGCTTTAAGTAAGCACGATACTAAAAAATAAACAAAATAGATATTATAACTATAATGGGTAAACAAATGTTCTTTTTTAACTAAATGATTTATGCAACGTTGAATATAGGCATTTTAAACTCAATCCATTTAAAGGCTGAATAGTGCCTGTATAAAAATGGTTTAGATTCGGAATGTCACTTTTACTCACTCACTTAAAGCTCAAATATGTACATATAATGTACTGTAAATGAAGAGGAAAATGTTTAAAAATAAAAATGTTCGCAATGTTGTATAGAGCCTGCATAAATCCTTATACAGTACCAAATTATTCATCCGTTTAGCGAAACTAATCTAATAAGGTCGCTCTAGAGTTTTGTTTAACATCACTACAACTATTAGAAACACAAAATTGTCAAAAAAATAAATAGGTACATGTGAACTCAATGTTGTATCTGTTTAATTACTCGTATCCGTACACTGTTAATGAATTGAATTTCGTTTAAAATGTCAGTGTTAACCATCTTTGACCTTAATTTAGAGGAAACTTCAATTTATTTGCGTGGCAAAACAACGTGAGCTCAACATCGCTGTTGAAAATAAATTTCTCAAACGCATTGTTTTCTCTGTTTGTCTTTTGCATACACATACACATTCTAGGTAGTCAAATAAAACATTATACATACGTAAAATGCATTCGTTGCAATGGTGAATATCTTAAGCAGATGATAAATAGAGAATAAATTGTTTTTTTTTTTCGTTTTCATTTTGCTATGTACATATTTTGACGTGAAGGTTTTGACTTTCAAGTCTGCCTTTTAGGTATTCCATGTCACACGTCAATGTCTGTTCGATAAAATGACAGAAAATGTCTTTACCAGCATAAATTTTGATTCTGACAGTTTGTTACAAGAATTTGAAGTACAGTTTCTTTTGAGTGACAGAGAACTATTATAATATGCAAGGAATTTTTTGAAAGATCGCTATTGTGAATGATGATGGACCATGAGCGGGAAATATTTCTTGGCGGTGTTTTTAAATATCTTTAGAAAGGCAAAATGATAATTCAAAGTATTGCTGTCTCTTAGAAATCTGATTTACTTTAACATGACGGCAGTAAGGTCGCAAATGCACTCGTATTTTAAATGTACGTCGATATTGTTTCAATTTTATAGCACATATTAGCGCTGTTCAAGGTTTTTGATTAATTTAATTTTTTTTTTAAATTGAATTAATAAATGATGAATGAAGATATTCATCCAAAGAAGGTCATCTTATAAGAGGTGTCAGTTTAAATTTATTCCGCAGTAGAGTCATAGTCGCATGAGCTGTGTTGCATGTGGCGCCATCGCCGGTCAACATGTGAAAATAATCGTTGTCCACGTCCATGAGATATGTCAACTTGTTTTAACGAATTTCCAATCTAAGTTGTAGCTGCACTTTATAATTAATTTCTTTAAATTTATATTATTGCTGTAGCTGTTAATATAGATACATTTTATACGTATTTGGGTACACACCATAGCTGGGCATTAACTCGTTAATCCGTTAATCGTTAATTAACGGAGTTAACATTTTGATTAACGGATTAACTTTTAAGTTAACTTTTAAAAATGTTAACGGACATGTTATATAAAATTATTCGATTTTGACAGAAAATAAGTTTTTCGAGTTGATCAACTGCGTTTTCGATATTGTTGTTTAACCAGTTGATGAACGAGTTGATACCTTCGTACACTTAACCAAGGAACCAAGGATCACTCGTTCGGGAACGCGTTGAACGCACCACGATAAACAAAAAACTCAAACGTCAAACCTGAAATAATTTTGACAGTTCGGTACATACATTTATTGTCGACGCACGTCTTCGCTTTAAAATATTCTTAAATTTGTTCCGTATGAGTATGATTTCCTCTAAGAAAAAAAAAGTGGCTGCCGCATTAATAATATTAGAAAATGAACTACAAAGGAAGAAAAAACAGCCGAGACGATTCTGGGTAGATGATTTTTTCTTGAGTCACGAAGAAAATTGTTTTTTCAATGAAATAAATGAGAAATTAAACCGGTGCTTAGAGAAAAAAAATATAAAAAATGCAATTTTTATCACATGTTAACGGATTAACGATTAACGTTAACTTGCGTTAATTCTTCCGAAATTTAACGCTTTAACGTTTAACGAAGCTAACTTTTTTAGTAGCGGATTAACGATTAACGAAGTTAACTGTTTGATTAACGGTGCCCAGCTATGGTACACACATATAAAAACATGTTAATAATGAGGCATATGCATAAAACGAAAGTAATTACTAGCAGTAAAAGGTTATAGTAAATACTAGTACTACTAGTTGCAGCTGAAACTAATAGTATTTACTACAATCGGTATGCATAAACCTAAGTTTCTACTAGCTATTATATACTAGTAGTAAATACTGGATTCATCCCAGCAAATACTACTACTTCATGTGAAAGTAATAGTATGTAGTATTATATATTTCTATTCATTAGTTACTTGTTTCTTTTTACTTGTTTCAATTTAAATAATAATAATCTAATTATTTTTGCAAAGAACAAAAATATTGAAATACAAATGTCAATAAAATAAAAATTATTCATAAGTTAGATGTAAGAGCAAACAGTCGTTTAAATAAAAAACTTTAAAATAAAATCCTTGTCTAAAAGTATATACTAGATACCTACATAAATGCGTTAAATAAATGCTGTTGCTTCTCTTTGTTCTATAAATTACCGTTCTATAATTTTCTTCTTTTGTAAACAATTTTTTGTGTTACAATTTTTAAGAGTTTAAAAGTGAGTGCTCGAAGTTCAAAAAATGGCAAAAGCAGAAGGTTCAACAACCTTAGAGTTTGTTAAAACACTAGAGAAGTATGCCGTACTTATTAACAAATCTCAACAGCCTCATATAAAAAAAGCAAAGGCGGAGGCCTTAAAATTGTTTATTCATGAATTTCAAGCCAAGACTGGTATTTTAATAACGGAAGACCAACTAAAGAAGAGGATAAATAACATTAAGACTGAGGTGAAAAAAAAATCGGACCTTAAATCAACGGGAAATAAACCAATCAAGCTTAAAGAATGGGAACATATTTTCTTAAAGCTTATCAATGCTGACCAAAACCCATTAATTTCAAGAATACCTGGTATGTTAAGTTTTAGAAACAAAATTACTTTTACAAATCTTTTTTTTTGTAGGTGGTCTATCTGTGGGATCAGATAACCATAACAAGGAACGAAAAAGAAGTAGTTCTTCAAGTAGCGCAGAAGAGGACAAAGAAGATTCAGCGCCGCTTGCTTGTCAATCTTCTGCACCAGCACCAAAACGCAAAAGGCGTTTGGAACAGGAGACCGAAGAAACAATTTCTCTCACTAATAGTGAGCTTCAACGTTCAGTGCTTCTGGAAAACTTAAAACTTTTGAGGATGCAACAGGAGCTTCTTCAGAAAAGGTTGGCTAGCAATGATGACGATCATTCCTTGCGCTCAACGAATGCCTCTGAAAATATTTTTTCCGAAGACGGACGAACATTTTGTAATTTATAAAGTCATACTTGGTTTTATTTTATTTTGAATGAATAATAATTTTTTGTTAATTTATACATTTTTTTATTTATTTTTGTACATTATATGTATCGTTAATAAAATTATAACAAAATTATAATTGTGTATTGTATATCGTTTCTGCGAGCTCATTTCTCTTCATCTGTCCCAATCTTCTGATTTGTAGTACAGAAGCATTATTCTCTGAAGTGTGGACTGCACTTTCATTTCCCCTTCCTTCACCTTCTGAAATCTCGAAGTCGTCACTGTCATTTAAATACTTTGCAATATTGTGCAGGACAAAGCATGCAGTAACTAAAGTTGGTACATTCTTTAATTCGACTCGTATACAGTTTTGTAGGATTGGAAACCGGCTTTTCAGTTGACCAAAACAACGTTCTATTATAACCCTCTCTTTAGTATGCAATTTGTTATAAGCTTTTTCGATGTTACTAGTTGGATTTTTGAATGGTGTCATTAGCCATGGTGCAATTCCATATCCCTCGTCTGCCAATAATATTGTATTTTCTGAACACTTCAGAATAGGTTCAAGAAAACTATTTTTCCAAATCCTTGAATCATGAACTGACCCTGGCCATTCGCAAACAACACTTGTAAACTATTCTCTGGCATTACAGGTCGCTTGAATATTGATGGAGGCATATCCTTTACGGTTTATATACTCCTCTGAGTGTAAGTGGGGCTTCTTTATTTCGACATGGGTGCAGTCTAACGCTCCTATACATGATGGAAAACTGTATTTCAAAAGCCAATCCTGTTTAGCTTCCAATTGTTGTGGGTAATCCGAAGGAAACTTAATCCAAAGAGAAGATTTATCCACTATATGTTTTGCTACATAGTGTAAAGTTCTGCAAACAGTACTCTGATGCATGCCCGTGTCTTCCCCGACGCCAACTTGAAAGCCTGGATCTCCAACATATCTCAAGAAAATTCTCATCTTTTCTTCAGCGGACGTTGCTCCTCCCCTTCTTTCAGACTGAGAACCTTGAGATTTTTTATTGTAAAAGGGATAAATAAATTGATTAGCTTCAATTAATTGCAAATAAAAAATCTTACCCATAAAATATTCGCTTAGCCACTCAACGTTATCTTTTTCAAAACGGTAGAGCATTTTAAAATTATTATTCCCGGGCGTCCTTCGCTCTTTATAAACTTTTTCAGATCTAACATTGAAAAAAGCTGCCATATTTATACTCGTAATAAATGCTCTGAAAACCGATTGCTTTGAAAGTAAAGTTGCGACTGTTGATGTTGGCATTTAACATGAGAAAGTTTTTACTAGTAAATGTTTAAGCTGGTATTTAGAAACTTGAAAAATTTGCAGTAAATACTAGAAAGAAAAGTTCGTACTAGTTTTTTATGCATATCAATATAAGTATTTACTATAAAAATTCATCCAAAACTAGTAAATACTTTTCTTCTAGTAAATACTACCTTCCCAGCATTTACTTTGTCTTTTATGCATATGGAAAGTAGTAAATACTATACAAAATTACTAGTAAAAGCATTTGCTACCGTTTATGCATACGGCTCAATGTTTACTTCATTTTAATATACATATGACAAATTCGTTTGTTTTTATAATTTTACCCTCTAGACATGGGAGTGTTGAATTTAATTTAATTTTATATTCGAAAGAACACGACCCAATCGAACAAAACAAACCAACCCACCAGACAAAGCAATGTTTTTTCCTACCATGCATTGGTAACGATAACTAAATACATATGTAGATACCTATTGAACCTAATTTCCCTTAACTATAGTATGACAACATTGTTATCTAATTAAGATAATCAAATGTAACCTAATCTCTTCTAAATACATAATGCCGGCTGCAAAACAATTAATTGACGACTACACAAACGACGACAACATTCACAATAATTATTATCTTGCATTGTTTGCTTCCTTGTGAATTTGTTATTGTTTGCACAGTGTACATATTTACTCGTATAACTGAAATGCAATACGAGGTTATCCAACCAAAGAAAATGCTAATTATCCCATTTCTCTACCTTTACCTATCCAAATAGTCACAGCACCCCAATCACGTTGGAAATGAAAAAAAAATGTCTTATAGATTAATAAAATTTATAAATACACCTCAACATCAGCCTTACTGACAGAGTGACAGAGCTCGATGTTTATGACAGTTCTAGTTTCGAGTTCATACTGACTGTAGTTGAGTCAGTGAAAAAGCGAAGCCAAGTTATGTTTTAAATCGATTTACAACATTTGAGTCTTTTATTCTAGATTTGGCCTGAATGTCTAGCCCATGCGACTGACCAAATTAATAACGTTGCAACATGTCTTTCTAGTAATCTCCATTGACTTTAACTTGACAGTCATATTCATCTACGAAATAAAAGAGTCCAATGGCATTACGTAACCAATTACCCCAATTATGTTTGTTGACGAAGCACCTTAGCCAAAAATGAGCTTAGCGAATTACGACCAAAAATTGGCGTTAACGCTCTTGAAAATGCCGTCACCAACTCCCAACTATGGTATAATGTTTTGACTTTGACAATTTAAGGATGCGTTCACAGTGAGAATTCAAAGTTGTCCCGATTGGAAAACCCTCTACAATAATATCAAAATTGTTTAGGAACTTCTTTGTTTGAGTACGTAACCAGTAATCACAGTTGTTGATAATATTGTTTTCTGCCAAAAATAGAACGGTATCCCTATTTATTAGAGTAAAGAAGATCTTGTATCAAATTAGTTTTAGCCGTTTTTTGAAGAAAAGAGCATGTTGAAGGTATTTTTCAATGTTTTGATGGTTTGCACCCTTGTTTTTGACCTCTGGGTAATATTGTATCCAAAATACCAGCACATACCTTTGATGATAAAATGATTTCTTCTTGTATAAAAATTCAAGATAAATAAGATAAAAACGTGTTGGAAAAAATATTGGGAGCAATTTCACGCCGAATGTTTTCTTCTAAGACCTCAGTAGGTTAGAAGATAAGATAAGATTTAAGATATCCCCATAAAAAAAGTTACACGGTTAATTTGCTGAGTGACTGAAGTCCTTAGGGTATATTTTCATACTTGCTGCTTAGTTTATTGACAAAAATTACTCTAAGCTTTTGCATCACAACGCTAACTCCGAAAAGAGTGGCCCCATATTGCTGAAATTGTGTTTTTTCGTTGAACAGAAGAAAAAGCTGTAGTTGCGGTAAGAAAAACTCATCAATTAACATTGACAGTGCCTGAATTTTTCTACTTAAAAAAAATAAGGGACAATAATCCCTCGGGCAGAATCTGCATACCACACAGTCCTCTGCAAGCGTTTTTGCGGGCGTTCCTTAGGCTTGTTGTGACTACTTTACCTTATTTTCTCTTTATTTAAATAGCATTTGGTGTGGAAATATGCTTCGTGAGTAAAGATAATGGCGAAAAAGTTTTTGTCGAACTAGTCGATTTTAGACGATTTTGCAAATTTTAATTTTAATATTTTTAAAATTTTATTAAGTTAAAATCATCAAAGTAGACATAACCTACTCATCAAATATCTATTTTATTTATTTGAGTATTGTGCTTATCTCATATGACTCTTTGACATTTACAAACGTTAAAAAAGGTCTATTTACGTTGTTGCACATTGCACGATCCTATAATGTTTTAGGTGTGTCAGAAGCGATTAATTAAAAACATAGCTTAAGAACAATACGAGCTACAAAATGGCTTAAATGGAAAAAAATTATTAAAGTACTTTAAAGTTAGCAAATTGTTAAGTAGTATCATATTTATATCATTTATATGTTTAAAATTTTGCGCCAATATTTCCAAGCGTTTGCGCTGTTCGTAAACTTTCCATCACTGCTTTCTTGTAATGAATACTCATTTTCGTTGAGAAACAGTAAAACTGCATCATTAGAATTTTGTGTGGATGAAACTTAAGTATATTTTTCAAAATAACGTGCACTCTTGATTTTTAACTGAGCATCCTGCAGTTGAAAGTGCAATTGCAAAATAAAATCATATGCTACGAAGAGAATTTTATTATTTGCTTAGGTTAAAGTAGTAAATGAGTTATTTTATTTCTCAGATAATGAGGTATTTCCTGGGTTTCGAGATATTTGTTTGACAGTATTTATTGGGTTACGAATTACGATACATTTCAGAAAAAAGGTTCATCTCGGTTAATTGAAGCTTAAGAGGTATTGTAATTTATCAGTTTACTACGTATTTTTATCGGATAGGGAGCTATTTCTATGTGTATTGGGATATTTCATTATAAGCTGTGGCTTTGAAAATTCTTTAACGGGACCTATGAAACTTTCTAACTAAACCACAAACAAAGTTTTCTTTTGTGGGTTATGAGGTATAAGTATTACAGTAGCGAATTGAATAGTTAAAATTTATAAATGCTATGCCGCAGGGCTCTATTTTATATTCGATCTTCTTTATTTGAAATTCGCGCAAAAGAGAGAGTGTGCTTACAAGTATTTCTAAACTTCCCTAGAAGCTGCAGCTTGAAACAATTGTTCTATGCAAACAACTAAAGCTGGTAAGCATATACAGTGGTGGAAAATTAATTAGAAACGTTTTTTTTTTAAAAAAAGATTGTGTGTACTGACGTACGCGCGGTTGAAGTAAAACTTCTTTTTCCTCAAGCAAAGCTTCTGTAAGATTATAACCTACGAACAAACATTTTGTATTCTAAAAACATGTCGCTGTCTTTGACGGATAACGTGACGTTTTGACATGTCACTGACAGCTTTTTTTACCCCTAACGCCGGAAAAGAAGTTTTACTTCAAAAAAACATCAAAAAGATATGTTTGTTTTTTTTTTTTTAAGGATAGTGGTTTCTGCTTGTTAAATTGGTCGACCACATAATTCACAAACATTTTGTATTTTTAAAACATGTCGCTGTGTTTGACTGATAACGTGACGGTTTGAAATGTCAATGACAGCTGCATAGAGAATTTTTTACCACCAACGCCGGAAAAGAAGTTTTACTTCAAAAAAATTGAATGTGCGCGCCTAGCCTTAAATGAAATCGAGAAGAAAAGTACAAAACTCCCATGCCACTTGACAAGCAAGTTGCCTCGCTTTGTTTGTATTACCCTAGGGCTGCACGTGCAAGTATTGGCAAGCATGTTGTAATCTTGTAATGTACACAAGCATTTCTTATTAACCCGTACAAACCCGAGCAACTTAGTAGTCACCTGGCATTGATTCAGTATCCAGGCAACTTGGAAAGGAAGTACACTGACAGCGGCACTCTTGTAAAATTAATTATTAAAGTATTTGATTGATTAGTCGGGTGACGTTCAAATTTATAAATACCAAAACAAATGTCGGTGGCGTGTGCGATTAAGCGAATAAATATTATTAAAAAGTATAATTTCAAAACTTTCAGGCAACCTGATGGTCATATGGCATGCCATCTATGACAGCAAGAATACAAATGGTAGTGGATATACCCAACTTTTTGGCCAGTACTTTGTATGCGAGGGTTAGGTGTTGGTAAAATTTATTTGGATTGCAATATGCTTGTCAATAATTATTCGGTTGCATAGCCATTGCGCGTCTGAACCTATAGTTTTATGTTTATCTTTGAATGCAGCCATTTGAAATATGTAAATTCTAAATCGTATCCAACTTCATGTTTTACTTTGCACATGCTAAAAACATGTCGCTATCTTTGACGGATGGCGTGGCGGTTTGACATGTCACTGACAGCTGCATAGAAATTTTTTTACCCCCAACGCCGGAAAAGAAGTTTTACTTCAAAAACTGGTTGTATCTACATACTCTTTTAAGTAGTTGGTAAAAATATTTTTTTGTTTCATTTTTTGGTTCTTTAACTTCATTTTAACATAAACAAAATTATTTTTTTTTTACAAGGAAAAGCTGCATTTGATATTAATTGCAAGAAAATGTGTTTTCAGCTGGAAAAATAATTAGAAACATATTGTAGTTAGTATGTGTATATAGCATTATGATTTAATCCAAATCAAATTTACCCGATTTTCCAACTTGAAACGTTAGTACTTGCTTGAGTAACCCTTATTTTTAGTCGCGGCTTCACAACGCCTTGGAAGGCTGGCTACCAGATCCTGAAATCTTTTCACGTTAATTTTTTTCCATGCTTCGTGAATGTTTTTGAAAAGCTCAGATGTTTTTTTGGATTTTGTCTTATGTAAAGCTCTCTTTACATCTCCCCATAAATATTCTATTGGATTGAGGACCGGACTTTGAGCTGACCAATCCAAAACTCTATTTTTTTTTCTTTTTCAAACAAACACTTCACAAGACGTAAAGTGTGTTTTGGATCGTTGTACTGTTGAAAAATGTAAGAAACAGGCAAATTTTCAAACCCTTAGGGCTCCATTACATTTTCCAGTATATTTTTATAATACTACTGATTCATGCGTCCTTTCATTCGCACTATAGGACCCATACCTCGCCAGGAAAACCCTCTCCAAACCATCACATTTCCGCCCCATACTTGATTGTCTTGATTGTTTATTTGGGATTTAGCTCCCGGTTAATTGGACGTCGCACATACCATTTGCCAGCTGATCCAAATATGTTTACTTTGGATTCATCACTCCATAAGATTTTTTTTCCAAAATGAGAGCGATTTTTCCAAATGTTCTCGCGCAAACTCCAAACGACGCACGTTTAAAGTTTTTTTTTTTTAAACGCATGGTTTTTGAAGAGCAATACGTCCCCGCCAGCCACTTTCGAGAAGACGATTCCTCATAGTCCGTACTGTTATTTCATGGCTTAATTGGGATGAAATGGCATCACGAATTGCTTGACTAGTGGCAAAAGGATTGACCCTACTCTGTCGGACTATGAAATGATCTTCTCTTGGAGTTGTTTTTCTTTTTCTCTCTTTCCTCTTGCGGTTTTCAACGCTGCCAGTCTCGGGGTAAAACTTTATGGCATTATGTACCATCTTGTTTGAGAATTTTAACTGGCTTGCAATGGCTGCCATGGAAGACTTTCCTGAACAAGTACATACGCACAATGATCTTACGCATTTCAGGTGCGCAGATTTTGTTTTTACCCATTTTGCGTATTGGAGATATAAGTTTAAACATCAGAAAGATAAATTAAGAATTTTTCCAATCCAAAAACTCACCATGTTTGCAGTTAACTAACAAAATTGAAGTCGTTTCTAATTGAATCGGTCATTTCAAAAACCTCATAAGTCATTCAATTAAAATTTTTCAGGAATCAATAAAAACTGTTTCATGCTCAAACAAATGAGTTTTAAACCACTTTTTTATGCTTATTTAAGCTCATGTATGTCGAAGGTGCTTTTTTCTGTTTTTGTGGGATTTTTTTCTATAAGATTCAGTGTTGACAAACATGTTTTTTTGTACAAATTTGGCCACAATTTCATGAATTCCAAAACATCTTCAGTTTTTAGCTCTATGACTATATTTTCTAAATTTTGAATGAGATGGACGTGAATTTGACAGACGCGACGGATGAATATGAAAAGCTAAGATAGACAATGAAGTGCAAATCATCAGATCATTCAGTTTCAGAGATCATTCATAAAAATGAGAAAGAGAGTCTGAGACTAAACGGCGACCTTGGGGTCCCCAGCATTTATTTTGTGAAGATCCGATTTGAAACCTTCCAAAAAAAAAAGTATTCAACAATCCAGTAGAAAATTTTTAATCAAACGAATAAGGGCTTCATTGATACCAAACTCAAAATTTTCGATATAATAGCTTGATGCCAAAATCCATCAAATGCCTTAGAAATATCAAGCTCAATAATCTTACTTCGACATATGATTCTACTCTTCTGCAACTTGATATCAACAGTTCCTCGGTTTTTCAATTCTCTTAGATAAATTAGTTTATGTCTTGTCTTTCAATTTTATAATTTGTTATAACATTTCATTAAGGTATTACACGTTCTCTTAATTTTCTGCGCACCATCACTCCCTATTTCACCTAAAGACATTTTTAAAGCTAAAATTACTTTTCGCAGAAAATAGTTGTATGAAAAACGCAAATTTGACATTGATGACTGTTGTTATCAAATTGAAGATTTGAATATTGTTGAACCAATCAGAGCAAAGCAAATTTAAAATATCAAACTACTCCCACCATTTTGGTAGTGCATGCAAAAACCTCTTAAGTCACTGACTTATGTTGTTTTTGCAATGAACGTCTCTCCCACGGTATTATTTGAAGAGGAAGGAATGTACAGACTTACGTGGTTCTTACCCAGAATACGCATCTCCCTTTAAGGAACCATTTTCAGCAAAAAAAGCATTTTGGAAAAAAATGTGACTTAAGAGGTTTTTGAAATGACCGATTCAATTATTTTTCCAAGGAAATCAAATATTTGTTTTGGAAAAACTCAAAATTTTATATTTTTTTTCGTTTTCTATCATTAAAAATAAAAAATCCAGCGAAGTAGAGACTAATAATAGTTATGTTCAACTATGTAAGTTCTTACCATTTGTATTGAATAGTTAATATGGCCAAAATTTAGGGCAGAAAAACAATAATTGTTTTTTTTTTTTCATCATTTCTAATTATTTTTCCACCACTGTATGTAGGCACTATTTTAAAATTGATTTACTCTCAATTTAAATATAATAATTTAAACCAGGTTAAACATATTCAATTCAGATTAAATAGAACGAAGTAGAATCTTACTAACATAATAAATGCGAATAATTATTTGTTTGGATATTTATCTTTTAACCAAGCTCAAACGGCTGGAAGTATTCTGATAAAATTTGCAGTAGGATCACTGCCGATACTCGAATAAACGTCAAATCCCTATCCGCAGCAGGATTTCACTTCTCCTTTTATCGGCAGTGAACCTACTGCGGATGTTGTATTTGTTATTCAATATACAATCCTACTGTTAGTACTACGGATAACTTTTCCAAAAAAAAACACGGCTAGTGTCGATACGAAAGTTCATAAATGATAAGGTAATTTTAGGAATCGGCAATGTAGTTCATCCGGCGAATTTCATAATTCAGTTTGACAGTGGATGCGAAAGGTCAATGGATCGAGTCAACTCACCGGGAATAAAATTCTGCGAATTCTGTAATAGACATGAATATTTGAACAAACAAATCCTGTTGAAATATGTATTATTTTTTGATGAATTTCTATTTTAGTAATATTTTTTTTTCAACTCTTCTGGAAACATTAAAAAAAAACTTGATTTCAAGATTTATTTTATTTTTTTTAAATTTGGTGACCATTTAAATTTTCAATATCAAAAATGCCTGAATTTCCCAATATTTATTAATTACGCAACCCATAGGCAATTGTAAGAATTAACATCTAACTTAAAAGTATTTAACTAATTATAACTCTTCGTAGGCAAAACCAAAATTTCAAAGAGCTTCCGCAAGATATGTACATATAATCCTTCAGCCCGCAATGTAACCAATAATGCTCATACAAATGACAAACCCAATTATAACTTAACCACCCAAGTTAAAGGAAGTTACCTACGCCCTACAAGCATAATCTGTTCTTACCATTATTTTCCATTATCCCTCATCTCTTTGCTGCTATGCTGCTACCCAACTCAGGGCCGTTGATTAATTTATCGCAATTTTTCAGCACACAAAATCAATTCATTATAATTTTCATGGACAATTTGTTCGAGCGAGAGAATTTCGAAATAATTTTTGTTTTGTTTTGGTTGCGTTGCGTGTGGTTAGTTCGAATGCATAACGGAAAATAAAATATATCTGAAATTAGCATCGGACGGACGTGACGCGACGTGACGTGGAGAATCAATATTGAGTACTTAATTGAATATTTAACCGAAAAGCCATCTGTGGCCAAAGTTGGACTTACGAGGCATTGAATAGTTCTGCCGTAACGCGACGCCTCTTATTCAATTACTATAATTGTGCAACAATTGTAAAAATATTAATTAATTGATGATGAGAAATGGAAACTGAATATGAAACTCGAAATTGAATCAAAGTAGTAGAGGTCGACGCATATAAACATTGTATGGGGTTGGTTTTAGAATCGTTTTACAGTACCGGTCAGAAACAAAAACTAGCTTTTTAGGAGAACAGTGATTAATTGTAGTTTTTCGCACCCATGAAATATAAGTAGGTGCCGCGGAACTGGTTGCGGGTGAAACACTTAACATAACCACCATTTTCGGATGGGCCATTTATAAAAACGGCCCTACAAAGTGGAAACGTAATTGGCCTCGATTTCCGTTTAAGTGGGTGCAATGTTTTATCTTCTCATCACATAAAGTTGGCTTCCTTATGCACCAGCTCACCATGCTTCATAGTCTTTACCATCCTCATCATCATCATCATGTTGTGTCTGCTCTAGTTGTTTGAATAATGAGTGCTTATGACAACAGTGCTGTGAAAACTATATCTACAAATTTTTGATGTGTCAGGTAGCAGTCAGGATAAGTAAACCAGGTCAACGTTTTTCCTTTATTTTGGGAGGTGGGAGTGTGAAGAAAACTATTGTGTCCGTAATTGTTTTTTGTGATTTTAATAGAAGTCGGGTTGTCATAGAAGACCAAGGTACAGGTTATTTTAAGTGGTCCTTTATTGGAAGTCTATAACACACTTCAAGAATATCCAATCTTGACAACAAAAACAAACATCACTTCAATCTAAAAGGAAGCTTAAGAGGATATGAGTAAAAATATGCAATTTGTAACTAAGGTCAAAGAAACAATGTCAGGGATGAGAGATATATATCTACACTTACTAAACATACGCCCTTTGCCTCACTCATTTGTTTTTCTTATTTATTTTTATGCTTTAGACACACGATATCGAAAAATCACGGAGGCAAATTAACTCCCCAAAATCTTCCTAAAAAAGCCTTAGCCCAGATTCACACTGTTGTACCGATCTGTCGATCTCGGTACGCTCTCGCTACGAAAAAATATTTTTATACACAAGAATCAATGAGAATGTGAATGAAATCATTGCTTCATGTGTAGGAATAATTGAACGTTTCGAGATTTTATTTTTATGGACTCTACAGTGTGAACTTGGCCTTAATGTTAAATTTGTAATTTGAACATCCTTGCATTTATAACTTTTGAATTCCTCTATATAAGAAACTAAATGGAGCACCAACTATGAAAAACACAGTTTTGAGCACATGATCCGATTAATTCATACTTCCCGACTCAGAACAAAATTTAATGTAAAAATGTGGGAAGATTATTGTTAAATTAACAAGGCACACTTCTTTTTCTTATAAAGTTGTATCTCAGAAATTTATACGGTTTAATATCATTATCAATAAGATAATGTCAGATGATGTTCTTAACCTTATCTTTTATTAAACTAACGCTGTGTCTGTTAACTTTAACATTGGTAAGCAGATTACCTTGTTATTGTACAAAATTAAATTAAAATTTGTCTTTGCTTTTTTAAATTTTTCCCAAATCTGGTGCATACAATTATAGTCAAAAACAGTCTAAACAAAAGCTTAATAATTGAACAAGACTAAATATTTCAATTTAAGTCTCAGGAAATGGAAGTCATTTGATATTCAGGGGCTTATTTCACAAATCATACATTACATACAATGTATGATTTTGACAGGTGTGATGTATCATTTCTGTTTCACAGAATTGTTGTATGACCACTGTCATACAACATTGTAATCGACTGGAATATTTCCAATCAGATTCTGTAATTTGATGTAATGTATGATAATCAATTTATTGTAATGATGTATGTAATGTATGTGATGTATGATCTGTGAAACAGGCCCCAGGTCTATTTCTTAATAAAGACCAGATAGTTCACTCAGATGAGCTGATATTTTAATGTTCTGATTGAAATTCATCCTAATTCTGCGATAAGTGTTAATTATAGAGTTATGGGTTTAATTTAACAAAAAATCATGTAAATTTGATATTTCAACATTGTTAAACTTACAATATATCATGTTAATTGAACCTGATTTATTTGCAATTGTTATATTTATATTGCCTTAACTTGACAAGGGGTCATATAAACTTCATGTATGGATAATGTTAAAGTACCAGTCTATCATATTAATTCATTCCTGTGCGTCTGAAAACTTAATAAGGCTTTGGGTTAGTTTCACACTGATTCACATAAAATTACACAGACAAGTACTCTCGTTTAAAAAGTAAAACAAGTTAATTTATTTAGATTTCCATGCCAGTGTGAGGATAACTCATTTTAAGATATTGTAAGACTCAAAGATTCTTCTTTCGATTTGATAGCCATTAAATAGTTTTGCATTATCTAAGCTCGGAAAACATTTTTGAGTAATTTAATTCTTCTATAGTAAATGAAGTCAGTTTATGCGAAATAGACTTATAAAATACTAAAAGTCAAACCCGTTACAAAATTATAACGTATATATAGTATGTATGATTTGGAAAAGTCGTTTCCAATAGGAAGGTATTAAAATTAAATAAAACAAGTTGGGTTTTTTTTCAATTTTTTTGAAAGTCTATTCATGACATTGCGATATGTGTGATATCGTTTAAATAGTCCCCATGGCGCAGCTGGGTAGCGCAGATATGAAAGGTTCAATGTTTGATAGTTCTGGCTATGTTATGTTGACTTTGAGGGCACTTGTTGCATCCAGCTTATATCCCATTGACATAGATCGGTGACTTAAGGAAACCCTGCAAAACAAATTATAATAAAGTCAGATCGCACGATCTCAGTGGGGCGTTAACGTTAATACCGCGCAGAGTAACCATGCCTCAAATCGCTTGTACAGCTGTACTGTTTGGGCCGCATGTCGTCGATATCTATTTCACTAGTTCAAGTAGCTGCCAGCGTCTCAGCTAACACGCTTAGACCAGAGTTGTTGGTCCATTGTGATATCACATGAATTTAGAGATTTTTTCGATATCCGTTTAACTAATTGGAGCTCCTTAGAGCGAAGCCTCGTTGAGTTCTTACTTCTAAGACAGTATCCCGTAATGACGCACCAATTATCAAATCCCTAGATTGTTCAAGATCAAGCATTGATAGATCTGCTGTGTTATCAGACAGATAAATTATTCCATCTACAAATGCTAAAAAATGGTTTTCAAAAATCGTATTTTTCTCGAAAACGGCGACTAGAATTTTGATAAAATTTTTTTTCTTAAATTAATTCTTACGATCTTTAATTTAACAAAAAAAAAAATTGAAATTAAGATATTACAGCTTGTACCTACCATAGAAAAATTTTTTCGAATTTTGAAATTCTCATTATCTACATAACAGATCTCAATGAAATTTTTTATGAAGAAGCTTCTAAAAAGTCTAAGACACATTGCATTTCAAAACTTTACAATAAATATTTTTTGAATTTTTGAAAAAAAAAGAAATCTATTTTCTTCTTGCATAAATTCATATTAACATAGCATTCTGTTTTTTTCTCTTACAATTAAAAGAAATTAAAAAATTAATTGTATCCTTATGAACAGTTTTCTCTAGTAACATTAATTTTTTAAATTCCTAGTCTATTACATAGGATACATAGGATAGGATGTTAAGATACTTTTCTAATACGGCAATATCAACATCGTTCGCATAACAATAAGAAATTGCTATCATCGATCTGAAGCGCTCGCCGTTGACAGTTATGACATTGTCAATTTTACTATGGAAGTACTACTGACCGATGAATTCGCCAAATTATGATTCCGTCTCGTCGCCAAAGATTATTTATTTTGGTCTAATGAGTTGAAAGATTTACCAACGGATCACTGATTTTGAAAACAAATATTGATAACTTGCACATGCATACATTGTTCAACTCTTTAACCTTTAATGGTGATTTGTAACACAGTAAACCAATACACAACAGATTTCACGATGAAAATTCACAAGATGGCTGCTTTTACCCTTTGAAATGTTGAATATATTTTTTTTTAAGAAAGGAGATATATGAGTTCAATGGTTGAAAAACGTGCAAGGACAAACGACGTATGATTGAACTTGATATAAACGACTGTCCCTGTCCCTAGTTCAACTCAAATATCAAATTAAATCCTACGGCTTTAAAGTTACTTCCTTATTGGGTAGTACCATGTGTGTAAGTTTTTCACATTTATACACCATTGCAACTCTAATACTCGTCATTGTCATTAGTTCAGAACCAAGTGACCCCACGCAATATCCATTCTATAGAGAATTGTTGCCTTGAACCGAGTAACGAAACAGAAATCATAAATTAAATGAAAAAAGAAACTAGAGACGAAACGACAGAAATCAAATCAAAACCTATATGTACGTATGTACATACATGAAGGTTCATTTTGTCTGACCATTAAACAAATTATATTTCTATTATTTTCGTTTGAAGAATATTTACTCGACTCTAAAAATTACATTAAATTAGCTTCCAATAACACACATCATAACCAGACACGCAATCCATAGACTCAAATTCTTCCATTTACCTTATAAGTTTTTTTTCCACGATGCCATTTATTTTTCTTCTTCGTTTCCATAAACCAACTTCAGACACAATTTATCAGCTTATAAAAAAAATACTCCCTCAGTTTTCAGCTTAGAGTTTGCCTTCCTTGAATTTGTTAGTTGTGCGAAGCCCATTTGTCGGACTAGGGCTCTCATAACTAGGTCGCACTTTAATTAAAGTTTGCCGTCCAACATCTGGTGAGTGTTGGCTAAGTCGACTTATCGTTCATTGTCGTGCTCTCTTGGCCGGACTACAGGGCTGGCTTTAGACGACTTGAGTGAAAACTTTGGAACATATGTGCAATTTAAAGTTAGAAAGAACTGAACTTTGAAAAGTGGGCTTGTTTCCACTTAGAGTGAGAAATAATTAAATTTCTTCTTCTGTTATTTTGTGGTTTTTTAATTTAAGGCAGTAAGTTAGGGGCACTATTATATGAATAACATTTTGTATGGACAAAAGCTGAGTGAAATAAGGCCGTGTGAAAAAAGTCGGACACTGAAAAATGATAATAATACTTGCGGCCTTTATTCATAAGACAAAATGAATTGGAACAGCAATCAGATTCAAAAGTTGCAGTTTGACACACTGCACTGGTTTAAAGGATTTAAATACCCTCTCGAATATTCAGTCCCAATCATGCTTCTCTGTTGATCCGCTAGGGGTTTGCTCTTTTAGTTATCTCTCTTAAATTTTATCTGGAAAAGAATTCCACAACATTTAAGGTATGACAAATTCTATATTTCGTTGTGAAGTACATCCACTTGAAAAAATGCGACGGATTCGCATCTAAAGAGCAATAATTTTTCATTTGGAGAAAATTTCAGTAAAATGACTTTCTTCTCAATTCGGTGCTTCTGTTCGAGAAAATCACTTATACGAAAGTCCCTTAAAACCTGGCGGTGTAAATTAGTTTTTTTTTGTATTTTATCGGAGAATATAATTAATTATATTGGAGCCCTCGGTATTTGGCGCCCTGAATAATTACCAAAGAACATCCCTGTCAGGCTTTTTGCAATTTTTTTGGGGGGCTAGTGTCTGGGCATGTACATATGTATGTTCCTATTATATATCCAAAGAGTTTGTTCGATAACAAATTGCATCATCTTGTGGAGCATGTTGGAAAATTATAAGGATTTTTCTTAAAGTTTAAATAATACAAATAAACTAGAAAAGAGTTTCTATGTGTTTTGCTCTACAGTTTTTTCAACTTCATCTATTCGTTGCAAAATTAACAAGTGATATATGTGAATTGTGGAAGTGGGAGCAGAGATTCTTTCAACTTTGCTATTTCGCAAAACCTTTCGTTTATTTGTACTATTTTTCTTTTTTTTTGAAAAATAGCTTTTAGTTGGGAGCAGTGGGGGCTGTACCTTAAGTGCGCTGAACCACCAATTCAAAAGATTTAAAAATTACAAAATATTACTGCATCTTTATTTTTAGATTCCCATATTAATATTTATTTTTTAAACATACAAGAACACAAACAAGTAAAATTTCCAATTATGACGAAACAATGTAAGCGCTTTGCTTTACTATTAAGACTTACTTTCCCTGCAAGTAAAAATTCTCGTGCGCTTCGGCGAGCGCACGAGGACTGCTAATATAACTTGTATGAGTTACAAGCAAGTATCCCTGACGCGTGAGACAAAAGATATTTCATTGAAATGTATCGAGAAACTAGCCTGCTCTCGTGCAGCGCACGAGAACCGAAGATTAACTACAGCAACCGATGTTTGACTAGAATGCGCTGCGCCTGCGAATATGTAATGTTGTTTCGCTCTATCCGTGACTGGTTAAATAGTGTAGGATTGTAGGAGTTAGGTTAGTAATTGTTTTTTATTTTGGTTTTGGTTCGATTCTGTACTGTGTACAGTGTGTGGTGTGGGATAAAATTAACAGTGATTAGGTATATTAAAGACAGTAATAAATCTTTTTAAAATAAAGTTACCTGAATCCACGATTTGACGCATTTAAGTGAAAAAATAAAAAAACATGATTCCTTGCTAAATGTAATAAGTGTGTCAGTTTTATACATGGTCGAAATTCTTCGAGCAATTATACAAAATAATAAAAAATCGACATATACATGTAAATTGTTGTTTTTTTTGCGATTTTTAATCTTAATACCTACTTAGTGAGCAAGTAAAGTGCGCCACCTGTTCAACAACCCACCAGCCGCCACTGGTTGGGAGTGAAACAAATGTAGTACCCCTTGGTAAAATGGTTAGTGCGTTGGACTGTTATGCAGAAGATTTTGGGTTCGATTCTCAGCCGTTGCAAAAAAAGTTTTTAAGGGTGTATTGCCTCTTGCGAGGGATTGATAAATCCTCTTAGAGTATCTCTTGTCATGAAAATTGCTACTCATTACCCCTTCGAAATCGTCAGAAAATTTTAGGTCCCTTTCATTCCTGTTAACGTACTGAGGAAGAGTTGAGAGTTGTAAGTCACTAGGTCTTGGTTCTCTTCAAGCTGTTGCATTACAAAATTTAATTATTTTAAACAAATCAATTAAATAAAACCAATGGATCTACATTGTTTGTCACCCAGTCAGACATCAAGCATAGCTAGGTCTGATACAACAATGTGCAAAACTTCAGACTTCAGTCACAATAAGTACTGATTCATACTGTTGCTCATTTACTTTGATTTAATGGTTTGTCCACTTAAGGGCCTGCAAATACAGTTACCTCTCGATTATTTAAGATTCATTTCATTTTAAACTCTTAAAAATATTTACAAAGACTGAAAGTTCTATACAAACAAAAAACTACATACACACATACATGTACGCACCTATGTATACACATGTGTATATATGTATGTATGTACATCCTTGCGGGCTCATTATTATCAGACAGCTGAATTTTTTAAATTAATATGCAAATAACTTTTGGGACGTGATGTAAATTATTCACAAACAAAAAACTGACAGAACAGAAAAATGACGTTGTTGAAGTTTCTTTTTTATTTACGAAATTATAATCATTATTAAAAATAAAATTATTATTCACAGTTATCACTTGTCTCTCAAAAATAAAAGGAGAGAAAAAAAATTAAAAATTATCACTGTCATGACGGAAATGTCAGTGGTATTTACATTCTTTCTTTAGATTGCGAGTTTACGGGGATGATATCATATAAATATCATACAACATCTCAAGAACAGTTAAGTAAACATAGATGTACAATAGTCAGGAAGCTAACGTTGAAAATAATAGAGTTGTTTCATTCCCGGAATTCCTATAGAATTTCAGCTATTTCACTATATATTCGTCAAATTTATCAAAATCGCCCAGCATTATGTTTTGAACACAAAATAACTGAAATTCAACGTAATACAATCGTTTCATTTGTGTTTTTTTGTTTTAGTTGATTTAAATTAAGCGTTTTTCTTTTTCAGTTAAGAGCATAGTCCGGGCGAACAGAGTAAGTTCGAAGCTAGGTGTGTTCATAGCTCTCTGATTTAATTATGAAACACACATGAACACAAACTGTCATATGATTATGTATATGTATTTTATATTTTATTAGTTATTTATAAATTAATTTCACCTTCACTCACAGCGGATCTACTCTCATCCATCAGTTTAATCGTTTTGTTTTTTTTTTTCACTTGCCGGGTGTCAAAAGTGACATTTCAACATTTCACTCTATCTGCTAAGTTATTTTATTCGGAGCTATAGAGCGTGCTCTGAACATTGAACATTTTTAGCTCGGACTCATCAGAGCACTCAGGTTTGTTTTCTCAGAATAAAATTACCGAGCAGATGGAGCAAAAATCTGATCGCAGCTAAATTCACTTTTTTTCGTGTTATATGACAGAGACAGACGGCAGAAAAAAAAGAATTAAACAAATAAAAATGGAGAGCCTTTGACAGTTCAGTCCGCCATTGTGTTTCTTAAATAAATAAGAGAGCTCTTAACAAACTCTGCTTAGACCGTACTCGACATGCCCAACTCAAACTCTGCACATTGCTCTGCTAAGAGTTAGGGGCCAGTTATAGCTCATCAGAAAAGTCCATCAGAAAAATTTGAACAATCGAAATCTGAAACATTTTTCTGATGGCCGGTTATAGCTACCAATAATTCTACGTCAGAAAACAAACAACTTTTTCCTGTCATATCATCAGAAAAAAATTTTCTCATCACAAAAAAATTTTCTGATGCATTCGGAACAGAAAAAAATCGGAACACAAAAGAAAAACGAAATGGAATATATTTTGAGTTTTGGCAATCAGCTGTTCAGAAAAATTAAATTCCATCAGAAAAAATATTTAAATCCATTTTCTGAGTAAATTTAGCAACAAAATGTTGTAATTCTTTTTGTAAAAATTAGTCCAAGCATCGTCTAATTGCATTCAAATTTTACTCAAAATCGAGTTGTAATATGGTCAAATTTGGAAGACAAAATTTTTTCTGATGGACTTTTCTGATGAGCTATAACTGGCCCCTTAAAAGAAAAGAAAGACAACTCTTATAATGTTATGGTGTAACAGCATGAGGTAAAGTGGGGGATATAATAATAAATGATCTTGAAAGCTTATAGATTAGATTAAGACAAAGTACGTTTGAGTAGTGGGGCTAAGAAAAAATCATCTATATTTGAACTAACAATCGAAGTTAGTTAGAAGATAAAAAGATGAACATTCATAGACGAGTATTACTGTGGGATTGGAGAGGATTAGAAATGGCTATGACATTTGATCACTGTTGAGACGTTGCGATGATGTTCAAGAGAAACAAAAGATTCCGAATGAATGTGTGATCTATAAGTTTGAGACTTCTGTTCAAGATATTTAAGTTTAGTATTGATATTTCAATCAAAAGAGGAAAACAAAATTTATATGAAAACCTTAGCATTTAGCTGCGTTTTTAGCTATTTCGAGTATATAATCATTTCATAAGATATGGTTTTCAGTATTTTTGATTCAAATGCCATTAATGAATTATAGCATAGGTGAAATATTTAGCTTCACTGACAGAAGAACACTCAAATTCTACGCGGTTGGTAATACTCTCTTATTTAATGTCAAAATCGGAATTAAATAAGTTGATCATACGCTGCAGTTTCAGCTTCAAAACAAAAAAAAGAGGCTGGGTGCGACCCACACTGATGACTTCCCATTCGTTTAAAAAAAAAAAAACTATTAATTCAATATTTGTCAACATTTTACCAATTGTACAAAATTATACTATGTATAAAATAAACTAAATTAGAAGTCAATATCACTACTAGTTCTCGAGAAATTTGAGTCGAAAAACAATTTTTACCAACTTTCAATAGAATTTTATAGTTTTTTATTTTTTGTAAAAAAACTGTAAACTGATTTTTTTTGAAATTTTCACCAGTTGTCAAACACATTATTTTTCGTAAAATAAAATTATTTTGAGTTTCAAATTGTTTTCCGTTCTTAGAATGTCTGGGTTATGAAATTTTTTTTTCAGTTTTTTTTATTTAAAAAAATAACGGTATGTTCATTTTTTTCCAAATTCATACCAAATCTGTATGACGTTATAATGAGTACATTAAATTTTATTTGAAATCAATAGCATTATTTTTTCGTGAGATATTTGAAACTAACCAAACCGTTATAGTGAAAAAACTACACACTGAATTTTAATAAACGCCCTTTCAGCCTCTTTCGAAGTTATTATCTATTAAACAAAATTTATTTTAAGTCGATATCTTTACTCTTTCTTGAGATATCGACGACGAAAAATGTTACCAGAACGTACGGACGTACGAACGTACGCACGTACGAACGTACGTACACACACACACATACATCACTCTAAAAATGATTGATATAGCCTCTAGGGACCTTGACACGTCGAGAAATGTCAAAAATTCCAATTTGAAAAATCGGATCGATTACAATAACTAACTATGGGAAGTTAAAAATACGGTTGTTAATCTGGAAAAAAAAGAAATACTAAGGGTGTTCTCGTCACCGAAACAATAAATTGTCAGAAAATTGATCATTTATGAAGATAAGGAAAAGTATTGGAGATAAAACGTAGCCTTGTGGCACACCAGCATTTGATTTTTGAATATTATACTTAAAAGCTTCCAGTGCACTTCAAATATAATAGTCGGGAAAGTAATTTTTAATCTTACGAAAGAGAGACTATTATATATTTTCAAATGCTTTTGAACTATATCAAGTGCAACTACCTTTGATTCTTCGAAATGATGTAAGAATTGGTTCTATTTTTGATTGAGATATGATAACTGATCTGTAGAGTTAGGGGAAGACTTTTATTAAAGTATTAAATTTCCTTAAGTGCAAATATGATTCTGGAAAATTGACTGAAATATTAATTTTAAACCAATTATGAGTTCATACAAGCTGGTGTGAGGTCGATTGAACACTTATAAAGAACATAAGAATAGAATAAGAATTTCTACTTCATAAATGCTAATAATCTTAATACCTGCATTTAACTAAATTAAAAGTTAAAAGGTTTCATTAATTGATTTGAAATGTACTTTATTTAATTGAATGACGAACAACTAAACAAAAAAATCAAACCACAATACAACTCACTTCATATTCATATCGTAAAACCTAAGAAGAAGAATTCAAATAAAACTTGTAAAGGCCAAGAGCGTGTTGTTTTTACTACCATAACTCATATAATTTACTCAAAGCAAAAAAACTCTTTAACCTTCATATATGTAGAAAACAGATATGGTCTAAGTTTTTTTTTGTTACATCTAGATGCAACATAATCAATCATGCTTATAAATTCCATATCGACAATTTGATCTATGAACGGCCATAAAACAAAAAATATATATATCTTTATATAAGTATATTTGTACATATAACCCACATACATACATAATTTATAAACTTCATGTTATCCTTGTTCACAACGATGTGTTTCCTTATTCGTCCTTCGGATAAACGTTTTACAAGGATATGGCAAAAGCTCATAATATCAATCTTTTTAACTTTATGACTTTTTCGTGAGATGCCTCACGATTAAGGATATTCGAGTATTTTGCAGAGGAATTTAAGTTACGACTTTACGGATACCGGAACGAGCATCAATCGATATTAATGTGGTGCAATGGAGCAGAAGTCTAGGTATAGCAGTCCAGAGTTTATTAATAGCCACCATTTGCTAAATTTGTGTGCTTTTTTTTTATTTTGTCTCTTTAAGGAAAACAGGTCAAGTAGAAAGTGTCAAAAATCAACTTTACCTAGGTAACGTAGTAACCAATTCTGTATTTCAACACATCGCCTGCTGTCATCGTCACGTGTGGTTTTGAAACTCGTCAATCTCATTAACTGTCATGGTAATGTCAATAGGATAAAATGTCGATGGAGCTATGAAGGTCATAAACTGTTATTACTTTTGATCATGATTGTAATTAATTAGGTGACTGCTGTAAAAGAGAAAAATAATGTAAATATAGCTCATCACATTTACACGTGAAATTAGCTCACGCAGTGAAAGTTATACCAACGACTACGACGTGATGATACGAAGTAGATGGAACAACACAAATAGAAATATTATAACCTTTGCACAATTTATGCACAAGTACTCAAAGCCCACGAGTAATTAGTTTTTCTATGTAAATGGTCACTTTATGGTTAGATATACTACTGAACTTAATACGCCTGTCCAGTCCAGTCACCATGAACAATGTTGACTCTTTTAATTAATGCATTTTACATAAAACGCCTTTGCAGCTTAGTTGTCCTTGGTAAATGTGGGCATATCCATATCCGTATTTGCATTTGGAAATAGAATTTTGAGGACTTTGTGTTTGTGTGTATGCGGCTTGTGTAAAAGTTTTGAACAACAATGGAAATTAGCAAATATATATACATATGTTGTTATTAATTTATACAAATTTATAAATAAAAATACAAAAAATCGCATTAAGGAGATTCCACTTAAACACGAACAGAGAAAATTCCTAAAAATATACTTTAAATTGAAAAACATATTTATAAATAACAACATATTTTTATGGCACATGAACATAATGTAGTGTATATTTTTTTATTGTCATGGAAAAATTAAAGCAAAAAGTTTTAATAAAAAGTTAATTTGTGAACATGAATTTTGTTCAATTTTCTCAAAAACTAGTTTAGTTTTTAGTGATCCACTAAAAAATAATCATAAGGATATTTAATACTATTTAAAGTTTATTCAACAATTTAAGTTAGAAAATATATTTCTTCTTAAATTCATTAATTTGATTTAAAATTTAAAATTTTTAAGAATTGGATGTTTATCATTACAATGTTTGTTATATGTATGTAGTTATGAAATTATTCTGTTGAAATGATATAAGTTCTAAGCACTATTCACAAAACAATAACTAAAGCTATGTATGTACATGTGTCGTAATTGTGTTTTAATATTCATTCGAATTGCTTATTTTTTTAATGTTCCTCTCAGCCTGAGATTTTGATCACACATAGGTTAGGTTAGGTTAGGTTATGTTATGGTGGCAAACACACTTAGACCAACAGTTTGTCCGTTGTGATATCGCAGGGTTCTAAAGAGCCCCCTTACTCGTTAAACCATTAGCAGCTAGCAATGTAGCGTTTAAGACAATTCATAATTTCGGAATTTCTTAGATAACTAGGACATGCAGCTTCTGAAAAATTGATTTGCAGAAACTCCAAGTCGAAAAACATGTCTACCTATAAGGCAGTGTAGGACACCTATAACGGAGTTAATGTGCAATCTACCAATAGAAATCAGCTGTTTTGGTTGTTTAGCAGCAAGCCATGGCCAAATTAGTTTTGTAGACTGGTGAGTTGAGGTCCTGGTCCATTTGTGGTTCGCCTTCTTTATAGTATCATGATTTAGCATACGTTTACAAGTAACTAGATGTTAGATTTGATATCCGAAAAAGGTAATATTGTTCCATTTTTTGCAAGTTCGTCAGCTTTACAGTTACCTGGAATGTGTCTATGACCCGGCACCCATATAAGGTGAATGTTAAACTGTTTTGACATCTCCACCAGAGATGATCGACAATTTTGGGCTGTTAATGAGTTTATGAAGACAGAGTCCAATGATTTTATTGCAGCTTGATTGTCCGAGAAGATGCGTATATCAGTAGTCGATATCACGTTTTCTTTGAGCCTAGAGAGGACTTCTTTGATTGCCAGAAGCTCTGCCTGGAACACGCCACAGTAATTGTGTAGACGAAATAAGAGACATAGATTTAATCTTTCGGAGTATATGCCTCCACCGATCCCGTCGTTGGTTTAAGATCCATCTGTATAGAAGTGAATCGCTTTGTCTGCCAAAAATGACTCATTCTTCCAGGTAGACCGGGAAGGGATGTACACTTGCAAGTTGTTATTGAATTGTGGATGAGGGGTGGTGTGATCGACGTTACTAGGTAAAGATCTGAACTAGTTCACACATAACGATCGTAAGACGTAAAGTCTTGCAATTCTGTCTGACTTTTCGACTACGTCCTAAACGCCTCGCCTGAGTTTTTTAGATTTGTTACGTTTTTAAATATTCCCCCGAGTGTATTTTTTTTTTTCATTTTTTATTTCTTTTAAATTTTTTTATACATTTTTTTATATAATTTTCATACGCTAAAGCACATATAAATTTTAAAAAGAAAGTATTGTGTATTCAAATTTTTAAACAAAATTTTGTTTTGGATTTTCGGCCAAAATTGGTGTACTCTACCAAACGCAATGAGACCAAATAAGCAATTGGTCTATGCAGCCCCAAGTCCGAACGCAAAATTCACCAAACTGATGTCTGCGAAAGGGCGAGTTTTTGTGCACGGCGATGAATCATCGGGTTCTAATGTACACTTTCACTTGGACGATCTTGCGATCATTTGACGCACAAATTTTGGATTGATTACCGAACCTGGTCGTCTCGAATTGAGCCATAAAAAGGCGAAGAGTCGACTGTGAAGGGCCAACACGTCTGCCGTAAAACGAGCGCAACGTTTGGGTTAGCGAATGCTCATTTTGATAAAAAAGTTTAATCGTGGGAACGTGCTGTTTAATCGTGTAACTATTGTCATGGTGATTTAGTATTAGCTTTGTATATAAAACTTATAGTAATATCAAGAAGACGAAAGATTGTAGCGACATCTTAAGGCTTGGAACTACAATTGCTAGATTTGTCTTTGCTAAATTTAATAATAAAATATTCTCTTTTTTACTACTTGTTTTGTATGTTATCCTACTCTCCACTGTAAAAGCGTGTGCTAATTTCTGTGCCACTATCAGGCTAGCGTTCGCAATACAAAATCACGCTTCATGATAATCCTATAGGTTATATACACAAAGTTATTAGTAACTACATAATAATAAACAAGAGATTTGACAGATGTCACCCAAACACGCCATTTAAAAGACTCTTCATAAGAAATTCGGGATGTCATTTTTAATTATATTTGACAGGTACCGGTAGTAAGATTTTTGCTTATAATAGTACAATTTTTTTTAATTAAAGTGGTTAGAACTGCTTTGAGATAAATAAGAGTTTTCATAACGGCTGTATGGCAGGTACCATTATATACACAAAAAGAAGAAAATCCCTTCAGCATTTCGAGATCCACTTTTTTCGTGTTCTCTATCATTGTAATGACAACTTTGACCAGAATCTCTAGTTCAATTGCCCTATATCGCAACTGAAAATGTTTTGAATAAAATTCAAGTTCCATTGAGCTAAAGTTTATTCCATTCTCATGAAAATAAATGACTTCTCGTATTTGTTTGTTGAAACTCTATTGTTTGCTAACGTCTGCTGTCAAGTTTTGTTGAAGAAGACACAAATCAAATGTGGATAGAACTTAAAAGTTATGCAAGTTGCAGCTAGGTTATAAAAAATGTTTATACTTTGATACAAAATTAGTACTTACTTCTAAAAATTAAATGGTTGTAATTAATAAGTACTTAACTTACTTAATAGTAGGTGATTATAATTTTGCGCTGATATCTCTAAAATACTGATCATTATTTCCTTTGACCTGACGTATTTTTTATTAAGATCATTTTGCATCACTTTTCTTAGAATTTTGGACTTCAGTACACTCGTGTCTCTTTCGGATATTGGCTTTAAGCTGTTGCATGGTACTTCATGGTTACCCCAATGAAAAAAAATTTGGGCGAACGCGTTGGCCAACTAAAATACGAAAAACACTATTATATATACAGGGTGGCCATCTAGTGGTACGAGTATCTTTTTAAATTATAGGTTATTTTGACACTTACAATGTTTTCCGCTCAAAATCGCTTTACGCTTGAACAAAGTTGGGAAATATTGAAAACTTATTTCCAAAGTGAATGTTGTGTAGTCCAAACAGTTCGTTTTTCTTAAAGAAATTTTTTCCAAAATGAAGCACCCACCGTGGCAGCTGTACGCAAGTTTGTGCAAAAAGTTCGTTAGACTGGTATGCCAGTTGACTACACTAATGGTCCCCGTTGTCGTACCATGCGCACAGACGAGAATATGACTGCTGTAGCCGAGAGTGTAAGATTCAATTCACGAACATCAACTCACCACCGATCTTAACAGCTCAACATTCCACGCACTAGCCTGAGGAGAATTCTGCGCAAAGATCTCGGATTATTCGCTTACAAGGTCCAATTGACTCAGCAACTGAAGGAGCACGATCAGTCGAGGCCGCCACTTGAACGACGTTGTGTTCCATAATTGTGACGTTAACAATCAAAACGGTGCTAAAGGCACTTTTTTCAAAATATGGAGTGTGGTATACCAAAATTTGCGTATTAAAGAGAGCTATAGAATGGTGAAAAAATTGTATTTCAAAACGGGCTGGTTTAGAAGTTATTACTATTTTAATGTTTTTAACAATCAAATGGGTGCTATTTTTCATACAATACTTGTAATTTTCAAAACAGCTCTATTTTTCTCTAAATGAAATCAAATAGATAGGATTGTTTTTCAAAAGGAGCTAAATAATTTTGGGCGCTAAAATTGTTGCTCTTAAGTTTACCTATCGTATTCTTTGTTAGCATTGTTAAATAAGTTTTAATGAATTCCAATAAAAAGAACTTTTCCTTACTTAAATGTTCTCTTCTTTTTTAATTTTACAGGCATTTGAGAATCAAAATTTAAGAAACTTATTTTCAAAACGCGCTAAATATATTTTTAACAAACAAAACTGCCTAAAAAAAAAAACATTTCACTAAAGGACGAAAATAAAAGGTCCCTTTAGTATTTTTATTGGTCAATCTAATAAAAAAGACTTCTACAAATTTTAAAAAATTTACTGCATTAAATTATCTTAAATATTTTAGGAATTATAGTTTTCCGCCCTTTTGCTCGGTTTCATGTTCATTTTTTTTAGCCTCTGTTTGATTGTTAACGTCACAATTAATGGGAATGTTTTTGATTTCTTTCAATACTTGCTAGCCTTACATCATTTTGAACTACTGGTCTAATGCCTTTTAGCACATCTTAGACCACAGACAGACTCTTTTTGTTGAACATCTGAATCAATAAGTACATTTTAAAATAGTTTGCATATTTCGTACCTTTCATATCTTCAATCTTTGTGCCTTACTTTCAAAATAAAATTAAACAACTTGGTTCTTTGGTCTGCGCTGAGTCTTTGCATTATAAATTTACCAGTATTCCTAAAGGTAATTTTGGAAAAAATAAGTACGCAAAAAACATGATCTAATAATTAAATCGTAGCTTCTCTTATGTTCCATTATCTACGTTTTGGCTAAGTGATAGATTTGAATTCTAAAATTTACATCAATTTTGTATCAAAAAGTGAACTTTTGGAATTCAGAAATATCCATCATCAAAAAAAATGTCTGATTCGTATGTAAAATTCAATTTCTATACAACTAGTTTTAACTATAATCTATGACTTACTGCTTGAATTCGGTAAATGTCTTAGCTCCTCGTTCTTGAATCCTCAAGTGATGATAAGGAAAGAAAACTTTAAAGCCATACAAAAAACTTCAACTTTTGTTCTCCTAGTGCATCAGGAAAATTTCATTTCTTTGCGGAAGTGGAGTACTAAGCCCGCCAATAAATTTATAAATTCATCCTCTTTTATTTTAAATTTCAATTTCCTTTTAAAAGCTGCATAGAATATTAACTACGCAGTCCATTTCTACCTCCGATATAAGCTGCAACATTATGAAAGTTTTCATTAGAGATGAAACATGAAATTAATTTTGCTACTTAATCGTGTTGAACCGAAACCACCACCATAATCCATCAGTCCTACAGAACAGTGTCGCACACTAAATTAAAACTCCACAAAAGAGATGCCTCAACCTGTTTCTTTTTTTTCTGTTTTTGTTGAGGTGAAATGACACGAATCCTTAAAACACTCACAAACATTATATCGTATGCACTTCTTATTTCAACCCACAAATAACTATTCCTCGTAGCCCCGTAACGAGGTCAGAATAAATGAAAGTGCATATTAAGTTCATATTCAATGATAGTGTGAAAGTATTCATGGAATAGAAAAAAAAATCAAATTGAAAACAAAAACGACGGAGGTGATGTTATGGAAGCTTCCCGGGGCATGATAGCGTAAAATGAATTCAAATTTATTCAATCAAAAATCGCAGTAAAGTAAGTGCAAGTAGGTACAAATGTACTTAAAACACATCATATATGCGATTTAGAGGACGTGAGTACTTTGATTTTGTTAAGTCAGGAATTCCACGTGGATATACTTAGGAGGGATGTTTGTTTTTTTGTTTTAATACGAAAAGGCATAAGAATATGTCACGTTTTAGATATTATGGAAGGACTTGATTATTATTTGCATAAAAATAATTCACTAGGTCAGCAATGTAGGAAAAATTGTTCCTTCTTCTGTGTGGAAGAGTTGATTTAGTTATGAAGATATTTGTATATGTACAAATAATGTTCCTGGAAATAATATTTTTTCAGGTCGATGGTGCTTTTAACTAAAAGGGTACTTTTTTTTCAAAAACACAATTGCTATCTTATATTTCCCATAAACATTATAACAGAATAAAACCTTTGAAATTTTATGATTCGTTAACGTTTGTAAGAAAATGAATGCTCTTTCTACAAAAAATAAATCGATCACATGGTAGATAAACTAAAGTATAAAGCATGCATATTTCAATGCCTAAGTTCCTTGTCGAAAATAAACATGCCGATTTGCATAAGTTCTGATAAAGTCACTCGCCTGTTTACATCTTTATAGGTTGGAAAATATAATTTAAAGAAAAATCAATGGAAAACGAAATATTGGAAAACAACTTAAACGCTTTAGTTAAACTGATTAACAGTGAACAAAATCGGTCCTGATAGTATACCCCCATAATTCTGAAAAAAAGTGTTCTTCATCGCTGTCAAAACCATTGCGTACGTTTCTCTATCACTCCTACTGTTCTAAAATCTTTCCTAAAAGATTGAAAATAGCATTTGTCCAGCATGTTCCTTTAAACGGTGACCCATCCTCAACCTCCTAATATCGACCAATTACACTTTAGTCCCTTATTTCTAAGGTCATGAAATATCTGATTAATCATCAGCTCAAGAAATATCTCAAAGATCAATAGCTCCTGAATGATAGGTAATACGGCCTTTGCACCAATCGTTTCACTGTTGATCTGATGGCATGTCTCACCAAAGTTTGGAACAGATTTTTGCATTGTTTTGGAAAAGTAGGAAAAGCACTTGATATTTCTAAGGTACGAGTATTTTATGGAGTTTGACACGAGGCTTTCTTATAGAAATAGCATGCATTTGGTATCAATGAAAGCCTTATTCTTGGACTAGGAATTACCTTCTAGGACGTTCAATACATGTTGTATTAGAAGGTTTCAAGTCTGATCATCATACAAAAAAATGTTGATATTCCCCAGGGCTCCGTTTTGTCTCCGACACTCTTTCTTATTTTTATAAATGATCTTTTATCTGAAACTTCTCTTTCACTTCATTCCTTCGCTGACGCCTTTACCCTCAACTTCTCATGCTCGTTCTAAAACTCACGTCCATCTCCTTCGAAAGTACAGCACTTTAAATGAGGTATAAGAAATCGTGTGGAGTTTAATGCTTCGAAAATTAAATGCTGTCTGTTGCCATTCAATCCGAATGTACCCCTTATGCTATTGTCCTTATATGGCACTTGCATCGAATAAGACCGCCAAAAATGATGCTAAATGCTTAGGATTTTTGTATCGATGTAAAAAAATGTGTCACCCCCTCTGATCTGGCTACCATTTATGAGGCATATTTATGTCCAAGACTCGAGAATAACTCACATCGTCAGGCAGATGCAGCCCAATCTTCTTTTTATCTATTCGATAGAATGTGGAACAGAGCGCTTAAGCGGAAACAGAGGCACCATAAAATTATTCCTATCTCTTGACCACGCTCGGAATATTTCATGTATTTCCTTGTTTTATTGCTTCTTTTACAAGCAATGCTCACTCCAAGTAGCCAGTTGCATTCCTTCCCTCAATCGGTTTCCAAGGATACCCATTACATATACTAGGAATGCCCATCAGTATTCGTTTTTTAGTCACCCAACGGTTTTCCTTTCCTATTTCAATTTGCAAGCATTCAAGACCAATATTCACGACACCTCCATTGACAAACAAAAATTTGTTCTTAGAAATTCTTTAAAAGTCTTACATGTACAAACTTATTTATTTTGTTTGTTTTTTTCTTTTTGAAAAACCAACGACTTGGCATTTTCTTTTCAACTACTACTATTTTAGTATATGGAACTAAAGAATTTGTGTAGGCCATTTAAAAATTTAATTTTGTGCTACATTAAATGTTCCTCTAATGACATCCATTTTTAAAGTTCTCAGTCTCTTAAACATAAGAGCCAAGTATTAGGTTAATGGTGCCATCATTGTTGAGCAAAAGCGTCAAGACCACTAAACAATTAATTTTTTTTCTAAGAATTTTTCCTGATGAAAATGTTCTGAAATGCAATATTACTTGTATCACTAAGAAATACCTTTTTGTAAAATTGAAACTAAAATGGTCGTGCCATTTACGAAATAAATATATAGAATATATTTTGTCAAACGGAAGTTTTATTAAAATCATTAAAAAACAACAAATACATACATAAGTGGTTTAGTAAAAAAAACCATCCCTGCCAAAAGTCAAGTGACCTTAAACAGAAAATTCGAAATGACGTAAATAACTTTGTTGCACTTTTCGATCATCGCAGTATTAATTATTGTTTTCAAAAGCTTATATCACAAGTCACAACAATGAAGCATTTTTTGTTTTATTTTTTCCTCAGAAGAATGAATTAAATTAAACAAAAAAGTTAAGTATACGCCATGGTTGACGCATCATTGTAAAACAAATGTATTAAAATATGGGAGAGGTTGTCGTTAAGCGTTCAAAAAGCTGACTTTTATTCCATAATTTGAACTTTTTTTTTTTCATTAAACAAAGAAGTGTATCTTAAAGTAATAATATAGGTAAGCAAACGTTTCTCATATAACAACAAGGCAGGGGAAAATATAGAACTATAAAAGTCTCTTGTTTTTCAAGAATCCATAAATTTTGGCATACTTCATCAATTTCAAAATCTTATAGTAAAAAATTAAGGAAAAAACAAACTTATTTACATATATGTAAATAACTGCAATGAATTTATAAAGACAATCAACAATTTTAATAAAAAAAAAATGTTATTTAAAAAAAAATATAAATAAAACATAATTAAAAAATTAATTGCAATTGAATTCATCAATTAATAAGAAAATTAATCAATAAATCTTTGTATTTCCATCATAATTCTGTTGAAAAACGTAAAAGATTTTTAGCTATGTAGACTGGGATGAAAATGCTATTAGAGTGGAAATTATAACTGTCTCTCTTATCAATATTTTCACCTAAGGTTTTTAATTTGCGAACGAAATTTGATATTTGGATCCTAATACCTTTACAAACCATAGCAATGATTTCCGGTCTAGACGAGTTCGGGTTATGCAACATTCATTCAAATGGGATTCCTAATCTAATTTATATCCCAGTCAAACAGTAATTTAATGGCTGTGTTGGAAACGATATTGATTTTGATGGATGTAAAATTTCAATTGCTAAAAATTAACATTTTGACTTTTGTGGAGCTATGGCGAGCAAACACCTACAAATAAAATGCACAACTGGGGCATATAAACTTGCTCTTATGTAATAGACTTTGAACTTTAAGAAAAATGAATGATATTAATGAAAAGTGTTCATAACCAAAAATTCATTATTTAAATGGCTTAACTCCTTAGTAGTCGGAGTTAAAAACAAAAAAATATAAATCGTTGTAGCGATTTCTTAAACAAAAAATATGTTCTTATATTCAAAATTTTTAAAACATATTTAAAAAATAAAATTAGTACGTCGACTTTAAGTTTTTATTATTTTGCAAATACAAATTAAATTTCAAAGAGATATTGAGATATTGAATTTAAAGCAAAAAAAAATATTTTTTTTTTCAAAATTCCAAAAAAATACTTTTTTTAAGTTTTTCAAACTTCTTTGAAGTTTCTGTGTACAAAATTTCACTTAAGTCCATTACGTAATGGAATCGCTGATCAATCATCAGCTCAAAAAAATATCTCGAATATCAAAAGCGTCTGAATAACCGCCAAATAAGGCTTTTGCAGCAATCGTTCCTACGGTGATCGGATGGCATGTCTCACTAAAACAAAGATATTGTTTTAAAGAAAGTAAGATTATTGCTCTTGATATTTCTAAGGTATTTGAGAGGGTTTGACACCAAGCTGCCATATCAGAACTCTAAAAATCAGAAGTATAAAAAACAGTTGATTGTCAAGATTCAAAAAAATTGAGAAAACCACATTTCAAAATATTTAGTTTTCAAAAAACGACTTTGAAATTTTTTTTTCAAATTCAAAAGAAAATGTTTTGAAAATTTGAATACACAATACTATTCAAACTTTTAGGAAGATTTAGGGTAAAAAAATTCTGTTTTGAGAAATTCGAAAAAAAATTGTTCTGGAGGATACCATTAATTAATAACCATTTTTTGGAAATTTAATTTTTTAACCATTAATTTTTTCAAATATTTTTTTTTAAATATGTTTTTTGGTTGAAAAAAAAACAGACAAAAAAGTGGAGTAAACCTAAAAATACTATCAAAATTAATAAAATATACAGAAATGCGAAACCCACTGTTTTAGTCTCCCCTATTTACGAATGCATATCTTACATGGTTTGATCTCAATTATTTTGCAGAAAAAAAGCCATATGGATTACCCATTTGATTCGGTTTTTACGCGGCGTTAAAAGTGATGCAATACACAATTCAAGCCAAAATCGCGTTAATGGTCTATCTCCGTTTATTCAATAAATATGAAAATCCTATCAATCTTTTCAGTTTTCTTCTCCTTAAGATGAAATGTAAAACGAGAATTTTCCTATCATAAGTCAAGAAGCTAACTCTGTTATATCTATGGAGAAATGTGCACACATGATTCCTTGAACTAACACACGTCCAATGTTTACATGTTTAAATGAAATTTCTCAGTAAAAATAATATTTTTTTGTTCCCTTGCAATGATTTAATCAAAACTCCAAAACACCAATCGAATTGCACAAAAACTAAAAACTAAACGAAGGGCCAATAATTGTTTTAAACCAAGCCACAAACAATCCATCGTTAGCTGAAAATTCAATATGTCAAAATGGTACAGCAATTGGTATTGAATTCGCAAAGCCAAATCGAATTCACTAAAACTGTTCACCCAAACGAGGACGTGCTCTCCAATGCGGACATTGATTGTTAAATTTGCCAAATGGAATCCAATCCTGCACCAGATGTTGGATGGCATGGTGTATATTTCGGGGTTGAGTTCGAGTTCGATTTATGTGCAAATAGGGAAAGTTTGTATTTTTTAACACTATCGTCGGATATTTTGGATAAGATTTTTTTTTGTTTTGTTTAATCCTTTTGGGATTTTGAAAGCAAAATAATTTTAAATAAATGTTCTCATTCTTCAAAGAACAATTGAGCTTTAGAGTTTCGCATTCGACTGGAATTATATAGTGAGTAAGTGTGGTCTTTTTTTAAATTCCAACAATATAGCGAAAAGTCGGTTTAAATTTTATTCACTATAATTAATCTTTTGTTCGTGTTCTACCAACCAGAAATCATTCCCGACTCTAATTACTTAATTAGTCTTGTATCTTATTTCACATAGAGAGCAAATAATAAAATATTCCATCTCTTCGATTTATCAATAACAATTTACATCGATTGCGTGCTTCAACACGGTCGTTGTGGTTTGCATGTGAAATTTTTAAGCCAATATCATAATGGGAAAACTTTCATCATTGTACGAGTATATGACATCCTGAAGTGACAATCATAATCAAATTTATATCTTGTCATTTTTTTTTTCTATAAAAGTATTCCCCAAATATACTTACATACATGTGTATAAATATGTACATACGTACTATGTATGAATATTTTAAAAATATTAATACCTACATGTTGGGCGCCATTTAATAATCAATTTTTCATCCTCTTTATTTCAGTGCATGAAGGCGTATGTGGAATTTGAAATATCAGAAGGAGCTTATGACATATCATGTCCGGATGCACAATGCCCATCGCAGGGTGTTGTTGCATTGAATGAAATCGATAAGCTGACATCACAAAACCTTATGAAGAAACATCATCGATATCGATTAAATCGAGGTAAGATTGCTTTTTTTTTGTTTATTGTTTCTTGTCTGGTATAATAATTTTAAGCTCATTACAAATGACATGGGAGGTTTTGTGAAGGAGTATGTAATTTATAGTATCTTTGTTGTCCTCTTCCTTCTTTAAGGGGGTGTAGACACTTTAATTTATTTCAAATTAATTCGACATATGTGCATGCCTTGATGCTTTGCGAGTACTAATTAAATCAAAAGAGTGGTAGAGGTTCTATCTCCAAGTCGATCAATCAGTTTATATTCTTGACATTGAGTTACAAATGTAATTATATATTTGTGTATCTACGAACATCGAGCGCTTGAACGTTAATTGATTAGAAGTAGGTATTTGTTTTCTTTTTGACATGTGACAAGATAAAAAGTGGGAAGGATTTCAATTGAAATTGAGTTGGAAAAGACAAATTCGATGGTACTAAGTGGCTTTTGAATATTCTACAAATGTGTATGCCCATATTGAACCTTGCACTATAAATGGAGCATATTGATACAAAATTATTTAGATTGGTTCTTTAGTATGGATATATATATGTATACCTTTAGAACCATCCTGGCCTCAAATTAGTTTCGACTGCTTGAACTAGACCAGATTAAGTTGAGCTAACTATACTCTTACGTTTCTGTTATTTTTGAAAGCGAAGCAAAAATGAAGAAAAGCTTTCTTTTTTAAAATGACAAACACAGTGTGAGCGTTGGTTAAAGAGGATAGGGATGCCTTTGCACTGGTTTTGAATTCTTGAAGATTATAAAGGGAAGAGACATACAGCTAGGTAAAGCATTCCACATCCGAGCAGTGCAGTTAAAAAAGAAATCTCTCTACTTATAGGGTAAACCGATGAAATTCTTAGAAGCACCACTATTAGTATTGTTTCTTGGAGACCAATTCGACCAGCTTTTTCCCTGGAGCACTGATTATAAGAGTAGCGAAAAAATAAGGCGAAGAAACAATAAGAGACGTTAATATTTCACCTATCTTTTTAAACTTATTTTCTGAATTCAATACAGAAGATTCAAGTATGTTGAACGCAAGCACTACTCCATTTTTGAAAGATCTAATTTGGCTTTTGGGCAAATGAACACTTTACATCTAGATAAGATTAGGAGACGTTTAAACAGACGCTCCAAAAAAGTTGGTCTGTGTTGCATATATCGACAGCTGAAATGTTATCAATTTTCTCGCTATAAGTGCCACTCATGTGCAGTGCAATGGACGTGGAATCCACTTTAATAACAGGAAACACCATTAAATTCTACGTTGGTTTTGATTCTTCCTTGGACTTTCAAGATCACAATTTAATAAGCTTATCATAGTTGAGCTTATCTTCAATCTGACTCCGTATACTTAGGACAAAGATGTTAATCCCGAAACGAATGTAAAAAACTTACGACACTATCGTGTGCAACAAAGTTTAATAGATTACAAGTTTAAGCGAAAATATCATTTATGAATATAAGAAAGAGTGTTGGAATCAAAACTCAGACTTGCGGCACACGAATTTCGAATAACAGTCTAATGCACTTTGTATTGAACGAACCGAAAGGTATTTTCTAACCGAGCGAAAAAGAAATTCTTGTATGCCAAAATGGATATATTTTCTATAATAATATTTGTTGCTGAAATCTACCAATCGCTAGATACATTCTCCAATATGATGTAAAGATTTGTGCCATAGTTCGGTAAGATATATCATCAAATTGCTACGAAAATCGTGTTGATTTATTTTTATCTGTTTGGGAAACGGGTTGGACAGATTTGCATTAACTCAATGAGTGATAGATAAAGTAGGACTTGATATTGATTGAAAACTAGATATCCTTCTGAGCTCTTGAAACTGAACGACTGCAAAAATAAAACGTTCCTTTCAATCGTTTGTGATATTAATTACACGCAGCGTTGAATTAACAGCAACCTGTGTTGCAAGCGATATGGCTTCCTTTCGTGAGCGGTCAACAGAAGTGTCATTGAACATAAGCGTTGAAAGTTTTTTACAACCATTGTACATAATAGCATTGCGACATTTTAGTATGTTTTTTCTCAATATTTGAGCATGTTGAATAGACGATTAAGATAGAGTTGGCCTTATCACTTTTGAAACTTATCTACTTCACTAGCCCCGATAGGTTCTCAAGATTTTTCCCTTTTCTGAAGGATACTGAAAGGAATTTAATTCTTTATCATATCTGTACTGAAATAGACGTAATTATGAAAGAAGCTTATTGACTAGTTCAAGTTCCTGAAAAACATCAAGACAGTTTAAGTTGAATTCTACCATTCTGTTACCAGTGGTATATGTAAGTACCGAGTAACCGGTATTACTAGGATAAAGATATGACCTGTTTTTGGCCAGTCCATCTGCCATTTCGTTCTCGTATAATGCTCCGGGAACAGGGCTGCCAATTTACTTTATTTGTATGCATCTGCTAGATAGCAGCTTATTTGTACTTTTTTTTGACTCATTTTTATAGTATAACGATCCTAAGTTCATCGCAAAAATCTACTGCAATTTGCCTTCAGTTTTCCAATCAGCTCCTTTTTATCATGAGGAAAAAAATGCATAAATAATAATTTATGAAGAACAGTTGCTACACTGTGAAATAAACGTTTGCCAACTGTCAGGAACAGCAAAAATGGAGAGTTTTTATTATCTGCTACTTTTTTTTTACAAATGCGCTCAGCATTGGTATCTCTGCCCGGGACCCATCTGAGAGTTACTCTGTTCTTTGCGCTGAGAAACCTTATGTCATTCCGGCTACGAAAGGTTAATTTTCCGTGTGATTTATACTAAATTTTATAGTTCTGTCTTCCTTCTGCATAGAAAAGATACAGCAATATCCTGTTCGGCAGGGGCCGAATCTATCCAAAAGATTAAAAGCGGATGGACAACAATATCCAATATTCCTGTGAAAGGTCACAACTGAAACAAAGCAAACTTTCTTGATTGTTTTTTCTCGTATTCAGATAGAAAGAGAAAACAATTTACTTAAACTACGTTCAATGAACTGAAGTTCGGATTAGACTGTGAAACCGGGCGACTCGAACTTCAAATTTTAGCTCCAGTTCAGTATTCGATTATGGGTGTACTCACTGCTACTCCTCACATATTTAATTGGTATGCTAACTCCATCGAATATTCTTTTGAGCTTATGACCATTATCACAGAACATACAACCAATTCTACCAATAAATTTGAAGACGCAATAATGGGACTTTCTTCTTTGATTTAGAGTTGTCCTATCTATCCATTATTTAATCAAATAAATGACTATCGTCGTTTGATTGTAGGTGTAATTACAGCCAGCTCCCGAATATTCAATACAATGTCTGCAGTTAAACATCACTGTTTATTCCCTGCCTTTGGGCCTTGGCACTCAATTATCTATAGTAGTTTTTCCAAGAGCATGATCATAAGGTATCATGACCTATCATATATTTATGCATAACAGCCTGACTCCCCACACTTACCATGGCTTACAGTTACCCTTCTGTGCCTTCGATTACCTTTAAAGCCATATAACTATGTGTTGAACTATTAGTTCTAAGACTTACTACTTGTAACTTCTCCAATATAATAATAGTTTAAGGACATAGAAAACATTGTTGACAGTTCTTAATTTAATAGTTAGTACACTCATTTAAGCGTTTAGTCCGTTGACTAATTGTTCGCCTTGCATCATGTATAATGTACCAAGTTTCTTCGAAGTATTTGAAATGATTTTCTCCGAAATACTGGCACCCTTGGTGCAACCGAACAAGCTTTGAGTAAATTTCTTCCAAAACGTTATTTCGGACTGTTGCCTTTATGTATTGTAATTCGTAAGTGCTGTTAGTTCTAGGTTTTGTACCAATTTGTTCCCTTTTTTTTAAAAAAATCGAAAACACATTTAACCTTAAAATCTAACTTTTTCTTATTTTTTAAATCTTTTTTTTAGAAATAGAATTGGACAAATTCCGAACTTGGTGTCCAAGAGCTGGTTGTGAGACTGTATGTTTGGTTGGTTGTACATCTGATTCGGCGCTGGCACCATCTTCATTAAACGAAGATAAAGACAATGCAATCCAACAAGCTGCGCTGTGCCCGGTTCAATGTCCCTCATGTAAAGATGAATTTTGTTCCGGTTGTAAGAAGCCGGTAAATTTTGAAACATTTTTATAAATTCAAAACTTTTTATCACTAATTATTACTCTTTTATTCATATAAAGTGGCATCCAAACATGTCCTGTGATGAAAACAATCGGCGATTGGCAGCCGATGGCCAAGATGATATTGGCATACCATTTGATAATGATTTGATCAAATGCTGTCCAATGTGTGCTGTTCCTATTGAGAAGGACGAAGGCTGTGCCCAAATGATGTGTAAACGTTGCAAACACGTCTTCTGTTGGTATTGTCTAGCTAGTTTAGACGTAAGTTGTCAAAATTAATTTGCACAATTGAATAATTCTCATTCACATTTATGTTTGTACTTTCAGGATGACTTTCTTTTACGTCATTATGACAAGGGACCATGTAAAAATAAATTGGGACATTCCCGAGCTTCTGTTGTGTGGCACAGAGCTCAAGTGATCGGCATTTTTGCTGGTTTTGGCATTTTACTGCTTGTGGCATCACCGCTCTTGTTATTAGCAGCACCCTGTATTATTTGTTGCAAGTGTCGCATCTGTAGTGGTGGCAATAAGATGGAAGAAGGCGAAGGTGACATGGAGGAGGCTGCAGCTCTTCAGAGGTTAATTTAAATTACTTACAATTTCTTTTTCAAAATTCATATTAATCTTTTTTTTCAGCTAATATCCAAAGCTGCCACCTGCGCCATCTATATCAGCTCAGCAACACAGTTGCAACAACGGACTCAATCTTGGCAAAATAGAATCCGAAAATATGTATATGTATTATTAAGAGCGTTCTTTTATTTTCGCTCGAATTGGATTGGATGACAAAAGTGACATATCGAAGCTTTGAATAGCATCACAGCAAAAGTCAGCCCATTTTGACTGTAAGATCACAACGAAAATATAAGAAAAAAAAATCTCAAACAAAATTTATTCTGTGAAAACTGCAACAATTCCAATCCGAATTGAAAATTTAACACAAAAATTAATACAAAATTATTTGTTATGATAACACAGACCTAAATTTGACGATCTCATATGCAAATAATTATTGTCGATATCAAAATGATAATTCGGGTCTAAGAGTCAGTTAAGCTAGTGTTAAGTTGCATGAAAATCGACTTGGCCCGATTCTGTCTTCCAATCGAATTCGTGATTGCAAACAGGAAACGCAAATATTAGACGTGTATGTACAAAACTGCGTACTCCACAATATAAACACATCCATTATGAACTTAATTTTATTAAATTTAAACTTTTAAGATTCAATTTTATTATACTTTCTCAATTAAAATTAGAATTAAATTTAAATAAGCAAAAATAAAAACAATTAAATTTTAGATAGTTTCTTATTTAAAACAAGTATACCTACCTACCTAATAAATAAATAGATAAAAACCACTTTTTTCTTAAAGTTTAATAATTAGATTGGGTTGCAAATTATTATATCTATAGATATTAGATAAATACATCATATTTATACATTTAACTAAATTGTGATATTTACAGTGATTCGATTTAAAACAGATTGAAAAAAAAATTCATACAGTTAAGGCGGATATGACGGAAAAGATTTAAATATTGAGATAGAAAAAATAATACTAAAGAGTGCAGCAATTTTTAGTAAACAAAAAAGTAATAGAAGGAACAAATTATTATTATTGTGTTTTTTTATTATTATTATTTACATATATAAACAAATGGTGTGGAGAACAAATATGAGTCCAAGTCCATCCTTTCTTTTTACATTTAACAAATTGTAGATAAATAACTTTTATTAAATTATATATCAAAAAATATGTAGATTTGTTTTAATTAAATAACAAAACTCGTAGTAGATAAAATTTTCAAATAAATCATTGTACACGAAGATTAAATTAAATATTTGCATTTGAAGAAATGCTTTTATGATCTAGATAGATATATAAACAACACACACACAAAACACACTGAAGTGAGTTTTTTTTTAAATTTGTTTAATCATAATAATATGTAACTTATAATTATTGTAAGTTAATTTAATAAAAAATAATATTTATGTAAATTTAGAGAATAAACCTATCTATATAGAACCATAATAATTGTTTGCATATTTAACATAAAAAAATATATGCCGTAACTATTCTTATTAAATATATGATAATTATTAATATATATATAAATATATCGTCATAAAAATAATATATAAAATTAATACGCTATTAAGCGCAAAAAATTCAATAAAAAATTCAAAACTAGAAAATGGCTTTATTTTTTTTTTTATGGAGAAAGACCGAACGGTAGCAGACTAATTTTGGATCCTTCTTCACCCGATTCTCTAGTACAGACACCTGATACTTCTATTGCTTAACTTCTAGGGCCTTGTTGTTAACATTTTTCTAATAGAAATCACATGTAAGATTAATTTGTACAACAACAACCCAAAAAGCTATGGTCCCTTTTAAATGACAGTGACTGTATTTTCCCTAGAACATGTCAGCTGTTACCTCTAAAATAAACACCTATCCACCACAGACTCACAGACATTGGCCGCGTTCAGAATTCTATTTTCTATCCAAGGCAATATGTTAAGTTTTGTATTGTTGTTATCCCTTGTAAAAAAACGGCTGATGACAAGAACATTTTTGTGGATTCTTGAGTTTTGATCTTAATTAAAGCCAGCACATCTTTAGGTGCTAGATTTCGAATACCGATGGCACAACAGGTGCCTTATAATTGCATTACCGCCTTCCCATGTAGAGGGTTTTTGAATAAGAGCAGGTAGATGTTGAAATGGAATAAAACAAGCTGTGTGAAGTATCTACGAAATTCGTTTTTATTTGAAAGGCCCATGTATAAGGAAGATGACATCATTCAAATGCTCGCCTCGGCTTCTTGCAGTTTTAACGAACCCGAATGGTCCATTTTCAATGACTCTTTCGAATAGATTGGACTAAATTTTATCGACTATGTTACGTTTCCCACAAGAAACAGTTTAACGGGGTTAAATCGAAAGACATTGTTGGCCAATTCGTAGCACATCGCGGTAGATAACTTTGCCCTTAACTCATTCATGCAGAATATCATTCATGGCATCCGCTGTGTGACACGTAGCACCGCGCCGCCGCACTATGGGACCAAATGATGAAATCCATCTCAAAAATGGTTTTGGTGAATTTCGTAATTTGAAAAATCTAATGATGGGATTATATACTAGAAATAGGGTTCTTCCAAACACAGTAAATTTTTTGTATCTTACTTTTGTTCTAGGTGCCTAAAATTACCGTTAAAAATGACATTTCGATATTTTTATTTTTTAGAATTATTAGAAGTGAAAGTTTGAAGTCAATTATTTCGTATTTTTCTGGACAGAATGTATAAGTATTATACCTTTTTGAAAAGCCCAAACCCTCTTCTTTACAAAACAGCTATATTTTTTTAAAATTTAGTTCACTAGTAAATTAATAAAAAAAATGAGTAAGTTGCAGTATCTTTTTCATTTTTTTTGTTTTCAATTAAAGTTTTCTCTGTTAGCTCCGGCTGCCTCCGTTTAGTTAATGGCTGTTTTGTATTCTAAAAATATTTTTAGTTTGGAAGAAAAAATAAAAACTTTCGCATTTTCATGCATTTTTGTTTAAGAAGAAAAAACGTATGATGAGAAAGAAAAATAAGTTTTTAGAATAAAAATTCGTTGTCTTATAACTTTATTGTTAAGTGATGAAAAAAATTAAAATTTAGCAAAAATGTGGTACCTTTATTGATGAACATAAATATGTATTCCAAAAAGTTTTAGACCATTATTTTATTACTTTAGCTCAAAATTTAAAAAAAAATATGTTATTTTTGTCAAAAATTCAAAAAAATAACTGTTAAAACATGTGCAACACATTTTCATAAACATCATATAAGTGACTTTGTTTCCACTAAATTTATAAGTTTTTATCAGTTATTTCCAATATTATTAAAATTCAAAATTTTATTTTTAGAATAAAATATTTGTTTTCCAATTTTAAACTTCCTTACTCATATTTATATTAAAAAAAATCATAATCAAATAAAAATAAATGCCAAGCATTTGAGGGTGGGAGGGGGTGTGTGGGGTATGTTGCATATAATACAAATGCAGGTACATATAAATAAAAGAAAACAGAAGAAAACAAAAAGTTAACATTTCACTTAAAAGAGAACTGCATACAATATGTAAACTGAATCGTAAACAATACCAAAAGCAACAACAAAAGCATGTGAAAATAGTCTCAAAGGTAATAGAGTTGGCATGGGACAGCCAAATTGTTGTTGTAACATTAATCAATCAAGAGGCAACATTCATAGATAATGTAATGAGATGACTAAGCTTTTATTCTCAATAAAGCGTTTGAAGGATTCGCATTAAATTAAAAAAAAAATCAAAATGAGAGAATTTATTTGCAAAGGAAATGTTCAAGATCAGCTACGAACGAAGATGTTCTACACACTTTATTATATACATCTGATCCGCATATATCTAGTCAGGTAAAACCAAATTTGACGAGGCTAAAGAACTTTTAAACATACATTAACATCGATACAAAACCTAGTAATAAGATACTTTTGAATTACGTTTTATGTTTTTTTCTTTATCTTAAGGGTAAAACACTTTCATATATCAAAAAGGGGCGTGGCAGTTCACGGGTTTTAGTAAAAAATAATACTTTTCATAAATTAATTTCTACATATAAAACTTAATCAAAAAAAAAGGCCTGCTTTTAATGAACTTTAAGCTGAAAATTAAAAAAAAGGGGCGTGAAAGTGGGCGGGAAAGTTGGCAGAAAAAATATGCATCTGATGTCTCGAGTTTAAAAAACCTCAAACAAAAATGTTCGGCTTCCTGGACACTAAAAATAAGAAAATAACAAAAATCAAAAAAATATGGGCGTGGTAGTGGGCGGATTACACAAAACCTACTTTCAGATGTTTTCATCGGTAAAAGAAAAAAACTGTACAAATTTCATCCAAATTGTTGCAACAATTCTTGCTCCAATAAATTTTGACCATATAAATTAAAGAAAATCTACAAATTTATATTTATATTTATTTCTATATAAAACGTTTTAATATTTTAAGTTCTTGGTTATACAAGTATAAGTGTGCAAAATTTCAAAAAAAAATATTGAGAAACGAAAAAGTTATGGATTTTTGAGATGGTTTGCACCATTTGGTCCCATAGTGCGCCGTCCTGCTGAAGCCATATGTCTACAGGTCCTAATGGTTCAATTTTGGCAGTAATAGATTGGTTATAACCAGTGTTGGGACTTCGCAGAATCCAAAGAGTGGTAGAAAGGTTGTCAAAAAAGTGGTAGAAAAGTGGTAGAAATTAAAAGTCATTTTGATGTAACAAATATTATATTCAATAACTTTATTAAAAATAAATCAAATAAAAAAATAAAATAAATGACATTTCAGTTCTTTATGTTTCAAAGATCACATTATAATCTGGAAACAAGTCATATATATACATATACAATTTCATTTAGACTTGTTCCAAACCAAAAACTTAAATCTATAACATGTAAATCGTCAAAGATCTAAATATTGAAGCATATTTTACTAATGCTACTGGAGGATCAAAATTTTGATCATTGAGTTGAAAGTTGTTGTTTCCAATTTATTTCTTCTTTCATTTTTAATATTTTTCAAATCTGAAAATTTACGTTCAGCAGTAGCACTGCTATACGGTAAGCAACAAAGCTCGAAGAAAAAGAAATGTTTTTAAACAATAACTTGTCCATACCATCAGTTTTAAAAATTTGGAGTAAGTGATTTTCTCCTATTAGTTTTCTCCACTCATTATTTATTCATTCTAGGTTCGTTATATTTGGTGAAAAATGTCTCGTTAGACCTAAAACTGATGGCATTGTTCCATCAATGACGTTTTTTGGATTTAAATATTTTAATAATTTTATTTTATCGTTTGAAAAGTTAAGTCTTTCTCCAATTTGAAAACATAATTCGACATAATAGCTGCACATAACTTTTCTTAATTCCATTAGTTTTTGTTCATAGATATCATTTTCTAATGAGTACCCTTCAAAGTGAAGGCCAATACACATTTGAGAATATGGTAAATAGTTTTCAGGGTTTCTTATATTTGTGTTTGTATTAATATTTTCTGACTTTACAAAATTGTTCATTATATTTAGTTTTAACGTATTCATACTTTCGATCAAAAAGTGTATTTTTGTGTTCTCAGATTGAAATATTCTGTTTAACTCATTTATAATTTTCAGATTTATTGACAAAAAATTAAAAAAAAAATTAAATTGTCTTTATTTTTTAAAAAATAAAAAAGTTGTGAAGTCTTAGAAGAATAGGTTCTTCAAATGAGTGCAGTATAAAAAAAATGCAGAACTTGCCCTATAGTACCTTGAGTTTGGCAAAATTCTAAAATTTGATGAATGATGAACCCTTCATAACAGCAGCATTGTCTGAAGCAAATCCAATCATGTTTTGAATTGGAATATTAAAAAGTTTCAAAGTTTCTACAATTTTATTGTAGATTGATTCAGCTCTTGAGTCCTCTAGCTCAAATAACCCAAAAAATTTATCTTTTACTGCTGTCTCAACTGAATTAAAATAACTCACAAGGACAACAAACCATATTTTTGATGAAATATTAGTGTTTTTATCAATTAGTATACTATATTTTTTGATTCTCAAGTCTTTGCAATGTGTTCCGAGGCATATGGCCTTAATAAATTTTTAGGTGTGGATGTGGTCGTATGGTATACGGTAAAGTAAGAAGATAGGTGATAGGTCAGTTGCAAAAAGTGGTAGAATTAGAGTTTTAGGTGGTAGGTTTTCATGAACCGTTCTGAAGCGCTCACTATAGATGATGACTGCCTCACGCCTGGTGAACCTTGTATGAGTTAGTGTTTTATCATATATATGTACGTATATGGCAATTTAGCTATTCATTCAAAAATGCGCTTCTTGGCTAAAAATGACTTCTTGGCCAAAATTGGGGTTCTCTTATACTGCGTCTCCACTGAACGATAATCTGAGATTTACTCAAATCTACTTGAAATCTTCTTGAAATCACTAGATTTACCATACAAAAATTAATCATCTCTATTCGAGATTTCGAATAAATTTACTTGAAATCTACTGTACTGAACGGATTCACTTTTCCATTTCCAATGAATCTGACAGTTTGATGGAAGAAAAAAGAAAAAAAAAACAGTCTGTTGACAAACTGAACAAAAAAAAACATTTTAATAACTGTAAACAGCTTCAAACTACTTGATGCCGCAAAAACTTTTGATTGGAGCGTAATGGTAAATACAATTGTATTTTAGTTGAAATAAAAGATTTTAAATATATGTATTTCTAAGGATAAGAAAAGAAAATCAAAAAGAAGGACGTTGTGGTCGAAGAAAGAGGAAGCACTGTTGGTGGAGGCTTGGGCAGAAATAGCCAACAAAACTTTCAATTGTAACACTGCTTGTAATTAAGATTTTAGATGTCAAAATAAATCTAACAAGTCCAGTGGAAACACTACTAGATTATTTTAAATCAAACTGGAAAGTAATCTAGATTATCGTTCAGTGGAAACGTAGCGGTCGGAGAACTAACGGAGTTTTAGTTTTCTATGGACATGAACTTTGAGCTCCTTGGTTAGTTGGATCTTGTATGGGTGTAGGCCCGAGTCCCGACGCAAAATTTGCCAAGCTGAAGTCTGCCAAAGGCCAAGGATAAGTTTCAGTGCACGGCGAGGAATTGACTGCCTTGGGTTCTGCTGTACAATTTCACGAACCGTGGTGATGTTCACGCCCAATATTGCGATTGTAGACGTACAAATTTTGGTTTATTTATTAGCGAACCAGTTGTCTCAAATTTGGCCACCAAATGTTGAAGAGTCGACTTTGAAAGGGCCATTACGTCTAACGTAAAATGGGTGCAACGTGCCAATGTTTGCACTAACGTACACTAATTTTATTAAAAAAGTTTTATCATTTGGACGTGCTGTTTAATCGTGTAATATGCATTGTTAATTTGGCATCAGTAACTAAATAATATAAAAAAGTTTTGACAGATATGTCACCAAAACAACATGGCCGCCACATGCGTCTAAGTCATAGAACTAACCACGGTATACGGCTTTTCAATTTTAAACTCCTCTTGTGTAGGCTTTATTATGATGATTTCCAAACTTTGACAGGTGATTGCGGACATATCTTTGAAGCGGCATCTGTCAAATTAGCTTTCATTTATTTAATCTGTCTTGGCAAATCAACATGGAGAATCATAGCTTTGAAAAACATGTCCAAATGATTAAATTGTTCTATGAAAGTGGGCATTTTGTTCGAGCTACATTTCGAATATCAAAAATCATATTCAGCCACGATTCCCATTTCTGGATGAAAAAAAAGATCACAATCCAAAGAGATCCACTTAATTTCAATGCATCCAGAGAAATTCACTCTTTGGTGTAGATTTTGAGCTGGCGGCATTATTATACCATACTTCTTTGAGAACGACGTTGGCCAGGTCATCACCGTGAACGGTGAAGGCTATTGGTCGATGATAACCAATTTCTTTTGGGTCGAATTAGATGATATGGACTCCGAAAACATGTGGTTTTAATGCAAAGGGCGGTACGTGACACAGGGCCCATGACAAAATGAACATTTTGCACGAGTGACTTACAAACATTGTCAAAGGCTTATGGCAATAAATAACAAACCACATACAGTAAACATTGGAAAACGTGAACTAATTAAAACCGAGGGTGTTCATGTTTTTGAGAGTGTTCATGTTTTGGAATGTAACATTTTATGAATAAAATTGTATTCCTACGACATTTTCTTCCATTTTATCGTCTTTTTAATTCTAGTAGTATAAATTCATCAATATTTTATATATTTACACATACTGTGGTACGGCCCAAAATGGCTTGTTGCGCCAACTCTTTGAACATCTTCTTTCTTAACGTAGACATTGTGTCATCCTGTTCATGTTAATTATTCTGAGACGATCAAAGTTTAATCAAATCTTAAATAATCGAGGATTGAAACTTTGAAGAAGTAATATTGTAGATAATAATCAATGGCTTAAGCTATGAGTCCCGCGTAGAAATGTTGAAAAATTGCTGTTCACGTTTGAGAGCTTTTACATTTGTTCACGTTATAGAAAAGCCAATGTAAAAAATACGATGTTCACGTTTTGGGGTAGTTCACGTTTTGAGAGGTTTACGTTTTCCAATGTTCATTGTAATCAGTGCCGTTTGCTAAATTCAGTAGGATTTATGCGCCACAGCTATGGAACTTTTGCGCCAACAACAAGCAACGGTGGAAATTTGAATGATTTATATTTAATACGTAATGGCATTCATGAATAGATGATATCTCTCATATTTTGTTTTATTAAAATTTAAAGAAATGCTTAATGGAAACTCCTTTATAAGCTAGGCAAACAATTATAAGAATTAAAAGATGTCTTTCTTTGAAGTGGAATTTTCTCATTATCTGTTTCTCTCATTTGTATTACATTTGCATATTTTTACCAAGAAATGTTATTTTAAGGTACTTAAACTTTTCTATTCTTGCTGCTGTAAATACAAATTTTGATAAAGTTTACTTGAAAGTTGGAAGCTTAAAATTTAAAATCGTTTAAAATAATACTCGTTCTAATTAGTTGCGAAACTTAAACAACTCTTCTTAGGCTAGCCGCGCACTAGCAATTTTTAGTTGCGAAACTGTTTGGTTACTTATAGAAAACAGATGAACTGTTTGGTTGAATGTCGGTGAATTTGCAGATAATTATATGTTCAATAAAATGGCGAACTTATTTTAGGCAATCGTTTAGTTTGTGTCAAAACACAAACTTTTTAGTTGCTCGAACCAAGCAGTTTCGCAACTAAAAGTTGCTAGTGCGCGGCTAGCCTTATACTACGTTTTCACCAAGAGTAAATCCGGGATTCGGGATTTAAGTGGATTTACCATAAATCTTCTTTAAATCTCGAAGATTTACCATACAAATTTATTTCGTAAATCTAGTAGATTAGAAATAAATCTCTACTAATAGGATCGATCGGTCGAAGTTCGAACTGACCTAACATCCATACGGTGCTAAGTTATCTCGATGATTTTTCATCGTTTGGCACAAATGAAACTCTCTTTCTCTCGCTTCTACTTTATAAGAAAAACTGAAACAACATTAGCACATTGATAGATGCTGTCAAAGTTAATCTTCTTATTAATCTTTCAGTGCGGTGAAAACACCACATAAATCTCTTGCCTTAAATCTCAGATTATCTTTTGGTGAAAACGTAGTATTACTAATGTGGTTTTTGTAACGTAACTTATGCAAATTTACATTAAACAATCCTAAATTTGACAGTCGTACGACGTTTTCACCCAAAGAAAATAGCCGTGTTTTTTTGGAAAAGTTATCCGTGGTACAGTAGGATTTTATATGAATAACAAATACAACATCCGCAGTAGGATCACTGCCACTGACAAATTTATTGAAATAGAAGAAATGAACAAATTTTGTATAATTTTTCATACAAAGAATATAACAAATTTAACAATTTAATCTGAAATCGCAATATCAGTCGGTGAAAGTGATGGTAAACAAATTTCAATCAAAATAATTCCATCCACTAGATCAGAGAAGTGAACCGTATCTATATAATCTATTTTCTTCTAGTTTTACATTTCTTTTGCTCCTTCCGTATTTGTATTATAATTGGCTTTTTACTTCTTTGTTGTATATTTAAAATTACTCATGCGAAATAAATATTAAAATTCAGTACCTACCACAAACAATTCTCTGTTCGTGTAGAATGTGCATAGTGCCTTATCAGGGTGCTGGTTTTCTGCACTTGTATTTCCGCATCTAGATTTATCGATAAATTGCTTAACCATAAGTTATCGTTTTGCCATATTGTGGATTGTGGATTCTGAATTGAAAGCGGTTGTCAAAATAATGTTTGACATTTAATAACAATTTGTATTTGTTTGGTTTGGTTTCCTTTCCGAATTGTGATCCGATTTTAATTTCCAATTTAATTTTGTAAATAATTCAAAAATTGTCAATTTTAATTTGTAAGAAGTCCAACAATGGATGAACAAGCATGTCCACGTTGTAAAACTACCAAGTATCGAAATCCATCACTTAAGTTGATGGTAAACGTTTGTGGCCACACTCTTTGCGAAAGTTGTGTTGATTTGTTATTCTTGAAAGGCTCCGGTTCCTGTCCACAGTGTAATGTTCCCCTTCGTCGAAATAATTTTCGCGTCCAACTATTCGACGACCCGATGGTTGAAAAAGAAGTGGATATCCGACGACGCATCCTCCGTGATTATAACAAGAAGGAAGACGATTTCGAAACTCTTGCGGAATTCAATGATTATCTGGAAGAGATCGAAAATATCATCTTTAATCTCTGCAACAACATCGAGATCATAGAAACTAATAAGAAAATAGAACAATACAAGAAGGAGAACCGCGAAACAATCATGAGAAACAAGGCGAAGATCGGCCGGGAGGAGTATGAACTCGAGGAAATGCTGGAAATCGAGAAACAACAGGAAGAAGAAAGACGTTTGGAACTCTTGGCCATCGAGGAGGAAAACAAAAAGAAGAAAATTCGCGAGAAAGAAGCACTAATCGATGAATTGGCAAGAAGCTATGAAGATGCCACCAAGATTGTCAGTGCATTTGCCGAACAGGCAGAGAAGCAGCGAGAAGAGTCGAAGGTGGTGCCGGCACCAAAAGCAGCTACTCAATTCTCCACTGGCATCAAATTTACACGAGGAGGTGAACAACTATTTCTCCCGGTACCTAAGCAAGACGAAGGTCCCTTGTATGTGCATAAGATTCTGGAACTATTCAATGAGGGCCCGGAACCACCGCCAGCCACAGACATCGAGACGAAGGGTTACATTTCGCATGTTCGCGCCGAGAATTTGGCAGAGAGAGCGGGTGGCTATAGAGCTACAATGGCATGCCAAAGGGCTCTGCAGGAAGCGTTGCAAGGCTTGTTCCACGGTGGATGATAATGAGATTGAAATTTCCTGTACAGCTTTTGTTACCTACCTCCTTAAAATAAAATTAAAATTATTGTTTCAAAAACAAATAAAATATGCTAAATTGTTGTTTATTTAATCATTTTAAGGTTTTACTTTAGCTCATCCTCATACTTAGAGCGAGGTTTACTAGAGAAACCTGGCTTTACTTCGGTTCTTTCAACAAATCTATCAACTTTAGTCAAAATTCTTTCAAAATTCATGTAAAACAAGTTGGTAGTAACGGGAAAAGAACGAACTAGTTGCATCAACTAGGTGGAAATAGGTGGAGAGACTTGTGAAAGATGACAAGATCAGATGCCGGTTATAGAGCCAATAATGGTGATGATGAATTACAATCACCCTTATTCCGATAGTCGTTTTACTAAAACGCCAGTAAAACGACGAGGCTCTAGAAACGAAAATTGGAATTTTATTGAAACGACTATCGTTATAATGCTTAGAAAAGTGAGGAACATAGAGAACACTGCCCTTTTAGTATTATTTAAACACCAAAATGTGGTCTCTAGAGCCTTCTCGTTTTAAAGGCGTTTTATTAAAACGACTACCGGAATAAGGATGAATATCTGAGGAATAGGTCGCACGAAATGTAATTGTTGTCTTTAAATTTAAATGAACTGATTATTTAATTCAATGAGCCTTTTTCAGTTCAAAAAAAAAGTGTTAGAAAAAAAATTGTTTAATTTAATGTGCACAGTAGCGTAGCAAGAAGAGATAGGGCTCCCCGGTAGCAGAAATATACAGATCTACCTAAACAATAATAAAAGATTGGCTTCCCTTTTAGATTGAAAACAAAATGTTTGTGTACTTATATGTTTTTTTTTTTACAAAAGATGCCAGTATAAAATTTCCATTTCGCTTGTGAATTTAAAGATAAATCTGAAATGCACCTACATATATTATCTAATCTAGACCGACTCTATCCACTCAAGAGTGTTGTTATCTTTTATTTTAGAAGCTTTAGTGAGAGGATAATGTTCACAGTACTGAGCATGATAGTTGTACTGTGCATTTTACATAATATGACCGACACAATTTTTTTTGCAAACTTACAAGTATTTGTGCAAAGTATTCATGCAGTGTTTACAAATCTTGCTTGACCATTTAATCCGTTAAAATTAGTGCATTTTTTTTTTTACACTTCGTCTTTTTTTCTTATCACCTTTCGTTGTTTTTGTCATACAAAATCCAATCGAAAACTAAAAGCGGATCATCGAAATATGAGTTTGCATGAGGGAGGTCATAACGACTCGTAGAGATAGGCTAAGCGTAGTGACTTAGAACTCTCAACCATTCCTGTGCGTGTTAATGAGCAGCACTTCTCATGACAAGAGATACTCTTTGAACCAAAGCTGCCATATTATTTTTGCTATATCCACCATTTCACATTATTTTTATATTTTGCGCGCATTAAAGGGATTTTGAGTACGCTTCAAATGTTTGAGCACTGTACGAGCGTTTTAGGAAAGTTGGAGAGGATTTAAAAGGAGATACCGATTCACATCGGTTTTGAATATCTGAATATCATAATGGGAGGGAAATAAAAAGTTGGGTAAAGTATTCCACATTCGTATAGTACGGCTAACGAAAGAATCTCTGAATTTAACAGTACGTGCGAAGTTGGGCTCAAGGGTTAACTGATGGGCACTCCCTGAAGTGCGAGTATTACGGTTAAATTGTTGAAGGGAAGGAATGCAACTGGTTCACTAGAACAATGTTTACAAAAATAACGGTAAACTAATGAAAGACAAGAAACATTACGACGGTGCTCTAGAATTTCAAAAATTTCTATTCCATTTCTATCACCTATCATCTTTAAAGTTTTTTTTTGATTATATCCAAGAGACACAAGAGGGTGATTTGAGCACCTGCCCAAATTTGGGAATTGTACTAGAAGGGCTAAAAAATGTCTTGTAACGTCGAAGGAAACTTAAGCTAAGGGGCCAGTTATAGCTATCATTGAAAACCATCATTGAAACACAAATCAGTGGAACGTTGGAATATTTTTTGACAAGTCGGTTATAGCAATCAATAATTTTGCTGTCATTGAAAAGATGTGTCATTGAAAATATCTGTCGCTTTGATGTTTGCTGAATTACTAGTGATGGGTACCTCATTCATGAGGCAATACAAAATGTCGCATGTTATGTTATTGTTTAAAGTTTTTTTTTTGCTAACTGCAATCATTTAGGCCTATTCGGTGAGATCTTTTATTCTTCTATTCTGTTATGAATTTCAATACAAAAGTTTGAGATATTAACAAATCTTTTATGAATTATAATTTTGGTATTCGGCATGGTAAAATCTGTTATAAAATCTGCTAAGAAAACTTTTATAAAATGTCAAACGTTCGAACTTGGAAAAAATCTTTTACGAATAGCATTTTTGGTATTCAGCATGTCAAAATCTGTTAAAAATCATAAAAGAATAAAAGACAAACTTCTGTGACTTTTATCATAAAAGATTTCAATAAGTACACAGGTGCATCAAGTAAAAATGAATATTTATCATTTATTTCGTCAACGAAATGTTCCTAAAAAGAGCAAATGAAAGAAAATATATTAAAACTCATATCATATAAACATTAAACATATAAGTAGAGTACGGCCATGGTGTTCCCAGAAACATATGAGGTAAATTCCTGTTTTATGGTATACATAGATACCAATAGTGTGTAAGAGTTTACTTCTTTGTTCGTCATCCATTTTAATTATGTCAGATGAAATATTTTACATAATCGCAGCTGATTATGATAACAGATTTTCTTGTTTTGTTTTTGTTAGAGATATGAGCTATAAGAAAAAAAATCATTTCTTTGGGGTTCGGGTGCGTGATTAGTGTTTAGTCCAGTTTAGTTTATAGTTTCCTAATCGCTGCTTTGCTTTCCATAAACCGACTCCCACAGAATTACTCTATATGGCTATGCGCGCACATTAAACTTTTTGTTCCACAACTGCTTGGTTCGAGCAACTAAAAAGCTTGTGTTTTGACACAAACTAAACGATTGCCTAAAATGAGTTCGCTATTTTGTGTAACATATAATTAAATGCACCTCCGCGGACATTCAACCAAATAGTTCATCTGTTTCCTATAAGCAACCAAATAGTTGTGCAACTAAAAATTGAATGTGCGCGCCTAGCCTAAGTGTTTTTTGTGCTAGTCTACCTATCTAGGTACATACATACATATATAACTTTGTATGTTTTATTCAAATTTCATGATCATTAGAATTGTAGAGACGTCATTGAAAAACTTTTTTTTTTTTGTTAAAATGCACATTAAAATAGTTATATCCTATGGGACATTTGAGGTGAGACAAAATACCACCTCATTTCGAAAAATTAATACCTCATACAAACTCATTTTAAATTCGTATCCTACCCATCACTATAAATTACAAAGACAACCTGAATAATTTTTTGAGGCTAGAGTTGATCATTGAAAAAAAAACTGACACATGAGAATAGAAAGAGAATCGAACACAAATCATTGAAACGATTGTGTTCCACTTTGTTGGAACGAAAATCAGCTGTTCATTGAAAACGATTTTCATCATTGAAAAATTAAAACTAGTTTTTTGAGAAATATTGAACATATTTGTTAATTTTTATTTTCAAAAGTAAAATATATAGTTGATTAGCTTCATTTGTATACCAAACATTCTCAGTGTTCATAGTTTAACTATCCCAAAAAGTGAAAACAAAATTTTCAATGATGGTTTTCAATGATAGCTATAACTGGCGCCTAAGTGTACACGATTGGTAGATCTTACAATATTGTCAGATCTGTCAGTGAAAAACATGCTTACAATGTCTTACAATCGTGTAGTCTTACAATTAATTGTCAGAAAATTTGTCTGACAATTAATTGTTAGATCATTGTCTGACAATTAATTGTAAGAAACCTGACAATCGTGTGTACGCTAGCTGACAATCGTGTAATCTTCCAATTAATTGTCAGAAAATGTATCTGACAATTAATTGTAAGACGGTAAATTGTAAGGTATTTGATAATCGTGTACACACACAATTTATTGTCAGGCCTGCCAATTTTTATCGTTGTCTGACGTTTCTGACAATGAAGAAATTGTAAGATGTTCGTTTTTTAGCATCATACAATTTTTTCATTGTCAGAAAATTTGCAGCCAAGGTTTAATTGTCAGTTTCCATAACCAACAAAAACTGACAATTAATTGTGTGTGTACACGGTTGGTAGAAAATCTACCAATCTCTTACAATTAATTGGTAGGTATTAAGCGGGCTATCTGAAAATGAATTGTCAGCCAACTTCTGACAATTAATTGTAAGAGATTGGTATAGATTTTGTACCAACCGTGTACACAGACAACTTATTTGTCAGCTCATTGGTAGATAATTGTCAGACATTGTAAGATCTTACAATATTGTAAGATCTACCAATCGTGTACACTTAGCTTTAGCTTTAAACACTTAAGCTAAGTGTACACGATTGGTAGATCTTACAATATTGTCAGATCTGTCAGTGAAAAACATGCTTAAGCTAAGTGTACACGATTGGTAGATCTTACAATATTGTAAGATCTTACAATGTCTGACAATTATCTACCAATGAGCTGACAAATAAGTTGTGTGTGTACACGGTTGGTACAAAATCTACCAATCTCTTACAATTAATTGTCAGAAGTTGGCTGACAATTCATTTTCAGATAGTCAGCTTAATACCTACCAATTAATTGTAAGAGATTGGTAGATTTTCTACCAACCGTGTACACACACAATTAATTGTCAGTTTTTGTTGGTTATGGAAACTGACAATTAAACCTTGGCTGCAAATTTTCTGACAATGAAAAAATTGTATGATGCTAAAAAACGAACATCTTACAATTTCTTCATTGTCAGAAACGTCAGACAACGATAAAAATTGGCAGGCCTGACAATAAATTGTGTGTGTACACGATTATCAAATACCTTACAATTTACCGTCTTACAATTAATTGTCAGATACATTTTCTGACAATTAATTGGAAGATTACACGATTGTCAGCTAGCGTACACACGATTGTCAGGTTTCTTACAATTAATTGTCAGACAATGATCTTACAATTAATTGTCAGACAAATTTTCTGACAATTAATTGTAAGACTACACGATTGTAAGACATTGTAAGCATGTTTTTCACTGACAGATCTGACAATATTGTAAGATCTACCAATCGTGTACACTTAGCTTTACAATGTCTTACAACCGTGTAGTCTTACAATTAATTGTCAGAAAATTTGCCTGACAATTAATTGTTAGATCATTGTCTGACAATTAATTGTAAGAAATCTGACAATCATGTGTACGCTAGCTGACAATCGTGTAATCTTCCAATTAATTGTCAGAAAATGTATCTGACAATTAATTGTAAGACGGTTAATTGTAAGGTATTTGATAATCGTGTACACACACAATTTATTGTCAGGCCTGCCAATTTTTATCGTTGTCTGACGTTTCTGACAATGAAGAAATTGTAAGATGTTCGTTTTTTAGCATCATACAATTTTTTCATTGTCAGAAAATTTGCAGCCAAGGTTTAATTGTCAGTTTCCATAACCAACAAAAACTGACAATTAATTGCGTGTGTACACGGTTGGTAGAAAATCTACCAATCTCTTACAATTAATTGGTAGGTATTAAGCCGGCTATCTGAAAATGAATTGTCAGCCAACTTCTGACAATTAATTGTAAGAGATTGGTAGATTTTCTACCAATCGTGTACACACACAACTTAATTGTCAGCTCATTGGTAGATAATTGTCAGACATTGTAAGATCTTACAATATTGTAAGATCTACCAATCGTGTACACTTAGCTTTAGCAGCGTTTTTGGCGACGTCAAATACGTGGTCATTCCACACAAGGGTGATGCGCATACCGAGAACTGAGAGCTGTTCTGTTCCTTCAATGCAAGTGCTGCTCATGGCTAGAGGGGGTTATATTATTTTGCTCTTTATCGGCAGAAGAACAGTATTGAGTTTTCGAAGCATTCAATTCTAGGCGGTTTATGGTTCCCCATTTGACAAAGCTATCAAGATGAGAATTTAATGAGCTTATTATACGCTGCCGTTCTAGATCCACATCCAAAGAACAACGACGTGCATCTGAAAACGAGTATGAGACAGCGTTGCCGATGTGGCACGATCCTGCCATTTTGACACGGAAATTTTCTCGTGGCACGGTGGCACGAAAAGTTTTAATATGGCACGTTTTTTTTTTCATTATTTTACCTAAATGCGTTAAAGATAATTGACCCAACCTTTTTAAGAAATAATCCAAATATACAAAGTATTCTGCCACACTTCAATATTTTGGTATCAGAATTTTCTCATCTATTAGAGTGCGAGAAAGATGTTCTTTTTGGCGAAATAAGAAAAATTTTTGAGATTGGACTAGTCGAAAGTATTTTTCTTGAAGATTTAAAAACGTTCTAGGTTCATTAATAATTCAAAATTTATGTTGATTCTTCTCAGTTTGCGTCACGGAAGTGCATCAGCAGGGCGACTGTTTTCAATGCTAAATAATATTAAAACAAACAACAAAAACAGACTGTAATACAAAACAATTAATGCTATAATGTTATATCATGAAATTATTAAGCCTAATAATTGTCAAAATTTCAAACCTACAGCTAATTTATTTATTTAACTTATTATAACAAAGCTTTATAACGTCTTTATATTTTTAAATAATAATAATAGGTACTCATCATGTGATGTGATATAGGTAGTTACATAATACATACTCATTACTTATTATGAACTTGACAAAAACTCCTATTTCTGGAAAATACCTATACAGGAATAGAGGAAATTATTTTTTGTTTGTTATTTGCTTGTAATAGTATTTAATTAAAATTTATTTTTAAAGAATAACTTGATTTTTTTTCATATGGCACGAAAATGTCACAAATGGCACGTTTTTTCAAAGAGTGTGGCACGAAAAATTTTTTTTTGGCGGCAACGTTGGTATGAGAAGCTGAGAGTACCTACTGTCGTCAGCAAAATAATTTAATGGAATAGAAGTTTCAAACAAAAGATCAATGATGAATATGAGTGTAATAATATGTACCTATCTAATAATAGGTGTGTTTTTTTTGCAAGTCCATATAGAATTGTAAAAAAAAACGACATCGGGATTTAGGAGCTTTTTTTCCACATAGCTGGAATCACTGTGTACGCTATGACATTTGTCAGCTTATTGACGACTAGCATCAACCAATCCAAAAACTTCACTTTTGACGTCTCTGAGCAAATTATCGATAACATATAGATAATACTATTTTGGCATCACCATTTTTATCGGGTCTTAGATTAACGCTCGATAATTATCTGGTCTTAGCTAACTCTGTATAGATTTAAGTAGTTGTTGCATTTGCATGTAAAGCGCTTAGTCCCGATGTCGTTTTTTTTTACAATTCTATATGGACTTGCAAAAAAAACACACCTAATAAGTATCTACAATCTAACTACTATGTATCACCATTATATTATAAGAACACAGCAACACTAATGTATCTGTAGTATCTATAAGAACACAGCAACACTAATGTACGCTATTAAAAGATATTATGTATGTGTGCATCATCCAGTTGTAGCATTTTCTTGTTTTTACTCTCGTGAGTTGTAACGGAACTAAGTGGACGCAAATAAAGGTTGAAAAGAAATTATCTAAAACGAGTTGTTTAATAAATATTAAAACAATGAGAAAGAGTGTCGGATACAAAATGGAACCCTGTGGCATACCAGCATTTATTTTATGACTTACATACCATAAACCATCCAATACAACTCATACTGAGCTGTTGCAATGGTAGAGATTGATCAATACCAAATGCACGTATTTTCCATAAGAGAAGTTGATACTAAACTCTATCAAATGATTTTCAAACATCAAGTGCAATAATCTAACTTTCTTCAAAACGATTTAAAGTAGTGCTAGCTTACGTGAGATATACCATCAGATTACCACTGAATCCATTGCTACGAAAGCCATACTGCCCATCATTAAGAAGCTTTCGTTCTTCAATATATTTTTTCAGCTGATAAGTTATCAGCTTTTCCATGACCTTGGAAAGGAGGGACGTATGTGCAATTGGACAAAAATTAGAAGGGGAAGAAGATTCGCCTTTTTTTAATGACAATCTGGACCAATGCTGTTTTCTATCCACTCGGATGGAAAAGCTTATGAAGTAGTTTTGCCAGCGTTGAAGAAAACTTCTTCAGAACAATGGGAGGGATACTATGAAGAATTTTCTTCATAATACAATACAAAATTACCTGAAGAACTGAATCATCTTGATCATTTCTCAAATTGAAATCTGCAAACGTTTAAATAAAATCCTTAAATTCATCGAAAAATAATCGACCATTTTTTTTTCGTCGATGAAAATGATCACCCTGTAGTTCTTTATCGTGCCATGTTGAAAGACTATTTTTGGCAACAATTGGATGTACTTGTCATTAGTGATATGTGCTTCAGTTGCCATAAATCTGGGGCCCTACCGCTTAGTTTAATACAATCGAGTTTTCTCGATATAACCGAGAATAGGCAGTTCCTTATAATGATCGGTCGGTTGTATCGACTACACTCGATCGTATCAAGTTACCTGTTGGCATCTTTGGTCAAACATGAAATTCATTTCTTATATTGTTGATTAGTCCTTTAGTTGTATAAACTTAAGCAAGTATTTTTAATCTACAATATTTGTTTTTTGATGGGTAAAGTTTCTTAGAAGAGCGTCCATCAGAAATGTAAATCCAGTCGTTATAGTTAGAGATTGGATGGCACAATGACGTATCAAATTTAACGAACCGCAAATAAACTTGCAAACAAAAAGCTAAAAGATGTTCTAATTTTCATCAATACTCCATCTCTCTCCTTCGCCACCAAATATCTTAGAATAACTTTGGCTGCAAAGCTAAAATGGAAAGAACTAAACGTGAAGTACATAAAAATGTACTCCCTACTAGGAAAAAACTATGGCCTACCTATCCAGAACAAAATAATGCTAAATAAGCAAGCGATAAATCTCGTTTAGACGTATGGGGCTATACAAAACAGAAATGGTAAGCCCATCCAAAAATTCCAAATAAAGTTTTTCGTGGAATAATAAGTACATTAGAAATAGCGATCCACATCGGGAAATGGTCAATAATGGAAATAAGTCACAATCAGAGACCCAAGCCTCTTAAGCTGATGGTCTAAAAGTTGTGGGAAAGTATTACAAATTTAAACTCCACCAATGGGATTTTAAATTAAGAAAGAAAAATCAGTTGTTCATCTCTCATAAATTAGTCCTGATCCCGGTGGTTTAAGATGAAGAAAATTAACCCTTTGAGATTATTTTGGAAATTTTTCTACTCGACTATTTTGTTCAGGAATGCCGCTAAATTTTCTTTCAGAACTCCTTATCTTTGTGCACTGTATATTTAGTTCAAATTAAAAAGATGAGGAACAAGAAGACTATTCATACAAGCACTAATAACAGCTTGGAGACTAGTGCAGGGCTAATAGTTCTGATCCCGTTGCACAGTGTGTGATTTCACTAATCTAGCGGAATTAAATTAATGGCGCTTACATTTTATTTTTTTTCGCCATTTTCTTTTTGTAGGATTAATGATAAATTACTAAGAAATGAAATTTAACAATAAATATATTCATAAATCATCATTTTTTTTTTTTAACCGAGCTTTGAAAGTACCCATTTTTTTACTAAGGTAGGTACATTTTCAAAATTGAATAACATGCACAAAAAAACAAACTTTTTGATATGTTTTTGTGTAGTATTCATTACAAAAAACATTACATTAAAACATCAATTATTTTTATAGTTTTGTCAATTTAAAAAAAAAACGGAGCTCTGAAAATATCTGTTTTTTGCACTGAAGTGGGACCTTTGGAAACTTTAATATAACTATAAACATTAATAATAATTAATAATAAAAGATCTAGTTACCTTATTTAAAACATAAAATGAATATTTTATTATAATTTCGTGAAATTTTTACAAAATATACGCATTTTTAATTTATTTTTGTCCCAAAAATATAAAACATCGTTTGTAGGACCAAACTGTTAAATTTTACTACTTTTTATTCATTATAATATTAAACTAGCTGTACGCGCAGTTTGTCCTTGTAATTGTTCTCATGTTTTAAACTAAAGACAATTATATATACATATATATCAATAAAATGCCTAGACTTCCAAGATAAACGTCCATTCTAAGTATAGATGAATAAATTTTTGATTAGTTTTGGATATTACATCTTATATCAAAGCTTAAAAACTTTATATCTTTAGAATATTTTTGTAGTTTTATATGAGAATTATATCATTATGTATTTATTTGTTTAATAATTTATATTTCGTCTACAGCATCGTCATCATCATCATTATTACCATCATCGTCATTATTACTGTCATTAGATACATTGGAACTTGAAAAGGTCATTTCTGAATCCAATAAAATCTTTCGCTGGTCGTCCTATACTGCGCGGTCTAGGATTCGTCGACCTTTTAGATCCTAGCAACTTATTCAATTTATCTGGAAGGGATAATTCCTTTTCAACCCATGTTTCATTTGCAGCAAGAAACCTTGGAAGCCTTCGGTAGCTACTCTTCCATTTTATGTCTATTTTTTTGCTTAAACAAACATTTTTAGACTTCTAAGGCTTTGATCTTTCACCTCAACATTGTGTTTTTCTATTTATAGTTATAAATGACGTTATTTCTATTCTGCATTCTATTATGATGCCAAATTAAAAAAAAAAGTGTGAGTGCCAGGACTCACGGTTAAGATGTGTAAACATCAACGTTCGTCCGAGTGCCGAATTTTTGTTATCGAACGTACCCAATAAACATACAATGCAATCGTACTAGTTTGTGACTTTAGAATATACCCCTCACACACGCCACATCGATCAACCTAATCGACAAAGTACTTCGCTTTTGTATGGGCATTTACACACCAATACGCCGACGTAGAAGTACATGCCAAAATCAGCTGTGAAATGGTAGAGTTGTAAAATTTTAAATGAAAAGTGAAAATGACCGAAACATATTTGAATTTTAATGCTCCAGAACCACTTTTTTGCGTTGATCAGAGCTTTATTGAATTCTTGCTTTTTCAGGCGATTTGTAAATTTTAACAACTAAAACCGAATAACATCATAAAAAGTTGTTTCTACGAACTAGTTCGGTCCTTTTTACACGCCATGTCGGCATACTACTTCGATTCCCAGAGTTCGCACTGCTATGTCGACACAATATTCATTTCACACGACAGAAAAACCTTATCGACAATATGCTTCGATGAAGTAGTTCGTGTGTTAGGATAGGAGTGAGTGGACTCCGCTACGTAACGTAAAGTTTGTTTGACTTATGTTTAACCAGGGATGTTGCTTGTGATAGCATTATATTTTTACCCTTATATTCAAACAGAGATGTTATCTGATAAAAAATAGACTGTTTTTACACGAATCTGATTTTAATCTCTGTTTCTATTTTGGCTTCCTTTCGAGTGCATCTGTGCTTTTAAACACAGCGATTTTTAATATAAGTTAACTTTGTTCATGCGAAAAGGAGTCATCTCTTCGCACTCCTTACTCTACTCAGTTAAGCGAATTGCACTGAGCGAACGCCAAATATAAAAAAGAAAACCACAAAGAAGAATGAACGATAACTTCGCATTTTTCTCAGCAATAGTAAGTGTATTAGTAAAAAAGTCACACGTATATAGATTGGATGTAGGCTTGAAGAAAAATCAAAATCTTTTTAATCTAGCGTACTGCATAGAAATATTGTATATGCAAGGTTGATGATTAATCATGTATTTATTGGTTCATTTGCGTATAGTACGTTGAAGAGATGAGAACACAGCACAGCATAAGCACTGACTAAAATATTAATACAGCAAACGAAAGTTGTATGATAAAATGGACAGACAAAATAAAACAAATTACTCGGATAAAATTACAAAAATCTCAAAGAAATTCGTAAAAACACAATTTTGCTGAAAAAAAAACCACAAAGGGCAACGTTCTCTCGCCACTGAAATAATAGACTTGTACGTGCTTTTCATGCATTTGAACAATGTATACCTGGCTTAACGCCGCGCCGCCAACAAATATACTTGTCATGCAACGAAAAAGTCAAAACTTTTTTTTTGACAAACCACTAGATGGAGCGTTCACCTTACCAAAATCAAACAAATCCCTTAACTTTTTTTTTAGGTTTCTGTACTTTATCTTACTCCCTCTGTCAGAGATTTACAGACCGATTGACATCATTCCCACCTTGTAATGGAATTATAAGTGGCAAAACTAATTTTTTTAATACATTGAAGTCGTAGTCGTCATCCAGTTCATGGCTTGACAGATGGAGAACCATCTATATTTTGATATAGTGAATGCTAAAAGTATATTTTAATATAATAAAGAATATCTAATTCGATAATTAAAATAATTATATGGTATGACAGATAAGGCACAAATTAAATTTTGACGTATCGAGAATATTTCATTGCAGATGTCAACTGATTGCCCTGAAGAACATTTTTTGGATTTTTAAAGTTCAACTCTGAAAATGCATTTTTTGCAAGCATAAAATAAAATGTTATCGTCCGTCAATAACGTGAAGTGAATTTTTTAAGACATTAAATGAACCCGCTATGAAATTTTACACCAGTTGATTTGTGTTTCGTCTTTTTCACATATTTAGGACTATTCGGCGAGATCTTTTATTCTTCTATTCCGTTATTCTGCTATGAATTTCCATACAAATGTTTGAACTGTCAACAAATCTTCTATGAATTTTAATTTTGGTATTCAGCACGCTAAAATCTGTTATAAAATCTGCTAAGAAAACTTTTATGAACTGTCAAACGTTCGAACATAGAAAAAATCTTTTACGAATAGCATTTTTGTTAAAAATCATAAAAGAATAAAAGACAAACTTCTGTTACTTTTATCATAAAAGATTTAAATAAGTACACACTACACAGGTGCATTAAGTAATAATGAATATTTATCTTGTCTTTCGTCTATCAAATGTTCTTTAAAGGAGACAAATGAAAGAAAATGTATCAAAACACATATCATATAAAGAAATAAGTAGAGTATGGCCTTGGTATTCCCAGAAACATAATGAGATAAAATCGTGTTCCATTGTATGGATATCCTTAGTGTGTAAGGCTAGGCGCGCACATTCAATTTTTAGTTACACAACTGTTTGGTAGCTTATAGAAAACAGATGAACTACTTAGTTGAATGTCCGCGCAGGTGCATATAATTATTATTTTACACAAAATAGCCTTAGGCTAGGCGCACACATTCAATTTTTAGTTTCGCAACTGCTTGGTTCGAGCAACTAAAAGTTTGTGTTTTGATACAAACTAAGCTATTGCCTAAAATGAGTTCGCTATTCTGTGTAACATATAATTATATGCACCTGCGCGGACATTCAACTAAATAGTTTATCTGTTTTCTATAAGCAACCAAACAGTTGTGCAACTAAAAATTGAATGTGCACGCAATCATTTAGTTTGTGTCAAAACACAAACTTTTTAGTTGCTCGAACCAAGCAGTTTCGAAACTAAAAATTGAATATGCGCGCCTAGCCTAAGAGTTTACTTTTTTGTTCGTCATCCATTTAAATTATGTCAGATGAAATATTTTACATAATCACACATAACAGATTTAGTTCAGTTTTATAACAGATCTCGTTTTCGAAGTAGCATATGGCCAGGCGCGCGCATTCAATTTTTATTTTCGCAACTGTTTATTTGCTAAAATGAAACATATGGGCTTATATGGGACACCGCGCACTTAAAGCAACACGATTCGAGCAACTAAAAACTTTTTGTTTTGACATAAACTAAACGATTGCCTAAAATTAATTCGTAATAGTTGAGCTGTTTTCCATAAGCGCAAGAGAGAAAAGAGTGTGAGCGTGAGTAAAGAGTTGCCAGTGCGCGGTTCTCTTTCAACTGGTGATTAAACTATTTGATTTCAATCACAGTTGCCAGTGCGCGACTAGCCTAACAGACTTTTATAAAAGTTCGAACCTCTGAATACCAATCATAAAAGATCTTTTAAGGTGGAAATCTTTTATGATTCATAACAGAAAATCTATAGCAGAATAACAAATGTGGCAGAATAGGCCTAATTGGTCGAGAGGTAAAGAAATGTTGAGGGATTGAATTAAGTTCTAGCCAGCAATGGAAAGTAATAAAATCGAGATTTTAGTACTCAAAGTCTCCAATGTAAACACGATGTCGTAAGTACGCATTATTTACAATGTAAACAGGGTGTTAAATGCAATCGTCGGTAAGGTAGGTTGCTACACGGAACGTGTAACCAAAACGTGTAACCGTAACGTGTAACCGTAACGTGTAACCGTAACGGGTTACACGGGACGTATAAGTTTTACACACGTTTTCGATTCACTCTACCGCCGGGAAAGATGTTTACACATCAAAAATTTCACGATTTTTCATACTGTACATATCATTGAAAATTAAATTAAAATGTATGAGTGCCGCAAATATTCAAAGCCAAATTTCACACAATTTGATAGATAGTGAATTAACAGTTATAAAAAAAATTATTTCACGAAAGATACACGAGGATACATTTTTAGAACTCAACTTAAAAAAAAAAAAGTTCAAATTAAGACTTCTCAAATTGTGTTTTCAAAATGACTTGCTTACATTTTAAGTTATGCATTAATTCTTACCTTGCAAGATGCTCAGGACTCTAAAAAATAAATTTCCAAACTTTGATACTTATAACTTTAATCACTGAGACACACGCTTAATTGCAAGATCAAAGAAATACTCAGTGATTTGTTCGAATATAAAGAAAGGCTTCACTTTCAGCGAGGTACCTCTTTGTTAATATATGGATGATTCAAAATTTGAACGCCATATTAAAAACCGGTTTTCTATGAATCGTATTGCTAACTTTAATTATATATTTGAAGCAAAAAAAAAAATTAATTAAGTTCCGCTAGATTTGTCATTTCCCACACTGTGCGTTGTGGTCATAACATAATTCGAAAACAAAGCGACATTAAATAATAAAACAACAACGTAAATTATATTCTTGATTAAAATAGTTTTTTTTTTTTATTATTTTATACGATTTGTGTTAACAACTACTTAAAATATAATTAAGACGATATACAATACATAGGTAATGATAACTTTTTGTTTTGTAATTCACAAACATTCACATTCAGTTGTTTTTGTTATACAAATTTTAATTTTAATTCTTAAAAAAAATTTAAGCTTAAAAGATAATAATAACTTGTATCATAATTTTACCTTGACAAAAATTAAACAAAAAAAAGTATATTTACCATCGAAAGTAACTTTACTTGTAACTTGTGTTTAATTTAAACAAATTTTAGACAACTTATTTAATATTTTTAAATATTTCCTTGTTCAGTGACAAATATTTTTAACTTTTCTCGTAGCTTGAATTTATACCATATTGAGAGTGTAAAAAAATTGTTTGTTATATTTTGTTTCCTTTTAAAATTGTTGGTTATTGTACACAATATCTAGATAAGGAGATCATTTAGTGTGGTGTGTTTGTGTATAATAGATGTTTGCTTTGTGTTTGTAAATTAGAGTTCGAAATTTAGAAGAGCAACGCATCAGAAAAATATATAAGCTGTTCCGGTGTTATTGGAATGTTTTTGTTGTTCTTTTATTTTTCAAAAATAATTTATTAGATGCTTTTTATATGGACTATTGTATTACATATATTTTTGTTTTTTGCAAATATTTTAGTTTCTAAATAAATATTTTCTTTTATTTTTTTGATTTAAGGCCAAACAGATTCACATTTTGTTTATTAATTTTTGTTTTCCACTAACAGTTTTGATTGCGCCACGGATATTGAATTGAATTACAAACGAATCATCATACAATCGTCAGAAAAGTTTTAGACACTAAACAAATAATACATAAGAGGGTTGCTCTTTTTTTATACAGACAAAAATTATTTTATGGATAAAACAATAATTGAAATTCGAAGCTTAGTTCCACCGGGATGGATTTTGTTTGTAGTATCTGAACAAGACAATCTTCGAAAATGTATTGTTTTATAATTGTATCTCAAGGGAAACCATAATATTTTCCAGAAATAGGAAAGACTGGGAAATAAACATTGATTACACTGAATCATCTGAAAATAGAAAGAAAAAACACGCATTAATTTCAATATTTTTAGAAACTTGTTCAATTAAATATAATTATTTAAAAAAAAAAAATGAATTTAAAAAAAAATAGAAAAAAAAAAATAAATAGTCTTAAATGAATCATAATTATGTATCATTTAAATTGAAATGTTTTTGTGATCGAATTTTTAGGCTCATGTAAGCAAATCAGAGGAATTTAAAGACCATAGGCAACATAGTTTGTTCGCTGACTGGATTCTGGAGCAGTTGCAAGCGGATCTTGATTTCAGCAAAAAAACATCTCCGACGACGAGGGCCATTTATGGTTAAAGGGGTACGCCAACAAGGACAATTTGGAACATCTATCGGTAATATACAGTGTGGTCCATCAAGTGGTTTCTTTTTAAATCATAGGTTATTTTGACACTGACAGAACTTGACAGAAAGTCAGTATCATACCTCCGCGGAATGAAATGAGTCACATTGAAAAGAAGTTTTGACCAAAATGAAGCACTCGCCGCACCTGCTGCACGCAAATTTGTGCAAAAAGTTCGTGAGACTAGTATACAAGTGGAAAACACTCATGGTCCCCGTCGTCGTACGGTGCGCACAGACGCGAATGTGGCTACTGCAGCCGAGACTGTAAGTCTCAATACACGAACATCAACTCGCCATCGATCTCAACAGCTCAACATTTCACGGACTAGCCTAAGGAAGTTCTGCACAAAGATCTCGGATTATTCGCTTACAAGGCCCAATGACTTAGCAATTGAAGACGCACGACCTGAAAGCCTTAAACGACGTTGTCTTCCATAATTAATGGGAATGTTTGTTCTTACTAATAAAGCCGTAATACAATGAAAAAATTTAATTTTGTTCATTTTATTGCACTTTAAAAAGAAACTTGTATTTGGCCCAGCCCTTATACGCAGAAAGTCACACTTATGGATAAACGGTGAACCGTACCGACCGATTATAACCAATTTCTTTTGCTCCAAATTTATATACGAATAAATATGAACGGAATATGTTCAACAAGAAGCAGCAGATGGCTTGAAGAGCCAACCAAGATCGTGCGATTTGACCCAGTTGGAAATTTTCTCGTGAGGGTTTCTTAAGTCGCAGCCATAGACGCCCAGTTTTCCCAAAGTCAACATACTCTATGCCATCAGTCAAATTCAACCTATGCGCCAAAGAAATAAAATATTTGGAATATTTCAGAATATGGGTGATTGCTTTTTTTAGAGGCGAAAATCTTTTAATTCGCAACACTATATGTGACAGCGGATTTGAAGGTTATGGTGATTTTCGGGTTAATTTGGATTTGGAAATTCATCATGAATAGACGCAGTGTTTGCAAATTATTCAAATCGAGAAACATATCGGGTGTTTTGTGGTGGTCATAATCGTCAATCAGAGTGATTTATTCGAGAAACAATGGATCGTTTACACAAAATGTTTACCCTAAACGATAATACACATCCAATTGTACAGTGCGCACAGAATCAGCGATTGCTGATGTGCTGCGTAGTGCTGACGATGCTCGAAATGTGTGTTGAGCACGATTAAAACAATTAAACTCGTGCCGATATAGCCCGATTTACTGCGAAGATTACGTCATTTACACACCAGCCTCAGCGGCCACATGCGCGAACCCATAATCAAACATTAATGATTAAACATTATCTTTCAAATAAATTAAAAGTATCAATTACATTTCCTAAATTGACAAAATACTATCGGCTTTCTGGTAAAATAATCGCTAAAAGTATTATTTCTCGAATGAAGTATAATTCATAAGACATAGTGAGTGCTATGCAGAAATCTTTATTTAAGTTTTAAGTATGAATGCTTGCACTGCGACTTAAAGATCTATCTTTTTTTTCTTATTCTAGTCCAAATATTCCAGAATCAGTGTTTTCAGTTGTTCTCGATCCGTCAGGGTCCTACTTGATGGTATTGCTTTGAGAGTATGGTTTATTGTTTCTTGTAAATGGTTGAGAGTTGTAAGTCACTAGGTTTAGGCTCTCTATGAACCGTCATGGCCTTTTATTTATTTATTTTATTTTTGAGTGCGGAGATCTCTGAAACTGGCTCACATTAGAAATTGAATTCTTTTACTGTTTCTGATTGAATGATGTAGCTTTTTTAGTTCATAGATGGACATAATATGTACATAGCTCTTTCAAAGCTGAAAGGTACGAAAATATTACACGGGGCTACAATGAGAACATTTCGTTGTATTTACACAAACCAATCATATTTAAACAAATGTAATTAATGTAATACACAAAATATGCCTAAGATAAACACTCATAATTACAAATATATTTCTTTTTAAAAGACTAATTTATGTAACAAAAAAAAAAAAAAACTTACCATGATACCACCATTTCGTTTTCTTAGGATTTTTATTGCACGTTTTAACGTAAAGTGTATTATCTGCAGGTCGTTTCTTTTCACGACAACTGCTTAACATAGAAGCTATACTAAGACACACAGATTGCACCGATAATGCCGGTGACCAGTCATCAGTCAAAATAGATAGGCAGATATGACCATTTGAGTATACATGCGGATGGATTGGAATATTTGATCCAATGAATGTCACCTACAAAACAAAAACAAGTTCATTCATTTCCTCCATGTTGATAATAAAAGAAACAAAAATAATAAGCTTACCTCAGGCGAGTCAAATGGATATTTGTTATTGAATTTGAATAGCAATTGAAAGTGTTCGCCTTCGTATAAGGTTCCTTCAAAACCTTCAATATTGATTTTCCATCTGAAAAGAAACCGTATAAAAAATTGTGTAAGTTGATGGGCTGCATGATGGTATGCTGTGTGATAGTTTAACTTACTCGGCTAAATTTTGACTAATGCTTTCGGCATCGACAGTAACTCCTGGTGGGGGTTCCTTGATCAAGGACATCAGTTCTTTATGTAGTCTGCGCTAAAAATAGAAACAAAAATATTTACATAAATGTGAGTTTACAAGTATTTCGTAAGAAGTCTTTTTTTAGCCAATTCTGCCATGAGTTTTATATAAGTATGTATGGATGGATGTATCTAAATAAAATGCAATTGAATTATACTTGTGTTAATATGACAAGGTATATTTTGTTGTAAGGTAGTGAAATAATTAGAAGTACGAATACCTGAGGAAGAGTTTAATTTATAGATAAACAAACGGCTTGAGACCGATTGACATACAAAGGTGACATACGAGTACATTGTTTTGTGGAAAAAAGAAGATACCCTAAGAAATTGAAATACGTATTAATTGGAGCGGAGGCAGTTGATACCAACAACATTTTTCGATTACATTTGTATTCAAATATTAAAACAAAGAAGATGCATTTAAAAGGAAATAAGTTGATTATTTGGAATAAGGACTGCAAAATGTGTCCAAGATGGGTACTAAAACAAATACTAAAGCGCAGTGCATCTTATGAGTACCTACAGTAAAATTTAAATTAATCTTGTTTATCACAACCAAGTGCGCGTACAAATTATTGTTTAAAAAAATGTACATGGGAACTGCGCGTCCATTGTGCATATGTATATATAAAGTATATAATGCAATGTATACTCAAATAAAAAGAAGATTTATAAACACAATAAGGAATGTAAGTAGGTATCGTTAACGTATTTTTGATAAAAAAAAAACGATATTAGTTCATACAAATAAACAATTATCAATCTTATCGTATTTCCTAAAAGAGATAAATCAAATTGAAAAAGTTATCTTATCAGTCCAAAAACAAAAAACAGACAATTTAGTACACAGAATGATAAGACAAAGTTCAGGTATTGTTCAAGCATACTCCGTATTATAGGATTGAAGGACGGAACTTTAAACAGCACGTACGCACTGTTCTTTATGATATGAAAATATTTATTGAGGATTTGTATTTTTAAACAAACATGTGTAATGTTTTAAAAGTTAAGTGATGATATTCGTACCAGTGAAAAATGGACTTTTTATATAATGCATGTTTAGTCCAAATAAATACAGGGTGCGTTTTATGTTTCAGGTCGATGATTTTTTTTCCAACGGATTTTAAGTAAAATTAAATTTTATAATTCATATTTTATTGATTGATTATGTTTAACATTTACATTATACATGGAATATGATATGGTGTCGGTCAAACAGGCGCCTCTGGCCGTGGTGCAGAGACGAGCTCGTTTAAGCACATTATGCATAGGAATATGGCAGACTTCTCTTGCAATTACGTTTTAAATATTGTCCTTAAGCATAGAGGTTGTGGTTGACTTGGTGATATTTATTTTTTGCTTCAAGTACCCCCATAATGAGAAATCAGCGTATCATGGGTTCTAGTCGATATCAACACTTTTTGTGGCATCGTCTTGTTGGAATAACATGTTTCGTAGGCCTAATTGCTCCGATTTGGACACAAAACTGTTTTCTAATATGCCCCATAGAGGCCACCAGTAACTGTTACAGCTTTGCCTATGGCATCCTCAAAGAAATATGCTCCAAATGGCGCACCATATAGTAACTCCATGAAGGTGTAGTTGGCTTTGGTACATCGAGGGATTTCAGTTTCCATAAATAGCGGTTATTATGTTTATTAATAAAGCCAGCCTAGTCAAACTGTGCTTCGTCGCTCATAATGATTTATTGTCAAAAATAGCTGTTATCTACATATAGCGAACTATAAAACTCGAACTCTCCAATCTCGCCGAATTTGATAGTTATTTCCTCCAAAATAAATTGTTATCAACCATAGGGAGTTATGACTGTCTAATGTCAACTGTCAAATTTCATTCAAACAAAAACAGGCGTTTATCTTTTTTAGTTCAGAGCAGAGGCTGAGTTGTCATAAACTAAAGTGTGTTTCTTTTTAAGTTCAGAGTGTTCAGACCGGAGAAAAAGCTTTTTTTTTCGTTCTGAGCATGTTCTGAGCGCTCTATGAGCTCATAATAAAAAACCTGAGCAGACAGAGTTAAATGCTTAAGACCAGCATTTGACCGATGGAAATTTAAAGAAAAATGGTGACAGCTATGTAAGTGTTTAGATGTGTTTCAAAAACAACTCAGAGCGCTCAGAGCACACTTGGTTCAGGAGATGTTCAGAACATTCTCGACATGCTCCGATTCTGCTCGAACCTCGATGCTCTATTCTGAAGCCTAGTGCGCGGATCGAGACAAGACAAATTTTATCCCTACAATTTTAATCTCTAAAAAACTTTTCCAAATCTCGCGCAAAAGTTTGAAGTTGGAGAATTAAGAAATAATTCAATGTGTTTTGTAGTGTATCTCTGGAACGGGTTGTCTTACAAAAGTCTTTCATACCTTTTTAGAACCTCCTCTCGATGCTTTCAAGAGAAGCATCAGCAGCTTTTACATAAAACCAGTTTTGACAAAAATTACTTTCGGCTGTTAAAATTTGTCCTGCAAAATAATGCTTGTATCATTCTTTTTTCCTTGCAAAATTTAGTGGAGACGTTTTGTACAGCAATGCACAAAAGTATGAATTTTGCGCGCGAACTGCGTACTGCTCGGGAAAATATCCAAGACAAAATTTGTGCCAGGAAAAAAAAAAGTATGGGAGACAAAATTTTTCCCGATCTGCGTACTAGACTTGAACTAATAAATAAAAACGCCTATTAGACAAAAAAATAAAATCAACTTGGAACATAAAACGCACCCTGTATAGAGGTTGCGATGTTTACAAAAATATCACGAGAACAGCCCATGGAACAACCAAATTGTCGAGATATTTTTTATAAAAAATGTAATTATCTTTCTTTTGTAGAAAAAAAAAAAGATTTGTATGGTCAAAATAAATTATAAAACATTGAAAAAGAATATATTGTGCATACTGTCCTCTAATAATCGTTATTACAGATTGCTCTGAACTTGCTCTTATTTAAAAAAAAGGAGTTTATGGGGGTTTCTATTTGTAAATTCATATTTAAAAAAAATGATTCGCAGCGAATGGATGGATAGCGATTTTAAATTTATTTCTGTTTTGTCGTGGTAGATGTATAATTGCGGTTTATTATTTATTTACTTTGGGTAGAGAAATATCGACTGGATCTATTTACCGAATCATTTAAAAGTGCTTCCATTTTGTACAACAAATAATTTTCTTCGTGTTAATATAATAGCTGTGTTTTATTTTCCCCCAGATCTGATCCAGATTGGATCTTCATTCAAAATTACATGTATAACAAAAACAACACAAGGCCCAATTTTGTTTGTATTTGTTGTTGTACATGTTATTTTGAAAACAAAATCCAATCCGGATCAGATCTGGGGGAAAATAAAACACGGCTAATAAATCGATAAATCGATTTTTTTGCCAATAAATTTAAAATCGGAAAAAACGCACACAAAATTTGACATCTTAAGCCTAGTACTCAGTTCAAGTGAAAATGAAAATTTCATATAAATGTGGCGGCTAGTTCACTCGCATGAAAACCCCAACGAGAGGTGAGTACCAAAATGTGGATTGGAAAAACAATTATGTTCCACCACTTTTTCCACCCCAAATTTTCATTTCTCAATGTACAACCATCAGAAAAAAGTTTAAAGCAGCGTGGAAAACTGTGACATTTATCAGTTAATTTAAATATTTTGTTTCAAAATAAAAAATTGAAAATTTATAAACAGAAATAAAACACGAATTTTTTGATACTGCTCTCGAGAGTTTACTTAATGAAAGCAAAAAATATGAGTATTCAGTATTTCAGGTGAGTATCAAAAATTCACGTGGAAAAGTTTATTCTATTTTCATTTTTATTCTCCGCGTGTAATTTGGAACGTATTTATTTTTCATTTCACGCTAGGTTTAATTGATAAATGTCACAGTTTTCCACGCTACTTTAAACTTTTTCCTGATGGTTGTACATTGAGAAATGAAAATTTGGCGTGGAACATAATTGTTTTTCCAATCCACATTTTGGTACTCACCTCTCGTTGGGGTTTTCATGCGAGTGAACTAGCCGCCACATTTATATGAAATTTTCATTTTCACTTGAACTGAGTACTAGGCTTTAGTTAAAAAACTCATAATTTATTTTGTTTATCTTAAAAAAGCAGTTATTTTTTATTGGGGACTAAATCTTACGAACTTTTTCTTCTCTTAAAACTGTGGTGAAAAGCTCTTCTTAAATAAGCATCTAATATATCTTAACTGTGACCTAAACAAACACACCTTCTTTCGCATTTCTAAATGTAAAAGAGTTATATCAAGTTCGATACAAAAAAAAAGATAAAGTTGTTATTCATATTCAATGGTACAAAATTTTAAACAGTCTATTGTTAAGGTATTAGTAGATATGATAATACTTAACAATTTGATAACTTTAAAGAAGTTTATTATTTTTTTTTTAATTTTAAACATCGTGATAAGGATAATTTTTAAATAAATTGCTTCTCAACACACCTAAAATAATGTCAGTACGTGCAAAAAACTAATCAAACAGATCTTTATTGACGTTTGTAAATATCAAATTGCCATACGAAGCTTAAACGATATTGAAAAAATTAAAAAGCTATTTGATGATTTTAACTTTAATTAAATGTTAAGGTGCGTGTCCATTTGAGAGTTCTTTCGCTAGTAAACTCTCGAGAGTTGTTCTCGGGTGCCTGTCCATTTGAGAGTAATTTTTTTGAGAGTTTACTATCGCGAGCTTACTAGTTAAGTTTTGGGAGATGATTTTCTGAGAGTACTTTCATAACCGTGTCCACTTGATATATTTTTGCAAAACTATAATTTTGCCCGAACAAATAGAAACTCACGATGTACTGAATGGAAGCTGGCGTTTAGACAACAATTTCGAAAACTCATTTTCCGATCTTCAAAATGGAAGAAGGCACAACTATAATACTTCTCAAAAGGATTTCAGGGATGAATTCAAAAATTACTTTATGAGTCCATAAGGTGAAGTTCCTTCGCAGTACAGGCACATGACAGAAAATAATTAAGAAATCAAATACGTACCAGATTTGGCTTAGTTGAAGCAGCCATTAAAAATGGAATAAAAACCTGCAAACCCCGAAAATATGGCCACCTAGTGCTATACTTCATCAGTTCCAGCTCCACTTTTCGTTTTTTATTTTTTTTTAATTCTTGTGACATCCGTTAATATTTTCATGATTATTAATTAAATGTACATAATAGATTCAATATGATTGACAAAAATTATTTTCTTTACCTGGTTTCGCAAATTATGAAGCTTTCTCTTGATTTCATTTTCATAAGTTCGTTTGTCCCCTTCTGTTCAATGTTTTTACATGTCAACTCTCGGATAGCTAATCGCAAAATACGAACTATGTTGGAATTCTGCGAGCTCATCTCCAATAGTATTAAAAAAGTGTGTCCACTTACGAGTAACTCTCAAAAAATTCGTATGTCGAGAGTGAAAAGTCAACTCTCAGCTAGCTTCTCTCAAGGCTGTGTCCACTTGAGAGTTTACTCTCAAGAGTGGCCTGATAGCTACTCTCAGTGTTTTTGCTCTCAAATGGACACGCACCTTTAGAGAAAGTATGATGCTAAACCTAATTTAAATTTGCAAAATCGTCGTTCTAACCAAATATCGTACTAAAACAGTTTTAACATCGTAATAATTCGACACAAATTTTGCGCCATTTTCTTTTAAATTATCATCTTTGGGGACCTCAAAATTTATGTTTTCTTGTAAAATTTCACATAATCTACAAGTATTACATGAAGTGCATAACATTTACAGTTTAATACTTATTTTCGGAAAAGTGATAACTTCGGTATTTGAAACGTTTTTTTTTTAAGTTCAACATGTTCTATACGATCGTTTGAATGCATATATGTATAACAATCTCGACTTTGTAGAGAATGGCAAGATTGACAAAATTTATCCAAACTACTTTTTGAAATCATATTCACCGTTTCCGAGTTATATGAGAAAAAAAAAACATATTTTTAACACTAAGTTTTGAGTATCGTGATTCGATTCGTTATTGTGATAAATGGTCAGTATACTCATTTTTATATGTCCCCCAATTGTGCCGAAAAAATTAATAATTGTCATATAATCGCAATAAGTCCTTCAATTAAATAGAGAATAATTTTTTTAATGACTCATTTAATTAATTAGGCTACAATAATTAGGTATAATCTTTAAGAAAAAGCTCTACATTCTCACGTGATTAATAAGTGAAACTGATAGTAAATTTTGTGAGAACGGAAATGAAAACTTAAATAATAAAGTTTATTTTTACATGGATATACATTATTATGTAGGTACTTACTTCCAATTGCAGACAGGTTAGGTTCAATTTTTTTCCATTGGTTGGAACTCGTTCCGTTGGGGAAGTTGATATTATTTCGGATTTTAAAGTATCCTTCTTTTTAAATAATTTCATCATTTTGATATATTTTTTTACACTGTTTTTTTTTTATAAGTTTAGATTTTTTCAACTATCACTTGTAATATTGGTATTAAATATTTATAGAGCCATTTTTACTAAACGTCTATTCGTTTGAGTAAAACAAAAACGATAGGTAGACTAGAAATTAATTACAAACGAAATAAGTTGAATTAAAGCGTTGTTGGTTGGAAAATATTATTTATCAGGTTGATATTTTCAATTTACTTGAAGTGTGTGCAAATCTACTGATACTGATAGCAGCAGATATATTAAAAAAAATATATATATATATACAAAAACAAAATTACTGATAAGATTAGCTGATAAAAATGCTGCTTTTTTCGAATCGAGTTTAGGGTGAACAAAGAACGTACCCTTTTAATATGGTTATAAATTATAAACTAACTAATTGAAATTTTTTATAAGAAAACATGTGAATTAGTTTTTTTTTATATTTGTTGATAGATTTTTTTTCTTATTTATAGGTTTGTTTCTTTTAAAATAATTTGTTATCTCATGTCATTTCGATTGATATTCAATGGAACAGATAAGCTTATCTGAACAAATTATTAACAGCTTGTTGTGAAAACTATTTCAACAACAGGTAGAAAATTAAATAAAAAAATATAAAAAAAATGAGCAAACAAAAAAATTAACATATAAAAGTAAAAGATACTATACGCATAGGTAGACTTTACACCAAATCAGCGAAACAACTTATATTCTTGTTTAAATAATTTTGATTTACATATGATAAATCTTGTGGGAAAATAGAAAGAAAAAAAGACAATAGAAAACAATAGGTGTGTCAAAGAAAATGTTGTAGCACCAAGTTTTGAAAAACTAATATTATTAAAAAATCTCAAGAAGTAAACTGTATCAGTTAAGATACACTTAATAAAGTTATAAATCGCATCTACCTCAGTTTTAGCGGATTTCGGTCACTTATGTGGTTTTTATTTGGCAATCCGGAATCCCTCTCCGATCCGGAATCCCATTCAGAATCATGATTTTGAAGTTTTTTTGTGATTGTATATGTAAAACATCAAATGTGGACAATAATGAAAATCAAGAATAATGTTTGTTGAAAGATACACTTCGCACAATTAGGATACAAAAAATCACAGCTGTTGAGTTTGACGTTTAAGCATATGAATGTGTGAGTGCTTCTGGTTTCGATTCTAATTTCAAATCCAGAAGCAATTTCTCTAATTTTCAGAATCAGAACTGTCATTTTTTCCCAAGTAAACACTTTCAGAAGAGTCCAGAAGGCTTCCGGATTGCCAAATAAAAACGACATTATACTAATTATTGTCAGGAAGTCAAGGCATTTCAAATGATATACATATATATTTTAACGTGTTACCTACATATATAATAGCAGATTGCTATTAAAATAAGAGCAATTAAAAAAATTACTTAACCCAGATACAATGGTAAATATTTTTTCATATGCGGAACGTTAATAACAGATCACACTTGATTCCCCAATTACGTTAATAGAAATAAGAACTATATTGTATTATGCGACAAACAAAAAAGCACCAGTCCCTGACGGAATCTGAAACGAGTTATACGAAAACGTACCTTTGGGATTTTATAGAAAATACATACCTACTCCAACTCTTCAATAATTTTTTCAATTACGCAAAAAGTCGTTCCACAGGCTTTTCAAGACTCTTTAGTATATCTGATCTTACTACAAAAACGGCGGCGTTTTAAACCTAGCAAGTAGCTATAGAGGGATATCTTTTATGAACTCCATTGCAAAACTTTTAAAACCTATCCCCCCAAGTCGTACTAACATGTTGTTAACAAACAATGAAGTGCATATTCACTCACCAATTCATTGTCTAGTTTTCGCAAAAGGTACTTCACAGTTGTCAATTTCTCAATATTTTCTTATACAAAAAAGAAGTTTGTACATATTTTTTGTACACTTTAAAGATACTTTCGATTTGATAGATCGATAAGCCTTATTTTACAAGCTTTCATAAAAATATGTTTGAAAACACACGCTCTTCGGTTAGAGACGGGAAAAATATGTCAGAATGGAATGAATTGAAAGAACATTCTGGCGTCAAGCAGGTGTGTCTTTTAAGTGCAGTTCTTTTTGCTATTTATCCTGATGATATTTCCATATATTTACCAGTTTGAATTCATATACATACATATGTCGATGATATAGTGCTAAAGATCCAAAAACTGTATAGAACTCTCCAAACTGAGACACTATAACTAAGATCATTAAAGAAACAAGTTTTAGGGACGTTTCTAGGTGGAAAAGATTGATTTATCCTTTCTGAAGGTACTCCAATTAATCAAACTCATTAAAGGGTTGAACTTGGAGGAAGAGCTGTAGGGTTTGCAACTCATCTAGCTCTGGATGGGGCACAATAGATCTTAAGATCGCAGTGCATATCCCCTCCCAATATTCATACACCCATATCGTGAAGCATGCAAGGTACTCAAACAAGATACAAACCAGAACCGGAATATGGCTATTAAACTGACAGTCGGGCAGCTGTTTAAGCCATTAATTCTAGTACATCATCGTTAAAATTTGCCCAGCAATGCCGGGATGTACTTCCTAGTCTCAATATTACAATGTCACTCTTATCTGGGTTCCATGTCATTGACGAATTGATGGGAATGAGCGGTCGAACGGGCGGGCCAGGCAAAAGGGTCATCAGCATTCATAACTCACTCTAGGAAAAAGTCAACATTCCAATCAAAATTCTATCAATTTATCTTAGGAAATCAAATCGTAGTTGGAGCTATTTAACTAACTGTATTATGTCTAGAAAGGTTTGGCAGCGAAGCTAGACATTCCTCACAACACTAACTGTCAATTCTTAATTTTCTGTGGGGACTTGCGGGAAAAAGAAACAGTGCTCAATTTCCTCTGCAAATGCCTAGGCTCCTAGGCTCTAAGACGAACTTCAGTTACTTCTGTACCGTGCCCTCCTTTTGACTCCTTAGAACCCAAGTTAGCCGACTGAGTGCTTTGACGGAGATTTACGGTGGGGGGGCTGGATGGTCATTTAATGTGATTGGCTGGTATTTAAGCACCAGACAACAAATTGCCCAGCCTAGCAAAGTACAGATGGTGTCGGATGAGTGTGGTAGTGATGGTCCGGTTGAGTGATGAGTGATCCAATTGTGCAAAAGCAAATACACAAGAGACATCAAAACCTAGTAGATCCTTTCATATTTTTTAACCTTTTCCAGACTGAATGGTTCCGTGAGAGTATCCACAATTATAGTTTGGTTTAAAAATGGCACCCTTTAGCGCTAATTGGGTCACAGGGCTAGACTGCCAGCGATCACCATTTCTACCTACCTACCCAACAGCGATATTATCAATAGTGTCTCTATCACCTTCTAAGCTTGAATTGAAACTTTTCTCACTCCATTTACTTGATCGATCTTCAGTCAGTTCAGGAAGGATTTTGAAACTGATCTATTCGTACTCAAGTTTTAATAATTCTATTTTCAATTTAAAAACTGTTTTGTATCGGCTTCACTACGACCTGTCAGAAAAACGTAGTAAGTACCTAAACATTTTCACACTGAGTTAAACCACTTGTTAAATGTCTTCTTGTTTCCTTCCAATCCAATCATTCGTTACGATCTACGAACCCTAAAACTATTAGCTCTTTGATCTTTGTGAAATTAACATTTAAGCTAAACACAATTAAATGTCAGCGCGTTTTACTTTGATTGTTTCAATTATAAAGAAAAATAAAGCCAACTAATAGTAGACTGCTAGTCTGCATTATAAGATTGTGGTTTGTTCGATAGAGTTATAAATTGTTTATAAAATAAAAATTAATTATGCAACATGCTTCAACTTGAGGTATATTAATGATTTATTATCATCATAACAAAGCGTTGATCGTTTAGATGCGCCTTTGAAGTCATAGAAATAGAAAAAATTATCAATCGATTTGACAAGACGCTGCGGTGCATGCATCGAATATACTTTTAACTTAACGTCACCATATAACATGAGACCCAATTATTATTGACATTTTTCATGCAATCGAACGAAAGTTTTATTTTTTTTTATTAGGAATTGCCATTTGAAAATGTGTTGCTGATTGGTGTTTTTATCAAGAACCCATTTCATTTATATTATACTCGTATATTTGTATGCATTCATATATTGGACTTCGTTATGAAATGTTTCAAAATTGCACAATTCGATGTTACCTCATTCAAGTACAGTAGCGGATAGATAAAGATGTACACTTGACATCCAGTATAACGAATGCCGATATAACGAACGTCCAGTATAACGAATCACCATTTGAATTCCATTGATATTTTTAAATAACGAATAATGAAAAGTTTTAATTTTCTATTTAACAAATGCTGTTCAATTTCAATGCAAAAGGAAACAACAAAACATAAGAAATAAATACTTATGGTTTAAATATGTAGTATTTCTCTCTGCGTTTGAAGTTGTCTGCCCCAGAAAACGGTACAGGAAATTCGTTAGTTTTTTATTTTTCCTTCCACGGCTTTGGAATTTTTTGCAGTTATTGTAGATGCAGTTCGAATTAGTTTTTTCGATAAGTTTTTTTTTCAATATTTTATCAGAAAATGAGTGTATTCTTTAAAAGTTTTGTTCACTCAATGTGAAAAATGAAGGAAGATCCGAAGCACCTGCTGTAAGGCGGTCACTAAGAAAAGGTTTCACAAATGGGAAAAATGGCACGAAAATCAAGTTCCTATAAGTGGCTTCATACTAACGGCTAAAGCCTAAGCCATACACATTATGTATTTGACTGGAAATTTCTTTGCAAGAGATGGATGGCTTACTAAATTTAAAAAAAGATTTGGAGGTCGTTTGCTCAAAACAACGGGAGAAAAGTTATTCTGACAAGTTGAGCTTGTGGAACCCTTAAAAAAGTGATTGACAGACAAATTGAGCGACATAAACTTTATTTGGAGGCAGTTTTTAATGCTGACGAAACAGCTCCATACAGAAAAATGCTTCCGAATTCCACCTACGTACACTCTAAAAAACGAAAAATCTAAGGTACGGATAACGTTTTTAGCATGTTCCAATACATTGGGATACAACAAAATTAAGCAATTCATAATTGACAAATCCAAGACCCGCGCTCATTTAAAAACAAACAGATGCCAGTCAATTATGGGCGTACTTAATCTGCTTGGATGACATTCCAGAGGCATGTTAAAGAACTCAATTCACCATGCATTCTTTTATTATGTGAAGACATTTTTGAATTCAATGAACTTACCTATAAGAGCTCTTCTCTAGCTTGACAAAGCACTAAACCATACATCAGAAGAAGACTTACAAAAAAGAAACAGATGAAGGGAAAATTTGGGTTGTTTACACGCCACCAAAAGTAACCGCCTCGATTTAACGAATGGAACAGGATGCGAATGGATCAGAATACTCACTAAGATTGTTAGCTGAATAGTGACAGATGTCAGAACATCATTGATCGAAGCTGTATCACTTATCGCATTTTCATGGGAAAAGGTTTCACTAGCGTCACTCAAAAAATGTTTGAGTACTAAAACAATTAGAAGAAGAAGACACTATCCCATTGGCCGCTTTTCGAAGAAACGAAGAAATGGTTTCCTCATTTCTAACAGTCAGAATATTAAATGAAATTTTCTCAAAGGCAGTTTTTGATTAAGTCTTTTTCAAGTTTTTTTTTGTTGATGTCATCTTTTACGGTTACGGAAATGGATTTTTGAAAAAGAACCAAAGAAGGTAAAGGCCCAAGAGTTCCCGAAGATAAGGATGAACTAGTCATCAACATCAATTAAGACGAAGATGAAGACAGAGGTTCTGATGGTGCAGTTCAAATGAAAGAAAATTGATGGAAGCTCCCAAAGAACATTAATTTTGCTTTAGTTATTTTCAAAAACGATGCAACTGTTTTTGATCAATTTTTGGATGTTAAAACAAACAAAATTTTCAAAATTAAAATTGGATTAAAAAAAAAATATTTATTTTTGTAACTCAATATTTACAAAACCAAATGCTCGATTTTTTTGAAGGTTAATACCTGACAACTTTTAAACATTAAACATGTCTTCTTTTTTATAAATAACTGTACCTACCATACAAATTGTAAAAATAACTGTTTTGGAATAACTATTTTTCGCGAAAACGGCCCTCAAATTTTTTCTGGATCGCTTAATTTTTACGATCTATCAATTTATATAAAATAATTTTAAGTTAAGACTATTTTAGCAGTGTCTACCATAGAATCGTATAACGGATTTAAACTAATTTTTTTTTTGTTTGCTGGATTTTTTTTTACATTTCTGACGCCATTTGCAAAACGAAATAATCACGTCAAATTGAAAACGACATTTTAGTTCCGTTCGCTTACTTCTCAAAACTGTCTATCAACTACATTTTGTTTGTTATATGAACATCGATAGACGAAGAACTAAAACTGGTAATTTTGGACTCAAAGGAAAATAGTTGAAGATTTTGGTACATTATAATATTTATGTAATGTTTTAGAGATGAAATTTTGTTTTAGTCCATATACTCGTAGAAGGGGTAGCTGCAATAATTTTGTTTTTAATTTTCTTGAAATATTCTTACGATTTTGATTAAACTTCGTTTCGAAAAATGCTTATAACCGAAATAGGATTTTGACGTTTTTAAAATAAAAATGTTTGCTTAAGTCCTAAGAATGGTTTCTTTGTTAACTGTCTTAAAACTCGCGTTTAGGTTTAAAAATTCATTCTTTTTTTGTCATTTTAATTACTTTTATTTTTTTTTCTAAAAGAGTGCTGACATTGTAGAAGGTATACTACATACTTATTTATTAAGATGCGACGTAATATTAAATAATTTATCTTAAAGTGTAATCAATATTTAATACTAATAAAGTTTTTATTTATTTATTCATGACATGCAATTTATCAGTTAACCAATTATATCAGTAAACTCGTATGTATAGGTAACCAGGTGTGTGTACTAACAATATTTATCTATAGTCTTGTGTCATTTAATTTTATACCCTGAGAAATTATTTTCAAATATAAATATAATGGCAATATACTTATTTCCATTTTCGTTTTTTTTTTTTGCTGATTTTAAAAAACATCTTTTTTCGTATTAAAAAACTATCCAATCTCAAAACACACCTTTGCCAATAATTCTACATAATTATTTACGATGCAACTGGCATAAGTCAACAAAAACTTGACGTTTTAACCAACGTACATATATTGAAGTGACTCAAACTGCACCCGGCTCGGCTTGTTTGACAATATTTGCATTTATTAATATACAAGAAAACTACTGTCACTTGTTGACATAATGACAGATAAATTTACTTTTGATGATTCAAACAAAATTAAGTCTGTTGACATTTACTTTATGAATAACTCAAAACTAGTTCACAACTTTCTTTGCCATACGAATTAACACACAAAACGAAAACGAAAACAAAAACAAAAATAAAAGGAATCAAAATTCTATCCTCATGTGAACTTTGATATAAGAAGAAACTAAACTTCAAAAGTACTTTTTTTTATTAGAACTGTTTGTTTGTGTTGGCGAGAGAATCAGTTTCGGGTAGAAAATCATAGTACATACAAATAGAAACAATATCTTTTCGATATAAACAGAGAAAGTTATAATTTATGAGCTTATTAATAATAATGTTTACCTGGTTTAGTTTTTTCTTGTATGGACTTTGGATGTTTTTAAAACTTGAAATGAAAAATGTTTATTCATTGGTTTTTGTTATTGTTGTTCATTTTTTGTGAAATTTTTAAAGTAAACAAACTATAAGCAAAGTAAACTTATTTAATAGGTATCTATATAACTGTATTTTTGAAATCATAAGAAATCAATCGGAAATGAAACGGACGGTATTTAAAGAAATAAAATGGGAGACAGGGTCGGACGTACCTGTTCCTATGTTGAAGGGGCTTAAATTATAAAAAAATAAATTTTAAATAGCTTGAGCAACTATCTAAAATTTTGGGCTAAAAAAATGAATGTCATCTACGTATTCTCTTATGTATAAAAAAAAATATCTATTGATAATTATTTTTCTGAATTTTTTGATATGCAAAAGTTATTATAACTTTTTAGAATCTTCGATATAAAAAGTTAAAAGTAAAGTCAATAGTGAGAAAGTCAAAAATTAAAAAAAATGGTCCTTATGTAATCTACTATTAGTAGTGTCTTAACAGCCGTGTTTTATGGAAAATTGATAGCCACTCAGTAAAGAAAATTGAAAAAAAAAAAACGATTATAGTCACTTTTATATTCACTCTCTTTTAATCTCAAAGTTTGACACGAATTTTAGAGTAATTTCCAATTTATTTTGACGTATTTAAAATATTTCTTTCCATATTCTTGCCAGCCCCTAAATTACAATTTTAATGAGTCTTAAAAAATTCAGATTTTGTTGATGTTTTTTAATCCATCGCGATTTCTGCCATCCTCTAATGGAATTTGAATTTATGGTTTGTTTGATGGGTAATATATTATATTTTGACCTACTTAGAGAATTTCTTTCTAGATGCTTTCCAAAAGCCCTAAAATCGCAATTTTCCTGAACAAAAAAAAAATCTAAAAAAATCGATTTTTCGGTGAAAACATTAAGATTTTTCAGAAGTTTTTTAAACAATTGACATTTGAGATTTTTTGTACGTCTTTTACAAAATAGACATAAAGCTTTATTGACAAATGTCTTGACATAATAAAAATCTCTGAGAAAAAAAAAGATGCATTTCAAAACACATCCCAGTACCAACCTTTCCGAAGCAAATGTTTTTCTGCACTCCATTTAAGTGCCATCTACATCTCAATATATCAACAATTTTTATTCATTCTGAATTCACTCTCTATTGTTTCGCATGTAAAATTTTGCTAACTTGGCTATTCACTCTTTCAGAAAACACGGCTAATATAAATTTAAATTTACCTTATGTGTAGCATAGAGCAAGTTTTGCATTTGGAAATAAAATCGAACTCGATGTTTCGATCTTTTTTGAAATAACGACCTTAAATGTATATCAGTAAACACTTAAAATTGACATACCTAATTTTTTTTATAAAAATTCGAAAGAAATTCCGTATACAAAAATTATTTTTTTTTTATAAAACTCCTTATATTTTTGCAAACAAATGTATTCATAAAATTCTTAAATTTCAAAGTACTTTTACATAAGAGCACTTCTCTTGGATCCAGTTCCTGATTTTCTAAAACAACTTTTTACATTTGTGTGATAAAATCAAACAAGTTTAAAAAAAAATATTTGTTTAGATACTGTATATAAAAACTAGTAGTCAGGTGAAAAAATTATAAGAACTTGCGTTTTCAAAAAATATGTTTTTTTTTTAATCCACATATTTTTTTTTTTTGAAAATTTGAAAACACTGTACTATCCAAACTTTTGGGGAAATTTAGCATATAAGAAATGAATAAAATTGGTTGTACCGTTTGAGAAAATCCAAAACGAAAAAATAGTTCAAAGGGTGGTACCATTAATTAACATCCATTTTTCGGAACTTTTCAAGCATTACCTAGAAATGGAATTTTTTATTGTAAATCTGTGAACAGTTTTTCAGAAAATTTTTACTTGCGACTTATAGGTACTATAAGCTGACATTACGATGATAGCGAAGACTAAAAAAGTGGGTCTCGCAATTCTGTCTGTCTGTCTGTCTGTTCGACTACAGGCTAAACGGCTCGGCCGATTTTCTTTAAACTTGGTAGATATCATTTTTAATTTTTTCCCCCCACACGTTTTTTCTTTTTTTTTTAAGACCAAAAATAACGGTATCTGCCATACGATTTTTTTTCGAAATTTTATAAACATTTTTTTTCTCAAAAACTGTTCGACAGATTTTAAAAATAAAAATATAAAAAAAATTAATTTAATTAAAGCTAGGTATTGGTTGAAAAAAATTTTCCGAAAAATGGTTATTGAGGGTACCCCCCATTTTTTTTTATTTTATCAAAAACGGTACAACACGAACTTCAAAATTTTTTTTTTCAAAACTCAATATTTCGAAAACCCCATGCTAGATTTTTTTTAAACTTGATAAATAAAAGTTTCTCAATATAATCCACAAGATGTGATAAAAAATTTTTATTTTACCTAAAAATAAAGGTACCTACCATACAAATGCTAAAAAATTAAAAAAAATGGTTTTCAAAAGTCGTATTTTTCGCGAAAACGGCGCCTAGAATTTTGATAAAATTTTTTTTCTTTCAATTAATTTTTACGGTCTTTAATTTATTTAAAAATAAAATGCACGACTGGATCGCACGAACTTGCTCTTATGTAAAAGTACTTTGGAATTTAAGATATATTTTATAAATATAAAACATGGATTTAATGAGATAATAATGTTCAAATGCATAAAATTGCCGTCTGGTTTCCGGAAAAGTATGAATTTATGCAAATAAACTTTAAAAAATCGTTTTATTATTAAATAATATTTTTATATAAGAAATTTCTCTAAAATTTTTCAAGAAAAAAATGTGGGATGCGAATTTTAAGTATTTAATAATATTGGTTTTAGGAAATAATTTCAAAAAATAATCGTTCATAGGTTTTGAAGATATTGATTTAATTTTTTTTTTTTTCTAACCCAATAAATATTTTTTCGAATATTTTTATATACAATATTATTTTAAACTTAAGGGGACTCCTGCTAAAAATTTTGGGTTAAAATCCTTAGAGCCATTAATGAGAAAGTCGAAAATCAAAAAAACGGGTCTATGGCAGGTACCCCTAATAACATTTTGCCCCAAAATTTTTTTTGACCAAAATGTAGTCCATGTCCATAATATCACACTTAATTTTTTTTATCAAATTCGTTAGAGCCGTTTTCGAGATAAATAAGATTTTGCATTACGGGTGTATGGGGGGTACCCTTAGTTTTGGAGCTAAAAAAAAATTTCAATTTCTCCTCTAGGGAATCACCGAAGACCCTAAACTACCGAGATTGAAAGAAATAGGTCCAGTGGTTTAGGCTGTAGTGAGAGGTACAGACATACAGACACACTGAAACATGTTTTTTGTGTACTAAATTTTCCTTATAATTTTTATAAAAAAAAATGATATGCAAATTGTTATTATTTAATAAAATACATTTTTAAACGTAATCTAAAAATTTAATCGTGTATTGGTTTTCAAGATATTGAATTTTCAAAAAAAAAAATTGTATTATTTTTTTAAAAATCCAAAAACTATTTTTTCGAAAAAATTTTTAGTTTATATTTTTTCAAATGCAAAGCAGCTCCTGCATAAAAATTTTGGTTAAAATCGTTAGAGCCGTTGGTGAGAAATTCGAAAATCAAAAAAACCGTTCTATGACAGGTACCCCTAATAACAATTCCCCCCAAATTTTTTGTTCACCAAAATATAGTCCATGTCCATAATATCACACCTATTTTTTTTTATCAAAATCGTTAGAGCCGTTTTCGAGATAAATAAGATTTTGCATTACGGGTGTATGGGGGGTACCCTTAGTTTTGGAGCTAAAAAAAAAATTTCAATTTCTCCTCTAGGGAATCACCGAAGACCCTTAACTACCGAGATTGAAAGAAATAGGTCCAGTGGTTTAGGCTGTAGTGAGAGGTACAGACATACAGACACACTGAAACATGTTTTTTGTGTACTAAATTTTCCTTAAAATTTTTATAAAAAAAATTGATATGCAAATTGTTAGTATTTAATAAAATACATTTTAAAACGTAATTTAAAAATTTAATCGTGTATCGGTTTTCAAGATATTGAATTTTCAAAAAAAAATATGTATTATTTTTTTAAAAATCCAAAAACTATTTTTTCGAAAAAATTTTTAGTTTATATTTTTTCAAATGCAAAGCAGCTCTTGCATAAAAATTTTGGTTAAAATCGGTAGAGCCGTTGGTGAGAAATTCGAAAATCAAAAAAACCGTTCTATGACAGGTACCCCTAATAACAATTCCCCCCAAATTTTTTTTTCACCAAAATATAGTCCATGTTCATAATATCACACTTAATTTTTTTTATCAAAATCGTTAGAGCCGTTTTCGAGATAAATAAGATTTTGCATTACGGGTGTATGGGGGTTTTGGTTTTGGAGCTAAAAAAAAAATTTCAATTTCTCCTCTAGGGAATCACCGAAGACCCTTAACTACCGAGATTGAAAGAAATAGGTCCAGTGGTTTAGGCTGTAGTGAGAGGTACAGACATACAGACACACTGAAACATGTTTTTTGTGTACTAAATTTTCCTTATAATTTTTATAAAAAAAAATGATATACAAATTGTTATTATTTAATAAAATACATTTTTAAACGTAATCTAAAAATTTAATCGTGTATTGGTTTTCAAGATATTGAATTTTCAAAAAAAAAAATTGTATTATTTTTTTAAAAATCCAAAAACTATTTTTTCGAAAAAATTTTTAGTTTATATTTTTTCAAATGCAAAGTAGCTCCTGCATAAAAATTTTGGTTAAAATCGTTAGAGCCGTTGGTGAGAAATTCGAAAATCAAAAAAACCGTTCTATGACAGGTACCCCTAATAACAATTCCCCCCAAATTTTTTTTTCACCAAAATATAGTCCATGTCCATAATATCACACCTATTTTTTTTTTATCAAAATCGTTAGAGCCGTTTTCGAGATAAATAAGATTTTGCATTACGGGTGTATGGGGGGTACCCTTAGTTTTGGAGCTAAAAAAAAAATTTCAATTTCTCCTCTAGGGAATCACCGAAGACTTTTAACTACCGAGATTGAAAGAAATAGGTCCAGTGGTTTAGGCTGTAGTGAGAGGTACAGACATACAGACACACTGAAACATGTTTTTTGTGTACTAAATTTTCCTTAAAATTTTTATAAAAAAAATCGATATGCAAATTGTTAGTATTTAATAAAATACATTTTAAAACGTAATTTAAAAATTTAATCGTGTATCGGTTTTCAAGATATTGAATTTTCAAAAAAAAATATGTATTATTTTTTTAAAAATCCAAAAACTATTTTTTCGAAAAAATTTTTAGTTTATATTTTTTCAAATGCAAAGCAGCTCTTGCATAAAAATTTTGGTTAAAATCGGTAGAGCCGTTGGTGAGAAATTCGAAAATCAAAAAAACCGTTCTATGACAGGTACCCCTAATAACAATTCCCCCCAAATTTTTTTTTCACCAAAATATAGTCCATGTCCATAATATCACACTTAATTTTTTTTATCAAAATCGTTAGAGCCGTTTTCGAGATAAATAAGATTTTGCATTACGGGTGTATGGGGGGTACCCTTAGTTTTGGAGCTAAAAAAAAAATTTCAATTTCTCCTCTAGGGAATCACCGAAGACCCTTAACTACCGAGTTTGAAGAAAATACCTCCGGTAGTTTAGGCTGTAGTTCGAGGTACAGACATACAGACATACAGACATACAGACATACAGACATACAGACATACAGACATACAGACAGACAGACGGAATTGTCGGACCCACTTTTTTCGTCTTCGCTATCATCGTAATGTCAACTTTGATCAAAATCTCGAGTTCGATTTTTTTTTCCAAATGCAGAACTTGCCCTATAGTACCTATATCGCAAGTAAAAATTGAAATTAAGATATTACAGTTTGTACCTACCATAGAACCATTTTTCCGAATTTTGAAATACTCATTATCGACATAACGGATTTTAATGAATTTTTTTTGTAGAGATGCTTCTAAAAAGTTTAAAAGTTTTTGATTTTTTGAAAAAAAAAATAATTTTGTTTGGAAAATTCGATATTTCAAAAACAGCTCAATATTTTTTTTGGAAATTTAATTTTCATTCGTACAGTAATAAAAACTTAAAGTTGGCATACCAGATTTTTTTCTTAAAAATCTTTTAAAAATTTTGTTATAAAAGCTTTTTTTTTAAGAAACCACTACAAGGATTTGCAATTTTTGTTCTTGCATAAATTCATATTTGCATAGCATTCTGTTTTCGCCTATTACTACTAAGAGTTTAAAAAATTAAATTTATCCTTATTATGTAACAGTTTTCTCTAATAACATTCGTTTCTAAAATTCCTAGTCTATTACATAGGAGCAAGTTCGTGCGATCCAGTCGGGCATTTTATTTTTATTGAATTTCGAAAAAAACTCGTAGGGCAGAAACATTTTTTTTTTATAATTTTGCGTGCACTAAACGGACTACCCTTAAAATGTTTTGGCGCAGTGCGAGCGTCTAGGAAAGTTGGAGAGGATTTAAAAGGAGATGCCTATTCACATTGGCTTTGATTGTGTGAACATCGCAATGGAAGGGAAATATTCTAGACGGGTAAATCATTCTAAATGGTAGTGCGGCTAAAGAAAGAAAATCGGATACAAAACAGAGCCTTGAGGCACATCAGGGTTTATTTTATGAATAACAGACTTGTATAGAGCTGTTAAAAAGGTAATTTATAATCCAAGGAAGAAGAGATTCATCAATACCAAATGCACGTATTTTTGATAAGAGAGGTTGGTGCTAAACTCTATCAAATGCTTTTTAAATATCATGTGCAATAACCTTACTTTATACAAAATCATGTACAGATCTGTGCCACTGTTCGATGAGATATGCCATCAGATCACCAGTGGACCTATTACTACTGCCAGTCATTGATTTTAATTTTTTCAAGATATTTCTTCAGCTGATAATTTATTAGTGTTTCCATGACGTTAGAAAGAAGGGACGTTAGTACAATTGGACGATAGTTATAAAAAAGAAGTTTTGTCTTTTTTTAAGGACAGGTTGTATAAATGCTGCTTAAAATCGACCCGGAGACTAATAAAGTAGGGCAAATGGAAAAGCTTACGCAATGGCTTTGCCAGCGTTGAAGAATACCTCTTCAAAATAATATCCAGGCTAGCGGATTTGTATATATTGAGATTTTTCACTCTTTCAGTACTCTAACTCTTGTGAAAAAGAAGATTTGTTCCATTTACGATCTCAACTACAGGACGAGTCATGAATCATGATACTATCTGGCAGCGTTACATAAGAAGATTTTTCAAATATACACCCTTTTTTAAAAAGGGTATGTAAAATAAGTTAAGAATCACTTGAAATCTATTGATTTTCGTCAATTTTGTCTAAAAAAAAATCGACCCGAAAATATATGTACTAGGACAACATTGTTTTTTTTTTTTTTTTTTGATTAATTATTGTTTTTATTGTGAAAATAAAATTTTCACCATAAAAGTGTTGGTATCGTCTTAAAACTTTTCTTTTTCAAAAGAATATTTTTTTTTAATTATCAAAGTAAAATTGCATTTGACTTCAACAGCCCTCTAGCTTGTGCCATCAAGTGATGTTGAGAGAGATCTTTTATCAGCTCCTTCCTCAAAGTCGCATGCTTACTTTTTCCTGGCTTTTTTGTCGCTTCTATCTACTCAGTCTCTGAAATTGCTGCATGGAACGTGCTAATACTATTAAATTGCCGCTGATTGAAGAAGATATTTATACAATATCTACCAATTGAAGAGATACTCCATAAGTCTGCCGACTGTTCAATGTTCATTTGCATTTGTCGAGTTGTATTGAAGAATCCCATTTATAAATATTTATATACACATTCCAATTAAATTGCTGTGTGGGGTAACTCTTAATGGTCTTATCATACAAATCAACAAAAAAAATTGTTGTACTAACTGCTGACGCTAACTGAGACCGCTTTTTATGGATCTTTGTTTGGGAATTGGAACCTACTATTATTACAGGGGCGGTGCGCTGCAGCCACGGACGATCGTATCCGCTTTTGTGTTGTTATTATTGTCTGTCTTTACGTTTATTCTTTACTAAGCTACCGCTGTTTACTTTTTACTTTTTGCGCATTTAACAATTCTGCAGTGTGCGAAATAAAAGAGATGAGCACTATGAAAACATTGTTTGTGAACGCAGTTACGAAGTTCAACGATCGGCAAGCAAGTGGTATACTTGTTGACAATGAACTAAGTTAACCTCATTGTCATCATCATCATCGTAATCTAGCAGAAAATAATAAAAGAATACAAATTACGATGCGTTTAACTTTAACTAGTTAATCTCAAGAGTGAAGATGACTTTTTATACCTGCGATATTTATGTAGAAAGCTACAAAGGTATAGGTACATAGATATAGGGGCAAGTTTAACATTTCGATAATAAAACGAACTGTTTACACGTTTCCTTCTCTGTACGCACGTATTTATAAAACTTAAACAGCTTAATAGGCCTAGCAGATTTATTGAACTTTATTCCAGAGCGATGTTTGTGATTTATTTGTAATTTCTAAAAATTACAGTAATAACTGTAAAACGCTTATTATTCTAAAAATTCACGGAACATTTGTATGTGTTTTTGAAAATTCGGTATTTCAAAAATAGCCCGATATTTTTTGTTTTTGTAATTAATTTTTATTAGCATATTTTCTTAAAAATGTTTTCAAAATATTATTTTTAAATTTTTTTGTTTCAAAAACCGTTCTACCGGTTAAAAATTTTTTTTTGAAGAAAAAAAAAATCATTGTTGTTCAATAAATTAGATGAAATTCTTTTTTTAGATCAACACAACATACATATATTTCGTTTGAGAAATTTAAATTAAATGTACGACTGGGTGCAAGGAATTTGCTCTAATGTTAAGGAATTTAAAAATTTGAATTTTAAAAATTATATTTAAAAAATTTTTTTTTCAAACTTTTAAAAAGCTTTTGTAAAAAAAAAATCCGTTATGCAGTTTTTGTTTTTTGTTCTCATTGAATTTTAAGTCGTTAAAATCAAGCTTAAAACAAAAAATTTTATTTATTTATATTGGGGTAATATAAAATTGCTACCTACCAAGTTTAAAGAAACTCGACCAAGCCGTTAAGTTAAAAGTCAAACAGACAGACAGGATTATAGACAAAATTGTGAGACCCACTTTTTTCGTTTAACTTATCACCGTAATATCAAGACTGATCCTAGTCAATTTTTTTACGATTGCAGAAGTTGCCATACAAAGGGCTTTTTTAACTGGCGCTGTGGTAGCCATGTTGATTTAGTGGTGACATCTGTCAAAAAATTTATTTTTTATTATTCAGTTACTGATACCAAATCACCATGGCAAGCTACACATTTGAATAGTACGGCCAAATAATAAAACTTTACTATCAAAATGAATGTTCGTTAGTGCAAATGTTGTGCCAATTCTACGGTATACCTGGTGGCCCTTTACAGTTGACACTTCAAAGTTTGTTCGTCAAATTTAACACGATCAATCAGCCAATATTCGTACGTTAAAGAAAAGCAAGATCGATTATGAATATCGCCGTGGTTCGTGAAAGTATACAGCAGATGCCAAGCCCATCTATTCTATTCCTCGTCGTGTACAAGAACTCGGAATTTCACAGGCCTCAACTTGGAGGAATTTGCGTCAGGACTTGGGCCTACACCCGTACAAGATCCAACTGACCCAGGAGCATTGACAATAGACAACACTGTTTGTTCGCTCACTGGACTTCGGATCGTTGGTAAGAGGACCCCAATTTTGGTAGAAAAATCATCTTTAGTGACGAGGCGCATTTTTGGAGGGATATATTGTGTTAAGAAGAAAAACCGTATATGGGACGAGGTTATTACCCAGGTGAGCATCCTCAAAAAGCTACCGTTTGGTGTGGATTTTGGACAAAAATGAAAACGACGTTGGTTAGAAGGGCATCTTGAATGGCAAGCGCTAGAGAACATAGATGATATTTGGTCCCAGCAGGAGGGCGCTACGTACCCCACAGCGGAAGCCTCGAATGACATTCTGCATGATAGAACTGTGTCTGGGTCTGAACGAAACGATTGGAAAAAAAATATTTTAGTTGAATGAACGATTGAAAACATTTCGTGTCGGTCTTTATCTCGTTCGTAACGAAACGGCTGGATAAAAAATAATTTTGATTGAATGAACGATTGATTGAAAAGATCGAATCCTTGAACAAATCAATCAATGATTGATTCGATCTTTCAAAATGAGCTATTGGCACAGCTCTACTGCATGAACGATTTGAGGGTAAAATTATCTCTTGCAAAGGTGACATCATGCGATTTGGCCTATTACAAAGGGTTTTCCTTTTCGCGTACACTTTGACAGTTTTGGAGACCGCGTTGTTTTTTGAAGAACAGGGTACGTCAAGAAGCGATTTAAAAACTCTGGGAAAGCGACATAATCAGTGAATACCTGTTGGAGAACGACGATTGCATTACCAAAACCATCAAAGGAAACCAAACCCAAATTGCATGATATGGATATGGGACATGTGTTTAACTTGACGTTGCTATCTGGTACACAACTGATGCCATAACGGACGTTCTGGACGAGCGATTAAAGGATATGGTTATCTCACGCAGAGAAAGCTTGAACTGGTAATTTGTTTCGCTCAAATTCATCCTGATCTGTAAATGTCAAAATGTAATTAATAGGCCTTCAGAGGTATTTTTTTCAACGATACAAGCACAAAATGAAAAAGTAGTCCCAGCCGAATTGATAAGTATTTAACAATTTACAGGGTGGCGCATATGTAACCTTATGACTTAATTACTGAATAATTTTTTTGTCTACGTATTATTTTTTTTTTTTTTTTTTCAGAATTAACTTTGAAAAACTTGGGAAATTTTTAATGGTCTTTCAGCACAGAACAAAGAACTAAATGTGTTGAAAGTCGACATTCAATTATATTCAGACACAAAGATCATATCGAAATTTCTTTTTATGTTGGAAATGCGCCCAGTATTTCAACAATTTAACGATTGGTCCAGCGTTTTCAGCAACAAGGGACTGTCTGCGGTTGTCTGCGTGCTGGAAGATCTGCACGGTTCGAAATGATGTGAACATTTATCGAGTGCAAGCAAGAATTGAGGAAAACCCCGAAACTTCCACTAGGCGACGTTTTTAGAAGTTTGGTGATGTCTATGTGGTCTTTGCAACGAATTCAATTCAAATCAATTGGATCACGAGTTGAAAGCGAATGGTCCACAAGTACGAGTTTTTAGGCCCATATGCAGAATATGGGGCATCGAAAATCCAAAAATAATTTTTGAACGTCAAATGATCCCACTTAGATGCACGGAATGGTGTGGAATAGCCTCAGAAAGGTTTTTAATACTAGGCAATGATTGAAAAAATTTTAAGGCCAGAAGTAGAGAATTATTCAGAATTGTGGTTTCAACAAGATGGAGCAACAGCTCACACAACTCATCCAACTATCGGATAGGATCGGATTCGCGTTTTACTGATTTGAATATAATAGCTTCAGATTTTTTTCGTTTGGAGAAACCTTAAAAGTAAGTTGTGTGCCAATAATAGTGCTACATCTTAAGGCCAATATCCGAAAAGAAGTGATGGCACTGTGACCTGAAATTCTAAGAAAAGTAATGGAAATGCTTTGGAAAGAGCACGTAATGTCGAAGCAAACAATGGGCACTATTTGAGAGATGTTATCTTTAAAACATAATGTAAACATAATTCTGAACAATAATTGAAATTCTAATAAATACCAAACTTAGAAAAATTTTATTCATCAAATTAATCATAATGTTAATCCACTCTGTAAAACGAAACTTTCTTTAACTACAGATTTCGAAAATCAATAGTTTTGGAGAAACAACCCGTCAAAGTTAATAAATCCATACCGGTAAACTGAACTAAAGGTTTTTCAGATTCCTTGATACAAGTGGTTCTCACATACATAAAGGGCACAAAGATTGCGTGGACCTGTAGTGATAGAACACTGCATTGAATTTTTGAAACACTTCATTCCAATCAGTTTTCATTCTTTATTTGACAATATTGTAGAGGACAGATTGAGCTCCGCTGAAGCTTCACATCCAAAGGGCAAGAACATGAATTTCAATATAGAAACGAATACGAAAACCTAAGCAAAGTATCATCTACAAAACAGTTTAATGGATTAGGAGTTTAAGTCAAAAGGATCATTTATGAATATAAGGAAGAGTGTAGGAGACAATAGAGAGCCCTGTGGCACACCAGCATTTCTTTTGTTAATTTAAGATTCAAAACCATCAATACAAATTGCATTGATTACTTTGAGAGCTGCTTTCAAACATCCCAAATTAAGAAAGTCTGAATTATACATACAGCTATAAAAGCTACGAAAAAATAAACTTAAATTGTCAGTAGGTCAAGTAGATCACACAATACCTAAAAACATATATGAGTACAGCTGGAAGTATCAATGTAAAACAATTCATTAAAAAACAATCGTCGAATTATATTTCATTGCTCAGAAATAAGATTGCCATTCAAGAACATGCAATTTGAACTTAAAAGATCAAATGCCCAAATAAAATTAATTTATGAGTCATATTTCTCTTTTTATTTTCTAAACAGCTGAAAAAGATTATTTATTATGACAAAAACGGAACTAAATCGTTCTACATACGTGAGATAAGTCATTTTGTTTTCTTCACTTATCAAATTTGTATTTTTGTGATGTGTCAACGGTATATAGTGCTGCTGACACAATTATGTATGTTTTTATAATTTCCTTGAATTATGATTTGAAAAAAATTCATGGCCATTCGAAAAAACCGAGCAGATAGATTTATGTATATTAAAAAAGAATTACAATTATAATCTCATTTGAAATAGACAAAAAAACATCGCACATTTTACTTTTATGATTAGTGATTCAAACGCGTCGGAATATAGTATTATTAATGTGAAATCCAGGCTTGACAACACAAGTCAAGTACAAGGGTGTCGAGCTAGGGGTGATTTGATTCGTTGATCTGTTTTTTTTTCGATTAAATCATTTTCCCAGCACATGCAAAATAATCACGTTCGTCAAATCGTCACTTAGTGAGATTGAACTGTAGTGTAATTGCTAGCACTGCAATCTCTTTGATAAGAACAAGAAGAAAAAGTTGTAAATTGCCTTATTTATACAACATATTCCCACTTGACGTTTTTGCAATGAAATTCACGTGTAAAATGCATGCAATAGTTTTCGTCTTCCCCTCAGCAACTTTATGTATTCTAAAGAATTTGATATTTTTTGTTTACTATTTCGATTTTGAATTAAGTTTTTTTTTTATTTTGTTTCTTGAGTGATTGCAAATGATATTGAAAATGTTCATGCATTACAGCTGAGTCAGAAATGAATAAAATTAAAAAAAAAATATTAAAAAATACATACAGTGGACGCATCATAAACAAAATACTCTCAACTTTAATTACTAAGCGAACTTTGCCTTTTTACATTTTAATTACTTTACGAACTTTCGATACATTATTCACCAGGAAGTTTGGATTAATCATCGCTGAACTCATATAAATATTTAGATTTCTTTTTTTTAACATATTTCTGGGAAACTCATCGCGTGGAGAATTTGCTTAATGTTAATTTATTACATTTTTTGTTGGAAATAACTAAATTTTTTAATGTTTGTATCTTTAAGGAAAGGCATAGGTGAATGGGAAAAGCAAATTTTGTTTTTTAAATTGAAAAAATAAATATTTCTCTTTTTTATAGGAATATTTCTTTAAAAACTATATTTTATTGAAATGGGGAAACTTTCAACAAATTTGCACGAAATAAATACATTCAAAACGTTGAGTCATATACATGTAGTACGTTTGTTTGTAGCTTGTGTGTAGATTATGCGTAGCTCACGTTTTTTTCAATGCTCGTAGGAAACTACACACTAGGCATATGCTGCATGTATTTTCATATCAAAAATCTGCAAATACCTCGTCGTATAACAATTTCAAGTGCCATGTGTATAGCTCCAACTTCGTTTGAAACTTTATATTTAGAAGAAATACTAGTTTCAGAAGTATAATTTTTAAACCTGCTCATTTGTTCTTCACAAATAAATAGGAGGGTATAAAGGCTCGTAGAGAGCCTAAGCCTAGTTACTTACAACTCTTCTCAACCATTCCTGTGCATTTTACCAGGAATGGAGGGGACCTACAATTTTCTCCCGATTCCGAACGGCTAATCAGCAGCACTTTTCATGACGAGAGATACTCTTAGAAGATTTATCAGTTCCTCGCCATAGGTAGATAGATATCAAACACTTTTTCCTTACCGACGCCGACGTTTTCCCAGTGAAGATGTATTTCGAAATACATATCGAAGAATTCGAGAAACGGGATCAGTTTCAAATATGCGATCTGATGCGGGAGATCTACAAGTTAGAAGACTTTTGGTTAATGAAATAATATTGGAAGTGGTTACAGCTGATCCATCAATCAACATCAGATGATTATCTTTGCAATTCAATGTTTCAAGAAATTGAAAAATGATTTTTTTCAAACCAGTATACAACTGTGCAAGAACTGATTTCTGATGATTTTCAAAAGTTTCTTCAAACTACGGTCTAGGATTTGGCGAAAGGATTTACCAGAAATATTAGAAGATATTCCACTGATTCAACAAGCTTCATTATATTTTACATAGGATGGTGCTCCAGTCCACTATGTTCGAGTGGTTACAAATTGAAAATGGATAAAGAGTATGGTAATCGTTGAATAGGAATAAAAAGACCAGTCTATTGGCTTGCAATGGGTCTTGTGAATAAAAAAAAAGTTAAAGCTTTTTTTGGAGGAAGCTAAAGCCAACTAGTCATAGCTCTTACTAGCAGCTAAAGCTAGACAGTACTAGTTTAAGCTTTGTTTTATGTGAATAAAAAAATGATAACGCTAAATAGCTTATGCTGGAAAATTCTAGCTTAAGCTTCGTAATTTAAGGTGTTCGTTTTTTTATTCACATGTTTCGGCTAGTTAGCTTTAGCTGAAACTGGTACATGTATGACCGAAAGGAAAGTTTTTTTGCCTCAATTTGTGATCTGTTCTACAGGGCAAGTATTGGTTTCGGCTAAAAAATGTTTTTAACATTTCGTATGTCAGTTTCTGGGTCTATACGTTCACAGTCCTATTTTTTGAGATATTCCCTTATGTTTAATTAACAACTCGCACAAGTTAATACTGAAAATAAAACCTAGTCAAAGCTTTCTAGACAGGTCGAAAAAATCTTGAAATTTTTGTAGCTTTAACTATAATATTCTAGTTTAAGCTATTTTTATTCACACAAATTGAAGCTTAAGCTAGGAAAAAAAGCTAAAACTAAATGAATTTAGCTTTGGCTATTTTTAAATAGCTATTACTAGAAAACATCTTTAACTAGCTAGCTTAAGCTTATTTTTATTCACTAAAAATCAAGCTTTTACTTAAAAATCCAAGTTTCAGCTTTAGCTTTTTTTTTATTCACAAGGACCAATATCTCCTGAATTCATTATTGGATTATATGTGTGTATGCGGAAGAATAAAAAAACATGATTTTTAATCGAAATAGAAACTTTAAGTGAATAAGGAAAGTTTATTCTAGAAGCGTAATTAAAAGTCAGATAGCAGTTAGGAAAGAAGCAACGGAAGACACTTTTTCTGAACCTTTTATAACCTTGGTATTACAACAGGCTACGATTGTTGCGAAACACAAGGAATAAGTTTTGGACAGTTTTCCTTTGTTTTCGATCTAGTTTTTTATACAATATTTTACCGACTACTCCTTTATACGTGATTGTAAATATTTCAATTATTTACCGAATTTCTACCTCGATCCATTTCTACCTCATTAAATTGATCGATTTCGCATCGAAAATAAGTTAAATCAACTCAATCACGAGTATATTTCTGGCCCTGATGGTATCCCTGACATATTGCTCAAAAAATTCTCTTCCACACTCTCTCTTGACCTCTCAAAAATCTTCGGTTGATCTCTATCTCAAGGAGAATTTTTTTCAATTATGGAAAACCTCTTTCATAACCTCAATACATAAAAAGAGCCTAAAGTGTCAAGTTACAAACTATCGTTCAATTTTCACATTTTCCCTAAATCTTTAAAAGCTTTTTGTACAAAATTTTAAGTATTCATTGTAAGTCTCTCAGTTCCCCTAGACAACATGGCTTTGCCAAAGGTAGGTCCACAACGACTAACCTCGTTAAACTTGTATCTTTTAGACTCTCAATCTTAGAAAAGAGAAAAGAAGTCGACGTTGTCTCAACAGATCTTAGTAAGGCCTTTGCAAAAATTTCACACACAAGGTTATTTTATTCAAACCGTCCACCCTTGGACTTGAACCTAACTTCTTTAGATGGATTTCTTCTTACCTGAAAAACTGTTACTACAAAGTTCGATTCAGATCTAAATTCTCTGAACATTTCTTAGCTACTTCTGAAATCCCACAGGGCAGTGACTTAGGACCTTTCCTTTTTATTCTTACTACATATTAACGATATTGAAGTAGCCATACAAAATTTCTTTATCTCACTCTACACTGACGATACTAAGTTTTTCAAGACCATTTCCTCCACATATGATTCTACTCTTCTTCAACTTGATCTCGAGACCTTAATAAAAGAGCTAACTTAGACCAAAATATTTTCAAATGCCATTCAATCAGTTTTCCACGAAAACGCATCATATCTACAGCTGTGAAACTAATCCAGTTTCAAAGTTTTCCCATTCCCACCTACGACAAAACATTTGAAATTCAGGGGATTCAGGAATACGCCATTGCATTAACACCAGTGGGATATTTTTTCTAAGTCCTGATCAACTGTATATAAGAAATTTTCAATTAGTCCTAGTCCTAGGCAATAACTTCGTCAGCATACCTTTGAAGCGAGGAGTTAGATACTCGTATCTACGTCAAAAGTTCAATTATATAAAAGGAGAAAAGAAGGGGCCCTAAGATGGAACCTTGAGGAACTAATCTAGTTGTCGGAAGGCAATTCAAAATATTTTTACTAACAGAAATTGCTTGTATCCTATCCCGAAGGTAGGATGACAAAAAAAGAACTGCAGAAGAGTAAAAACCATACATAATGAAGACTGTTTGTAACGAAGATCATCATGGTCAGGCGTGTCGAATGCTTTTGAAAAGTCAAGCAGTACAAGGAACGAGACATAATATTCATCCAAGGCGAGTCTGATGTTTTCAACAACGTTAATGATGGTGGAGGAAGAAATATACATTTGGCGGAATCCACATTGCTAAGGCGGGAGGATGTTATGTGCTCTAAGATGGATATTAAGTTCTTTCTGCATTACTCCCTCGAATTTTCTCTAAAATTTGTTTACAATATATTTCAATGGTATACATTTAAGGACATTAATTAAAAAAAAAAAAACAATGTTTCACCCATTTTTAAAATATTGAATTTTTCAAAAATCCAAAAACTCTTTTTTGGAAATATATTATAAGCGATACTGTTTTTTTTTAATTTAAAGGAGCTTTTCTATAAAAATTTAGATCGAAATCGGTAGAGCCATTTATGAAAATGTAGAAAATCAAAATAACCGTTCTAGGACACGTTCCGTTAATATCATTCCTTAGAACAGTTTTTGAGGTAAGCGGCCGTATGGCAGGTACCGCTAGTTTTGAAGCTAAAAAAATTTCAACTTCTCCTCTACGGATTAATTGAAGACCCTTAAATGTCAAGTTTGAAGAAAATCGATTCAGTGGCTTAGGCTGCAAATCGAGGTACCGACATCAGCAAAATTTTGGGACCCTCTTTTTTTCGTGTTCTCTATCATCGTAATGTCAAGTTTGGTCAAAACCTCGAGTTCCATTTTTTTCCAAAATGCAAGTAAATCGCAAGTAAAATTAGTTAGAGACTAAAACTTAACATGAGAATTGAGTAATGGGACTTTTAATCGGCTAACAGAGTTCCTCACCGATCCGACTGCTGTAACTTTTTCAAAGTAACTGGTACGAAAATATTCACATGACAATTTTTATGGAAAATTAACTCAGTTACAAGTTTGTTCTACAAGATTTTGGAAAAATGTTCAAGTCGTTTTCGTGACTTTTCATTTCTCTTTACTGATCTAGCCATAATCGGATCGGTGGGGAGCTCTCTTAGTTTAGGGCGTTTTTCTTTTTTAGTTCAGAGTAGAACCTGAATTGTCAAACAAAATATCGTGTTTCTTTTTAAGCTCAGAGTGTATAACAGTTCAAATTTGTGTTTCTTTTTTCGTTGAGAGAGATTGTTCAGAGCGCACTCTATGAGCTCGGTATAAAATAGCTGAGCAGACAGAGTTAAATGAAATCATTCTGACAGACAGGAAAAAGAACTCAAAAACACGCTTGTGTTTATAAAATAATTCAGAGCACTTAGAACACCCTCGATTCGGAGAAAGTTCAGAGCATGTTCGACATGCTCGTGCTCTGTTCAGTGCTCTACTCTGAATGAAAAAAGAAAAACGCCCTTATTAAGAGTCCACTGCAGCGTTACCACTTACGGAAAAAAAGTCGAAGTAGATTTGAAGAAAAAAGTGAAGTAAATTTAGAAAAATCGAAGTAGATTTCAAAATGACTTTTTTTTTGCATTTAGAAAAAAATTGGACTCGAGATTTTCATCAGTTATTACAAAACGAAAAAGTGGTGATTCAGTCTGTCTCTAGGTCTGTTACTCAACCATGCCGTCTAGAGGAAAAATTATGTATTTGTACTTGTGTTGACGCTCATATTTTTGTATGGAAGTTCTGGGCTTACATACTGCCTATAGTGAAAATAGAGATAATGAAGTAGTTTTGGGCTTTTTTTGTAAAATTGAAGTAGGTTGAAACGGAGATTTTTAAAAGGAAGTAGATTTCAGTATTTTGCTGATGGTGCGAAGTAGGAAGTAGATTTTAAAATATTTTGAAAAAAAGAAGTAGATCTACTTCAATTGAAGTAAAGTGGTACCACTCTCCACTGTTGATCCATTCGGTCATTTTATCTTTTAAAAAGCTTCAAACTGGGATCTCGTTTTACCAAATGATTCCTAAACTACCAGCTAAAATAAGAAATTCTGTGTTCAAATTTTGTTCACGTTTTTAATGATACTCAACTTCTAGTACTCAAATATTTGAAATTATTTATTTTTGTCACATCATTAAATTGAACATATACAAAGTATTGCAATCATACGGGTATGAAATCATTTATGGCCTAAATATCTCGAGCTTTGTAGAATTTAATATAAATAACAAATAAATAGAAACAACGAATTGCAAATAATAATTATTTGTTCATCAGGTTATTTCAATGTCTCGCACAATTGCCAATTTGTATCTGTAAAAATTGAGCTCATTTTGTGAAAGATGTATAAATATTTTAGGTAAAAGAAATGGCTAAGTCGAAAATCAAATATTTAGATGTATAAAACATTTGCTCCTTTCAAATGAATCAACAAATTAACAATCTCAAAGCTTTAACATTGCAAAGCGAATTATTTATAGTTTTATAAATTTTATTTGCAAGATCGTAAAGACACGCAAGTTACTCATGGCTTTTGAGATTAAAGTGGAATATTTTTAGATAAAGGAAAAAAAAAACTCAATTAACATGCACGCATAATAGTATTAATAAAGGCGATGTTATTAAACTATGAAAGGCTTTGAATATCAATATTTATTGATGGTGAATATTTAACACTTCTGTTTTTTTTTTAATGTTAATAAAATTATAAATTTGAATATTTTTTTTCTCTCTTAAAATACAGACATTATGTACATTAAGCTGATGTATTAAAGTAAAAGCAAAAAAGAATCTAGTAAAACTTGTTATTTAACAGAACTACTAAGGGGCTTGACCTTGCGAAGAACTCTCGAATGTTTTCATTAAAACACGCCCATAATAAAATGTCGAACTGAGTGCAGATGTGTTCAAGGTGTCGGAAATCAGGTTATTTATTTGGCGTTTTGTATTTACGTTGATTCGAATATATTTTTTTAAGAATTTTAATCTTGTTGAGTACAGTTCATGTTTTTGTAATTTTGTCAAAAAATGCAAAAACTATAGCCAAAGCCTTCGAGATGGTTACCAAACTGCGGTTGAGCTGTCTCACAATCTTTGATCCATTGAAGGCACGGCTGTGAATGCTCAAATGGCTCCACAGGAATCTCCATGCACGGAAGAACCGAGCTGTGCATCGTGGAAGGGTCGGTAAACTCCAGCTCTTATATCACCAATATTCTGGAGAAATATGTGGTTCCATTCACACCATTTATTGGAGTAAAACTTCCCTCCAAGGGAGGAAAATGCTACGACACGTTGCCAGATGAGTTACTGAATATTTGCAAGAAGCATAAATCGTCGTGAGGGCTGGGCCAGCGATGACACCGGAAATGAATCCCATAGAATACGTTTGGGACCTGTTGGGAAGTGATCGACCAGCTGTTCCAGAGAGACTCAGTGGACCGAGATCTACTCTGCTCGGAGAATGGGACAAATTGGATGACAACATATGCCCAGGCGTATTAAAGTTCTATTATATATTTGGGGAGCAAATATTCACTACAAAAGGAACGGGGACTCTTTTGAAAATAAAAATCTAAAATGTTAAATTCTGAAGCTTTTGCCCATTTTTTGTTAATTTATGTTTCATTTGTAAGTTCTTCCTATTTGTTTATATAAATTACTTATTTGTATGTTAATAAACAAAATAGAATTAAAAAAAGTTTTTTTTTTCGAACTTATTTAAAATTATTGCAAAATTTCAAGGTGCGCCAGTTTTTTATAACTCAGTGTTTTACAAACAAAAATAATAACTAGACGGAAAAGATCAAAGTTGAATGAATTTCATAAAAAATGATGACACCTCAATCAAAATATATCTCTTTGTGTTTTCGTGAAGAAGAACAAAGAATATCTTTATTTAGCCTTGTGTTTATCCTTGTAATAAATTGTTTGTTATTAAAAAATAAATTAATTAAATTTTGCGGTTGAGTAAAATTATGAGGACGGTTTGTATTTTATTCAGAAACATAATTATGTATAAGTATGTTTTGGATTTAAGAAAAATCAGAATCAAAATTTAAATCTGAAACGAAGGAGTGGGTCCCGCCATTTTACCTGTCTGTCTGTATTTCAATCGAACGAAAAAAACTCGTGCAGGAACCTTCTATACCGATGGGACAGTCCACCAGCATCTTCCAAGATGGGCAACACGCCATAGGAAAATGCGTTGATCGAAATATCGAAAGAAACTATCGCAACCAGAACATTGCCATCATGTTCGATAGCTAAGCTATGTACACTCAAGACACTAAGCTCCTATACCATCAGTTCGAAATTAGTTAGGGAGTGCATAGACAGGCTAGAACAGCGACACACAACATTGAGTACCTTGTCAATTGAAAGTTCATGGGAACGAGGAGCGTCCTTATCAAAAATAGGCACATCAGCCACTTTAACAGCTTTAAAATCAATAAGCTCCGCGATCAATTTTCCCGACTTGCGATGAAATGGAGGCTAGCATTTGGCGAAATATCCCCTACAGTCCAGGAAGTTTTGGAAAAATTATTGAATCCTGTATGGTCGATTAAAATTAATTCAGCTTTAAGAAATGCTCTTTGTAATTGCTCTTATGGAAAAGTACTTTTGAATTTAAAAATTGCTTATAATTACAAAAAACATGGATTTAATTAGAGAAAAATGTTCAAATCCATAAAAGTGCCGTCTGATTTTTAGAAGAGTATGAATTTATGCAAAAAAGTTAAAAAAAATCGTTTTATTATTAAATTTATTTTTTTATATAAGAAATTTCTTTTAGGAAAAAATTAACCGTTCATTTACAAGATATTAATTTTTCAAAAATTTTGATTTTTTTTTTAAATCAAAAATTTTTTTTTTGAAAATTTGTATAAAAATATTTTTTTAAATTCAAAAAAAGACGTTGATAAGAAAATCGAAAATCAAAAACTACTCTCTGACAGGTACCGTTTATAACATTTTTTCTTAACACTTTTTTATCATGTTACAGCACACGTAATTTGTTTTATCAAAATCGTTAGAGCCGTTTTCATTAGAAATAAATTTAGCGTAACGGCTGTATGGCAGGCACTGTTGGTTTTAGAGCAAAAAAAAATCAATTTCTGCTCTAGGGAATCATCGAAGAAACGTTAATACCAATTTTGAAGATAATCGCTTCCGCGGTTTAGTCTGTAGGTCTAAATTAGACAGACGTTATTGCGGGATCCAATTTTTTGTGTTCTCTTCAACGTAATGTCAAAATATTTGATCAAAATCTCGAGTTCGATTTCTTTTCCAAATGCAAAACTTGCGTATATCGCAAGTAAAAAGTGTTAGAGCAATCGTAATACATACTTGCACTTCAGGGAATTTCCATCAGCTTACTCAAGGTCAATTTTGGACTTAGGTAGGTTAAGTATAGAGATTCTTTCTTAAGCCGGACAACACGGATGCGAAATGCTTTTTCTTCATTTTTTTCTTTCCTTACTTTCTCTGTTTTCCCCGTCATTTTCAAGATCGAAAACTTCAAAACCAATGATCTTCGTTAGCTCGTCTTAAATCCTTACCTACATACATATATTCCTAAGGCTCACACGGCGCTCAACATTTTAGAGGTATACAAAACGTCTTGAGTGCGTGCACATTATATAAAAAAAGTATACATAAAATATTTTTACGTTTTCTAAAAAATAAAATTAGTAAGCCAGTTTTAAATAGCCCTTTATAGAAAATTTGATCGAAATCGGTAGAGCCATCAATGAGTAAAAAATGAAATGCACGACTGGGTCGCACAAACTTGCTAATACATACATATGTATTAGACTAGGAATTTTGAAAACGAATGTTGTTAGAGAAAACTGTTCAAAAGGATAAAATTTAGTTTTTAAACTCTTTTTGTAGTGAGAGATAAAAACAAAATGCTAGACAAATATGAATCTATGCAAGAACAAAAATTATAAGTCGTTGTAGTGGTTTCTTAAAAAAATATGCTTTTATATACAAAATTCTTAAAACATTTTTAAGAAAAGAATTTGATACGCCAACTTAGTTTTTTTATTATTGTACAAATAAAAATTAAATTTCCAAAAAAATGAGCCGTTTTTGAGATATCGAATTTTTCAAAAAAAAAAATATTTTTTTTTTAATTCAAAAAATATTTTTTTTTTTTTCAAAGTTTTGATATGCAATGTTTTTTAAAATTTTTTCGAGCTTCACTATAAAAAATTTCATCAAAATTCGTTATGCAAATACATAATAAGAAATTCAAAATTCGTTCTATGGTAGGCACAGTCAGTAATATCTTGATTTCAATTTTTACTTGCGACTTATAGGTACTACAAGGCAAGTTATGCATTCGTAAAAAAAATCGAACTCTAGATTTTGATCAAAGTTGACATTACGATAATAGCGAAGACTAAAAAAGTGGGTCTGGCAATTCTGTCTGTCCGTCTGTCTGTCGCTGCGACTACAGCCTAAATGGCTCGGCCGATTTTCTTTAAACTTGGTAGATATGGGTTTTGATTTTTTAACCCCCACACGTTTTTTTCTTTTTTTTTAAGACCAAAAATAACGGCACCTGCCATACGATTTTTTTTAGAAATTTTATAAATATTTTTTTTTTCAAAAACTGCTGAACAGATTTAAAAAATAAAAACACAAAAAAACTTCATTTAGTTAAAGCTAGGTAATGCTTGAAAAATTTTTTCCGAAAAATGGTTATTGAGGGTACCCTCCATTGAACCATTTTTTTTGTTTTTGATTTTCTTAAAAACTGTACCACCGATTTTGATCATTTTTTTTTGCTAAGGCTATTCAAAAATTTAAATAGAATTGTGTATTCAAATTTTCAAAAAAAAAATTTTTGGATTTTTAAAAAAAACTTCAAAATTCTTTTTTCAAAACTCAATATTTCGAAAACCCCATGCTTGATTTTTTTAAACTTGATAAATAAAAGTTTCTCGATATAATCTACAAGATGTGAGAAAAAAAAATTCCTTTTACCTTAAAATAAAGGTACCCACCATACAAATGTTAAAAAATTTAAAAAAATGGTTTCCAAAAATCGTATTTTTCTCCAAAACGGCACCTAGAATTTCGATAAAATTTTTTTTCTTTCAATTAATTTTTATGATCTTTAATTTATTAAAAAAAAATTTGAAATTAAGATATTACAGCTTGTACCTACCATAGAACCATTTTTTCTAATTTCGAATTTCTCATTATCCATATAACGGTTCTTAATGAAATTTTTTATAGAGAAGCTTCTAAAAAGTCTAAAACACATTGCATTTCAAAACTTTGAAAAAAAATATTTTTTGAATTTTTGAAAAAAAAAAATTATTTTATTCTTGGAAAATAAATCCAAGATATCTCAGAAACGGATCAATATTTTGTTTTAATTTAATTTTTATTCGAACAATAATTAAAACTTTAAATTGGCGTATCAAAATTTTTTCTTAAAAATCTTTTAAAAATTTTGTTAATAAAAGCTTTTTTTAAGAAACCACTAAAACGACTTATAATTTTTGTTTTTGAATAAATTCTTATTTACATAGCATTCTGTTTTGGTCTCTTACTATTAAAAGAATTTAAAAAATTAATTTGATCCTTATGAACAGTTTTCTCTAATAACATTCGTTTTTAAAATTCATAGTCTATTACATAGGAGCAAGTTCGTGAGACCCAGTCGTGCATTTTATTTTTTATTAAATTATAGATAGTAAAAATTAATTGAAAGAAAAAAAATTTAGCAAAATTCTCGGAAACGTTTCCGAGAAAAATATGATTTTCGAAAACCATATTTTAACATTTGTATGAAGGGTACCGTTGTTTTTAGGTAAAATGTATTTTTATTCTCGTGTCTTGTAGATTATATTAAGAATTTTTTATTTATCAAGTTTTAAAAAAATCGAGCATGGGATTTTTGAAATATTGACTTTAAATGCAAACAAATTTTTTTTTTGAAAATTTGAATGCTCAAAAGTATTCAAACTACTGGGGAAGTTTAGCATAAGGAAAAATGATCAAAATCCGTTGTACGGTTTTTGAGAAAATCAAAAACCAAAAAAATGGTTCCATGGGGGGTACCAAAAATAACAATTTTTTGGAATTTTTTTTTCAACCATTTCTTAGCTTTAACTAAATGAAATTAAATTTTTTTTTTTAAGAATCTGTGAGACAGTTTTTGAGAAAAAAAAATATTTATAAAATTTCGAAAAAAAATCGTAGGGAAAAAAAGTTTAAAGAAAATCGGCCGAGCTGTTTAGGCTGTAGCCGAAAAGACAGACTGACAGACAGAGCGAGACCCACTTTTTTGGTCTTCGCCATTATCGCAATGTCAACTTTAATCAAAATCTCGAGTTCGATTTTTTTTTAACGAATGCATAACTTGCCTTATAGTACCTATAAGTCGCAAGTAAAAATAGTCATTATGGCTCTTAGAGGAGGACCTACAAATTTCTGCCGATTTCTTAAGGCTAATGAGCAGCATTTTTCATAACAAGAGATACTCTTAAATTTCTCATTTACTCGCTAAAGGCAGTACACACCTGAAAAAACATTTTAGCAGGGGCTAAAAATCAAACCCAGGATCTTCTGCATGAAAATCCAAAGCACTTACCATTATGCCAAGGGGTAGTTAGTAAAAAGTTCGAAAATAAAAAAAAAAAAAATCTATGACATTTTTGGTACAAACTTTTTGTTACCAAAATCAAGACAATGCCTGCAATAATTTATAGAAATTTCAATCTTATACCTAGGCAATTACCTAAGACCTCTAGCTACCAAGCTTGAAGAAAATCACTTAAAAGGTTTAGGTTATATGTCGAGGTACAGACAAATGTTCATACAGACAGAGATAAAGGATATTCCGGGACCTACTTTATTGTGTTCTCCATCCTCGTAATGTCAAGTTTAATATAAATATCGTGTTCGTTTTGTTCTTTTTCGAATAATATATCGCAAGTAAAAAAAAGGATATTTCAGCTACTAATTTTGTATGTTTCGCCTAGGTATGATCATGCACATCATACCCAATCTATAATCCTACATAAATTCCTTCATCATCAAATATTATAATTAAACTTCTATCTCCTCATAATTTAATAAATTTGACAGAAACTCCTGATTCGACTTTTCCGACTGCATAACTTGCCCTAGTTAGTCGAATGTTAAGAAGAAAAAAAAAGAGTTGCATCGTGATTTATGTAAGCTAGCACTTGTTTCAAACGATCAGGCGAGCTGGCACTACACTTAGAGTCACTATACCAATTAAACCAGTTTTATTTTCTTAAACACCATTGAACAAATAAATCGCACGTAATTTGTACATTTTCTTGCAGTTTGCAGAAATCAAATTCAAACTTAAAACGCATTTAACTCGTTTTGTTACAACTACCAGTTCAAAGTTCGAAGATGAAAACTAAGTGTGCATTTTAGATCAAAATATTGAATCAAAACAGAATTGAGAACCTAAACGATGTTAGAGGCTTCTCAAAGTCTCCTTTAGTTGATGATTTGACAGCACATATTAAAATTCAAGATAAGAAATTAATTTAATTCATACTTAATTGCCCTAATAAACTCTTAATCTATAAAAAATGCTTCATAAAAACAAATTGGGATTATAGCCGCTGCTAACACTCGCTAGCGGCGTGTTTCTTTAAAAATAGACACTGCAGATTTAGTCAGAAATAAAAAATCTATAGATTCGAGTATAGAATACCCAAACAAAAATGCATTGATCAAAAAAAAAAAACGTGTATAGCAAGGGAAAGAATAAAATACATTCATTTAGTTTTAATGCAAATGGCCATCTTTTTTGATGGATACACTGTAGAACACTATTTTTGTATCTTAATTAAAAAAAAAAAAAAAACTGCACACACTTCAGATAAATTAAAAATTTGATCTTTCTTTTTTCATAAGATGTATACATACAATTTATAACTTTTTTTGTATAGATGTCTGACACGACAAAATTTTTTAATCAAACAAATTTAACTTTGAGAAGTAAATACAGAAACACGAGCTAAAACACACTCCTTTTGTTTGGATCCACGCGTCGAATACAACTGATGGCAAATAGCGCCTTCGACAAACTTTCAAGTCTCGCAATCCATTTGCCAGAACGAAGCCGTCGTTGTTGTACTGGTCTAACTAAAAACAGCTGCTGAGCTACCAGCTACACAGACAAGTCGAAATGAAGAAAAACAAAGCAAAAGTATCTATGAATCCAAGTAAAGTCGGGGAGGTTTGGGTGACCAGAGCAGAGCTACTAGAAGAACATAGACCTCACGACTTGCCGTACAAACACCAAAAGTTATAAGTATAATTGTGGGCGTAAAGAGGGAAGAAAAAGCTGTCGCTGGTGTTTTTTCCTGGTTTTGAAATAAAATGGATGGAGTGACTATGACACAATGTTTACACTCAAGAAATGCGCTTCCCAGTTTCTTTCGTCTACTGTAGATATAACATCTCATTCCCATGAACTGACAGGAACCATTAAAGAGTCAAGAATGTAAACAAAGAACCCTAGAAAATAAAGGAGTACCTTTTCCTTTTAGTATGTACGATAGTGAACAGTATGTATTTATGGTTACATAAAGAGTCAAGAAGTATATATGTACATGAGCAATGCATCTGTGCGGTAAGGACAATGTTGGTTTTCATAGCTTTTGAAAGCAAAAAAACAATCACAAGGAAATGAGAATTTCACAGGCTTGCGATCTGGGACAATTGTGCTTGTTTTCCAAAGATTTTTAGTCCAGTAGTTCTGGGTTTCTTTTGTTAATTGACTATCAACCTCATGCAGGGTTGCCGCTTTCTTGAATTGAGTTCATTTTTTTTCTCATTTTTCATTTTATCGGACCATTTTTGACTAGAAGAATAAGTTGTACAAAATTGTTTAAATGATATTTGTTCATAGTTTTCGTATTTAAACAGTAATACATTTTTTTATTTTACCGATTTTGTTAAAAGAAAAGATATTTCATTCGTTTACCATCTAAAGGCCAAATACAAGTTTCTTTTTAAAAATGCAATAAAATGAACAAAATTAAATTTTGTCCATGTATTATGGCTTTATTAATAAGACAAACATTCCCATTAATTATGGAACACAACTTCGTTTAAGCGGATGGTCGTGCGTCTTCAATTGCTGAGTCAATTGGACCTTGTAAGCGAATAATCCGAGATATTTGTGCAGAATTCTTCTCAGGTTCAGGCTAATGCGTGAAATGTTGAGCTGTGTAGATCGATGGCGAGTTGATGTTCGTGTATTGAGTCTCAAACTCTCGGTTATAGCAGCAACATTCTCGTCTGTGCGCACCGTACGATGACAGGGACAATGAGCGTTGTCCTCTAGCATACCAGTTTCACGAACTTTTTGCACAAACTTGCGTACAGCAGGCGCGGTGGGTGCTTCATTTCGGCCAAAACTTCTTTTCAAAAAACTCACTGTTTTGGCTACACAGCACTCACTTTGGAAATAAGTTTTCAATTCTGTCAAAATTTCGAGCAGGAAACAGCTGTCAGTGTCAAAATAATCTATGATTTAAAAAGAAGCCACTAGATGGTAAAGCCAGTAGAAAAACGGTTTACCGGATTATTCAAAAATCCGAGCATTTGAAGCACTTTATGAAGCCCGCGGAAATTAGCGCCTTACTTTGGCAAGGGAAATAAATACGTTGGAACAGAGAGTGACATAAGGTCGTCTTTTCAGGCGGTCCCGATAAATACAACTCATATTTTCATGACCTAAGAAAGGAACCGATCACCCTGGCTAGGAGACAAAGCAAGGCAGGCGGAGTAATGGTGTGGGAAGCAGTTAGCTATTACGGCACAATTTAACTGGATTTTCAAAGCTCAAGAATGATAGCAAAAATCTATAAAGTTTGACGAACTATTTGGTGGACAGCGTTGGACTTTCCAACAGGAAAACGCTCTAACGCACAGCGCCTGGGTAACTAAAACTTGGACTCAGGGGCAAAATTTGGATCTGTTACCTTGGCCACTGTAATCTCCTGGTTTGAATGTAATGGAAAAATTTTGGGGATGGTTGTCACGGAAAGTTTATGAAGGGAGACGACAGTTCGAAACCAATAAAGGATTAATTGAGGCCATACAGTCAACTTGGACCTTGCAGTATTTGGGCATCACTGCTACGATGTCTTTTCGGGGTCATTGAACACTCTGGTGGTATTACCTACCACTTATTGTAATTTAAGATTTTATAAATGATAAAGGGTGGTTAAATTTTAAGGGCCGATGTTGATTTTGAATAAAAACAAATTATTTAGGAAATTATTGTCATTTCTTTTTATTATGATAATGTGGTATGGTTCAATTATGTATGGAACAAAATATCGGCCAAATGGCCGCCGCGACCTCGACGGCACACCTCCATCCGATGGTCCAAATTTTCGATGACGCTGAGGCATAATTGAGGTTCCGAATTATATCATCCTTTAGCTCTTAAATTGTTGCTGGCTTATCGACGTACACCTTTTTTTTTCAAATAACCCCAAAGAAAGAAATCCAACGGTGTCAAATCATATGATCTTGGCGGCCAATTGACATAGCCACCACGTGAGATAACACGGCCATTGAATTCGTCGCGCAAAAGAGCCATTGTTTCGTTAGCTGTGTAGCAAGTGGCACACATATCGTCCACATCCATATCTTCCAATTCGGGACATAAAAAGTTCGTTATTATCTCACGATAGCGAACAACATTCACAGTAACTGCCTGACCGGCCTCATTTTGGAAAAAATACGGCCCGATGATGCCGACAGCCCATAAACCGCACTAAACAGTCACTCTTTGTCGGTGCATTTGTTTTACGACAATCACTCTTGAATTATCATTCGCCCAAATGCGGCAATTCTGCTTATTGACGAATCCACTGAGTTGAAAAGGTGCCTCATCACTGAAGATGATTTTCTTCGAAAATTGATCATCCACTATTGCCATTTCTTGCCACCATTCTGACCATTGACGACGCTTGAAACGGTCAAAGGGCTTTAGTTCTTGGGTCAATTGCACCTTGTGAGCATGTAAATGCAAGTCTTTATGCATAATGTTCATCAACGACGAGCGTGAGAGGTGCAATTGTGGGGCACGACGACGAGTTGAGGCGAACGGCTCTTCAGCCACACTATCGCGAACAGTAGCAATATTTTCTGCAGTACGAGCTGTACGAGCATGCACTGGTGTTTTCACATCTCCTACAGACCCGGTTGGCTCAAATTTTTGCACAATTTTTTCCGATTGTACGTACATTTGGACGATTAAATTGACCGAAAAAATCACAAAGTGCACTATAAGCATTTTGATTTGAACGCCCATTTTCATAATAAGCCTGTATAACTTTAACGCGTGGCTCGATTGTGTATCTTTCAAATTGAGTTAGTCTGAAATTAAGAAATGTCAAATGAAATGCAGAAAAAAACTTGACGTTTAGGTGTGGTTCACATTCAACATCGGCCCTTAAAACTTAACCACCCTTATAACAAAATGTGAAATATGATGCCCAAAGGACTAGTTTTGACATCATCAATGATACTGAATTTATCATAATCGCATTTATTGAAACTTAAAAAAAATAAATTGTAAGTTTAAGCGTTTTATTCACTTTTTATTGCGCTGCTTATAAGCTTTAAGAAACACGCCTGATATAACACCATTTCTGCATTAATCAAGCTAATACGCTGTTCGCTTTTGTATTTTCAGTACAGCGGAGATAGCGAGTTTGACTTTCTTTCGAACTTTTATGATTTTAATAAGCTCTGTTTTTTTAAAGCTCTAGCAGGGTTGCCGTAGTGATCATTATAAAATGCCTCTAATCTGTGACAAATATTAGAAGGGTTACCAACTGTTGAATTAGATTTCATAGTCAAAAACGTGTTGAGCGAAATAAATTGAATTTATCTTTTTCCACACAACGACATCAGTTAGATAACTGGCTATTTTTTTTAGTAGAGTCTGTCTTATTTTTAAGAATGTTGTAAAATTCGTTGGTTGCATCATTTATTTTATGTCTTTTCTTTTTATCTGTGTTCTTACAAGAACTTGAGGCCATTTTGTATGTTAATATATATTTACACAGCACAATAATAATATATCCTCAAATCGTTTAAGCACCGGTCAATTGCACCATTTAAAAAAATCTATTTAGCACTATAAAAAAAAAAAACAGAAAACACTTAGCGGTAACGTCTTTTTTCCTAAATTTAAATTTTGTCTTCTCAAAAGCTCTAAAAAGTATACATTGTGAAAGCTCCTGTACAGGAACCAAAGAAAAAGCCTTAAAGATCTGCACAAACGATGAATTGGTAACTCTGATTCAATGGCGCAAAATTTTATTCGAATTAGTACGATGTTAAAACTGTTTTAGAGTGGAACCTTGTTAAAACGATGATTTTGCTAATTTCAATTAAGTTTAGCAACATACTTTTTCTAACATTTTTTTAAAGTTAAAATCATCAAATAGCTACGAGTATTTTACTTTTTTAATAACATGCTAATTTCATTGACTCTTTGACATTTACAAACGTCAAAAAAGTCTTTTTGCTTAGTTTTTTGAACGAACTGTCATTGTGTTAGGTGTGTTCAGAAGCAATTTATTAAAAAATAGCCTAAGCACGATACTAGGAACAAAATGTTTAAAATTATAAAAAAATTAGTAAACTGCTCTAAAGTTAGCAACTTGTTAAGTTAATTATTCATTAACGCTAGGCTGTTTAGAATTTTACGCCTTTCTTACTACTTATAGTGTAAACTCTCTTTTTGTGGAATATATCTATTTTCTGATGAAATTTACCTTGCATTCAGGTTATCGGTCGCTGAGTTATGCGCTTTTGTGTTGCACACGTCTGTCTAATGTTTGTCGTTGGAAAAAGCTTTTTTTCAAATTAAATTGCAAATATGTTGAAGCTGACTGCAACACGGCATCAACATCAAGCATGCAATAGACTAATGAATGCATCTTTTTTTAACTTGCGACAGATGTACATATGTAGGTACATACATGCATACATATGATATGTATGAATGTACATATAAGGGCAAGTTATGTACTTTAACAAAATTCGATATTCCTATAAATAGATATTAATTAAATATGACATAATACAGAAGCTGAAGAAAGAAGATATGATAATTCTGTTTGTCAGATGTTTGAAACGTTTTTTTTTTAAACTCGACAGAAAAGGTTCGAGCTAACCGTCAACAAAATCGGTTGGATAGTCAGTTTGTGTGTCGAGAGTTATCAGTATACCTTACATACCGAGGAAATACATTTATTATATCTCAAAAAAATTAATGTCAAAAAACCTTCTTTTATCTCGAAAAGTTGTCTAATGATTTTTATTTAAAGTCACACATTAAAAAAGAGGGTCAAATTTCTTATTTAAATATGTTACGGATGACTGCAAGACACATTCTTTTTGAAATTGCGACTGTAGCTTACTCCTCAACAGATTTGAAAAAAGTTTACATGTCTTACTTCCAGTTTCAGAGAAGAAGTTTAAACTTTCGTTCGACTCAACCTCAACTTGAGTTTAAATTTGAACCTCAACTCGTCCGATTTCCAGTGTACTCGTACTTTGAACTTCAGTTGAAGGTTGTTAAAGTAAATTGTATGAATAAAAGTTGGCAGAATTGAACCTGTCTTGGATTCTACGTAGTGTGACAGTACGTAGCTTTTATTCGTCTTTTCCATATTCTTTTCTTGTCTTCCCTTTCACCCTCTTATACATAAAACATGCTGTGGGCGAAGTTTTCTTTTTTTTGAAAGGCCCATGCCATGTGTACCATTATGTATTGCCAATAAAAATATTGTCATTAAATGACAGTGTCGGCTTTTTAAGGTAGCGAGGATTCGAGTGATTCAATTTTCAATGGCTCTTTCACATAGATCCGGCTGAGTTTGAGTGATGGCCTTTTGGCCTGTGTTATGTTCACTTAAGTATTGGTCGATTGTGGTTTACTCGCACAGACCTACGACTTCAGGAAACTCAATTCACGTTAACTCTGCGAGATAAAACCTTACCCTCAAATCGTTCTTGCAGATTTTCAATCTAAGTTGTCACTTAGCGCCGTCCTGGAACCACATGTCTAGGTCCATATGATTCCATTTGGGCCACAACAAATTGGTTATCATCGTTCTGTAGTGCTCGCTATTGACCGCCTCAGCAACGTCGTTTTCGAAAAAAAGCCACCGGCCCAAAATGCACACCAAACGGTAACTTTTCGAGGATGCATTGTCAACTAAAGAACATCGTGTCTTCGTGTCGTTGCACACGGCAATTTGGTATGTCAACATATTCATCCGAAAATGGGCCTCATCGTTAAAAATGATTCTTCGGCCAAAACTTGCGTTCTCTCCCAAACGCATCGAAGCGCAGACAGCGAACAAACGGGGTTGACTATGGTCAGGAACTTTAAGCTCCTGGGTAGTATTGGGTGTAGACCCCAGTCCCAAGGCGAAATTCGCCAAGTTGAAGCCTGCGAAAGCCGGACTTCTTGTGCTCCTTTTACGCACAAATGTTGGCTGATTGATCACCGAAACGGTTGTCTCAAATTTGGCCACCAAATGTAGAAGGGTAAACTGTGAAGGTCCCTCACGTCTTCCGTAAAATGGGCGCAACATTTGCACTAACGAAAACTCATCTTGATAATAACGTTTTACGATTTGGACGTGCTGTTCAATCGTGTAACTTGCAATGGTGATATTTGGCATCAGTAACTCAATATTAAACAACATATTTGACAGATGTCACCAAAACAACATGGCGGCCAAAATCGCGTCAATTGAAAAACCTCTTACAAAAAATAGTTCGTGTGACAGTTTATGGAAGTTTGATTTGTTTAAAAGTACCGTTCTAACGCTGTGAAATCAAAAGCAATGGTATTGTGCAATGGAAAGAAAAACCACGGCATGGGACTGGGACTCTATTGGAAACGATTTCAACTCCAAGAATGGATTACAATAAAAATCATCGTATGTTGGCCGGGTCCCAAAAGCCGGCTTTGGCAGTGATTTCGGCAGCTGGCTAACCGGGTCCGTTATTATAACTTAAAAACCAAGGGAATTGTATTTTATCTTAAAAAATTAAAGTTCCTATAGTAAAATTGAACTTAAAGTTACATGAACGAATCCATATTTTAGTCAGGATTTATTTTACATGTTATTTATTGAATTAAGGCTTTAATATCGAATTCGCGCGACCAAGTCTTACACCTAACTGTGTATTATGTATTTTCCACGCTGCACCCTATTCAGGGTGAAATGCAATTAGAACAAGAACTTTTCTGTATTATTGTTGCGGATTTATTACGAACAGCAAAATCGCATCAAAACAGCAATGAGCAGAAGTCATTACCGCGTGAGGTATTCATGAACTTGTATAGTGATAGTAATGATGTTGGTTTCGGAATGGTATGGTGTAATAATCCAATACAGAGATTAATTATGTTGGTAATGCACGCCAAATAAAAAGCTATAAGGAGTCTCTTTAAAACGACACACAAAAAAGTTCGAGGTTAAATTGTGTAGTTTCCGGGGTTTGTTCGATTTTTCTTAATTAAATTAACGGACAAATAAATGTTTTGAATTTCCTTCTTGGAAAATAAGTAAGAAAACATACCAAGTGATTACATAAGTTTAGAGGGATTGGTTTTAAGTTTAAAAAGAATTACAAATACTCGTAATATGAAAGAAAGGAGTTTTCAATTTTATTCGCGATTATAGTCAGAAAAATGTACATTAGTTATGAATCATAATTTAAATTTAAAACTTTGTAGGCATTGTGAATTTATGTGATCATCATAGCGTTAGGAATTGGAACTCTTACGCAAAAGGTGCGCAAATGGGTCTTTAGTGAAAATCTGAAATCCCATTTTAGAAAATATAAGGTCATTTTCGAATACATCACCTGCGTCCAAAATGCAATTCTGAAGTACAAAAAAAATCGAGTTGACGACAAAAATATTGATAAGTCAGAGAGCGTGTCCTTAAACGTCAAATGCGTTTGCTATAAAATTAGTCCAGTCAAAGCGTCATGAAAAAGGGCCTGACCTTGCGCGCAGAGGCATGGTCAATTTTTTTTTCATGGATCGATAGGTGCTTATGAGAAAAGCTTAAAACCAAATTTGCACCACATGACAACTTTTTTTTACCAAAGTTATTGGTAAAAATGTGTTTTGTGTCATTTTTTGGTCATTTGCGAATATCTCGGATCCACTATGCTGTAAAAACAAAAATTAAACATTTATTTATTCCTTATAATATTATCTATTATGTTCTAAAAAAAAAAAATTGTTTAAACAAATGAAAAAAAAGTTATAGTAAGTTAAACAAATTTTTTGTTGTTTAAAAATCACTTTTTCGTGATTATTAAGAAAAAAGCTCATTTAACGATGAAATTTTTATTTTTTATTATTAAAGTTCTTGTAATTCCCTAGAATTTAAAAACAAAATCAACACTCTAAGATGAACGAAAGCCGAGTAATAAATTATTGAACATGGGTAAGTCAGCGCACCCACGCATTTTATGATTTTATGTTTTAATTAATATCTCAGCCCCAGTATGTCGCAAAGTGAAAATAAAAAACTGTATTGCTAATAACAATATTTTCTATCAACTTGCATTTAATTTAATATGTTTGAGCAAAAACATAAAAAGTTACCGTTTGTTTCAACGTTTTTTTTCTTGTTTTTAATACCTTTTTTTCATAGTTATTGAGAAAAAAACTGTATTTCACGGTAAATACTTTTCAGTTTTGGATTTTTGTTTTGTAGTCCTGCTAATTTTCTTCAAATTAAAAAAAAAATTAGTCCATTACGACAAACGGGAGCCAAGATATTCATGATTTAAAAATTTAGGAAAGCTCACAATTTAGTATTTTAACCTTGTAGCTTGTAATTTTGGTGTCGCCAGCAACAAGAAGCAACAAATATGTGTAAGTATGTGTGGGGTGTTTGAAGGATACCAATATATCTTGTTGCTGGCGACACCAAAATTACAAGCTACAAGGTGAAGATACTAAATTGTAAGCTTTCCTAAGTTTATAAATCATTAATATATTGGCTCCCGTTTGTTGTAATGGTCTAATTTTTTTTTTAATTTGAAGAAAATTAGCAGGGCTATAAAATAAAAATCCAAAACTAAAAAATATTTACCGTCAAATACAGTTTTTTTCTCAATAACTATGAAAAAAAGGTATTAAAAACAAGAAAAAAAACGTTGAAACCAACGGTAACTTTTTATGTTTTTGCTCAAACATATTAAATTAAATGCAAGTTGATAGAAAATATTGTTATTAGAAATACAGTTTTTTATTTTCACTTTGCGACATACTGGGGCTGAGATATTAATTAAAACATAAAATCATAAAATGCGTGGGTGCGCTGACTTACCCATGTTCAATAATTTATTACTCGGCTTTCGTTCATCGTAGAGTGTTGATTTTGTTTTTAAATTCTAGGGAATTACAAGAACTTTAATAATAAAAAATAAAAATTTCATCGTTAAATGAGCTTTTTTCTTAATAATCACGAAAAAGTGATTTTTAAACAACAAAAAATTTGTTTAACTTACTATAACTTTTTTTTTCATTTGTTTAAACAAATGTTTTTTTTTAGAACATAATAGATAATATTATAAGGAATAAATAAATGTTTAATTTTTGTTTGTACAGCATAGTGGAGCCGAGATATTCGCAAATGACCAAAAAATGACACAAAACACATTTTTACCAATAACTTTGGTAAAAAAAGTTGTCATGTGGTGCAAATTTGGTTTTAAGCTTTTCTCATAAGCACCTATCGACCCATGAAAAAAAAATAGACCATGCCTCTGCGCGCAAGGTCAAATGACGCTTTGACTGGACTAAATCGACTGACGTTGATCCAACATATAGATGCCTACTACCTTTGTAACGAGTGATTTTTTAAGAACTATAGGAAATAAAAAAAAAAAAAAAACAAAATTCAGAAAAATGCATGAAATCTTTGTTTGAATCGATAGTACGGTCGATATAATTTAATGTTTGAAGATTATTTCGTGCAAATGTTGGTTGCGCCTCAAATGGTCCATCCGTTCAATTTTGGCACTCTTTCTAACATTTCGGCCGGTGGTATCTCACGAATAAATGCTTCAATGTTGGCTTCCAGTGTCTCAATCGAAGCGGGCTTGTCGCTATAGACATTAGCCTTAACATAACCTCACATAAAATAGTGTAACGAAAACGACCAAATGCCTCGATTAGAGCACCAAAAAAAAAAAGAAAGAAAAGAAAATTAATTATTTGGTGTGGTTCCCGAGAGGGTTTTATTTTATTTTTTTTGATTTTATAATTTTCAACTTTCTAATTTCTCAATCGGTGGGCGAACCAAAAACGAACTCGCCTTCTCATCGTTGCAGCGGCTTTTTATAGGGCATTGGATGGTTTCCAGTGTTTTCTTTTCTCCACTGTCGCTGAATGGAATTGTTTTCCATTGTGCATGATTTCTCTCTTGGAAGTTTGACATTTCGATTTCGCGCCAAATTTACTTTAATGGATACGATGTTCGTCACATTGCTCCCCCCTTAAGACTCTTGGCTCCTGCTGAGTCCTAACCTGGTTCTATATGAAGCTAAACGATCCACGTGTACCACTTTCGTTTTACGTTTGCCTTTACATTGTATCCTGTAAACCAAGTCCGACAATCGGGCTTTTATAAGAACGGGGCCTTCCCAGTCACTTTGTAGTTTTGGTGATACTCCTTTTCTTCGTTTAGGGTTATGAAACCACGCCTCTTCACCTGGAATAAAATTAATTTGGTGTTTTTTTATGTCATACCTCGTTTTCATCGCATTCGCGGCTAAATTCAGGTTTTCTCGAGCTGTTTCATGAGTCTTAAGCAGGCGTGTGCTGAGTTCCAGGGCGTATGAGGGTGCATTCCATTTATCGGCATTTGGAGTTCCAAAAGCAAGGTCGGAAGGAAGTTTTACTTCTCGCCCGAGATTCAGGTAAGCTGGGGAAAATCCCGTAGCTTCATGCTCTGCAGATCTATATGCCAAAAGAGCTGGCTGCAAATGTCGATCCCAGTCGGTTTGGTGGCGGCTTACGAATTTGGAAAGATAATCTAAAAGAGTGCGATTAAATCTCTCAACCATGCCATCTGACTGTGGGTGTAGAGGTGTTGTTCTAGTTTTTTCAACACCAAGTATTTTCAATACCGCTTGGAACACGTCAGCCTCAAAATTACGACCCTGATCTGAGTGTATGATCTGTGGTACTCCAAAGCGACAGAACACCTGATCCACCAAGGGCCCAAGGACTGCTTCTGCTGTTTGATTGGGGGTTGCAAAACACTCTGGCCATTTGGTAAAGTAGTCCATGACCACGACTATATAGCGGTTTCCATCGATAGTGCGGGGAAGTGGGCCGAGGATGTCGATGGCTATTCTTTCAAATGGGCAACCTGGTCGACTAGGTTGTAAACCTCCAAGGGTTCTTCGTTGTGGCCCACGGCGAGCCGCACAAATCTCACAGGTCAAACACCAAATTTTAACATCTACGGTTCGGCCGAACCAGAAGTACCTGCGTTTCACCTTGGAAAGAGTCTTCTTCTGGCCTAAATGACCACCACTAGGACTATCGTGCAGTGAAGTGAGTATGTTGGGTACTAACATTTTTGGAACCACTATAAGTTTAATGAAGTTGTCTGGTGTTTCTTCCCAAAGTCGAACGAGTGTCCCATTTTCTAGACTGAGTTGATCATAGATAGACCAGTAGGATTTTACATCTTCGCTTTGACTAAGAATATCAGCTTTTTCGGGTCGTCTGCCTTTTTCTTTCCATTCTATTACCATCTTGAGCGTAGAGTCTTGTCTCTGTTCCTGATCTAGCCCTCCTGCGACGGACGTAATTAGGGCGCGCTTCGACGATTCTTTTTCCACTCTTCCACTTCTTCCGCCTTTGTACAGTGTTTGCAACTGCCACACACTCTTCGAGATAGCGCATCTGCATTTCCGTGTCGGGGACCAGGTCGATGTTGGATGTCGAAGTGATATTGCTGCAGACTCTCTAGCCATCGCGCCATCTGTCCTTCAGGATGCTTAAAGTTGCACAACCAGCGTAATGAAGCATGATCCGTTCGTAGGGTAAACTTACGGCCGAAAAGGTAATGGTGAAAATGACGGACGGCCAGAACAACTGCCAAAAGTTCCCTCCTTGTTACGCAGTAGTTACGTTCCGTGCGGCTTAGAGTCTTACTAAAATATTCAATGACCACTTCCTGATCTCCTTGTCGTTGACTTAGGACCGATCCTATGCCAAAATTTGAAGCGTCAGTGTCCAGTATGAATTCATCGGTGGGTGTAGGAAAAGCCAGGATGGGGGCGGTAGTGAGTTTTGTTTTCAGCTCACTAAAAGCATGTTCACAGCTTGGGCTCCAGGAAAAACGTCGATTTTCTTCTGTCAATTCAGAGAGGGGTTTAGCTATCGTCGAAAATCCCCCAATAAAACGGCGCACAGTGCGGTATTTTGATCAAAAACCTGGCCAAAAATATTTGGGCACATTTTTCACATCAAATAGGTACCAAATGACTAAAAAGTTATTTGGAAGGATAAATTTTCATTTTTTGGGTACAGTAAAACCCACTTAAGTGCTTACCCACTTACCTCGCGATTAGCCGAGAGAAAAAAAATTATTAAAAATCAAAGAAAGTACGTACAATACTCTGCTATAACTTTTTTTAAAGCTTATATTTCATTCTTTATTTTGTTTTTTGATGCAAGCTGTTTCATTAAATAGTTTTTGAGAAATTAAGTTTTAAAGATGAAATTTAGAAAAAAAAAAAAATAGTTTTTTAATTGATTTTTTATAAAGTTTTGCAATTTTTAGGACATTTTTTATTTTAATTTTCAATGGCCTAATAAATTTGTATTCAAATACTAAAAACCTTATTCCAATAAATATTATAGTTTCTAAAAAATTAGAAAAATACTGAAAGATACTTTTTTCCCAGAAAACCTCTTTTTTCGAATTTTTTATGAGTGGATTTACAACCGGAAATTTTCTTAATGCAGGTAGCCAATTTAAAATACCTGCGACCCTTTTAATCCAAAATTTGAGAAGGGGATTAGTTTTAGTTGCATATTTTATGATTACAGGTCAATTACTCAATAAAAAGATTAATCTTTTTTGTCTTATATGCAAGTAGGTAATAAAAAAAGACCTGGAATAATTGAATTTTCTAGTTTATATTTTATTATTTATTCATCATCATAAACATCTTCAAAAACATCATCCTCACCATCATCATCATTATTACCATCATCATCATCATCATCATAATCATCATCATCGTCATCATCATCATTGTTATTAACAGTCAAAAATTCGAGAGCCTCCTTTGAAAACGACTGTTTCTTGGTCTTACTTTTTGTCCTTAAACTACTGAGATAAGGGTCTGACGTCAATAGAAGCCGGTTAATCACATCCTCGTTGCATGCCGTCCTGGAGAATTTTCGTGAAAATTTTTCTCTGTATTGGCGGAAATGCTTATTTCTAGCTTCCGCGGCTTCTTCGGACAACTGACCGATTGGCAACAATGCATGGGATATGACACTAGCAGAATGAATTAAAATCTTATGCACTGTTGGAGACATAGGCTGCCATGGATATAAGCTAACATAATGTTTAGCAGTATCCATCGTGAATTTTTCGAATTTTTTAAGATCTATCTCATAACCAGAGGATATCACTTCTAATATAGTTTTGAATTTGTTAATTAATGATAAATCCACGCCTGTAATGGAAGCTGCTTCTTCTTGGCTATTGAAAAATCTACGAGAGGTGTTGCCGTCATTGGTGTTGCCAAACCCAGCTTTTGGAATGTCCACCAGTAAGCCCAATTTGTCGTGGAACTCTTTTTGTATCTGTCTCTTGGCCGCTTGAATTTTTTCCCGGTCACTTTTATCTGTAACGCGTCCCTTATGCACGTCCGCTTTAAGTTTGTACGAAAGATGCACCAGAAATTCGAAAAACCTAATCCTGGCGTGTAGTATTGATAGCCCAAATCTGAAAGTCTCTGGATTCTCTGGTTCTGTAGAAGACAAGTCGTTGAAACTTTTTGAAGTTTTTCCGCATATGTAACAACGTAATGTAGATGAAGTATTCGTAGCTGCATTACACACCTTTCCATCGACCATTGTTGGAAGCAGTACATGGTTGATTCTTATGTTGTCGCTTACTTTTGTTGCTTGAAGATTTTGGGCCTAGTTTTCAATGTATTCGATTTCTTCATTGGTTATGTCCTTATTTTCTTTCAAATAACGAATCCGTATTGGTCGGCACCACCTCGGTGATGAAGAGTGGATATTTTGCCATATAATTTCACTCCCAGACTTGAGACGAAGAGGCACAAGGGAACTCAAAAATATATTTGCATCACTGTTGTCGTCATCTTCAAATTTCTGCTTGTATTGGCTTTGAGTAGATCCATCGCATCCCCACTTATATATTAGCTCTAAATCGGTTTCCCTGTTATCCAAGCACTGTGAGAGTTCTGGTTCCAAATATTTACATAATCGCGATATTGTGTGATCCACTAAATCTTGGAGCTTCACTTCGGCAACTGTCTCACTGACGCTTTTTGGTGGATAACATTCTTGTTTAGCTTTATACAAGTAGGTATAGCACGGATATATATCTTTGTTGGCTTGATGAATCACTTCGTATTGACTTACAGTTAAATTGGCATCGACGAATATCCTCAAGGCGTTTTCAGGTGTGTGTTTCTTCGTTTTCAGGGCTTTACTGCCAATCGCAGCTGCTTTTCGGAACTTCATAGCCCTGGTTGGAGTTTTTGTCACAGTTTGAATCACTTTGGCTACATCATTATTTCCCGTCGCTCTTTGACTCATCTGTGCTGCGTATGTCAGTTCATCAACAGACACATTCCTTCGAAGTTCCACTGTTTTTCGACGTTTTGTTCGGTCACTTGATTCCCCGAATTCTTTGCTTGGGCGACCTTTAGACCTTCCGGGAAGTATGCCAATAGATAGTATTATTTCTTCGCTAAGCCACTCTTCATTCTTATCCAAGAAACGGCTTTCTATTCTGTGGCAGAGTTGCCATCTTCGTTTATAATTTGGTTTGAACGCCTTGATAATGTTGAGAAGTTCATCTTCTTTCTCTGGGGGACAATTTGTTATATCCATAAGTTTTTTATCCAAATCTTCAAGTTTTTCGTCAAAACACCTTTGTGAGCTTCCTTTTACTAACTCGTGAAGCTGTTTTCTGGTCATAGCTAAGGTGGAATTAGAGTCATCTGGAATAATATAAAAATCTATTATTAAAGGTCGTTTTAAAGGGTTTTTTTTTCAAAGCCTCTGTTTTTTCTTAGGTGCAAACTTGTGCAAACTCTTGAAATGTAAGATTGTTCTACATATCCAGCAGTTTAATAAAATGTATGATAGACTATGTTGCGGCGTGTTGCGCTATTTCAAAAACACTAATGTTTGAAAAAAACAGCGAAAAAAGTGCAATTTTTTTAAGTGATTACTTCAACTCATCGATATGAAAAAGTTAAGATGGATATACAAATAAATTTTTGCTTAAAATACTATACATACCTTGATTAACGATATCCATATCAAATTTTTTCACTAAAATCACTTTTAAGACTGAAAAAAAAAACGCGCAAAAAATACACTTTTTTTTAAAAACCGCAAAAAAAATCGTGCTTACTCAACTAGTACTAGTTGCAACTGATGGTGTCGCGAACGGGGGTGACCAATTTATAGATAGACTTCACTAAAGAGTAGCCTGGTTATCTACCTGTTATCGGACACAAGCTTAATCCTGAGAGGTAAATTTTTTTTTTTTGATTTATGGCCAGGTTTTTGATCAAAATACCGCACTGTGCGGCGGTAGTAAGAACAGAGGCCTAGAAAACTCCGCACTTGCTTTTTATTCCGAGGAACTGGCCATTGCTGAACGACTTTAATTTTTTCAGGATCTGTGACAAAACCATTTTCAGAGACAATATGTCCTAAGTAGTTCACGCTTTTTCTCAAAAAGTGACATTTGCTTGGATTGAGCTTCAGATTAGCAGTTCGGAGACGATGGAATATTTGGTTTAAAACGAGAAGATGTTCATCGAAGGTAGGGGCGTAAGCAATTATGTCATCTAAGTAAATTAGCACCGTTTGCCAGGACATACCTCGGAATATTTTGTCCATCAACCGTTCGAAGGTGGCAGGGGCGTTGCAAAGCCCAAAAGGCATAACGTTAAACTGCCAAAGTCCATCTCCAGTAGAGAACGCTGTCTTTTCTTTATCTCGTTCGTCCATCTCTACCTGCCAATACCCACTCTGTAAATCCATTGTGGAGAACCACTTTGCTCCGGCCAATGTCGAAAATAGGTCATCCATTCTGGGTAACGGGTAAGAATCTTTCTTCGTCTTTTCATTAAGGAGTCTGTAATCCACACAGAAACGGTAGGTCCCATCTTTCTTTCTAACAAGGACGATCGGAGATGCCCATGGGCCGTTGCAGGGTTCTATGATGTTTTTATTTTGCATGTCTTTCACGAGTTGAGCCACTTCTTCTCTTTTCGCCAGCGGGATTCTGCGAGCTGGCACTTTGATTGGTTTCGAGTTGGCAGTATCTATATTGTGCTTTATTAGGCTTGTTCTACCTTGGTCTTGCGATCCTGCAGAAAATACGTCTTTGTATGAAATAAGAAGATTTGTAAAACGAATTATCTGGTCTTGAGTAAGACCTTCCGGAATAGCATCTATCAGGTCTTCAAGATGTGATGGCAGGAAATCTATAGGTGCAGTTGTGTCACAGATTTCGGCAATACAAGCTTGTCCAATGACCATGTCTCTTGGTAACATTACTTCCTTCTCGGTTGTGTTGATGACTCTTACTATAACCTGTTTTTGTTTTTTACTGACGAAAGATCGTGCTAGGAATACACCCTTTGGTAACTGATTCTGATCACAAGATTCAATCAAGGTGGTTCCTTCTTTTAAATCAATCGGCCTTGGAACTTGAAATACAACCTCGGAATGAGCGGGTAGGACTTCTTTATCTTTTGTAAAGAGGAGGCTGGTTTCAGTCACGGCAGCTAGTTGAAGTGGGAGCTTTCTTCCTCGGACTTCTAATGACGACTCGGAGAAATCTAGGGTGCACATATTTTCCTGAAGGAAATCTACGCCTAGGATAGTAGGTACTATTTGGCCTACAACCACGAAAGTTTGATGGAACTCTTTATGACTGAGAACTATAGTAATTTCTGCTGTACCTAGGGACCAAAGTGTTCCTCCAGAGATTCCTTCTATCCGAATTGGGTTTCCTGATAATTGAGCTGTCATTGGAAGGAATTTCTCGCATATGATCGAGACATCGGCCCCTGAATCAATAAGAAAACTATGTCGCCGTCGTTCGATGTAACCTTCTAGTGACAATCCAGCCCCATTAGCTACTCCTGCAAAAACTGAGTTAGATTGTGGAATGCGTTTTGGTAAAGAAAATTTGGATAACGTTGGACGTATTGAGGGATTTGAAGCGTGTTGTAATGATTCTGCTGGCGTTCGCTTCACTTCACCGGCAGATTTTAGTTTTCCGCCTCATTAAAATGGGATGATGTTGTTGCTCCTGCTGAGCCGCGGCGTTGCGTAGGAGATGTGTTTACTGCTAGAACATTCCTATGACTTCGGCGGTCAAATCGAGATGTAATCTCCTGTGCAATTCTAAGAGCTAAGGCCGCCCTACTGCTACTAGATTTTGGACTTGATCATCTCTTATGCCTTCAATGAACTGGGTAAGCACAATTTCTTCTACAACCTTCTCTGTTCCGCCTGGGAAAGCAGAAGTTGCTAGACGCTGCAGATGAATAGCGAACTCGGCCAGAGATTCCTTAGGCCGCTGGAGACGATTTCGAAGTAGGGTATAACTCGTGTGGTCATCCAAACTAAAACGTTGTCGAAGGAGACCTCGCAAGACTTCATATAAGAGGGGTTTTCCTCGTGGCATGGCACTCAAGACCGATAGAGCTTCACCTCGAAGTTGCATAGCTAACCCATGGGCTTTCTCTGTTTCAGTCCATCCGTGGAACTTGGCCACGATTTCAAACTGTGTCTCATAATCTGTCCAAGATGCAGTTCCATCATACGGCTGTACTATGCTTGGATTAAAGAAGGAAGTCCTCAACTGCTTAGAAGTAAGCGAGGATGAATAAACTGACTGATTCTACAACAAAGGTGGTTCTTTCAGAGTAATCTGGTTAACTATAGGTAATTCACCAGCTGGAAGTCTTGCAGCTGTAGACGAAGTAGTAAGATATCTCATTGTTGATTGCGGAAGTTCAAGATTCAATCTGTTTTGACGTATTGGTTCAGGCGAAGCCGCGAGATGCATCGTGTCTGTAAAATCAGATTTTGAAAAAAAGATTTCGGAGGATGCTTGTCGTGCATCTGGGGCTATGTTTGCACGGGTCTGCTCAGAAGAGAATGTAACTGTATTCGGTGCAGTTGGGATGTCAGTACCTTGTCGTTGTGGTTGGGGCTGTTGTAGTTGGGTTTGTTGTAGTTGTCGTTGTGGTTCTGGAAGTTGGCCTAAGGGCGCGTCGCTTGTGCAGGGTGTATCATCGCTATCGTATTGGAGAAAAGGGTTGGTAGAAGACATCGGGTGAGGGGAAGAGTGTGAGGACACTGCTGCGGCAAAAGTCCTATTACTTAGAGTTCTCTCCAATTCCTCAAGTTTTTTTTCCATAGTTGACTGCCTGCCTACCAACTCAGCTTTCCATTGAGAAATTTTCATTTCCCAGTATAGAGTTTGATCGATCGTGTGCTGCTCTAAAAGCGTTCATTTCCTCAATATTCATAATGCGATGGTAAGAATAATCGAATTCTGTTAGAACCCCACACCTGACACCAGTGTAACGAAAACGACCAAATGCCTGGATTAGAGCACCAAAAAAAAAAGAAAGAAAAGAAAATTAATTATTTGGTGTGGTTCCCGAGAGGGTTTTTTTTTTTTTTTTTTTTATATTTTATAATTTTCAACTTTCTAATTTCTCAATCGGTGGGCGAACCAAAAACGAACTCGCCTTCTCATCGTTGCAGCGGCTTTTTATAGGGCATTGGATGGTTTCCAGTGTTTTCTTTTCTCCACTGTCGCTGAATGGAATTGTTTTCCATTGTGCATGATTTCTCTCTTGGAAGTTTGACATTTCGATTTCGCGCCAAATTTACTTTAATGGATACGATGTTCGTCACAATAGTCTAGAAGAGTTAAATCGCACGATCTAGGCGGCCAATTGACCGGCCCCAAACGTGAAATATACTGTTCACCGAACTCAATTTATCCATTGTTACGCGTGCTGTGTGGCATGTGGCACCGTCTTGTTGAAACCACATGTCACGCAAGTCAAGCTCTTCCATTTTGCGCAAAAAAAAAAGTTTGTTATCATCGCACGGTAGCGCTCACCATTCACAGTAACGTTGCGATTCGCATTATCTTTGGAGAAATACGGCCCAATGATTCCGCCAGCCCATAATCCGCAAACAGTGACTTTTTCTGAATGAATTGGTAGCTCTAGCAATGCTTCTGGCTGCTCTTCACTTCAAATACGGCAGTTTTGCTTGTTCACGAATCCATTCAACCAGAAATGAGCTTCGTCACTGAACACTATTTTTTGATAAAAAAGTGGATCTTCGGCCAACTTTTCAAGAGCCCATTCAAAAAAAATTCGACGTTGTGGCAGATCGTTCGGCTTCAATTCTTGCACCAGCTGTATTTTGAAAGTCTTCACCAGTGGTACCACTTTACTTCAATTGAAGTAGATCTACTTCTTTTCTTCAAAATATTTTAAATTCTACTTCCTACTTCGCATCATCAGCAAAATACTGAAATCTACTTCATTTTAAAAGTAAAGGTAGTATGTAGCACAGGAATTCCCAAAAAAAAAAAATGAATGTCAACACCATAAAAATAAACAAATTGGTAATTTTAAGAGCATAGAAACTCACCACACTCATGTGTATACAAATCTTATGAAAATTTCGCTTGCGTGTGTGTTTTTTATTTTAAATATAAATTATATTTAATTATAGTAATTTTAATGTTATTCCTTATAAAAGAAAGTTTCATTAATTAATTAGTTAATTCCTTGTATACAAATTTCTTTACTTTAAAAAAATGTAACGCCAACATTTTTTTTATGCAATATTATTTCAAAATCAAAGAAGCTCCGAATATAAAAATTTTGATCGAAATCAGTAGAGTCGGAATTGAGTAAGTAGAAAATCAAAAAAAAAAGGTTCTATAAAGGTACCATTAATACCATTTTTTTGTTTACCAAAGTAGACCGCATTGTTGGCATGGTTACATACTAGTATGTACATCACTACTTTTTCGTGTTGTAATGTCAACTGATGAAAGTCTCGAGTTCAATTTTTTTTAAAAGCAAGTAAAAAGTCATTTTAAAATCTACTTCGATTTTGCTCAATTTACTTCACTTTTTTCTTCAAATCTACTTCGACTTGCCACGTAGTGGAGTAACAGAGGCCCAATTGCTGCGAACGGCGCCGAATCGATAATTCAGTCATCACTACCACTGGCTGCGATATTTTCTTCAGTTCGCACTCTAGGTAAGCTTGTAGTCATAACTGCCCGAATAGCCGCATCAGTAGGTCGATTTAACTGACCATAAAATGGAAGAAGCGCGCGATAAACTTTCTTAAAAGAGTACGAATTTTGATAATAAAATTCAATAATTTGCAAGCGTTGTTCGTTTGTAAGAAGACTCATGGTTAAATTATAGACCAAACTGAAGATGTTTGACAGTGACACAAAACACGAAACGTGAGTGAGCTGTCAAAACCAGTGTTGCCAAAAAGAAAATAGCAACAAAAAAATCACATATTATATAACCTATAGTATTATTAAGGAGCGTCATTTTGTGGTACAAACACTATCCTGCTGGTGGCGCTGAAATTAGCGAACGATTTTACAGTGGAGAGTAGGATAAGATACAAAACAAGTAGTAAAAAAGAGAATATTTTATTATTAAATTTAGCAGAGACAAATCTAACAAGTACTATCGCTATGCTTAAGATGTCGCCCCAATCGTTCGTCTTCATGAGGGTACTATAAGGTTTATATACAAAGATTTTATACAATCATGTGTAATTCTTATGAATCTTATTTTGCAGACGCTGGAGGTTATTTCATTTGAAATAATTAGACCGACTATTCGATACAATATGCTAATTTAATTATTTTGAATGGATATCTATTTCATAAACTACCAAACTACCATTTGCTACGAAAAATATGCTCGTGTAAATTGGAAGTTTATTAAAATTCTTACAAAAATATATGATATGCTCTCCTTACAAAAAATTATATCTATGTTCATATGAACATATACGAATTTTATTGGGAAAATTAAGAGTTTTCAATTTTAATTCGAATTCAGGCTTTAAAAATTTTTTATTTATTGTTGAATCATTTATTATATAATTTTTAAGAAGATAATTTATTTCGACGAAAAGTTGCGTCGCTCTCATTTCATAATTATTTAAAAATTTTCGAAAAGAAGATAACCTTAAAAAAATTAAACGTGTTCTGAAAACAGAAAGATGATATAAACACAGGTATAGCTTAGCTACATACATAATTTATGAATATTATTCTACATTGATTTGTGCATTTCCTAGACACAATCTTTGACGCAATTGCTAATTTCGGATTTAATAATCAACCACCTGCTATTTGTTGCAATTTAATTCCTGATAACATAATATTTGTCAGATTAACTGCGAGTGGAATTTTCAGAATCTTGAGGAAAATTAAATTCCTGATAAGTTGTTATAGGATCAACTCATTTACTGTAACCAGTGACAATACGTGGATGGAAGCACGAATGGAATTTCATATTAAAATACCATGGGATTCAATTTTACTACTAAAATAAAAGAATCATTAAAAAAATCATTGACTTATGTGTCACATCTCACATTCTTCTACAATTGAACTAAGCGCCATCTAGACTTTCAGCTTTTCAATTATCTAACTCTTTGTTATCACTCTGATTGCTGAGCTAAGTTGTATTCACTTTTATTTTCGTTGTTATTTGCGTTATAAAATTTACTGAAAAACACCGATATTATAGGATTTCAATGTGGGCGAACATTTGATCTAATTTATTATTAGTGAGTAAAGGTTGTTTAAATTTTAAGGCCCGATGTTGAATGTGAAACACACCTAAACGTCAAGTTTTTTTCTGCCTTTCATTTGACATTTCTCAATTTCAGACTAACTCAATTTGAACCATGGAAAGATACACAATCGAGCAACGCGATAAAGTTATTCAGGCTTATTATGAAAATGGGCGTTCAAATCAAAATGCGTATCTTGCACTTCGTGATTTTTTCGGACAATTTAATCGTCCAAATGTGCGTAAAATCGGAAAAATCGTGCAAAAATTTGAGCAAACCGAGTCTGTAGGAGATGTGAAAACACCAGTGCATGCTCGTACAGCTCGTACTGCAGAAAATATTGCTGCTGTTCGCGATGGTGTGGCTGAACAGCCGTCCACCTCAACTCATCGTCGTGCCCAACAATTGCACCTCTCACGCTCGTCGTTGATGAACATTATGCATAAAAACTTGCATTTACACGCTTACAAGGCGCAATTGACTCAAGAAAGGCACCTTTTCACCTCAGTGAATTCGTCAATAAGCAGAATTGCCGCATTTGGGCGAATGATAATCCAAGAGTGATTGTCGAAAAACAAATGCACCCACAAAGAGTGACTGTTTGGTGCGGTTTATGGGCTGTCGGCATCATCGGTCCCTATTTTTTCCAAAATGAGGCCGGTCAGGCAGTTACTGTGAATGGTGTTCGCTATCGTGAGATGATAACGAACTTTTTATGGCCCGAATTGGAAGATATAGATGTGGACGATATGTGGTTTCAACAGGACGGTGCCACTTGCCACAAAGCTAACGAAACAATGGCCCTTTTGCGCGACAAATTCATTGGCCGTGTTATCTCATGTGGTGGCGATGTCAATTGGCCGCCAAGATCATGTGATTTGACACCGTTAAACTTCTTTCTTTGGTGTTATTTGAAAGAAAAGGTGTACGTCGATAAGTCAGCAACAATTAAAGAGCTAAAGGATGAGATAATTCGGCACATTAACGGCATAGAACCTCAATTATGCCTCAGCGTCATCGAAAATTTGGACCAACAGATGGAGGTAAATGGGATCAATGTCAATGGTAAAAGTTTTTAAAATTTTAACACGTTCACCGATTGCAAAATGACAAACCATAAATTAAACAATTATAAATAGATACTCCCAAGCTAACCCCGAAATATAGGGCCACCAAATAAGGCTAAGATGACAGTTCAGTTTAACGTATATGTATGTGATTCGAACATGGATGTCATACCCAGATCACGAATTGAGGCATGGATCCTGTCAAAGGTGAATGAAAAAGCTTTACTATTAATATTTCATAAATTTGTAGTAATCGAGTTGGTTATAAAAAGCTTTTTGTTTCAAGCTCTTGTCCACCGGAACGTCCACTGTACTTCGTGGTAAAACAAATTTCTAAAGCTAAATATACGGAAAAGTCAAGCCATCATAACTTACTTAAAAAACCATTCTTCCATGTTCTTATTGTAAACTCTATTCGTGACCTGGATGTGAAGTTAAGGAAGTTTTCTTTCCCACTGTGGCAGCATTATTAAAAAGTTATCTCAGCTCCCGGCCTGGTGAAACGCTGGTTTAAAGAATTTACTCGTCTTAACATTACTAAATCTCTTTAGATTACTTTTATAAGTCCACTTATAGAGTGATCTTAAAATATTCGAAAGACCTTAGACCTTAGCAAAGGCTATCTTTCCATACAGACTTTCACAGAATATTTTACTGAATATTTTTGTGTTCCGATTTTGTTTGCATTATAATTCTGCGCAAGCAATAATTCTTTTTTATTGAACTAGATTTACCCCGTCCTAAGTCAGTGGAATCGTTGTACATAATTTAAAAGCGTGTTATTGAAAACTGGGTTATCAACCAGTTTTAGATTTAATACAAACCGGAAAAAAAAAACAAATATTTCAGGGGTTTGCAAAAATTCAGTTTGTTTTGTTTGCTTTACCTTTACCTGGCTTCTTTCTGAGCCGCGAATTTCTTCAAAATAATTTTATGACTAAAAACAACCATTATATGTTTATCTACATATAATGGTTGTTTTTAATCACTGAACTAAGAAAAATTACAAAAATAACAATAGTCTATAAATAAGTGATTAAAATTGGTTCTTTTAAGTTCATTGGATTATTTTTGAAACAAAAGATTAAATATTGATTCTTCAGTTCATTTCATTTTGTTTAATCTATGAACAGAATATTAAAACAGAAATAATCAGCAACTTTACAACTTCTCGAAAAATCCAATTTGCTAACACATTTAACAGCACGTGTCACAATGAATAGGTCAACCCGAAAATAAAAAACAAATTAAAATATCATTTTAATTATTCTTGACATATATCAAGTACATTCAAACATATACATAATGATAACGTATAATTTTATCAGAAGAGGAAGATGTCTTTTGGAAGTTCAATAACCTAGTTAGATAGTGATGGATAAATGCGGAAATTGAATGAGTTGTAAAATAGTCCATGATTTAAACATAATTTATGGAAATATATTCAATATTATTTTTTTTTAAAGTTTACAAAATTGTACGTAGAATCTTGTTAAAATGTGGCCTTGGCCCTCATCTCAGATAGCAAGTTTATTATAATTTCAATTCACTGTATAATTATACGCATTTTAATAAAAATACAATGCGGCTTCCTTGCAGGCTCGCAGTAATTAAGAATATTTACTTTGTCTCCAATGTAAGTGTGAAATAAGACCTTTCCAATCTCCCATAAATTAAAAATAATTGTATTAATAACTCCTACTTCCCCTTACACGAAAGGAAGCTTCCCCCATCCCGATAAAAATGGTTCCAGCAACGAAATTGACAACTTTAGACCGATATCCCTCGTCCCAGACTTGGGAAAAATACTCGACCGTGTGACATACATACAAGCAAATAGAACATTTCTATGAAGAAAACAATTAAATACCAAATACTCAGTTAGGATTTAAAATATACCATTTGACTGAATACGCAGTAAAAACATTATTTCATAAAATTTAAGAAAGATGAAATAAACTGTTGCTTGTTCTCTCGGTCTAAAAGGAAGCTTTCTAATTTACTGATCTCACTGAGAATTATACTAGATATTAAGCCATCTGCAACAAACACTTGAAAGCTATAGTCGGGTGGATATACACTATGATGGTAAGACCCATCATTACCTATGGTGCGGTTGCATGGCACAATAGAACCGAATTATCAACAACTAGGAAAACCCTAGAGCAAGTTCAAAGGCTCGCATTTATCTGAATTACGTGAGCAATGAGAACCTGCCCTACCGCAGCTATGGAGGTTGTCCTCCATCTATACCCTCTACACGAGGTCGTCAGAAGTGCGGCAATCGGAGGTATCTTGAGGTTCTCAAAGGAAGAAACTGGGACAGGCAAAATTATTGGCCTCAGAGAAAGGGACTTAATCAGTAGGTCCACAGTAACAAACCTTATTGACACACATCTTTCCTATCCTTCTTTCTCTTCATAAACTTCACGACCGCGCTGTGTTGAAACATTTAAAGGGTAATCATAATCCCTTGAGCACGGGTAGATTATATAAAAAAAAACAAAAAAAATCCCGAGATGGTATGATAAAAAAAAACAGAATTTTGAGAAAAACTTTTTTATACAGGGTAGGAGAAGAAATAAACTACACCTCGAAACAAATACCATCAAGTGGTACACTGATGGATCGAGAACAAGCGAAGGGACTGGTGCAGGAATCTTTGGGCCAAGAACCAAACTTTCCATACCGATGGGGCAGTCCACCAGCATCTTCCAAGCGGAGGTAAACACCATAGGGAAATGCGTGGACCGAAATCCAGAAAAGAACTATCGTAAGAAGAACATTGCCATCATGTCAGATTGTCAAGCGGCACTCAAGGCACTAAGCTCATACACAATCAACTCTAAATTGGTGTGCATAAGCAGGCTTAATGAACTTGGCAACCAGAACAGGGTCACTTTTTACTGGGTACCTGGTCACGTGGGTCTTCATGGAAACGAAAAAGGAGATTCCCTAGCAAAAATAGGCGCATCAACCCCTTTAACAGGGCCTGAGCCCTATTGTGGAATAGGAGAAAGTGTCATCAAAAACAAAATTAAACAAAAAGAGGAGGCAAACAGATTCAAGAACTGGAAAGAACTCCCAAAACTGAGGCAGGCGAAATTACTATTGGGCAATTACAACCAGCATCGTTTCGAAAACTGCATTAACTTAAGGTATCCTAACTGGACACTACGAACTTAGAAAAAACCTAGGTTTACTTAAATTCCGTAACATGCATGAGGAAACACCGGACCACATACTAGAAAGATGTTGTCCACTCATGCACTAAAGGAAAAACCATCTGGGACAATACCAGATGGAAGAGAGCAACCTATCCTCTCTGAAGGTGTCCCAAATTCTAAGATTGCTAAGAGCAATAGGTTTAGAGGAGGAACTGTAGGATGAGCAAGCTTATTTATTTTTAAGTGAGGGCAAAATAGATTTCCAGGTCGCAGTGTAATACCCCCCATACATATTCATATCCAACCGCAAGTCTCAAAATTAAACTTAAATAGTCTAATTTATAGACTCTATCGAGGTACGTTCAGGAGTACAGTGATCTTTCCTGGGTCCATTTCTGTATAAAATTTTTTCATCTATGACTTCCCATCATCAATAGTGCCTTTCAATGAAATCCAATATGCAGATGACACTATTGTATTAGCTCCACATGAAAGACCACATGAAACCTTTAAATATGTCAAAAACACGAATAGGCTATCAAATACTTTGATAAATGGGGAATCTCCCTCAACTTCCAAAAATGTGAATTCAAATGCTTTAGGAATGCTTCATCTTAGGGCCACCACCTCGCCGAAAGAGAGAGTAATCAACTTAAATTATCTATAAATGCCAATATCATTCCCTTAAGGAATCAAATAAAGTATCTCGGAATCAATCTATTGGGAATGAATCCACACGTTAGGCTTTCGTTAAAAAAAAGCAGAGCTGCAGCTGCCACGTTTAAAATACTCTTTAACTTTTCTTCAGTTAATAAAGTCAATAAGTTATTAATATACAGGGTGGGCTATCTAGTGGTTTCTTTTTAAATCATATGTTATTTTGACACTGACAGCTGTTTCCTGCTCGAAATCTTGAGAGAATATCAGTATCATACCTCCACGTACGCGGAACGTATGATACTTACGCTTTACGCTGGAATAAGGTTGGAAAATATTGAAAACTTATTTCAAAAGTGAGTGCTGTGTAGCCCAAAAAGTGCGATTTAGATTTTTTAGCCGAAATAAAGCACCCAGCGCACCTACTGTACGCAGTGTAAAAAAGTTCGTGAGACTGGTATGCTAGAAGACAACGCTCATGGTCTCCGTCGTCGTACGGTGAGCAGAGACGAGAATTTGGCTGCTGTAGCCAAGTGTGCGACTCAAATCACGAACTTAACTCACCATCGATCTCAACAGCTCAAAATTTCACGCACTAGCCTGAGAAGCATTTTGCACAAAGATCTCGGATTATTCGCTTACAAGATAATCCGCTTCATTATCGCTTCGCAGTTTGGGCCTTAGAGCAGCTTGAATTGAACAACGATTTTGGGAGAAAAATCATCTTTTCTGACGAGGCGCATTTTCATCTCGGCAGCTACGTTAACAAACAAAATTGCTGCATCTTAGGCTTGGAAAATCAGCACGTTATTGTCCAGAAGCCAATGCATCCACAGATAGTGGTGGCATGACTAGACCATCTTTCTTCGAAAATGAGGCTCGGAACAACGTTTCGATCAACGGTTGGCGTTACAGAGCCATGTTAACCGATTTTTTTTTTTTACTGAAATTGAAGACATAGATTTGGTCGACCTCTAGTTCATGCAGAATGGTGCGCCATGCAACACAGCCCATGCCACAATCGATATTTGGAGCATGAAAATTCCAATCGTTTTATCAGCCGGTTTGGCATTGTCAGTTGGCCGCCTCGGAAGTGTGATTTGACCCCTTTGGACTTTTTTTTGAGGAACCGTGAAGGACCGATGTTTAAACTAACTTAAATGCAACATACAGTATTACATGCAAGAAAGGCCTTAGCTTATGTACCAACGTTTTTAAATATTTAGAAAGTATATTTGTATTTAAGATCATGAACATTAATTATCGACTATTGTAAAAAATGCATTTTCAAGAGAATCGACATTGTAGTAACTTCACTGGCGAGCAATAACGCAATCCATGCGAATCTTTCTAAATACCAACGTAGACGCACGAAACCTCAATGTTAAACGTTATTCTTTTGGATAAAATATATTTAAAATTATTATAATTCGTGTTTTCTTATGGAATAGAAGTGATAAAAGTTAACGAAAAGAGTTTTGAATTCAGCTTAGAGCCAAATTGAAACTATTTAGTTCAATCATGCGAATAATGTCGAAGCAAAGGCTTGCCCTTCGAGTTCTTTAAGTTCAATTAAAAAACTGGGACAGCAAAGTTTGTGTTTACTTTGTACAAATCGATTGAGCCCATACGGCGGCGGAGGTATTGGGCTGATATCCCGAACATTTACCCACCAAGTCATCGCGTGCCAATTACTTAGTTTAAAATAATAAAATGAATTTCATTATTGGACTCATCTTTACCCTTCAGTCTTCTGCTGCATCACCAGCATCAAATTAAATAGTGATACACGTTACAGTGACACATCACCTTCAACTTAAAGTTCAATGTTCTTTGTTTTACAAGTGGGTATTCAAACAATAGTTTGGGGAACTAGCGTGGATTTCCCAAAGAGTTTGTGGTAAATGTTCAGTCTCGACGTCTGCAGGTCAAACAAATTAGATTATGAGAGTTCATCGTAAACTGAGAAAGTGGAAAAAATATGTTTTTTTCTTTCACAATTTCTTCGTCTACATTCAAAGGAACTTATTGAAATTTTCAATGCAAACTATAATACTTATATTAACACATTTTTTTCATTATATTTGAATTCCTAATTGTGAATTTTCGTGGTAAAATTTTACAAAAATTAAATTCAAATTTTTCACTTTCAAGTTATTTCCATATTTGCCATTCCATTGATGTATTCTTTGGTTACACTTTTCTCGAGATTTATCTCCAGAATTTAAATTCAAAATTTGTCATTTGTATTTGTGTTAATTTAATTTCTAATAACTTACCTCAGAAGGGGACATTGACGACATTTTTCGAGACAAAATTTTAAAAAGTTTCACGTAATTTTCTTTTTCTACCTATTTATTAATTCGACACAAGAATTTGTGATGACAACGATTTTGACGTTTGTTTGTTTTGTATCATAAGGCGGTGTTCAAAGGGTATCTATGAGATTTATTTGACAAATGGAATGAAATGGAAAAAAAACATACCATTGGGTTCGTTCGATAAGGCAAACACAACAATCAAGAAGCGTGTTTGTCAGGATTTATACATTCAGATTTTTTTAATTTCGCAAACAAAAGTTTTAAAAAAAATTTTAATAATGCAAATAATAGGGGTATTCATGTAAACGCGGAAAACCCTCGTAAACCTCGTAAACCAGATAATTTTATCTCCGCAGAAACGAGCTGTCAAATTTTGTATGGGAAAAAGTTTCTGCAAATCGCATAAAATTATCTCACAAATTTGCTGCGGAAAGTGCAAAAATAAACCTCGTAAACTAAAGAAGTATGGATTCTGACTTTTAATTTGACATTTCACAAAATATTTCCCACATTTACGCAAGTATTTCTTAGGGGGTGTTCATGAAAACATGCTGCGGAAAGTTATATCTTTCTACAAAGCGGAAAATTATCTCGTTACATGAATACCCTTAATATAAAACATGTCGACTTCGTAACGCGAAACAAAAAGCAGAATAAAATGCTTCGTAATTTTTGTTTGAGATTTTCCATTTCCAATCAGTTACTTTAATAGTAAGTTTTCACCAAAATATAATCAGAGATTTAAGGCAAGAGATTAATGTGATGTTTCCACCACAAAAAAATTTAAATAAAATTAATTTTGACAGCACCTATCCAAATGCTAATGGTGTTTGAAAGTGGAAGTGAGAGAAAGAAAGTTTCATCTGTGTCAAACGAGGAAAAATCATCGAGATAATTAAGCACGATTATGAATATATGTCAGTTCGCACAATTGATCCAATGAAGACTTAACTAGATTGATTTCGAATCTACTTTATTAACGAAATAAAGTTGTATGGTGAGTCTTCGAGACTTGAAGAAGATTTATGGTAAATCCTCTTGAATCCTGGATTATCTGTTGGTAAAAATTTAGTATAACATTTAAAATAAAAAGGTTAAAAGAGGCAATATTAAGTTAACGCTGTTTTGCGTTGGTTCAATTCTTATTGCAAAGAGAAAAAAATTATACATTTTATGAAATTTAAAGTTTTCTTGGCTTAAAGCAAAGCCAAACACCCGAACGGCTTGTTGTTAAAAATGTTGTTGGAGAAACTTCCAATGGATTTGCGCATTTTGGGGATGTGTGAACTTTATATTTCATAAGCATTGTTACTAAACCAGCTTTACTTTGTGCTAGTCCGAAGCGCATTCCTATTTAAAAACAAAACAAAAAATAAAAAAAAAATAACTTAAATAGAATTCTCCAATTTCTAAATATAATTCATACCCGGGCACATTCTTGGCCCTTCCCCAAAACCTAGAAAGGCACAATTGGCTCGCTGACGCTTATTTTCTTCAGAAAATCGATCAGGATCAAACTTATGGGGCTCAGGAAACACTACTGGGTCACTAAAAGTTTTAAAATCATATATAGAAACATGATTAATGTTATGTAATATCTTACTTATGAACTGCTTGAACAGGAACAACAAAAACCGTTCCCTCTTCAATTAAAACTTTCTCTCTTAGTTTAACACCTTGAAACTGTGAGGGTAGCTCGAATGGCTTTGTACAGTGTTTCAATAGAGCCAGCATGGGTGGATGTAGACGAAGAGTTTCTGTACCAAAAACTATTGGATATTTTTTTTCTTAAATCAAATAATGGTTTTTACAAACCGTATAATGCCGCTTCTAAGTAAGTCATTTCTAGAATAGCTTCGTAGGAAAGTTGACCTTTATATTTTTTCATAACTTCATCGATTTCATCGTGCACTCTTTTCTGGATGTGAGGATTCACAGAAAACTGCAATAAAGAAAAAAGTCAGATTTAAAGGTATACAAAAGTCAATATAATTTGTCTATGCTTAAAACTCTATTGTTATACATATAAATTAGTATTTGACGTTTGCACGTATATATCCAAGTTAATACCCACATAAGTGTCAAAATTTAAACATTCGAATTTTATTGTCCCATTAATAAAAAAAAAAGTTGTGTGTACTGACGTACGTGCGGTAGAAGTAAAACTTCTTTTCACTCGAGCAAAGCCTATAAACGTACAAACATTTTGTATTCTAAAAACATGTCGCTGTCTTTGACTGATAACGTGTCGTTTTGACATGTAACTGACAGCTGGATAGAAAATTTTTTACCCCCAACGCCGGAAAAGAAGTTTTACTTCAAAAACGCTTTGTTCACTTCTATACGACCATTTTACTATAGCGTGGAATAGGAGTTAAGTCCCGACTTATACTTTTACATTAAAAAAGAAACAAACTGTCCACGGAATAGTTAGCGACAATTATCAAAAATCTACTACAATAATTAAGAACTTTCTTTCCTTCTTCTTATCCTTTCTCCACCTAAATAAAAGAAAATAATGAACAATATTACAAAAAACGTAAAAGGGGTGAAATTTGGAGCTAAAACAAAGCATTATTGATTAGAGCCATACAAAAAAGTTTGACAATTCAATTTCTTATTCTTCGCAAAATCAACGTTTATGGTAGTTTAGTTTAATTGCAGTTAGTGAACGTCACTCAGCAGAAACTTAGTTTTATTTATAAATTTTGCATTTAATCCAGGATTGACTGTTAAATCGCCACTAAATTGCCTTTGTTAATTTATAGATTAGATTATTGGTTGGAAATAAACATCAATATTTAGTATATTTACTGTCTAATTTGGTATTGTATGAAAGAGTAGTCTAGAGACAAATATAAACGTTAAAAGTCAAACCTATATGGATCAAATTTAAACTAAGTTGTAACTGAATTTGCACACGACCTAAGACCACACGCATGCATGCATTTAATATAATTTACACTAAACTGTTACACCCATATTAATAAAGATGGTTTAGTGGAGGTTTATCGTTAAGTCCTGGACTAAGTACTAAATTTCATTAATAAAACAAATTTTCTGTTAAGTGACGTTTACTAATTATGATTAAGTTAAACCACCGAAGTAGGTGGTTTAGCGAAGGAATAAGAAATAGAAATGTCCGCAGTCAGACACAAGCGATTGACAATCAATTTAGGTAGCCACAGAATATAAAAAAAGAGATTGCTTACTTTTGTAGAAGATTTTTTTAAAAGGATTTTTGGTAAACGTCATTTTACTATTCCGGGAACATTTTGTTTTTATTAATATAAATATTTAAGCCAGGACTAAACTCCTATTCTATGGTTTAGTAAGACAGTGGACTATAGAAGGAATAAGCGTTTTTTATTAATATGGGTGTTATAATATAACTCTTTTGATTTCCCTGTTGTCATAAGTACTCGTAACATAAATTTGACAAGTGCCTACATATTTCATACCTCATAGAGTGCAAATGACATAAGTGCTGCAGATGTCTCAAAACCTTCGATTAACAGCGTACTACAATGTCCAACTATGGTGAATTCATCAACTGACTCGCCATTCTTTTGTTTTGCATCAATCAGCCATTGAAGGAAGTCTCCATTGTTGTTATCATTCAATTCCCGTCTCTGCGATATCACTCTTCCGATAATAGTGAAGAGCCATTGTTGAACTTTTGTTGGAATATACCTTTATATAAAATGAATTAAGAGACTGACACATTAAGATGTAACTTACAATCCCCCTTACCTATAGTTGATAAGGTCTCCGAGTTTTGGCAAAAATAACAAAGCTGTGGTTTGAACTAAGCTCAATGGATTTGGCATAAAAAGTTCCTTGACTAATTTCGTAAAATCTGAACTCTTATTTGTGAAGGATTGTCCGTCTAGACCATAAGCTGCTGAAGCAACGACATCTAGAGTGTATTTTGCGCATAGCTTTAAAGTTAAGATATTAGTTTAAATATTGTTTGTTTTAAAGACGTTGTTGATTAATGCTTGATAGTCATCCAGAAATCTTTTAAAAATGATAAAAATTGTTCCGAATTTGATTCGAAACCAGAAGACTTCTGGATGACCAATCTAAAATTAAGAAAACATAAAATACATCCTTGGCTTCGAAAGGCATTTCTCCAATGCTGTTACTTATAAATGAATCCAACTTCTTACAGGTTGTTGCAATGTGGGGAAATGATAGCTTCACCTATGCATGATAACTTTATATTAATTATTTTTCTCAATGATGAAAAATATTCTTCGTTTTAACCTTATTTGGCGTAAACATTGGCACAAGTTCGCTTCGCATAACTCTCCACCTTTCACCTTTAGCCACAAACGGGTTACAAAATATTAAATCCTCCCGTTTTTCATTAACATAAAGGACATTATCAGTGAAGTTAGGAAAGTTTTTCACCATTATTTCTTTGATCATTTCGGTGTCTCGCAACAAAATTGCTGGCTCGTTCATAACTCGATATATTCCAATATAAGATGCTTTTGGATATAATCTGAAATAAAATTATTTTTAGAATTTCGTAAAACATCTTGGGAAATAAATAAATCGTAAAAACATGTCGGTGTTCTCGAAGCGATATATGTATACTTAGCAGGACAGGAAACTACCATGGACCACATATTTTTACCTAGAAGCATCGCTGATTCGTTCCTTACAAGAAACAAAAACTACATATATGTATAACTTTTTTGTAGATTTCTAAGCCGCCTTTGATAGAATAGAGCGAAATGCATTGATGTACAACGCTCCGGAATCGCTGCAGCTCAGTATACAAAAATTGTCTGAATACTTCAAAAAGTGGAAGTAGGTTATAAAGTTGAGTAAATGCAAGGTGATGGTATTCAGAAAAGGTGCAGGCAGATCAAGCGCAACGAGCAGTGTTTTTATAATAACGAACTACATAATAGAGGTTGTTAAAGAGTAAAGATAAATAGTTTAAACATGGCTAAGGATCTCAACAAAAGCCTGCTAAAGGCTAAAACTACCATTAATATGACGTGGAGAGAATGCTTTAACAATAAGAACTTTGCACATAGAAGCAGTATCTGAATCCATTCTTTTTTGTGTATACCAAGTGTGGGGCGAAAAAAAGTATGAGGCCGTGAAAAACTTCTGTGAAAAACGAATTCTGGAAACAGGAATATGACCATTATTTATCAAAACCTTGAAATTACAAGTTGATTACATACTAACACCCATATTAATAAAGATGGTTTAGTGGAGGTTTATCGTTAAGTCCTGGACTAAGTGCGAAATTTCAATAATAAAACAAATTTTCTGTTAAGTGACGTTTACTAATTATAATAAAGTTAAACCACCGAAGTAGGTGGTTAAGCGAAGGAATAAGAAATAGAAATGTCCACAGTCAGACACAAGCAATTGACAATCAATTTAGGTAGCCACAGAATATAAAAAAGAGATTGCTTACATTTGTAAAAGATTTTCTTAAAAGGATTTTTGATAAACGTCATTTTATTATTCCGGGAACATTTTGTTTTTATTAATGTAAATATTTAAGCCATGGCTTAACTCCTATTCCATGGTTTAGCAAAACCATGGAATATAGGTGGAATAAGCGTTTTTTATTAATACGGCTGTAAAAATGTTGAAAGTGCTAATATGGTTGGTTCATAGTAGGTTGAATTTTGAATTAATTTGGAGATGATTTTACAATCGCACAAAACTCAAGCATGTTCCGAAATAACTTTCATACCTCATTGGAAAGAACTTCCAAAAATACGTCAAATGGGTTATATCGCAGAGCGAGAGGATATTTTTCATTTTGTTGGAAGGTGCCCGGTTCTAAGGGAATAAAGACAAAACATATTGGGGCGTGATTTTCTAACAGAAGAAGATATAATATATTGAATTGACGTACCAAAGATGTTTAAAGTAAGCCAAATAGCGCTTAATTATAGAAGTAGAATATTAGTTTACAACAATAAATTAATGTACATATGTATTTAAATTATTCGTATTTATTTTTAATTTTGTCAATTTGGCAGACGACAATGCGATAATGCTAAATTGATTGTGTTTATAATGTATGCAGGGCCGGACCAACCATATGTGCAAGATGTGCAAATGCGCAAGGAGCAATATTTTGGGGCGTATTATTAGGAACAAGAAAATCTAATTTGATCTTGCGAAAACAAATACTGAAATTCGTATATTTAACTACAAAACTTGTTCAAATAATCTCAAAATAACAACTGTGCTAAGTTATTTTTCGTTCACTAACTAACATCACTTTCATTGTTACATTCAAGGCGAATTCAACTCAACATATCGTAAAATTAAAGATCCCACTAGATCTATGCAAGTTCAATCTTACCTACCTCATCTAAAAATATTCCACCTTCTTGTTACAAAAGAAAACAAAATTTAAAAAATCTCAATACAAAAAGTTTCACGCCACAAAAAAAATCTTTTTCATACGGAATCATATGGGTTAGAGTGTGGAGGTTTTTTTATATAGACGTACAACAAAATTTTTCAATTGATATTAAAAGGTGTCGCAATATATTTTATGATATTGGATATTTACTGTGCATTTTGGAAAAATCTATGGGTTGACTTTTGCAACTTCATCTTCACACAATTAAGTATCGTAGCATAAACTTGATTGCTCAATTTTTTTTGACATACTATTTTCCCAATATTATTGTACGTTTGTTGTTTTTTCGTTATGTATGCGTTAAGTATGTGTATCAGTTTATATATGTATGTACGTATGTGTGAAAATATAAAAAGGGGTGCTTTCTACAAATCTTGCACAGAGCGCAAGTTTGCCTGAGTCCGGCCCTGAATGTATGTGTATAAATTGTATGTAGAAATCAAAGGAAAACTCAATGTTTGGATTTAATTTTTTTCTGGCAGTGGAAATTAGATCTTTCGTCCAATTACATTTCTAAAAGACAGATAACATACTTTAAGCAGACGAACATTCATTTCTTTCTTTGTTTGAAACATCTTTAATGAGAAAAGTCCTAATTAATCAAAGAATAAAAGCTCCAATAACAAAATTGATTCTCCTGGATAGAATCCACCAAAAAGCTTTAGAAATGATAGGTGGTATAAATATATAAAAAACATTTGCATCTTTTCTTGTCTTTTATTATATTAACGTTGTTTTTTATAGACAGTGTTCAAGTGAAATAGCTAGTTACATACCTCCCCTTAATAATTCAGCCGTTATACTTTTGCATCATGGAAAGCCCATCAGTTAAATTAAGGGATTATTTCTTTAGGTGTACTTCACGAATGTAGAATGCTTAACCCGGCTCAATATTTAAAACATTTAAAACTAATGTGCATCGGAATCCTTTTAATTCCTCTCGTACTTTTTTAAACGCTCGCATTGTGCTTAAACATTTTAAGGGTAGTCATAAATTCTTTAGTGTGCGCAAAATATATAAAGAACTTTTGTTTTTAGATTTTAAATACTTTTTAAATTGTATTGTGCTATAACCATGTATTAAAAAACATTTCCTTAAACAAAACAATGACATTTATTTTTTATTTTTGACATTTATGAAAAAGCTTCTAACGTTAATGATAGCCTTGGTTTAATATTGCCAGTAATTCATGTAGATCAGGCCTTGAAAATAAAATGATACGGAATAAATAGTCAGTACTGTTGTGGGCTCATCTCTCCTTTCGTTATGTTTGTTGATTTTTAAATGTTTTTTTGTCTTTTTTCTTTACGCTGCACTGTAGTTTACACTAACCTTACCATAAAAAGCCGTCTGCCTGATAGAGAAAGAACTAGTTTTTTGGTCTTTGAAATAGATCCAGATAGACAGCCGGATCCCAAATGATTTTTATAATACCAGTTAAAAATCAACTCAGATCCAGATACATAAAGATCCGTAATAAATGGCACCTAATCTGTCGGTTTTTGCAAAATTTGGAATGATTTTTTTTTCAAATAAAAGTTTTCGTTTTTATTTATCTTTAAACGAAGCATCTAATTTAATAACTTAATTTATTTAAATACAACTATTTATTCTTCTGTTGTATTTTATGGACTTTTTGTTTGAATTGTACATATTTTGATGAAAAAACTGACTTATTTGACTTTTACTCTTAACATGTGATACAAAAAAGGAAAACGTAATTTTTATCAACGAAATATTAGCAAATATTAGGTAAATTCAAAGCTAAAAATTAGTGGTCTATGCTATCTAAAGTCAGCTTCCCCACTCCATTCCTGACTTCTTCGATGCATGTACTGAAAAGTATTTATCTCAGTGTAATTTTACAGTGTGCTGCACGCATATCGCACACGTGACATGAAGCAATGAGTTTTTTTTACATTAATAAACTTATTAATAAATATATTACATGTCCATTATTATAGAATTCGTGTGTAAAGAAGCGTCAGTAAATTTATTTACTTCACACCAAAATTCCACAGTGTTTTCCACATTTTCCCAAGCATTTAAATGTAAATTATTCCATTGTGTTTCTATTTTAGATATTAGCTTGGAATTAATTTGTCTACTTTTAAAAAAATCTGTTAACGGTGACTTGTGTATTCTCAAACACTTTTGAACCGAAAACAAAAATGTATTTTCGGTAAAATTCTCAGATTTCTTGGTGTCCTTTGACAGCTCTTTTATAAGCTTCAAAATAAAGTTTTTACAGTTTTTTCTAAATTCATTTTCATCCTCGCATGTTATTAAATCTTGTAGCTTGAATTCTTGTAACTTTTCTTCACACTAAGAGCCGAAGTAAGAATTGGGTACTTTTAATTCATCTTCAGAAAACACAGCTATCTTTTTAATTAGAGATAAAATGAGGCGAGATAAATCGTTAAAAGCTTTCCGATAGAAGGTGGTTCGTCAAGGAAAATTATGTTAGTTTGCTAAATTCGTTAAAACTTAAAAGTGGTTCCGTTCAACAATACCTACAATAAATATTACATTGAAGTCGGCACACACTTTCGTAGGTTTTGTTTGAGCTTTTTATAAATTCAATTTAATTGCATGGTTCGTGTACATTTCTGCTAAATTTTCATGCTAAGACCAGATTTCATGCTAAAAAATATGCCGGCATGATTTGAAAAAATAAAATGCTAAAAAACAATTTTTCCTGCTAGATTTAGCAGGAAAAATGCTTAATTGGCCACACTGCCTACGAATAAACAATCCACTTTTGAATAAGCTAAGGGATGCGTTGGAAAAGTATACGTTTTGATTTGGTTTATGCTGAATTAACATCACTGAAAAATTTGTTGTCAAACAAGTGGCAAAATTATTAATAAAATCAAATCTCAATGGCATGTATGTACACAAAGTCAAATTAGGGGTTCGGTGCCAGAAAAAAATCATTTTCATGTCTTTTTTAATCGTTTGGCATCGCAGCCACCCTTCGATGATTTTCATACTCTCACGTGACAGATAGGGAACATGCACACGCATTAAGAGGAAAAATTTTGACCATTGACTATTAACGTTTACCGCCTAATCGTAAATTAATATTTCAAACCATATAATTTTGCTCTTGTGAAAATTTACCATAAAATGAACAAATATCACCGAACACATTCTCGAATAATCAAAATCTGTCAACCTCACGAAAAATAAAACTTTTGCAACCAATTTGAATGTCACTGTAATCCAGATGCTCCAAAACTTTATCAGCACTATTATGTGCACTCTTATTACTGCCTAGTTTATACGCACTATTCCTTTGTTGTAAAATTTTACTGCGCTGCCCATACATTTCCCAATAAAAAACGACTTATGTAAGACAATTAATTCTGTCCGAAAAAGTCAAGACTTTTCCTAATAATCTATTTCAAATATTTCGCTCGTCCGTCACTGTAACTATTGCAGATGATAATGTTCTCTTTATGATTCGGTTTGTAATTTAATATATAGGCAAGTTTGGGAACTCGATATATAATAAATCTTCCTTCAGATCCAAATAATTACAATTAGAAGTGCCTTTCCTGATTGTATGTCGTATTTTTCGACGCATTTCGAATATTGAACCGTCAGGATTGTTCATTCAATTGTGCTAGACAACATGAAACATGACAACCAATCGATACAAACGAAAATTATTATCGATAAGATTGTCTATCGGCAACCGGCACCAGGGTCTATAGTTCTTAAATCTTTTCAGGATAACGACTTCCTCGAGCTTTATGTTCTTATTCTTTATTAAAGACGTTATTTAGTCAATTAGAAACGTACAACTTTAATTGGGACTTTTATCTTTAAATTATCAAACGTTAGTAGAAGTACATTTCAGTCAACAATCATAATCTTCTTTACTTTGCACACTGACAATAAAATTTTGCAATTACTCACTTATAAATATCTTCATAAACAAGTCCATACTGCCTTCTTCCGATTAAATATTTAAACATGTTGCCAAATATCGGCATTCCAGTTGGTCCTTTTATTCCTTGACGTGACCAATATGTTGAATTCCATATCCAATGAAATCCAATAAGGAATATTGTTCCCAAAATCATCAAAAATTCTAACATAACTTTTTTTTTTTGTTGTAAATTTAACCTTTTCCCTCAAAACTTTATTCACAACTGACGATATAAGAAGATCATACAACAAAATGCGGATTTGAATCTAGTCTAAAATCTCTAAAGATTCTATAATGCAGTTCATGCAGTTAATGTGTTTTTAATAAAATAAATGTGCAAGCGATCAGGTTAGAAGAGCAATTAGGTAGATATTGTATACTTTATGCTATGATTGATGGGAATTGGATAATTGTACATTTAAATCTTGAAACGGATCATATGTATGCTGTAAATGCTTTTAAATGAAAATTATCTTTATGCGGAAATAACAGAAAATTAAATGTGCATTGAACGCATCCATTAATTCATTCGGTAATGAATATTTACAGGTAGGTATATCACTGAATAAATAAGATTATATATTATATTAAGACAAGATGGCATTGCCGCAAAATTTTAAACAGCCTAGTATTAAGGTTTTAGTTTGATACTACTTAACAATTTGCTAATTTAAAGTAGATACTTACTTTTCTTAATTTTGAACATTTTCTAACTAGTATCGTACTAATGCTAATTTTACAATAAATTTCTTTTGAACATACCTAAAACAATTTCAGTTCGTGTATAAAACAAAGTAAACAGGCCTTTTTTGACGTCTGAGTTTCAAAGAATCATGTCAAGTTAGCATGATACTAAAAAAAATACAATAGCCATTTGATGATTTTAACTTTAATAAAATGTTAAAGAAAGTGTGATGCTAAACTCAATTAAAATTTACAAAATTGTCATTTTATCTAAGTATCATACTAAAACAGATTTAACATCGCACTAATACGACTTAAATTTTGCGCCTATGTTTTTAAATAAATTGCCTCTGAACACGCAACTCAAGTAATGACAGTTCATGTAAAAAAAAGTAACAAATCTGTTTTGACGTTAGTAAAGTCTGAGTCATATCAAGTTAGCACTACATTAAAAAAAAAAGAAAATAGGTATTTCATGATTTTAACTTTAATAAAAAGATATAAAAAGTATGATGTTGTATTCCTCATGCGATTAAAATTTGCAAAATCTTCGTTTTAACCTAGTATCACACTAAAACAGTATTAATTCAACTAAAAGTAGATATTTGTAAATACAGAGATTCTAGCTAAACTATTTATAACAATGACTAGCCTGATAACTGCTCAAGCATGTTCTGGGGAAATCTAATAAATACAATTTAGATTTATATCAATCCACTTCATATTAAACAAACATATTTTTTATTTAAAAATAATCTCATATCTTCTTTAATACTAATTCTCCATTTTATAATTTGCTTAAATTACTAGATGATAAAACATCCCTGACAAGTTTGACAGCGTGTAACGCAGTGCCAGGACCAGTTGTCACGCCATATCCGCCATGACCGTAATTGTGAACTATCTTCATTATCCTACCGGCAGGTGTATGTTTATATTCTGGTTCAACTCTGACTGATGATCTATGCGGACGAAGTCCAACACATTCTCTAACAATTTCAGCCTTCTTTAAACTAGGCAACATTTCATAACATCGTTCACGAATGGCAAGCGAATCGTATTTGCACACGTCAAGGTTGTAACTGTCAAATTGACGACATCCGCCCAATGTAACCGTTTCAAAACCAGGAATGATATAAGTATCGTAGTCACCGTAAAATGCCATTTTCATCCATGGTGCACGAACTTTAAGGACTTGTCCTCTTATTGGAACTAATTGTTGATCTTGACAGAGTTCTTTGGCTCCCATTCCGGTGCAGTTGACAAGAACGTCAAACTTTTGTTTAATGTCAAAGAATGATGTTACTTTCTGTTTGATTATGTTTCCACCTGCTGCAAGGAATCTATGAACGTCAGAATTATAATAAAATTATGTGCATTTATGTAAAATATTACTTTCTTGTTGCGTATGGCAAATATATACTACTTTCTGTTAGAACAGTGGTAAAAAATGAGCCGTATTTCCATCCACCGTGGCATAATGTTAGTTCTTCTTCTGTAGCTTGACGATATACTGGTAGGAGCTGTTCAATAAAGTGATTCTGAAAAAAAAAGAACATAATCAGATGTGCATTTCCCTATTTTGGTCAGATTTCTTCAGGATAAAGAAATAATATGCGGAACTGAGTCGGAACTACTATAATGTTCCGGTTCAAAAATATAAACTGGTTTAGCACTGAAGCTGTCAAGATATCCTACCTATTGGCTTAGTTTACTTAACAATTTTCATTGTCATCAATGGGTTTACTGGTTTAGTCATTGCATGTTGTTTAGGCATAACACTAACAACATGTGATTGAGTTAAACTAGTATGCCCAACAAGGATAAATACAAATAAAATAATGTGAACTATAAGTGACATAGAAATAAGACACGGCATTTCTCCGCTTTAGTTCAGCCGCCATTCCTGGAGATAAAAATATCTGAGAAAACCACCTTCAGTCTCAGAACATCGTGCCACACATCTTTCCTATCCCTCTTTCTCTTCATTAACTTCACGCCCGCGCTGTGCTGAACACATTTAAAGGGTAATCATAATCCCTTGAGCACGGGTAAATTATAAAAAAAAGGAGAACTTTTTAATTTTAATAATAAATCATTTACTTTATAATCTGTAGACTGGAACCATTAAAGCCAAGTAGATCAATTATTGATGTGTAAACATCTTTCCCGGCGGTAGAGTGAATCGAAAACGTGTGTAAAACTTATACGTCCCGTGTAACCCGTTACGGTTACACGTTACGGTTACACGTTACGGTTACACGTTACGGTTACACATTACGGTTACACGTTCCATGTAGCAACCTACCTTACCGACGATTGCATTTAACACCATGTTTACATTGCAAATATTGCGTACTTACGACATCATGTTTACATTGGATACTTTGAGTACTGAAATCTCGATTTTATTACTTTCCGTTGCTGGCTAGAACTTAATTAAATCCCTCAACATTTCTTCACCTCTCGACTAATTAGGCCTATTCTGCCACATTTGTTATTCTGTTATGAATCATAAAAGATTTCCACCTTAAAAGATCTTTTATGATTGTTATTCAGAAGTTCGAACTTTTATAAAAGTCTGTTAGGCTAGTCGCGCACTGGCAACTGTGATCGAAATCAAATAGTTTAATCACCAGTTGAAAAAGAACCGCGCACTGGCAACTCTTTACTCACGCTCACACTCTTTTTTTTCTTTTGCGCTTATGAAAAACAGTTCAACTATTACGAATTAATTTTAGGCAATCTAAATCTGTTATCATAATCAGCTGTGATTATGTAAAATATTTCATCTGACATAATTTAAATGGATGACGAACAAAAAAGTAAAAACTCTTAGGCTGGGCGCGCACATTCAATTTTTAGTTTCGAAACTGCTTGGTTCGAGCAACTAAATAGTTTGTGTTTTGACACAAACTAAATGATTGCGCGCACATTCAATTTTTAGTTGCACAACTGTTTGGTTGCTTATAGAAAACAGATGAACTACTTAGTTGAATGTCCGCGCAGGTGCATATGATTATATGTTACATAAAAGTTTTCTAAGCAGATTTTATAACAGATTTTAGCGTGCTGAATACCAAAATTAAAATTCATAAAAGATTTGTTGACAGCTCAAACATTTGTATGGAAATTCATAGCATAGAAGAATAAAAGATCTCGCCGAATAGGCCTAAATATGTGAAAAAGACGAAAGACAAATCAACTGCTCACAAAAAATGCATTTTCAGAGTTGAACTTTAAAAATCCAAAAAAATGTTCTTCAGGGCAATCAGTTGACATCTGCAATGAAATATTCTCGATACGTCAAAATTTAATTTGTCCCTTATCTTTTATACCATATAATTATTTTAATTATAGAATTAGATATTCTTTATTATATCAAAATATACTTTTAGCATTCACTATGTCAAAATATATGTAGATACTACGACTTCAATGTATTACAAAAATTAGTTTTTGCCACTTATAATTCCATTACAAGGTGGGAATGATGTCAATCGGTTTGTAAATCTCTGACAGAAGGAGTAAGATAAAGTACAGAAACCTAAAAAAAAAAGTTAAAGGATTGGTTTGATTTTGATAAGGTGAACGCTCCATCTAGTGGTTTGTCAAAAAAAAAGTTTTGACTTTTTCGCTGCATGACAAGTATATTTGTTGGCGGCGTTAAGCCAGATATACATTGTTCAAATGCATGAAAAGCACGTACAAGTCTATTATTTCAGTGGCGAGAGAACGTTGCCCTTTGTGGTTTTTTTTTCAGCAAAATTTTGTTTTTACGAATTTCTTTGGGATTTTGTAATTTTATCCGAGTAATTTGTTTTATTTTGTCTGTCCATTTTATCATACAATTTTCGTTTGCTGTTTTAATATTTTAATCAGTGCTTATGCTGTACTGTGTTCTCATCTCTTCAACGTAATATACGCAAATGAACCAATAAATACATGATCAATCATCAACCTTGCATATAAAATATTTCTATGCAGTTCGCTAGATTGAAAAGATTTTGATTTTTCTTCAAGCCTACCTCCAATCTATACGTGTGACTTTTTCACTAATACACTTAAAATTGCTGAGAAAAATGAGGAGTTATCGTTCATTCTTCTTTGTGGTTTTCTTTTTTATATTTGGCGTTCGCTCAGTGCAATTCGCTTAACTGAGTAAAGTAAGGAGTGCGAAGAGATGACTTCTTTTCGCATGAACAAAGTTAACTTATATTAAAAATCGCTGTGTTTAAAAGCACAGATGCACTCTAAAGGAAGCCAAAAGAGAAACAGATATTAAAATCAGATTCGTGTAAAAACAGTCTATTTTTTATCAGATAACATCTCTGTTTGAATATAAGTGTAAAAATATAATGCTGTCACAAGCAACATCCCTGTTTAAACATAAGTCGAACAAACTCTACGTTACGTAGCGGAGTCCACTTACTCCTAACACATGCCACGAACTACTTCATCGAAGCATATTGTCGATAAGGTTTTTGGGTCGTGTGAAATGAATAAGTGTCGACACGGCAGTGCGAACTTTGAGAATCGATGTAGTATGCCGACATGGCGTGTAAAAAAGGATCTAAGAAGTTCGTCGACACAATTTTTTATGTTGTTATTCGGTTTTAGGTTTTAACTAGTGTTTTTGATCCCATTAATCTTAAATTCACTTTATAATTTTTTGATTATTATATTAAAAGTATCCTAAAATGTGTTTGGACTCGTTCCGAAATAATTATTTTACTAGAAATAAGTAAAGACAACAAAATAGTTGATTATTTCAAATCGCTTTTAAAGGACATGGTGCAAAAATACATGTGTTTAGGTTGAAAGCGTTATGTTCAGCTATGTAGACATATTCTCCCCCTTGTGAGGAGTCATAAGTCACAAGCTCTTGTGAATATTCCTTGTGAGGATTGTTGTGATTCGATAACATTTTGGTATTCTCCCCCTAATCGTCACAAGAAAACTCACAACGAAACTCCCCACACCATGGTGAGATTTTTAAGTGTCATTATTTGAACGGCTGATTATTAAAAACGAAGAAATTACTTTATAAATGTATTGTTTTGGAGAGCGAATGGATCATTTGTATCTGTGACGTTAACAATCAAACAGGCTAAAAAAATGAACATGAAACCGAGCAAAAGGGCGGAAAACTATAATTCCTAAAATATTTAAGATAATTCAATGCAGTAAATTTTGTAAAATTTGTAGAAGTCTTTTTTATTAGATTGACCAATAAAAATACTAAAGGGACCTTTTATTTTCGTCCTTTAGTGAAATGTTTTTTTTTTTAGGCAGTTTTGTTTGTTAAAATATATTTAGCGCGTTTTGAAAATAATTTTCTTAAATTTTGATTTTCAAATGCCTGTAAAATTAAAAAAAGAAGAGAACATTTAAGTAAGGAAAAGTTCTTTTTATTGGAATTCATTAAAACTTATTTAACAATGATAACAAAGAATACGATAGGTAAACTAAAGATCCTTTTATAAGTGGCAACAATTTTAGCGCCCAAAATTATTTAGCTCCTTTTGAAAAACAATCCTATCTATTTGATTTCATTTAGAGAAAAATAGAGCTGTTTTGAAAATTACAAGCATTGTATGAAAAATAGCACCCATTTGATTGTTAAAAATATTAAAATAGTAATAACTTCTAAACCAGCCCGTTTTGAAATACAATTTTTCCACCATTCTATAGCTCTCTTTAATACGCAAATTTTGGTATACCACACTCCATATTTTGAAAAAAGTGCCTTTAGCACCGTTTTGATTGTTAACGTCACATCTCTCAAAGTTTTTAAAAGCCGTCGCGTCGGCGTTGCAAACTTCTTGATACGATTAGTTTCTTAAAACAAATTTTTGTTTATGTGAAAATGTTACATTTCATTTTCATGGGAAAGATCAGCAATAATATTCACTAGAACAAAGTCCACTTCCATTTTGTGTACTCACAATTATTCACAAATCTAGAAAATTTTCTTACAAAATATACTGAATGCCAATCCAATAAAATTTTAAAAATTTATGAGTTGTGACCTGCTCTGAAGGAGATCACAGTTTCGATTGTTTTTGTGACTCTCACACAAACTAGTACGATTCCATTGTATGTTCGTTGGGTACGTTCGATAACAAAAATTCGGCACTCGGACAAACGTTGATGTTTACACATCTTAACCGTGAGTCCTGGCACTCACACTTTTTTTTTTAATGGTTTTGTTTATTTTAAAATTGAAATAAATCAAATGACGTTTTGCGTCTTAACCTCCATTTTACTGGTGAAAAACTGGAAGCTTACATGAAACAGACTAATTAGTTTTAACCAATTTGACTAAACTTTATCGCTTTCGATGGCAGTTAAGGTTCGATATTAAACTAACTTAATGTTTAATTTTAAATATACTGGTGCGAAATTTTAAACAGCCTATTGTTAAGGTATTAGTTTGATACTGCTAAACAATTTGCTAACTTTAAACTAGTTCAGTAAATCACTATTAATTTTAAACATTTTCTGATTATTATCGTACTAAAGCAATTTTCTTAATAAATTATTTCCGAATAAACCTAAAACAATGGCAGTTCGTGCAAAAAACTAATCAAACATACCTGTTTTGAAGTTTGTAAATGTCAAAGAGCACGATACTAAAAAAAATAAAAAAGCTGTTTGATGATTCTAAATTTAATAAAATGCTAAAGAAAGTATGATGCTATAGCCAATTAAAATTCGCAAAGTTGTTGTTTTAACCAAGTATCATACTAAAATAGTTTTAACATCATACTATTTCGACTAAAATTTTGCGCCACTACGATTTTCCCGAGAGATAATCCTGGATTTAAGTGGATTTACCATAAATCTTCTTCAAATCTCGAAAATTTACCATAGATACAAACTAGTAGATTAGAAATTAATCTTGTGAAATCTTTATTGGATCAATTACACTGTACTCGTAATTCGAACTGACCTAATATCCATATTGTGATAAATAATTATCTCGATGATTTTTCATCGTTTGGCATAAATGAAACTTTCTGTCTCTCGCTACCACTTTATAAGAAAAACTGAAACACACTAACATTTTGATAGGTGCTGCCAAAGTTAATCTTCTTTTGCGGTGAAAAAATCACATTAAGGCTGGTATTCACCGAGCGCTCTTAAACGGTTCTTAACTTTACGAGGCTCTTAACTTGAAATTTCTTTGGGGTATTCACCAACCACTCGCAAGTGTTTTTCGAAGTTCGGAAATGAGAGCCACTCTCTCTTGTTCAGGCATACCCAAACTGTGAAATGTTGTGCAATGTTGGTCTTGACAGCAAATGAATACTCTTCTACTTGGCATTGCTCACATGGATTCGAGTCAAATGCGTGCGTGACACACGCACAAGCGAACAAACTTTCGAAGAGAGCGCTCGTAAGTTAGGAGTGGTCGGGACCACTCCTAACTTTTAAGAGCGCTCGTAGATCTTCACTAATATTGCTTGGTGAATAGGTTTATGAGCTTCTTAAGTTATGATCGCTCGGTGAATACCAGCCTAAATCTCAGATTCGGATTACCTTTTGGTGAAAGAAAGTAGTAGATGTATTAGCGTATTACCTCACGCTAATGTCATTTCCGTTTCGATGTTTGAAGAATTCGCTTATTACCTGAATAACTTGTCTAAACCGAAGAAAACAGAAAGTTGAAGAAGTCATTTAAATGGCGACATTCAGCAGTAGTGAGCACAGAGTCTGTTCTACCAGTGCTTACATTGGTTCCATAGAACAAGGATGCAAGAGTATAGAAGAAGTTGGAGTGTTCGGTTTCATACAAAATTTATAAAAAGAAATTAAGACATGCGTCGCTTATTTATGAAAACAGAATTTTCAATGAAATTGCCAACAATTTTAACTGAATTAAATTATTTTCTCATACTCTTAATAAATTTATATTTATAAAAACAATTCCAAAAATTTGAACTATGGTGTATTAGGCGTTCCGAAAGATCCTGGTTCAGTGTGTAAATTTGTGTGCTCCACCAGTAAGGGTTCTGTCTTCTGTCTACCGTCGCTCTTAGTGGGCTAGGTGGACTCAATGATTTTCCTCGGTCGAGGATTGATGGAATTTAGTCTTTTTTGACTATTCAAATAAAGACGAAATGAAGATTCACCCGAGTAAATGAAAACAATTTTTGAAATTAAAAATGAGGATGAAAATTTTAAAATCCCCTAATTGTGTTCAACTTACTCTGAAAAAAGTCGGCCTAAATATCATTGCCAGAATTATAAATTGGTACAAATACTTAAATGTGATGAACCCTAGTTGAAAAGTGGTTCTTATTGAGATGTACATGAACACATAAACAAAAATAATGTACTACGATCAATATTAAGATTCTAATCTTAGATATAAAATATTTGTGTTTTTAAATACATCCTTTGTAGGTATTATACATTATAACCTATAGTATTATCATGGAGCGTGATTTTGTATTGCGAACGCTATCCTAGTGGTGGCGCTGCAATTAGCGCACGATTCTACAGTGGAGTGTAGGATAAGATACAAAGAAAATAGTAAAAAAGAGAATATTTTATTATTAAATTTAGCAGGGAAAAATCTATAAGTTTTATACTACGCAATTTATGCGAAGGTGTCTTTTTATAATACAATTTAAACTATGAAATAAACACGGAAAACTAAGCACTTTTTAGTTTATCATCCACTCGATGGACGTGTTTTATTGGGAAATGAATAATTAACATGGTTAAATTTTCTTTAATAAACAATAAAAAAACCAATATTTATGTAACTATACCTTTGCATATTTATCAACATTCTATTTTATTTTGTTGTTGTTTAACGAGACGAATTTGACTGCTACAATACTTTCCAATAAAACACGCCTAATATACCTTCTCTGATTACATATTTAAGTTTAAATAACATTGTTTAAGACAAAAATAGTTGAAAGACGAATACAAATTACAGAATTTTAATATAAATAAATATAACATAGATAGTTATTTTGATATATCTACATTATGTAAAAAGTCGTTTTTTAGAGGCAGCGAAATTAAAAATGGCAACACTGTTTTCGGTTAGAGCGGCTACTGTTATTTTAGTTTGGCTATTCTTCATAAATATAATTAAGTCGGAACAAAGTTTGTAAGTTGTTCAAATTTATTTTGAAGAACTTGGTTCAATTTTAGTAAGACATCGTGCGTTACGAGCGTTTAATGGTGCTCATAATTGTCCATGGGAGTGATAAATTCGGTAAACAATACATCGTTTTCGCAATAAGTTTACTCTAAACGAAAGAAACATATCCCTAGACCGCCATTAGATTACTTTCTTAGAGGCCATATAAAATCGCATGTCTATGCCGATAAGCCAGAGACAATTGATCACTTACAAACAAACATTCGACGCGTTATTGCTTAAATACAGATTGATTTACGAGTACTTCGAAGATTGTGTAAAAATTGGACTTCCAGATTGCACCATGTACGCGCTAGCTATGACGGCCACAAAGCCGAAATCACATTCAAACATTAATGTCTAAAAAATTTCTTTCAAATACAGACAATTTCATGGATATTTAGGCCCTAGTTATAGCTTTCATTGAAATGCATCATTGGAACAAATCAGTGGAATGCTGAAATTGTTTTCATTGAAAAATTGTTTTCAGTAAAAGATTCTGTCAGTGGCTGATTACAACCAATTCTATGCATTTGAGGTTAGAGTTGATAATTGAAAGGAAAAATGACATTTGAGGATAGAAGGAAAATCGAACACATTCAGTGGAACGATTGTGTTCCATATTAAAGAAACGATAATCAGCTGTTCATTGAAATTGATTTCTACCAGTGAAATAACTGTGGAGTTAAAAGAAAGCTTAGATCAGAATTTTGTATTTTATTTTCTACTACTCATTACCTTCATTTTGGTACCAATTAAAGTCATTACAGTTTGTGTATTCGTCTTAAAAATGGGAATGAAAATTTTCAATGATGCATTTCAATGATAGCTGTAACTGGCCCCTTAAACATTTTCCTGTGTTTTATTTCAAATTATAATTCTTCGCCTCTAAAGAAAAAACACCCTTTACATATTTTAGAATTAACTTGTGCATTGCTTGTTTGTGCACATAGCTTCTATAGACCTGTAAATGTGGCTTATCACTGAAAACAAAACTTAGCAGATCTCCTTATCAGCAATAGCTGTTATCAAAACAATTGATTTGAATTGTAAGACATATTAAAATTAATGTACATATGTAACTATATACATAGATAAAAATAAACTCACACGAACAATCGATGGACTTGTTGTCGAGAAAATATATCCAGACAATTGGCAGACGCCGGCAAGTGGTGCTTCAGATGATTTACGAATATCGTCCCAATAATTAAATGCATCAGTAATCCATTTTCTTCAAAACAAAACAAAATTTGTATTTAAAAACTATGTACTTGATTAATTGGAAAAATCAAAACATACTGGGTAACGTCAAGTGATGGTCCCATAAAGCTAGTGCCAGGCCTAAAAATTCCTGCCGCTACAAAGCTAGTTGTGTCTTCATTAAAACGCTCAGCAATTATCGTCACTTGAGCGTTGGGAAATTCTTTTTGTAACTCAATGGCTGTAGTTAGTCCGATGATACCACAACCCAAAACTCCTAGATTCATGGCTGGGGCCGGTTGTTGTCGTGATAAAAATAAAAAAAACTCAGAACGAGAAGCTGTCCGTGTCCAGTGCTCTTCTCTGTAGTAGATACTTTACTATTTTGATCGATACAGTTGATCGTATACTAAGCAGCGGACTTAACAGAGCTAAAAAGCTTTTGTTCACTCCCAAAAGCTAGATAAGAAATAAAGAGTAAATAAATAGATATTTTCGGAAAACTTCATTAATCTATTTCTATATATGTAAATAAAATCGTAAATCTCTCAATTATTATTATTAAATCGTAAATTTCAATTTAATTCGTAAAAAAACTATCTTGTAAGTTTCTTGCATGAAAGTTGTTCCACAAGTAACAATATCATGGATTCCGAAATAAAAAAAAACGACCGTTTGTTTGTGCGTAACAAACTCAGCTCAATTCTCTATTATAATCGAAGTATGTATCTATGATATTATATTGATCAATGCTTAGTACTGATAATTGACTTATTGCTATTTCAGCAGAACTAAGCAAATGATGTGTTTATGAACATCACCATGAAAGTGAATTGAATTTATTTATTGTGTCTTGAATCTTGATTAGTTGACTCCAGTGTTGGGACTTCTACCACTTAAGTGGTATTTCTACCACTTTATTCAGTTCATGAAAACCTACTACCTATAAAAGTCTGATTCTACCACTTTTTCAACTCACCTTTCATTTATCTTTTTACTTTACGATATAGGTACCATACGACCCAACCACACCTTAAATTAGGACCATAAGTTGAGGGAGCAGTAAAAGATAAGCTTTTTGGGTTATTTAAGCTAGAAGACTCAACAGCTGAATCAATCTACAATAAAATTGGAGAAACTTTGAAACTTCTAATATTCCAATTCAAAACATGATTAGATTACGACGCCGGGGGGTTAATTTAGCGGTTTTACTTGACGTTTTAAAAATATTAATCCTAATATTTTAACGATGGGATGTTCATGTCATAATTTAAGTTTCTGCTCTGCTTACGCTGCTAAATCATAAAGGGATATATATTTCTATTTTTGCCACAGCTCGAAAAAATCAAAACATTTCATTACTTTCCAAAAAGCACGTCGGGTTAATAAGCACCAAGTTTGGCTTCGATTGGAAATGGTCTTAAAAAGAATCATAGAGTAGAGGAATCATTTGTTTAATTTTTTTATACTGCACTCATTTGAAGAACCTACTTCTAAGGCTTCACAAATTTTTGATTTAAAAAAAAAACAAAGACAATTTAGTTTTTTTTAAAATTTTTTGTCAATAAATCTGAAAATTATAAATGAGGTAAACAGAATATTTCAATCTGAGAACACAAAAATACACTTTTTGATTGAAAGTATGAATACGTTAAAACTAAATATAATGAAAAATTTTGTAAAGTCAGAAAATATTAATATATATTCTCAAATGTATTTTGGTCTTCACTGAAAGGTGCTCATTAGAAAATGACATCGATGAACAAAAACTAATGGAATTAAGAAATGTGCTGTGGAGCTATTATGTTGAACTATTTATGTTTTCAAATTGGAGAAAGAGTTAACTTTTCAAACGATAAATTAAAATTATTAAAATATTTAAATCCAAAAAACGTCATTGATGGAACAATGCCATCAGTTTAAGGTCTGAAGAGACATTTGGCCCCCAATATTATAAACAACAACCTTCAGTCTCAGAACATCGTGCCACACATCTTTCCTATCCTTCCTTCTCTTCCGTAACTTCACGCCCGCGCTGTGTTGAAACATTTAAAGGGTAATCATAATCCCTTGAGCGCGGGTAGATTATAAAAAAAAAAAAAAAAAAAAAATGAGTGGAGAAAACTAATTGGAGAAAATCACTCCAAACTTTTAAAACTTATGACATTGTTTCACAATGGCGTTTGATGAAAAATTTAAAAGATGGTATGGAAAATTTTTTGTTTGAAAACATTTCTTCATATGAGTTGGAGCTTTGTTGCTTACCACATAGCAGTGCTGCTGCGGGACGTTAATTTTCCGATTTGAAAAATGTAAAAAATGAAAAAAGAAATAAATTGGAAACAACAACTGTGTATAACATTTTAGCTGCAAGGGATATTTTATTCAATGATCAAAATTTAATCCTACAGAAGCATTAGTAAAATATGCTTCAAGATTTAGATTTCGCGGGTTTATATAAAAAAAAAAATAATTATACTTTTTTGAAGTCTTATTTAATTTTATTATTAATTCAAACGGCTGTTATAGATTTAAGTTTTTGGTTTCGAACGAGTCTAAAATGAAATTGTATATTATGTATGTTTAGACTTGCTTCCAGATAAATATCTTTGAAACATAGAGAACTGAAATATTATTTATTTTATTTTTGTATTTGATTTATTTTCAACAAAGTTATTGAACATACGATTTGTTACATAAAAATGGCTTTTAATTTCTACCACTTTTCTACCACTTTTTTGACAACCTTTCTATCACTCTTTGGCTTCTGCGAAGTCCCAACACTGGTTGACTCATCATTTCCTTTGGTAGGGTCAATGTACGTAAGAGAGAGATTTTTTTGTATGAGAGTTAGTTCTCCCGCATAATAGTTTCCTAGCATGATAGTTGTTGTTACCCCTGAAAGTTTTTATTTTATAGATTTCTTTATTGATAGTTTAGTCTAATGATAGTTTTTATACTCGTAGCATAATAGTTTTCTCGAATCAAAGTTATATCGTATGCAAGTAAAGTGATATCGCACAATAATTTTCTATCGTGATATTTTTCTCGAATAAAATAGTTTTATCGCATAGCTTTTTGGTGTTCCTTTTGATAGCGAATTTAGATGTAGATATTTTTTTAAAAATAGTTCAATTTAAATTTTCAGATATTTAGTTGTAAATTTAATGCTAATAGGCTTTCAAATGTGCTATTTAAATCAAATTTATTTTTTTTAATACCAGCACAACAATTAAAAGTGAATAAAACACTTATGCTCTATTTTTTATTCACTCTTTTTTAATGCTCAAATTCTAAAAAAGTTCGGATAGTTTTTTGTATTAAAATTTTCCAAACAAATTTCTATTTCGAGAACTTAATATTTTTGAGTTGATAAATATGTTAAAAAAATAGTTTTCGAAAATCGTATTTTCTCTCAAGCGGCACCTTGAATTTTGATGAATTTTTTTTTTCGATTGATTTTTACGATCTGTTCAATAACGAGATTTTCGCTTCGGCAGCTAAACTAGAATTCGTTCATGCCTACATATGAAACTCGTTGTACTTCGATTGACATAAAAAGTTTTGAGGCGAGAGACGGTGTGACGGGTCATATCAATTGTCCACCTTTATTGATGTTGTTTAGACCATACAGTCCACCGTTTTTCTGTATCCCGCGCCATCTAAGCTCTCAGCATTTCAACAATTTAAATTCACTTTATGTTCGCTCTAATTGCTGGTCTAAATTGTATGAACATTTAGTTTTGTTGTTGCTTGCTTGTAAACATTTACTCACCTGGTTATTCACTTTTTCAAAAAAAAATAAACCCGGCAGTAGTTTGACAGTAGTTTAGAATGTGTTGGCAGGACCAAAGAGACATTACATTAAATTGTGCGACATATTTGTTAAAGTGCATTTACGAGCAACTCCCTCAGTTAGCAGGATGTCTGGAATCCCTAAAGAACATATGAAATCTGCGTCTTGCCTTTAACAAAACCAGTCGTATAAAAAAATAAAATGCACGACTGGGTCGCACGAACTTGCTCTCATGCAAACGACTAAGAATTTCAAAAATGAATGTTGTTAGAGAAAACTGTTCATAAGCAAAAAAAGTGTGAGTGCCAGGACTCACGGTTAAGATGTGTAAACATCAACGTTCGTCCGAGTGCCGAATTTTTTTTATCGAACGTACTGTAACGAAGCGTTCCATGCTGCTCCACTTTATACTACTTCTGTATTAACACCGAGAATTATAATTAATACTAAGAGTTACACTTCGCCCGAATACGATTCACACCGACCAGAGGCATATGACGTCACGCAAAAATCAAACAATAATATTTTTCGTTCGCCACCCATACAGTTCACATTCAGTTTCTACTGGAAAACTATCAAGAGGACCTACTCGGGTGAACGAAAATCACCTGACCTCACCTCGCTCATACATACAGTCAGGCGGCACAGTAGATCGATTGAATAAATCTTTTGAAGTCCAGTCGTAGACAAGACGTATAGACGAGTTGGTCATTTAGCTTCCCTTGCTTTTGCGGAGCTTCCCCCCACCAGTGGTAAGGGGTTTCGTATGAAGACAAGTTAGGTAGGTGAGATTGTCCAGCTATTTCTTATTAAGGCTTCCCCCCACCAGCGGTAAGGGGTCTTAATTCGAAGTTTAATGTCCTAATTGCCACCAGGGGCTTCGGTACCTGCTGATCTACCAGAGCTTAGGCCTGCTGTTTTGTGCCACCAGGGGCCTTGAACCTGCTGATCTACCAGAGCTTAGGCCTGCTGTTTTGTGCCACCAGGGGCCTTGAACCTGCTGATCTACCAGAGCTTAGGCCTGCCGTTTTGTGCCACCAGGGGCCTCGAACCTGCTGATCTACCAGAGCTTAGGCCTGCTGTTTTGTGCCACCAGGGGCCTTGAACCTGCTGATCTACCAGAGCTTAGGCCTGCCGTTTTGTGCCACCAGGGGCCTTGAACCTGCCGATCTACCAGAGCTTAGGCCTGCCGTTTTGTGCCACCAGGGGCCTTGAACCTGCTGATCTACCAGAGCTTAGGCCTGCTGTTTTGTGCCACCAGGGGCCTTGAACCTGCCGATCTACCAGAGCTTAGGCCTGCCGTTTTGTGCCACCAGGGGCCTTGAACCTGCTGATCTACCAGAGCTTAGGCCTGCTGTTTTGTGCCACCAGGGGCCTTGAACCTGCCGATCTACCAGAGCTTAGACCTGCCGTTTTGTGCCACCAGGGGCCTTGAACCTGCCGATCTACCAGAGCTTAGGCCTGCTGTTTTGTGCCACCAGGGGCCTTGAACCTGCCGATCTACCAGAGCTTAGGCCTGCCGTTTTGTGCCACCAGGGGCCTTGAACCTGCCGATCTACCAGAGCTTAGGCCTGCTGTTTTGTGCCACCAGGGGCCTTGAACCTGCCGATCTACCAGAGCTTAGGCCTGCTGTTTTGTGCCACCAGGGGCCTTGAACCTGCCGATCTACCAGAGCTTAGGCCTGCTGTTTTGTGCCACCAGGGGCCTTGAACCTGCTGATCTACCAGAGCTTAGGCCTGCCGTTTTGTGCCACCAGGGGCCTTGAACCTGCTGATCTACCAGAGCTTAGGCCTGCCGTTTTGTGCCACCAGGGGCCTTGAACCTGCTGATCTACCAGAGCTTAGGCCTGCTGTTTTGTGCCACCAGGGGCCTTGAACCTGCCGATCTACCAGAGCTTAGGCCTGCCGTTTTGTGCCACCAGGGGCCTTGAACCTGCCGATCTACCAGAGCTTAGGCCTGCCGTTTTGTGCCACCAGGGGCCTTGAACCTGCCGATCTACCAGAGCTTAGGCCTGCTGTTTTGTGCCACCAGGGGCCTTGAACCTGCTGATCTACCAGAGCTTAGGCCTGCTGTTTTGTGCCACCAGGGGCCTTGAACCTGCCGATCTACCAGAGCTTAGGCCTGCTGTTTTGTGCCACCAGGGGCCTTGAACCTGCTGATCTACCAGAGCTTCGGCCTGCTGTTTTGTGCCACCAGGGGCCTTGAACCTGCTGATCTACCAGAGCTTAGGCCTGCCGTTTTGTGCCACCAGGGGCCTTGAACCTGCCGATCTACCAGAGCTTAGGCCTGCTGTTTTGTGCCACCAGGGGCCTTGAACCTGCTGATCTACCAGAGCTTCGGCCTGCCGTTTTGTGTCATCAGGGGCCTTGAACCTGCCGATCTACCAGAGCTTAGGCCTGCCGTTTTGTGCCACCAGGGGCCTTGAACCTGCTGATCTACCAGAGCTTAGGCCTGCTGTTTTGTGCCACCAGGGGCCTTGAACCTGCTGATCTACCAGAGCTTAGGCCTGCTGTTTTGTGCCACCAGGGGCGTTATACCTAAGGATCCCGTCAGGAACCAGACATCCGAATGAAAGGGCCCGTTCGAAGCCGAATTACCAGCAGCCAGAATACCCGTAATCAAGTACCAGATCCAGATCCAGAGCATCAGCAAGCAGTATAACTGATGCAAAGCAGCTAGACTAGAAGCCAGAAGGATTGATGCCCGTGAACCGTTCCATTACCCGAATTAAGTGAAATATTAGTAGCAGATTATTGTATGTTATAGATTTAAGAGTTATTTCCAATAAAGATTTTGTAATAAGGTTTGAAGACCTTTAAATCTGGAGTTTCGTGTTTTCTTCAGGACGACCCTGGCAAGACCGACGAGCAAAACCTCGGCTGGAAAGCAAAAAGCACATCACAGTACCCAATAAACATACAATGCAATCGTACTAGTTTGTGACTTTAGATACCTACTAGCCGCCCGTGCTCGCGTTGCTAACTACGAATATTTTTTTTTTTTAATTGTGAATCTAAACCATTCTCAGATCCCCTTGAACACACACAAAAAATTTCATCAAAATCGGTCCAGTCGTTTAAGAGAAGTTCAGTGACATACACACTCACAGAAGAATTATATATATTAAGATATACCCCTCACACACGCCACATCGATCAACCTAATCGACAAAGTACTTCGCTTTTGTATGGGCATTTACACACCAATACGCCGACGTAGAAGTACATGCAAAAATCAGCTGTTAAATGGTAGAGTTGTAGAATTTTAAATGAAAAGTGAAAATGACCGAAAAATATTTGAATTTTAATGCTCCAGAACCACTTTTTGTGTTGATCAGAGCTTTATTGAATTGTTGCTTAAGGAGATTGAATTGAATTCTTGCTTTTTCAGGCGATTTGTAAATTTTAATAATTAAAACCGAATAACATCATACAAAATTGTTTCGACGAACTAATTCGGTCCTTTTTCCACGCCATGTCGGCATACTACTTCGATTCCCAGAGTTCGCACTGCTATGTCGACACATATTCATTTCACACGACCAAAAAACCTTATCTGAATTTGAACAAATTCCCCTAGATTAATATAATTTACATTGCGTTCCTGCTGTAAATTTTATTTGTGTTGATAATCATCGACTAACATATTGCGTCTTAGAAGGGTACGACAGCATCTAACTGATGAGCCCAACTGTCGTACCTGGGCGAAACGCATTTGGACTAGAGGTCACAATAAGCTTTCAATTGATTTAAAAAACCTTATCGACAATATGCTTCGATGAAGTAGTTCGTGGTGTGTGTTAGGGGTATTCAAATAAAAGCCACTATTTTTCCACAATTTATCCCTTCCACTTATACTTAAATCCAAACATATCTCTTCATAGCTGTGCATAACGCTTTCCACCTAAACACATGTATTTTTGGACCATTTCCTGTAAAAATGTTTTGAAATAATCAACTATTTTGTTGCTTTAACTTGTTTCTAGTAAAATAATTATTTCGGAACGAGTCCAAACACATTTTTCTTGTTCATTTTCCATTATTACTTGTGTTTAGGATACTTTTAATGTAATAATCAAAAAATTACAAAGTGAATTTAAGATTAATGGGATCAAAACCACTAGTTAACAACTAAAACCGAATAACAACATAAAAAATTGTGTCGACGAACTATTTCGATCCTTTTAAGGCCAGGCGCGCACATTAAATTTTTAGTTTCACAACTGTTTAGTTGCTAAAATGAAACATATGTGCTTATATGGGACACCGCGCACTTAGAGCAACTCGATTCGAGCAACTAAAAAGTTTGTGTTTTGACACAAACTAAACGATTGTTTAAAATTAATTCGCTACAGTTGACCTGTTTTCTATAAGCGCAAGAGAGAAAAGAGTGTGAGCGTGAGTAAAGAGTTGCCAGTGCGCGGTACTCTATCAACTGGCGATTAAACTATTTGATTTCGATCACAGTTGCTAGTGCGCGGCTAGCCTACATGCCATGTCGACATACTACATCGATTCCCAAAGTTCGCACTGCCGTGTCGACATTTATTCATTTCAAACGACCTAAAAACCTTGTCGACAATATGCTTCGATGAAGTACTTCGTGGCGTGTGTTAGGAGTAAGTGGACTCCGCTACGTAACGTAAAGTTTGTTTGACTTATGTTTAACCAGGGATGTTGTTTGTGACAGCATTATATTTTTCCACTTATATTCAAACAGAGATGTTATCTGATAGAAAATAGACTGTTTTTACACGAATCCGATTTAAATCTCTGTTTCTCTTTTGGCTTCCTTTCGAATGCATCTGTGCTTTTAAACTCAGTGATTTTTAATATAAGTTAACTTTGTTCATACGAAAAGGAGTCATCTCTTCGCACTCCTTACTCTACTCAGTTAAGCGAATTGCACTGAGCGAACGCCAAATATAAGAAAGAAAACCACAAAGAAGAATGAACGATAACTCCGCATTTTTCTCAGCAATTATAAGTGCATTAGTGAAAAAGTCACACGTATAGATTGGATGTAGGCTTGAAGAGAAATCAAAATCTTTTCAATCTAGCGAACTGCATAGAAATATTGTATATGCAAGGTTGATGATTGATCATGTATTTATTGGTTCATTTGCGTATTTGCGTAGTACGTTGAAGAGATGAGAACACAGCACAGCATAAGCACTGATTAAAATATTAAAACAGCAAACGAAAATTGTATGATAAAATGGACAGACAAAATAAAACAAATCACTAAGATAAAATTACAAAAATCTCAAAAAAATTCGTAAAAACACAATTTTGCTGAAAAAAAAACCCACAAAGGGCAACGTTCTTTCGCCACTGAAATAATAGACTTGTACGTGGTTTTTATGCATTTGAACAATGTATATCTGGCTTAATGCCGCCAACAAATATACTTGTCATGCAGCGAAAAAGTCAAAACTTTTTTTTTGATAAACCACTAGATGGAGCGTTCACCTTATCAAAATCAAACGAATCCTTTAACTTTTTTTTTAGGTTTCTGTACTTTATCTTACACCCTCTGTCAGAGATTTACAAACCGATTGACATCATTCCCACCTTGTAATGGAATTATAAGTGGCAAAAACTAAATTTTTTTAATACATTGAAGTCGTAGTCATCATCCAGTTCATGGATTGACAGATGGAGAACGATCTATATTTTGATATAGTGAATGCTAAAAGTAAATTTTGATATAATAAAAAATATCTAATTCGATAATTAAAATAATTATATGGTATGACAGATAAGGGACAAATTAAATTTTGACGTATTGAGAATATTTCATTGCAGATGTCAACTGATTGCCCTGAAGAACATTTTTTGGATTTTTAAAGTTCAACTCTGAAAATGCATTTTTTGCGAGCATAAAATAAAATGTTATCGTCCATCAATAACGTGAAGTGGATTTTTTAAGACATTAAATGAACCCGTTATGAAATTTTACACCAGTTGATTTGTCTTTCGTCTTTTCCACATATTTAGGCCTATTCGGCGAGATCTTTTATTCTTCTATTCTGTTATTCTGCTATGAATTTTCATACAAATGTTTGAGCTGTCAACAAATCTTTTATGAATTTTAATTTTGGTATTCAGCATGCTAAAATCTGTTATAAATGTGCTAAGAAAACTTTTATGAACTGTCAAACGTTCGAACATAGAAAAAATCTTTTACGAATAGCAATTTTGGTGTTCAGCATGCCAAAATCTGTTATGAAATCTGTTAAAAATCATAAAAGAATAAAAGACAAACTTCTGTGACTTTTATCATAAAAGATTTCAATAAGTACACAGGTGCATCAAGTAATAATGAATATTTATTTTTATTTCGTCAATAAAATGTTCTTTAAAGGAGACAAATGAAAGAAAATATATCAAAACACATATCATATAAACATATAAGTAGAGTATGGCCATGGTATTCCCAGAAACATATAAGGTAAAATCGTGTTCCATTGTATGGATACCCATAGTGTGTAAGGCTAGGCGCGCACATTCAATTTTTAGTTGCACAACTGTTTGGTAGCTTATAGCTTATAGCAAACAGATGCACTACTTAGTTGAATGTCCGCGCAGGTGCATATAATTATATGTTACACAAAATAGCCTTAGGCTAGGCACGCACATTCAATTTTTAGTTTCGTAACTGCTTGGTTCGAGCAACTAAAAGTTTGTGTTTTGATACAAACTAAGCGATTGCCTAAAATGAGTTCGCTATTCTGTGTAACATATAATTATATGCACCTGCGCGGACATTCAACTAAATAGTTCATCTGTTTTCCATAAGCAACCAAACAGTTGTGCAACTAAAAATTGAATGTGCGCGCAATCGTTTAGTTTGTGTTAAAACACAAACTTTTTAGTTGCTCGAAGCAAGCAGATTCGAAACTAAAAATTGAATGTGCGCGCCTACCCTTAGAGTTTACTTTTTTGTTCGTCATCCATTTAAATTATGTCAGATGAAATTTTTTACATAATCGCAGCTGATTATGATAACAGATTTAGTTCAGTTTCATAACAGATCTCGTTTTCGAAGTAGCATAAGGCCAGGCGCGCATATTCAATTTTTAGTTTCGCAACTGTTTAGTTGTTAAAATGAAGCATATGGGCTTATATGGGACACCGCGCACTTAAAGCAACTCGATTCGAGCAACTAAAAAGTTTGTGTTTTGACACAAACTAAACGATTGCCTACAATTAATTCGTAATAGTTGAGCTGTTTTCCATAAGCTCAAGAGAGAAAAGAGTGTGAGCGTGGCCTAATTGGTCGAGAGGTGAAGAAATTTTGAGGGATTGAATTAAGTTCTAGCCAGCAATGGAAAGTAAAATAATCGAGATTTCAGTACTCAAAGTCTCCAATGTAAGTAAGTACGCAATATTAACAATGTAAACATGGTGTTAAATGCAATCATCGGTAAGGTAGGTTGCTACACGGAATGTGTAACCGTAACGTGTAACCGTAATGTGTAACCGTAACGTGTAACCGTAACGTGTAACCGTAACGGGTTACACGGGACGTATAAGTTTTATACACGTTTTCGATTCACTCTACCGCCGGGAAAGATGTTTACACATCAAAAATTCTTCAAAAAAAGCTTTTATATACCCAATTTAAAATTTCTATTATTTTTCAAATGAAAATTAAATTTACAAACAAAAATATTGAGCCGTTTCTAAAATATCGAATTTTCAAAAAAAAAAAATAGTTTTTTTTTTTCAAAAACTCAAAAATTATTTTTTTTTTTAAAGTTTTGAAATGCAATGTTTTTAAACTTTCTATAGAAGCTTCTCTATTACATTTAAATCCGTTTTGTCGATAATGAGAAATTCTAAGTTTGAAAAAATGGTTCTATGTTAGGTAGAGTCAGTAATATCTTGATTTAAAATTTTTTTTTATTTGATTATAGATCGAAAAATTAATCAAAAGAAAAAAAAATTAAGCAAAATTCTCGGAACCGTTTTCGAGAAAAATACGATTTTCGAAAACCATTTTTTTAACATTTGTATGGAGGGCACCGTTATTTTTAGGAAAAATAAATTTTTTTCTTACATCTTATAGTTTTTATTAAAAAACTTTTACTTATCAAGTTTTAAAAAAATCGAGCATGCGGTTTTCAAAATATAGAGTTTTCAAAAAAAATTTGAAATTTTTTTTTAAAAATCCAAAAAATTTTGTTTTGAAATTTGAATTTGATGGAGAGCCTTAACATAAAAAAATGATCAAAATCGGTTGTACCGTTCTTGAGAAAATCAAAAACCAAAAAAATGGTTCCAAGGGGGCTACCAAAAATAACCATTTTTTGGAAAAATTTTTTCAACCATTACCTAGCTTTAACTAAATAAAATTTTTTGAATTTTTTTTTTTAAATCTGTGGTACAGTTTTTGAGAAAAAAATATATATATAAAATTTCGAAAAAAATTCGTATGGCAGGTACCCTTATTTTTGGTCTTAAAAAAAAAGAAAAAAATGTGTGGGAGGAAAAAATCAAAACCCATATCTACCAAGTTTGAAGAAAATCGGCCGAGCCGTTTAGTCTGTAGTCGAACACGAACCGATAGACAGACAGACAGAATTGCGAGACCCACTTTTTTGGTCTTCGCTATCATCGTAATGTCAATTTTGATCAAAATCTCGAGTTCGATTTTTTTCCGAATGCATAACTTGCCTTATAGTACCTATAAGTCGCAACTCGCAAGTAAAAATAAGATTGTTATGTGCGACAAAAATTCGAATTTCTTCTTTTAAGGGTCCTTATGAAAATTGTCTCTAAGAAAATTCAAAGGAATTCGTTTAGTCTCTATCTCGATCCAAAGTTCTTTACCACATGACACCGCATGACGCACGGTATCACTTCTGTCGTTATCGTCATCATAGCGATGTTAATACTCGTATTATTTCAAACAAAAGTGTTTTATTAATATCACCATGAACTGCGAACATATTGAAGGGTTAACAGTTTCGTTGGTTGTGTCCATATTTTTAATAATACATACTCGTAATCATTGATAAATATAATTTATCTGTATCTGCATGCGAAAGACCTTAATGCTTCAAAACGCAAAATCCATAAGTTTTGGTGTAAGGCACTAATTGGCGGAGGTTAAGTTTTTGTATCCAATTCCACTAGACATAGCTTTATTAGCTTTGTCTTTGAGAAATTTAGAATGCAAGGCAAATCAGAACTATAAGTATAAAAGCTTAACAAATTTCTCTGTAAAACACAAAATCAGAGTTTTCATTCATAAAAGCCTTTAAAAAAATAATTTCGAAAATCCCTGATAAGAAAATTCGAATTTATAGCCAAAACAAAATTTCGAAGAAAAGCTCATTATTTGACAGAAGCTAAACTGTCAACCCTTTCTAAAGAGTATTACACAAACTATCAAATCGGAGATTCATTTACATTGACACAAAGCTCTGGTGAAAAGAGAGGGGAGTGGTGGGTAAGAGGAGGATATAGTCAAAGTAGATATGTATATGTAGGTATGCTTTATGGGAATTGTATACTGATTAAAAACAACTGTTCATTAGGGGACATGCGTACAATCAATTCGCCGTTAGTTTGCCTCTGTGCCATGGCCCCCATTTTTATTCATTTTTTTGTGGCGAATTTCACCTACTTTACCCAGCCACAACTTCTAACTGTACAATTCAGCAACATCGATTTTCAACGAAACGACGATAAGACTTGCGTGTGCTCGTGTGGTGTCGTCGACAAAATAGAAAGAAAATTTAAAAAAAAAGAACAAATAGCTCCTGGAAAAATCTGAAAAAGCTAAAGTTTTTTTCCTTGTGAGTCCTTAGACAGTTTAAAAAAATCCTTACCCTAGTCAGCATATTCGTTCGTGGTTATCATCGTCAAAAAAAGAAAAGCTGAGAAAAAAATTGGATCAAACAGCTCCAGTGTTGACACAAAAAGGATACACACTTAACTTATTATACAATATCTCTTCACAAAAATTAAGTTCCTGGAAAACAAAAAAAATAACGTTAATACGATAACTTCGAAACTAACGGTAATTAAATTGAGAACAAATCTTTCAACATTTGTTTAGTATTGTGTTTTTCGATATAAGATTATTGCTTTTTATTATTTCGGAAACCATTGTGAAACGGGACTCAAGGATTTAAGATAAACTTCGAAAAAAGTAATTTAAAGGAGGTGGAGAAAAAGAGCATCCTGCTGTTACAGGGTGGTTGCTATTTTTGGCTTTTTGATATCGATTAATACATAATACATACATACATACCTTCCTCTCTGTGTTTTCTGGCTTTCTGTATCTGTATTTGTGTGTGTGTAGCTAAGTGTTGTTCTTATTTTATGTGTTTGTGATGTCAAATAATATATTAAATCAAAAAGTTTAATTTCTAAATAAAAAAATTAAATTTTATGTTCTGTTATTTATTTTTTTAATAAATAATAATATGTAATAAAGGTATTGTTTTCCTTTTCTTCTTGGTGTGTGTAAATCCTTAAAAATCTACAATATTCGTATCAACGTTATCCAGGACATATACAGCAAAATCATCTTCAACGCAGCGAAAAAAGAAACTTCAAACTTGACCGAACCAGCTGCTGTGGAGTTAAAGTAAAGTAAGTTGCAGCTGACAGCGAAGGCCGAAAAAGAGGATACAAAAGTTTTGCTGATTTGTTAAATGTAAGTTCGTTGTTGTTGTTGTTGTTATTATTTCTGAAGTCATAATGATAAAAGAACCCTAGAAGCCTATGAGTGTTCAGCACTGTTTTTTTTTTTATTCTCATACATCCTGGCTTAGGGGATGAGTGAGTAAGTGGAGCAGCTACTATAGTGAATTTATTCTATTACAGACTTTTTCTGTTTTTATAATAATAAAAAAAAGTGTATGCTTACAACAGAAAATCAATATTTCTATGATGAGAATCTGAATATTGTTCTGGCAAAAAGTATTTATGTACACATGTAGATATGTACATAGATATAAAATATGGTAAGAGGAACAAGAAAAATCAGATATACGATACGAGGATGATAAATTGTGGCATGAATGTGGGTCTTACGGGTACAGTGGGTCAATTGAAAAGTCGGGAACAGTTCTCAGACTAAAGATCTTTTTTATGTGCCTCTATTAAAAACGAAAGACAAATAAAAAGTTCGATTAAAACACAAAGTAGGTTGGTAGGTTGCATATGATTAAAATGTGATTGGCATATTTGATTAAGAAAATGAACAGTTGATTGATAAAAGTGTCGATCATTGAAAATGATGGAAACCGCTATAAATTACAAGAAAACTGAGAAATATTACTGAATAATTGATCCGTTTTTTAACAAATTGAAAGGATTCTTGTTGGTGAAATTAAAAAACTTTGATACTAACGTCTTCACCAAAAGATAATACTGAATTTAAGTGGAATTACCATAAACCTTCTTCAAATCTCGAAGATTTACCATACATTTATTTCGTAAATCTCCATTGTATCAATTGTTCTATAGTTCGAAGTGACCTAGTATATCCATATTGTGCTAAATTATGTCGATGATTTTCCATCGTTTGACACAAATGAAGCTTTCTACTCGCTTCTACTTTGTAAGAAAAATTGAACACCATTAGCAGTTTGAAAGGTTTTGTCAAAGAAAATCTTCTTTTTAATCACTATATAAACCTCTTGCCTTAAATCTCGTATAATCTTTTGGTGAAAACGTAGTATAAGAATCATTTAAAACTTATGAACTTAAAGGTTGGCACAATATACAACAAATTAAAGTATCAACACACTCATACCATATAAATGTATTTCATCAATCTTAAAGGTTAAGGAGCAACCAACTTATAAATTTTTGTAAACCATCTATTTAATAAATCGTAAAAAAGGACAAACGCTACCAAATTTTGTCAAGAATATTCTGCAAAATGACTTGTAGAATTGATAGTCGACACCAAAGACTTTAGTTACAACGTATGCTTCTTAGAAAGAGTAAAGAAGAAAGTTTGTTTCATTGTAATACTCAATACCAGATGGCGTTTAATTTATAAGAACTTCAGGTTTACTTTACGTTACCAACACCTCCTTGATCTGTTCCTGATTTGATTAATTGTGGACGACATAAATTCAGTTGATGAAATCCTTCCATATTTCACATTCACTTTAATACCCTGACTGAAAACAAAGAGTAGACAGTGTCCATTTTCTGCAGGTTACAGTATCACAAAACGTTACAGAAAAAGTGAGCGAAAGAACGAAAGTGCACATTAATGAAGAGAAATACTTGTTTTCCAAGCCGACCAACTCCAAAGTAACTGAAACAAAACCGGTGTTTTGATGGCTTATATCACAATGAAAAGAATCAATTCTAGAATTGTTAAAAGTAATAGAGTTTTCCATTGACAAAATTATATTTCAATAAAAAATGATTTGTTACGTGGCGAATGGAATGCAATTTAAAATAATTGATATCTACCTATATTTTATCATTTTATTAGTGTTATTTGGTATCTCTAATTATTTCAAAAAAATTTTCATCCTTAATTTAATTTCAGTACAGAAATATGAGCTTGATGATTTACGAAATCATTTTAAACTGCTTCAATTTTTTACTAGAAATTTCCTTCGTGTTTTGAATAAAATTGTCACTATTGAAATAAATAAAACAAACCTAAAATTACATTTGCAAACTGACAGCTGGAAAGTGACAGCAAAATCAGTATTTTGACAGATCTAAATAGAAAATAAATTGATTTATTTTGCCAATGGAAAATCGCATAACATTACTGAGTTTGACACACAAAACAAAAAGTGTTCTTTAGGTTCACAGAGAGGTCTTTTCTATGTCGGGCTAGTTTTTATATTTTAATCAATCAGTAGAACAACGTGGTCAAATTAGTGCATTACGCACTACACTGTGATCTGTCATGTCGAAGTTAGGTCTGGAAGTCGATTCCCCAACCGCTGCCATCCTAAACAGTGTTAATGCCTCTGCGATGAAGTGACAAATCCTCATGTTTGTACAAAAACTTAGCAAACACACCTTTTTGACATTTGTAAATTTCAAGGTGTCATAATGAAGTGAGTTGGTACTATACTTAAAAGATAAAATAGGTTTTCGATAATTTTACCTTTAATAACAGAAATGAGAAATTTGATTAAAATGTTCCCATTTTAAAAATCCAAAGAATTTTTTAAAAATATTTTTGGAATCAAAGGAACCTATACACATATAAATAATTTCATGAAAAGCCCACAACGAGCAAATAAAAGGAAATCCGGAATCAATCTAATACTTGTGACTACATGTATACCTATACCTTATGTACCTACATAAATAGGGATGTGTTGAAAGGAATTCCAGCTGCTGTTTGCCCAGTGATTACTGTTTCGTGTGAATTGACTTGATAAAAAAAAAAATATCAAACAATTGTGTGGGCGAAGTTAACGAGAGTTCGTGTGTATGCGGGCTAACATTATGGAAAAAAAAAACTTGATCCTCCTTTTGTAATTTTTTTCGTTGGCAATATATATTTTGCAGTTCTCTAAGCGATAAAATTCTCAAAGCATTTTATGTGGATGTGTGTTTTATACCTATTAGCGAGTGGGTATCAGTGTTTGTTTGCAGCTCTTAACGAACGGAAACGGTGATTGATTTAGAATAGGAAAAAAGGTGTACAGACTTAAAAAAAACTAAAACACCCCATAAGAAATATAGACTACAAAATATTTTAAAAATTATACTTAATACCTTTAAGAGTTTTGATGTTAAAAAAAACACAAGTTTCACTTCACAGTGAAAGTTCAAACTTAAGTTCAGCTGAACCTGAAGTGGATCTTAAATTTGAAGTTTAACTCGTTCAGTTTCACAGTCTGATCTAAACAGTTCAATTGAATGTAGTTTAACTAAATTGTTTTCTCTTTCTATCTAAATCAAAGAACAAACAATCAAGGAAAGTTTGTTTTGTTTCAATTGTGACCTGTGACAGGAAAAAAAATTAAAAAATGAAAATAAATTCTATTTTCAAATTCACACATTTTTTTCAAATTTGCATTTGGTTGTTGAACTGAGGCTTAAACGGCAGAATTGTGTCGTTTAACTTAAATTACAGAATGAATCTAATTCAAGGTTTAAATGACACCGTGAAACCAAATTTATTGTTGAACTGAAGTTTAAACCAAAAGTGGAGCTTAGACTTTCACTGTGAAACTGGGAGTTCAGTGTATGTATGTATGGATTTATGTTAAGCTTAAACGCTACTTTTTCTTTCGCCTACACTGAGACAGAAGTGGTAAGGTTTAACTGAAGTTTGTTGCAAAAGTGATCCAAAAAGACTTCTCTTCAAAATAAAATAATCACCCCTATTACAGAATTCGGAGAATGAGCTAAAGTGACAGTTTCAATTAATGTCCAAACTTTTGCTTCTACTGAATCCGACGAATGAAAATTAAACGAATGTCGGTAGCATGCTCTGCACCACCGACCTTCGGTGAATTTTTGATTAAACGACAAAACAAAGAAAATAAACAATGGAAAGCACAAAAATGTAGGTCAAAAGCTTTTCATACTGAATGTTAAAGTGTTTGTTTAACAAAACGATGCTTGATTTCGTTGATCGATAGCGATACTATTATTCAAAGCCTAGGCCGGTTGACTAAATGTCTGTAGCTGACAGTGTCGATACGAAAGTTTATAAATGATAAGGTAATTTTAGAAATAGACAATATAGTTCATCCGGCGAATTTCATAATTCAGTTTTACAGCGGATGCGAAAGGTCAACGGATTGAGACAACTCAGTGGGAGTAAAATTCTGCGAATTCTGTAATCGACATAAATATGTACATAATAATAAAATAATTTTCTTGTATTAACAAAGACTGGCAAGAGCTGACAAAAAGAATAACTTCAAATATTTTCAAAAGAATAAAAGACACTAAAATGCTACTACAAGAATTTTTAAAATTTAAACTTGAATCTTAAGAATATATTCTGTCTCGACTTTCTTCAACAACTGACATTTAAGACGTCACAAGAATATCTTAATAAACTTTAGAAGAAACAGCTCAATGGAAACTGTGGCCTACAACAGTCAACGATTCCTGTGTGCTTGTTGTCGACAGGAATCGAAGAGACTTCCAATTTTCTGCAGAATCCGAACGGCATAACGGTTTAAAATACGGATGGGTAGATTTTGAAATGGAATAAAACATGGCGTGTGTGAGGTATTAAGACAATTATTTTTCTTTTCTATTTGAAAGGCCCATGTATGCCATTATGTATAAGATATGACATCGTTCAAATGCCCGCCTCGGCTTCTTTCTAGTGGTCTGATTTGCGATGACTCTTCCGCGTAGATCCGGCTGAGCGATTGCCTATGCTATATTCACCTTTAGGGAATCGGTCATTCGTCATTCATGAAAAAATGCACCTCGATGCTAAAGATGATCTTTCGCCCAAAATTGGGATCCTCTTCCAAGCGCTCCGCAGCCCAGTCAGCGAACAAACGACGTTGTCCTGGGTCAGACGTCAGATGGATCTTGTATGGGTGAAGGCTTAAGTGTTAAAAGTCCCTACGCAGAATTCGTTCGCGAAAGACCGATAAATTGTGCACGGAGAGGAATCGATTGTTTCGGTTTTTGCTGTATACTTTCAAGAAGCGCGTCAATTTTCTCGCCCGATCTTGCGTGTCTTAAACGTACAAATGCTGGCTGTATGATTACCACACCGCGCAATACGCGTGACGTTTGCAGTAACGAAAACTCATTCATTTTGATAATAAAGTTTTTAATAAATCGGATGCGCTGTTCAATTGTGCCATGGTATTTTGATATCAGTAACTAAATAATACACAGCAGATTTGACAGATGTCACCAAAACAACATGGCTGCCAAAATCTACCCGTTCCAATTGAAAAAGCCTTTATAAGATGAGAAACACTTTTTTATAAAAAGAAATACTATTGGAGGATTTGCCAATTTCTCACAAGAGCTCGAACCCCTGAAGTGACATTTAATTGTTTGTTGTTAATTGAAATCAGATCTCCAACATGATAGTCCAATGAAATAACCATTAATCCAAGACGCTGTTCACATTGGACTTACTCAACAGATTTATTTTGACTTAAGGCCACCCTGTTGTGTTCAGACACAAAAGTAGTGTGAACACTCCAGACTCACTTTGACATCTTGTAGTTGTCATAATTGTTGGTCATTTGCTATGCCACTATAAATATACAGTGAATTACAAAAGTAAGTAACCACCTCATAGTTTAACACTGAGAATCCACTTGAAATAAATGATTGCAAGAAATGTGTCATGTAGCCAATATTTCTTGTGGAGTCCCCTTATGTCTCGATTTTTGTTATTTTTAGACATAATTTTTTCTATTTATTTCTTGTCTTCGTAGAAAAAATAAATGCAGATATACATTTTGACGTTTCGTGACTTGTGACTTCACTAGACACAAATTTCTCACAAGACGTCGAGTCTTGACACCAATTCCCACATTTTCATGCAACATTCCTTCATTTCATTGACAAACTCATGTTATGTTTTCACTTCGTATAGAAACTATGTCCTGTTAAGCCAAGATGTAATTTTTCTTCCATTTACTGTCTGTTGAAGTACATACATGATGTTGTTTGGTTGTTTGCAGGCCAAAATTAACATTAAAAGAATTAAACATTGAAGATAGTAAGTATTTTTATTAATTTTAGTTAGGGCATTCAGGGACTACTCAATAATGTCTTGGAGCAAATGTTCTTCAAAGTCGTGCAGATCTCTTTTGCTCAAAAATGGATTGACCCAAAACCTGTGCTTCCTTTTGTATTCTTCCCGTTTTGCCTCTTCCAGTTTTTCCACTGCGTTTATCGCTAAAATCAAACGACGTGACTAACCTGGTGAGATTATGGCGAGGAATGAATAATCACGACATAATTTGCCCAGAGTTAAAGAAATATAAACTTCAGATATAGTGTCTGATATAATGTCAGAAATAAATATTGCTAATGGAGGTGCGGCGTAAAGATCATTTCCTTCAAACAATCGATAGTAATGTTAAAAAAAAAACTTAATATTTTTGTCTGTAATTAATATGTATTTCGAACTAAAAAATAACATTTTAAATAAAAATTTAAAGAAAACTTAAGAAATATTCGACTTAAACTAAAAAAGTTAACAAATTTATATCACAAAAGTAAGTACGCAGTTCAAATAAACCTTAAATTTATTACAGTTATTATGTAAATCTTATCCATTTGGTACTTCGTTGGATACTCTTTGGCTTTTATAACTGCTTTCATACGTCGAGGCATTGGCCCTTAGTAATAGACATTCATAGAATCGGTTTTAAAGTCACTTTTTGTTAGATGTAGAAAAGTTGTTTTTAAAATTTCGTAGTAAGAGATCAAATTTAACAAAAGTCTTATTTATACCAATAATTGTGACTCATTTTCATAATTTCTTTATTGTGAACTGATACACAAACAGATTCGTAAAGTTCTATTGTGATTCTATCATTTTAAATTTAACTTAGTTACAGGAAAGCAGCTTTTAAGTATTTATAATTGAAATTTGTTTTATTTCTACGAATGTTTGGTTAAAATCGAACTTAGGCTAGATTCGGATCTATTACTCAGGGCCATTGAGTTGACCAAATTTTGCGTAACGTTTTGTCCAATTTTAGACCATTCATCCACACGCTTTAAATCATCTTTCGTCCTGATTACATGTTTTCTTAATTGATCGAGGGTCATTTTGCAAAATTCCAATGTTATTTTATTTGGTTATTATTTTGTGTATATTAGATGGACTTTTGTTAACAATTTTACCATTCTCGCACTCCGATTTATTTTCCAAATAGTGTTTGATTATAATTTTTTTTAAATGAGTGCTTACTTACTTTTGTGATACACTATACATTCGCGTGTCATATTATATCACCAAGACAAATGTCAAAATCCTGCCTCACTTTCTCGTCTCTTTCTTACCATGAGGTGCGAATGAGAAAAAACACAGAGACGTCAAAATAAGTCGGCGGAGTGAGTCCAATGTGAATACCGTCCAAGGGGTACATCACATGAATACGAATACGAGTACCATTGTGACGAAAATGTTTTGAATTACACTGATAAACTCTTTGAAGGACTTTGTAAAAATTAATCTTACTTCAACGCGAATTATAATTTTTGGAGATTTTAGTTTGTCAGATTTTAATATTGTCAAATTATGCGTGAGTTTGAAATTTACGTGAGTTTGAGATTTTGTGATTGCGAAATTTCAAAAAAGTGAGATTTTGATAATGAGAGATTTTCGATATGCCAAGTTTTTAAAACCAGTTTTCGTTATATGAATACTGAAAGAAAAAAAAACAAACAAACGCTGCAGAAACATTGCAATTAGTTTAAACATAATAGCTAGGTTTTCTTCCGAAAAACCTTGAAAATAATAACCCAATAGAGCAAATCAAAACTGGAAAATGGAAGTAGAGCAAGTTCTTATATCTGAGAGAGTTCGGCTCTGTATAAAGAGATACTGAATACAAATGAATCATTTGGCATTGTTATATTGGTTCAAAAAAATAGACAACAAGAACTTGTCATAGTAGGTCCAAGTAAACATATACATATAATCCATCAGCAGACGTGTGCTGTTTTACTGTAAATTGAATAAATAGAACAAGGAGTGTCATGGTAGCTAGGAAGATTTAGATTTCAAACCTATAGAGTGTGGGCGGTTTATCCTTGAAGAAGGCATGTCAGTATGTCAGTGCAAGCTGTGTAAAACGAGCCTACCTAAAAACGCCTCCATATGTCTGATCCGTAAGAAGCATCAACAAAAACAAAAAAAAGAAAGAAAACCTTTTACGCAAAATCCCCTAAAGGGGATGGTTGCAGAGGGTGAAGCAATTAAATGGATTTTCGATATTTTTTTATCATCGTCTGGGAAATTGATGAATTTTTTATCTCTTGTTGTTTGCGTATGACCGTCAGTCAGTTATATTTGTGGGTGTTAAAGGAGGGGAAGCATGGGTAAGGTAGGGGTGAATTGCGTGAAAAATATAACGTTGCAAAAACAATGATGTATTCTGAATACTAAGTAACGTATACAGTCGCTTATATAATAAATTCCAATGACATGACAAGTTGATGAAGTTGATGGGGGTTGTAATGAGAATTTTACCCACTAAAGCCCATATAAATATTTATAAAGAATCATTATATTCCTGTTGGAAACGCATTTAAAAAAAAAAACATGTGCTGATGGAAAGGGTGTGAAAACACCGACTGTGATATTTTGCGTTCCATATTATTATTTGGTAATACCCTGATACATATTACATTATAAGGGTTATTTTTTTTTTTTTTTTGAAGAATACCACAACAGGCAATTAATTGTACGCAGTATAGATTGGTTTGGGTTTGTATAGAACAGTTTGTAAGAAAGTGTAGGTAAAGTAATGGAATTCGAATATAACTTATACCTAATTCTGCTGATATAATGGAAAATAACAATGAAATCATTTTTTTATTATCAAGCCTTCTTTGATGTAACACCTTTTGATTAATGTATTGATTTGACTGAGATACAATTATGTATGCAAATTAAAGTTAAATGACTTTTTAATTGGTTTTAAATCACATATGGTTTTGAAACAAATTATGTATTCAATGTTTAAAGCTCTCCTTTCTATTTCTATCCTACTTTCCTAATTACTCGCACTGTGTTTAACATTATAAGTGTATTCATAACCCCTTGAAGATTTTAATTTTATCGAAGAGTAAGGAGGATTTGGCTTAACAGTAATCGACTACAAATTAGCAGCTTCAAAAAATATTTTAAAATTATTAGATTATTATTATGAAGTATTAGTCTCTAGCTTTGATTTTGATATGAATATGAATGATAACGCTGTCGGAAGGCTTACCAGATCTTTCAGTAGCTTGTGACACCTATGTTCTATGTATAATAGTTTGACTTCCATATGACTTTAGTTGCTACAAGTCTACTTACTTATATGCTAACAGCCATATTTATAAACTCATTATAATGAGTACATAAGGCTATGCAACCCTTATAATGCCTCTAAACGCAAAATCGTTATTTATAAAACTTATGTGACGTTGAATAGAGGCATTATAAGCTAAACGCGTTTGGAGGTTGAATAGTGCCTACATAAGGACATTTTAGTATTGAACTGTCACATTCACTTTGACATCACATTGAATTATAAGGATTATCAACAAAATAAAATGCCTTTGACTTGATATTGAAACTAAAACTTTGTGTTATTTTTATTTATTGAAACAAAAATGTTATACTAATATATTAAAAACAAATTGAATCGAAAATTGTTTAGAATTAAATAGATAAATATACTTGTTGGTGATCTCTCTCCACGCATCCTTCTTCATCCGGTGTGTTAGTGTTGTAATTTTTATTTTGCATTATTGAATTTTATCCTCAAGAACTTGTCTGAGGAGTATTCCAGCTAGTATGAAACGAATAACAATTTGATTTCCAGTATTGAGTTAGAGATAATAACATACTTTATCTGATGAATCAAAGTTAATTGTTCGAATTCCTTTAGCTTTTGGTAGTTTCGTTTTTGTTTATTAAATTCGATATACAGACAAGATGTTTTTTTTTTTGTTTTTTGACAAACAGCTGAGTGTTATGAAGGATAAATGTAATAGATTCTTAGTTTTTGGTACTTTATTTGACACAAGCTCATTATACCTATGCAGGGTAGGCAAATGTTTTTAATATGAATTTGCATAGTGTATGAATAAGTCCTTATGTATTGCATAACTGTTCACGCGTTTAGCGAATTCTAATAAATACGGCTGTAAGACTTTATTTATTCAAACTTATTATTCTTTTGAGCAAAAATATGTTCTAAATTCCAGAAGAAGAAAAGAAGGGGATGAAAATGAAAAAATAATGATTGTATCGCAAGGAAATCAACTTGGTTTTATAATTTCGATAGCTCCTTGGAAACACTTGAATATTTCACTATGGCAACCATGATTTAGAGAAATGTCAAATTGGAGAAAATTTTATTGAATTGAGGGCAATAGGCGAAAGAATTGAAATTGCTTCGAATTGTTATGTTTAGTGTTTCAACTTAAGCCTCATTTAACCCTGTCTAAAACTCCATCTTCTCAACTATCTTTCAAATTCACTTCAATCCTAGATTTATATAATACATATACATATTTAAGTATTAGCTTGCATTAATCCTAAGAAATGGGGTTATTGCGCCACCGAAAAAAATTATGGTTGTCATTTATGTATGTTGATATCTATTAATTTTTCTCTCAGCCAGAAATTCTTCCTTGACAGATGTATCAGCCGTTTAAAAATTTCTATCCATGCACATACAATTTATAACAGTTATTGCCTTTATTTTTAACGAAAAACAAAATTTTAGGTACAAAATGTCTTTGAGTATTTTATTTTTTGAAACGAATTATGATGAGGAGGAACTTGTAATGGAGCCAACTATGCAGGGCAATATTCTTAAAAAAAAACCAAATGGATTTGGGCGAAAAGTTGTTAAGATCCAAAGGTATGTGGTCCGATATATTAGTTACAAAAATCTTTGCAAAAATTTCCCTTTCTACTTCTGGGGCCAAATTACCGCATCAGTTATCGAGTAATACGTGACTGAATTATGTGAGTTTGGCATTACCGCTTATGTCATCGAGCAATCGATTACCCTAATTTGACGTTTTCATTCGGTCACTGATGGGACTCACTCACTTGGTCACTGAAGCGTTAATTTGACCCCTGGATTTCCCCCCACTAATTCTGCCAGTATTTCAATTTGTGCTTACAATAACTGTAATTCTTAATGAACAAAATATTGTTAATAAAAACAACTTATACTGTTGCACCAAAATTACCCAAACAAATGAAAATTAAAAACGTCGATATAAAACCCATTAAGAAGGATATTTTGATAAGTATTCATAATGGGGTAAGAATTATCAATTGATACACATAATACGAAAATATAAATCAATTTATAGAATTTATCAATATGGCTGTCAGTTATTCCAAATTAAATCAATTCACATATGAACAACTTACCTCCATATTTTGTTAGCGTTGTGTGTGGTTGAATCGAAATTTTCCTTGGATTTATTATGGTTCAAAAAATCACCAAGTATGTAATAGTCCGTTGTCATATAAATTCCCCCAAATCGAAGGTAAAACAAATCCCCAAAAAGTTATGACATAATACTCTAAATAGTAGTAAAATTAATCCAATTAAGAGTATGTTGCTTGAAGTCTGTCAAATTAATTTTTAAAAAGTTAAATCTCGTAACAAATAAGTAACGAAATCATGTTTGTCAATTCAATCCCAAAAACTCTTTTTACAAACATACATTATTTTATTTCCTTCTTCCATTGATTCTTTCTGTCCAAAAAATTTGGTTTTATAAATGTTTGGACATTTTCAGTCAAACTCTTTCAATTTTGTTAGTCATTATTTAAATAGTTAAGCCATTTCCGTATTTATGTATTAACACATCAACGTCATTTATTTAGTGACATACCTGTAATCATCTGAATCGCTTCTGAACACACCTAAATCAATGACAGTTCGTGCAAAAAGCTAACTAAACAGACTTTTTTTGACTTTTATAAATGTCATAGAGTCATATGAAGTTAGCACGATACTAAAAAAATAAAATATGTATTCGATGATCTTAACTTTAATAAAAGAAAGAGTAAGATACTATGCGATTACAAATTGGAAAATCGTTGTTTTAACCTAGTTTCATACTAAAATAGCTTTAACATCTTACTAATTCAACTTAAATTTTGTGCAAATGATTTTTGGAAAATATGTTCTTACTTGTTTGACTTCAGATAAGAAATGTTCAAAACATCACAAACAATGTATCTATATTATGTACTAAATCTGTCTGTGTGTCTCTTTTCAGCAAATGATTAAAATAGCTGGGTCGATTTTCTTAAAACTTAGCGTGCGCGCTTTTTTTGACAGTTTCGCCATATTTTCCCTATTGACTTTTATGACTTAAAATATTATTAGCTGATTTACAAAATTTAACAGTCGTTAAAATTTATTGAAAACTTAGTGTTCTATAAAGCTGGTATTACGATTTTTATTAAAAAATCTGAGTATTGTTCCAAAGGCGGTCTGTTTTTTAGTTAGGTTAGAAAGGGATAGATAAATTGAAATGAAATGAGAAGGGAAAACCGTGTTGGGTAACTTATTCATAAGGGTGTTGTGCATATAGAAAACCAATATATTTGTATTTGACAGGACTTCCAAAATTAGGCTCGAAGGTGCATTGATGAGCATGTCTGGAGAAACGGGTATTTGATTGAAAGAAGCGATAACACAAAGAAAGACATAAAACATTCCGACAGTGTTCAAGAGATGGGGATTGATTCCGTGATAGTTTTGTTTCCTATCAGTTTTAACGCTCTGTTTTGGATTCTATCCAATAAATGAAGAGAAGTTGGGCCTGCACCTATTAATGGTATCCAGATCAAAGGGGGTGAAAAATTTCTTAAGCCGATAGAAAAATCCTAAGCATTTTGTAGCGTTTTCGAAAATGTTGTCATTCCCACGAAGATCGTCGTTGACATACTTATCGAGTACTGAGAGCTTTTCGGCTTCTTCGATGCAATAGCCAGTCAAAGGCAATGGCATAAAGGGTACATTTTGCTTCAACGATATTAAATGACATTGAAGTTTCGAAGTATTAAACTCCACACGATTTTTTAGACCCCATTTAGTAAGAATGGAGTTTAATGGGCTCATCATACGATACCGTTACAATTCCACTTTTGAATGAGATGGACGTGAATTTGAGAACTAGTGTGTGAAGGTGAGGGTTGAGGCGTCAGCAAAACAACGAAGTGGATTAGAAGTTTCACACAAGAGATTATTTATAAAAATGAGAAAGAAAGTCGGAGTCGAAACGGAGCCCTGTGGTACACCAGAATTTATTTTGTAAATATCAGACTTTAAACCGTCCAATAAAACATGTATTTAACGATCTAGAACATGATTTCTAATTCCAAGAATAATGGTGTCATTGATACCTAACGAACGTTTTTTCGATTAGAGAGCTTGACGCGATAGAAATATATAATCTTGTTTTCTCCAAAACAATCTTCGGCCATCAGATCACCAGTGGAACGATCGTTATGGAAGCTGTATTGCCGGTCACTAAGAAGCTTTTGGTCTTCGAGATATTTATATTTTATATTAATTTAGTTCAAATTTGGCAAAAAGGACTTCTAAATAAATAAATATTGCATTCCAAAATTGAGAAGCGCCAGTTCTGGTTTCTCTTTGTCTAGAGTTTCAATCAATGATTTTTGTATCAAACAATGAATGAGAGCGATTTTTCCTGAATCACCCTATACAATGTGCTAGATGCGAAGAGAATGTATCTATGGAACTTTTCCACAACTCAAGGGTGTATAAGTTTGTTCTTTTATTATATTTATCATGACCAACGGCCTTGTCCTGTTTATTTACTGAGTAAATACACAGAAATAAATTGAGAAAACTTCAAATAAAGTTGAGATGATCTGCAAAACTTACCTTCTATAATTTATAAATAATTAAACGTTTAAATAATAGAGTCGACTATAATTTATTGTTTCTCAAGACCACAAATTAATTTTTATTTTATATTGGATACTCTTATGACTATCTACATTCCATTTAAACTTTTTTTATTGAATTTAGCTAATATACTCGTTTCTACCTACTTTTTTTTATAGTTTTCTAATACTTTTGTCTTATCCTTCGAAATGACTTCCATTTGAAAATAATTTATAGGTCAGTGTGGATTAAGATGATGTAATCGATAGACGTTTAGTTCTTTTCTTTTATTCATTTAAGCTATTTGTCATTCAGTGTGTGGTTGGTTTTTGTGTGGGCGAAAGTTTGCAACATGTCCTTGAAGATGATTTGCAATTTCACACAATGTGTGGGAGTATTACGACATGTTTTGAGTTAAAACTTTTGATATTATTTTAAAAGTTTTTTTTTTAGTTTTCGACAGAATGACATTTATTATACATTTAGAATAAAAGTCAGAAAGTTTGAAATTATTCTTAAAATGTGAAATGCACTTTTAAAATACATATATGCAATGTTAAGTGCGCTGAATTTAATTTTAAAACAAATGCAAAATAAAGTACATTTACGTTCTTGCTTTTCGGAAACAGAATTAGGGATGTAAATACCTACGTTTTTTTTAAATTTTAAAATTTTATGAAATTTGTCGGAAACGTCTGAAATACCTAATACCTATTTGTATCAAAAGTAAAGTTAAGCCTTATAGGACTCGTATTATTCTATTTTTAATACAAAATAAAAATATTTGCGTTGATCAACTGTCGTCGTTAATATTGATACCTCACAATGGTTATGGTTTTTTTGAAGCCTTTGAAATCCAAATTAATGTTTCTTCTATATATATTGGGGAAAAGCTTACTTAAAATAGTGGCTGAAAATAAATTTATATTGCAATATATTTCCTTAAATACATTAACAATAATCGTGTTTATTAATAAACATCTATCAACAATAATATCTAGGATATTGCAAACTACGAAAGACTCAAAAGTAAAAAACTACACATAACCAAATGCCAAGTCAATTCAATGGCCGTATCTTTATAATCAAATAGCAATTTACATAATAAGTTGACAAAGGCGAAGACTTCAGTAGTTAAAACTGATTTGCCTCCGGAAGGACTCCGATGTGTACGTTAGGGATCTTCAAAACGCTCGTGTTTAATCTTCTCAAATCGCTTACATTTAGCCCCTTCATAAAAGCTTCCTCTTTACAAATACATTTCTATCATATAATATGTGAATAGATGCCCATGGCATCACAGACACAGATGCAAATATAAACACACACACGCAAATAAAGGTCTAAAACCGCATGGAGTGTAGGCGTGTTGTTAATTATTTAGGACAATACCATGACGCCCTTCAAGTTTTCGTTTATCTATCGGGTTAATGTAAAAGACGACGACGACGAGGGTTTATTTATCGATGTAGATGTAGTGGCAACAGTCTGAAGTGGGCTGCGTGTCTGTTAAATAATATAACTTAACTTATAGGTACGTGAATGAATAAAAAGGTCACGTAATGTGTCTTAAAAGATCACAAGAAATGACAAATTGCTTGAAGGACTTTTCTTACTTAAACTTTATTTTGTCATCATAAATTGCATTTTTATGTTGTTTGAGTTAGATTTTTATTTTATTTGAAATGGGAGTTGGGGTATAGTTAGGTGTAAAACAGGATGTTGAAGGTTTTTTTTTTTTTAGATTAGAGGAACAAAATGTTTGGCATAAAGGGATAAACTAGGTATACATATATGATTGAGAAGAAGTGTGACAAAATTAATTTCGTCACGTTTTAAGTTCTTATTTGTTTATTTCTAATAAAGGTACCTATGTACGTGACATAAGAAAATCGAACTTGAATTTTAAACGGAACGTGACATTTTTGGCATTATGTGAAATCCAAATGTTACTCCTTTCGAAGAAGACTAAAAATAGAACCGGCATACCAGGAAGGTATTCTAGAATTTTTCTTCGTATTACATAAAATTAACCAAACTATTTTTGAAGTAATTTTGCTTATGATAAAATAAGACTGAGGGTTCAACAAATTTGTAGGTATCTATATATCTAACATACATACATACATGTGTTATCCATTGTCAGAATTCCATACTCAGAAAGTTAATAACATTTTATCTTCAATTGCAACTTAAGGTCAGCTTAATGAATAGATATATCAAGAAAAGGATCTATACTGTGTCCAATTTATATTTGCAGTACGGGGAAGATAGGAAGTTTTCCTTTCTCTCTGACTATTATGGATTTCAATAAACTATCTCCGTTTTTGAGCTCTAACAGTGTTGCCGTAGTAAATATTATAAACTTTCGCAAATATATGAGAGATATCAATTGCTGAATAAGATTTCACATTCAAAAACATGTTGACCGAATAAATTTTGAATATACATACACCACTAAAGGAGGAGGCACAGTTTAACAAATTTTTAAAACTTTAATTTTTGTTTTAAATTTTAAACGAAAACAGAAAAACATCGTACGTAGTTCGTTGTTCGTTCTTCGTTCTTCTCTCAACAACGTACAGCGAATTCGGTTTTGTTTTTCAGTTCGTTCTTAACAACAACCACATTGTTGGCAGTGGCGGCGCTATTAACAGTTGAGAAAAAAGAAGATCCTGTTGGACGAATGGTTGGTTGCTGAAAAGGAAACATTTATAGCATACAAATCTTGTTTTATTTTCTAAACAAGAATATCCTGCTATTTTGGATGTTCCTCTGATTATTGTATCTAAAATATTATTATTCGTACTAGAAAGATAAAACCGATAGACAAAATATCTTATTTATTTACATATAGGTACCCCAATTTATAATGAAAACTTCTGATGTTCCATTCTCTAATAAAAAAACCTTCAAAAATGTCCCTACAAGTTACACGGCACTGCAAAACAATGTTTATTTAAACAGTTTTCCAATTTAAACACACGTTGTCCGGGTAACAACGAACACCGAAATTTCCGAGCTCCTTTGAATTTGTACGTTCTTCATTCGTTGTTCGTTTTTATCATTTACATTCTCGTTGTTCCACGTTCGAGCAACAACGAACAACGTACAAAGAGCACAACACCGAAAGTCTAAATACAGCTTTAGAATTAAAAACTGAATTCGGAAATAAAATTTAGGTCCTACCTTGACCTTCATATATGCACCAACGCAAAGAAAGGATATTTTATTAATTTAGGCTTCTCCATTGTTAATTAACTATTACGAGTTGATTATAGCCTTTAAATATGCCAAGACCCTACAAATTATAAATACCTACTATGCAAAAATAGAAATCCAATCTTATCTTAATATTGTTCGGTTCATCTTTATTTCAAAGTTTAGCTCATTTTACCTTGTTTAAAATTTCGCATTTTTTCTTAATTAAAATCAAATCTATCTTGACATTTTCATTTGTTTGAAAGGAAAGAAATATACCGATTAATTTCCTCTGAGTCCTCATTTGAAGGTTTTTTTTCTTTTAAATGTGAAGAAAAAAACGGGAAATTCTTTCAGCCCCTTCTGGGAAAAGATACTTGAGCACGATGAATTTGTTTTTTTTTTTTGTGTACATACATACTTAAAGTGTGTAAGGATTGTGATTGTGTACGAGTATATGTACATAAAACTAGAAAATGTAATTTAAGTTGTGCTTCTATTATTTGAATGGAACTGAGGTGCTTTTGAAGTTAAAGCTGCTCAGACCCTTGCAATAAAATGAATTATTTCCTAACACGAATATAACACAACATTATTGTATTTTGAGGTGATTTGACAATTTTTAAAACTATACAGGTATTTGTACGAGTACATGTGTTTTCTGAAAAAAATATTTAGTTTTATAATAAAGGAGAATTAACTTGTTACTGTTGTATGTATGTGAACATTTTTGTTCTTAAAATTGGAGTTTTACTTTAAATATGGATTTATCAAACGAAAATAAATTAATGTACAGAAGATCATAATCAGTAGTTGTTTGCTGTTTAACCAGGACCTAGTCATTTACAACTCGCAACCATTCCTGTGTGCGCGTATCACCATAAATGTAGGGTATCTACAATTTTCTGCCGATTACGAACGGCTTATGAGCAGAACTTTTCATGACAAGAGATACTCTTAGAGGATTTGTCAATTCCTCGCTAGAGGCAGTACACACCTGAAAAACATTTTTGCAGCGGCTGAGAATCGAACCCAGGACCTTATGTATGACAGTCCGATGCACTTACTAATTAAGTTTTAAGTTTTCACAATTTTAATATGTTCAGCTATTTTAAAACAATCTCACACATTCCATCCTTCTGTACGGTACGGATAGGTACCGGAAACAGATAGCGGTAGTGCAAAGACGCGGAGCTCTACGTGTGGCTAGCTTTACCGAATGGTGTCGGAACCAGACGTCCTTGTAGTCGCTGGAGTGACCCCTATCGATCTCCTAGCAACTGAAAGGAAGTACGTCTACGACAAAAAGGCGGAAATGGGAGAGGAAGCGGCATCCGAAGAAGCTAAGCAGCTGATGAAACAGAAGTGGCAAGAGCGTTGGAGCTCGGAAAACAAAGGACAATGGACTGCGATGTTGATCATTAATGTGGCTGAGTGGAAAGATCGGAACAACGGTGAGGTTAACTATTACGTCACCCAGTTACTCACTGGACACGGATACTTCAACGCCTTTCTCCATAGGATCGGCAAAACGAGCAGCCCAGCCTGCCAGTACGGAGACTCTTAAGAAAATGACGCGTAACATACCTTCTTTGCATGCAGCAGATGGCAACCCGAAAGAGAAGAACTGGAGAGAAATATCGGCATTATCATTCCAGAGAACATTGTCGGAAAGATCCATCGCCAGCGATCAGAACTGGAACAAGATCTGATCCTGTGCCAACCACCTTCTCAGAAAAAAGAAAAGAGAGGAAGAGCAGTGAGCCCACAATGTGTACTAAAACAAATTTCCAATTAAATACATTCCTTGGTACATATTGAATAATTCACTTATTATTTTATTTGACTAAAAATTGAGTGTTCAACACAAAAAATGTTAAATTAAAAAAAAACAACAACAACACAAGTTGTTATTCATAAGATATGGCCAGGTACAATAAATTCTAATATTTATTAACCCGATTGAACACTGAAGTTAATTTCGGTCTCATAGTTTTAATTTTAATTGAAACACAATATTTAAATCCTTTACGAATATCCAATTCTACGAAATATTCTATTCAAAAGAGTTTAATTCACTAAAGTGCCACTATCTATTTAGATCCATGAACTTATGTTTCACAGATAAGTTTATTTAATTTATAAATTTATCATGCTTCGCACATTTTCAATCTGGTACTTTATTGAAGTATTGTGTACTCTTACCATTTCCATGCAGGTATTTCTTAATTAGAATTAATTACCTTAACGAACTTGGTCTGGTAAACGTTGATATAAAGCAACACTAAAAGGTTAACTTCTTGGTCGCAAGTACTTGTCGTTATTACAACTATATCAACCCTACGGGGCTTATAGTTTAGTAGTTGGATGATATTTGAGATATAGCCAATAAATATAATTTTCAAAAAAAAAAATGGAGTAACTTTCACCAAAGAAGTTGTAATTTTTGTTCAGTAAATTTTATAAAAATTTGAATTTTAAAAAAAGCTTCAAAAGACATAAAAATAAATCTATTGGCATCGTTAGGTTTGAAAGAGAAAAAATTTGATGAATCCAAGAAAGAGAAGAATAAGCATGGGTAAAAAAAATAAACCAGGAAATGGAAAAAATATACGAGTATTGTTCACTTTTTTTGTTATTATTCTTTGAAGATTGTCATTGGGACCATATGTGATGATTTTCGGGAAAATTATGCTGGAGCCGCTATAATGGATTTAACGAAGAATTAGTTTTTAGTGAATAACCATTTTCTACTTTTAAGTTGAGACAAAACTGAAAGTAAATTTGATTCTGTTTAACTTAGTGTAGGTGTTCGCAGTTTATGGCAAGAGAGACATCCCTTTCTCCTAGAAACAGTTCATCGCCTACAAACTTAAGTTTGTTATTTTTATTTTCTGCGATTTTTTTTCAGGTAAATTTGAAAAAAAAAGAGCCTGGGTGCGACCCACACTGATAACTTCCCATTTGTGGTCTTGAAAACTTTATATTTAGATAAAAACATATTGTGACGTTTTCTTCAATTTTACCATAGCTATTAATGGAATTTGAATATGTGGGACTTGGGTACAACTGAAGAACCTTATTCATATACGTATGTATAGTACATTCTTCTAAAAACTAAGTTGATAATAAAATTATAAAATTATGTATTATATTATAGAAATTACTTTATTATTTCGATTCCAAACATTTTAATTGAAAAAAATTTAAAAACGAAATATTCAAATATAAGAGATATGGTTTGGTTATTGATGGAAGGGTACTTACAAAATATATCCGCTCTAAAACTAGATATATGTCAAATATAAACCATTTGTTAGAAATTGTATTATGTACTCGTATAAAATTAAATAATGGCGAAGTCAATATCATTGCTCGTTCTCGAGATATTCAAGTCGAAAAACAAATATTACCACTTTTTAGTAGATTTTTTTTTATATTTTTGTTAAAACTGTCAATTCGATACTTGTCAAAATTTAACCATATGTTAATAATTGTATTATGTCGATACCTTCCCGTAAGAATGTACTAAGCGACACTTTCGAAAATGACTTTTTGATGAGGAAATATACTACATGTTAAGGGCCACGTTTTGGCCTGGGTTTCGCCAACCTATTATGCATGAAAAGGAAACTAGAGTACAAATAAAAAAATTTATCAACTGCCATGTTTTCTCATTAAAATAATATTGCCCCCTGAAATTTGTATTATCCGCCAAAAAATTATGCTAAGCGACATTTAATAAAGATCTAATTGTCGTGAGCAACAAAAAATTTTGTTAGATGTCACTTAGTTTAACCAAAATTGTCTCATAGCACACTATGATTCAACTAGAACTTTCTTCGTTTTTTTCGTTTCCTGAACAATTTTAGAAATGTCGCTTTGTATACATTCTTACGGGAAGGTATCGATGTATAAAACAACATACTTTAGAAGGCACTATCGGTGTTCATTCCCAAGAAATTCGACTTGAAATACAATTTTAACTAGTTTTCACTAGAATTTTTAAGAGTTTTTTTATTTTAAAAAAACTATTAATTCAATATTTGTCCACATTTTACCAATTGTACAAAATTATACTATGTATAAAATAAACTAAATTAGAAGTCAATATCACTACTAGTTCTCGAGAAATTTGAGTCGAAAAACAATTTTTACCAATTTTCAATAGAATTTTATATAGTTTTTTATTTTTTGTAAAAAAACTGTAAACTGATTTTTTTTGAAATTTTCACCAGTTGTAAAACACATTATTTTTCGTAAAATAAAATTATTTTGAGTTTCAAATTGTTTTCCGTTCTTAGAATATCTGGGTTATGAATTTTTTTTTCAGTTTTTTAATTTAAAAAAAATAACGGTAAGTTCATTTTTTCCATATTCATACCAAATCTGTATGACCTTATAATGAGTACATTAAATTTTATTTGAAGTCAATAGCATTATTTTTTCGTGAGATATTTGAAACTAACCAAAATTTTTACTTTTTTTTTAAACCGTTATAGTAAAAAAACTGCTCACTGAATTTTAATAAACGCCCTTTCAGCCTCTTTCGAAGTTATTATCTATTAAACAAAATTTATTTGAAGTCGATATCTTTACGCGTTCTTGAGATATCGACGACGAAAAATGGTACAAGAACGTACGGACGTACGAACGTACGAACGTACGAACGTACGAACGTACGAACGTACGAACGTACGAACGTACGAACGTACGAACGTACGAATGTACGAACGTACGTACGTACACACACACACAGACATCTCTCTAAAAATGATTGATATAGCCTCTAGGGACCTTGAAACGTCGAGAAATGTCAAAAATTCCAATTTGACAAATCGGACCGATTACAATAACTCCCTATGGGAAGTTAAAAATCAGTTCAGTTTTGAAATTTTCTAGAATTGCAATATGAGCCGTTTCCATATAAAATTGCCTTTCGAGTCATTTGGCCAACATTAAATGTGACTTTCAAATATTTATTCCCACTGGACTATAAGCAATAGCTTCGTGAAAACGAAAAACTTTCAAGGTTCAACCAAAATTTTAAGATTTTGTTCAAAAAACATAGGCATTTTTATTGATACTTTTTGGCTATCCAGTGATGATGAAAAGTGTAGTATTTTATTTTTGTTTGAGGAAGCAGAAAAAAAGTGTTTCGACATTCGTACTTTCAACAAACATATACACTTCCCATATGTTGGTATTCAAAACTTACTAGCCCAGAGTGGACCTAAGCAGATTCACATCACCTTTTCACAGGGTCTATGCTTCTGCCCCATACAGCAGGACAAGGATGATTAGGGTCTAATATAAGGTCTCCTTCGTTCTTTGAGAGAGGGCTTTACTACTCAAAATGCCTTCTTTGCCCGAAGAAACAGCGATTGTCGAGATTGATTCCTCGTTTGATCTCTGCACTGATGTTATTTTGCAAGGTAATAGTAGAGCCCAGGTAGACAAAGTACGTGCCTACTTTGAAGTTGTACCGTAAAGTTTTGCTCCAGTCGACGATTTTGAGATCTCTATCTCGATGATAATATGTATATACTTTGCTTTGTCCTCATTAGCAGCCAAACCTATTTTCGCCGCCTCCGATTCCATACTTGGGAAAGCGCCAATAACAGCTAGTTTTGTTCTTTCAATGATGTGAATATCATCTACAATGATGTGAATATCATACATCAAAGGATTCGGTGGTGTTCTGTTCTTACCGACTTCGAAGAAGCAGTGAGATTTCCCCATCGTCATCCTGCAAAAGCGGGCGCGTTTGGAAAGAATGTCCAGATGCGACATGGCTCTGTCTACGTTATCATATGCGAGTTTAAAAATCTTTAAAGAGGTTGTGTGTAGCGATTTGAAACATCTGGTTGTTTTTTTTTTTAATCTGTCGGACTGTGAACATTTGGTCGACAGTTTATTTTCCGGTCCTAAAAACACACTGATAAGAACGGTTTTATGCGATCACACAATACAGATGACAAGATTTTGTATGCGACGTTGACTTATACCTCTATATTTGGCACCAGTCAGAGATGCTCTGACTTTCTTGTAGATGTAGCACACCATACCAAGGTTCCATTCATCCGACATAATTTCACCCAACCAATTTTGGGTATAAGTTGGTGTATTTTCCCTACCAATTCATCTCCTCCTGCTTTGAATAGTTCGGCCGGCAAGCACTCCACACCCAGCAGTCTTGTACGCTTTATGCTTGGCCATCGCTAACTGCACTTCATTTGGGTCGGGTTGACAAAAATTTTGAGCATCATCGCCCAATTTGTTGAATGGATTATTCTGTTTAATAGCGGAATTTTGGTCATCTTCCCCGTTTAGCAGTTTAGAAAAGTGCTGTTTCCAGATCCTCAGTACCGGCAATGCATCTACTACTATAGGCCCACTCTCGTCTTGGCAGGCTTCGGTTCTGGCCTTCTAGCCTTGGGTAGATTGATTCGCCCTTCGGTAGAACTTTTGAATATCCCTCCTGCGGCTACAGCCCTATATAGACTCGCTTCACTTGCTCTCTCTTTTTCCTCCTGAGGAGTCGGGTATTCAAAACAAAAAAAAAACTGATGATACAACTCAATTCACTGTCTTCTTTTTGGTGATATTTTTGATCAAATTCAAAATAATATGCCACGGGTGGCCGTGGCGCGATGGATGTGTGCTCGCATGTGAACCTCATCATCACAGATTCGATAAAATATCTGATACAACAACCTTCAGTCTCAGAACATCGTGCCACACATCTTTCCTATCTTTCTTTCTCTTCCTTAACTGCACGCCCGCGCTGTGTTCAAACATTTAAAGGGTAATCATAATCCCTTGAGCGCGTGTAGATTATAAAAAAAAAAAAAAACAAAAAAAAAAAAAAATAACGTTGGGTATTAGAATGGAATATCTAGTACCTATCTCGGAAAAAAAAAGGAAATTATCAGTGTTAGTTTTGACGGTGTTACTTTTCTCCTAAATTGATTTTGTTTACTCCTATACGAATTATATTTCTTAGAAGATTTGTAATGCACTAAATTAGGGATCCCTTACAAAACTGGTCCATCATGTCAGGTTTTTGAGATACATATTCTAACTCTTAAAATGCAAAACCATTTTCTTTATAATATTTGAGGATTTGTTAAGTTCATATCGAAATTGTATTAAATTAATCACAGCATCTAAATGAACTTATCTACTCCTAAAGAACTCTATTTATTCTTGTCGAAACCTTCAATTGGTTGTGAGTCTTTACGTTATTTACTTTATTCGAATTAACCTTAAAATAAGTATAGTTTAGTCAAAAGTCAGATATATAGTGTTCAAATGCATGACAAGCACGTACAAGTGTATTAGTGACAAAATCACACGTATGGATCAATATTTTGATTTTCCTTCAAACAAGGGTATTGCATTGAAACCTCAAGCAGAATTTACTAATACACTTGCACGTGCTTGTCATTCATTTGAACAATGTACATATATTTGGCTTAAAGGAATAAAATTGTTCCGACTAATATTTCTTTATTTTTTCGAGTCTTTATTGGATTTGATGTCAAAATCAGTGCCATTTCACATTTGTCTACAATTGAATTTAGCGCCATCTAAACTCTCAACATTTCAACAAATTAAATTCTCCTTATGTTCGCTCTGATTGCTGAACTTAATTGTATTCACATTTAGTTTTGTTTTTGTTTGCGTGCTTAAATTTACTCTCCTGGCAATTCTCTTAAAACGCGGCTAATGTTTGTATTCAAAGTGAGTTTTGCTAACATGTTATCAACCTTATTTGAAGTATTATTGAAATTTTTAGTTTTTTTTTTGTAGCCCCAAAACTTACCCTTACTTGGAAGTATGTATCTCTTATTGCATGTTAAAACAGCCACGATTATACGACGATATGCACAAATAAGAAAACTTGATAGTGGATAGAACATAAATACAACCAGTGCCGGATTAAGCCAGCGCGGGGCCTGTAGCAAATTCTATCAAGGGGCCCTTAGACTGTTTTAGGTTAGGTAATTATCAAGTTTATGGTATTAAATAAAACAAAACTCTTACAAACAAACTTTTCTTGATTTAATTTGGGAAATTTATAAATAATGCTGTTGATATCGACTTCATGTTCAATAGTAATTAAATTGTCATTACAGCATAGTTGAGGTACATTAGAAATGAAGAAGCATTTATGGATTTTAAAACTTTGAATAAATCAAATTTTGTAGTAGATATTTTAAGACAAAAACTAAATCTACTCCCTTAAATCTACTACTTTTTAGATCTACTCCCTTTTTCCCACACTAAAACAAATCACAACTACTTTAGCCAAGCTAAACAACTTTGGCTCTGAATATTTAAATTTAAAACTGAAAGTGAATTTGTGTATCTGATTTATTTATTTTTTTTTTTTCATTTGTTAAAAAATATTTAGTTTTGATAAAAATACAATTTTTGAATTTTTTTTTCGTTTTCAAATAATCTACTCCAGAAATTTTCGCTTTACTCCCCTTTTTTTACAAATCTGCTCCGAAATTTTACTACCCTGGTGACGAGTCGAACAAAGAAAAAACGCAATAATAAATACCCAAGTAAAAAATAAATACAATTTTGTCTATCCCCCTCTTGTTTCAACCTCGGCAAATTGGGAGAGCCTACGAACACTATTCTCTTTTTGTTTATTTCCGTTTTATCATCTTCTTCGTATTCTGTTTCCTCAAACCAATAACAACAAAGCATGAACGCAATAAATTTGTGTACTCCCCTGACGTTTCGCCCTCTTTGCCAACTCGGCGTTTCATATTTTTGAAATTTTCACATTGTATGCTTTAATTTAAACATTTCTAATGTAAAAAATCATAATAAATTGTTATTTTATAAGGTTGGCTACGGTCAGATCTTTCAGATAAACCCAGCAACTGCTCAGAGTGAAAAGTAATAATAATTTCAAATTTTAACTTAAAAATATCTTACCTTATGCACAGCAGCGTTACCACTTCCGTGAAGTAAAGTGAAGTGAATTGAGAAAAATCGAAGTAGATTTTAAAATGACTTTTTACTTGCCTTCTGAATGAAAAATTAGAACTCGAGATTTTCATCAATTCACATTACAACACGAAAAAGTAGAGATTCCGTCTGTCTGTAAGTCTGTACCTCAACCTGCAGCCTAAATGAGAAATTGAAATATTTTTTTTTAGCTCGGTTCCTTCCATACAGCCATTATGAAATATCATATTTATTTCGATAACGGCTCTAATGGGTTTTATAAAAAAAAATTATGTTCAGCCCATACCAACAATACAGTCCACATTTTGGTAAAATAAAATGTTACTAACGGTACCTGTCATAAATCCTTTTTTTGATTTTCTTCTTTCTCATTTCTGACCCTACCGATTTCGAACAAAATTTTTTAAAGAATTAATTTATTAACAAAACACAAGCAAGCGAAATTTTCATAAGATTCGAGTTTTTATGCTTTTAAAATTACTCATTTACCTATGTATTTTTATTGCGTTTACATACTTTTTTTGTAATTTTCTTGCTACTACATACTGCCTAGAGTGAAATAGAGAAAAAGAAGTAGATTTGGGCTTTTTATTGTAAAATTGAAGTAGATTGAAACAGAGATTTTTAAAATGAAGTAGATTTCAGCATTTGCTGATGGTGCGAAGTAGGAACTACTAGATTTTAAAATATTTTGAAAAAAAGATGTAGATCTACTTCAATTGAAGTAAAGTGGTACCACAGATGCACAGTTATTATCGTTGAATACTTATCTCTTCTTGACTACGTAAGAACACTGTTCTATTTAGTATATTTTAAGAAATAACTTAATATTTAAAAAAATCGGTTGCACCGCTATATTATGTAAGAAAACAATACTCAACACAATTACGAAACCACTTTATACTTAGGAATGGTTCATATCGAAAGTACTATTATTATCATCCAAACGTAAATATCGAACCTTTTCAAATCGGTCGGATTACTACGACTAGCACGGAGAAAATATTAGGGAATTCCCCGTTTTGCTTAGCAGTATTGCCAATTTGCGTGTAGTGCGGTGCGAAACATGATTTTTGGTTTGACCAGCAGATAGAAAAATAATATTTTAGTTGATCATTTTGATGCAAATATTTCCCTCTTAGTAATTGTGACTAAATCTAATATATAAATAATACATTTTTATGGTCAGAAAACGTTGGTGCGCGGGGCCCCCAAATGCGCGGGGCCCGTAGCATTTGCTACTCTTGCTTCGTGGCTAATCCGGCACTGAATACAACTGGCAATGGGTGTGCATTGAAAAGTGTACGAGTACTCGTACATTTCCTAGGTTGTATTTTATCGTCGGTCGGCCGTCGTCGTCTAGCCGAGGGCTTTATTTGTACAATAAACAAGCTTGAATGTATCCTTTCGTTAAACGTGTATAAATTTTATTGACAGTTTTAATTTATAACAAAGTTGTTCTTTGATTCGTTGAGTTATGTGTCCCTTGAATAAACCAGGTAAAGAAACCTGGATAAATTGCGTATGAATTCGAAAACTAACCTGATTTCTAAAACCCCCGAATAAATCCTATCGCAATCATTGACCCAGATATACCTAGTTTAGTTAGGTAGGTGTGGGTTTGGAATACTCGTAACAAAGACACGAACGAACAATAGTGAATGCAAAACGAAATGATTTCTACAAAGGCAAACAAAACAATAGCCCCGAAGTCGCAATTGTTAGTGTGCAAAGGAGTGTGCCCATCTACTCCATTTTCAGAATTTTCAGTATAATATGTTAATATAAGTTTTGTTGTCTTTTTTGTTTGTCATTCGAAATGAACAGTTCTACTCTGGACAACCCTTTCCACTTTCAGTATCCATGAAAGTTGGGAAAAGCAAATTTCTTGGTCAAGAGGGAATTTCAGGCTATGAAATGGACTTTTTTCGAAAAATTTGTGTATTCATTCCTCCTAAATGATAGAAACACGGGACTCTCTGAATATTCTCGGGGGCTATATTATGTCTGATTGCATTTTAAGCTTAATAGAAAAATGTAATTTTGGGTAAATCTGTGTCATGGATTTTGGGATTTTTCCTCTGAGATTTCAATTTCAGTTTTAGGTAGAAGATCTTTTTTTGGAAAATATTTACCTATGATTTTAAATAGAATTTATTGGTAAGGGATTTTTTGATATGGAGAATCTAAGGTAGTTAAATATGGAGGATAGACATTGAAAACTCCCAGATCTTTTTTTTTTCAATATGTTAACCTTTTTGTAAGGTACAATTTCGTTTAAGTGTTTTTTTTTTAATTTAATATGTATAAGTTGGTTTTTAGTATGCTTTAAAAAGCAATGAGGTACGAATATTATGGAAAAACCTCTTTTTTATTTGCACTGCAATGATTCTCTATGTGAAGGTTTACATTTGTCAAATAATTCGAAGTCAAAATTTTGATCAAATATACATCATTACGATGATAAAGAACACGTAAAAACTTAGTCATGCAATTTTTCCTGTCTGTCAACATATGAATGTCTATGTCTCAAGAGTTAGTTTTTTTTGGTTGGGAGGGATTTTTGAAATGTATGTATGCTTAGAAATCAAAAATAATGGTACCTGCCATAAAATCAATATTTTAAGCTTCAAATTTATCACTAACGACCTTACCGAAAAAAATTAAATTATTACATGAAATACTCTATTTAAAGAAGTTTCTTATGGAATAAGATGGAAAGTTTGATGTATGTACCAATCTTACTTCAAATAGCAAAGAGTAATTTAGTTTTCGGATGGTACCATTGCTTGGACATAAATTTTTGAAGGAATCACACTTTTGCTAGCGCAACTAATTTCGATATAAATAAAAACTCTGATTCCACTTTACTAAATGAATCCATTCAAAATATCGACTTTGACATAATTTTAAAAGAAAATCTAGAAGACCCGATATTCCTATCCACACAAGTGGATTGTGGTGCCGTTTTAGACTAAATAAACAAAGCTATAAAGAAAAAAAAATCAAATTTAGAGTGGATGAAAATCAGCATTTGTTCAGTCTGTCCGGTAAAAAGTCAAATCTTCTTTGACTATTGTCAAATTTCACTATAGCGTCTCATCTTTCCAAGCTCATGAAAACGCTGATAAATTATCAGCTCACTGGTGATCTGATGGTATATAAAGACTCACCGAACAGTGGCACACATCGTTTTCGAGAAATTAAGATTATTGCGTTCCATATTTCAAAAGCATTCGATGGAGCTTGGCATCAAGCACTTTTTTGAAAAACGAATGCATTTGGTATTGATCAATCTCTTCTTCGATGGATTAGAAACTACCTTTCGAACCGCTAAATAAATTTGATTGTTGAATGTGTATCGAACGCCAAGGTATTAATATACAGTGACGAGCAAAAGTGGTCAAATGATTTCGCTTTTTTGAAAACTTGATTTAAGTAAGGGTTTTTAATAGAATTAAAATCTTGTTTTATTTTTTTTATTTTGTTTATTTAACTCACATTTATTATGTATAGTAAAATGTTCAAAAAATAATATATTATACAAACAAAAAAACATATAATAAATTTCTGGTTTTGTCCAATTATGCACGTTTTAGTTTCAAGAGATTTAACATATCGTTTGTTCATTGAGAGATGTTCCTCTCTATTGTGCTTTGTTTGTTTTACTGTTATTTAACAAGTAACAGTTAGGATAATTTTATTTGTTGATAGTTTCTTGTGGATAAATCGTTCATTTTAAAACGTGTAAAGATGATTATTTACAAAATGAAAAAAAAAATTGTAAAAATACCGTCGACCGCGCTATTTTTGTACTAAAAAGTGGTGAATCATCGCGTGAAGTGCTCAAAATTTTGAAAATTTAAAAAACTTCTGTGCTTAATATTAAAAAAAAACCAAAACATCGTTTCCCCCCAATGAAAAAATGAAGGAAACGGAAACGATCTGATTTGGAAGCTAGAAGAATGTAAAGAGTTGAGAAGTTGTGGGTCCAAAACACCTAAGCAGGCAGCCCAAAACATAGACAAGCCATTTAATGAAGGGACTGAACGCCGGGCACTCAAAAGAATTGGGTTAAACGCTAAAGAGAAACCGAAGAAGCCTCTGCTTTCAGCGAAAAATATTAAAGCCAGGTTAGCTTTTGCTAAAAAGCACAAACACTGGACCATTGACCAATGGAAAAAAGTCATTTGGTCGGACGAGACGAAGGTCAATAGAATAGGAACGGATGGTAGATCTTTTTATTGGTCACGTCCTAGAGAACCATTTCAACAACATCAAGTTCAAAAGACCGTGAAACATGGAGGAGGTTCGGTAATGGCTTGGGGCTGTTTCTCGTAAACTCTGTTGGTCCTTTGGTGAAAATCGATGGCATCATGAACAAAGAAAAATATTTGGACATTTTGAAGTCAAATTTACCACCCTTTCCTGCATCAACAGGCTTCAATGATGGTGAAATAACTTTTCAGCAGGACGGAAATCCAAAACACACGTCAAAAATTGTCTCGGAATGGCTGAGAAATCAACAGTTTACGACGATGACATGGCTAGCACAAAGCCCTGACCTCAATCCAATTGAAAATTTATGGACAATTGTGAAGCGATGGTTGGGACAGCACAAAAGTCACCCATCAAGCACTCACGAGCTTTTGCAACGAATGGAGCTGGAATGGGGCCGTATTCCAGAGCGATTTCTCAATAATTTGGTGGAAAGTATGCCAAAGCGTTGCTCCCAAGTAATTAAAAATAAAGGTTTATGGACTAAATACTAAAGAAAAAACATTGATTTTAAACGTGCATAATTGGACAAGTCTAAAAACTAATGGAATATTTTTTGTTTTGTATAATATATTATTTTTTGAAAAATTTATTATAAATAATAAAATTTAGTTAAATAAACAAAATGAAAAAAAAAAAAAAAAAAGATTTTAATTCTATTAAAAACTCTTACTTTAAATCAATTTTTCAAGTAAGCGAAAACATTTGACCATTTTTGCTCGTCACTGTATGTATGTTAGTATTGATATAATTGTAAATGTATGAGAAAGACAGATATCCCTTCAGGCATCGAAGTAAATAACGAGAAAGAACACAGTCAGTCAGGCAACAACCGCAGTAGAGTCGAGTCGTGTAACACGCGCTCCTGTACAGAAAGTACAGGTCGTTAGTAGTTAGTTCGAGTGATAAGAATTTATTCAATAAAATACAATAATATTCGGGTTTTTTACCTAATTTTCCCGACTCTAAGGCTGGTATTCACCGAACGCTCATAACTTAAGAAGCTCATAAACCTATTCACCAAGCAATATTAGTGAAGATCTACGAGCGCTCTTAAAAGTTAGGAGTGGTCCCGACCACACCTAAACTTACGAGCGCTCTCTTCGAAAGTTTGTTCGAAAATTCCTTGTCCCATTTTCCAAAGAGTGGGGAAGTGCGCTTCCTTTAAATTTCAACACTCCCATACGGCCACAACAACCACGAAAATCGATAGAATAACATATCTCCAAGTTCGAAAACAGTTTGATTTCACAGTTTGGGTAGTGTGCCTGAACAAGAGAGCGTGGCTCTCATTTTCGAACTTCGAAAAACACTAACTTGTGAGTGGTTGGTGTTTGGTGAATACCCCAAAGAAATTTCAAGTTAAGAGCCTGGTAAAGTTAAGAGCCGTTTAAGAGCGCTCGGTGAATACGAGCCTAAAAATATGTGTTTTATTTGTGTTTTGAGCATATCCTATAAATTACAGTCCACTAATGTACAGAATGGTTTTAAGTCTAAAATTCATAAAATAAATGCTGGTGTGCCACAGGGCTCCGTTTTGTCTCCGACTCTCTTTCTAATATTTATCAATGATCTTTTGTCTGAAACTTCTAACCCATGTAATTGTTTTGATGAAGGCAGTAATATCAGCTTCTCATACTCGTATGAAAAGCTCATTAAGTTTTGATCTCAATAGCATGCTTTAAAAATTCAACACTGTCTTCTTTGGCACCGTGCCAAAATGATTCTTATCTATCATTATTTATTATTTTACCGTTATTTTTACAAGGTTGTTAGTGAAATAGCCAGTTTCATCTCTCCGTTTTAGCTATAATACTCACGTTCATATGAATGCCCATCAGTTTACCCTTGGGCCCAAATATTTTAAGGGTAGTCATAACCCCTTTAGTGCGCGCAAAATTATAAAAATACGTTGGAAAGTTTCCTATATTATGTTTTTATTTTTATGCACCAACTTCTGTTTGATTCGATTGATTCATTCGTTCTTTTAAATTTCCCAAAGAAATGCACTGCAATCACTTGCATTCGCAAAAACTAGACCTTTATTGATTATGAATCGAATAAAACTCGCACAATGTTTTGTAATACTGAAAATTTAAATTCTATTCAAGTTAAAATGAAAAATATCATGATATTTAATCATGGTAGTGTCATTGGACCACATTCTTCTTCGTTTACTTTCAGAAATCCTTAAAAATCAAAGCTTGCTTATCTTTCCTTTTCTGCACTTTTGCCGACTTACAACGCCCCACAGGACATTGGATTCTGATTGTCCACGTACTGTCGTTCCACTACATTTTTTTTATTTCTTAATTCTCTCTTAAAAACATTCTTGGCAACAAAAGCTGGCAGGACCTTCCCAATGGCTATGATTTTAAATTTCAATCTAAAGTTGTCGACACAACCGTACACATACACACATCTAAATATACAATGAGGACGAATTGTATCCGAAGGTATTGCTAATAGGAAACCTGGGTGCACTGGGGCGTATGTTAAAGGTTTAATTTGTTCATGTCTTACAACACTTGTATGGTTTTAGGGTGTTTTAAGGACATTGTTAAGGAAATGGATCTTAAAAGAAAATACTCTTCAGTAGGAAATTGTGACCAAGAAGGGTAGTAAAGCTTCACAATTGTGTAGACTAATTTGGGCATGCATTTCTTCATTTGTAGATGTTATTCATTTTAGTAAAATAAATGTCTTTCGTTTGGCCTGATTTTGAGAGCAAATTTATCTAGTAGAAATTGAAGCATCAAGAGCAAACAAAATATGATTTATTTAAATTTATTTTAATAAAAAAGAAATAGGGAAAACAAACAGATTTAGTTGAAGGATGTGGTTTAGTAAGGTTTAAGGATTAAATTCATTTATAATTATATTTATATTTCAGAAAGAACTTTTTATGCTCTGTTTATGAATTGTTATTATAGAATGAAACTTTTATATTTCTAGATGTCGAGGAAACTTCTAGACGATTTTTTAATTGTAAATTTATTTATTTATTTATTAAATGGCTGAAAATAAATAATAGTTTATTAAGAACCGACTGCGGATTTTATTTTTAAGACCATGTTTAAGAAAATGGTTTCAACTTTGAAAATAATAGAAGGAAACATAGTAAAGGGTTTTCCAATAGGAATTTTTGAACTTTGACAGATGATTGCGGCCGTATTTTTGAAGCTACATCTGTGAAATTGGCTTTCATTCATTAAATCTGTCTTGTCAAATCAACATGTACATACATATAAATGATTAAATTGTTTTAAAAAAGTGGGTCTTCTGGGTCGAGCAGAACCACATTTCGCGATGAATGAGTTAGTTCATCAATAAGCAAAATTTTGGACGATCACAATCAGCGCTAGATCCACCAAATTGCAATGCTGTCTGCAATGGAAGACACTGCTATAGATTTTGGGCTATAGGTCGATGATAACCAATTTCTTGTTAGATATGGTCATCGACGCACGGCATGTGGCTTCAACAGGACGGGACCTACGTGCCACACACTCCATATCACAATAAACATTTTGGTGGCGCAAATTAGCACTTTAACGATTTCCAGAATGTAAATATTCTTTGAAGTTCTATACTTACTCATTTAAATGGCTCCCGAAGGCTCGTAAGACACGGTAAATGTTCTCTACGATCCCAACTACACTTCGAGATTAAGCGTTCCGACATCCGCAATTGCTTGGATTCAGTCTTCCTTGACGGCTTAACTTTGGGGGCTGTGATTTGACCATTGACTTATCTGAGACAATGTAGTGGATATAATTTTCTGAACTACAAACACATCTTGATTCACCGGACAGATCTTGCGGTTGTACCTATATTGTTTTTTTTTTTAATTTTGAATACTCTAATGGGATTTATGAGTACACTTCAAAAGTTCGTGAGCAGTGTAATAAACCTATTGACTATTGACTTACAACTCTCAACCAGTCCTGTGTACTAGCTACAAGGATTGGAGAGGACTTACAATTTTCTGGCGATTCCGAACTTCTAATGAGCAGCACTTTGTATGACAAGAGATACTCTTAGAGGATTTGTCAATTTCTCGCAAGCGGCAGAACCCGCCTTAAAAACTTTTTTTGCAGCTGCTGAGAATCGAACTTGGTACAGTAATAAAATGAAGATAGATGATTTTAAATCTAAATGTTAGAAAAAATCAGCAAAATCGTCTAAAATTTTGCACCTGTATAATCAGCATCAGAGTCGTGGACCTTAAGAAGCCCCGGGAACTTCAATTCTAATGTCGGAAAAGAAGTAAAAGAAGAATACTTATCAACTCGAAACACCTTACTTATGCATTATATTGTATGTATATGTATATTTTAGGCTGGTCCCCTTAGAACAAAATTCTTCTCAGCCTCGCAAAAGCTTCAAAATTTCGCAAAATAAAAAAACATCATATATAGACTTTTTTTTGAAAATCAACCGCCTCTTCCCCCACCCGTCGCGTTACAACAGTGACAATACATAATTTATAATAAATTACCTATTTTAAGGGAACATTAGACCCATGACCTTAGGTAGGATATTGCAAAGAAAGGGGAACTATTTCCAATCCGTTTGTTCTAGAGAAATGTCTTTCACAAAAAAAAACTGATAAGGAAATTTATTAAAGCCGGGGAGAGACTAACAATAGCATTCTACAATCTTTTTTAAAGCCAGTAGACTATTAATTAATTCAATTTAAATTTTAAGTTGTTTTTATGAATAATTTTTGAAAAAATTGTTTTCGTACTAATTCTCTCCAAAATTTACCCAAGCTAAAATTATGTCAAGCATTTTAGCCGAGAGGTACGCTGCTCCAGCTTAAAAATCAAATTTTTTCTTCGAACTGTACACAACTTATCTGTCAAAATTTAGCGCACGAAATAATTGTCTAGCACATTTATTCTCGAGCTAAATTTCAATTTCAATTTGAAATGGAATAATATTTAGAAGAATATTTGGTAACGGAAGTCTTACAAGATTTTCCACAATAAAAATCACTCATAATTCATAATTCTCGTTAGTTCTCATTCATAATTCTTAAAAAATCATACTTTAAAACAAATTCTTTTAAATCTGTAAGTTTTTTCAGTGACATATTCTCCACAAGGTTCTTATGTCAAAATTAAGCTTGGATTTTAGCTGATGTTTGGAGAAAAAGGTGGGAGGTAAAATTAAGCCCGATTTGCGTACTAGGCTTTAAAGGCGAAAATTTACTCCTGATATTATACGAATTCTTTTGACCTACGCTCATCAATTTATTACAAATGGCACAGTCCTAACCTCAATCTGCATGTAAAGGCGAAAGCCTGCACAAATGTCAGTCGAACTGATATGGGATGTCAAATTATTTCTTTATTTAGTTCCACAGGGATGGTAAGAAAAAAATGCTGAAATGGATTTCATGAAATAATGTACATATGTCCTGATATTTGGAATCTGTATTGGAAATTCCCATTTCATACCCGATTTTCTTAAATGAATAATTGCTTGTGTGGGCGTTGGGTAATGACGGTTGGATAACATTTTTGTTGGAGGCCGAAAAATGTATACATACATACATAAACAATGTGTATGTTTAATTTATGATTTAAATTTTTTGGTTTGTGTTGTCCATTCTCGAAATTGTAATACCATACAAAAAAGAAAAATGGGGGATGTGAATTTACAGTTTTCCACGCAATACTATGCGCCTCCACAAGCAATTTTTATTTCTGTTTTATTTTTTATTTATGAATTCAGTGGGAAAATAATTGCATGGAATCTTACATCCAATCAGGCTACCGAGAAAACAACACCTATTGTATGTATATGTATGAAACAGATAAAATTCTGCGCCTGGAATTCCAACTTAAGGTGCATGTAAAGAAGAACATCAGTCGATACAAATGTCATTCAGCTGACGTTAGATTCCAATAGATATTCCAGTTAATGCCACAGAGATGGTAAGAAAAAATGCTGAAATCGATTTCAAAATGAAATAATTTATTTCATGAAATTTTTCCGGTAAACATTTCCATTGCATGTCCGATTTACTGAAATTAATATTGAGCTGTGGAGGCGTGTGGTTAGATTACACATGTTTTCGAACTATTATTTTTTATCGTGAAATTCTTCGAGCAAGTTCTATAAAAGCAAAATAGTGTAAAGCAATGACTCAAATCAAAAAGTTTAATTCATTATCTTATGAAAAAACATTCATTTCTTGAAAATTAGATATTCATAAATTATAAATTATAATATACATATGTTACTTACATAATGGATTATATAACACAAACAATTAAAATCTAATTGTATCGTATAAATTATTGGTTTATGGTATCTAAAATAAGATACATATGTTTCAGATTCAATTTTGTTTAAATATCTTGAAAAAAAACAACATCAACTGTAATACAGTATTTTGTTGTGAACTCGATTATTATTAATAGCCAAAGGGAATGTATTTAATAAAAAGGATGTGAGTGCTTCAAATTTTTCTTTATTATTGAAGTAAACGTTAAGTCTCCAGCTAATATGAGTGAAGCTTATGAATATTTTCTTTAAGTAGGTTTGACATAATCATTTCCATATCATTCCAATGAAACTGTCTCTATCTCACTGCAGACTAGAAAATCGTATGTAGGGTTTGCCGAACTACCATTTTTTTTAAATAAATACGTTTGTTACTGTTGCTGTGTAGTAAATGTAACAAATAGTGGCAGACTTAGTTTAAAATGTCAAATGGTCTGTCAGTCAGGTTGTCAGCTGTCACTTCACTGTCAGCTGTCAAACGTTGAGTTATTCATTTGTGAAAAGCGAAGTGAAAATCGCTGGTCGAAATCTATATAATTATTGGGCTGAAGGTATATATAGATATACTCAAAAATTAAAATGGAAAATGAGTATATTGGAGCTCTCTGTGACACGTGTGCTGCTCTCCTTAAAAATACAACTGTTTCAAGGCTACAGGTTCAGGCCCACAGCTGACAAAAAAAAAAATTATAATTGCATTATATACAATAATATTTGCAATTATACCTATTGTGTTTTATATTACATAATTTTTCAGAAAACTTTGTTTCCAAAGAATGCAAGCTATTAGTTCTCCCATATATAATAGTCGCGTTTTATTTTTTTTTTTTTTTTTTATAATCTACCCGCGCTCAAGGGATTATGATTACCCTTTAAATGTTTCAACACAGCGCGGGCGTGAAGTTAATGAAGAGAAAGAAGGATAGGAAAGATGTGTGCCAATGATCCATATAGATTAACCCTCGAAAACAAAACGATACAGATACATAGCATAGTGTTGTATGCTAATTAGCGTTGCCAGACGTTCCAGTTTACCCGAGACGTCCCGGATTTCAGACATTAATTCATCTGTACCACCGGGGCAGCTTTTTTCCTGGGTTGGGACTCAAACTCACAAAATGCCTAATGTACCTAAATATCTTTTATTGATTTATTGAAACAATCGCTGCACTGTAATTTAACCTTAAAAAAATGGCTTTTAAAATTTAATTCAATCAAACAAACCTAACTTAACGAAGAATGTATTTTTGCAAAGTGACATTATGTCATTGAAATTGACAAAAGAAAAATATTTGACAAAAAAGTCATTTAATTAGTAATTAATAAAAGAATTTATTTATTTTGATCTACACACATATTATGATTATTATTTTGTCCCGGGCAATATGTTGAAATCCCGGAATTTTTCATTATTTTAGACATTTGTCCAGTAGAGCGTAAGAAAAATCTGGAAACCCTAATGCTCATCTCCAGATAGAGAACAGGATCCCAAATGTTTCTGTAATACATGTTAAAAATTAATCCAGATCCGTATTCACATTACTCCGGAGATAATAAGACGTACCTAATGTGTTGGATAAAACCCCCAGCGCTGGTTGTTCTTCTGGTCATGGACGTGAAAGATTGTAGTGAATTAGGTACATATGTAGTTTACGCTTTAGCTAATGATATACAAAATATAGTGTAGTTAATTCGTCCAACCCTGATTGTATGGATTGCAACTGACTCCGCCCACTTCCGCGGTCAGTTTTTCGTTACGTTGTTATTGAACTTTTTTTCAACAAATTGTAATAAGAACTCGTGTTTGAAATTTCCTTTCTCATTTCTATTTGCTTGGTAATATATCAAATTTTAATTCAATAAAAGTTCAAAAATTGTCAATGAAAATTCCATCCTTTTTTATTTTCATAGCAAACCAAGAATGGCTTGAATTTTCTTTTAGAAAATTCCTTGTGCCCTCAAGCTCAGCTTGTTATAAACTATGCATGTCCCTAATAATTAAGTATTTTCTCAAAAACAAAGATACATAATAGGGGTATTCATGTAAGCGCGGAAAACCCTCGTAAACCTCGTAAACCAGATAATTTTATCTCCGCAGAAACGAGCTGTCAAAATTTGTATGGGAAAAAGTTTCTGCAAATCGCATAAAATTATCTCACAAATTTGCTGCGGAAAGTGCAGAAATAAACCTCGTAAACTAAAGAAGTATGGATTCTGACTTTTAATTTGACATTTCACAAAATATTTCCCACATTTACGCAAGTATTTCTTAGGGGTGTTCATGAAAACATGCTGCGGAAAGTTATATCTTTCTACAAAGCGGAAAATTATCTCGTTACATGAATACCCTTAATATGAAAAAGTTTCAGGAATTTAATGCCCCAATAGTTTTTCAAGTACATATTGCAAAAAACAACCTATCGAGTACTTTATTCCATTTTCCTAGGAATTCTCTACAGAGTTTACTTAATTAACTATTTAAAATGCCTTCCTGTGAATCTTCTAAGTACTTGAAGGGTTATACAACAACAATTTATGCCATAATGTAATACTGATAGAGATGGATAATAGAAAAAAAAACTTTTAAAAGCATCTCTTACGATTCACTACTGCTTTCATATTCCAAAGAAGCACGTTTATTTCTACTTAGATTGGCACGTGTTACAATGTTTTTTTAAACTTTAAGTTGGTAGAAGGGAATTCGTCTTTGGCAGTGCAGTTAGTATTTGCATATCTAATAAAAGGTTGAACCAATGGAACGTGATTATACTGCAATGGTGGTCATTGGCGAATTGGTCTTTTGAAATTTATAATATAAATTTGATATAGAAGGTGATTGTCGAAAAATGAGCCAAAAGGCTGCGATGACGTGTAGGTTCAGGCGGCTAAGAAAAGCAGACCTGATACTTTTGTATTATTTTAAGAACTTCTATATACGTAATCCCCGCTTAGTTGCACCTCGCTTAATTGAACATCCCGCTTAATTGACCGAAAAAGTTGCATTGCAAAATTTCCCGTATTTCCCTAGCTAATAATTTCATTCGAACTACACCGACATGTTGATCATGCAAAATGTTAAGAACTTTAACCTGAAGATCTGGTGGTATAACAACCCTATCACCATAATATAGGCATTTATCATTAACGCTAATTGATTTTCTTACTCTATAAAAGGAAGTAATTAATGAGTTCGGATTCCTTTTTTCATTATAATTAAGCCAACCATCGTTTGTACACTCCATAACAGAAAGTAGTACTTTATCCTTAACTGTAGCTATACCAATTTCTCTCATTTCTAAGGGAATACTTCCTTCGGATCCAAAATAATTTAAATTATATTCGCTTACACCAGTTGGACTGTTTTGTGGCAAACGCGATAGACCGTCAGCGTTTTGTAATTTTTTTCCAGGTCTATATATAATTTTACAATTATATGACGATAAAAACAAAATCCACCTGTGGAATCGAATAGACACAATATTACTTAGTGCTTTTTGATCACCTAACAAGCTTTCGAGAGGTTTGTGGTCGGTATAGACTGTAAATCTGTAACCAAAAACAAATTTGTGGAATCTCCTTATCGCAAAAATTACCGCGAGAGCTTCTCGATCAAGCTGAGAATAATTTTTTTCAGCTGCGCTGAGAGTAGCAGATACCATATAACATGGTTTCTCCAACCCGTTATCCACTATGCTCAGAATCGCTCCAACACCGTATGGTGAAGCATCGCATGTTATGATAATGGGAAGCTTTGTGTTAAAGTGAGCCAATAAACTGTTGTTGGACAACAAAAGTTTGCTGTTTTCAAAAGCTTTCATACAACGTTCATCCCAGATGAACTGAACATTTGTATGCAAAAGTCCGTACAATGGACTTAAAAGATCAGCTGAGTTCGGCAAAAACTTAGAGTAATAATTTATTAAACCTAAATAACTTTGTAGCTGTTCTTTATTTTGTGGCTGAGGTGCAGACATAATAGCTTCAGTTTTAGATTTTGAGGGACTTATGCCATTTTCCGATATGGTGTGCCCAAGGTACTCAAGACTTGATTGAAAAAATTTACATTTTTCCCAATTGACACGAACGTTATATTCTTCCAACCGTTGAAGAACATTCCAAAGCCTATTCTTACATTCTTCTATGGACCTACCTGCCACAAGGATATCGTCTATATATATCTCAACGCCTTCTAAATTTTTCAAAATTGTGTCCATTGTCTTTTGAAACTCCATTGGTGCTACGGACACACCATATGGAACCCTTAAAAATTTATAAAGCCCTTGATGAGTGTTTATAACTAAAAAGTCTTGTGAATTTTCTTCAACTCTTAGTTGTAGGTATGCATGCTTCAAATCTAACGTGCAAAACATTTTATTTCCACTCATTCCAGCTAAAATTTCATCCACCAAGGGGAATGGATATACATTTAATTCAATTGCAGGATTTATGGTTACTTTAAAATTACCGCACAATCTAACCGTATTATTTTTCTTTAGAACGCAAACTAGTGGTGTTGCCCACCTACTATACCGAACTGGTTCTATTATTTTTTCGTCACACATTCTCTGCAACTCTGATTCTATTTGCGGCCTCAAGCTAAGCGGAGTTGTATACGGCTTACAAAACTTAGCCTTAGCGTTTGGGTCTATAATTATTTGCGCTTTAAAATCTTTTATCGGATCTGTTGACCCTTCAAACAATTTTGGGAAACTTACTTTGATTTGTTCAATTATACTAGCCTCGCACTTAATTTCATTGGTTACCGAGTTCAGCCACGTACTTTCCACAAAAACTTTTCTCCAAATAGGTACAATTTTATCAAGCCAATTTCTCCCTAGAAGTGGTTTGAAACTTTTCTTTGACTCTATGATATATAACGGCAATTTACAACACCCTTCAACTGTAACAGAAATAGCACCAGCGACTTTAACCTCTTCACCTGTAACAACCTGTAAAGGAGGCAAATTATTTTCTGAAGATATACATAATTTTGGAAATAAACTTAAATAATCAAATTTGGACATCACCGACACCACCGCTCCCGTATCAATCTCCATGCTGACTATATTTCCTTCGATATTAAGGTCTTTAACGGCTGGCTCTCCACAATTATCCATCCAGTGAAGTGTTCCCAGTTTCAACTCATTTACATGTGGTTTCTGCTGATAACTGTTGCTGGTAGTTTTCTTGTATTTTTTTGTCTTATTCATATTTTGCTTGAAGAAACAAGCTTTTGCTGAGTGTCCTTTCCGTCCGCAAGTGTAGCAAACCCAATCTTGAGCTGGGCAGGCCCCTTTGGCATGCTTCGTGGTACACTTTGTGCATTTTGGAGTACCTCTGTATGGCGCAACTTGCTTTGGGTACAATTTATTAATCTCCTGGGCTGAATTCATGTTTCGCTGCTCTCTATTGATGAGCTCAAATGACTGAGAGATTTCACAAGCGCTGCTCCAGGTTAGGTCTTTGGTAGACAGAAGTTTGGTTTGGAGCTGTACGTTCTGAACTCCACTTACTAAACGATCTCGCAGGGCTTCTGGCAGGAACGTCTTAAACTCACAATTTGCAGCTAATAACTTCAAATTAAATATGTAGTCTTCTACAGTTTGACCTTGTTTTTGCGAGCACGTGTAAAACTTGAATCTTTCGGCTATTAAATTTCGTGTGGGCGCGAAATGAGGTTTAATCGCGTCAATTAATTCTTTGTATACTTTTGATGTTGGTTTTTCAGGCAAAAGAACCGACTTAATTCGCTTATACGCGTCTGGACCAATTAATGTAAGGACTAACGCAACTTTACGATTGTCTTCGGTTTCATTGATTTGGAACAATTGATCCATTCTTTCCAGATACTCGTCAAAATCATCACCAATTATAAATTGTTCGATGGATCCGATTAATGCCATTTTGACTAAGCTTTATTTTTTTTTTTTTTTTTTTTTTTTTTTTTTGTTTTTACACAAAATATTTATTTTTATATTTTATACAAAATATTTTATGCAATTTAGTTTAACAACTTTTTAACTTTTTTTTCAACACGTGATTCTTAATTAGCCTCGTCGCCAATATTATGTATTTAAAGACAACCGGTTAGTTCGACAGTTCATTTATTTCTACTTAAATATATGTATCACAGTTTAGTCTTAAGTCTAAGTATACAAGAAAAGGAAAAGTATATATCACAATAGCGTGATGTTGTACCGCATTAATATTCTATATAAGTGATGCTTCTTGTACATAGAAAGTAAGAACTTTACTTCATGAGCTTACTTTATAAGGTATACTTATATCAAGATACATAACAGTAGCATAGCTTTTCAGATGGTTAATTGAACCCCGCTTAATTGAATTACTCGGTTAATTGAACTTTAAAATATGCACCCGAAAAAAAAAATATATGGACATTTTTCGGATAATTGAACGTACAAAAAAATTATAATGACACAAATATTAGAAATATTTTATTACTTAACCTACGTCTGAAGTGGTTTTTTAAAAGACAGGTATCATTCAAGATGAAGAGCAGCTGGAAAATGATATCGTGGCCATAGACAACATACTTAAGTACAATACTTAACAAACACCGAAATTTTAAAAACGGTTTAAGAAAAAGAAGAAGTTGAAGCCATATTACGAGTACCATCAACTTTCGAAATTCTTCAGGACATTGCAATTCTACGTTTATACTTCTTACCACTAAATAAATTTACAGTTGAGCTGAAAAACAAGAAAACATTGTTCAAAACAAAACAATCAATCAAAATCAAATCACAAATTTTTCCAAACCAATGTATGCAAATAACCATTATGAGCCTTTCGAGGTACATACATACCTACTATCGTATTTATTATTTTTTTTTTATTTTTTTCGAAGCTAAAAGTGACTTTTTTTAAGAATAATTTATTTCTGTTTCATAGTTTTAATTATGTATGTATTATTTGGTTTAGTAGTCTCCATGTTGTGTGTTTATTAGTAATAAATGTGAAATCGATAAAAATTTGTACAAGTAAAGAAATCAAGCCCGAAGATGGATACATAAGATCCGAAACGCGTCGCTTACGATTAAATATAAAATTAATGTTGTGTGTAAAACTTTGTCGAAAACTAAATAAATAAAATAAATTACATATATACAATTATAAAAAATTTTTATCGATTTCTCATTTATTACTATGTATGTATGTATGTTTATTTTTTTAAATAAAACGTGTTCAAATATTTTTGTGTGTGTATTCTTTTTCAGTTTTTTCAAGGTTTTCGTAAGTTGACAATGAAATGTTCATAGCAAATTTCTGGGATGAATATTTTAATTTTTAGTTGACCGACTCGTGCAATTATACGGGTTTCTTTTAATTGAACAGGTCGGTCAATTAAGCGGGGTTTCGTTAATTGAACCACCCGGATAATTGACCGAAAAATCTGACAAAATGGTCAGTGCAATTAAGCGGGGAATACTGTACAATATACAGTGTATATTATGTAGATTTAAGAAATCCACTTAAAATTGACAACAGCATTGAACACTTACCCCTAGTTTAATTTAAATTGTATGGTCAAGAATTGGCAGCACAATTTGTAGAGTAGGTAATACACATAAGCGGGGACGTTTACATTCTATGACTTGTTTGACAAGCACGGTAAATTCAAAATATTCTCTCCAAAAATCTCTATTTCCGATTACTGTAATTTTTTATTTTATTTTTTGCGATGCACGCTGCGCTGGTTGAAAAATTTCTTAAAATTAAATTTCTTTTCGACATGACAAGCGTTCACATTATTAAATTTGCTTGTCATGCCAGCCAAATGTCAAAATATTTTGGAATCCATTTAAGCTTGACAAGCCAGCCGACAGCCGACAGGATGGAGAGTTTACACACAGCCGTGCTTATCAAACATATTTGAGAATGTGAACGACTCTAAAGCCTAGTACGCAGATCGGGACAAGACAAATTTTATCTCTACAATTTTAATTTCTACAAAACTTTTCCAAATCTCGCGCAAAAGTTTGAAGTTGGAGAGATGAAATCTAATTTAATGTGTTTTTTAGTGTATCTCTGAAACGGGTTGTCTTACTAAAGTCGTTCATACCTTTTTGGAATCTCCTCTCGATGCTTTCAAGAGAAGCATCAGCACATTTTACATAAAACCAGTTTTGACAAAAATCTCTTTCGGATATACCGTGGTTGTCAAAATTTGTCCCGCAAAATAATGCTTGTATCATTCTTTTTCCTGCCAAAATTTAGTGGAGACATTTTGTACAGCAATTCACAATAGTATGAATTTTGCGCGCGAACTGCGTACTGCTCGGAAAAATATCCGAGACAAAATTGGTCCCAGGAAAAAAAAATGTATGGGAGACAAAATTTTTCCCGAACTGCGTACCTACTAGGCTTAATAAAATAATCGAAAAGTTTATTTTCCCTTTCTAAGAACTTGCGAAACCCAATCAATAATTATTTTGTATTATAGACAATAAAGGGAAGTTTTATTTGATTCCGTAGTTTAGTTCCGTTGCAGGAAAAATAAAAAACACTAAGAAAAGAAAACGAATTTCAATTAATCAATAATTGTGCAAACTTTTTTAACTTTTTAACAGCAGATTTAGGTTCGTTGTTGTAATTCGCGATAAATAATAAAATAAACACATTACATATAAAACAAAGGCCAAACATTTCAGGGGAATTAGTACAATGCTAAAACAGTTTTTGTATGATATTAACTTAAAACGACGATTTTGCAAATTTTAATCGAACTTAGCATCATATTATTCAAACTCTTTAGCATTTTACTCGTATTAAAGTTAAAATCATCAAAATCAAATATCTATCTTATTTTTTTTTAATATCGTGCTGACTGATTCTTTGACATTTACAAACGTCATAAAAGTCTGAATACTAGTTTTTTGACAGGAACTAACATTGTCTTAGGTGTGTTTAGAAGCAAATAACCTAAGCACGATACTTGTTAAGTGCTTGAAATTAAGAAAGAGCTTGTGAAATACTTTAAAGTTAGCAAATTGTTAAGTAGAATAATATTAATTCCTTAACACTGGCTGTTTTAAATTTTAGGTCAGTCTTGTTGTTTCCTTTAAAGTGCAAAGAAAAGAAAAAACACCGTCATTGCAAACGATTACAACACATGAAGGGGCTTCCATTACCGATTTTTTGTTGTCACTAAAAGTTAAGAAGTTAAGATTGAATTGTGGAAATGTCAACATCGTTCAACAAAGAAAGAAAAATGAGAACCAAAGAGATTATCTAGTCTACAGAACTGATCGGCTAATCTACCGATTTTGTTTGCGATTTTTTATTGGACCTATAGGGTGAGTTGTGTAGTCGTAAAAAAAATTAAACACGTGATTTTGATCGGCTCGGCCGATTTTCTTTAAGCTTGGTATATAACATTTTTTAGTTATTCTTCGGACACAATTTTTTTTTTCTTTTTTTTTTAGTCCAAGATAACTATGGCAGGTACTTAAAGATGCATTAAAAATTTCCCAAAAGTGGTTCTTAATGGTTCATCTGACAATAACATTTTTTGTGTTCGATTTTCTCAAAAACTTCAAAATGGATTTTGATTATTTTTTAAAATTCAAGCTCTAAAAAATATTGCACATTATTGTGTTTTAAATTTAAAAAAAAAAAAGTTTTTTTTCAAACTATTATACTCTCAATTTTTCTTTAAGAATCAAACCGTTGGTGGATCAGTTTAATTAACTGCAAGATTTGGCTCACCTAAAATAAATCCCGAACGCCTAGATCGAATACCTAGAATAAGGCAAGACATAGGGTGATATGCATAAAAGATAGTAAATGCTTTTACTTGAGAATTTCTAAGTAATTACTTTTTTTGATATGCATAAAAATGCAGTAAATGCTGAAAATAAAGTATTTACTTGAGGCCACAGTACTTACTTTTTTCGGATGAACTTTTTCAGTAAATACTTTATTCCGTATGCATAAAAAGTAGCAAGTACTTTTTTTCTGTAGGAATTACTTCTTTTTTTCAAAGTCAAAGGATAGCAACATGAAAATTTAAAAGTACATACTTTTTTTGATTTAAACACATAACTATGTAGCTTCGAAACCATAAAAACTTACAGTCTTAACTCTATTCTCAAAGGATTCACGTCGCTGATATAAATTAAAATTAAGTTACTGTTGACTGTACTGAAATGGCCGGAATTTGTACGCGTTAGTTCACAAAAAGTCTATAAAAGTCGAAGATCGGGTTCAGAATCAAATTTTAAACAACTCTATCGTTTTGAGAGGGAAAACGTAGATAGGTTGAGTGAATACTTCATTGGTAAGTCATTGCAAAATCGTAATTTGTAGTTTTAAAACTTGACACACCCTTACTATTTGGAGCCTTTTGTTAGTTCGCGGAAATGGTGTAAAACTTTCTATTTTCCTATACGCCTGTTAACTTAAAAATATAATTTATAGTTTTACAAGAAGCAAACACTTATGAAAATTGTTATATATGTATATTGCGATACGATACCAATAGGCTTCAGTAAGTTAAAGGAGTTATTGGTTTTTAGTTACTGGCGAAGTTTTAAAACTTGCCCTTAGTCGCCAAGTTTATATAGAGTCTTATGTTGAACAAATGGTTCATATATATAATACTTTTTAAGGAGCTCAAACTGAAACAAGAGGAGGGGCAATCACTCATCAATTAAAGATGCGAATTTTTTAACGATACGTTGGAGATCCTGGATTTCAAGTTGGCGTTGGTGAAGATATGTATAGGCGTTCATCAGAGTACTGTATCCAGAACAGTTAATTTTGTTGCAAAATTAATAAAAGACAAAACTTCTCATTGGATAAAATTTCCATCGAGCTATGAAGAACAGCTGGGAGCAAAAAATGATTGGCTAAGCAAATACAGGTTCCCATTATGCATAGGAGCCTTTAACTGTACTCACGTGGAAATATTACAACCTAGATTTCATTCGGAAGAATACATTAACCGAAAAGGATATGCTTTAATCAATATCCAGGCAACTTGTAACAGATGTATACAAAACAACAAGAAGGGCAACAGTAATTTAATCTAGGGATTAAACGGTTAATCTGGCTAAAAACTATTTGCTTACTAACCCGATAAGAAAAAAAAAGTATTTACTATCAATTTCCGATGAATTCTAGTATTTACTGGGATGAATTTAGTATATACTGAAAGTATTTGCCAGTTAGTAAGTACTAAACTTTATGCATATGGAATGAAGTAAATACTTTAAATTTAACCATTTGCTTTAAGTTATAGTATTTACTATTATCTTTTACTTGTAGTAAATACTTCCGTTTTATGCATATCACCCATTGTCATAACTATGGGGACCAGCGGGGAAAAGAAACTGTCCTACATTTTTTCTGAAAATGCCTTCCTCTGGCCAAATTTAGTTCACAATCATTAGGAAGAGTATTTTTACGTTATTGACGAATATTCGGAAATGAAGATCAAAGATTTGATCTCTTTTATCAACGCGACGAAATGGCTCTCAGACGAACTTCGGTTACTTCATCTGCCGTTCCACTCCACTTGATTCCTTAGATCACGAGCTATCAGACTGAGTTTACGGTGAGGGGAGGGAGGAGACGGTGATCACTTAATCGGATTGGCTACGGTTACATAACCATTCAACAAGCTGTCTAGCTTGGCACAATGTAGATGATGTCGGATGAGTGTGGTTGTCCGGTTGAGTGAGTGATCCACTTCCACATTGCAGATGATTGCGTAAAAGTAAACACAATAACAGACATCAAAAGCTACTATATCCTTTCTTATGTTTAAACTTAATCCATAAACTGGATGACTCCGTGAGAATGTCCACAATTCCCCATATCAATTCCATCAACAGGTTCACACGAGTTATGATATCAAAAAGGCGCACTTCTGCGTAAAGGGCTAGACTGTACGGTGGTTGCCATTTCTACCTACAAGACTTGTTATAATCAAATATGCTGCGAAATTACAAAATCTACGCATGGCGAATCTCAATATTTTCAAATTGATTATCTTAACTTTTTTTTTCCAATATCAATGATTTTCATTTGCCCTTCTCTTTTTATTTTCAGAATGGCTGGCGGTGGAGATCCAAAATGGCAAAAAGATGCTGCCGATCAGAATTTCGATTACATGTTCAAATTGCTCATAATTGGAAATTCGAGCGTAGGCAAGACAAGCTTCCTGTTTCGTTATGCAGATGACTCATTCACATCGGCCTTTGTATCAACAGTTGGAATCGATTTTAAAGTGAAAACAGTATTCCGTCATGACAAACGAGTTAAATTACAAATATGGGTAAGTAGGTACACCTTCATTCTATAACCTCCCCTTTTAACTCGTTACGCCGACCTCTAGAAAATATTAATTAAATCCACAACTGATTCGAATCAGTAAAGGGTGTGTTGTGTATAGGGTACTACTACCAAAAGGTTATTTTGTACTTTATCTGCTGCCCTCAATTGAATACAAGTGCGATAATCAACAAGTCTAGAACATACACCAATAACAACAGCAAAAAACGACCACTCATGACAAACAAAAAAGGGACAGTTATTACATATTGTCGGGTTCTAGGGGTGTGTAGTGTGTACGTACGAAATAAAAATTCCAAAAGAAGCCATATTAAACGTGTAAACAAAACCTAATTATCATGTGTTTCTGTTTACATCCATAGCAAACCCGGCGTGCTTTATTGCGCGCTTATGGAGTTTGGGTGTTATCAACGCGGTTCCATGAGTGTTGTCTTGGCCATAATTTCTCGTAAAAAAGTTAATTGTTTTTCCGAGGATAATTTGTTAGCATTTTAATTAATTTTCGAATTTAATTAAGTGTCTGTCTCCCATCCTCTTAAATATTCGAAGGAACTTTACTGCATTGGAAAGACTAGCTTAGTTCTACGCAAATACAAGTAAGTTTTCTATCTTGTTTTTAAGCTGCGTTTATGTTTATACTAGCCGACCCGTACTCGCGTTGCTTCGCAAATTGTAATTACGAATATTTTCTTAATATATTAATATTAGCATATGAAAACATTTCTCAATGGGACTGAGCATATTTGCTACAATAATATTAATTTTAGTTTATATGTATAACATACCGTATCGAATTAGATTCTCTTTCACACTTGAAAAAAAGAGCTTATTCATGTTTGTGCATATTATAAATATAACAATATAGAAAATAATAAAATTTATTTCAAATAAACGGGTTGACTACTTTCTGAGATCATTCAAACCAAACTTTAAAATGGTTTCGCTTTTAAAGAATAATTCATGTGCACGGCACTGTAGTCAATTGAATGTCCGTTTTTGTCACCCAAAATGCTATTGAGTGTATTAAGTAACTTAAAAAATAAAATGCACGACTGGATCGCACAAACTTGCTCTTATGTAAAAGTGGATGGATTTAATGAGATAAAAATGTTCAAATGTAGGGAATTGTCGTCTGATTAATCTTTTTAATATTTAAGTAATTTTGTATATGATAAATTTCCTTAAAATTTTTCGAGAACAAAATTTGGGATGCCAAATTTTAAGTATTAGGTAGTATAGATTTTAGAAATATGTATGTAGTTTTTTTTTCGAATATTTTTATATAGGTATCTACAATATAATTTTAAACTTAAGGGGGCTCCTGTTGAAAATTTTTGGTTAAAATCGTTAGAGCTCTTGATGAAAAAGTCAAAAAATCAAAAAAACGGTTCTATGACAGGTACCGTTAATAACATTTTGCCCCAAATTTGTTTTGACAAAAATGTAAGTCCATGTCCAATGTCCATAATATCACACCGTTTCGAGATAAATAAGATTATGCATTACGGGTGTATGGGGGGTACCGTTAGTTTTGGAGCTAAGAAAAAATTTAAATTTCTCCTCTAGGGAATCACCGAAGACCCTTAACTACCGAGATTGAAGAACATAGGGCTAGTGGGTAAGGCTTCTAGAGAGAGGTACAGACATACACCCGCACTGAAAATGTTTTTTGTGTACTAAATTGTCCTTAAAATTTTTATAAACAAAATTGATATGCAACAAATTAGTATTCAATAAAAAACATTTTATAACGTAATTTAAAAATTTATTCGTGTATCCGTTTTCTAGATATTTAATTTTCAAAAAAGAAATTATATTAGTTTTTTAAAGATCAAAAAACTATTTTTTCGAAAAAATTTTTAGATTATATTTTTTTGAGTGTATAGAAGCTCATGCAAGCAAATTTTGGTTAAAATCGTTAGAGCCGTTGATGAGAAATTCGTAACTCAAAAAAACCCTTCTATGACAGGTACCGTTAATAACATTTCCCCCAAACATTTTTTTTACCAAAATGTATTCCGTGTCCATAATATCGCACCTATTTTTTTTTATCAAAATCGTTAGAGATAAATAAGATTATATGCATTCCGGGTTTTAGAGCTAAAAAAAATTCAATTTCTCCTCTAGGGAATCACCGAAGACCCTTAAGTACCGAGTTTGAAGAAAATAGCTCCAGTGGCTTATGCTCTAGATCGAGGTACAGACATACAGACATACGGACATACAGGCATACAGACAAACAGACGGAATCGTCGGACCCACTTTATTCGTCTTCCTCTTCGCTATCATCGTAATGTCAACTTTGATCAAAATCTCGAGTTCGATTTTTTTTTTTCAAATGCAGAACTTGCCCTATAGTTAGTACCTATTACCTATACCGCAAGTAAAAAGAGCCCACCCCCACATTGCTCAGCGATGTGACGATAGAATTAGAGAAACAAAAAAAATGTGTGTGTGTCGGTTAGTTTGATAAACTATACAATACAGAAAAATTGAATATGTAGCATGTAGGTAGGTAGGTAAGAGAAAAAACGTACATAACTATTGAATGGAACAGATATTAAGAGAGAGAGCATGGGAATGGGAAGAAAAGAAAATTTAAAATGTTGGAATGATAATGACATGGAACAAAGCAGCTACCTCGCGATTGTGATGAAATCTAATTCCTGGATAAAATAAATTCAAAAAGTTTATAATTTTATAATTTGTTTTTATTTATTTCTCAGGTTGTATGTGTAACTAAGAAGTGATTTTGGGCTTAAAATTTGCGCAACAATATTGACTTAATGAAGCAATGCTAATCTTTGTCGATTATTGTATAGGTTTTAAGATATGAGTGGTTGTATAAGTCAACTAATGAAAAGAAATGGACAAAAAATGTAAAATTCATAATATTTAAGTTTGACAAATTATTAATGAAAAAAAATAATAGCCATAAACACTCTTATAACAATATAAAAAATAATAAAATTTATTTCAAATGAATCGGTTGACTACTTTCTGAGATCGTGCGTATCAAACTTTAAAATGGTTTCGCTTTTATATAATAGTATAGATAAAAGGATTTGAAAAAGATACAAATAACTTTAAAGTTAGGAATTCTCTTATATAAGAAATATAGAATAGAAAAATAGGTGAATCCTTGAAAAGTTCTATGCAATTTATTCCAAGCATTGGACAGAGCATCTCTTCATTCATTCCTTGGGTCCTTCGCATGCAGTTAACGTGTTTAGGATTCTTTACGTTCGTGATGTCAAAGGTATGATTAACCATTAAAGATTGATCAGTAGACACTCACTCTGTTCGGCTATCATTCACAACTAAGTATTGTAACTAATATTTACAACTTGTAACTGGTTCATAATGGTCGACACAACCAATAAAATAATCATTTAAGGAAAATCATCTTCAGCAAAATGAGAGCAAACACATTGTAGCCATACAAAAAAAAAACTGTGGTTTGTGGGGTATGATTTTATTTTTGTAGGTATACCGAAGACCCGAGACTCCTACACATAATTTACATTGAGCTCTCTTCCCTAATGAATATTAATGCTATGAAAGAAAGTAAGTAAAATATTTCATTCAACTTCACCTCTATTCCACAGGATACTGCTGGACAAGAAAGATATAGAACAATAACAACCGCCTATTACCGTGGTGCGATGGGATTCATCCTTATGTACGATGTTACGAACGAAGATAGTTTTAACTCCGTTCAGGATTGGTGAGTTAGCATCTTCTATATGTATTTACTTTATAAATAAGACTTTTATGGAGGAAAGAAACATTTACTGTAGGTGATTTTAGTCTTATTCATTAAACTTTTTGAGGTTTTTCATGAAAATCCACGTACTATAATAAAGCGCGGAACAGATTGAACCAGCAACAGCGGCCGCCATTAATTTAGAGCTAATGTATTTCAATTGTTCACACACATAAGAACAGCAACAGCAACGCCAACAGCGTCGTTAGGCCAAAGTCCTAAATTTGCTGTTGCTGATGCAGTGTTGTCAACTTTCCCACTGCAATATTCAGTGGCATCATAATTAAAAACTTTTTTTCGATATGAAATGTCAAACAGATGAAATGACGTTGCTGGCCGATTCTATTCAGCATTTACACCAGGGATCTGATATCTATATGTAGTCTAACTCAGGTAATGGCATATGCCGACGGCGACGATTACAGCTTAGCTTAAAGATCAGCTCTAAAAGTCGAGGTCATCAGAATTCTTTTACATCGTGACTTCGACAAGATTAAGCGATATTTCGGTGACTGGATATTGAAAATAAACTTTCCGAAATCTGAAACTATTCTGTTTAGGACTCCGTTGCGTGGAGCCTCAAGAGATACGGGAAATAACTGGCGCAAGATAGTGTTTGCAGGACCACATGGACAGCCACTGGCAAGTTAAAGTGTAGCATTCGGTTTGATCAGAAATTTTATTTCGACAGACACATACATATATGCTGCTCTTTCCAGGACTAGCGCTAGCTATTTTTTTGGGTCTTAAGCCTAGTACGCAGATCGCGCTAAATTTTATTTCCCATACAAAATTCTCTCCAAAATTTAGCCAATCTAAAATTATGTCAAGAATTTTAGCTGAGAGGTATGCTGTTCCAGCTAAAAAATCAAAACTTCTCTTCAAACTATACATAACTTATCTGTCAAAATTTAGCGCATGAAATAATTGTCCGGCACATTTATTCTCGAGCTAAATTTCAATTTCAATTTCAAATGGAAAAATATTTGAATTATATTTAGAAGAATATTTGGTGACGGGAGTCTTACAAGATTTTCGACAACAAAAATCACTCATAATTCATAATTCTCATTCGTTCTCATTCATAATTCTTAAAAAAATCATACTTAAAACCAAATTCTTTTAAATCTTTGAAAAAATTTCATTTACTGAACAGCTGTTTTCAGTGAAATATTCTCCACGAAGTTCTTATGTCAAAATTTAGCTTGGATTTTAGCTGATGTTTGGAGAAAAATGTGGAAGCTAAAATAAAGCGCGATCTGCGTACAAGGCTTTAACCTTCAGCTATTCGTATATTTGCAACTTTTGTCACTTTTTCGCTGAGGAAACCGGTAGCCTCTGGTAATTACAGTTGAATACTGTGCCCATTGATTATTGGCATCTTTGCTAGGTGTATGCATAGCGCAGAGCCCATCACTCAGCAGTGCCAATTTCAGGTATGCTTAGAAATCTATCAAATTTATATATGGTGGGTACGTGCTTATGCTTAGTGTCGATTAGGAAATGGTAGTTGGTTCCACCGCATGGAGAAAGCTAGGTTGCTTTGTGGATTCTAAGCTTTCGTTACGACTATCTTCATCCAATATTTGACTTTAGCATTAAAGTCTTGGAGTCTTGGAACACAACTGGACATAGTACTCCGGACAAGCTGAATAGGCTCCGTTAAGTAGGTTGCACAACTGATTCTTGGAAGCTTCTTGTGTTCCACTGGTAGCAGCATGTGAACATATTAGTATCCTGTTTTGGAAGGTGACTTTAGTTGTGGATCACAACCAGATGAACACTTATTGGCGTAAAGTTTGTGACTTGACTTATCAGCTGATTTACTATTTTTTTTTGTTTTCGTAATATCTTACATTAAGCTGTGGTAATATCTATCACATAATTGCATAACAAAGTAATATTTTATTTAATCTCTATATAATAACCATAATAATCTATTCGCAATAACCTGCCTACCTGGGAACGAAGTTAATCCTTTCACAAGCTATGACCCACATAATCCTCTGTCTCGCTTACATGTGTCATTAATGCAGGTAGATTAAAGATTTGGATATAAATTGGTGCGAATTTTTCTAAAAGATATCATTAGTGCACAGGACATCCTAAGCGACACTTGAAATTACCAGAAAAAATTTAAAATCTAAAAACAAAATGGCTGCTCAAGTATATCAAGATAATCGTTACAATAGATTCAATCTATACAAACGAAGCCGGGAAGAAAGTGGATATTCTAGCTTTCAAAACTGCGCCAAGAAAGGAAAATTCTCCGCCGACAACAATTCAGGAACGAAGAAATTCAACACTGGAAAACTTGGTAGCCAACGGAATCAGGAAGCAGGTGACAAGAAACCAGAAGCCCAACGCCGGAAAATTTCTTATCAGGAATATATTATGAGGACTGCGAGTAAAAGAAAGGTTGAAGATGCTGTCAAGTCACTTTCTTCAATCGATACAGCACCGACGTCATCAATAAGTTTGCCAAGTAAAGAAACAGAAATAAACAACAACAATACAGGAATGCAGAAATTCAACGCTGGACAACTTGGTAGCCAATGGAATCAGGAAGTAGGTGACAAGAAACCAGAAACCCAACGACGGAAAATATCTTATCAGGAATATATTATGAGGACTGCGAGTAAAAGAAGGGTTGAAGATTCTGTCAAATCACTTTCTTCAAACGAAACAGCACCGACGTCATCAATAAGTTTGCCAAGTAAAGAACCAGAAATAAACTACAACAATACAGGAATGCAGAAATTGAACGCTGGACAACTTGATAGGAATCAGGAAGTAAGTGACAAGAAACCAGAAGCCCAACGCCGGAAAATTTCTTATCAGGAATATATTATGAGGACTGCGAGTAAAAGAAAGGTTGAAGATGCTGTCAAGTCACTTTCTTCAAACGATACAGCACCGACGTCATCAATAAGTTTGCCAAGTAAAGAACCAGAAATAAACAACAACAATACAGGAATGCAGAAATTCAACGCTGGACAACTTGGTAGCCAATGGAATCAGGAAGTAGGTGACAAGAAACCAGAAACCCAACGACGGAAAATATCTTATCAGGAATATATTATGAGGACTGCGAGTAAAAGAAAGGTTGAAGATTCTGTCAAGTCACTTTCTTCAAACGAAACAGCACCGACGCCATCAACAAGTTTGCTTGTTAAGGAACCAGAAATAAACAACAACAATACAGGAATGCAGAAATTCAACGCTGGACAACTTGCGAGGAATCAGGAAGTAGGTGACAAGAATCCAAAAACTCAACGACGAAAAATTTCTTATCAGGAATATATTATGAGGACTGCGAGTAAAAGAAAGGTTGAAGATTCTGTCAAGTCACTTTCTTCGAACGAAACAGCACTGACGTCATTAACAAGTTCGCCAGTTAAAGAACCGGAAATTGACAACAACAATACCGGAACGAAGAAATTCAACACTGGAAAACCTGGTAGCCAACGGAATCAGGAAGTAAATGAAAAGAAACCAGAAAACCAACGACGGAAAATTTCTTATCAGGAATATATTATGAGGACTGCGAGTAAAAGAAGGGTTGATTATGCTGTCAAATCACTTTCTTCGACCGAAACAGCAACGACGTCATCTGCAAGTTTGTCAGTTAAGGAACAAGAACCAGAAAACAATTATCAGCAAGGAAAATTCTACAACAACTACAATACAGGAATGCAGAAATCTAACGGTGGAAAACTCGGTACCCAATTGACTCCAAGGAATCAGGAAGTAAATGACAAGAAACCAGAAAACCAACGACGGAAAATTTCTCTTCAAGAATACATTATGAGGAATGCAAATAAAAGAAAAGTTGATGCGGTCAAATCACTTCTTACAAACGAAACAGCAACGACATCATCAGCGAGTTTGCCTGTTAAAGAACGAGAAATAAGTTATGAGGATTCTGTAAGCCAAAATGTGCCTCGAGTTCAGCCAACCGAAAATGAAGTTGACGTCCAAGAAGAGTGGAACAAATATAAGTCTGCCAACCCTCCTTTGGGAGGATTTCCAGTTCAAAACGGATCATCGAAAACAAAATAATAAGATAGTTTTAGAGATATCGTAAGAAGTTTAGCTTAGAGATGTTGATATTGTGAACAATTTTTGTGATTTAGATAAAATTAAATTAAAAAAAAATATAATTTCTTTAAAAGAACGATATAAATTGGTTTTTTACATTTTAAAGACATATTAATAGATGGAACAATTTCAACCGCTTGAAGTTCTTACGAGTTCCTAACTCACTTTTATAGTTAATCGTCAGCTTTACAAGAAATATTTCCAATTTCGGTAAAGCCTTTTTTCCATATTGCTTTTAAGTTTGCTTATACTGAAGCAACTCTAGTTTTGTTTCAATTAATTAAACGTTTACTAGTATTATCCATCTTGAATATAGCCAAACATAAATATTGTCACGGTAAAATTAAAATTGTTGCTTTCACCATCGCTTTCTGCTTCAAAAGCTTTGTAATTACTGGCGCCCATATTTTTCTTTTCGGGAACTCCACCTCTGTGGCAAAGAATTCAAATTAACATTCGAATCAATCGATAAGTAATAATTTGGCAACGGGACACAGGTAAATTTTTTTCGATTTTTGTCTTTCGTTTACATTACGTTGTCCGAGTAATATCAGACTTAGCAACATACTACATACATACATATATACACATATACTCGAAGTCATAAATTATGTGTTGGAAATATTTTGGCCGGTCTACCGATCTTCAAAATAATTTGTTTAATTAAGCGTTTTTCTTCTAATTCAGTTTTTCCGGGAAAAACAGTATTATTTATTTGAGTATTAATAAATTCCAAGAAAGACTCATTTTTTCCATTCAAGACAAATCGTCTTAAATCTATAATTACCGATTATTTATCTGCGCTTTGAAATTAGCTTTTTAAATTTTGTTTTAATTATTTAAAGGAAATCCCAATCGATATTTCAAAATAATCAGCATCACTTACTACAAGTTTCAAATTACATATTTCAAAATTTTATTGGGAATCCATAAGCCAAAATTCCTAGAAAATAACTTAATACCCTTCTGTGCAGATGTTAACAATTAACAAATTACCTAATTTAAAATCCTTTTAAGTCGCAATGTCCCATTTTTCGCGCCCAATCACTACCTAGCAAGGTATCAGTTGCAATCAACTTATTATCCACGTAGATTATAGATAAGACTAAAAATAACTCGGAAGTTTTAAATCAGGAGATCAGGGGCCGTATCGCATAAGAGTAAAATGATCACTAAATTAATTGATTGTCATTTTGACAATCGCTCTCTCCATATTTCTTTACTGATATGATAGAGACAGCTATAGTCAAAACGACAGTCAAAAAATGACATTCAACTATCACTTTAGCCGATTCCATCCCAGAATTACAGCAGCTGTATCCTGTGCACATTTGAAATAATTAACTAGTTTTAAAAAAAATGTCAAATCAGAAACAATTAGTTGATCTTAAAAGGAAGTACATATAACTATGGCATCTTGGATTTTCGACTATTAAAAAATATCTTGTAGTGTTTTGGTAAAATTCCAAAATTAAGTATTATAAATTTGTGACTGACTTAAATATTTATTAGATAAGCATTTCATGGAAGCAGACTGAAAAACCAACGAGAATTTTAAATTAAATTGGATGTTTGTTGAAGAAAGTATCAGATGGATATTATTCGCTCTATACCCTCTTACCTTGAGTAAATAATATTCGACTGGTTTCACGTTCAGGATGTTGGTTGTAATTTCCAGTTGTTAATTTATTGTTGTGGTTATCCGTCCGGCACACAATTAATGCAAGCCCAGTCGCCAAATGATGTTGCTTGATTTTCGACAGACAGTGATTCATCCTTGAAACCTGACAAAAAAAATGTAGGTATGCTTCAAATCAACCAACACAAAGCAATATTGAAAGATGGTTTGAAAGCACCTACTACTGATTCACATAGAAATATTCCCAATAATTTCCTTGTCAAAACGAGGAAGAATTCAAGAAGATACAAGTTAGACTGACAAGGAATTTTTAATAAAATCTATGAAAAACTCATCAAGTTTGATATTCCAGACCCACAGTATCCTCCAAAAAATCGTCGGCATATAAATGCTGCTCTTGTGAGAACTAAGGAGCCTTGTTTTGACGAAACGGTTGCCTTACTGCAGGCGGCTGGATAGCAGGGTGAATGTGGTTTGCTGCATGGTTCTCATCCGGTCAATCATTGCCTAGGGGTGACCGGTGTTGTTCGATGTTGCCCCATCTTAAATAAAAAAGAATAAAGTATTGGAGAGACAGTATCTCAGCTGTTGCCTTGGATAACACAGAAACCCCAGAGTCGGAGTACAAACATTGGCCCTTTTTGCGATTGGCTTTCGTGACGGCTATCTTCATCCCCTAACCCGCTGAATATGTCTTCCTCTTTAACTTTAGCATTAAAGTCTTAGAACACAACTGGACATAGTACTCCGGTCAAGCTGAATAGGCTCCGTTCAGTAGGTCGTACAACTGATTCTTGATAGCTTCTTGTGTTCCACTGAAAGTGAAAAGTTTGTGACTTGACTTTTCAGCTGATTTACTATTTTTTTTTGTTTTCGTAATATCTTACATTAAGCTGTGTTAATATCTATCACATAATTGCATAACAAAGTAATATTTTATTTAATCTCTATATAATAACCATAATAATCTATTCGCAATAACCTGCCTACCTGGGAACGAAGTTAATCCTTTCACAAGCTATGACCCACATAATCCTCTGCCTCGCTTACATATGTCATTAATGCAGGTAGATTAAAGATTTGGATATAAATTGGTGTGAATTTTTCTAAAAGATATCATTAGTGCACAGGACATCCTAAGCGACACTTGAAATTACCAGAAAAAAATTAAAATCTAAAAACAAAATGGCTACTCAAGTATATCAAGATAATCGTTACAATAGATTCAATCTATACAAACGAAGCCGGGAAGAAAGTGGATATTCTAGCTTTCAAAACTGCGCCAAGAAAGGAAAATTCTCCGCCGACAATAATTCAGGAACGAAGAAATTCAACACTGGAAAACTTGGTAGCCAACGGAATCAAGAAGCAGGTGACAAGAAACCAGAAACCCAACGCCGGAAAATTTCTTATCAGGAATATATTATGAGGACTGCGAGTAAAAGAAAGGTTGAAGATTCTGTCAAGTCACTTTCTTCAAACGAAACAGCACCGACGCCATCAACAAGTTTGCTTGTTAAGGAACCAGAAATAAACAACAACAATACAGGAATGCAGAAATTCAACGCTGGACAACTTGCGAGGAATCAGGAAGTAGGTGACAAGAAACCAAAAACTCAACGACGAAAAATTTCTTATCAGGAATATATTATGAGGACTGCGAGTAAAAGAAAGGTTGAAGATTCTGTCAAGTCACTTTCTTCGAACGAAACAGCACTGACGTCATTAACAAGTTCGCCAGTTAAAGAACCGGAAATTGACAACAACAATACCGGAACGAAGAAATTCAACACTGGAAAACCTGGTAGCCAACGGAATCAGGAAGTAAATGAAAAGAAACCAGAAAACCAACGACGGAAAATTTCTTATCAGGAATATATTATGAGGACTGCGAGTAAAAGAAGGGTTGATTATGCTGTCAAATCACTTTCTTCGACCGAAACAGCAACGACGTCATCTGCAAGTTTGTCAGTTAAGGAACAAGAACCAGAAAACAATTATCAGCAAGGAAAATTCTACAACAACTACAATACAGGAATGCAGAAATCTAACGGTGGAAAACTCGGTACCCAATTGACTCCAAGGAATCAGGAAGTAAATGACAAGAAACCAGAAAACCAACGACGGAAAATTTCTCTTCAAGAATACATTATGAGGAATGCAAATAAAAGAAAAGTTGATGCGGTCAAATCACTTCTTACAAACGAAACAGCAACGACATCATCAGCGAGTTTGCCTGTTAAAGAACGAGAAATAAGTTATGAGGATTCTGTAAGCCAAAATGTGCCTCGAGTTCAGCCAACCGAAAATGAAGTTGACGTCCAAGAAGAGTGGAACAAATATAAGTCTGCCAACCCTCCTTTGGGAGGATTTCCAGTTCAAAACGGATCATCGAAAACAAAATAATAAGATAGTTTTAGAGATATCGTAAGAAGTTTAGCTTAGAGATGTTGATATTGTGAACAATTTTTGTGATTTAGATAAAATTAAATTAAAAAAAAATATAATTTCTTTAAAAGAACGATATAAATTGGTTTTTTACATTTTAAAGACATATTAATAGATCGAACAATTTCAACCGCTTGAAGTTCTTACGAGTTCCTAACTCACTTTTATAGTTAATCGTCAGCTTTACAAGAAATATTTCCAATTTCGGTAAAGCCTTTTTTCCATATTGCTTTTAAGTTTGCTTATACTGAAGCAACTCTAGTTTTGTTTCAATTAATTAAACGTTTACTAGTATTATCCATCTTGAATATAGCCAAACATAAATATTGTCACGGTAAAATTAAAATTGTTGCTTTCACCATCGCTTTCTGCTTCAAAAGCTTTGTAATTACTGGCGCCCATATTTTTCTTTTCGGGAACTCCACCTCTGTGGCAAAGAATTCAAATTAACATTCGAATCAATCGATAAATAATAATTTGGCAACGGGACACAGGTAAATTTTTTTCGATTTTTGTCTTTCGTTTACATTACGTTGTCCGAGTAATATCAGACTTAGCAACATACTACATACATACATATATACACATATACTCGAAGTCATAAATTATGTGTTGGAAATATTTTGGCCGGTCTACCGATCTTCAAAATAATTTGTTTAATTAAGCGTTTTTCTTGTAATTCAGTTTTTCCGGGAAAAACAGTATTATTTATTTGAGTATTAATAAATTCCAAGAAAGACTCATTTTTTCCATTCAAGACAAATCGTCTTAAATCTATAATTACCGATTATTTATCTGCGCTTTGAAATTAGCTTTTTAAATTTTGTTTTAATTATTTAAAGGAAATCCCAATCGATATTTCAAAATAATCAGCATCACTTACTACAAGTTTCAAATTACATATTTCAAAATTTTATTGGGAATCCATAAGCCAAAATTCCTAGAAAATAACTTAATACCCTTCTGTGCAGATGTTAACAATTAACAAATTACCTAATTTAAAATCCTTTTAAGTCGCAATGTCCCATTTTTCGCGCCCAATCACTACCTAGCAAGGTATCAGTTGCAATCAACTTATTATCCACGTAGATTATAGATAAGACTAAAAATAACTCGGAAGTTTTAAATCAGGAGATCAGGGGCCGTATCGCATAAGAGTAAAATGATCACTAAATTAATTGATTGTCATTTTGACAATCGCTCTCTCCATATTTCTTTACTGATATGATAGAGACAGCTATAGTCAAAACGACAGTCAAAAAATGACATTCAACTATCACTTTAGCCGATTCCATCCCAGAATTACAGCAGCTGTATCCTGTGCACATTTGAAATAATTAACTAGTTTTAAAAAAAATGTCAAATCAGAAACAATTAGTTGATCTTAAAAGGAAGTACATATAACTATGGCATCTTGGATTTTCGACTATTAAAAAATATCTTGTAGTGTTTTGGTAAAATTCCAAAATTAAGTATTATAAATTTGTGACTGACTTAAATATTTATTAGATAAGCATTTCATGGAAGCAGACTGAAAAACCAACGAGAATTTTAAATTAAATTGGATGTTTGTTGAAGAAAGTATCAGATGGATATTATTCGCTCTATACCCTCTTACCTTGAGTAAATAATAATATTCGACTGGTTTCACGTTCAGGATGTTGGTTGTAATTTCCAGTTGTTAATTTATTGTTGTGGTTATCCGTCCGGCACACAATTAATGCAAGCCCAGTCGCCAAATGATGTTGCTTGATTTTCGACAGACAGTGATTCATCCTTGAAACCTGACAAAAAAAATGTAGGTATGCTTCAAATCAACCAACACAAAGCAATATTGAAAGATGGTTTGAAAGCACCTACTACTGATTCACATAGAAATATTCCCAATAATTTCCTTGTCAAAACGAGGAAGAATTCAAGAAGATACAAGTTAGACTGACAAGGAATTTTTAATAAAATCTATGAAAAACTCATCAAGTTTGATATTCCAGACCCACAGTATCCTCCAAAAAATCGTCGGCATATAAATGCTGCTCTTGTGAGAACTAAGGAGCCTTGTTTTGACGAAACGGTTGCCTTACTGCAGGCGGCTGGATAGCAGGGTGAATGTGGTTTGCTGCATGGTTCTCATCCGGTCAATCATTGCCTAGGGGTGACCGGTGTTGTTCGATGTTGCCCCATCTTAAATAAAAAAGAATAAAGTATTGGAGAGACAGTATCTCAGCTGTTGCCTTGGATAACACAGAAACCCCAGAGTCGGAGTACAAACATTGGCCCTTTTTGCGATTGGCTTTCGTGACGGCTATCTTCATCCCCTAACCCGCTGAATATGTCTTCCTCTTTAACTTTAGCATTAAAGTCTTAGAACACAACTGGACATAGTACTCCGGTCAAGCTGAATAGGCTCCGTTCAGTAGGTCGTACAACTGATTCTTGATAGCTTCTTGTGTTCCACTGAAAGTGAAAAGTTTGTGACTTGACTTTTCAGCTGATTTACTATTTTTTTTTGTTTTCGTAATATCTTACATTAAGCTGTGTTAATATCTATCACATAATTGCATAACAAAGTAATATTTTATTTAATCTCTATATAATAACCATAATAATCTATTCGCAATAACCTGCCTACCTGGGAACGAAGTTAATCCTTTCACAAGCTATGACCCACATAATCCTCTGCCTCGCTTACATATGTCATTAATGCAGGTAGATTAAAGATTTGGATATAAATTGGTGTGAATTTTTCTAAAAGATATCATTAGTGCACAGGACATCCTAAGCGACACTTGAAATTACCAGAAAAAAATTAAAATCTAAAAACAAAATGGCTACTCAAGTATATCAAGATAATCGTTACAATAGATTCAATCTATACAAACGAAGCCGGGAAGAAAGTGGATATTCTAGCTTTCAAAACTGCGCCAAGAAAGGAAAATTCTCCGCCGACAATAATTCAGGAACGAAGAAATTCAACACTGGAAAACTTGGTAGCCAACGGAATCAAGAAGCAGGTGACAAGAAACCAGAAACCCAACGCCGGAAAATTTCTTATCAGGAATATATTATGAGGACTGCGAGTAAAAGAAAGGTTGAAGATTCTGTCAAGTCACTTTCTTCGAACGAAACAGCACTGACGTCATTAACAAGTTCGCCAGTTAAAGAACCGGAAATTGACAACAACAATACCGGAACGAAGAAATTCAACACTGGAAAACCTGGTAGCCAACGGAATCAGGAAGTAAATGAAAAGAAACCAGAAAACCAACGACGGAAAATTTCTTATCAGGAATATATTATGAGGACTGCGAGTAAAAGAAGGGTTGATTATGCTGTCAAATCACTTTCTTCGACCGAAACAGCAACGACGTCATCTGCAAGTTTGTCAGTTAAGGAACAAGAACCAGAAAACAATTATCAGCAAGGAAAATTCTACAACAACTACAATACAGGAATGCAGAAATCTAACGGTGGAAAACTCGGTACCCAATTGACTCCAAGGAATCAGGAAGTAAATGACAAGAAACCAGAAAACCAACGACGGAAAATTTCTCTTCAAGAATACATTATGAGGAATGCAAATAAAAGAAAAGTTGATGCGGTCAAATCACTTCTTACAAACGAAACAGCAACGACATCATCAGCGAGTTTGCCTGTTAAAGAACGAGAAATAAGTTATGAGGATTCTGTAAGCCAAAATGTGCCTCGATTTCAGCCAGCCGAAGATGAAGTTGACGTCCAAGAAGAGTGGAACAAATATAAGTCTGCCAACCCTCCTTTGGGAGGATTTCCAGTTCGAAACGTATCATCGAAGACAAAATAATATGGTAGTTTTGGAGATATCGTAAAAAGCTTAGCTTAGATATTTTGAATAAATTTTTGTGATTAGATAAATTTATATAAAATAAATACTATTTCTTTAAAAGAACAAAATAAATGGTTTTACTTTTTACAGACAGGATTTCAAAATAATTAATAAAAATTCCCGGAAAAGGGTATTTCTACCAAAAAAATCTTACTTCGATATTTAAATGTAATTAAGTCTCCTACCAGATTTCCACAATTGTGGGTGGATTTTGTTTTAGTTGGAGGGGAAAATTGAACGTGGCATAAGAATTAATTTTTTTTTGTTTTCAAAAACTTTTCTTAAATGAAAACCGCTAATTGGCCAATCCATTTGGGAGCTCTTAAAATAGAAAATCGTCAATGACAAGAAAAGCCCGGCAGGTTAAATTTGTCTCTTGAAGAAAAAAGAGGTTTTAAATTAAAAGATAACTTAAAGTTCTTGGAATTAAAATTAGATTAATTTTTGTGAAAATAAAGAAAATTAAACAAAGAAGGGGAGGATTAATAATTGTTTAAGAGATTAGAAGAAAATTTAAGTAGATAAAGAGGAAGATAATATAGACAGCGGTTTAAACAAAAAAGGCTAAGAAATACTCATTTTTTAAATTCGAGACAATTCGTCTTAAATCTATAAATACCGATCATTTAAATTTTGTTTTAATTAATTCATGGACAAATAAAAAGGTATTTCAAAATAATCAGCATCACTTATTACAAGTTTCACATTACATAGATCAAAATTTTATTGGGAATCCTTAAGTCAATATTTATAATGGATTAACGAATTATTTACCCAAACAATATAAAATTCCTAGAAAATAACTTTTAGAATCCCTCTAAGTCAGAATCCCCTATTTTTCGCACTTAATCACTTACTTAGCCAAAAATCAATTACAATCAACTAGATATTCAAGTAGATTATGTTTAAGACTATAATTACCTCCGAAGTTTTAAATCAGGAGATCAGAACTAAACCAGCGGTATCCCGTGCACGTTTAATGGAATGGCTTAAGATGTCTAAACAGCAGGTTAGACGTTAAGTAACAGGTATGTACTTAGGTTTTTCTTATAAAACGTCCGGGAGTATTTTCGATCGCTGGACTCTTCGATCTTCTTGAGCTGGAAGGTTACGTACTTCCTTCTACTTGGGATCTTCTCTCCAACTCGATACTCTCTTCTAGCTGTTCTTTTGGGTTCTGCACTGCAGAATATTCGTATTTGCATCTTTTGTCACTTTTTCAATTGAACGCATTCATCATCGTACGACTTGTTTTTTCCTTGAAGAAGCTGGTGGCCTCTAGTAGTTACAGTTAAATACTGTGCCAAACGATTATTGGAATCTGTGTAAGGTGTATACACAGTGGAGAGCCCTTTCCTTAGCAGTCTCTACCAATTTCAGTTATGCTTAGAAATCTATCAAATTTATATATTATATGTACGTATATGCCAAATTTCGATAAGCAAATGGTGGATTTGGTTCCACCCTATTAGAGTGCTAGGTTGCTTTGTGGATCATAAGCTTTCGTGACGGCTATCTTCATCCCCTAACCCGCTGAAGATGTCTTAATATTTGACTTTAGCATTAAAGTCTTGGAACACAACTGGACATAGTACTCCGGTCAAGCTGAATAGGCTCCGTTCAGTAGGTCGTACAACTGATTCTTGATAGCTTCTTGTGTTCCACTGAAAGTGAAAAGTTTGTGACTTGACTTTTCAGCTGATTTACTATTTTTTTTGTTTTCGTAATATCTTACATTAAGCTGTGTTAATATCTATCACATAATTGCATAACAAAGTAATATTTTATTTAATCTCTATATAATAACCATAATATTCTATTCGCAATAACCTGCCTACCTGGGAACGAAGTTAATCCTTTCACAAGCTATGACCCACATAATCCTCTGCCTCGCTTACATATGTCATTAATGCAGGTAGATTAAAGATTTGAATATAAATTGGTGTGAATTTTTCTAAAAGATATCATTAGTGCACAGGACATCCTAAGCGACACTTGAAATTACCAGAAAAAAATTAAAATCTAAAAACAAAATGGCTACTCAAGTATATCAAGATAATCGTTACAATAGATTCAATCTATACAAACGAAGCCGGGAAGAAAGTGGATATTCTAGCTTTCAAAACTGCGCCAAGAAAGGAAAATTCTCCGCCGACAACAATTCAGGAACGAAGAAATTCAACACTGGAAAACTTGGTAGCCAACGGAATCAAGAAGCAGGTGACAAGAAACCAGAAACCCAACGCCGGAAAATTTCTTATCAGGAATATATTATGAGGACTGCGAGTAAAAGAAAGGTTGAAGATGCTGTCAAGTCACTTTCTTCAAACGATACAGCACCGACGTCATCAATAAGTTTGCCAAGTAAAGAAACAGAAATAAACAACAACAATACAGGAATGCAGAAATTCAACGCTGGACAACTTGGTAGCCAATGGAATCAGGAAGTAGGTGACAAGAAACCAGAAACCCAACGACGGAAAATATCTTATCAGGAATATATTATGAGGACTGCGAGTAAAAGAAAGGTTGAAGATTCTGTCAAGTCACTTTCTTCAAACGAAACAGCACCGACGCCATCAACAAGTTTGCTTGTTAAGGAACCAGAAATAAACAACAACAATACAGGAATGCAGAAATTCAACGCTGGACAACTTGCGAGGAATCAGGAAGTAGGTGACAAGAAACCAAAAACTCAACGACGAAAAATTTCTTATCAGGAATATATTATGAGGACTGCAAGTAAAAGAAAGGTTGAAGATGCTGTCAAGTCACTTTCTTCAAACGAAACAGCAACGACGTCATCAACAATTTTGCCAGTTAAAGAACCAGAAATAAACAACAACATTACAGGAAAGCCGAAATCCAACACTGGAAAACTTGGTAGACAATTGGTTCCAGGGAATCAGGAGGTAAATGGCAAGAAACCAGAAATCCAACGACGGAAAATTTCTTATCAGGAATACAATATGCGGAATGAAAATAAAAGAAAGGTTGAAGATGCTGCCAAATCACTTCTTACAATCGAAACAGCAACGACATCCTCAGTAAGTTTGCCAGTTATAGAACAAGAACCAGAAAACATTTATCAGCAAGGAAAATTCTTCAACGACTACAATACAGGAATGCAGAAATCTAACGGTGGAAAACTCGGTACCCAATTGACTCCAAGGAATCAGGAAGTAAATGACAAGAAACCAGAAAACCAACGACGGAAAATTTCTCTTCAAGAATACATTATGAGGAATGCAAATAAAAGAAAAGTTGATGCGGTCAAATCACTTCTTACAAACGAAACAGCAACGACATCATCAGCGAGTTTGCCTGTTAAAGAACGAGAAATAAGTTGTGAGGATTCTGTAAGCCAAAATATGCCTCGATTTCAGCCAGCCGAAGATGAAGTTGACGTCCAAGAAGAGTGGAACAAATTTAAGTCTGCCAACCCTCCTTTGGGAGGATTTCCAGTTCGAAACGTATCATCGAAGACAAAATAATATGGTAGTTTTGGAGATATCGTAAAAAGCTTAGCTTAGA